>OY288247.1:41021224-42315336 GCA_958450325.1 Agrostemma githago | reverse complement strand
TACCTAAACACTCTACACTACAACCCTAATCAAAACCACACAAAAAACCGAGCCATTTGCTCTTCAAAAACCGACAAACACACACACATATACAAATACACACCATAACTTGCATACATCCTCGATACTCCGACGTCCCGTCGCTATTTACGAGTCCATTTCCGAGGTCCTTACTAAGCATGTATGTTGAGGGTGTCCTAAACCCCATCTTGATCCTTACTACTTCGTTTTCATTTACGTTTTTGTATTATCTATATTATATTTATGCTAGTATCCTAACACTAACTTTAGCATAACTCTAACATTTTACCTTTTGTATACTAACTTTTATCTTTTCGTTACTAACATTATCATACCGCGTATATATACTAGTATTAAAATTCGGTTTTAAACACGTTTGACTATAATGATCGCCTAAAGTCCATCTAATCCCTTTACGAGCAACGACGGAGGTGGAGCCCTTTCGAGGAGCCCCGCCCCAATGTACTCAAGGGCGTGACGCGATCGCGATTAATAATAGTTGAACGCATTTGATCCCATTTTAATTAGTACGGAACCCGTTGACACGAAAACCGACATCACATAATCCGAAAGGGTTAGTTTCGATGTCGTGACGTAGAGGGATACAATTTCGTCACTAATACAAAATTTCTAATCTAGGACAAGCATTTTCATAAATCTCCGATAACGGTATTATAATCGCATGCATACGCGATTATAGCACCGGAAGCCAAGTTAAATACAAATCGTGCGATATTTGTATTTGATTTGACCGACCATCGATTTTAAACCAAAAAAAATGACACGAGTTGGTACTCGTACAGGGGCTACTCGACCGAGTACGTAGGCTACTCGATCGAGTAGCGTCCATAAACCTGGGCAGAATCCTTTTCGAGGACACACTCGACCGAGTGGGTCCTGTAGCCCAGAAAACCGAGAGTTTAAATGCAATATTTAAGCCTCGTCTTTTTTACGACTTTTAGTCGACACGTGTAAAGCCGATCACGTGAACCTATTTTTCAAAACTCACGCATGTCACGACACTTAGCGACTTTGATCGATTTTTCGACGTGATAAGTCGGGACAAGGCATCGAGGCATGGGATCGGGCTAGCGTCACGCTTAGGTCCTATGTCTCCGTCCTTCGTTTAATACACAACGCAATGTGTATTTAATCGGGGTTCGTCCATCCACATAATTCACGGTCTAGTTTATATACGGGTCCGTTTCCATCCTTTTATTATCTATTATTCCGTTTGTATATCATTTGCAATTTTTGTATTGGCCGGGTTTTATTTCCGCCCGTGTAGCTTGTACGTTATTTACTTTCGAGTTTTATTTATTTACTTGCTTATAGCTTTATAAATGAACCTCGCATGCTAAATTACTCCGACCATATTCAAGATGCATTAAATGACGTAGTTAACGCAAAATTCACATGTTTAGCCCGAAAACGCTGTTTGCATATCATTTAGTCATTTTACTAGTGCGCGCACACGAACACGAACGATGTCTTAGTAGAGGCCGCCATGTGCGGGCGGGGTTGGGTGTCCTTAGTGGGCTTCCCAATACGTACCCTCACCCCTTACTCAGAACCTTGGTTTCCGGATGCCCGAAACCATTGGTGCACGAGAGTCATTCTATATACGAAAGCCGGTTAAACGGTATCGATATTGCAATGCAAAGGGACGAACCCCATAAACTCTGAAATCGAAGTGGGCCGTACTTTGTGTACAGCCCATAATGACATAGAGTGGGCTCGTATGGTTCCGAATAACCACAAAATTCGGTGGCGACTCCATTTTGACTTAAATTTCGAACTCGAGAACAATCTCACCACGAGATTCATTCGCCTACCCAAACCCGCGCGTGGCCGCGTCGGGGTGGACCTACGTCATGTCCACAATTTGGCGACTCCGCTGGGGATACCTGATGTACCACATGTCATCGGGGTTCCTAGGGTGAGACTCGAAGAGAAATCGTTCGTATATTAGTGTGCGCGCATTAGTTTAATGATTCATGCATAACCCAATTTTGCCCGGGCCGGTTACTTGTGACCGACGTCCCACTATACCACGGTGCATTCCTACATGGGTGCGCTAAAGACTTCGATGGCGGAACTCGTCTGGGTTTTGCGGCATGTCCTAAGACCTATTTGGCTTAGGGAGTCCGTCCCGATTCACGAGAATGCTATCGTTGTTGGTGTAGACCCTATTTTGACCGACCGAGACTTAGTGTAAAGCATACATGAGCGTCGTTATAATGCTTGTTTGACTACGTGCTACTTGGTTTCTGTGTCATTTTTCAAAAACCGTCATTTCAAAAAATGCATCTTTCCAAGAACACCAAATTTTGAAAAACCCCGAAATACTGTCCGTTTCGGGACCCGCCTTTTCAAAAATATCCAACTTTCAAAAATTCGGAATGCAAACTTAGGATCAACGATTTGACTCAAAATATCCTTTTTTCTTTAGTCGGCATGCTGCCTATTTTAATTCTTGGATTTCCAACACCATTCCGATTTTCTGAATTTTCAAAATTCTAATCTTGGTTTTCGAAATCCCGTTTTCAATTTCCGAACTCTCGGAAATTCACCCATTTTATATTCAAATTTCAAACATCCAACTTTTCTAGTAAACCTTCCTTATTATAGGACCTACCGTCTAGCCGTGTGTCGGGTCTTTGCATAGTATGTCGAGGGTCTATAGCGTCGAAACTCCACTGATCCTATATCACGAGTTTCCCCCTTTCCCGAGTCCGCCTTATCTGTCAAGGCACGACCAACCCGCGTAGGGCATACCCCTACAAAGGAAAGTCCGTCCATACACTCGAGTCAAAAGTCTGGGGAAAAGTCTCACGTGGACCTTCCTTCGAACAGGATAAGGCCCACAAAGCCAAAGTCCTAAGGAAGTTATACCACCCATTGAGTCATCCGTCTAGATGTCTTTCTCGAGTCTTTGGTCTTCCTTCTTAGTGTCGCTCGGGATGCACTTTTTCTTTCCTTTTTTTCCAAGATCTGGGTTCGGTTTCTGATTACGCGGTGTTCTTACAGACAGGCCACCGGCAACTAGACACGCCCGCAGAATGGCTACTTTGAACAGTCTGCAAACCTCTCTGGACGCCATGATCGAAAAGCAAACCGACATCGAAGCCCAACTGACCGAAATGAGGGCTGGTCAAGTGGCCATCGTTGCTCGCCTAGCTACGGTGGAGCAAAGGACTCCTAATGTCGAGGCTACTGAGCCTCTAGCTGAACTAGTCAGCGCAGTGCACCGACTAGAGGAACAAGTCCATTTGGCCGGGAGTAACAACATCCATCGGGAGAATAGCCGAGAGTACAACCCGCTGAGTGACAAGCTGCCCGCAAACCTGAATCTCACAGGCTTGCCCATGTTTGAGGGAACTGAAGACCCGTTACTACATGTACGGGCCTTCAAGGAATTCATGGCCATCAAGGGAGTGGATTCGTCCATGTTCAAGAACCTCTTTGCTGCATCTCTTGAGAAGCACCCATGGGCTTGGTACTATAGGCTAGACCCGAAAAAATACCCTACATGGGATGATGTGGCTACCGAATTCGCTCGGAACTATGCTGACAACACCGAGATCCAAACCACGATGCGATCTCTGGAGGTTATGGCCCAAGAGCCGAAAGAAGGATTTACTAAATACCTTCAACGCTGGAGGGCCGAGAGCGTGAAACTGGTCGATAAGCCTAATGAGAAGACTTTGGTGGAGGCTTTTGTCAAGAACCTCCTCCCCTCCTACCGGGTTCACCGCCGGTACGCTGTCATACACAATTTCACCACCCTTACTGAAATGGGTATGAGGATCGAAGACGATCTGAGACTGGAAGGCCTCACTAAGGCCGCTAGCAAAGGATACCAAGGGGCTTCTTCCTCCACCACTAAGCCCCAAGCTGCAACTCGCAGCATTTTTGACGCGGTTAATCTACTAGATGCCCCGTCCAAGAAGAGCACCCCACCTCGGGTTTTCACTGATATAGGTACCACCTATACTTATGCCTTACAAAGGTTGTCCTCCAAAAGCCTAATCCAACCGATAGGCCCAACTCCTGAAGTTCCGGTCGAGCGACGCTCCAAGAACTACAATGCTCAGGCCTATTGCCAGTACCACCGGGGCAATGGGCATGATACCGAAAAATGTTGGAAGCTGAAACACTTGATTCAGGACCTGATCGAGAGCGGTAAAATCCCGCTACCCGGAGATAAACCAAGCAACAAAGAGAACCCTTTCAGCTCCCATGCCATCTTTGCCGGGGAGGTGATTGATTGCTCTCACCTTATCTCTCCATTTATCCCGCAAGTGAACGGGATCTGGTTTGACGACGAGGATGATGTCTACCTCGCTAAAGGGGAAACCGTTCCCATCACCCCTGAACAGATTCGCGAGGCCAAAACCCGAGTCCTAGCCAGCAACTACCTTGGTCGTCCCTATCTAGCCACAAGCTCTAGGGACACCCCCGTCCCGACAACCATCACCGATCCACTCGGGATGGAAGTCGCCCCTGAGGAGCCGACCGCTGAAACGGCTATTGTGAAGCAACTGAAGAAGACCCGAGTTGACCTCACTATATGGCAACTCTTGGTTAGCTAACAAGAACATCGAGAAGCACTCACTAAGGCTCTCGATCAAGTTAAGATCGACTCTTTGGCTACCCCTGCTGAAATGGTAGCCACAGTCCTGCCCCACCTGAAGGGCAAAAGCAAGGAGGGAGGCCCAATGATCACTTTCTCTGAAGCCGACCTGCCACCGTTCGGGGCCTCTCATAATCTGACCCTCTACATTACATTGATCTGCCGAGGGAAATACCTCCCGATGACCCTAGTCGATGACGGGTTCGCCGTGAACGTCCTTCCCTTAAGGACCGCCAAAGCCCTCGGTATCACCGAGGCCGATTATGTCCCGACGGCTCAAACCATCCAAGCCTTTGATGGGAGCCCGAAGACGGTGTCTGGGGCCGTAAAGCTGACCATTATAACGGGCCCAATAGAAAAGGAGCTTGAATTCCAGGTGATCGATGTCACCTCATCCTTCAACTTGATCCTAGGAAGGCCATGGATCCACGCGGTCAAAGCTGTGTCCTCCACCCTCCACTGTAAGATCAAGATGCCCTTGCTCGACAATGTTATTACTTTGGAGGTAACCCCAATGACCGTGGCTAGCTGTAACGCCACGGGCCGCACGGACCTCTGGGGGTTCGACTTTGTGGGGATGATCGAGGAAGAGTACCTTTTTAGGCCTTACTTCACCACGAGCATTGATACAATGCTCCAAAACCTAGGGTACCTTCCGGGGGCTACCTCTCGACCCGACCTTCCAGCTTGGAAGATCATCGAGGTCCTTGAGGACGAAGACTCTCACTTTGGCCTTGGCTATGCCACCACTCCGGGCAACATTGTCCGAGCAGGAATCGAAAAAGCCTGCAACATCATGAAGGGTATCTACTTGAGCCCTTACAGCCCATGGTTGTCTGACTACTTTGTCACACCGGTATTCGGGGCTATCCAGGTTGGTCTGTACCAACCCAATGCTGCGCACCTCGGGACCCACTCGACCCGGGACTGTAACTACATCCCGGATGAGGTGTTCGCCCTCATCCATTCTGATGAAGCTAATGATGTTGAGCCCGCGCTGGGGTTGCTCTTCGGGGAAGACACCATAGCCCCGACTCCAAATGAAGACCTGGTCAACTTGATTCTCCGCAGCAACAGGTTTGACCCAACCAAGCTGATCTCGGATGTTGGTTCCGAGACGGGAAACAGGGTCTGGAGGAAGACTGTCAAATGGACCGACAGTCAAGGAAAGATCTACAAGCTGGTCACCGGAGAAGGAGACATGCCTGAGTCTGAGTCTGAGTCTGAGTCGGAGTCAGAGTCAGAGTCTGAGGTCGAGTCTAGGGAAGTCGGTGCTAGAGTCACTCCTGTAACCACTCTCCCTTCTATCATTCCTGCTGCTGGCACTTCGGGGTCTGTCCCGAGTGCTTTACCAATTCCGCCACTGACCAATGATCAGATGACTGCTCTCTTTGAGCTGTTTTCCAAATTTTCAATCAATAATAACAACCGTTCTGCTTACGACTTGTCTCTTTTAAATTCTGCTTTCAAAAATGTTTTATGCTATGACATTGAGAAATCCGACGAACAGGTACCCCTACCTCCACATCTGATCGAGCAACTAGAGCAAAGGGAATCCCGAAATCCGGTAATCGAAGAGACCGAGTTCATAAACGTGGGAACAACCTTAGAGCCTCAGATACTTAAGATAGGGTTATCCTTAGATCCCAAGGAGAAACAACAGTTCATAAACCTCCTCCAAGAATTCAAAGATGTCTTCCCATGGTCCTACAAGGACATGCCGGGGATAGACCGGGAAATAGCCGAACACCGCATACCTATCAAAGACGGGTGCAAACCGGTCAAGCAGAAGCTTCGTCGAATGAGGCCCGAGTGGTCCCTCAAAGTAAAAGAAGAAGTCGACAAATAGTTCAAAGCCGGCTTCATACAAGTGTTCGAGTATCCGGACTGGGTTGCAAACATCGTGCCGGTTCGTAAAAAGGACGGTAAGGTGCGGGTATGCGTGGATTTTCGGGATCTTAACAAAGCAGCCCGAAGGATGATTTTCCGTTACCACACATCGACATACTGGTGGATAATACGGCCGATCATGCCCTTCTATCATTCATGGACGGGTATACCGGGTATAATCAAATCAAGATGGTGGAAGAAGATATGAGTAAGACTACCTTCACTACACCTTGGGGTACTTACTGCTACACCGTCATGTCGTTCGGTTTCTTTAATGTCGGGGCCACATACCAAAGGACCGCTACCACCTTACTACACGACATGATGCATAAAGAGGTAGAGGTTTATGTGGACGACATGATCGTCAAATCCAAAGAACGGGACGGTCACATCACCGCCCTAAGGAAATTCTTCACCCGATTGCGCAAATACAACATGAGATTAAACCCTCAAAAGTACAGTTTCGGGGTAACATCAGGCAAATTACTGGGTCATATCGTTAGGCAACGAGGTATCGAGGTCGACCCAGCTAAAATCAAAGCCATTACCGAGATTCAAGCTCCTAAAACCGAAAAAGAAATAAGGGGATTTCACGGAAAAGTCCAGTATATTAATCGATTCATTTCCAAACTAACCATGGTGTGTGAACCAATTTTCAAGAAACTGAAAATAGGGGAACGGATACTATGGGATGACAAGTGCCAAGCTGCTTTCGACAAGATCAAGGAAATTCTGTCTCCTCCGCCAGTTTTGATGCCACCTCAACCCGGTTTGCCTCTGTCGTTATACCTAACAACGACCGAGATAGCCATGGGGGCTATGCTGGCTCAGACGGTCGACTCCGAAGAACGAGCTATTTATTATATTAGCAAGAAGTTTTTAGAGTATGAGTGCAAATATACCATGCTCGAAAAGACGTGCTTGGCTCTAGTCTGGGCCACTAAGAAGCTCCGACACTATATGCTCAGCTACGAGGTCCATGTTTTATCAAAGATGGATCCGATCAAATACCTCTTTGAAAAGCCCATTCTCAATGGCCGGATTTCAAGATGGACTCTAATGATGGCAGAGTTCGACCTGAAATTTGTACCGTTAAAGGCTATTAAGGGGCGAATAGTAGCTGAATTCCTCGCCGACAGCCCGGTGACCGAAGAAGGACACACCGACACCTGGTCCTTCCCAGACGAAGATATTTTCCATACCGATGCTGAAACATGGGATTTGTACTTCGATGGAGCATCTAATTTTCGAGGGTTCGGACTTGGGATCCTCCTAATTTCACCAAGAGGGGAGCATACTCCCGTCTCTATCAAACTGGACTTTGACGTTACCAATAATGCAGCAGAGTACGAAGCATGCATTTACGGGCTATAAGCCGCCGCCAACCTGGGGATCACAAATCTCCGGGTACATGGCGACTCATCCTTGGTCATTAACCAAGCACTCCAAAAATAGAAGACTCGAAATGCTAATCTCGTGGCCTACCAGGCTCGAGTAAGGGATCTCGAGAAACAATTCCAAAAGGTGGAGTATATATACCTGCCTCGGGAAGAAAATCAGTTTGCAGATGCACTCTCAAAATTGGCATCTTTACTGAATATTCCCGACCACGTGACCAATATGCCAATTTGTGTCGAAAGACGGTCCGAGCCGGCATACATCCATGAAATCGAAGACATCGAGATAACTGACCCCGAACCTTGGTACCAGGCTGTATTAACGTACCTGACAAATGGAGAATATCCTCCCGGGACTGAGGGTCGAGCCAAGAAAGCCTTACGGAGGCTAGCCACCCAGTTCATCCATACTGATGACGGGTAACTGTACAAAAAGACGGCACAGGGGGCTCTTCTCCTTTGTGTTGATAAATATAAGGTCGAGAAAGTAATGGCCGAAGTACATGATGGTGAAAACGGCCCACATATGAATGCTCACATGTTGGTCCGAAAAATCATGAGGCTCGGGTATTACTGGAATACCATGGAAGCTGACTGCCAGTTATACGTCAAACGATGTCACAACGGTCAAATCTTCGGCAATGTGCAACATATGCCGTCATCCCTGCTTTATACAATGACGTCGCCTTGGTCGTTCTCGACATGGGGTATCGACATAATCGGGAAGATAAATCCCTCCGGTACTGGTGGACACTGTTTCATCTTAGTAGCTATCGACTATTCACCAAATGGGTCGAAGCTGAATCATATCGCTTTCTTAACGCTAAACATGTCGCCAAATTTATCCAGAACAAGATAATATGTTGGTATGGAATCCCACATGAATTCATCAGTGATCACGGGACTCATTTCCAAGCTGAGACCGCAGCCCTGCTGACTAAATACAAAATTCAAAGGCACACGTCCTCGTTCTACCGTCCCCAAACAAATGGAGCAGTAGAGGCGGCTAATAAAACGATTGCCACCATACTCAAAAAGATGGCTGATAATTACCGGGATTGGCCCGACAAAATACCCTTTGCCCTGTGGGGGTACCGAACGTCAATTCGCACCGCAACCGGAGCAACGCCGTATTACCTAACTTATGGAATGGAAGCAGTCCAACCAGTTGAGTTAGAGATACCGTCCCTCAGAATTCTGTTAGAAAGTCAAGTACCTGAAGCTGACTGGGTTCGAGCACGGTATGATTCGTTGGTTCTACTAGATGAACGACGGTCCCGCGCCCTCAACAACATCCAAATCTACCAGAAACGGATCCAACGGGCCTTCAACAAAAGGGTAAGGCCCAGAAACATTAAAGAAGGGGATCTAGTCCTTAAGTCTGTTCGAGCGTTACTACCAGTTGACCCAAGGGGAAAGTTCAAACCCAACTGGGCTGGGCTATACTTGGTAAAGAAGATCCTATCAGGAGAAGCAGTTATGTGGACAGACCTGGACGAGAATGAGTTCGTCAACCCGACCAACCTGGACCAGCTGAAGCGTTACTACCCTTAGCCATTTCTCAATGTCATTAGCAAATTTTATCAAAATCATTTATTTTACAAAAAGCAAGTCAATGAGCTAGAATTATTTATTCTACTGTCACAAAACATCTTGAACCAATAGTCTTGGTGTAATTCGAGATTGCAAATTTACCGAGCTTGAACTACGTTTGGTTTGATTCTGCTAATTGCGGATACGTAGGCAGCCCCTCAAGAGGGCACAACCAGTGCAATCTAGAAAAGACAGGAACGGTTTAATAATAAACTTCTTTTATTAATTATAAAAAAAAACCTCCGATAAACTCGGGAAAATTACAAAATGCAGGAATTCAAATAAAATTACCCAAAAAAAAGCACACGACAAAAATAGTAATAATATTAAATAATAAAAAACTAAGGACTCGGTATTTAGGGCATCTTGCCCTTCCCCTTGTCCTTGGCCTCCTTGGCCGTCCACTGACGACGACGTGGAGGAGAGCGTTCCCGAATCACCACAGGAACCTCTTTCGCCCGGACTCGTTTCTTGGAACTCGAGTCCTCACCCACATCAATAGGCCCGAGTCTGGCCTTCACGGGCTCAGGAAGCCAGTCACGCTGACCTAGTCGGTCCCGGGCCGCCAACCTTTGCCCAAGTCACCGTTCCAAATCAGTCTGGGGGCTTAGCCACCCTCGCGTGCCACTAGCACCGGCATCTTTAGCTCGAGTCTTAGTATGTGACTTAAGACCCGATTCTAATCGGACTAAGGTAGCAGGGGTCTCTCCCTCATCAAAGAATCCCCTATTGTCCTTTGCCGTCTCCCGACGGACCAGTTCGAAGGCCTCATCGACCTTCAGGGCTTTACGAGCTTCCTCGGATTCCTCGGAAGTCCATTTCTCGTAGGCCTGTGAAACCCAAGCAAATTGGCAAGGGTTGGGAATAGTCCATGTAGGATGAGTGAACCATCTCTGCAACCAGGTGTCACACATAGCGTCTGTCAGTTCGAGTGAGACGCTGATAATGGCTTCGGTCTCAGGAATGCGCTGAGACGAACCGAACTGCCTCAGGATGCGGTCCGGGTAAATATGAACTGTCCAGTCAAGGGATAGGATAACCAAGTAACGGGCTTGGTCCCTTATGGCCAGCCCCGTCAGCTTAGAAAGGAACCACCAAGCGATCGTCCACCTGATTAAAGGGCCACTGTGGAACACCAACTCCTCATCCTAGTAAGCTCGATTTATATGGTGACTTGAGCTTATCCGGCGCCCTCTTGAACTGATTTGGCTGCTACGGTAGTTGGAAACACTCAGAGGGGGCTCAATAATCGACAGACGTTCCAACAACCAAACCTGCAAAATATATATATATATATACAAAATCCGTGAGCAACGGAGTGGTCCGCTACAGCCCAATCGATCGAGTATACCGTCTGACTCGATCGAGTAAGGCTCTCTAAAGGCAAGCAGAATCTCATTAAGTGTGCCACTCGATCGAGTAAAGCAGCTGACTCGATCGAGTAAGCCCTCCACAGATGGGCAGAAGCACTTCGAAAGTTGTCACTCGATCGAGTGACTTACGGACCTCAAGAAATCGCGCGAAACACAAAAAAAAATGAAAATCGCGAGACATATACCTGCAGAATAAGGGTACTCCCCGTCAGTTGCCGGGTCGGGTCCAGTCGCCTAGCATCCAGACCCATGATGATTTCTCCAGTGGCTAGCCAAGCAGGGTTATGACCAGTCTCCATCTGGTCAACTACTCCGATCAGCCTGATTTGACCCAGGCATGAGTCAACATCCATCATCCCCTCAAAAACATAACGGTGCAGCATGCAGAAGGCGAAAGCCCTACGCCGGTGAGAAGGGGTAGCCCTTACATCTTGATTGTTCATAAACTTGTCAGCAAAGTCGAAGAGGGAAACATTATTTCCCCGCACCATTCGATCTGTCTCAGCATGAGACAGACCCAGGAAATCCCTCAACCATCTTCTCGGGTCCGGGTAGAACGGAGGGATGGCAGGGCGAGCGACAGGGCTCCAACCCCCAATAGCTGCGATCTCCTCGGGAAGAGGGCATATCTCTCCCCGCGGGAACGCGAAGACGTGATGGGTAGTATCCCAAAACGACAGGCAGGCGTCCAAAAAGTGTGAATCAGTTATTAGACGTCGAAGAGGAAACAGGCTGACAATCCCCATTTGAGTCAGCTAAACTTTGTCCTCGTCCCGAAAGTGCTGGGACCAGGCAAAAAGCATCGAAGTAAGATGATCGATACCCATGGCAGGAATTTGAATCTTCTCGAAAGACTAAGAGGTTTTGAGGAGAAGTAGGAGTTTTTTTTATTTGAGATACATACAGTAAACTGAAGCAGGGAAACCTATATTTATAACAGGAAACCCTAACTGTAACCCTAACTACCTTGCCTCCTCAGCAAACCTGGGCCCCAGCATGCGCAGGCCTGACTTCAGACGAGAACCCAGAATAGGAATCAAGTTGTCCCGAGCTTTCCTAGAAATTTCTAAAATTCTGTGATAAAAAAAAATCTCTTTCAAAAATTTTCGACTGTTCAAAATCCAGTTTTTCCCCAGCACGAGTCGGTGTTTTGCCTATGTGTTACATGCAATTTGCTATGTGTCAGCATACAGGTACACCCCAGACTTCAGAAGCAAGTCTCCACGTAATTACTTCACTCCCCAACGTGAATCAATATTTATCCCAGAATGTTATAATCAGAGCAATGATGTATCAGCATACGGGTACACCTACACCTTCAGAAGCAAGTTTCACTCCCAACGGAGCTATCATCAACAGGACAGGTATGACCCTCTGCTTATGGCTGGCGAGCCCTTCACGCTAGTCTACTGGACTATAAACGACCCGACCGGAAGGCTGCCAGGTCGTAATCTGCGATTGGCCTGGTAGCTACTCTGACTGTCGCCTTGTCCAAGCCTCACTCAAAGTGGGGGCTTTGTAGACACCCGCAATTTGCCTGCTAGTGTCTATAGCAGTTCCCGACAAATACCCGATGATGATCGGACGCAAACGTGACTTAGTATACTCGGATATGGACTCGGAATCAATAATATCCGACATGGACTTTTAGCGGAGTACAAATCTCTCAAAACCAACCTCAAATTCAGGCCCAGTGGGTCGTTCCGAGCAAAATGAGACTAATTTGGGCCAAAACCGACACCAAAAATAAAACCCGTCTTTTGGCGACCGGGTCAAAACCCGGTCAAAGACGAACCCGTCACAAAAATCAGCCTAGAGGGACCTTCTAGAAACTGGCGCC
Organism: Agrostemma githago; assembly: GCA_958450325.1. Classification (NCBI taxonomy): domain Eukaryota; kingdom Viridiplantae; phylum Streptophyta; class Magnoliopsida; order Caryophyllales; family Caryophyllaceae; genus Agrostemma; species Agrostemma githago. The sequence goes on along the minus strand of OY288247.1, from coordinate 42,302,586 downwards.
CAAATCAAATTCAAAAAAGGCAAACAAATCAACAAGGTCAACACCTTTTTAATTTACCTCGATTTACTTAATCCACTCGATCAAGTGGATTGACCCACTCGGTCGAGTGGAGCGTCAAAAACCGGATCAGGCCCATTTTCTAGGGCACTCAATCGAGTGCACTAGGGCCACTCGATCGAGTGACCCTAGGTCGTGGGGTAAAATCTATAAATACCCCCTCAAACCCTTTACATTTTCAGTTTTACCTAATGCACATTTACCCTACACTTCTACTCTAATCTACCTAAACACTCTACACTACAACCCTAAGCAAAACCACACAAAAAATCGAGCCATTTGCTCTTCAAAAACGGACAAACACACACACACATATACAAATACACACCATAACTTGCATACATCCTCGATACTCCGACGTCCCGTCGCTATTTACGAGTCCATTTCCGAGGTCCTTACTAAGCATGCGGATGGGTGAAGCAAATGAATTCTGCAGCTTGCTTGCTTGCTAGGTTAAGCTCTTTTTATAAGAGGATTAACAAATGGGCTTTGGGTCCATTAGCTCATACAATGGATCATCCAATTAAAAATTAGGTTGGACCAAGATTAAACGCTTGGAGAAACAATATAGGTGAAATACATAATATAGTAAAATAGTCAAATTGTGTACGGATATTTTAACCTATTAAAAGTGAGTCAATACGAGACATTTATTTAAAATGGACAATGGAGGTAATAAAATACAGAATGCATATTATTATAAAACTCGAAAATAATTATTTTAAATAAATAACTTTCCGAATAAATATTATTATAAAATACGGGGTGTTACAATCCAACCCCCTAAAAATAAGTTTCGTCCTCGAAACTTGAAGTTCAAAGACAAGATCAAAAGAAGTTAAGAATTACAAGTGATCATCACCACAAGTCATCTCGGAATCCAAACCGCTGCGCACTCTGATCCTTATAAACACTCAAACCACTAAAGTGTATCTTAAGTCCTCAATGTTAAATAATCATTATCCATTCTAAAATCTCAATCAGATTAATCCCAAATAATCACAACCCAAAATAATCGCTAAATCAATACCATCTTCCAAATAGTCGTCTATTTTATCGCGATATGACCTTATCGAGTAAAGCTGGTCAACATTTCTACACCAGCATCACCTTAAGCATGTGATTAACTCTCATAAATACCATTACATCTCAGATCCCATAATATCGATGATTGCCTTACGTTCACCAAGTATTCTCAATACCCTTAAGTAATACTCATCGATTTACAACATCTTATCTCATGGATTATCAACTTCTACTCCATTTTTTTCAAACATTATCCACAAATATCAGCCATCATTCCAAAATATATGCTCTCTCATCATTTGTGCAAACTCATTACTAATGATTCAATCATTCTAGTTCACTATTCACCACAAGATTTGAAATCGACAAAACTCCATATAGATAGTCTCTAAACAAATTGTATCTTCCGAATTAGAAAACTCTAATATTCACTAGATCCATTAGAATTATCACTACTTTAATATCCTCAAAGCAAGTAGAGGTTACTATCATCCACAACTCTAATGCTCAAAATCCTTTAATATAATATTGCAAATCTTCTCGATATATGTATTGCCCTCCAAATCCATAAATTTCAGACCTTAAATTTGATTATAACTATCACAAACTCAATGCAACCACAGTCTCATGGCATAATTATTAGTCACACGCACAAAATCCAATCACTTCCTTTGAACACATCTGATCACGCTATTTCTAGGCACCCAAAGAATCATACACCTTTAGTTAAGCTAGTACCCAATGTACCACAATATACCTGTCCATTGATAATGCAATTCCACAAAAGCATTGAATAATAATATCACCATACAAATCTCATCATCAATATAACGACCAAGCTTATAACCTCAATTTTTAATTACAATTTGTTATCCATAAATGAATATATTAACCTTAAAAGTCCATCAAGGGAATGCCCAAATCTATGTCCTTCAATAAATGACTCATGCACTTAAATGAAACACTTTATCTCCAAATTTTCCACACAGCTTTTGAAGACACAAATTAACATCCACGTGCCCTTCATGTAATAACATCCTCAAACTTTCTAAGCTCGATATAAGACCTTAAATACAACACTTCCAAAACACCATATATTACCCCAATTCATACTCATATACTATGTTCTATACTCTCATCATCAATTAACCCAACCTCAATTTCGATGTATAAACATTTCGCCACAGGATCCAAACTTCCACTATGAGATGATCACAAGTAGTTATGAAGAAGAAATCAAAAGTTTTCACATTACCATAAAAGAGCATAAAGCACGCAAGCTAAAAAGGAAATATTTTTGAGCAATACCACAAGGTAAAAGTTTGAGAAGTTGCAGCACAAGGTGACATTAAGGCGAAAGAGAAATTACAAAAAGTTGAAGGAAGAGAAAGTTGGAGTTAAAATAATGATGAAATAGAGGGTATCGAAAGATCAAACAAAGAAAGGACAGATATAAAAGGAAACTTTTGGTTGGTATGAAAATATGAGAGGCACGATTGATACGATCAAGGAGACAAGGATAGACAACTCAAAACCGTTTTATTTACCCAAAGACGACACCTTAATAATATAAGTAAAGCACGAAAAACCAGAGTTTTACAATTCTCGTACAATCATCACTCAAGGTATCTTCATCTCATAACATCCTTTAATCACATTACCATAATACCTCAAGACCGACAAAGCTCTAAGTAACTGTCCCTTTATAATCATTATGTTCCTCATATAATCAACTCTCAAGAGTATTAACTCTCCCGACCTTTCATCTAATCATATATAATGGATAAAACCATAGAATCCTCTGCATCCTTAAAAGATGAATACCACGTTTCATTATCTCCATCTTCAATATGGCTGTTTACGAAATCAACGCTTTAAACATTAACATCTCATAAGTCATACTTCTTCCCTTCCACTTAATCCTTAAAGTCATGGTCATTAAATAAGTCTTCAATAAATAAATCATAAATTCTTTTCATCACACGCTGATTGCCATTAACGGTTCTTACTCCTCGAATATAGTATTTCAATTCAAGGCAAGCCTAATTCCCAAAATTCTCATCATTTAATCTAAAATCCACAATAACATTCAATTTTGTACCATCCTATATTCTTAATCCATAAGTAACCCACATAACCTATTTTCCTTAAGACAAATTTCAATAATTCTCTTGATTAAAGGCATCAGTAACAATATTCCCAATTAATATACCATAAGATGAACTTATCCATCAGGTCTCTCATTCCTTATAAAATCATGAAACCATAGTCGTACATCTTACACCATACACAAACACTTAATGTCATCAATAAGGATTTCCTCAAAAATAGAAGGACTTAACACTCATAATCCCAAAGTAAACATCGTCATAACAACCTCTATTCCCAAAGTAAACTTCATCTCAACAATCTCTAATCCCAAAGGAAACATCATCTCACAACCTCTAATCTCAAATTAAACTTCTTCGCGACCAAACTCTTGATAATAATTGCTCTTTTCTTTCATACTTAAATCTCCAAATATAATCAATTCTAACATATTGACTCAAGACTAAATCACCACAGGAAAACTCTCAAAGTTACCTTAATAAGAGACGGCACCACCAAGTGATCCAAAAGGATAACAGTACGAGAAGAGTAAAGCTCTGGTTATCAAGGATTAAGAGTTTTGACAAACATATAACCAAACGTACGATGCGTATGTAACATTAAAGACACATTTTTCCAAAAATAACCGTGATTTAAATCAACAAATCATGCTTGAAAAAAAATCTTTAAACGAACCATGCACTTAATACAATTATTAATGATAAACATTAAGGCATAAACAATTAAAACATGAACAACAAATGTAACACAATTAATAACGAGACGAAACGTTAAAACATACAGGAGCAAGTACATGATCAAAACATGTAATACAATTAATAACAAGACGGAACATTAAAGCATAAAGAAGCAAGTACATGATCAACACTTGTAATACAATTAATAACAATATGAAACACTAAGGCATAAACAGATAAATCCTTAATTGTTTCTACCCCCATTTACTCTCACTCATTTACTAAGTCAAGTTATTCTTTAGTGTTTAAGCAAGAGTTGGGAGCGTGTTCGCTCTGATACCAACTGTAACAACCCGGATTTTCAAAAACTTATAATAATATAAATAGTATGAAATATAGGGTCAAAGGTGGCGGAAACACCTGACCGAATCCGAATCGCCACTATCTCGACATTCAACTAATACATTATTCAAAAGTGTTCAAAATGAAAATCAAAAGAAACTTAAATAAAGGTCTCTCTCCACAGGTCTTCCCCAACATCATCACATTCAACAGCATCTCGAAATACCTGAAAGGGGGGTCCACAGTCAGTGGGGAGCAACTAGATGTTATCCCAGTCATGGTTATAACTAGTTGAACATGCATAGCAATGATAATGAAAGATAACATAATCAAACGACATATGAAGATATCAATACACATGACCCACATGTTATTAGACACGATCATATAAATTATTGCAATCCATAATTAGTCATAACGGTCATGATAGATACTACATATCCATCCATACAAGTCGGAGTAAGTAACAACAGACTTCATACAAAGACGTATAGGACATAGAATGAACACCGGCTAGAGTATGTAACTGATACTCTAACTAGTCAGAGCGTGTAACTGACCCTCTGACACGGAGTGTGTAACTGACCCTCCGTTTTGTGAAGTATGTAACTGATACTCCACGGTACTATGTATAGCGTTTAACTGACGACTATATGTCTAAGACCTGGCCAGAACTCTCGACGCAGTAACTGTACGTCGAACGACACACGGGAACCCAGAACGTGTAACTGACGAATCTGGACTCACCGAACATAGACCATTTAAACCTCTTGCGAGCAGTATTGGTTCATTCCGATAGTATGTAACTGATACTACCGTCATCTATATCACTAACCATCATGTACGTTGTACAGTGTAACTGACTGCCAACTGCGTGAGCAACCTCATGACTTCTACATAGTACAGTGTAATTGACTGCACTAGGTAGTAATCAGACTTAGTATAGTGTCACTGACTATACCAGGGAAAATTAGGCCCTAGATAGTGTAACTGACTATACCAAGTATTAACCATTCGTGATAAACATCACGACTCAAACGTAGAACAATGTAACTGATTGTTCTAAAGGAACGATTATAGAATTAATCAAACAACGATAACATGGTAAAGTAATAGCACAACTGACTATAACCTTGAAATAGTGATAGAGTTAATGTCTAACGGACTATAACCCTGGACATCTAACGTGTATTAGTATTCAAGGTCAAGGTAAGGCCACATTAACCTTGTCTACTAAAGTGAAGTTATGTATATAACGTCAACCCAAGGGTGGTGTCATAGTATAACCACTATAACGTCAACTTCAAGTTAAGATTACATTAACCTCGACTATAATCTTGTGAGGTTACACTAACCTCAGAGAGATTATAGCTTCGCACGGTGTTACGTAATCCTCAAGTGAAGGGTATCGTAACTTCCCATTGAAGTTACTTGACTTCAAGTAAGGTTACATTTACCTTGTTACAACCTCGTGAGGTTACGTTAACCTCCGTGAGATCATAACACGCAATAAGGTTACATTAACCCCTTGTGAAGTTGTATAGTAACTTTCCAATAAAGTTACGTAAACCTCAACTCGAGTTATTAACCTTGATCATAACCTCGTGGAGTCACTTAAATTGAGCCCCAACGAGACTATAACCCCGCATTGAAGTTACTTTAACCTTAAGTGAAGTTGTATAGTAACTTTCCAATAAAGTTACATGATCTTCAATCAATGTTAGATTAACCTCAACTCTAACCTCAACCACCGGGTGATGGTAGGTTGAGTCATCATTGAATCTAGGGTTTGAAACCCTCAAAGCATCGATGAAACAACCCTAACATCTCCAAACGGAGAGGCCAAGCGGCTCACGTACAAAATTTTAGATGTTACAACGGATTAGATTTAACAATTCTAATATAAGCGAAAACGACAATTATAGATCTAACGATGATAATAAATCATTCAATTAACATACTAATTAATTAGACTCTTTAAATCATGAATAAAGATACAACACAAATTAATTAAATCATGTTACAAATCATTAAAATCACACAACACATTCAAGAGCATAAACACGAAAAGAATCACATCTAGTTACCTTTTTGGCAATTAATGATAAACATTAATAAGAAGCACCATGAAGAACGCGTCAAACAAAACCTTATCTCCAACACGTGTCATCATCCCCATAAATCAACTTTGATGAAACAAACCGAAACCCATGTGATAAAAATCGTATGACACAAATCCCCTTCCAAAACGACCAAAAGAATGATATCTTTTCTTTAATTAGGGACCCTAAAGGTAGGTCTAAATGTTCATAAAAATGAATCTCATAAAATTAATTGGAGATGAATATGTTGTATAGGAAAGAGCCAAGATTATGAAAATATAATTTATGTATGAGATTGGAGAAAGGATAGATGTATAACAATGGAGTTAAATGGAGAAAATGAGAAAGAAAGAGATGAAGAGAGGAAGAGGCGTGCGGGGCGAAGCAAATGAATTCAGCAGCTTGCTTGCTTGCTAGGTTAAGCTTTTTTTTATAAGAGGATTAACAAATGGGCTTTGGGTCCATTAGCTCATACAATGGATCATCCAATTAAAAATTAGGTTGGACCAAGATTAAACGCTTGGAGAAACAATATAGGTGAAATACATAATATAGTAAAATAGTCAAATTGTGTACGGACATTTTAACCTATTAAAGGTGAGTCAAAACGAGACATTTATTTAAAATGGACAATGGAGGTAATAAAATACAGAATGCATATTATTATAAAACACGAAAATAATTATTTTAAATAAATAACTTTACGAATAAATATTATTATAAAATACGGGGTGTTACAAAACCCATTAATTTCCTATCATTTTTTATAGGCTCTAAGAAAATCTCAATTAAGATTTTCACTCTTAGGAAACCAACGTCTCTTTATATTCATATGTAAGCGTTATTTGATTAGTACACATGTGAAACAGGATCGGGCGCGCGGGTTTGGTCACAGACTTCCAAGTCGGGTCATACAAGTGGTTTAATTTTTCGAACAAATTTTCTAAGGGTCCTTTAATTATACAACTTCGATTTATTTGCGCGTTTGCACGTTAGATCGTCATGTCAATACGTTTTGCACGAGCTGAGTCAATGGGGTCGGGTCGGGCCATTTTCAATCGGGACATGAAAATACGGTTCACCTACTTCAAGTTCAAGTATTTTTCGGATATATTTTCTGAAGTGGGATAGAGTCGTAAAAAATGGATCGAGTCATAAAAAATCGATTTGAAATTTAACAAGGACGCACATTCACTTTTGGAATACCGCTTAAGTGAAAATTTTAAAAACAAATAAAAAAGCAAAGACTAATAAAAAAATCACCCGCCTATGCTATCATTCACAATAGAAATACTTCGTAGTACTCTCTTATCAACCCGTATCTGCCTAAATTTTTCTCCTCCTTCAAGTCAATTTTCCTCCCATTCTCGTTTCTCCTCCTTCCGTCAGTTTTACTCTCCCACCCATTTTCGCTGGAGAAGACTCAGGTTTGTTATTTTCTCGCTATTAATACACGGTTTTAGGGGTTGTCGGATGATTTAGGGTTTTATTTGTTTGGTCGATTTTCTTCTTCTTTTGCCTTAAATTAAAGCTTTTTCTTAGTAATTATTTGCTAGGCTTGAGTTTTACAAGTTTTTGTTACTAATTTAGGGGTTTTTACACTGATTTAGGGTTTTTGTTACAACCCTGCTGAAAAACAGAATGAAAAGATCAAAACTCAGGGTTTGATTCCTGTTGTCGTTTGAAAACTCACGCCTTCGTCACATTAATGTTGCTCAGTTTAAAAAAGAGCTTCACGTATCCTTGCACTTGTATGTTGAAAACTTGAAACTGAATTTGATTCCTATCATTTACTTTGAGTTGCTCGTTTGTCAGGATTGTGTAAATGTTTACTGATATGTCTAGTGCATCTCCATTGTTTTTGTAACCTAGATGCTTAATTAATGCTTTTCTTGAAATTGATGATAGTCAGTTAGTTACTGACTAAGGAATAAGATTAAAATTCAGAGTAACAATCGTTCACTCTTTGCTTATCATGAGGAGCTCCATAATGTATGTCTCGTTTGGTTAATAGTGCTTAAACTCAAATCAAGCAAACTAATCATCGTATGTACTAACTTATTAGTATTAGTATCTATCTGATTCTCATTTGAAAATATGATCAACCAGATTGGCCCCTAAAAGGCGCGTGAAATGTGGTTTCTCAGCAGGTTTTACCGAGCATCAGATGCAGAAAAAAAGGGACTCGTGAACACAGTTGTACATGTGAGTTCCATGCTGCCTTAAGTCATTATACAATAAAAATCACATTAAATTGAAGTTTGTATCCAAGTGTAGGAAATGGTTTCTTCGTCGATTTGAAATCAAATGGTCTAACACGGATTGCTAGCTAGTCACATCAAATTGTAATTTGAAGATGCGTTCACTACATGTTAGTATTTGTTAATGGTTTGGTGTGATATACATTCAGTTGGAGAATGTGGAGAAAGAGGCGGTAAAATGGTGCGGGGAAATATAAAGGAACATTCCCACAACAATCAGAGTACTAAAATCTGTTCTTAATGTTGTTGATGATGGTCATGCTGGACTCCAGGTACCTACTCCACCACTCATAATTCAAATGAAGATCCTCCTCTTACCTAATCCCTCTAAAAATTAAAACAATTAAACTGAAGGTAGAATCCTGGTAATATATCAATATATCATATAAGGTGAATATGTGTAGTGAGAGAGTTTGATTAAAGGGTGTATGGAAAATTATGCTTAAACATAATATCACAGCAGGTGTGACAATGGTTATTATTTAAAATATCAGAAGCTCCAATTTTAATGCTTGACATAGAAAATTGTTTGGCATTGACATCAATCGGAGGAAACTGGAACAATAATTTAGTGGTGGAGGGAACTAAGGTCTAGACGATGACAAATATATTTGAGTGTCTCTTGAATATGAGTTCCTGTGAGTTCAGGGTCTCTTATGTGTATCAAATGTTTTATGAAATTATGCCTTCTCTAGGAGAATAAGTGGATTGTCGAATAACGGCTCTTCACTGGAATTTGCGTGTAACTAATTTGATGTCCTTGAGCATCTTGTAAGTGAACCACACACAGATATTCTTCACAGTTAAAGAAGATAGTCCCATGTTGCTCACGAGAAATCAACAACAAAGATAAGAAATGATCTATACTTTCCTTTATATATTTCTAGCTAATGAAGACATTGGTGTTCCAATGCTGTTCGTATAGCACACTCATACGGAATGCGATCGAAATCAGGTATGAATGCAGCATTCTTAAAATTTCACAGCTCAAGGACTGCAGGCTTAATACAGTGAAAGGAAAGTTCGAAGCCATGATCACCAATGTCTTCATCTATTCAATATGGATGGAATGGAATACAACTAGGTTGAATCAATCCAAGAAACGGCCTGAAATTACTGTTAAGTACATTATAGAGAATGTCAAACCACGAGTCGAAGCAGCACTAAACTTAGTGACGAATCTTGACGAGGCCAATTATCTTAGGAATCTGATTTAATTTGCCTTTGAGGCCTGCTGTACTGCTCTTTTGGGATGGGTGACTTCCGGTCCCCTGCCTGCTGTAATTTTTTGTGAATGATATATATATATATATACTCACATTTACCCAAAAAAAAAATTGTCGATTTTTTTGTCTTGTATTATTTTAGAGGTGTACCCAAAACATATACACAACAAATGATTGATGAGGTACAACATTTTTAATTCCTTATTTCATCTTCTATGTATGTGTTTACACAAGTAACTCGTTAAATGTCATCATTAGGAAATGGATCTCCGAGTACTCTTCATTGTACACTTCGCCCTTAACAAAAATAGGCTTTTCGCTAGATGGTGCACTTGGAGAAGAAAGGTACCATGGATGAGGATGAGGATGCTACCACCCTTCATCCCTGTTGGTAAGCTTATCGTTTAGCTGACAAGTAGGTGTTTTATAGTGTATTTTTCCCAAAGCATATGATTATGATGATGAACAAAATTGAACATGATATCATTTCCATTGGCGTCTATTATGATAATTTTCTTTTGTAAAAAACTAATGCCCCCTTCACCCTAGGGCATGAACGTAAAATAAAATCATTCTGTGATGTAATGATTGAGTACTTGTTCATTGAAACTGAACAAGGGAATTTTGTTTTAATCTTTTGTAGACTTATGATGTTGCTGCTCTTTGTACAATATAGTTTATAAAATAGTTTTTTGGCACTTGTCCATGTTTAAGCTACATTTGGGGATTGTATTATTAGCACTTATTTGTGGCCCTTACTTTTAAAGAATCGAGTTAACTTGACTATCCTGATGGTGTTTTTTATATTTGTCATTTTTTGGCACCAATTGCACCACGAAAGAGAAAAGAAGAGGACTGACCATGATGCATCACGTACATACGAAAAAGAGAAAGATTGCATATCGATAATTTATCAAGATACTTTGCATATCGATAATTTATAGAGTGCCCTAGAAAATGGGCCTGATCCGGTTTTTGACGCTCCACTCGACCGAGTGGGTAAATCCACTCGATCGAGTAGGTCAAGCAAATTGAGACAAAATAGGAAGGAATTGCCGAATTGATATTGTTGTTTGTTGTAATCTTTTTTGAATTTAATTTGGGCGCCAGCTTCTAGAAGGTGCATTTAGGCTGGTTTTTGTGACGGGTTCGTCTTTGACCGGGTTTTGACCCGGTCGCCAAAAGACGGGATTTATTTTTGGTGTCGGTTTTGGCCCAAATTAGTCTTATTTTGCTCGGAACGACCCACTGGGCCTGGATTTGAGGTCTGTTTTGTGAGATTATTACTCCGCTAAAAGTCCATGTCAAATATTATTGATTTCGGGTCCAAATCCAAGTATACCAAGTCACGTTTGCGTCCGATCATCATCGGGTGTTTGTCGGGAACTGCTATAGACACTAGCAGGCAAAATGCGGGTGTCTACAGAGCCCCCATTCTGACTGAGGCTTGGACAAGACGAAAGTCAGAGTAGCTACCAGGCCAATCGAGGATTACGACCTGGCAGCCTTCCGGTCGGGTCGTTTATAGTCCAGTAGACTAGCGTGAAGGGCTCGCCAACCATAAGCAGAGGGTCATACCTGTCCTGCTGATGACGGCTCCGTGGGGAGTGAAACTTGCTTTTGGAGGTGTAGGAGTACCCGTATGCTGATACATCATGGCTCTTATTGTAGCATGCTGGGATAAATATTGGCTCACGTTGGGGAGTGAAGTAGTTGCGCGGGGACTTGCTTCTTGAAGTCTGGGGTGTACCTGTATGCTGACACATAACTAACTGCATGTAACACATAACTAACTGCATGTAACACATAGGCAAAACACCGACTCGTGCTGGGGAAAATGTACTGAATTTTGAAAAGTCGATTTTTTTTGAAAGATTTCTTCTTTTTTAGAATTTTTAGAAATTTTTAGGAAAGCTCGGGACAACTTGATTCCTATTCTGGGTTGAAGTCAGGCCTGCACATGCTGGGGCCCAGTTTGCTGAGGAGGCAAGGTAGTTAGGGTTACAGTTAGGGTTTCCTGTTATAAATATAGGTTTCCCTGCTTCAGTTTACTGTATGTATCTCAAATAAAAAAAACTCCTACTTCTCCTCAAAATCTCTTAGTCTTTCGAGAAGATTCAAATTCCTGCCATGGGTATCGATCATCTTACTTCGATGCTTTTTGCCTAGTCCCAACACTTTCGGGACGAGGACAAAATTCAACTGACCCAAATGGGGATTGTCAGCCTGTTTCCTCTTCGACGCCTAATTCCTGATTTGCATTTTTTGGACGCTTGTCTGTCGTTTTGGGATACCACCCATCACGTCTTTGCTTTCCCGCGGGGAGAGATATGCCCTCTTCCCGAGGAGATTGCAGCTATTGGGGGTTGGAGCCTTGTTGCTCGTCCTGCCATCCCTCCGTTCTACCCGGACCCGAGGAGAAGGCTGATGGATTTCCTGGGTCTGTCTCATGCTGAGGCAGATCGAATGGTGCGGGGAGATACTGTTTCCCTCTTCGACTTGGCTGACAAGTTTATGAGCAGTCAAGATGTAAGGGCTACGCCTTCTCATAGGCGTAGGGCTTTCGCGTTCTGCATGCTGCACCGCTACGTTTTTGAGGGGATGATGGATGTTGACTTATGCGTGGGTCAAATTAGGCTGATAGGAGTGGTTGACCAGATGGAGACTGGTCATAGCCCTGCTTGGCTAGCCACTGGAGAAATCATCATGGGTCTGGATGCTAGGCAACTTGACCCAACCCGACAACTGACGGGGAGTACCCTTATTCTGCAGGTATATGCCTTGCGATTTTCAATTTTTATTTCGCGCGATTTGTTGAGGTCCGTAAGTCACTCGATCGAGTGGACCTGTCACTCGACCGAGTGACGCCTTTAAAGTGCTTTTGCCCACCTGCGGAGGGCTTGCTCGATCGAGTGAGATGCTTTACTCGATCGAGTGGCGCACTTAACGAGATTATGATTGCTTTTTAGGGAGCCTTACTCGATCGAGTCAGACGGTGTACTCGATCGAGTGGACTATAGCAGACCACTCTGTTGCTTATGACTTTTGTATATACTTTTTGCAGGTTTGGTTGTCGGAACGCCTATCAATCATAGAGCCCCCTCCGAGCACTCCCAACTACCGCAGCAGCCAAATCAGTTCAAGAGGGCGCCGAATAAGCTCGAGTCACCATATAAATCGAGCTTACTGGGATGAGGAGTTGGTGTTCCACGGTGGCCCTTTAATCAGGTGGACGGTCGCTTGGTGGTTCCTTTCTAAGCTGACGGGGCTGGCCAAGAGGGATCAAGCCCGCTACCTGGTGATCCTGTCCCTTGACTGGACAGTTCATATTTACCCGGACCGCATCCTGAGGCAGTTCGGTTCATCTCAGCGCATTCCTGAGACTGATGCCATTATTAGCGTCTCGCTCCAACTGACAGACGTTATGTGCGACACCTGGTTGCAGAGATGGTTCACTCGTCCTACATGGACTATTCCCAACCCTTGCCAATCCGCTTGGGTTTCCCGGGCTTACGAGAAATGGATCTCCGAGGAGTCTGAGGAAGCCCGAAAAGCTCTGAAGGTCGATGAGGCCTTCGAACTGGTCCGTCGGGAGACGGCAAAGGACAATAGGGGATTCTTCGATGAGGGAGAGACCCCTGCTACCTTAGTTCGATTAGAATCGGGTCTTAAGTCACATACTAAGACTCGAGCTAAAGATGCCGGTGCTAGTGGCACACGGGGGCGGCTAAGCCCCCAGACTGATTTGGAACGGCGACTTGGGCCAAGGCTGGCGGCCCGGGACCGACTAGGTCCGCGTGACCGGCTCCCAGAGCCCGTGAGTGCCCGACTCGGGCTTATCGAGGTGGATGAGGACTCGAGTTCCAAGAAACGAGTCTGGGCTAAGGAGGTTCCTGTGGTGATTCGGGAACGCTCTCCTCCGCGTCGTCGTCAGTGGACGGCCAAGAAGGCCAAGGACAAGGGGAAGGGCAAGATGCCCTAAATACCGAGTCCTTAGTTTTTTATTATTTAAATACTATTACTATTTTCGTCGTGTGTTTTTTTTGGTAATTTTTGAATTCCTGCACTTTGAAATTTTCCCAAGTTTATTGGGGCTCTTTTTGTGATAATTAATAAAAGAAAGTTTATTATTTAAACCGTTCCTGTCTTTTCTCGATTGCACTGGTTGTGCCCTTTTGAGGGGCTGCCTACGTATCCGCGATTAGCAGAATCAAACCAAACGTAGTTCAAGCTTAGGAAATTTGCAATCTTGAATTACACCAAGACTATTGGTTCAAGATGTTTTGTGACAGTAGAATAGGTAATTCTAGCTCATTGACTTGCTTTTTTGTAAAATAAACGATTTTGATAAAAATTGCTAATGACATTGAGAAATGGCTAAGGGTAGTAACGCTTCAGCTGGTCCAGGTTGGTTGGGTTGACGAACTCATTCCCGTCCAGGTCCGTCAGCATTACTGCTCCCCCTGATAGGATCTTCTTCACCAGGTATGGCCCAGCCCAGTTGGGTTTGAACTTTCCCCTTGGGTCAACTGGTAGTAAAGCTCGAACAGACTTAAGGACTAGATCCCCTTCCTTAATGTTTCTAGGCCTTACCCGCTTGTTGAAGGCCCGTTGGATCCGTTTCTGGTAGATTTGGATGTTGTTGAGAGCGCGGGACCGCCGTTCGTCTAGTAGAACCAACGAATCGTACCGTACTCGAACCCAGTCAGCTTCGGGTACTTGACTTTCTAGCAGAATTCTGTGGGATGGTACCTCTAGTTCAACTGGCTGGACTGCCTCCATCCCATAGGTTAGATAATATGGTGTCGCCCCGGTTGCGGTGCGAATTGATGTTCGGTATCCCCATAGGGCGAAAGGTATTTTGTCGGGCCAATCCCGATAATTATCAGCCATCTTTTTGAGTATGGTGACAATTGTTTTATTATCCGCCTCTACTGCTCCATTGGTTTGGGGACGGTAGGGCGAGGACGTGTGCCTTTGAGTTTTGTACTTGGTCAGCAGGGCTGCGGTCTCAGCTTGAAAATGAGTCCCGTGATCACTGATAAATTCATGTGGGATCCCATACCGACATATTATCTTGTTTTGGATAAATTTGGCGACATGTTTAGCATTGAGGATGCGATATGATTCAGTTTCGACCCATTTGGTGAAGTAGTCGATAGCTACCAGGATGAAACAGTGTCCGCCAGTACCGGAGGGATTTATCTTCCCGATTATGTCGATACCCCATGTTGAGAACGGCCAGGGTGACGTCATGGTATAGAGCAAAGATGACGGCATATGTTGCACATTGCCGAAGATTTGACAGTTATGACAATGTTTGACATATAACTGGCAGTCGGCTTCCATAGTATTCCAGTAATAACCGAGCCTCATGATTTTTCGGACCAGCATGTGGGCATTCATATGTGGGCCGTTTTCACCATCATGTACTTCGGCCATGACCTTTTCAGCCTTATACTTATCAACACAAAGGAGAAGAGCCCCTTGTGCCGTCTTTTTGTACAGTTGTCCGTCATCGGTACGGATGAACTGGGTGGCTAGCCTCCGTAGGGCTTTCTTGGCTCGAGCCTCAGTCCCGGGAGGATATTCTCCATTTGTCAGGTACTTTAACACAGCCTGGTACCATGGTTCGGGATCGGTTATCTCGATGTCTTCAATGTCATGGATGTATGTCGGCTCAGACCGTCTTTCGACACAAATTGGCATACTGGTCACGTGGTCGGGAATGTTCAGTAAAGACGCCAATTTTGAGAGTGCATCTGCAAACTGATTTTCTTCCCGAGGCAGGTATATGTACTCTACCTTCTGGAATTGTTTCTCGAGATCCCTTACTCGTGCCTGGTAGGCCACGAAATTAGCATTCCGAGTCTTCCGTTTTTGGAGTGCTTCGTTAATCACCAAGGATGAGTCGCCATGTACCCGGATATTTGTGATCCCCAGGTTGGCGGCGGCTTGTAGCCCGTAAATGCATGCTTCGTACTCCGTTGCGTTATTGGTAACATCAAAGTCCAGTTTGATGGAGACGGGAGTATACTCCCCTCTTGGTGAAATTAGGAGGATCCCGACTCCGAACCCTCGAAAATTAGATGCCCCATCGAAGTATAAATCCCATGTTTCAGCATCAGTATGGAAAATATCTTCGTCTGGGAAGGACCAGGTATCGGTGTGTCCTTCTTCGGTTACCGGGCTGTCGGCGAGGAATTCAGCTACTATTGGCCCCTTAATAGCTTTTAACGGTACAAATTTCAGGTCGAACTCTGACAGCATTAGAGTCCATCTTGAAATCCGGCCATTGAGGATGGGCTTTTCGAAGAGGTACTTGATCGGGTCCATCTTGGATAGAACATGGACCTCATAGCTGAGCATATAGTGTCGAAGCTTCTTAGTGGCCCAGACTAGAGCCAAGCACGTCTTTTCGAGCATGGTATATTTGCACTCATACTCTAAAAACTTCTTGTTGATGTAATAGATGGCTCGTTCTTCGGAGTCAACTGTCTGAGCCAGCATAGCCCCCATGGTTGTCTCGATCGTTGTTAGGTATAACGATAGAGGCAAACCGGGTTGAGGTGGCATCAAAACTGGCGGAGCAGACAGAATTTCTTTGATTTTGTCGAAAGCAGCTTGGCACTTGTCATCCCATAGTATCCGTTCCCCTATTTTCAGTTTCATGAAAATTGGTTCACACACCATGGTTAGCTTGGAAATGAATCGACTAATATACTGGACTTTCCCGAGAAATCCCCTTATTTCTTTTTCGGTTTTAGGAGCTTGCATCTCGGTAATGGCTTTGATTTTAGCTGGGTCGACCTCGATACCTCGTTGGCTAACGATATGACCCAGTAATTTGCCTGACGTTACCCCGAAACTGCATTTTTGAGGGTTTAGTCTCATGTTTTATTTGCGCAATCGGGTGAAGAATTTTCTTAGGGCGGTGATGTGACAATCCCGTTCTTTTGATTTGACGATCATGTCGTCCACATAAACCTCTACCTCTTTATGCATCATGTCGTGTAGTAAAGTGGTAGCGGTCCTTTGGTATGTGGCCCCGACATTAATAAGACAAAACGGCATGACGGTATAGCAGTAAGTACCCCAAGGTGTAGTGAAGGTAGTCTTACTCATGTCTTCTTCCGCCATCTTGATTTGATTATATCCGGCATACCCGTCCATGAATGATGGAAGGGCATGATCGGCCGTGTTATCCACCAGTATGTCGATGTGTAGTAACGGAAAATCATCCTTCGGTCTTGCTTTGTTAAGATCCCGAAAATCTACGCATACCCGCACCTTACCGTCCTTTTTAGGATCCGGCACGATGTTTGCAACCCAGTCCGGATACTCGGACACTTGTATGAAGCCGGCTTTGAACTGTTTGTCGACTTCTTCTTTTACTTTGAGAGACCACTCGCGCCTGATTCGACGAAGCTTCTGCTTGACCGGCTTGCACCCGTCTTTGATTGGTATGCGGTGCTCGGCTATTTCCCGGTCTATCCCCGGCATGTCCTTGTAGGACCATGCGAAGACATCTTTCAATTCTTGGAGGAGGTTTATGAACTGTTTTTTCTCCTCGGGATCTAAAGATAACCCTATCTTAAGTATTTGAGGCTTTAAGGTTGTTCCCACGTTTATGGACTCAGTCTCTTCGATTACCGGATTCCGGGATTCCCTTTGCTCTAGTTGCTCAATCAGATGTGGAGGTAAGGGTACCTGTTCGTCGGATTTCTCAATGTCATAGCATAAATCCTTTTTGAAAGCAGAATTTAAAAGAGACAAGTCGTAAGCAGAACGGTTGTTATTATTGATTGAAAATTTGGAAAACAGCTCAAAGAGAGCAGCCATTTGATCATTGGTCAGTGGCGGAATTGGTAAAGCACTCGGGACAGACCCCGAAGTGCCAGCAGCAGGAATGATAGAAGGGAGGGGGGTTACAGGAGTGACTCTAGCACCGACTTCTCTAGACTCGACCTCAGACTCTGACTCAGACTCCGACTCAGACTCGGACTCAGACTCAGGCATGTCTCCCTCTCCGGTGACCAGCTTGTAGATCTTTCCTTGACTGTCGGTCCATTTGACAGTCTTCCTCCAGGCCCTGTTTCCCGTCTCGGAGCCAACATCCGAGATCAGCTTGGTCGGGTCAAACCTGTTGCTGCGGAGAATCAGGTTGACCAGGTCTTCTTTTGGGGTTGGGACCATGGTGTCTTCCCCGAAGAGCAGCCCCAGCGCGGGCTCAGCATTATCAGCTTCATGAGACTGGATGAGGGCGAACACGTCATCCGGGATGTAGTTGCAGTCCCGGGCCAAGTGGGTCCCGAGGTGCGTAGCATTGGGTTGGTACAGTCCAACCTGGATAGCCCCGAATACCGGTGTGACAAAGTAGTCAGACAACCGTGGGCTGTAAGGGCTCAAGTAGATACCCTTCATGATGTTGCAGGCCTTTTCGATTCCTGCTCGGACAACGTTGCCCGGAGTGGCGGCATAGCCAAGGCCGAAGTGAGAGTCTTCGTCCTTGAGGACCTCGATGATCTTCCCAGCTGGAAGGTCGGGTCAAGAGGTAGCCCACGGAAGGTACCCTAGGTTCTGGAGCATCGTGTCAATGCTCGTGGTGAAGTAAGGCCTAAAAAGGTACTCTTCCTCGATCATCCCCACAAAGTCGAACTCCCAGAGGTCCGTGCGGCCCGTGGCGTTACAGCTAGCCACGGTCATTGGGGTTGCCTCCAAAGTAATAACATTGTCGAGTAAAGGCATCTTGATCTTACGGTGGAGGGTGGAAGACACAGCTTTGACTGCGTGGATCCATGGCCTTCCTAGGAGCAAGTTGAAGGATGAGGTGACATCGATCACCTGGAATTCAAGCTCCTTTTCTATCGGGCCCGTTATGATGGTCAGCTTCACGGCCCCGGATACCGTCTTCGGGCTCCCATCAAAGGCTTGGATGGTTTGAGCCGTCGGGACATAATCTGGCTCGGTGATTCCGAGGGCTTTGGCGGTCCTTAAGGGAAGGACGTTCACAGCTGACCCGTCATCGACTAGGGTCATCGGGAGGTATTTCCCTCGACAAATCACCGTGATGTAAAGGGCCAGATTGTGGGAGGCCCCGAATGGTGGCAAGTCGGCTTCAGAGAAAGTGATTATTGGGCCTCCTTCCTTAGCCTTACCCTTTAGGTGAGGTAGGACTGTAGCTACCATTTCAGCAGGGGTAGCCAAAGAGTCGATCTTAACTTGATCGAGAGCCTTAGTGAGTGCCTCTCGATGTTCTTGTGAGCTAACCAAAAGTTGCCATATAGTAAGGTCAACTCGGGTCTTCTTCAGTTGCTTCACAATAGCCGTTTCAGCGGTCGGCTCTTCAGGGGCGACTTCCATCCCGAGTGGATCGGTGATGGTTGTCGGGATGGGGGTGTCCCTAGTACTTGTGGCTAGATAGGGACGACCAAGGTGGTTGCTGGCTAGGACTCGAGTTTTGGCCTCTCGAATCTGTTCAGGGGTGATGGGAACGGTTTCCCCTTTAGCGAGGTAGACATCCTCCTCGTCGTCAAACCAGATCCCGTTCACTTGCGGGATGAATGGAGAGATAAGGTGAGAGCAATCAATCACCTCCCCGGCAAAGATGACATGGGAGCTGAAAGGGTTCTCCTTGTTGCTTGGTTTATCTCCGGGTAGCGGGATTTTACCGCTTTCGATCAAGTCCTGGATCAGGTGCTTCAGCTTCCAGCACTTTTCGGTATCATGCCCATTGCCTCGGTGGTATTGGCAATAGGCCTGAGCATTGTAGTTCTTGGAGCGCCGCTCGACCGGAACTTCAGGAGTTGGGCCTATCGGTTGGATTAGGCCTTTGGAGGATAGCCTTTGTAAGGCATAGGTATAGGTGGTACCTATATCAGTGAAGACCCGAGGTGGGGTGTTCTTCTTGGACGAGGCATCTAGTAGATTAACCGCGTCAAAAATGCTGCGAGTTGCAGCTTGGGGCTTAGTGGTGGAGGAAGAGGCCCCTTGGTATCCTTTGCTAGCGGCCTTAGTGAGGCCTTCCAGTCTCAGATCGTCTTCGATCCTCATACCCATTTCAGTAAGGGTGGTGAAATTGGGTAAGACAGCGTACCGGAGGTGAACCCGGTAGGAGGGGAGGAGGTTCTTGACAAAAGCCTCCACCAAAGTCTTCTCATTGGGCTTATCGACCAATTTCACGCTCTCGGCCCTCCAGCGTTGAAGGTATTTAGTGAAACCTTCCTTTGGCTCTTGGGCCATAACCTCCAGAGATCGCATTGTGGTTTGGATCTCGGTGTTGTCAGCATAGTTTAGAGCGAACTCGGTAGCCACATCATCCCATGTAGGGTATTTTTTCGGGTCTAGCCTATAGTATCAGGCCCGTGGGTGCTTCTCAAGAGATGCAGCAAAGAGATTCTTGAACATGGATGAATCCACTCCCTTGATGGCCATGAATTCCTTGAAGGCCCGCACATGTAGTAACGGGTCTTCAGTCCCCTCAAACATGGGCAAGCCTGTGAGATTCAGGTTTGCGGGCAGCTAGACACTTAGCGGGTTGTACTCCCGACTATTCTCCCGATGAATGTTGTTACTCCCAGCCAAATGGACTTGTTCCTCTAGTCGACGCACTGCGCTGACTACTTCAGCTATGGGCCCAGTAGTCTCGACATTAGGAGTCCTTTGCTCTACCGTAGCTAGGCGAGCAACAATGGCCACTTGGCCAGCCCTCATTTCAGTCAGTTGGGCTTCGATGTCGGTTTGCTTCTCGATCATGGCATCTAGAGAGGTTTGAAGACTGTTCAAAGTAGCCATCCTTCGAGCGTGTCTGGTTGCCGGTGGCCTGTCTGTAAGAACACCGCGTAATCAGAAACCGAACCCAGATCTTGGAAAGAAGGAAAAGTACATCCCGAGCGACACTAGGAAATAAAACTAAAGACTCGAGAAAGACATCTAGACGGATGACTCGATGGGTGGTATAACTTCCTTAGGATTTTGGCTTTGTGGGCCTAATCCCGTTCGAAGGAAGGTCCACGTGAGACTTTTCCCCAGACTTTTGACTCGAGTGTATGGACGGACTTTCCTTTGTAGGGGTATGCCCTACGCGGGTCGGTCGTGCCTTGACGGATAAGGCGGACTCGGGAAAGGGGGGAAACTCGTGATATAGGATCAGCGGAGTTTCGACGCTATAGACCTTCGACATACTATGCAAAGACCCGACACACGGCTAGACGGTAGGTCCTATAACAAGGAAGGTTTACGAGGAAAGTTGGATGTTTGAAAATTGAATATTAAGTGGATGAATTTCCGAGAGTTCGAAAATTAAAAACGGAATTTCGAAAACCAAGATTAGAATTTTGAAAATTCAGAAAATCAAGATGGTGTTGGAAATTCGAGAATTAAAACGGGCAGCATGCCGACTAGAGAAAAAGGATATTTTGAGTCAAATCGTTTGATCCTAAATTTCGGCGGCATTCCGAATTTTTTGAAAGTTGGATATTTTGAAAAGACGGGTCCCGAAACAGACAGCATTTCGGGTTTTTGAAAACTTGGTATTTTGGAAAGATGCATTTTTTTTTGAAATGACGGTTTTTTGAAAAATGACATGGAAACCAAGTAGAATGTAGTCAAACAAGCATTATAACGACGCTTATGTATGCTTTACACTAAGTCTCGGTCGGTCGAAAGCAGGGTCTATACCAACAACGATAGCATTCTCACGAAACGGGACGGACTCCCTAGCCGATTTGGAACTAGGACCTGCCGTAAAACCCCGGTGAGTTCCGCCATCGAAGTCTTTAGTGCACCCATGTAGGAATGCACCATGGTATAGTGGGACGTCGGTCACAAGTAACCGGCCCGGGCAAAATTTGGGTTGTGCATGAATCATTAAACTAATGCGCGCACACTAATATTCGAGCGACTTCTCTTCGAGTCTCACCCTAGGAACCCCGATGACATGTGGTACATCAGGTATCCCCAGCGGAGTCGCCAAATTGTGGACATGACGTAGGTCCACCCCGACGCGGCCACGCGCGGGTTTGGGTAGGCGAATGAATCTCGTGGTGAGATTGCTCTCGGGTTCGAAATTTAAGTCAAAATGGAGTCGCCACCGAATTTTGTGGTTATTCGGAACCATACGAGCCCACTCTATGTCGTCGTGGGCTATACACAAAGTAAGCCCATTTCGATTTCAGAGTTTATTGGGCTCGTCCCTTTGCATTGCAATACCGATACCGTTTAAACCGGCTTTCGTATATAGAATGACTATCGTGCGCCAACGGTTTCGGGCATCCGGAAACCGAGGTTCTGAGTAAGGGGTGAGGGTACGTGTTGGGAAGCCCACTAAGGACACCCAACCCCGCCCGCACATGGCGGCCTCTACTAAGACATCGTTCGTGTTCGTGTGCGCGCGCTAGTAAAACGATTAAATGATATGCAAACAGCGTTTTCGGGCTAAGCATGTGAATAGTATATGAACTACGTCATTTAATGCATCTTAATTATGGTCGAAGTGGTTTAGCATGCGAGGTTCATTTATAAAGCGATAAGCAAGTAAATAAATAAAACTCGAAAATAAATAACGTACAAGTTACACGGGCGGAAATACAACCCGGTTAATACAAAAATAAACGGAACAATAGATAATAAAAAGATAGGAACGGACCCGTATGTAAACTTGACCGCGAAATGTGTAAGTGGACTAACCCCGTTTAAATGCACATTATGTTGTACATCAAACGAAGGACGGAGACATAGGACCTAGGCGTGACGCTAGCCCGATCCCATGCCTCGATGCCTTGTCCCAACTTATCACGTCGAAAAATCGATCAAAGTTGTTAGAGAGTCATGATATGTGTGAGTTTTGAAAAGTGGGTTCACGTGATTGACTTTACACGTTTTGACTAAGAGTCATAAAAAAGACGAGGCTTAAATGTTGCATTTAAGCTCTCGGTTTTCTGGGTTACAGGACTCACTCGGTCGAGTCATGGTCTGACTCGGTCGAGTGTGTCCTCGAAAAGGAGTGTGCCCAGATTTATGGACGCTACTCGATCGAGTAGCATACGTACTCGGTCGAGTAGCCCCTGTACGAGCGTCAACTCGTTTCGTTTTTGGGTATGAAATCGACGGTCGGTCAAATTAAATACAAATATCGCACGATTTGAATTTAACTTGACCTCCGGTACTATAATTGTGTATATATACGATTATAATACCGTTGTCGGGATTTTATGAAAACGTTTATATTAAGAAATTTGAATTAGCAACGGAATGCATCCCTCTACGTCATGACATCGAAACTAACCCTTTCGGGTCATGTAATGTCGGTTTTCGTGTCAACGGGTTCCGTACTAATTAAAATGGGATCAAATGCGTTCAACTATTGTTAGTCGCGATCACGTCATACCCTTGAGCACATTGGGGCGGGGCTCCTCGAAAGGGCTCCACCTCCGTCGTTGCTCGTAAAGGGATTAGACGGACTTTAGGCGATAATTATAGTTAAACGTATTCAAAACCGAATTTTGAAACTAGTTTATATATATACGCGGTATGATAGTATGTTAGTAACGAGAATGTAAAAGTTAGTATACAAAAAAGTAAAATGTTAGAATTATGTTAGAAGTTAGAATTACAATACTAGTATAGATATAATATGAACGATAGAAAAACGTAAATAAAAGAGTAACAAGGATCGAAATGGGGTTTAGGACACCCTCAACATACATGCTTAGTAGGGACCTCGGAAATGAACTCGCGAATAGTGACGGGACGTCGGAGTATCGAGGATGTATGCAAGTTATGGTGTATTTGTGTGTGTGTGGATGAATTGTCGGTTTTTCGAGGGACAAGGGACTCGGTTTTTGTGTGTAGTGCTTAGGGTTACTAAGGCTTGTAGTGTAGGTGAATTATGGTGGAAATGTAGGGTAGAAGGTAGGTTAAATGTAGGTAAAAAATCCTCCCAAAATGAGTGGGGATCGTGGGGTATTTATATGGTTTATCCCACGACCTAGGGTCACTCGATCGAGTGGCCCTAGTGCACTCGGTCGAGTGCCCTAGAAAATGGGCCTGATCCGGTTTTTGACGCTCCACTCGACCGAGTGGGTAAATTCACTCGATCGAGTGGGTCAAGCAAATCGAGACAAAATAGGAAGGAATTGCCGAATTGATATTGTTGTTTGTTGTAATCTTTTTTGAATTTAATTTGGGCGCCAGCTTCTAGAAGGTGCATTTAGGTTGGTTTTTGTGACGGGTTCGTCTTTGACTGGGTTTTGACCCGGTCGCCAAAAGACAGGATTTATTTTTGGTGTCGGTTTTGGCCCAAAATAGTCTTATTTTGCTCGGAACGACCCACTGGGCCTGGATTTGAAGTCTGTTTTGTGAGATTATTACTCCGCTAAAAGTCCATGTCATATATTATTGATTTCGGGTCCAAATTCGAGTATACCAAGTCACGTTTGCGTCCGATCATCATCGGGTGTTTGTCGGGAACTGCTATAGACACTAGCAGGCAAAATGCGGGTGTCTACACCAATCTGGATCCACTGAAGGCTTATACGTGCACGATGTTTATTAGTTTTTGTATTCAAACAGTGTTTTGATTTCTCTTAGATCTTTTTCATTCACACTTATTCAATAAGATGTAGTACAAAACATGAATATTGATTTTTGCATTATTAATGAACATGTCTTTTTTGGATCAATTAATTATTAATTTTTAATATGTCGTCTTGTATGTGCGGATGCTATTTGTAACGATTAAATTAATTAGCAGGCTGTAAAAAAATGTATATTTCGCATTTCCATGCAGAAATGTTGCATTAGAATTAGACTAGTGTTGCGTTTGACAAAATTGGATATGTTACATTAGCTTCGAAATAATGTTGTCATTATGTTTCATTCGGACAAAAATATGTTGCATAACATTCAAATAAGTGTTGCAAAATTTTTGAGGGAAGAGAAAAAGGTGTTGCATATATATATATTTAAAGTGTTGCAATAGATTTTCAAGATGTGTTGCATTAAGCTACCAATGCAACATTTTTTAAAAATGTTGCATTTGAGTAGAAAATGTTGCACAAAGTGTTACATCAGGCTATTCCAACGGAGTTTTAATCAGCAAAGTTAAAAATGTTGCATAAACCATAAAGCAACATTTTAGAGGTCATATGCAACATTTTTGCTGCGTTGCAATAGAACTTTATTGTAGTAGTGGGGCCTTCAAAGAATTCATGGCTATCAAGGGAGTTGATTCTTCGATGTTCAAGAATCTCTTTGCTGCATCCCTAGAGAAACACCCAAAAGCCTGGTACTACAGGCTGGACCCCAAGAAATATCCAACTTGGGATGACGTGGTGACGGAGTTTGCTCGGAATTACGCTGATAATACTGAGATCCAGACCACAATGCGCTCCATGGAGGTCATGGCCCAGGAGGCCAAAGAAGGGCTTACCAAATACCTTCAACGCTGGAGGGCCGAAAGTGTGAAACTGGCGGACAAGCCCAATGAGAAGACTTTAGTGGAGGCCTTTATCAAAAACCTCCTCCCCTCCTACCGGGTCCATCTTCGGTATGCGGTCATACCCAATTTCACTACCTTGGCTGAAATGGGGATGAGAATTGAAGATGATCTGAGGCTAGAGGGCCTTACTAAGGCCTCTAGCAAGGGATATCGAGGAGCTACCTCTTCCACCTCCAAGACCCCAGCTGCGACCCGCAACATTTTCGACGCGGTTAATCTACTTGATACACCGTCCAAGAAGAATACCACGCCTCGGGTGTTCACTGATATAGGTACTACCTATACATATGCCTTACAAAGGCTATCATCAAAGGGCTTGATCCAACCGATAGGCCCAACTCCTGAAGTCCCGGTCAAGCGACTCTTCAAGGCCTACAACGCCCAGGCCTATTGCCAATACCACCGAGGCAATGGGCATGACACCGAAAAATGTTAGGAAGCTGAAGCACCTGATCCAGGATCTGATCGAGAGTGGTAAGATCCCGTTACCAAGAGAGAAGCCGAGTAATAAGGACAATCCCTTTAGCGCCCATGCCATTTTTACCGGAGAAGTGATTGACTGTTCACACCTTATTTCACCATTTATCCAGCAAGTGAACGCGATCTGGTTTGACGACGAGGACGATGTGTACCTCGCCAAAGGGGAAGTTGTCCCCATTACTCCTGAGGAGATTAGGAAGGCTAAATCCAAGGTCTTAGCCAGTAACCACCTTGCTCGTCCCTATCAAGCCAGTGGCTCTGGGGACACCCCTACCTCGATAACCGTCACTGAGCCAATCATGACGGAAGTCGCTCCTGAAGAGCCGACCACTGAAAAGGCTCTCGTGAAGCAACTAAAGAAGGCCCGAGTTGACCTCTCGATATGGCAGCTCCTAGTTAGCTCGCAAGAACATCGAGAGACACTCACTAAGGCCCTCGATCAAGTCAAAATCGACTCCTCGGCTACTCTTGCTGAAATGGTAGCCACGATCCTGCCCCACTTAATGGGCAAAGCTGGGAAAGAAGGCCCACTAATCACCTTCTCTGAAGCCGATCTACCACCATTCGGGGCTACCCACAACCTAGCCCTCTATATCACGGTGATCTGCCGCAGGAAGTATCTCCTGATGACACTAATCGATGATGGATCCGTGGTCAACGTCCTCCCCTTGAGGACCGCTAAAGCCCTCGGCATTACTGAGGCCGATTATATTCTGACTACTTGATAAGTGTAGTTTGTAGTGCCTATTTCGTAGTATTTTGGTCCCATTTTCCTTGTGGAATCGCTCCTTGGGAGCGATTTATGGGCTACTTATGCTTCCTCTAGCTCGTTTCAGGTTCCTGAGACCATTCGTGAAGAGTTGGAGCGATTCCGACTCAATACATACACTTTTTGGAGCCAACGAAGTGAAGGAACGATCACTCGATGCCTTGGATTCGACTCCGAGACCTTGGGACCCAATCCCGAGCCTCCGAGACCCGATCCCGAGTCCCGAGAATCGATGAGAAACCCATGAGAGGCAAGGAGGGACCAAAAGGATCATATTGGAGGCCTACAAGACCCATCCCCGACGGGAAGGACCTCATCCCGTCCGGGATGAGGTGCACAAAAGAGAGGGCTACTGTTTTGGGTCCATCCCGACCAGGACCACTTCATCCCGACCGGGACCAACTAATCCCGACCGGGATGAGCCCATTTCAGACCCGCGCTTCATTGTTTCTTCTCCCTTTCTCTTGTAACCCTATATATACCCTTCCTCTTGTATTCTTATGTTATGTTCTTCATGACCCATAAACCCTAGTCGGTAATTAGTCCTTAATCTTAGTTTAGCTCTTGTATTAAGGGAATTCTTGAAGAATCCAACCAAGATTGACAACCTTGGGTGATGTATTTGGGTTTTCTCTTTTATGCAAGTTTTTCCTTCTTCCACTCATCTTGTTAGTAGGTATAATCTTCTTTTCCCTTCTCTTAATCTTGTTTATTCATCCAAGTTTTAATCTTTGTTCATTGTTTTGTTCATAGTTCATTGTTTCATTATGCAAGTTTTGTTGTTTGAGTTGATTCATCTTGTTCTTGTTGGTTTTAGCATTAGATATGTTTGAGTAGACTCTTGCTAGGGTTAGTAGGGTGATTTGGGTGTGTAATGGGTGATTAAGGGTTTGTTGGAGATGTTGGTGGAAGTTTTGGGTTTCCTCTTGGTTTGATGCATAGTACATGTTTGTTGAAATGCTTGAATGACATGTAGATGCATATGCTTGTTTTTCTTGCCTTTTCTCTTGTGGGTGTCGGTTTGCTCGTGGGTTTGATTCTCTCACTACGTAGCGAGAGCCCGGATGCGACCTAGGCTACGAAAGCACGCTAGTAGCCCCGTTTGTCATGTGTGTCGCCAAGATGGGTTCTATCAAGAACCTCTAGGTTGGTCTACGTAGCGAGAGCCCGGACTACACCTAGATAACCCGACTACCCCCTTCACCTTTACTCCTCCTTGACCTTTCCATCACCCCTTGATCCCGACCTAATCCTAGCCCGTTTCCTTATTTGTTTTATCCGTCGCTTTAGTCATAGTCTTAGCCTTCTCCCCTTTCTATCACTCTAGTTTAGCCTAGTTAGTTGATCTAGTCTCGTATTTAGGCGACCTTAGTCTAGACGCCTCTTACCGTCCCCGTGGATTCGACCCGACTTGCCCTAGCTACCCACTGGGATCGGTTGGTTAATTATTGACGGTTGGGAACCACAGCAATTCCCTCCCATCACTACTCAAACAATCTAGGCTTTCTATGGGAGCTCAAAGTCGGTAGCTGGGGTCGTAAAACTGACCATCATAACGGGCCCAATAGAAAAGGAGCTGGAGTTTCAAGTGATCGATGTCACCTATTCCATTAACTTGCTCCTAGGGAGGCCATGGATCCACGCCGTCAAGGCGGTATCCTCCACGCTTCACCGGAAAATCAAGTTGCCCCTACACGATAGTGTCATCACCTTAGAGGCGACCCCTATGACTGTGGCTAGCTGTAACACCACGGGCTGCTTAGACCTCTGGGGGTTCGATTTCATAGGGATGATCGAAGAGGATTATCTTTTCCGACCCTACTTCAGAACTAGCATCAACACAATTCTACAAAATCTAGGGTACTTTCCGGGGGCTACCTCCCGACCCAATCTTCCAGCTGGGAAGATTATCGAGGTCCTTACAGATGAAGGCTCTCACCTGGGCCTCGGTTATGCTACAACTCCGGGCAACATTGTCCGAGTAGGTATTGAAAAAACCTGCAACCTCATTAAGGGTATCCACTTGAGCCCTTATAGCCCACGGCTGATCGACTACTTCGTCACACCGGTATTCGGGGCTGTCCAGGTTGGTCTGTACCAACCCAATACTATGCACCCTGGGACCCACTTGGCCCAGGACTGCAACTACATCCCGGATGATGTGTTTGCCCTCATCCAGTCAGAAGATGCCAACGATGCTGAGCCCGCGCTAGGGCTACTTTTCGGGGAAGAAACTGTAGTCCCAACTCCAAAGGAAGATCTGGTCAACCTTATTCTTCGCAGCAATAGGTT
Organism: Agrostemma githago; assembly: GCA_958450325.1. Taxonomy (NCBI): domain Eukaryota; kingdom Viridiplantae; phylum Streptophyta; class Magnoliopsida; order Caryophyllales; family Caryophyllaceae; genus Agrostemma; species Agrostemma githago. The sequence goes on along the minus strand of OY288247.1, from coordinate 42,273,746 downwards.
TGACCCGACTAAGTTGATCTCGGATGTTGGCTCCAAGATGGGGAACAGAACCTGGAGGAAGACTGTCAAATGGACTGACAATCAAGGAAGGACTTACAAGCTGACCGCCGGAAAAGGAGACATGCCTTAGTCTGAGTCCGAGTCGGAGTCTGAGTCAGAGCTTGAGGTCGAGTCTAAGAGGTCTGGTGCTAGAGTCACACCTATAACCACCCCCTCCCTTTAGTTACTCCTACTGCTGGTGCTTCGGGGTCTGTCCCAATCACCTTACCTATCCCGCCACTGACCAATGATCAGATGGCTGCTCTTTTCGAGCTATTTTCAAAATTTACAATCAATAATAACAACCGTTCTGCTTACGACTTGTCTTATTTTCAAAATGCTTTCAATTTCAAAAATGTTTTGTGCAATGACATTGAGAAACCCGACGAACAGGTACCCTGACCTCCACATCTGATCGAAAAACTGGAGCAAAGGGAATCCCGGAATCCGGTAATCGAGGAAACCGAGTCCGTAAATGTGGGAACAACCTTAGAGCCTCAGATGCTTAAGATAGAGTTATCCTCAGATCCTGAGGAGAGATAACAATTCACAAACCTCATTCGAGAATTCAAAGATGTCTTCGCATGGTCCTACAGGGACATACCGGGGATACCGGGAAATAGCCGAGCATCACATACCGATCAAAGACGGGTGCAAACCGGTTAAGCAGAAGCTCTGCATGATGAAGCACGAATGGTCTCTCATGGTCAAAGAAGAAGTCGACAAACAGTTCAAAGCTGGCTTCATACAGGTGTCCGAATATCCGGACTGAGTTGCAAACATCGTGTCGGTTCCTAAAGTGGACGGTAAGGTACGTGTCTGCGTAGATTTTCGGGATCTTAACAAGGCGAGCCCGAAAGATGATTTTCCGTTACCACACATCGACATACTGGTGGATAACACGGCCGATCATTCCCTTCTATCATTTATGGACGGGTATGCCGGGTATAATCAGATCAAGATGGCGGAAGACGATATGAGTAAGACCACCTTCATTACACCTTGGGGTACTTACTGTTACACCGTCATGCTGTTCGGCCTCATCAATGCCAGGGCCACTTATCAACGAACCTCCACGAGCTTATTACATGATATGATGCATAAGGAAGTGGAAGTGTACGTAGACGACATGATCGTCAAGTCTAAAATAGGGACGGTCACATCACCGCCTTGAGAAAATTCTTCACCCAATTACGCAAATACAACATGAGGCTAAACCCTCAAAAATTCAGTTTCGGGGTAACATCAGGTAAATTATTGGGTCATATCGTTAGCCAACGTGGCATCAAAGTCGATCCAGCTAAAATCAAGGTCATTACCGAGATGCAACCTCTTAAAATCGAAAAAGAAATAAGAGAATTTCTCGGGAAAGTCCAGTACATCAGCAGATTTATTTCAAAATTGACCATGGTATGTGAACCGATCTTCAAAAAACTGAAGGTGGGAGAACGAGTATTGTGGGACGATAAATGTCAAACAACCTTTGACAAAATCAAGGAAATCCTGTCTGCTCCACCAGTTTTAATGCCACCTCAACCCGGTTTGCCTTTGTCGTTATACCTAACAACGACCGAGACAGCCATTAGGGCTATGCTGGTTCAGACAGTTGACTCCGAAGAACGAGCTATCTACTACATCAACAAAAAGTTTTTAGAGTATGAATACAAATACACCATGCTCGAAAAGACGTGTTTAGCTCTAGTCTGGGCCAGTAAGAAGCTCCGACATTACATGCTCAGCTACGAGGTGCAGGTGCTATCCAAAATGGACCCTCTCAAGTACCACTTCGAAAAGCCCATCCTCAATGGCAGAATGTCAAGATGGACTCTAATGTTGACAAAGTTTGACCTAAAGTTTGTGCCGTTAAAGGCCATTAAAGGTCAAGCAATAGACGAGTTCCTCGTGGACAGTCCCGTAGCCGAAGAAGGAAACACCGACACTTGGTCCTTCCTAGATGAAGATATTTTCCATACCGATACAGAAACGTGGGACTTATACTTCGACGGGGCATCCAACTTTCGAGGATTCGGAGTTGGGATTCTTTTAATCACGCCAAAAGGGGAACATACTCCCGTGTCCATCAAATTAGACTTCGATGTTACCAATAATGCCGCTGAGTATGAAGCATGCATCCATGGACTACAAGCCGCCGCTGACTTGGGGGTCACGAACCTACGGGTACACGGTGACTCATCCTTGGTCATTAATCAAGCACTTCAAAATTGGAAAACTCGGAACGTTAATCTCGTGGCCTACCAGGCACGAGTGAGGGATCTCGAGAAACAATTCCAAAAGGTGGAGTATATATACTTGCCTTGGGAAAAAAATCAGTTTGCAGACTCACTCTCAAAACTAGTATCTTTACTAAATATTCCCGATCACGTGACCAGTATGCCAATTTGTGTCGAAAGACGGTCTGAGCCAGCGTACATCCACGATATTGAAGATATTGAGATACCTGATCCCGAGCCATGGTATCAAGCAGTGCTAACATACCTGACGACCGAGGAATATCCTCCCGGGACTGAAGGCCGGGCCAAGAGAGCTTTACGAAGGCTAGCTACCCAGTTTGTCCGCACCGATGACGGGCAACTGTACAAGAAGACGGCACTGGGGGCCCTCCTTTTATGTGTCGATAATATTAAGGCTGAGAAGGTCATGGCTGAAGTACATGACGACGAGTGCGGTCCTCATATGAACGCCCAAATGTTAGTCCGAAAAATCATGAGGCTCGGATACTACTGGAATAATATGGAAACCGACTGCCAGTTATATGTTAAGCATTGCCATAACTGTCAAATCTTCACCAATGTGCAACGCGTGCCATCATCCCTGCTGTATACCAAGACGTTGCCTTGGCCATTTTCGACATGGGGTATTGACATAATCGGAAAGATAAATCCCTTGGGTATCGTCGGACACTGCTTCATTTTGGTAGCTATCGACTATTTCACCAAATGGGTCGAAGCTGAATCATACCGTATTCTCAATGCTAAGCATGTTGCCAAATTTATCCAAGATAAGATAATATGTCAGTACGGAATCCTACATGAATTCATCAGTGACCACGGGACCCATTTTCAAGCCAAAACAGCAGCCCTGCTGACTAAGTATAAACTTCAAAGGCATACATCCTCGCCCTACCGTCCCCAAACAAACGGAGCGGTAGAAGCAGCTAATAAAACGATCATCACCATACTCAAAAGGTGGCTGATAATTACTGGGAATGGCCCGATAAAATACCTTTTGCATTATTGGGATACAGGACGTCAATCCGCACCGCAACCGGTGAAATGCCGTATTACCTAACGTACGGGATGGAAGCAGTCCAACCAGTCGAGTTGGAGATGCCGTCTCTCCGGATCCTATTTGAAAGTCAACTGCCTGAAACTGATTGGGTTCGAGCACGGTATGACTCGTTGGTTCTATTAGACGAACGACGATCTCGTGCCCTCAATAATATTCAGATATACCAAAAGAGGATCCAACGGGCTTTCAATAAAAGGGTAAGGCCCATAAACATTAAGGAAGGGGATTTGGTCCTCAAATCCGTTAGAGCTTTACTACCAGTAGATCCGAGGGGAAAATTCAAACCCAATTAGGCCGGGCCGTATTTGGTGAAGAAGATTTTATCAGGCGGAGCTGTGATGCTGATGGACCTGGACGGGAATGAGTTCGTCAACCCAACCAAACTGGACCAGCTGAAGCGTTACTACCCTTAAGCCCTTCTCAATGTCATTAGCAAAAAGTTTATCAAAATCATTTTTTTACATAAACTTTTGAAAAGCAAGTCAAAAGCTAGAATTATTTATTCTACTGTTGTAAACATCTCAAACCAATAGTCTTGGTGTATCTCGAGATTGCAAAATTTAAAAAAAAAATATGAACTACATTTGGTTTGATTCTGCTAATTGTGGATACGTAGGCAGCCCCTCAAAAGGGCACAACCACTGCAATCGGGAAAAAACAGGAGCGGTTTAAATAATAAACTTCCTTTATTTATTACTAAAAAACCCGATAAACTCGTAAAATTACAAATTGCAAAAATTCAAAAAAATCCAAAAAAAAAAGCACAAGACACTAAATAAATAATAGTAATACTTAAATAATAAAAAGCTAAGGGCTCGGTATTTAGGGAATCTTACCTTTTCCCTTGTCCTTGTCCTCTTTGGCCGTCCACTGGCGACGACGCGGAGGCGAGCGCTCCCGAATCACCACGGGAACCTCCTTGGCTCGAACTCGTTTCTTCGAAGTCGAGTCCTCAATCACTTCAATTGGCCCAAGTCGGTCCCTTACCCATTCCGGCAACCAATCGCGTGGGCCCAGTCGGTCTTGGACCGCCAGTCTTGGCCCAAGCCTTTTCTCCAAGTCAGTCTGGGGGCTTAGCCGCCCCCGTGAGCCGCTATCACCGACCTCTTTGTCTCAAGTATTTGTTTTTGACTTAAGACCCGACTCCAATCGGACGAGGGTAGCAGGAGTCTCCCCTTCGTCAAAGAAACCCCTATTATCTTTCACCGTCTCTCGACGAACCAAGTCGAAAGCCTCTTCAATCTTCAAAGCTTTACGGGCCTCCTCTGACTCCTCAGAAGTCCATTTCCGTATGATTCCAAAACCCAAACGGATTGGCAAGGGCGGGGTATGGTCCACATGGCACGGGTAAACCAGCGTTGTAGCCACGTGTCACACACAGCGTCCGTCAATTGGAGCGAAACGCTAATAATTGCTTCAGTCTCGGGGATTCGCTGAAACAAACCGATCTGCCTCAAAATGCGGTCCGGGTAAATATGGAAGGTCCAGTCCAATGACAGGAGCACCAGGTAGCGAGCTTTGTCTCTCTTGGCTTGCCCCGTCAATTTCGAAAGGAACCACCAAGCAATGGTCCACATGATCAAGGTTCCACAATGAAATTTTAGCTCCTCGTCCCAATAAGCTCGGTTTATGTAATGACTCGAGCTTATCCGCCGTCTCCTTGAGCTAATCTGGTTGCTGCGATAGTTGGATACACTCACAGGGGGCTCTATGATCGACAAGCGCTCGGATAGCCAAATCTGATAAGAAAGAAAACGAATTTCCTTAAGTAAAGATGGGGTCCGCTAGCAGGCACTCGATCGAGTGTCACGCCTGACTCGATCGAGTGGTCCATCTGAGAGCTGCGTTAGAATTTTGCGTAAAAAAAAAGAAAAAAAAAACGCGAGACGTATACCTGCAAGAGACGAATGCTACCAGTCAGTTGACGGTCTGGGTCGAGTCTTCTACCATCAAGGCCCATGATGATCTCCCCTGTTGCCAGCCAAGTCGGGCTGTGGCCCGTCTCCATCTGATCAACTATGCCAATCAGCCTAATCTGACCCAAGCACGAGTCAGCTTCCATCTTTCCCTCAAATACATATCGATGCAGCATGCAAAAGGCAAAAGCCCTACGCCTATGAGTAGGAGTAACTCTTACGCCGCCGGAATTCATGAATTTATCGGCTAGGTCAAACAAAGAAACAGAATCTCCCCGCACCATACAGTCCGTCTCATCATGGGACAAACCAAGAAAATCCCTTTACCTCCTCCTAGGATTAGGATAAAACGGAGGAATAGTAGGACGAGCATTAGGGCACCAACCGCGGATAGCCGTAATTTCTTCGGGGAGAGAACATACTTCTCCTCGAGGAAACGTGAAGACATGGTGAGTAGTATCCCAAAAAGTTAGGCAGGCATCTAGAAAGTGTGAATCGATCCTAAGACGTTGGAGCGGGAATAGGGCAGTAATTCCCATTATCTGGGTCAGCTGAACTTTTTCTTTGTCCCGAAAATACTCGGACCACGCCTGAAGCATTGCGGTCAAATTCTCGATACCCATAGCAGATACTTTTCTTGAAAGACAAAAAGATTTTGAGAAAACAGAAGGAAATTTTGGGTTGAGATGCAGAAAATTTAAGCAGGGGCCCTTTATTAATAATAAGGAAATCCTGTTAGCATCCCTAATTACCTTAGGAATAGGAATTCTGTCAATTCTTTCTTAGCCCATACAGGCCCGACCCAAGGCTTCAAGGCCTTTCGCCGAATCTAATACAGGAATCGAGTCATCTCGAGCATTCCTAAGTCTTCTCAAAAAATTCAAAATTTTCAAAAAATTTCAAAGAATAAATTTTTTATTTCCCCAGCGTGAGTGATAAGTGTGGTTTGTAGTGCTTATTTGTTGTGTATGGTCCCGGTTTCTCTTGTGGAATCGCTCTTCGGAGGGGTTTTAGAGGCTACTTACGCTTATTCTAGCTTGTGTTAGGTTCCTAGAACCATTATTGTAGATATGGAACGATTCCAACTCGTTTCAGACACATTTGGAGCCAACGAGGAGAAGCGACGATCACCCGGTGGCTTAGACTCGATCCCGAGCCCTCTGGACCCATTCCCGAGCACCAAGAATCGATGAGAAGCCTAACAAGAGCAAGGAGGGACCTATGGGATCATATTTGAAGCCTACAAGACCCATCCCGGTCGGGAAGGACCCCATCACGACCGGGATGAAGAGCAAAGAAGAAGACAGCTACTGGAGCTTGATCTCGGCCGGGATCACCACCTTCCCGGTCGGGACCACGCCATCCTGATCGGGACCGACATCATCCCGACCGGGAAGAGCATAACACCGCCCGGTGTTATGCACCATCCCGACCGGGAAGGATGTATCATCCCGACCGGGACCATCCATCCCGACCGGGAAGGGCCCAATACAGCACCGCGTGACTTCCTTTCAATTCCTTTGCATTGTAACCCTATAAATACCCCCCCCCCCCTCTCTTGTATGGATACACTATCTTATGAAACCCTAGGCATATTTTAGACTAGATTAGCTTAGAATAGTGTAGATTAGTTTTTAATTACTCCTTAATCTTAGTTTAATCTAGTTAGACTACTCTTGTATTATTGGGATTCTTGAAGAATCTACCAATCTTGACAACATTGGTGGATGTTTGGGTATTCTTTTATGCAAGTGTTCATCTTTTCCGTTCCTTTCTATTTGGTATAATCTTTCTTCTCCCTTTTCTCTTAATCTTTCATAGTTAATCAAGTTTTCATCTTTGTTTGTGTTTGTTGTTCATCCCTTTTGTTCTTCATTATGGAAGTTGTTGTTCTTGTGCTTGTTTCTCTTGTTTGTGCTTGCTCTAGTTTAGTTATGTGTGAGTAGTTATCCCCTAGGGTTAGTAGGGGGATTGGGTGTTGATTAGGGATGATTAGGGTGGAAATTGGTGATGCTAGAGGTTGTTTTTGTTGTTTCCCATTTGCCTTGCACTCCACATGTTTGATGTAATGCTTGTGAGACTCGAGACGATCAATCCTTGTTTTCCTTGCCTCTTCTCTTGTATGTGGTTGGTTGGTTGGTTGGTTTGGTCCCTCATTATTAGCGAGAGCGTGGTGAGGATGACCCCTAGGCCGTTCAAGTGGCGAGAGCTCAACCGTAACCTAGGCTACGAGAGCATGCTAGTGACCCCCGTTTCCTTCTTTTGATCCCCTTGACATCCATGAACCCGACCTAGCCCTAGTTTCTTCTTATCGATTTATTAGCTTCCTTTTTTTGTCGTTAGTTACTTGTTTAGCTTAGTTATTAGCCATCCTTAGCCATAGTTTAGTTTTGTTTGGCCGGAAAGCTGTCAGGTCTTAATCCTCGATTGACTTGGTAGCTACTCTGACTTTCGCCTTGTCCAAGCCTCAGTCAGAGTTGGGGCTCTCTAGACACCCGCATTTGCCTGCTAGTGTCTATAGCAGTTTCCAACAAAACACCCGATGATGATCAGATGCAAACGTGACTTAATACGCTTGATTTTGGACTCGGAATCAATAGTATCTGGCGTGAGCTTTTAGAAGAGTAAAAATCTCACCAAACTGACCTCAAATTCAGGCCCAGTGGGTCGTTTCCAATCAAATAAGACTAATTTGGGTCAAAACCGACATAGGAAATAAAACCGTCTTTTAGCGACCGGGTCAAACCCCGGTCAAAGCTGTTTCCGAGACAAAAATCAGCCACACAAAGTTTCAAGAATTCGACTCAATGTCAAAAACTCAATATATCTCACTCCAGCAGACCCACTCGATCGAGTGGGCCTCCAAAAGCCCGTGGTTGCCTTTCAGTTGGGCCACTCGATCGAGTGACCCTAAGCCGGGAGGTTGGGTTTATCCTATAAATACACCCCCTTTGCAACCTTCATTCAACAGAATTAACACCCTATAATTTTAGCAACCTCAAGAAAATTATACTCTTTTCCAATCCCGATCTCTCCTCTAGAAATTCTCTAGGAATCCCGAGAAAACCGATCCTACAAACAAAATTGCCATAATTCTTCCTAAATCCTCGATACTCCCACGCAAACGTCGTTACTACGAGTCCATAACAGAGGCCAAAATTAGCATGTAGGTTGAGGGAGTTATAAAATCCCGCTTTCTCTCTTTTTCTTCTTCTCCTTCTCGTCTTTTTCGTCCTTTTTTTTTTTTACTGTTTTTTCCGTTTTTTTTCGTCATCGTCATAATTAGATAATAACACCGCATACAATCACATAAAATTCTAAACAATTTTGTATCGATCGAGTATATCTAAAGACAAATCCCGTTCTAATATCCTCCTAATCCCTTTACGAGTCGTAACAGAGGTGACACCCTTTCGAGGAGCGCCGCCGTAAACACTCAATCAAGGGCCCAGTGCGATCGCGGATATTTGTCGTTAGGTGCACTCGATCTCGTTTTTTAAGGTTAGAACAAAATCTGTTGATGCAAATCGAACATCATATAATCCGCAAGGATTGATAAAGATGTCGTGACGCGGAGGGAATCGACTTTCGCTCTAATCAGACAAATAAAACGTTATTCTAAAGATGTGATACCGACTCCGTAGTCGAATATCATGTCTAAAAGAATTAATCGATAAACTATACTAGCACGAACTTGTTGATGCCGAATAATTGTCACACGGTCCGAAAGGGTTGATTACGACATTATAACGCGGAGGGAATCAATATTCGTTCTAGCCAAACTCAAATCGATTTTATAACATTTTTTAAATAATTGATAACCGATCTCGTAATCGTACAATTTACGTCATGAGCATCATAAACCGAGTCAAGTTTAAATCATATAATATTTTCATGTTACTCGGCTAGTTATCAATTCAAACATTAAAAATCAGAATTACTACATTAACCGAATCCCGAGCAGCTGCTCGAACAGGGGGCACTCGATCGAGCGTCGTAGCCCACTCGATGGCACCCCAAAATCGAGGCAGAAGGTTTTTCTGAGGACCACTCGATTGAGTCCTCCCTATGACTCAATCGAGTGGCCCCTGGCACGTCAAAATCGTGAGCCTTACAACATATTTCAAGTCTCGATAAATATTTTTTAACGACTTCGGTCATCCTGTGTCAAGTCCATAACGTGATTTATTCCTTTCAAAACCATGCATCACGCCATCTTATATCATCTAATCTATTTACAATCCATTATTATCGCTACTAATTCAATTATTTCGATTTTCGCGTTTGTTGTATCGTATTTCCGGGTTGTATTGCGCCCGTGCATTTGTAATCTATTTTCGTGCTATTATTTTGTTGTTTGTTTTATTGTACTAAAATGAACCTCGCATGCTAAAATAACTTCGACGTTAGTTTAGATGCAATAAATCGACGTAGCAACTTATTCGATTTCTATATCTCGTAAAACACTGTTTGCATAACATTCAACCATCGAACTAGCATGCGTACACGAAAAACGAACGATATCTAAGTAGAGGCCACTAAGAGCGGGCGAGGTTGGGTGTCCTTTGTGGGCTTCCCAACACGTATCCTCACCACTTACTCAGAACCATGGTTTCCGGATGTCCGAAACCATTGACATACGAGAGTCATTCAATACACGATTCCCGATAACTCGGCGTCGGTATCGTAATGCAAAGGGACGAACCCCTAAAATCTAGCATTGAAAGCGGGTCGTGCTTTGTGCACAAAATGCCTAAATGTAGAGTGAGTTCGAACGGGTTCGAATTCCCACAAAATTCGGTGGCGAGTCCTAAATAGATTTAGATTTCGACCCGAGATAAATCTTACCACGAGATTCATTCGCCTCTCCAAACCCGCGCGTGGCCACGTTGGGGTGGACCTATGTCATGTCCACAATGGTCAGAATGTGCACTTTGTTACCCAAAGGGACCAGGATATGTGGGTGAGTTCCTCTTTAAATCAAACAACAGTAATGTAGGGAAAAGCACCCAACTTTAAATTTCGTTTTTGATATACTACTTAATCCTGAAATCCGTGTTGTTTAGGATGCTTACACCTAGCGGTCTAGGAATGCTTCTAAAGGCACACAGAACCCTACTCAGAAGTTGTTCGAGGTCGCCGACGGGTACCAGAAAGGGGGTGTTTACAGTTTAGGTAATGCACACAGTCTATTCTTCACACCTCCTACACCACGTGTGGGCACCGCGTTTCAGGCCGTGTATGAATCGTCTGCTCTAGCATAGCTCAGGGTGCAGTATGTGTGGACATGACATAGGTCCACCCCGACGCGGCCACGCGCGGGTTTGGGGAGGCGAATGAATCTCCATGAGATGGTCAAATGGAAATTTAAATCGAAGTCGGAGTCGCCACCGAATTTTATGGTTATTCGGAACCGTTCGAGCCCACTCTATGTCGTAGTGGGCCGTGTACAAAATACGGCCCATTTCCGATGTCAGAGTTTATTGGGCTCGTCCCTTTTGCATATCGATATAGATGCCGACTGGAGCGGTTAATCGTATATTGAATGACTCTCGTTGCCAATGGTTTCGGACATCCGGAAACCACGGTTCTGAGTAAGGGGTGAGGGTACGTGTTGGGAAGTTCACTAAGAACACCCAACCCCGCCCGCACATTAGCGGCCTCTACTAGGATATCGAATGACGTTTTAATGCGCGCGTTAGTAATACGATGAATGATTATGCAAACATTGTTTTCTAAGCATGTGAAAAATTGAATGGGTTGCTAAGTGGTTTAATGCATGCAAATTGATTAATGTCAAAGTCAAATTTAACATGTGAGATTCGTTTTAGTATAATAAAACAAATGAAATAAAAGGATGAATTTGCTACAAAACAAACAAACGAGTTAGTATCGATTTGTGAATAATAATAGCAAAATAAAATATGCGAAATCGAAAAAATAAATATTAATCGAAATCTGAAAAATATCGTTGAAAAGAACGTTGTTTTGTATAAAAAACGAAGTTCGAAAAAAATAATAAAAAAGACGGAAAAGGCCGCGGCATAACAGCCGGCCGCGCGACTCGCCCGGGATGCCGGCGGGTCGCGTGGTTGCATGTTTCGGGGCCGGTTTTCGAAAAAGTCGATGTTCGTATTAAATCGCGTATGAATATTGCATGATTCGTACTCGACTTAATATTTTCGATATTCGTTATATTCGATAGTTGACTACGAAATCAATATCAAATACTTGGAATAGTTTTGGAAAAGATATAAATTTTAGAAATCGATCGAAGAATAAATAAAACGAACGAAAACGTAAAAAAAGAAGTCCCGGATTCCAGGCCAGCGCGCGAGTCGCCTGGGCATGGCGCGACTCGTGTGCGGGTCTGTCCGTTCTTATATTTTTGTTCGAAAATTGCTATTTTGAACGAAAAGTAAAAGAAAAGAATTTTGACAAAAAAGATGTAACGATTTCTGATATCGTCGAAATCTTAATATAATTCTTTTTGATACGATATTCGAATATAGAAAAATCGATATCGTATGTTTAAGAATATTCGTTATGAAAATAGTTTTTCGTTAATAACGATATTAGAAAAAAATCGACTCTAGACCCTTAACGAAAACGGACGAAGAGGAGAAAGGGAGAGAAAGGAAGAAATCGGGTTTGATTACACCCTCAACCTACATGCTCTTGTTGACTCGGATCGGGACTCGTCGGAATGTGGCTAGGCACGGGAGTGTCGAGGCAACGTCGGTTGGGTTAGGGTGGTACGGTTAAGACGGGTGAAGGTTTCGGGTATTGGGGCCGGTTTTCCTTCGGGTTTTGGATATAATATCGGTTTCTCGATGCTAAGGAAATTATGTGTGTCGGGATGATAGAGAACTATTGCTGAAAAATCGTGTGTGTGTATGAATTGTAATTTTTCGGTGTTTTCTGATGTATATCTGATGTTGGATGGGAGGTCCTATTTATAGGGAGTTCCCGACCTTGGTTTGGGAGAGTTTGACTACCGCTTAGGATAAAAAACGAGGGAACTTGAGGGAAATAAGGATTCCGCTTTCTTGTGGAGGAAGAAAGGCAACACGGCTGGTTTTGGGCTGTTTCGGCTGAGTGTTTTACACTCGGTCGGATGCTCGAATCGGTTTTTGAATAGGACTCATGTTTGAGCTAGAATTACCGCTTGAGTAAGAAGCTGAGGAGAAAGAGAATTCCGTTTTCTTGTAAGAGAAGAAAAGAGGAAAAAACCGTCTGGTTGTGCTACTTGGCCGAGTGGTTGCACTCGGTTGAGTGTCTGAGTCGGTTCTCGGATAGGATTCCTACTCGGGATCGAATTCTACCATAAACGGAATTGTTTATTATTTTTGTATAGCTGATTTTTGTAGGATTGGGGTCCGAATAGGACGCGTGATATGTCACGGTCAACCTACGAGTTTCAGGAAATATCTTTGACCGGGTTTTGACTCGGTCGCTAAAAGACGGTTTTACCCCTGGTGACGGATTCGACCCAAATTAGTGTTATTTGACTCGAAACGACCCACTGGGCCTGAATTTGAGGTTGGTTTGGTGAGATTTGTACTCCTTAAAATGCCTAGGCCAAATGTCCATCATTTCGAGCCCATTTCCGAGTACGTCAAGGCACGTTAGCGTCCGATCATCATCGGGTGTTTGTTGGAAACTGCTATAGACACCTGGCAGTCAAAATGTGGGTGTCTACAGAGCCCCCTCTCTGACTGAGGCTTGAACAGGGCGAAAGTCAGAGTAGCCACCAGGGCAATCAAGGATTAAAACCTGGCAGCTTCCGGTCGGGTCGTTTAAGGTCCATTAGACCTGCGTGGAGGGCCCGCCGGCCATGGGCTAGAAATGTACCTGAATTGATGCTGATAACTCCGTGGGGAATTGAACTCGTCATATGAGACTCAAAATGGGCCTGTATGTGGGCTCATCTTGTTAAATGTCGTTGGGGAGTTATGCAAATCGCATGGTCCTGCTTGAGTCGTCCTGTACGTATTTATGCAAAGCTGCAAAATTTTGCATGTAATATTTGTAGGAAAAATGACTCGTGCTGGGGAATAAAAATTTTGAGAAAAGGTTTGAATTTTTTGAGTTTGCAAAAGTCTTTGAAAAATTAGAGAATTTTTGTTTTGACTTTGAAAAGGAGTAGGAATGCTCGGGATGACTTAGCTAAGCCTTAGGACAATGGCTTGTATGCTAAATGCTCTAGGATTGGGAATCCTAAAGTGAAGAGGAGGACTTATTTTCATGCTATAAATACCCCTGCTTGCTTCATTAATTCCCATAATTCCCCACTTCCTTAATTACCCAAAGAAAGGAATAAGCCCTGAAAAATTTATTCTTTCTTTTAGCAAAATAAATATGGGAATCGACCGATTAGTCGGGATGTTGCACGAGTGGTCTAAATATTTTAGGGATGCCGATAGGGCTATCCTAAATCAGAATGGCGTTACTCAATTGTCCGTGATCCGTCAGATGCAAGTAGACTGCCACTTCTTGGATGCTTGCCTGTCCTATTGGGACGATACCTATCATGTATTTGGTTTTCCTCGAGGAGAGATTTGCCCTATTCCTGAGGAAATTGCTGCTGCAGGAGGATGGAATCCTATACTTCGCCCTGCTATCCCTTTCTCAGTTTCTGACCCAAGGAGGAAGTTAAGGGAATTTTTAGGGCTTTCTCATATGGAGGTATCCCGTATGCTAGAAGGAGATACCGTTTCCTTGATCGATCTGGCTGAAAAATTCATGAATCCAGATGATGTCCGGATCAGGCCGGTTCATAGCCGTAGGGCCTTTACCTTTTGTATGCTCCATGTTTATGCCTTTGAAGGGCATATGGACTTGTTATCTTGTATGGGCCACGTTAAACTTTTCACCGTGGCTGACTTGATGGAGACGGAGCATAGCCCGGCTTGGCTAATTACAGGAGAGATTATCCAGGGTTTGGATAATCGTAAGAGGGATCCGTCAGCCCGGCTGACTGGGAGTACCCGACTTCTACAGGTATGCCGTTTTTTGAATTTTTTTTTGAATTTCCGGTTTTTTTCAATTTTCCGGTTTTGCACGGTTTTTCCGATTTTCCCGGTTCCTGCGGTCTTCTCGATTTTCACGCCTTTTCACGTTTTTTTTTACGTGATTTTGACGATTTTGATTTTTTGCGGGTTTTTCAGCTGTGGCTGTTCGAGAGGTTATCGATCTTGGATCCTCCCTTAGACGTAAGCCAAATCAACCCAGGCAAGTTATGTCGAGGAGACGAGCTATTGCCTTTTCTCGCTTCAATACCCAACAATATTGGGATGAGGTGATATCTTTCCATGGAGGCCTGTTGATCCGTTGGGCCGTGCCATGTGGCCAATTTACCTTTGGACTGGTCTAGAATCTCGAGATAGGGCTAGATATCAGGTAATCCTATCTTTTAGGCAAACAATTCACCTCTTTCCCGATCGCATACTTAGGCAATATGGTCGGGCGCAAAGAATCCCAGAAATCGAGGCCCTTGTGAGTGAATCTACTCAGCTGACAGATGTGATGTGTGACACCTGGATGCAAAGGTGGTATACACGGGCTACTTGGCCTGTTCTTAAAAATTCTCATTCGATCTGGGTAACCGATTCTTATGTAAGATGGACCCGAGCTGATTCAGCTAAGACTCGGGCTGCCCTGAAAACTGATGAGGCCTATGACCTGTTACGCCGGGAGCATGCTAAGGACAATAGGAGCTTCTTTACTGAGGGAGCTGCTTTGACAGGTCAGAAGAGGAGATCTAGGACTCAGACTGAAGGGTCCAGTAATAAGGGTGCACGGGGGAAGGTGAGCCCCCAAACGGACTTAGAAAGGAGACTAGGGCCAAGACTGGCTGCTAAGGACCGACTTGGTCCTCGAGACTGGCTTCCCGAGCCGGTTAGGGCTCGGCTTGGGCCGGTGCAAAGGATGGAAAATCCAAAATCGAAGAAGCGGGTTCGAGTAAAGGAAGTTCCCCTTGTGATTAGGGAACGCTCGCCCCCGCCCCGTCAGCCTCGGGCTCCACGTGACCCAAAAGATAAGGGAAAGGGCAAAATGTACGAGTAGTCTCCTAAATTTATTATTTAAGTATTACTACTATTTTTTGTGGTGTGATTTTGTTGCTTTTTTTGTGATGTATTTTTTGAAATAATAAAAAGACATATTAGTGAATACCGTTCCCGTCTTTTCGTTATTGCATTGGTTGTACCCTTTTGAGGGGTTGCCTACGTATCCAAAATTAAGGGAATCAAACCTTCCGTAGTTCTTAAGTATTTTGCAATTTTCGAAATACATCAAGATTATTAATTCGAGATGTGCAACGGTAGGATAAATGATCCTAACTTATTGACTTGCTTAAAATTTGAAAATTCATAAAAAGGACATTTTTTATAAACTTTTGCAAATGACATTGAGATAGGGTTTATGGGTAGTAACGCTTCAGCTGGTCCAAGTTTGTTGGGTTGACGAACTCGTTCCCGTCCAAATCCGTTAGCATTACTGCCCCTCCTGAAAGAATCTTCTTCACTAAATATGGCCCGGCCCAATTAGGTTTGAATTTTCCCCTTGGGTCAACTGGTAGTAAAGCTCGAACAGATTTTAGGACTAGATCGCCCTCTTTGATGTTCCTGGGCCTAACCCTTTTGTTAAAAGCCCGTTGGATCCTTTTCTGATATATCTGAATATTATTCAGAGTCCGGGACCGTCGCTCGTCTAAGAGGACTAGTGAGTCATATCGGGCTTGGACCCAGTCCGCTTCAGGTACCTGACTTTCGAGCAGAATCCTAAGGGATGGTACTTCTAGCTCGACCGGTTGGACTGCTTCCATTCCATATGTAAGGTAGTAGGGAGTTGCTCCGGTTGCAGTTCGAATTGATGTCCGATATCCCCATAAGGCAAAGGGTATCTTGTCGGGCCAGTCCCGGTAATTCTCAGCCATTTTTTTAAGAATGGTGACAATTGTTTTATTGGCTGCTTCTACCGCTCCATTTGTTTGAGGACGGTAAGGTGACGATGTATGCCTTTGGATCTTGTACTTTTCCAGCAAAGTGGCAGTTTCAGCTTGGAAATGGGTCCCGTGATCGCTGATGAACTCGTGTGGAATCCCATATCGACATATAATCTTGTTTTGGATGAAGTTAGCCACGTGTTTGGAATTCAAGATCCGGTATGACTCGGCTTCGACCCATTTAGTGAAATAGTCGATAGCCACTAGGATGAAACAGTGACCCCCTGTCCCGGAAGGGTTCACTTTCTCGATTATATCAATTCCCCATGTCGAGAATGGCTATGGTGATGTCATCGTATATAATAAGGATGAAGGCATATGCTGAACATTGGCGAAAATCTGACAGTTATGACAGTGTTTAACATACAACTGACAGTCAGTTTCCATGCTATTCCAATAGTAACCGAGTCTTGCGATTTTGCGGGCCAACATATGGGCGTTCATGTGTGGTCCGTTTTCGCCATCGTGTACCTCGACCATAACTCTTTCGGCTCGAGTTTTGTCAATGCATAGAAGTAAAGCCCCCTGTGCTGTCTTCTTATATAGTTGTTCATCGTCTGTGCGGATGAACTGGGTTGCCCATCTTCGCAGAGCTTTCTTGGCTCGGTTTTCAGCTCCCGGAGGATATTCCCCTGACGTTAAGTAGGTTAGAATAGCTTGATACCAAGGTTCTGGATCAGTTATTTCGATATCTTGGATAACGTTGACGTATGCCGGCTCGGACCGTCTTTCGACACAAATGGGCATGCTGGTTAGATTTGCTGGGATATTCAGTAAAGATGCTAATTTTGAGAGAGCATCTGCGAACTGGTTTTCTTCCCGAGGCAGATAAATGTACTCTACTTTCTGGAATTGCTTTTTGAGAACCCTTACCCGTGCTTGGTAAGCCACGAGATTTGCGTTCCGAGTTTTCCATTTTTGGAGGGTTTGATTTATGACTAATGATGAGTCACCGTGGACCCGGAGGTTTGTTACTCCTAAATCAGCGGCGGCTTGCAGTCCGTGAATGCATGCTTCGTACTCGGCTGCGTTATTAGTCACGTCAAAATCTAGCTTGATGGATAACGGGGTATGTTCACCTTGTGGTGAGATTAGCAAGATCCCGACACCAAATCCTCGAAAGTTGGACGCTCCATCAAAGTACAAATCCCATGTGTCGGTGTCGGTATGGAATATGTCTTCATCTGGAAAAGCCCAAGTATCGGTGTGATCTTCCTCGGATACCGGACTATCGGCGAGGAATTCTGCTACTACCCGGCCCTTAATGGCTTTTAAAGGTACGAACTTGAGGTCAAACTCAGCTAGCATTAATGTCCATCTGGATATACGACCGTTAAGGATGGGCTTCTCGAAAAGATATTTGATTGGATCCATTTTGGATAGCACATGTACCTCGTGACTAAGCATGTAGTGTCGGAGCTTTTTAGTGGCCCATACTAGTGCTAGACACGTCTTCTCGAGCATGGTGTATTTGCATTCGTATTCCAAGAACTTCTTACTGATGTAGTAAATGGCTCGTTCTTCAGAATCGACCGTCTGGGCTAGCATAGCGCCCATGGCAGTCTCGGTTGTTGTCAAGTATAGTGATAGAGGCAAGCCATGCTGAGGTGGCATTAACACCGGTGGAGAGGATAGAATTTCCTTGATTTTATCGAAAGCCATGGTTATCCCATAATGTTCGTTCTCCTATCTTCAGTTTCTTGAAAATGGGTTCACATACCATGGTTAGTTTTGAAATGAACCGGCTTATATATTGGACTTTTCCGAGAAACCCCCTTATCTCCTTTTCGGTTTTAGGCGGTTGCATCTCGGTTATGGCCTTGATCTTGGCTGGGTCGACTTCGATGCCACGCTGGCTGACAATGTGGCCCAGTAACTTGCCCGATGTTACCCCGAAACTGCATTTTTGAGGGTTTAACCTCATGTTGTACTTGCGTAGTCGGGTGAAGAACTTTCTTAGGGCTGCAATGTGCCCGTTTTGGTCCTTGGATTTGACAATCATATCGTCGACGTAGACCTCTACTTCCTTATGCATCATGTCATGCAATAAAGTAGTAACGGTCCGTTGGTAAGTGGCTCCAGCGTTAATAAGCCCAAATGGCATCACGGTATAGCAGTAAGTCCCCCAAGGTGTGATGAAGGTGGTCTTACTCATGTCTTCCTCTGCCATTTTGATCTGATTGTATCCGGCATACCCGTCCATGAATGATAGAAGGGCATGATCGGTCGTGTTATCCACCAGTATGTCGATGTGTGGCAACGGAAAATCGTCTTTTGGGCTGGCCTTATTAAGGTCTCGGAAATCTACACATACTCGGACTTTGCCATCATTTTTGGGTACCGGTACTATGTTTGCAACCCAGTCTGGATATTCAGACACTTGGATAAAGCCCGCTTTGAATTGTTTATCAACTTCTTCTTTGACTTTGAGAGACCATTCGGGCCTCATTCTTCGGAGTTTCTGTTTTACCGGCTTGTACCCGTCTTTGATGGGTATTCGGTGTTCAGCTATTTCCCGGTCTATTCCCGGCATGTCCTTGTAGGACCATGCAAAGACGTCTTTGAATTCCTGGAGAAGGTCCGTGAATTGCTGTCTCTCTTCGGGATCTAAAGACAGGCCCAACCTAAGCATCTGAGGTTCTAAAGAGGTTCCTACATTGATGGAATCGGTTTCTTCGATTACCGGATCTCGGGACTCCCTTTGTTCAAGTTGCTCGATTAGATGCGGAGGCAATGGTACCTGTTCGTCGGGTTTCTCAATGTCATTGCAAGTAAGATTTTTGAAAACATTTTGAAAATGAGCCAAGTCATAAGCGGAACGGTTATCGTTATTATTGATAGTAAATTTTGAAAAGAGCTCGAAGAGAGCTGCCATCTGATCGTTGGTCAGAGGCGGGATAGGGAGAGCCCTCGGGACAGACTCCGGGGCTCTCGATGGTGAGGCTAAAGAAGGGAGAGGGGTTACAGACTCGATCCTAGTACTGGACCCTCTAGACTTTGACTCTGACTCCGACTCTGACTCTGACTCTGACTCGGACTCAGATTCAGACTCGATAGCATGCATATCTCCTTCACCAGTAGTTAGCTTGTAGACTCGGCCCTGACTGTCGGTCCACTTGGTTGTCTTCCTCCAAGCTCTCTTTCCAGTGTCGGCACCAACTTCCGAGATCAGCTTAGTTGGATCGAACCTGTTGCTGCGAAGGATCAGGCTGACTAGCTCTTGCTTAGGGGTCGGGATGACTTTGTCTTCCCCAAAGAGTAGTCCTAGAATGGGCTCAGTGTTGGTTGGGCCCTCCTTTGATTCGGCCTGGATAAGGGCGAATATGTCGTCTGGAATGAAGTTGCATTCCCGAGCCAGTTTGGTCCCGGGACAAGAGATGGTGGGCCGATAGAGGCCCGTTTGAACAGTTTCGAATACCGGGGTGACAAATGTGACCGCCTTAGTTCGGTTCATGTAACCGGATGCCATAGTATAGCCTAGACCGAGGTGAGATTGCCCGTTGTTCAGGGTTTCGATGATCTTTCCCGGTGGAAGATATGGCCTTGATGTGACTCCCGGTAGGCAACCCAGGTTCTGTAGCATCGTATAGATGCTAACGGTGAAGTATGGTTGAAAAAGGTATTCTTCTTCGATCATTCCCACAAAGTTGAATCCTCGTGGGTCGGCTGAGCCCGTCGTGTTACAGCTTGACACGGTTATGGGAGTGGCTTCGAGGGTGATGATCCCGTCCTGTAGAGGTAGTTTGACCTTCCTATGAAGAGTGGAGGACACAGCTTTGACCGCGTGAATCCATGGTCTTCCAGGTAGCAGATTGAAAGATGAAGTAACGTCGATCACTTGGAATTCTAACTCCTTCTCGATCGGGCCCGTTATAATGGTTAGTTTAACGGCCCCAGCAACTGATTTTGGGCTCCCATCAAAAGCCTGGATAGTATTTGCAGTCGGAAGGTAGTCATCCTCGGTAATGCCGAGGGCCTTGGCTGTCCTTAAAGGAAGGACGTTAACTGCAGACCCGTCATCAATCAGGGTCATCGGGAGATATTTGTTTCGACAAATCACCGTGATGTACAGGGCCAAGTTGTGTGTGGTCCCGAATGGTGGAAGGTCGGACTCGGAGAAGGTGATAAGTGGGCCTTCTCCTTTGGGCTTATCCTTGAGATATGGCAGGATCGTGGCTACCATTTCAGTGGGGGTAACCGATGAGTCGACCTTGATTTCATCAAGGGCCTTAGTAAGTGCCGCTCGATGCTCCTGTGAACTAACCAAAAGCTGCCATATGGTAATATCGGTTCGGACCCTCTTCAATTGTCTGACTAGAGCCGTGTCAGCGTTTGGTTCTTCAGGAGTGAGTTCCGTCCTGGAAGGTTCAATGACGGTTTCCGGGGTGGCTGTGATGGTATGTGTACCGGCCAGTGCCTTGGCTTTAGCCCTCCGGATTTCCGCGATAGTGACGGGGACATCCTCCCCTTTAGCCAGGTAAACGTCATCCTCGTCGTCGTTCCATATCCCGTTGATTTGGGAAATGAAAGGGGAAATGAGATGAGTGCAGTCAACTATCTCTCCAGTAAAAATGGCACGAGTAGCAAGAGGATTGTTTTTGTTGCTTGGCTTGTCACTGGGTAGTGGTATCTTCCCATTTTCGATCAGATCTTGGATAAGATGCTTCAACTTCCAGCATTTCTCCGTGTCATGCCCATTGCCTTGGTGATAGTGGCAATAAGCTTGAATGTTGTAGCTTTTAGACCGTTTTTCCACGGGAACTTCCGGAGTTGGGCCTATCGGTTGGATTAGGCCTTTCGAAGATAGCCTTTGTAAGGCATTAGCATAGGTTGTCCCAATGTCAGTGAATACCCGATTTGGAGTATTCTTCTTGGTTGAGGTGTCAAGTGAGTTTACCTCGTCGAAGATGCTTCGGGCCGCCGTTGTGTTGGCGGGCTTACTGGAGGATGAACTAGCTCCTTGATACCCCTTGGTAGAGGCCTTAGTAAGGCTCTCTTGCCTTAAATCGTCTTCGATTCTGGTACCCATTTCGGTTAGCGTGGCGAAGTCGGGTATGATGGCGTACCTGAGATGGACTCGGTAAGCAGGGAGGAGGTTTTTGACAAAGGCCTCCACTAGAACCTTTTCGATGGGCTTGTCCACCAGTTTGACACTTTCGGTCCGCCACCTTTGGAGGTATTTGGTGAAACCCTCCTTTGGTTCTTGGGCCATAACTTCCAGAGTACGCATGGTAGTCTGGATTTCAGCATTATCCGCGTAGTTCCGTGCGAATTCCATGGCAACATCGTCCCAAGTTTTGAATTTCTTGGGGTCAAGCCTGTAGTACCAGGCTTTTGGGTGTTTCTCCAGAGGGGAAGCAAAGAGATGCTTGAACATGGTCGACTTAACCCCCTTGACAGCCATAAAGTCCTTGAAAGCCCGAATATGAAATACTGGATCTTCAGACCCATCAAACATTGGTAAGCCCGTTAAGTTAAGGTTAGCGGGCAGTTCATCAGTTAGGGTCGAATAGGTACGAGCATTTTCCGTGAGAATTGTGTTTCTGGTGGTCGAGTGGACCTGTTCTTGCAGCTTTTGGACTGCGCCGGCTAGCGCGGCTAGAGGCCCGTCATCTTCGATCGAGGCGTTAGGGGTTCCCTGTTCTACGGCACTAACCCGAGTGACAATGGCGATCTGGTCCTCCCGCATTTGCCTCAATTGGTCCTGGATTTGGGCCAACGTGGTGTTCAACTCGTCGATGGCTTTTTGCGTCATGGTTCGAGTGAAGGGTGGCCTGTCTGTAAGAGCACCGCGTAATTAGCAACTTAACCCGAATCCTAAGGAAAGTACATCCCGAGCAAGGGAAAAAAGAAGAAGACTAAAAAGACGGTAAATGACTCGGAAAAGACACCTAGACGGGTGACTTGTGAAGAGGTGGGCCTTCCTCAGGATCCAACGCTGTGGGTTGGGCCCTGTCTGAAGGAAGGTTCACGTGAGACATTCCCAGACTTTTAGACTTGATTGTGTAAATGGGCCGACCTTTGTAGGAGTATGTCCTACGTAGGTGGGCCTTGCCTTAGTAAAATAAGGCGGACTAGGATGGGGGGGAAACCCGTGATGTAAGATCGACGGAGTTTCGACGCTAGAGACTTCAACGACTTATGACACGACCCGACACTGCTAAATACGGGAAGTCTAAGAAGAGGAAGTTTTGAAATATGAATTTTTGAAAAGCCCGAAATGAATCGGGTGGAGAAATTCGACCCTTTTTCAAAAAAAGAAAAGGGAGTGGGCCGAATGACGGGTTTTGAAAATTTCGAAAGTAATTTCAAGTTTTGAATTGGGCATAATACCGGCTAGAAAAAGGCTGTTTTAAGTAAAATCATAAGTCCTAAGTTCGGTATATGACCCGGGTTTTGAAAATTGGATATTTTGAAAAAAGGATGCAAATTTTGAAAAATGACGATTTTGAAAAAAGATATGGATCAAGTAGCACGTAGTCATGGAAACAGTATAACGACGCCATGTATGCTCTTAATATAAGTCTCGGTCAGTCTGTAAGGGTCTATACCAGTGTACACAGCCTATCAAGAATCGGGGCGGACTCCCTAACTCGAGTTGAGATTAGGACATGCCGTAAAACCCATATGAATCGGCTAATGGACACCTTTGACATAACCAGTTTGGACTATATCAACGGTATAGTGGGACGTCGGTCGCGAGTACCGGGCCCGGGAAAATGGGGTTTATGCATGAACCGTAAAACTAAAACGCGCATTGTACTAGTCAAACGATTTCTATTCGAGTCTCACCCTGAGGACACCGAAGGTTATTAACTCATCAGAAAATCCCCATCGGAGTCGCCAAATTGTGGACATGACATAGGACCACCCCGACGCGGCCACGCGCGGGTTTGGGGAGGCGAATGAATCTCCATGAGATGGTTAAATGGAAATTTAAATCGAAGTCGGAGTCGCCACCGAATTTTATGGTTATTCGGAACCGTTCGAGCCCACTCTATGTCGTAGTGGGCCGTGTACAAAATACGGCCCATTTGCGATGTCAGAGTTTATTGGGCTCGTCCCTTTTGCATATCGATATAGATGCCGACTGGAGCGGTTAATCGTATATTGAATGACTCTCGTTGCCAATGGTTTCGGACATCCGGAAACCACGGTTCTGAGTAAGGGGTGAGGGTACGTGTTGGGAAGTTCACTAAGAACACCCAACTCCGCCCGCACATTAGCGGCCTCTACTAGGATATCGAATGACGTTTTAATGCGCGCGTTAGTAATACGATGAATGATTATGCAAACATTGTTTTCTAAGCATGTGAAAAATTGAATGGGTTGCTAAGTGGTTTAATGCATGCAAATTGATTAATGTCAAAGTCAAATTTAACATGTGAGATTCGTTTTAGTATAATAAAACAAATGAAATAAAAGGATGAATTTGCTACAAAACAAACAAACGAGTTAGTATCGATTTGTGAATAATAATAGCAAAATAAAATATGCGAAATCGAAAAAATAAATATTAATCGAAATCTGAAAAATATCGTTGAAAAGAACGTTGTTTTGTATAAAAAACGAAGTTCGAAAAAAACAATAAAAAAGACGGAAAAGGTCGCGGCATAACAGCCGGCCGCGCGACTCGCCCGGGATGCCGGCGGGTCGCGTGGTTGCCTGTTTCGGGGCCGGTTTTCGAAAAAGTCGATGTTCGTATTAAATCGCGTATGAATATTGTATGATTCATACTCGACTTAATATTTTCGATATTCGTTATATTCGATAGTTGACTACGAAATCAATATCAAATACTTGGAATAGTTTTGGAAAAGATATAAATTTTAGAAATCGATCGAAGAATAAATAAAACGAACGAAAACGTAAAAAAAGAAGTCC
This sequence comes from Agrostemma githago, assembly GCA_958450325.1. NCBI lineage: Eukaryota > Viridiplantae > Streptophyta > Magnoliopsida > Caryophyllales > Caryophyllaceae > Agrostemma > Agrostemma githago. The sequence goes on along the minus strand of OY288247.1, from coordinate 42,249,590 downwards.
CGGATTCCAGGCCTGCGCGCGAGTCGCCTGGGCATGGCGCGACTCGCGTGCGGGTCTGTCCGTTCTTATATTTTTGTTCGAAAATTGCTATTTTGAACGAAAAGTAAAAGAAAAGAATTTTGACAAAAAAGATGTAACGATTTCTGATATCGTCGAAATCTTAATATAATTCTTTTTGATACGATATTCGATTATAGAAAAATCGATATCGTATGTTTAAGAATATTCGTTATGAAAATAGTTTTTCGTTAATAACGATATTAGAAAAAAATCGACTCTAGACCCTTAACGAAAACGGACGAAGAGGAGAAAGGGAGAGAAAGGAAGAAATCGGGTTTGATTACACCCTCAACCTACATGCTCTTGTTGACTCGGATCGGGACTCGTCGGAATGTGGCTAGGCACGGGAGTGTCGAGGCAACGTCGGTTGGGTTAGGGTGGTACGGTTAAGACGGGTGAAGGTTTCGGGTATTAGGGCCGGTTTTCCTTCGGGTTTTGGATATAATATCGGTTTCTCGATGCTAAGGAAATTATGTGTGTCGGGATGATAGAGAACTATTGCTGAAAAATTGTGTGTGTGTATGAATTGTATTTTTTCGGTGTTTTCTGATGTATATCTGATGTTGGATGGGAGGTCCTATTTATAGGGAGTTCCCGACCTTGGTTTGGGAGAGTTTGACTACCGCTTAGGATAAAAAACGAGGGAACTTGAGGGAAATAAGGATTCCGCTTTCTTGTGGAGGAAGAAAGGCAACACGGCTGGTTTTGGGCTGTTTCGGTCGAGTGTTTTACACTCGGTCGGATGCTCGAATCGGTTTTTGAATAGGACTCCTGTTTGAGCTAGAATTACCGCTTGAGTAAGAAGCTGAGGAGAACGAGAATTCCGTTTTCTTGTAAGAGAAGAAAAGAGGAAAAAACCGGCTGGTTGTGCTACTTGGCCGAGTGGTTGCACTCGGTTGAGTGTCTGAGTCGGTTCTCGGATAGGATTCCTACTCGGGATCGAATTCTACCTTAAACGGAATTGTTTATTATTTTTGTATAGCTGATTTTTGTAGGATTGGGGTCCGAATAGGACGCGTGATATGTCACGGTCAACCTACGAGTTTCAGGAAATATCTTTGACCGGGTTTTGACTCGGTCGCTAAAAGACGGTTTTACCCCTGGTGACGAATTCGACCCAAATTAGTGTTATTTGACTCGAAACGACCCACTGGGCCTGAATTTGAGGTTGGTTTGGTGAGATTTGTACTCCTTAAAATGCCTAGGCCAAATGTCCATCATTTCGAGCCCATTTCCGAGTACGTCAAGGCACGTTAGCGTCCGATCATCATCGGTTGTTTGTTGGAAACTGCTATAGACACCTGGCAGTCAAAATGTGGGTGTCTACAGTATGACGCTGGCCAAGAGGTAGTGAGACAAAGAGAAGAGGCGGCGAGACAAAGAGAAGAGGCCGCGATACAAGGAGAATAGGTGGTGAGTCAAAGAGAAGAGGCGGCGAGAGAAAGGGAGCGTGAAATTAATGAGAGGCTAATGCGGACGAACGATGAACTTAGGAAAGTGCGCACAGATGTGGACCGATTCAACTCATTCCGGGCCAACTGCAATCAAGGGTTCAATCCACGTCCCCCAGATGATCGAGACCCCTTCAACGGGGGTGGTGGAAACAGTGGTGCTTCTGCTAGCTTCACGGTTGTGTAGGTGATTAGGAAAACTTGAAGTTGTTGGTAATTGGTAACTTGAACTTGTTGGTAGGTAACTTGAACCTGTGGTTGTTTTTAGATTGCCAGTTCTTCAGAACAATCGTAGTTGATTTATAAACAGAGATGTGGTTAGCTTTTGCTACGACTATGTTATTTTCAGTGACGCTTGAGAAAGTAACCAAATTGTTCGTACAACGGACTTCGAGATCGTGTTGTGACGAAAGCTGATTTGGTATATCGTGTTGTGGTTGGTTGTATGTTATTTTTTTGCAGAAATTGGCTAGTAAAGAAAATAAAATTTTACGGACTGAAACCCAGGGGAATTGGCGACTGACAATGGTTGCATACTTTGAACTTGGCGACCGATTGTGGTCACTAATCCAGCCATTTTGGCGATTGCTATCGGTCGCTATTCTCTACCTCGCGACTGATAGTGGTCGCCAACTTGGCAACTGGCGGTCGCTACATCCGTTGCTAAGTTGACGACTAATGGTCGCTAAAGTTCGCTACCAATAGCAGTCGCCAAAAGTCGGTCGCGAAATTTGGCGACCGATTTTGGTCGCCCGAGGCTTCAAATTGCGACCAACGTGGGCGACAGATTTTGGCGACCATTGTCGATCGCCAATATGAGTATGGCGACCGAAAACGGTCGCCAACGACGCTTGCTGAAGCCTGCATTCTTGTAGTGGCTTTGAGTTCCTGCAGTCTTTCACATTATCAAGCAAGTACAAAGAGGGAAAGCAGAACATTGTTGCTGATGCACTGTCAAGAAGACATTCACAATTGACAGTCATGGAAACTAAGGTGTTAGGATTATTTGAGTACATGAAAGAGCTGTATCAAGAGGATCCAGACTTTACTGAAGACTGGTTGAAGCAAACAGAAGGTTGAAAAAGTAAAGGGAGCAAGTACACTCTGCAGAAAGGATTTCTCTTCTATGAGAACAAGCTGTGTGTTCCTTGGGGATCCTACAGAAAGTTGCGGATCAAGGAGGTATATTCTAGTGGTATAGAAGGTCATTTTGGTGTAAATAAGACCTTGGATATCCTATAGGAGCAGTTCTATTGGCCTAAAATCACTACAACAAATTGACACTTGCGCCACGAATTATGCCACTGGAATTTGTTATTTGTGGCTAAATTTTATCTAGCCATGGGAAAAGTTTGATTCACTACTTGGGAAAAAAAATATGCCACGGGAACATTTTTTTCCCTAACAAAAATTCACTTGTGCCACGAATTTTATTAAAGTCGTGACCAATAATCACTCTTGCCACGAAAGCTGTCACACCCGTGGCAAAAATAAATTTAGCCACGAATTTGTTTAGTGGCAAATATTATTTAGCCACGACATAATTAACTTCCCTAGCAAAATTATTTTTTAGCCACAGATTTATAAAACGTATGTGGCTAATGGTTCTCCAAACTTTAATCAAATTACTTTCAAGTTAAGCCGAGTGTCAAATATTGATCTTAAAAATTCATTTAAATTCAGTTTATTAATGTGATTGATAATATGAAAAAAAATATATATTAAATTTGAAAATATTTTATTAATAAAAAAAGTGGTATTATTTTATTTAGTTTTAAGAAAAAAAATTGATTTTTTGTAAAATTTAATACAAGAAAACTTTGGTTGTCTAATTTCTTGATTTTTTACTAATCATCATTTTTGAAGTAATTGATTTCTCTTAATTAGACAATATGTTTTATTAAAATTCTATAATCTTAAGTATGATTTTCGAAAGACAACTAACATTTACATAGTGTAATATATGCTAGCTAAAATGCGGCGTACATAGCATATCAAGTAAAATAAGTATGTGATTGATCATCCATCATTGAGACGTCTAATATTATTTAAGACTCTTTCATTTCTACCTCTGAATTAATTAATTTTTTCACATGTAAATACACTTCTTTTTAAGAAACAAAAAACTTAAAAAGAAAGTGACTGAGCATGATTTTTTTTTTCCAAATTATTGATTTTCTGACAATATTTTTAGTGTTAAAAAAACCTCTTTATTAAACTCATATTTAAGAATTCTAATCGGTCTATATTTCTTTTATGGAATTAACTTTGACTGCGAAAACAATAACTATTTTTGTAAATCAATTGTCTTTCAAGTTGTTTGGTTTGGAAGAAATATTAATATTTTAGAAAGTCTTGCCTAAGTTCAATAACTAGTCAAATTAATTTTTCAAAAAAAGAGAGGTATAAGTGAGAAAATCAAATAATTAACAAATACAAGAAAATCTAATAATTAAGGACTAATAGTGAGAAAATCCAAAATTAATTTATCGTCAACTATTTAATTTAATAACTGTTCTGTAATATTATTTGGAAGATATTTTTAAAAAATAAATTTAAAATAAAATTTACTTAACAAAAAATAAAATTTGGGTAAAACTTGAAGTAGGCAAGAGGAAACTCAATGAGGATAAAAAACTGATGAAATAAAATAACGACCTATAACGAAAAGAGAAAGACATATCGAAAGAACTAGCAATAAAAGAACGTGGAAAATAGAAACTAAAATAAAAATATCGATAAATTAATGAAATCATGAGTTCGAAAATCAACTTCGAAACTCTTCTTTTTCCCGGAATAATAATATTTTAATCATAATATGTAAATCATTGGGGAAAAAAATTAATTACTCAAAAGTAAATGTAGTTTGTGAAAAAACATCACTTTAAAAGAATTCAAACCAATCATTATGTCAATAATGTTCAATTTCATTTCTGGTAGCTGGTCATAAGAACTCCACAATTAAGCGTGATGGTGACCTCCTGGTTAGGCTCTTCGATACATATGGTGAACAGCTATAAAGCTAGTAATCGTTCAAGATGTGACTACTATAGGGGTAGAGAATTCTTACGGTTATTAATTTTTTTAATTTATTATACATTTTGTCACCGGAATAAATGTTTCCCCACAAACATAACTAGTCACAGGATAATTCGTGGCAAAAAATTAATTCTAGCCACGGGAGACTCCGTGTGGCAATAAAATCAATACTTGCCACGTTTTTTTCCCGTGGCTATTTGTTTGCCACGGCCACTTGTGCCACGGATGGTCTTTCCGTGGCAAAGTACTTTAGCCACGAAAACTAGCACTTTTGCCCACGAATTCATCCGTGGCCCAAGTGCTCATTTGTAGTAGTGAATGATGGGTGAAGTCCAATTGCACTTGAGGAAATGTACGGTTTGTCAAATGATTAAAATTTCATTCCAAGCTAGTCTATGCACACCTTTGCCAGCACTAGAGAAACCATGGGATAGAATGTGAGATAATGGAGTTCATTGTGGGCTTACCAAGAAAACAGAGAGGAAAGGATTCAATCATGGTGGTGGTTGATAGGTTCAGCAAGATGGCTCATTTCATAGCATGTACCAAAATCGAGGATGCTATAAGTGTTGCAGATCTGTATTTCAGAGAAATAGTGAGGCTACATGTAGTGCCAAAGACCATTATGTCTAATAGGGATACCAAATTTATGAGCTATTTCTGGAAAACTTTATGGAGGATGATGAGAACCAGGCTGATGTTCAGTACTTCACACCACCCTCAAACTGATGGTCAAATTGAAGTCACAAAAAAACTCTAGGGAGGATACCATGGTACATTGTGAGCAAGTCATTAAAAGATTGGGATTTGAAGTTGCCACAAGTTGAGTTTTCTTTCAACAGAGCCCCATCATCTGCCACAAGTTACAGTCCATTTGAGGTTGTCTATGGTGTCAATCCACTAATGCCTATTGACCTCTCAAGTGTTCCAAGGGAGAAATAGAGCTATGATGCTAAGAGAATGGCATAGCAACTATTGAAGCTACATGAAAGTGTCAGAAAGTAGATTGAACGTGCTAATGAATGGTATAAGAATCAGGCCAAGATTCCAAGGAAGAAAAAGAAGTTTGAACCAGGTGATCTGGTATGGGTGCATCTAAAGAAGGAAAGGTTTCCAGGTAAGTGAAAGAGCAGGCTCATGGCAAGGGCAGATGGTCCATTTGAGATCATTTAAAGAATTGGTTTTAATGCCTACAAGGTTAAGTTGCTATGAGAGTATGGAGTCCATGGAACCTTCAATGTATGTGGGAGACCTGAGTCCTTCCTTTGGTGAGTCTAAAGATGAGGAAGATACAGGCTTGAGAACAAGCCCAGTTCAACCAGGGGAGGTTGTAGCAGGAGCTAGTACAAGGGCCAATTCAGGAAAAACACATAACGCTGAAAGTGGAGTACATAACACTGAAGGTGGAATGCATAACACTAAAAGTGAAGTACATAATGCTGAAAATGGTCCAAAGATGGTGAATAAGCCTACTTGGGAAGGTCCTAGCCAGCACAAAAGGTCGAGTTATCAGCTACCATTTGGGTTAACTTAATCTTTGCAACATTAACTATAAATAAGTCAAGATCCAAATCCAAGGCACACAAGGCCACTACTTAAGAAAATCGTCCATAATTCGAGCTCCAAATCTGTTACAGGAACAGATTTCATAAAAGTCAAGTTTTGGCGAAGATAATATAAGAGCAGCATAAAGTACTTTTGTTGTGTTCTTTCTTTTGCCATAACCAACTGAACAAGCAGCCAAAGAGGGTATTTAATGGCTCGAGCCATGGAATATTCTAAGACAAGCTCAACAGCTCTCACAAGACAGAAGAAGACCTCTTGCAATTCACTTTGTTCAGCTTTATCTTAATTATTGTTGCTTGTTTATCAGTTATATTTTCAGCATTTAGATGAACTTTTGTAAACTCGAACCATCCGATAATGAGTCCTATATAAGAACCCTCATATGCATTATATTAATCAGATTATTTATGAATGAAAAGACGTAGTTAAACTCAAAAACAAAGATTATTCAAACTTGTGCATTGTTGTAGTTTGTTAAGTTAGACCTGTTAAGCATACATGTACGCTGCTGTGGGTGCTTGAACAACCATCTATGGCATACTTATAGTTAGTTCTTGTGCTAGGTTGTAGGATAAATCTAAGTGTGTGGGTTTAGGTTCTTAATTCCGTGCTTGGCTTTGAGATGAGTGTCCAAGCCACCCCAATTTGGTGAACTGAGTCCCTGTGCAATGCTGTGGGATTTATGTGCAACATCTACATCCTTTATGTGCATCCTAATTCTATGTAGACCCCCTAGTTTACACTGAAACTTTAAAGGAAGGTAGGATAATGAACTTACCAAGGATCGAGACCTGAGTGACCCAATCTAACCTGGTTCTTGATTGATGTGTTGTTTCCATTCTCGATCAAACTATTCAATATCAACTATTGGTAACTAGAAGATTTCCACATCGTTACTTAACAAAACCGTTTATGCAAAAACACCTATAATACCCAGAACTATTAACACACACACACAACAATAACATAGTATATAGCAAGTAAAGGGTCGAGCCACAGAGATGGAACACACTAATAAATAATGTGAGGATGAGTGAACAAAGTCTAACCAAGCTAGAAACACAAACAAATTAAGCTAATGAAGTCATAAGGATGAACAATCGATGAAATACTCCTAATCTAGTCACAAGTGACGGACAACCCAAAATATACCCTAAACATGAAGGAATGACACAAAATTTGGACACAGTGTTCCAGACACTCTAAGGAAACCACATACCAAAAATCAAGTCAAACAGACAAGAATAAGGCTCAGATTCCGTCCAACAAGATAGACACAAAGAAACTAAAACCAAAGGGAATAGTAACACAAACTAAATTAAACATATAGGGGGGTTTAATGGTTGGTTTAAAACTGATTAAGACAAATACAAAGTATAAAAAAAATGATAAGAGAGTAACTTGGCATGATTCAACCAACATGCTCAACCAATAACAATGCAAGACAACTTGAAAATCCCCATAGTGAGAGAGAGCAGCTGCGACGACTTGGAGACTTAGGCACGATGGCCAAGGCTCCGACGACCTCACCTAAGCCGGTCAATGTCACTAGGAGGAAACACAGATTGAATTCCAAAGACTATGAGAATGCTAGAGGAGAACGATAGGGAAAACCATCCGTGGACGTTGTCTTGAGAGAGAAGTCCATGCAGGACATTATGGGAGTGCCATCATATGAATTTGATTATGATGAGGTTCCTGAAACCTCTTTGGGAGACGAACCAGGTTTAGAGGACTTAGATAATGGAAATAATACAGGAGAGGAGGAGGGACAATGGCTCGTTCGCATTGAAGGAAATCTATTCCTTGTACTATGAACGTTCCACGGTTGTATCTTACTTCTGAAGATGTATAACCTGAGTTAGATTACTGGAAGAATGCAGTCTATGGATTCATTGTTGGAGCGAATCCTCCATGGCCGGTCCTTGATGGTTTTTTGAGGAGAATTTGGAAGCATCACATAATTGACAAGGTTTCATTCCTTCCTAATGGAGTGTTCTTGGTCATATTTCAGAAGGAGGAGATGAAGAATGCAGTTCTAAATGCGGGATACTTCCTATTTGACAACAGGCCAATGATTCTCAAGGCTTGGCAGCCAGATGTTGAATTAAAGAAGGAAAAGGTGAAGGTCCTTCCTACTTGGATTAGACTTCATGAACTGCCTTTGAAAGTTTTGGGGGGCCAACCTTAAGAAGATAACAGGATTGATAGAGCCATTTGTCCAACTTGATGAGGCCATAGCTCAGAAAACCAGGTTGGGTTTTGCTAGAGTCTTGGTAGAGGTCGCTATAGGCCAGGATTGCCCTCAAATGTCCAATTCAGGGATGAGAAAGGAGAGTTAATCTTAATTCAAGTTGAGTATGACTAGAAGCTAGTGTTATGCACTGGATGTAAGAGGATGGGCCATGATAAATCAGCCTGCAGAGCATGTGCAAAAAAGCTCGAAAGGAAAACCAAGGATACAAAGCCTCGACAAATATGGAAGCCTATTACTAAACCTCATACTATTATACCTCAGATAGTGGTGGAAACTCAGAGTCAGGAAAAGAGTGGGGATGCTGATATAGAACCTCAAGCAAAAATCATTAATTATGTATATCAGAGTACTGACTCAGTGGGGAATCTAGAGGGGTTAAGCAATCTGAAGATAGGAGTGCAGCCACAACTAGAGAGTAAAAAAATCTCTTTCAAACAGGTGTTGACAGGCACCCCAAGTAAGAAATTGGATGGTAAGTTAGGTGACCCTTCTCCAAAATCATTAATATGATGAATGTTCGATTTTAGAACATTAGGGGATGAATAAAATGAAGAAACAAGTAGAGTTAAATAAGTTTCTTATGCACAATAAGATAGGATTGTTTGGGATTATAGAAACTAAAACAAAAGCTAACAACCAGAATAAAGTTAGTATGAATGTGTTCAATAATTGGAGTATTGTGACTAATTCCCATAAGCATCCTAGGGGGTAGAATTTGGATGGTTTGGGATCATCATCAGTGTGAAGTACTTCCTTTACTTTGCACGTCCTAACTAGATAGTTCATAGCAGGGTGAAGTTAAACAGTACAAGGCATGTGTTATAGGTGACCTTTGTATATGCCTTCAATAAAATTCATGAGAGAATTCCCCTATGGAGGATCTTAGGATCATTGCTGGCACTATTACTGTACCTTGGATGGTTGGGGGTGACTTTAATTATGTTCTGAGAGCTGAAGAGAGATTGGGGGGACGATTCATGCTTGCTGAAGTATTGCCTCTACAAGAGTGTATTGATGACCGTGAATTCATGGACAGCCCTTCAGATGGTTTCTTTTTTACTTGGAACAACAAGCAAAAGCCAGAAGACAGGATTTACAGTAGATTGGATAGATGTCTGGTCAACCGGGATTGGTTGAATGTAAAGGAGGGATACATTGCTCACTTCTTACCTGAAGGATTGTTTGACCATTGTCCTTGTGTTATTAGGAAGGGTGGAGTTGCTTATCCTAGGAAGAGGCCTTTTAAGTACTTCAACGTGTGAAGTAAGGCACCAAATTTTGTGGAGATGGTTGCTGATAACTGACAGCAAGATATTTTAGGCACTAAGATGTACTGTGTGGTAATAAATTGCAGAGATTGAAGAAACCCCTTAAAAAGTTGAATAAGGCTCATTTTTCTAATATTGAGAAGGCTACTGATATTGCATACATCAAGCTCATCACTCTTCAGAAGGATTTGAGTCGTCAATCTGATAATTTTAACTTAAGGGCACAGGAAATAGAAGCAAGTGAGGCCTATTATCACCTTCATGAAGCTCAGCTGGAGTTCTTGCATCAGAAGACTAAGAGCATGTGGCTGAGAGAAGGGGACCAAAACACCAACTATTTTCAGGGAGCCCTAAGAGCTAGGAGAGCAACAAATGCTATTAACCAGATTACTGACTGATGGTGGGATTTGTCGTGGATCCCGCCGATCAAATAAATAACCAACTAATCCTAGTGGGTAGCTAGGGCAAGTCGGGTCGAATCCACGGGGACGGTAGAGGCGTCTAGACTAAAGTCACCCAAATACGAGACTAAGTCCACGAGCTAAACTAAACTAGAGTGATAAGCAGGGGAGAAGGCAAAGGCTATGACTACGGTAACGGAGAGAACAACTAAGGAAACGGGCTAGGATTAGGTCGGGTTCAAAGGGGTAACGGAATGGTCGAGGAAGAGCTAGAGTGAAGGAGGTAGTAGGGTAATCTAGGTGTAGTCCGGGCTCTCGCAACTTAGACTCACCTAGAGGTTCCACCTAAAACCCACCTTGGCGACACAAACGACAAACGGGGTTACTAGCGTGATATCGGGGCCTAGGTCGCATCCGGGCTCTCGCAACTTAGACCGACCTAGGGGTCGTCCTCACCGGGCTCTCGCTACTTAGTGAGGGAACCAAACCCACAAACAAACTATCACCCACAAGAGAAAGGCAAGAAAAACAAGCATATGCATACAAGTCATTCAAGCATTTCAACAAACATGTACCATGCATCAAACCAAGACGAAACCCAAATCTTCCACCAACATCTCCAACAAAACCTTAATCATCCATCAACACCCAAATTACCTTACTAACCCTAGCAACAATCTACTCAAACATATCTAATACTAAAACCAACATAAACAAGAAGAATCAAAACAAGCATAAACAAACTAGTGAAAAAGATGAACTAAGAACAATAAGATGAACAAAGATTAAAACTTGGATGAATAAACAAGATAAAGAGTAAAAACGAAGAGAGGATTATACCATACTAACAAGAGAATGAAAAGGAGAACACTTGCATAGAAGATAACCCAAATTCATCCACCAAGGTTGTCAATCTTGGATGGATTCTTCAAGAGATCCAATAATACAAGAGTAACTAAGATTGACTACTAATTACCGACTAATCTACACTAATCTAATCTAATCTAACCTAAAGTAGTCTAGGGTTTTGGGGGAAGTGAAGAACATTCTTAACATAACAAGGGAAGAGTATATATAGGGTTACAAGTGGAAGGGAGAAGAAAGGAAACAAAGCGCGGCAGCAGCACGCCCTTCCCGGCCGGGAGGAGGTGGTCCCGGTCAGGAAGGGGTCGGTCCCGGCCGGGAGGAGCTGGTCTCGGTCGGGATGGACCCAAAACAGCAGCCCCTCTTTTGTGCGCTTCATCCCGGACGGGTTGAGGTCATACCCGTCGGGGATGAGTCTTGTAGGCCTCCAATATGATCCTTTTGGTCCCTCCTTGCTTCACATGGACTTCTCATCGATTCTCGGGACTCAGAATCGGGTCTCGAAGGCTCGGGATTGGGTCCCGAGGTCTCGGGGTCGAATCCAAGGCATCGAGTGATCGTTCCTTCACTTCGTTGGCTCCGAAAAGTGTATGTATTGAGTCAGAATCGCTCCAACTCTTCACGAATGGTCTCGCGAACCTGAAACGAACTAGAGGAAGCATAAGTAGCCCATAAATCGCTCCCAAGGAGCGATTCCACAAGGAAATGGGACCAAAACACTACGAAATAGGCACTACAAACTACACTTATCAACTCCCCCACACTTAACCCTTACTCGCCCTCGAGTAAGCACAAACTAACTACTAAACTAGGCGAGCGGGTATTAGCGCACCCTACGCCCTTTCAACTCACGCGAGTACACTTAGAGGGAGGAGTGCACTCCGCAAGGCAAGTGGGGTCTTGCGACAAAACTGTGGATGCAACCGGACACAAAACACATAAACAAACAAGCACACAAACAAACAAACAAAAATCGGTTGCACCCAAAAGAAAACGAATACCGCTTCCCTCAAACAAGCGGTGAAAGAAACACCAGTTTAGGACTCAAGGCAAGTGACAACGTTCCCAAGCTAGCAATACACATCAATATGGACAAAACCCTAATAGTATGACGACAAAGCAATAAAAACGTTGGTAACTTACCTCGGTTCCTCCTAACCTTCTAAGAACGTACCACGGGACGATCGGCGGGATGGAAAAAGGATGAACCACGGTGTTAGTCGACATCGTAGGTAAGTGAGACCCCGCTCCCTTTAGCAAAGAGGTAAGAGGGTCGTCCCATGTCCGAAACCGCCTAACTAGTCCAAGTAAAAAGTGGAAATGATTGCAAAGTTAGGGAAGACCGACCACTACCGCTATCATCCTTCCTAGGGACTCGGTCCTTTGGTAGGCTCTTCACGGTAATGATCGGAAAAAGGCTTATTTTGGGATGTGGGGATTATTTTTGTGAGACGGTTTTCTTTTGGCATTTTCTTCTTGTTTTGCATTTTTGCTTTGTTTTGCCATGCCATTTCTTTTTCTTCTTTTCTATTTTCTTTTTGGCTTTTGTGCCTTTTCTTTTTCTTCATTCTTTTCTTTCTTTCATTTTCTTTCATTTTCTTTTATTTGCCCTTTTTGGCTTGATTTGGCTTTTTGGCATTTCATGGCAATTGAGAAAGAGAGACTTCAACATTTTGCAATTTATTGTGTGGATATGTGTAGGAGGTAGGGTAATGGGTGAGTCGGGACGGTGCCTTCCCTTCAAACCCACAAAAGGTGGAGAACTTGGACTATTCAAACGATCCTAGACACGGTCACCTAAGGGACGAGACTCGGTAACCAAGGCCTTTTCACACCGTGGGTGGTCATAATGGTCAAAGGTGCAAATCCCGTAGTAAATCCCTAATAAGCTAGGTGGACTCGAGGTAAAGGACCAACGAAATCATTGATTTAGGGTCATTCTACTAGACTAAAGTCCAAGACTCGATTTATACCACTAGGGAAGGAAAGTAAACACTCGCACACTAGCCTCTAAACCGGGTTTTCGAAAACCTATTTACACACAAGACACAACTACACAACACAAAACAAAGACGCGACGAAAACAAAAGAAAAAGAGACAAAAGGCCACAAAACAAAAACAAAACAAAACAAACACATAAACAACACAAACACCACCCCGAGCTTCCAAACAAGCCACCAACCAACACAAAACTTTACAAAGCTCCTCCCGAGCACACAACATCACAAATCTCCTCCGAACATCACAAGAGGTAAAGAGGAAAAAGGGATAAGGTGTTACCGGATGTCTTGAAAGCCTTCCAAAGTTAGCGGCGATTAGGCGACCTAAGAGGAAAAAGGGAGGCAAAACACGCAAAACACAAGAAATACACGATACAACGACATAAAAGGAAAACACACAAAAGGAAAATCTTTTTGATTTTTATGAAAAAATTTCAAATTTTTAGGATTTTTAAAGACATTAGAAAAACTACGAAAATAAAACTAACTACGATAGAATATCGCTCCCCCACACTTAAGCCGAGCAATGTCCTCATGCTCGACCTTAGTGCATGGGAGCACAAAAGAAAAGAAACTACGAAAATAAAGCTAAAAATCAAAAAGAAAAGTGGAGAAAATGGTAGAATGTGTCCGGCCGGGGTGTAGTCAAGTCACCATGGGCCGAGACAAGAAAAGATATGGATGGGGGAAGAAATAAAAAGAAAGAATATAAAAGGGAATGGGAGGGGCGGACTAGGTGTAATCAAGTCACCTAGCCGGGATTCCGCCCAAATCCGACTAAATCCTAAAAAAGGGTGAAAATCTTGAAAGTTTGGATTTTGAAATGACTCTCGACGTAGTCACGTCATCGAGAGTCGGGAGAAACAACTACCAAGGCCCCGAGGGCCACCATGACACAAATGATATAAGGGAATGGGAACAAACAAAAGAAGACAAGTTAGAAAAGACGGAAAAGAAAGGATAGTTGCCGTACTGTATGGTTGGCAACTCACTCGCTGCATCGTCTCATAAATCGATATAGGCATGTAGCTAGTCGTCGTCGTTGTTATTCCTTCCCAATCGCGATACGGTTCCATGGTTGGGGCACAAAGGTATGATGGGGTGGGTTTTGATGTGAAAGTCGGTTTAAAGTGAAGTGAAAGTGAGGTGAAAATGTGTATGTGACGTGTAGGGGTCATGTTTATGAGAGTAAGGACATGTAGGGAGGTTGGGAGGGGGTACAAAGTGGTAGGGTGGGCTCAAATGACGAAGAAAAGGTCGAAGGAGGACAGGGGGTCCATCCCGGTTGGGATGAGTGGTCCCGGTCGGGATGACCGGCTAGTCCCGGTCGGGAAGGCTTTGTCCCGGTCGGGATGAGTTGTCAGTAGACCCATCTTTTGTGCACCTCATCCTGGACGGGATGACATCCTTCCCGGTCGGGATGGGCCTTCCATCCCGGACGGGATGACCTATTCTAGGTCGGGAAGAGTCTCCTAACTCTCTATAGCTCCCAAAAGCTCGTTCCAAGCTTCAAAAACCGACTTCCCTTCACACGATCCAAGCTCATACAATGACCACTCCTCCCTAGGAATCACTTCCACTTCACACCTATCACAATAAACTCAAATAACACATCAAATTCCCTCCCTCACATCGCTCATCAATCAATCCAAGTAATCAAGAAATTCACAAAACAAAACAAACTACAAGGGAAAGAGATATATACAAAGAGACGGTTCTTGTGGAACTCCATCAAACCAAGGATGGTGCCTTCTTCAATCTTTTTCAACAACCTCCAACCCGATTCCATCTCCATCCAAGGCACGAAGAAACAAGTCGAAGGCCCTAGCAAAGTCTTCAATCAAGCTCGAGATATAACCGACCACATACCAAGGCTCTTCATGGCCTTGCCTTGACGTTCCTGGGGCATCCCGATCTTCCAAGTTCAACGACTTGAACTTGTACTTTTGGTCTTTGGGGATATACCCAAACATCCACCGGTCTTCATGTGGCCCCAAGGGAGGCTCATCCTTCTCCTTGCTTTTCAACTTGTCATCAAGCCCATGATATGGGCACTCATCTTCCTCCAAATCGGAGTCATCATCCTCAAGTACATAAGAGTTATTCTTCAAGCTTTGTCCCAACTCAACCCCTAGATCAATGTTTTTCGTGGCATGGACCATATTGTAAGATTCATCCTTAGAGGCGAAGTGTTGCCTTGGAGGTCGAACACTATCTTTTCCTTGCCTAACTCAAATGTGATCCTACCGTTCTTCACATCGATCATGGCACCCGCTGTGTGTAGAAATGGGCGTCCAAGGATAATGGGAGTGTTGGCATCCTCCGGCATGTCGAGCACAATGAAGTCGACCGGAATGAAGAATTTTCCGACTCGTACCGGTACGTCCTCTAACATTCCTAATGGTCGATTGAGTGATTTATCGGCCATTTGGAGGGTGAGTGATGGTGAGATTTGTCGTGGATCCCGCCGATCAAATAATAACCAACTAATCCTAGTGGGTAGCTAGGGTAAGTCGGGTCGAATCCACGGGGACGGTAAGAGGCGTCTAGACTAAGGTCACCAAAATACGAGACTAAGTCAACAAGCTAAACTAAACTAGAGTAATAGGAAGGGGAAGAAGGCTAATATTATAGCTAAGGAGACGGAGGAAACAAACAAGGAAAACGGGCTAGGATTAGGTCGGGTTCAATGGGGTAACGGAATGGTTAAGGAAGAGCTAGAGTGAAGGAGGTAGTAGGTTAATCTAGGTATAGTCCGGGATCTCGCAACTTAGACTCACCTAGAGGTTCCACCTAAAACCCATTTTGGCGGCACACATGACAAACGGGGTTACTAGCGTGTTATTGTGGCCTAGGTCGCATCCGGGCACTCGCAACTTAGACCGACCTAGGGGTCGTCCTCACCGGGCTCTCGCTACTTAGTGAGGGAACCGAACCCACAAGCAAACTATTACCCACAAGAGAAAAGCAAGAAAAACAAGCATATGCACATACTAGTCATTCAAGCATTTCAACAAACATGTACCATGCATCAAACCAAGAGGAAACCCAAATCTTCCACCAACATCTCCAACAAACCCTTAATCATCCAATTAACACCCTAATCACCCTAATAACCCTAGCAAGAATCTACTCAAACATAATCAAACTACAACTAACAAGAACAAGAGGAATCATCATAAGAAACAAAACATACCTAAACAAACTCAATCAAACTAACAAGAACAAGAACAAACAATAATAAAGATTCAAACTTGATAAACAATAAAGGATTAAGAGTAAAAGGAGAAGAAGATTGTACCAAACTAGTGAAGAGGAAAGATTGAAACTTGCATTAATGAAGAAAACCCAAAACAAACCACCAAGGTTGTCAATCTTGGATGGATCTTGAAGAATTCCCTTAATACAAGTACTAAACTAAGATTAAGGACTAATTACCGACTAATCTACTCTAATCTAAACTAATCTAACCTAAAATAGTCTAGGGTTTATTGGGAAGTCAAGAACATAACCTAAGATGATGTCTTAATACAAGAGGGGGGGTATATATAGGGTTACAAGTGGAAAGGAATTGAAAGAAACAAGGCGGAGCTGTAACTGGGTCATCCCGGTCGGGATGAGTTGGTCCCGGTTGGGATGACGTGGTCCCGGTCGGGATGAGCTCATCCCGGTCGGGATGGACCCAAAACAGGAGCATCGCTTTTAGTGCACCTCATCCCGGACGGGTTGAGGTCATACCCGTCGGGGATGAGTCTTGTAGGCCTCCAATATGATCTTTAAGGTTCCTCCTTGATTCACATGGACTTCTCATCGATTCTCGGGACTCGGGATAGGGTCTCGGAGGCTCGGGATTGGGTCCCAAGGTCTCGGGGTCGAATCCAAGGCATCGAGTGATCGTTCCTTCACTTCGTTGGCTCCAAAAAGTGTATGTATTGAGTCGGAATCGCTCCAATTCTTCATGAATGGTCTCGGGAACCTGAAACGAGCTAGAGGAAGCGTAAGTAGCCCATAAATCGCTCCCAAGGAGCGATTCCACAAGGAAAATGGGACCAAAACACTACGAAATAGGCACTACAAACTACACTTATCAACTCCCCCACACTTAACCCTTACTCGCCCTCGAGTAAGCACATACTAACTACTAAACTAGTCGAGTGGGTATTAGCGCACCCTACGCTCTTTCAACTCACGCGAGTGCACTTAGAGGAAAAGTGCACTCCGCAAGGCAAGTGGGGTCTTGCGACAAAACCGTGGATGCAACCGGACACAAAAGCACATAAACAAACAAGCACACAAACAAACACACAAAAGTTGCACCCAAAAGAAAAGAAATACCGCTTCCCTCAAACAAGCGGTGAAAGAAGCACCGGTTTAGGACTCAAGGCAAGTGACAACGTTCCCAAGCTAGCAATACAAACCAAGATGGACTGAACCCTAATAGTATGACGACAAAGCAACAAAAACGTTGGTAACTTACCTCGGTTCCTCCTAACCTTCTAAGAACGTACTACGGGACGATCGGCGGGATGGAAAAAGGATGAACCACGGTGTTAGTCGACACTGTAGGTAAGTGAGACCCCGCCCCCTTTACCAATGAGCCAAGAGGGTCGTCCCATGTCCGAAACCGCCTAACTAGTCCAAGTAAAAAGATGGAAATATGCAAAATGAGGGAAGACCGACTAATGCCGCTATCATCCTTCCTAGGGACTCGGTCCTTTGGTAGGCTCTTCACGGCAAAAGTCGGAAAAAGGCTTATTTTGAGAGGTGGGGGTTATTTTTGTGAATCGGGTTTTCTTTTGGCATTTTCTTTTTTTTTTCTTTTGCATTTTTGCCTTGTTTTACATGCCATTCTTTTTCTTCTTTTCTATTTTCTTTTTGGCTTTTGTGCCTTTTCTTTTTCTTCATTCTTTTCTTTCTTTCATTTTCTTTCATTTTCTTTTATTTGCCCTTTTTGGCTTGATTTGGCTTTTTGGCAATTCTTATTGCAACAAGAAAGATGACATCAACAATTTGCAATTTATTTGTGGTTATGTGTAGGAGGTAGGGGAATGGGTAAGTCGGGGGTTGCGATTTCCCTTCAAACCCACAAAAAGGGGAAAAACTTGGACTAATCAAACAATCCCAAACATGGTCGCCTAAGGGACGGGACTCGGCAACCAAGGCCTTTTCACACCGTGGGTTGTCAAAATGGTCAAAATGCAAATCCTGTAGTAAATCCCTAGTAAGCTAGGTGGACTCAAGGTAAAGGACCAACGAAATCATTGATTTAGGGTCATTCTACTAGACTAAAGTCCAAGACTCGATTTATACAACTAGGAAGGGAAAGTAAGCACTCACACACTAGCCTCTAAACCGGGTTTTCAAAAACCGTTTACACACAAGAGACAACTACACACACAACGAAGACACGACGAAAACGAAAGAAAAAGAGACAAAAGGCCACAAAACAAAATAAAACAAAACAAACAAACAAACAACACAAACACCACCCCAAGCTTCCAAACAAGCCACCAAATCAACCAAACTTTACAAAGCTCCTCCCGAGCACACAACATCACAATCTCCTCCAACTCCACAAGAGATAAAGAAGAAAAAGGGATAAAGATGTTACCGGAAGTCTTGAAAGCTCTCCAAAGCTATCGGTGATTCAAGCAACCTATAAGGAAAAAGGGAGGCAAAACACGCACAACACAACAAATACACGATACAACGAAACAAAAGTAAAACACACAAAAGAAAATCTTTTTGATTTTTTGTGAATTCTTTTTCAAATTTTTAGGGTTTTTAAAGATTTTTCGAAAAACTACGAAAATAAAACTAACTACGATAGAATATCGCTCCCCCACACTTAAGCCGAGTCATGTCCTCATGCTCGACCGTAGTGCATGGGAGCACAAAAGAAAAGAAACTACGAAAATAAAGCTAAAAATCAAAAAGTGGAGAAAAGGGTAGAATGTGTCCGGCCGGGGTGTAGTCAAGTCACCACGGGCCGAGACGAGAAAAAGATATGGATGGGGGAAGAAAATAAAAGGAAGGAAATAAAAGGAAATGGGAGGGGAGGGCTAGGTGTAATCAAGTCACCTAGCCCGGATTCCGCCTAAATCCGACTAAATTCTCAAAAAGAAAGAGTGAAAAACTTGTAAAATTTAAATTTTGAAAATGACTCTCGATGTAGTCACATCATCGAGAGTCGGGAGCAACCACTACCAAGGTCTCGAAGGCCACCATGACAAAGGGGAAGGGGATAAACAAGGGAAAACAAGCAATAAAAAACGGAAAAGAAAGGATAGTTGCCATACCGACCGGTTAGCAACTCACTCGCTCCATCGTCTCAATGATCAATATAGGCACTTGCTTGTTGTCGTCATTGTCATCCTTCTTCAAGCTTGAGAAAACCGCATGGTAGAGGTAGTATTGGTGCGAGGGGGTGGGATTTGATGTGTGATTAGTGTAGTTTGTAGTGCCTATTTTGTAGTATTTTGGTCCCATTTCCCTGTGGAATCGCTCCATGGGAGCGGTTTAGGGGCTTCTTATGCTTCCTTTAGTTCGTTTCAGGTTCCCGAGACCGATTTGGAAGGGTTGAAGCGATTCTGACTCTATACATACACATTTTGGAGCCAACGGAGTAAAGGAACGATGACTCGATGCTTTGGAATCGACCCCGAGACCTTGGGACCCAATCCCGAGTCCCGAGACCCGATCCCGAGTCCCGAGAATCGATGAGAAGTTCATGTGAAGCAAGGAGGAACCAAAAGGGTCATATTGGAGGCCTACAAGACTCATCCCCGACGGGTATGCACCTCATCCCGTCGGTGATGAAGTGCACTTTGGAGGGTGCCACTGCAAGGCCGTCCCGGTCGGGACCAACCCGTCCCGGTCGGGATGGTGGGTCCGTCCCGGTCGGGATGGTGGGTCCGTCCCGGTCGGGATGATCCGTCCCGGTCGGGACCACATGGCTGTAGTCCGCATTTCTTTCTTTCTTCTCCCTTCCATTTGTAACCCTATAAATACTTCCCTCTTGTATTGTTTATGTATCCTACATTAGTTTAGCCTCTCTTAAGCCTCTCTACATCATATAAACCCTAGATTTAGTTCCTCATATTAGTTTGAATCTCTCATTAATCCTTAGTTAATCTTAGTTAATCTTAGTTAATTAGTGCTTGTATTAAGAAGATACTTGAAGACTTCTCCAAGATTGACAACCTTGGGATTATTTGGGTTTCTCTTTTATACAAGATTTCATCTTTTATTCATCTAGTGTTGGTATAAACTTCCTTTACTCTTATTCCTTGTTATCAATTCAAGTTTGAATCTTTGATTAGTGTTGATTGTTATTGTTTATATTGTTCTTGATGATGAATGTTTGGATTGTGAAGTTGTTTTATCCTTTCATTGTTGTAGTTAGTTTGACCATGAGTGAGTAGTTTATTTGTGGGTTAGTAGGGGGATTAAGGGTAGATTATGGGTGATTAGGGTTTGATTGGGGGTAAAGGGTGATTCTTTATCGTTAGTCACATACTTGGCACACCATGTGTTTGTTGATATGCTTGTTTGAGTTGTAGTGGCCATGCTTCTCATGCTAGTTTTCCTCTACTCATTGTTTGTCTTGTTTGTGGTCTTGTTGAGGATAGTCTAAGTTGCGAGAGCCCGGACTTACCTTGACAATCGGTCTAAGTTGCGAGAGCCCGGACCGACTCTAGCACTAGGAGACACCCATACCCATAACCAACCCGATCACCCTACTATTCTTATGAACCCGACCTAACCCACTTCTTTCCATATTTGGTTCATCTTATTAGTTAGACTCATTCTCTTAGTTTGCTAGTTGGCTTGTGTTTGGTTAGAATTTGTTAGTCTAGTTCATCATAGTTCATCATTAGTCTACTTCCTTCTTCTCCTCTCATCACAATTCATCAATTAGTAGCTCTTTGTGTTTGTTTGGTAGCATAGTCTCGTTTTAGGCCAATTTAGTCTAAACCTTGCAATACCGTCTCCGTGGACACGACCCGACTTACCCTAACTACCGTTAGGTGCCAGTTGGTTAATTAATTGGTGGCGGGATCCACGACAAATCCCCACCATCAATTTGGCGCCGTTGCCGGGGACGGTGCATTGTTTAGACTTTGTTTGCTTATTTCTAGACTTAGTTACCCTTCTTTGTGCCTTCTATCATCTATTGTGAATATTCTCGAGTTTTTCTTGATTTCTTAGCTTTCTTTTCTCTTTGTCTCTAGTTGTGCTTGTTTATTGTCGTTACCTAGTGCCCATAAAGCACTAGGTATTCTCACGTTTGTTCTAGTGTGTAGTGTATGCCTAGGCGGGGAGGCGAATCCTTTCTCTTTAATCCAGAGCCGGAGAGGCTTTTTCGAGCTTTTCGCCAACGGACGATTAACCGGGTTAGGATCTCTCAACCAAGTGCAAGCAATACCCATCAAGAGCAAGCTCAAGGAAGCGATATTGAGGAAGCATTTCGAGAGACGGCCGAAGGGAATTTCACCAATCCCTTTGGAGATTCTAGTCCTAGCTCCCCTTCTACATCTACATCAACTCCATCTACACCATCTTCTCCCTTACATCCAATAATGCCGAAATTTTCCTCCCACTCTACATTTACGGAAGATGTCTTGCCGGGACCCAATGCTCTACCGGCCGCTTATGCCGGAAATTTTACGGCCAAGACCCACTTCATCCAACTTGTGGAAAGGAACCAATTTAGTGGTTTGCCCTCCGAAGACCCGCACCAACATATGGAGACCTTCTCCGATTATTGCGACGCTATCTCTCAACCCGGGGTTACACAAGATCAAATCCGATGAGTTTTATTTCCATTTTCTCTTATTGGAAAAGCGAAGAAATGGATTAAAGGTCTCGATAGGGCAACCATGGGCATCGACACTTGGAAGAAACTTGCATTGGCATTCTACCAAACTTTCTACCCTCCGGAGAAGACTAATTTGCTTAGAGCCTCCATCACCGGTTTCCAACAACGGGATGAAGAGAGCTTATATGAAGCTTGGGAGCGGTTCAAGTCTTTGGTTAGATCGTGCCCCCATCATGGACTTTCACAATGGTTCTTGGTCCAACAATTTTGGAACGGTCTTTATGAGGACTCAAGAACTATACTTAACATGGGCTCCAATGGTAGGTTCACCGAGGTCGATGATGACCAAACTTGGGCGAGAATCGAAGAGATGGCGGTGCATAATTCGCAATACTCTAGGCCTAGAAAGGCAAACCGAGGAGGTAGGCACGAGGTTGATGCTATAACTCAATTAAGCATTGACCTTGGGGCTCAATTGAAGACACACATGGAATCCATTGACAAGAAGCTTCAAGGTCACCTCACTCAAGTCCAAAGCATCGGTTCCTCCCACCAAGCCTCAATCCATGAAGTGAATGCTTTGGGATTTGCACCTCCTTTGCCTTATTATGGGATGTGCGATAATTGTGGAATCTTTGGTCATGACCCTATGAATTGTAGAGGGAGTATTGAGCAAGTGAATGCCTTTCAAGCATTCAAGCAAGGTACTTCCTATTCCAATCAATACCAAGCTTCCAATCAAGTCCCTCAACAACAAGCGTTTCAACACCAACAACAACATCGTCCTTATGTTCCACCTCCCTTAAGGGACAACAACCAAGGTTACCAAGGCAACTCAAGGCCTTTCAACAACTTCAAGAAAAGTAACCAAGGTTCATTCAACAACAATCAAGGGTTCCAACAAGGGAACTTCAACCAAGGCTATCAAAACCACAACCATGGCAACAATCAAGGCCTTAATCAAGGCAATTATCATGGGTTCCAAGGGAACCGTCAACATCAAGCAACTCAAGGCAATCAACAACAAAGCAAGCCTAGGAGCCGATCTCCTACTCATGACTATGGTACTCCCTTAGCCCTCACCAATACACCGCATAATCCATCATCACCACCACGGGACTTCGACATGCAAAAGCAAATGGTGGATATCCATAGGGGTACTCAAGAATTGCAAAAGAGGCAATTGGATGCACAAATGTCACAACAAGGGGCCATTGATCAAATTTTAATGGAAAACAAGGAATGAAAACTCACATGAAGATGATTGAGAATCAAGTGGCACAACTTGCATCGGGAAGTTCCTCAAGACAAAGAGGGCAATTACCTCCTCAAGGTGTAACTCCGACTTTTGAGCATGTCAATGCCATCACCACAAGGAGAGGTACATCTTATGACTCCCCTCCATTCCCGAGTGAGCAAGAGTCGGTGCAAGAACCGACAAGAAAGATGACACCTCCAACTCAAGAGAGCTCAAGCTTTGACAATCCAACGGAGGAGCAAGTTTTATGGGAGGTTGAGAAACCTCAACAAGACAAGCTTCCCCCACTTCAAGCTAAAGATAAGGGTAAAAAAAAGTGTCATTTGAAGAGTCCACCCCGATTGAGCAAAATAATTACCAAGTCAAGTTGCCTTACCCAACAAGGCAAATGAAGACCAAGGTAGACTCTCAATATGACAAGTTCCTTAGTATTGTGAAGAAGTTGGATGTTAGTGTCCCGTTCACCGAATTACTTACCCAAATCCCGGCATATGGAAAATTCATGAGAGAAATCTTGGCTAGGAAGAGATCCGTCGACGAGGAAGAGACCCTCGCGTTCACAAGGGTGGTGAGCGAGCTCATTCAAGGTTCCACACTTCCAAAGTTGAAGGATCCGGGTAGTTTCTCGATCCCGTGCACCATAGGCAACTACAAGATCGAGAGGGCATTATGTGACTTGGGTGCGAGTGTGAGCATCATCCCCTATTCCATTTGTTACCGGCTTAAGATGAAGGAGCTTAAGCGTACATCCGTTACACTCCAAATGGCCGATAGTTCACTCAACCGACCATTGGGGATGCTTGAGGATGTGCCGGTACAAATTGGGAAGTTCTTCATTCCGGTCGACTTCATTGTGCTTGACATGCCGGAAAATGCTTTCACTCCTATTATTCTTGGGCGCCCATTTCTACACACCGCCGGTGCCATGATCGATGTGAAGAATGGTAGGATCACCTTCGAGTTAGGGGAAGAGAAGTTAGTGTTTGACCTCCAAGGCAACACTCCGCCTACTAGTAATGAGTCGTGCAATATGATCCAAGCCAAGAAAGACATCGATCTAGAGGTTGAGTCGGGACAAAGCATGAACAGGGAATCTTATGTACTTGAGGATGATGACTCCGATATGGAGAAGGATGAGAGCCCGTGTCATGGGCTTAATGACAAGTTGAAGAGCAAAAAGAATAAAGATGAGCCTCCCTTGGGGCCACATGAGGATAGATGGACGTTTGGGTATATACCGAAGGATCGAAAGTACAAGTTCAAGCCATTGAACTTAGTAGATCGGGATGCCCCGGGAACGACGAGACAAGGTCATGAAGAGCCTTGGTTTGTGGATGCTTATGTTACTAGCTTGATTGAAGACTTTGCTAGGGCCTTCGACTTGTTCCTTCGTGCCCTTGATGGAGATGGAACTAGTTTTGGTCGTTGAAAAAGATTGAAGAAAGTACCTCCTTGGTTTGACGGAGTTCCACAAGAACCGTCTCTTTGTATATATCTCTTTCCCTTTTAGTTGTTTGCTTTTGTGAAATTCTTGATTATTTGGATGATTGATGAGCGTTGTGAGGGAGGGAATTTGATGTGTTGTTTGAGTTTATTGTGATAGGTGTGAAGTGAAAGTGATTCCTAGGGAAGAGTGGTCATTGTTGGAGCTTGAATTGTGTGAAGGGAAGTCGGTTTTTGAGGCTCGGTTCGAGATTTTGGGTGCTATAGAGGGTTTGGAGACTCTTCCCGGCCTAGAAGAGGTCATCCCGTCCGGGATGGAAGGCCCATCCCGACCGGGAAGGATGTCATCCCGTCCGGGATGAGGTGCACAAAAGTTGGGGTCACTGACAGTCCGTCCCGACCGGGATGAAGTCTTCCCGACCGGGACGAGACAGCCATCCCGACCGGGATGGACCCCCTGTCCTCCGTTGGCTCTTTTCTTCGTTGTTTGAGACCACCCAACCACTTTATACCCCCTCCCAACCTCCCTACATGTCCTTACTCTCATTGTTTGACCCTTACACCTCACATATACGCTTTCACCTCACTTTCTATTCATTTAAACCGACTTTCGCATCAAAAACCCGCCTCATTTTGCATTTGTGCCCCAACCATGGAACCGGATCGCAATTGGAGAGGAGTAACGACGACATGGACAAGCTAAATGCCTATATTGACCTATGAGACGATGGAGCGAGTGAGTTGGTAACCGTATGGTACGGCAACTATCCTCTCTTTTCCGTTTTTATAGCTTGTCTTCTTGGTTTATTCCCTTTCCCTCTTATCCTTTGTGTCATGGTGGCCTTCGAGGCCTTGGTATGCTTGCTCCCGACTCTCGATGACGTGACTACATCGAAAGTCTTTTCAAAATCCAAATTTCTCAAGATTTTCACCCCTTTTTTAGGAATTAGTCGGATTTGGGCGGAATCCGGGCTAGGTGATGTGATTACACCTAGTCCTCCCCTCCCATTTCCTTTTATTTCCTTCTTTTTATTTTCTTCCCCCTTCCATATCTCTTTCTTGTCTCGGCCCATGGTGACTTGATTACACCCCGGCCGGACGCCTTCTACCATTTTCTCCGCTTTTCTTTTTGATTTTTGGCTTTATTTTCGTAGTTTATTTTCTTTTTCTTTTGTGCTCCCATGCACTACGGTCGAGCATGAGGACATGGCTCGACTTAAGTGTGGGGGAGTGGTATTCTAGCATAGTTAGCTTTATTTTTGTAATCTTTCAAAAAAATCTTTAAAAACCCTAAAAATTTGAAAAATTTTCACAAAAATCAAAAAGATTTTCTTTTGTGCGTTTTCCCTTTTTGTCGTTATGTCGCGTATTTGTTGTATTGTGTGTGTTTCGCCTCCTCTTTCCTTATAGGTTGCTTAAATCACCGCTAGCTTTGGAGAGTTTTCAAGACTACCGGTAACATCTTATCCCTTTTTCTTCTTTATCTCTGGCGGAGTTTGGAGGAGAATGTGATGTGGTGTGCTCGGGAGGAGCTTTGTAATGCTCGAGGTTGATTTGGTTGCTCATTTGGAAGATAGGGGTGGTGTTTGTGTTTTCTATATGTTTGTTTTGTGTTGTTCTTGTTTTGTTACTTTTGTTTCTTTTTCTTTCTCTTTCGTTGAGTCTTTGTTTTGTGTTTTGTTGTGTGTCTTGTGTGTAAATAATTTTCGAAAACCCGGTTTAGAGGCTAGTGTGCGAGTGTCTATTTTCCCTTCCTAGTTGTATAAATCGAGTCTTGGACTTTAATCTAGTAGAATGACCCTAAATCAATGATTTCGTTGGTCCTTTACCTTGAGTCCACCTAGCTTACTAGGGATTTACTACGGGATTTGCATTTTGACCATTTTGACCACCCACGGTGTGAAAAGGCCTTGGTTACCGAGTCTCGTCCCCTAGGTGACCGTGTTTGGGATTGTTTAATTAGTCTAAGTTCTCCACTTTTTGTGGGTTTGAAGGGAAGGGCCCGTCCCGACTCACCCATTCACCTACCTCCTACACATATCCACACAATAAATTGCAACTTGTTGATTCCTCTCTTTCTTGTTACAAAGAAATACCAAAATGCCAAATCATGCCCAAAGGGCAAAGAAAAGAAAAAAAATGAAAGAAAGAAAAGAATGAAGAAAAAGAAAAGGCAAAGGCCAAAAAGAAAAAAAGAAAAGAAGAAAAAGAAATGGCATGGCAACAAGCAAAGCAAAAATGCAAAAGAAAAGAGAAAATGCCAAAAGAAAATCGTCTCACAAAAAGATTGTATCCCCACAAAAAAAATAAGCCTTTTTCCGACTTTTGCCGTGAAGAGCCTACCAAAGGACCGAGTCCCGAGGAAGGATGATAGCGGCAAAAGGTCGGTCTTCCCTCACTTTGCAACTATTTCCACTTTTACTTGGACTAGTTAGGCGGTTTTGGGCATGGGACGAGCCTCTTGGCTCATTGCTAAAGGGGGCGGGGTCTCACTTACCTGCAGTGTCGACTAACACCGTGGTTCATCCTTTTTCCATCCCACCAATCGTCCCGTGGTACGTTCTTAGAAGGTTAGGAGGAACCGAGGTAAGTTACCAACGTTTTTGTTGCTTTGTCGTCATACTATTAGGGTTTTGTCCATTTTGGTTTGTATTGCTAGCTTGGGAACGTTGTCACTTGCCTTGAGTCCTAAACCGGTGCTTCTGTCACCGCTTGTTTGAGGGAAGCGGTATTTGTTTTCTTTTGGGTGCAACCGATTTTTGTCTGTTTGTTTGTGTGTTTGTTGTTTATGTGTTTTGTGTCCGGTTGCATCCACAGTTTTGTCGCAAGACCCCACTTGCCTTGCGGATAGCACTTGTCCTCTAAGTGTTATCGCGTGAGTTGAAAGGGCGTAGGGTGCGCTAATACCCACTCGGCTAGTTTAGTAGTTAGTATGTGCTTACTCGAGGGCGAGTAAGGGTTAAGTGTGGGGGAGTTGATTAGTGTAGTTTGTAGTGCCTATTTTGTAGTATTTTGGTCCCATTTCCTTGTGGAATCGCTCCATGGGAGCGGTTTAGGGGCTTCTTATGCTTCCTTTAGTTCATTTCAGGTTCCCGAGACCGATTTGGAAGGGTTGGAGCGATTCCGACTCTATACATACACATTTTGGAGCCAACGGAGTAAAGGAACGATGACTCGATGCTTTGGAATCGACCCCGAGACCTTGGGACCCAATCCCGAGTCCCGAGACCCGATCCCGAGACCCGATCCCGAGTCCCGAGAATCGATGAGAAGTTCATGTGAAGCAAGGAGGAACCAAAAGGGTCATATTGGAGGCCTACAAGACTCATCCCCGACGGGTATGCACCTCATCCCGTCGGTGATGAAGTGCACTTTGGAGGGTGCCACTGCAAGGCCGTCCCGGTCGGGATGGTGGGTCCGTCCCGGTCGGGATGGTGGGTCCGTCCCGGTCGGGATGATCCGTCCCGGTCGGGACCACATGGCTGTAGTCCGCATTTCTTTCTTTCTTCTCCCTTCCATTTGTAACCCTATAAATACTTCCCTCTTGTATTGTTTATGTATCCTACATTAGTTTAGCCTCTCTTAAGCCTCTCTACATCATATAACCCTAGATTTAGTTCCTCATATTAGTTTGAATCTCTCATTAATCCTTAGTTAATCTTAGTTAATCTTAGTTAATTAGTGCTTGTATTAAGAAGATACTTGAAGACTTCTCCAAGATTGACAACCTTGGGATTATTTGGGTTTCTCTTTTATACAAGATTTCATCTTTTCTTCATCTAGTGTTGGTATAAACTTCCTTTACTCTTATTCCTTGTTATCAATTCAAGTTTGAATCTTTGATTAGTGTTGATTGTTATTGTTTATATTGTTCTTGATGATGAATGTTTGGATTGTGAAGTTGTTTTATCCTTTCATTGTTGTAGTTAGTTTGACCATGAGTGAGTAGTTTATTTGTGGGTTAGTAGGGGGATTAAGGGTAGATTATGGGTGATTAGGGTTTGATTGGGGGTAAAGGGTGATTCTTTATTGTTAGTCACATACTTGGCACACCATGTGTTTGTTGATATGCTTGTTTGAGTTGTAGTGGCCATGCTTCTCATGCTAGTTTTCCTCTACTCATTGTTTGTCTTGTTTGTGGTCTTGTTGAGGATAGTCTAAGTTGCGAGAGCCCGGACTTACCTTGACAATCGGTCTAAGTTGCGAGAGCCCGGACCGACTCTAGCACTAGGAGACACCCATACCCATAACCAACCCGATCACCCTACTATTCTTATGAACCCAACCTAACCCACTTCTTTCCATATTTGGTTCATCTTATTAGTTAGACTCATTCTCTTAGTTTGCTAGTTGGCTTGTGTTTGGTTAGAATTTGTTAGTCTAGTTCATCATAGTTCATCATTAGTCTACTTCCTTCTTCTCCTCTCATCACAATTCATCAATTAGTAGCTCTTTGTGTTTGTTTGGTAGCATAGTCTCGTTTTAGGCCAATTTAGTCTAAACCTTGCAATACCGTCTCCGTGGACACGACCCGACTTACCCTAACTACCGTTAGGTGCCAGTTGGTTAATTAATTGGTGGCGGGATCCACGACAAATCCCCACCATCAATGTGAATATCGGTCTAAAGTGAGGAGAAAATGAGGTTAAGGTATGTAAATGAGGTACATGGGTGGTATGATATGAGAAAGAAAGGTAGGGAGGTTAGGTGGGGGTATACAATGGTTGGGTGGGTTTAAATGTCGAAGAAGAAGCACCTAAAAGGAGTAGGGGATCATCCCGGTCGGGATGGATGATCCCGATCGGGATGACACTCCAGTGGACTCGATTTTTGGCACCCTGATCCTGATCGGGACGGCCCCATCCCGGTCGGGACGACACACCCTTCCCGGTCGGGAAGGGTCTTCATGACTCCCATGACCCCAAAAACCGACTCCCTTACTCACGATCCAAGCTCTATCACTAACCACTCCTTTCTAGGAGTCACTTTCACTTCACCTATCACAATAAATTCAAACAAAACATCAAATTCTCTCCCTCACAACGCTCATCAACAATCCAATATTACAAGAATATCACAAAACTAACAAAATCAAGAGATAAAACACACAAATACAAGCACAAGTACTCTAAAGAAGAGGAAGGGGGAATATACAACATGACGGTTCTTTAGGAACTCCATCAAACCAAGGATGGTGGACTCTTCTTCAACCATAGCCCTCAAGGGCATGGAGGAGCAAGTCGAACGCACTACCGACATCATAATGAAGGCCCAAGAAGCGCTCGAGCCTAGCTAACCTCCACGGCCTCCAAGGTGGAGGCAAGAAGTAGGATTCCCAAGACCCAAAGTCATCTTTCGAGTCGTCTCCGGGGTCTATCCATCCTATGAGCTTAACCGACCTCTTCCTCCCTAAGCATCGCCTCCAATCACAAGCAAGCTTCATCTCCAAGAAATGAGGCACAAAAAACGGCTTTGGCCTCATTTCCTTGTTGCACACCCCCACACTTTCCTCAAGTTGTGTTCCCCATCTTCATCATTCGTCCCCACATCATCTTGGAGAAGAGGATCGAAACTTCTACCGGCGGTTTCAATCTCTTCCAAGTCATTGCTTGGTTCACTAGCTAGGGGCTCTTGATGCTTATCCACATTCTCGCACAAGGGCAACTCGAGGCTATCAATTTCACCCAACATCTTCACAAATTCTACCAACCCATCCAACTCACTATCTTCCTCCAATTCTTCACCAACGATGCCTTCACCAAGAGTCATATCCTCATTCGTCTCTTTTTGGGTAGACGATTGAGGCTCTTCAAAGCAAGACTCGCTCCTTATAGGGAATTCATTAACGGCCTCGTCATTGGGTTGTTCCCCTTCCCCAAATGAACATCCCTCATCAAGTTGTGAGGATCGAGTTAAGAGCATTAGGGTTTGAGCCGTTAAAGCATGCAATCTAGCTTTAGTTTCCTCCCTTTCCCTAAGGATTTCGGCCAAGAGTTCATTATTCTTTTGCGATTGGATGGCCATTTCTTGTTGCATTTGAAGCATCGATTGAAACACCTCCATGTCGGGCAATTGGTGATCATTGGGGTCTTGTAAAGCTCCTTGAAAATCTTGATGATGCCCAAGGGGTGGGGCATCATATTGTTGGTAGCAAGGTTGGGGTGATTGGTAGTATTGTGGGTCATGGGGTTCATATTGTGGTTGGGGTGGAGGGTAATATGGTGGGTTTTGGGGGTATTGGCTTCCATAAGATGAATATTGATTGAACATGGTGGGTTCACATTGATAACTCGAGTAATAGTCACCATGATCGTAGGATTGGTAATCGTTCACTTGTTGGTAGCCGTTTTCATAACCTTGAAGTTCATACCCACTAGAGTCTTGATCCCCCCCAAGAAGCTTGATAGTGGTAGGAGGACGTCATGTTATACCCTTGGTTCATGGAAGAAGAGGAGTAGCTCAAATAGGCTCCCGAGTGTGTGGAGTTTAGATCAAACCCCATGCTTGCTCGAAAATCGTAGTCCATACCCGGTTGGAAACCTCTCAACCTAGCAACCGTCCGTTTAAGCGGCTCTAGGTTGCATGAAGAAGATAGTCACCACCTCTAAGCACAAACTGTAGACTAGGAACAAACGTGAGAAGTCTAGTGCTTTTTGGGCACTAGACAAGAGAGAAATAAACCACACACACACAAGAAGCAAGGTAACAAAAAGAAAAAAGAAAAACACAAACACAAAGACAAAGTCAAGTAACTAGGAAAACAAAGTCTAAACTAGCACCGTCCCCGGCAACGGCGCCATATTGATGGTGGGATTTGTCGTGGATCCCGCCGATCAAATAATAACCAACTAATCCTAGTGGGTAGCTAGGGTAAGTCGGGTCGAATCCACGGGGACGGTAAGAGGCGTCTAGACTAAGGTCACCCAAATACGAGACTAAGTCAACGAGCTAAACTAAACTAGAGTAATAGGAAGGGGAAGAAGGCTAAGACTATAGCTAAGGAGACGGAGGAAACAAACACGGAAAACGGGCTAGGATTAGGTCGGGTTCAAAGGGGTAACGGAATGGTCAAGGAAGAGCTAGAGTGAAGGAGGTAGTAGGGTAATCAAGGTATAGTCCGGGCTCTCGCAACTTAGACTCACCAAGAGGTTCCACCTAAAACCCATTTTGGCGACACACATGACAAACGGGGTTACTAGCGTGTTATTGTGGCCTAGGTCGCATCCGGGCTCTCGCAACTTAGACCGACCTAGGGGTCGTCCTCACCGGGCTCTCGCTACTTAGTGAGAGAACCGAACCCACAAGCAAACTATTACCCACAAGAGAAAAGCAAGAAAAACAAGCATATGCACATACTAGTCATTCAAGCATTTCAACAAACATGTACCATGCATCAAACCAAGAGGAAACCCAAATCTTCCACCAACATCTCCAACAAACCCTTAATCATCCAATTAACACCCTAATCACCCTACTAACCCTAGCAAGAATCTACTCAAACATAATCAAACTACAACTAACAAGAACAAGAGGAATCATCATAAGAAACAAAACATACCTAAACAAACTCAATCAAACTAACAAGAACAAGAACAAACAATAATAAAGATTCAAACTTGATAAACAATAAAGGATTGAGAGTAAAAGGAGAAGAAGATTGTACCAAACTAGTGAAGAGGAAAGATTGAAACATTCATTAATGAAGAAAACCCAAAACAAACCACCAAGGTTGTCAATCTTGGATGGATCTTGAAGAATTCCCTTAATATAAGTACTAAACTAAGATTAAGGACTAATTACCGACTAATCTACTCTAATCTAAACTAATCTAACCTAAAATAGTCTAGGGTTTAGTGGGAAGTCAAGAACATAACCTAAGATGATGTCTTAATACAAGAGGGGGGGTATATATAGGGTTACAAGTGGAAAGGAATTGAAAGAAACAAGGCGGAGCTGTAACTGGGTCATCCCGGTCGGGATGAGTTGGTCCCAGTCGGGATGATGTGGTCCCGGTCGGGATGAGCTCATCCCGGTCGGGATGGACCCAAAACATGAGCATCGCTTTTAGTGCACCTCATCCCGGACGGGTTGAGGTCATACCCGTCGGGGATGAGTCTTGTAGGCCTCCAATATGATCTTTAAGGTTCCTCCTTGATTCACATGGACTTCTCATCGATTCTCGGGACTCGGGATCGGGTCTCGGAGGCTCGGGATTGGGTCTCAAGGTCTCGGGGTCGAATCCAAGGCATCGAGTGATCGTTCCTTCACTTCGTTGGCTCCGAAAAGTGTATGTATTGAGTCGGAATCGCTCCAACTCTTCATGAATGGTCTCGGGAACCTGAAACGAGCTAGAGGAAGCGTGATTAGCCCATAAATCGCTCCCAAGGAGCGATTCCACAAGGAAAATGGGACCAAAACACTACGAAATAGGCACTACAAACTACACTTATCAGTGAGGGACGTACATTTCAACTCCTTCATTCCGAGTCGGCAACAAATAGAATAGGGAATGATGCTCACACTCGCGCCCAAGTCACATAACGCATTCTTGATCAAGAAGTTGCCTATGGTGAAAGGGATCGAAAAACTACTCGGATCCTTCAACTTCGGAAGCGTGGAACCTTGGATAAGCTCGCTCAGCACCCTTGTGAATGCTACGGTCTCTTCCTTGTCGACGGATCTCTTCCTAGCTAAGATTTCTCTCATAAATCTTCCATATGCCGGGATTTGGGTAAGTAATTCGGTGAACGGGACACTAACATCCAGTTTCTTCACAATGTCTAGGAATTTGTCAAATTGGACATCCACCATAGCCTTCATTTGCCTTGTTGGGAAAGGCAACTTGGTATGGAATTTATTTGGCTCAATCGGGGTAGACTCATCAAATGACACTTTCCTTTTGCCCTTGTCTTTTCCTTGAAGTGGGGGAAGCTTGTCTTCTTGGGGTCTCTCGATCTCCCATAAGACTTGCTCCTCAATTGGATTTCCCAAGCTTGATTCTTCTTGAATTGGAGACATAGCTTCTCTTGTTGGCTCTTGCTCATTTGGTGGTGGGAGAGGGTTATAAGATGTACCTCTCCTCGTGGTAATAGCATTCACATGCTCAAATTTTGGTGTTTCACCTTGAGGAGGTAATTGCCCCGGTTGCCTTGAAGAACTTCCCGATGCAAGTTGAGCTATTTTGGTCTCAAGCATCTTCGTATGAGCATCTCTCGCGATGTTGTCCCTTTGAATATAAGCATAGAACTCTTGTTGATTCTTTGACATCTCCATTTGACCCCTTTGCATCTCCAACAAGGATTTTTGAACGTCGAAATCACGAGTTGGAGATTGTGGATTGTGCGGAGTATCAGTGAGGGCTAATGGAGCACCGTAATCATGAATAGGAGACCGGATTCTAGGCTTGCTCTCTTGACGGTTAGCTTGAGTTTCTTGTTGTTGACGGTTCCCTTGGAACCCATGAGAATTTCCTTGATTATTGCCATGGTTGTGGTTTTGATAGCCTTGGTTGAAGTTCCCTTGTTGGAACCCTTGATTGTTGTTGAATGAACCTTGGTTACTTTGCCTGAAGTTGTTGAAAGGCCTTGAGTTGCCTTGGTAACTTTGGTTGTTGTCCCTTAAGGAAGGTGGAACATAGGGACGATGTTGTTGAGGAACTTGATTGGAAGCTTGGTATTGATTGGAATAGGAGGCACCTTGCTTGAACGCTTGAAAAGCATTCACTTGCTCAATACTTTCTTGGCATTGAATAGGATTATGACCAACGATTCCACAAGTATCGCACATCCCATAATAAGGCAAAGGAGGTGCAAATCCCAAAGCATTTACTTCTTGAATTGAGTGTTGATTGGAGGAACCAATGCTTTGAACTTGAGTGAGGTGACCTTGGAGCTTCTTGTCAATGGTCTCCATATGGGTCTTCAATTGAGCTCCAAGGTCAATGCTTAATTGAGTTATAGCATCGACCTCGTGCCTACCTCCTCGATTTGCCTTCCTAGGCCTAGAGTATTGGGAATTATGAACCGCCATCTCCTCGATTCTTGCCCATGTTTGGTCATCATCGACCTCGGTAAACCTACCATTGAAGCCCATATTAAGTATAGCTCTCGAGTCCTCATAAAGGCCATTCCAAAATTGTTGTACCAAGAACCATTGTGAGAGTCCATGATGAGGGCACGACCTAACCAAAGACTTAAACCGCTCCCAAGCTTCATATAGGCTCTCTTCATCCCTTTGTTGGAACCCGGTGATGGAGGCCCTAAGCAAATTTGTCTTTTCCGGAGGGTAAAACTTTTGGTAGAACGCCAAGGCAAGCTTTTTCCAAGTATCGATTCCCATGGTTGCCCGATCAAGACTCTTGATCCATTGCTTTGCCTTTCCGATTAATGAGAATAGAAATAAAACCCAACGGATTTGGTCTTGTGAAACCCCGGGTTGAGAGATAGCGTCGCAATAATCGGAGAAGGTCTCCATGTGTTGGTGCGGGTCTTCGGTGGGCAAACCACTAAATTGATTCCTTTCCACAAGTTAGATGAAGTGAGTCTTGGCCATAAAATTTCCGGCATAAGCGGCCGGTAGAGCATTCGGTCCCGGCAAGACATCTTCCGTAAATGTAGAGTGAGATGAAAACTTAGGCATTATTGGATGTAAGGGAGATGGTGTTGAAGATGAAGTTGAAGTAGATGTAGAGGGGGAACTAGGACTAGAATATCCAAAGGGATTGGTGAAATTCCCTTCGGCCGTCTCTCGAGATGCTTCCTCAAAATCGTTTCCTTGAGCTTGTTCTTGATGAGTATTGCTTGCGCTTGGTTGAGAGATCCTAACCCGGTAAATCGTCCGTTGGCGAAAGACTCGAAAAAGTCTTTCCGGCTCTGGATTAAAGAGAAAGAATTCGCCTCCCCGCCTAGGCATACACTACGCACTAAAATAAACTTGAGAACACCTAGTGCTTTATGGGCACTAGGTAACGACAATAAACAAGCACAATCGAGAGACAAAGAGAAAAGAAAGAAATAAAGCTAAGGAAACAAGAAAGTATGCACAAGAGATGATAGAAGAGCACAAAGAAGGGTAACTAAGTCTAGCTATAAGCAAACTAAGTCTAAACAATGCACCGTCCCCGGCAACGGCGCCAAATTGATGGTGGGATTTGTCGTGGATCCCGCCGATCAAATAAATAACCAACTAATCCTAGTGGGTAGCTAGGGCAAGTCGGGTCGAATCCACGGGGACGGTAGAGGCGTCTAGACTAAGGTCACCCAAATACGAGACTAAGTTCACGAGCTAAACTAAACTAGAGTGATAAGAAGGGGAGAAGGCAAAGGCTATGACTACGGTAACAGAGAGAACAACTAAGGAAACGGGCTAGGATTAGGTCGGGTTCAAAGGGGTAACGGAATGGTCGAGGAAGAGCTAAAGTGAAGGAGGTAGTAGGGTAATCTAGGTGTAGTCCGGGCTCTCGCAACTTAGACTCACCTAGAGGTTCCACCTAAAACCCACCTTGGCGACACAAACGACAAACGGGGTTACTAGCGTGATATCGGGGTCTAGGTCGCATCCGGGCTCTCGCAACTTAGACCGACCTAGGGGTCGTCCTCACCGGGCTCTCGCTACTTAGTGAGGGAACCAAACCCACAAACAAACTATCACCCACAAGAGAAAGGCAAGAAAAACAAGCATATGCATACAAGTCATTCAAGCATTTCAACAAACATGTACCATGCATCAATCCAAGAGGAAACCCAAATCTTCCACCAACATCTCCAACAAACCCTTAATCATCCATCAACACCCAAATCACCTTACTAACCCTAGCAACAATCTACTCAAACATATCTAATACTAAAACCAACATAAACAAGAAGAATCAAAACAAGAATCAAAACAAGCATAAACAAACTAGTGAAAAAGATGAACTAAGAACAATAAGATGAACAAAGATTAAAACTTGGATGAATAAACAAGATAAAGAGTAAAAAGGAAGAGAGGATTTTACCATACTAACAAGAAAATGAAAAGGAGAACACTTGCATAGAAGATAACCCAAATTCATGCACCAAGGTTGTCAATCTTGGATGGATTCTTCAAGAGATCCAATAATACAAGAGTAACTAAGATTAACTACTAATTACCGACTAATCTACACTAATCTAATCTAATCTAACCTAAAGTAGTCTAGGGTTTTGGGGGAAGTGAAGAACATTCTTAACATAACAAGGGAAGAGTATATATAGGGTTACAAGTGGAAGGGAGAAGAAAGGAAACAAAGCGCGGTAGCAGCACGCCCTTCCCGGCCGGGAGGAGGTGGTCCCGGTCGGGAAGGGGTCGGTCCCGGACGGGAGGAGCTGGTCCCGGTCGGGATGGACCCAAAACAGCAGCTCCTCTTTTGTACGCTTCATCCCGGACGGGTTGAGGTCATACCCGTCGGGGATGAGTC
Organism: Agrostemma githago; assembly: GCA_958450325.1. NCBI lineage: Eukaryota > Viridiplantae > Streptophyta > Magnoliopsida > Caryophyllales > Caryophyllaceae > Agrostemma > Agrostemma githago. The sequence goes on along the minus strand of OY288247.1, from coordinate 42,212,725 downwards.
TTGTAGGCCTCCAATATGATCCTTTTGGTCCCTCCTTGCTTCACATGGACTTCTCATCGATTCTCGGGACTTGGGATCGGGTCTCGGAGGCTCGGGATTGGGTCCCAAGGTCTCGGGGTCGAATCCAAGGCATCGAGTGATCGTTCCTTCACTTCGTTGGCTTCGAAAAGTGTATGTATTGAGTCGGAATCGCTCCAACTCTTCACGAATGGTCTCGGGAACCTGAAACGAACTAGAGGAAGCATAAGTAGCCCATAAATTGCTCCCAAGGAGCGATTCCACAAGGAAATGGGACCAAAACACTACGAAATAGGCACAACAAACTACACTTATCACTGACCCTCAAGGAGCTCTTCATACTGATTAGGAGGCTGTGTAGGCTGCATTTCTGAGATATTACAAAGAACTTTTATAGGAAAATACATCAACTAAACCCATAAGCAGGACAATTATTAATCAGGGACAAGTCTACACACCTCAGCACCATCTACTTCTTGGGCAACCTGTGACACCATATGAGATTAAAAATGCTTTCTTTAGCATTCTAGATGACAAATTACCCGGTCCAGATCGCTATTCGAGCAAATTTTTTAAAGATGCTTGGGACACCATAGGGGATGAGATCACTAAGGCTATCATGGATTTCTTTGCCTCTGGTCAAATGTTGAAGCAGCTCAACACCACTGCCATTACTTTGATCCCAGAGATTGAGAGGTCTTCTACTGTATTGCAATTTAGACCTATTGCTTGCTGCAATGTTGTCTAGAAAGCCATCTCCAAGATCCTATGCTCAAGACTGGCCACAGTTCTGCCTGATATTGTCTCTCCTTTGCAAGGGGGATTCATCAAGGGTATGAGCATTATTGAAAACATCCTAATTTGTCAGGATATCATAAGATTGTACAGCAGGAAGAGTGTATCTCCAAGATGTCGATTTAAAATTAATCTTTAGAAAGAATATGACACAGTTGAATGGGGTTATGATGCAACTGTTGGAGATTCCCTTAAATTTCAGGAACTTGGTTATGCAGTGTGTTACTACTGCTACCTATTCACTGAGCATAAATGAGGAAAGCTTTGGTTTCTTTCCAGGCAAAAGGGGGTTGAAGTAGGGAGATCCACTCTCTCCACTTCTATTCACTTTGTTCATGGAATACTTAACCGGGCTGCTAAGCTTCACTACAAGTAATCATCCCTTCAAGTTTCACCCTCTATGCAAACATATGAAACTCTCAAGCCCTATGTTTGCAAATGATTTGCTACTCTTTTCTAAGGGAGATGTTTAATCAATGACAGTTCTTTTGATAACATCTTTCTACCTTCTCTGCGGCAACTGGTCTAAAAAGGAGCAAGGGTAAGTCTAATGTATACTTTAATGGAGTCTCCACTGATCTAAAGGCAGATATATTGCAGGTTTCTGGATGCTCTAAGGGTATACTTCCCTTTAAGTATCTGGGGGTCCCTATTAAACCTTCAAAGCTCACTGTAATGGAGTGCCAACCTCTTGTCAACAAACTGGTGGAAAGAATCAGGATATTAGGTGCAAGGAAACTCTCTTATGCAGGAAGAGTTATCCTTATTAAGAGTATCTTGTCTACTTTGCATACCTACTGGGCCTCAATTTTTATCATTCATACTGTAGTTATGAAGCAGATTGACTCCATCTGTAGGAACTATTTTTGGGATGGGTGAGCAGACTAACAAAGAACTCCTCTCATTTCTTGGGACAAGACATGTAAACCATACAATGAAGGAGGAATACACTTGAGGCAGAATGCTATGTGGAATAAAGTTGCGTGCAATAGGGAAACTTGCTTGGTGGACCTTTAAGGGTTAGAATAAGCTCTGGGTACAATGGGTACATCATATATATTTGAAAGGCATGAACTGGGAAGACTATCAACCTAGATCTGACACAATTTGGGCTTGGAAGAAAATTTGCCAAGCAAGAGACATTCTACATCCTAGTTATGACAGTAACCAGTTGATTTTTCAGAGGCCTAAGAATTACAGCATTGCAGAAGCTTATGAATGGCTCAGGGAAAGAAATGTAAAGCTGGATTGGCATAATCAAGTTTGAAACAATTGGTCCATACCTAAACATAAGATGCTACTTAGATGGTTCAGCACCATCAGGCACTGAATCTCAAGGAGAAACTATACAGGTTGAGGATTGCTGATGATGATAAATGTTGCATTTGTGCAGCAGATCCTGAAACAAGTGACCACCTCTTTATTCATTGTGAGTACAGTGGAAGAGTAGTCAGAGCAGTGACCAGAGCTCTCAACTGGAAATGCAGGATTGAATGAAGTAGTAGCTGGAGGAAAAGGATGAAAGGGACCAAGCTTTAAAGGGAAATGGCATCATCATTTCACTGATGTACCACATTTGGAACCAAAGGAATAAGAGCAGGATGGAAAATCAAATTGCAAAACCTGAAACATTAGCTACTAGAATAGTTAAAGAGTAGATTTTTGTAAGAACAGGAATGTTCACAAATTAAGCACTAAGGAACCCAATTTCATTATAAGTCTTTTGAGGCCTACCATGTAAACGATCCAGTTGTAACTATCATTTATCAATATACTTACCTTTACCAAAAAAAATAACAATGCAAAACAATGATCAATTACTAAAAATCTTCTCATCTAAACATCTCTATGCTCAATAACATTACATAGAGTAATTCATTCATCCATACATATCAAGCAAACGATCAATATGCATATAGAATTTAGTGAAGAATGAGGGGATAAGAACTAGCCAATAACATGAACTAATTCCTACAAGTAGCTATCTCCTTAATCTAGGTCAAATCTTTAGATCCAAATCAACTTGACCAAGAGTACTACATTGGGTATAGATAGGCCAGGTAAACAACTTCTCTAACACATAAGGAAGTGATGAATACTACCAAGCAGAGGAATGTGGTCCTAGTCAATACATAGTATTCAACATTAAACATTACAATATAGGAGAATCTAAAGATTGAAACTTTGATAAAGATAAGAGTCTTACAATGCAACGGATGAAAACAAGAGGAGAAATTACACCAAGGAAGGAAGCTTAGCTCCTCAAAATTACCCAATTACAATAAGTCTTCTCCAAAACATAAACTAAGAACAATAAAAACTAAGATCTTTCTCTTGGCCCAAGGAAATTGGCCTCCAAGAAGAGATACCCTATAAAACCTAGAAATGGTCTATTTATACCTTTGACACAAAACCCTAAACATAAACAAAGCTTGAACATGGCAAAATCCACTCCCCCGAAACGCGGTGAAGCGCGAGGGTTTATTTGGTGGGCAAGAATTCCAATGGTGAGATTGTTCTCAAATTGAAATTGAATCGTAATGGAGTCGCCACCGAACATTTTGGGAGTTCGGCCCCGTTCGATCCCACTCTAAACTTAGACCATACCACGCACAAAGCACGGTTTACCTTACAATGTTAGAGTTCAGGGGCTTGTTCCTCTGCATATGAATACCGATATCTTGGATATTGTATGACTTTCGTGACCAACTGTTTCGGGCATCCGGAAACCGAAGACTTTGAGTAAGGGGTGAAGGTACGTGTTGGGAAGTTCATAAAGAACACCCAACCCTGCCCGCACATATATAGCGGCCTCTACTAAGAATCGATTAATGTTCGAATGCGCGCGTTGGCAAGACGGTGATGCATAACAACCATTATTTTGATCTAAGCATGTGAATTTGTGGTACTACATCGTTTTAATGCATTTTGTATTGTCAGAATTGTAATTAGCATGTGGGTTCATTTAGAAAGCGATAGATGCCATGCAAGTAAAGTAATCGAACTTGAAATGTAGATTACAAGTTACACGGGCGGTATACAACCCAAAAATCACTATACGGCATACGATCGCATAATATCCAACATAGAATGGTAAACAAAAACTACGAACGACTCAAAAATAACAAACATAATCTGAAATCGTATATAAAATTTATTGGACAAACTTCGATCAGTTACGCATTGAATTGTGTTCTGCGTTGATTAGAGGACAGAGGCTCAGATGCGTAGCCTCATGCGCCCTGGAACACAGGCGCAGGAGATTCAGCGCGTTAGTCCTCAAGCGCGAGAGCTGGAGCGCCCGAATTTATGGCATACAGAATCAAAGCTTGTTGCTAGCTTGATCCCGAGGCCCAGGAATGTCTCGCCACTACTACAAAACATCAAATAGACAACTGTTTTTTTTTTGCAATGGACAACTGATTTACAACAGTTGAGTAGTTTGGAGTTGTATTTTAGGCTACGCGCAGACATCAGTTTTTAAACAGATGTCTATTCCTTAATAGACAACTGTTTTCTAAAATAACAGTTGTCTATTACGCATATAGAGATCAGTTATTCGAAATCATCTGTTGTCTATTACAGTTATATACATCAGAAATTATGTAAAATCAGATGTCTATTACTATTGGTTTCTGTAAAAAAAATCGCAATACTAACGACTGATACATTAGTCGTAGTAATTTAGATAAAAAGGATCGGAATAATCAATAAACAAATACTCCATATTAATATTCAATGAATTAATCCTCCAAAACCGTATACTCGTACATAAATATCTTTTACATAATAGATACTCCGTATATGATATGATATACATATACGACCAAACATGGGTCATCCCCAATAAAATCTTATAAACTAGTACGGAGTATAAAACTAAGCATTCGGGAAATTTTTTGCCCATAATCACGAACCTCGATTTCTTATCACGCAACTCCACGAGTGCTGTACTTTCCATGCTTTGAAATCCCATAACTTCATTGTGATTTCCGCCCGCCACAAATTTAAGATACTCTCGAACCTTCAAAAAGAATGCAACTGCTGTTAACAGGTAACCTATAGCTAGTCCAAAAGCGAAGATCTGTCGCCATCAATAATGACTCAGTCCTCAGTCTTCTACATCGAACAACAAGGAAAGGACAGTAGCAATTCTGTGAACATTAAGTAAAATTCTGTGAACATTAAGCAAACAAATCTAACGACCTACTACCATCCAAACGGAATCAATTCCTAATATAACAGTCATCTTCCGATAGCCAACCTCGACCCCGAGACAACTCAAACTCAATCCAACAAAATGTGCATGTAGATTATGTCGTCATTTGACTCAAAACAGATCCACCTATCAACTAATTACGACATGTACGGACAAAATTTGAAGTCAAACAAAACCCCCCAGTATACTGTATAGAACACTAAGACGATGTACATTGAGCAAATTATCTGAAATAAAACATTTTCTAGCTTGATCTAACTCAATGATCCAAACAGTAATCGAAATACAAAAAAAAACAATAAAGATTTATTAAAGTGAAGTGACATCCAAATCTATATACGAATCAATCAGTGACATCAAGAAGTATAATCCATAAGACAAAAGTGATAGCAGATAGATAAAATACGAGAAATTAAAGAGAATCGAAATGAAGATGAGTATATGAATAATTACCTGGGGATTAAGGAACTGCAAGTGTGGAATGATATAATATTGGGAATGCATGCAGTTTAAAAAATGGTTGGTTGGAGCAGTTATTGCTGGCTCCAAGAATCCAAAACTCATGGTCTTGTCAACTGCTTCTAAACAAGGAAAACCGTAAGTGAGTCATACCAACTAGCCACACTATGAGATAAACTTCATTTCTCATCATAACCCTACTTGTTCCTTCTTGAATTGCAGCTCCTCTCGCATGGTTTTTTCAAATAAAATTGATAAGACGGTATTGTGTGGTACACCGGCTATGAAAGTCATAAAGGCATCCAATTATCTAAGAATCCTCATGTTGCTCTCTTGTTCTACTGAACTTAGTTGTTATGTGTGTGCGTACGTCTCTTAGTAACAGCAACTCAGTAGGGGTTTTATTTTGCAATTGGTCCCCTAAAGTCGTAATAACTTAAGCACCTCGATCGTTTAATATATGTTTCTATATTTGGGGTGAAAAGGTTTCTGAAGAGAATCTGATGCTTTAAAATTCGCGTTACAGATATAGAAACGCGTGCAAAAGTTCAGTATTCAGTGGAAATTCAAAACCTCACATAGATTAGCTTCTTTGATTCTCGCACAAAATCATTCTAAAAAGTACACTGAATCCACGCTACAACAAAATCATTCGAGAACTTAATCCGCAATATCAATCACCATTCTCAATCACCGTACCACAACTACAAGTAAAGTTGTTCCAAAGCTAGCTCCTAATTCCACTTGCTCAAGTTTCAACACGAATCGACAGACGATCAATGTTCTGAACCGTATAATTTTCTTATCATGCACACCAGAATAGAAGAACTTCAACACCGATTCAACCTCATAGATGCAAACAAACTAAGTATATAACACACTACAATAGTTAAAAAAAAGAAAAAAAAGTAGCTAAGTCATCAAGAATCGGAAGAACATGAAGAATTGAAAATCCAACTCTTTTTAAAGAATGAAAACAGAAAGGCAAATCTAAAATCATTTTGCCTTTAGGGACGGCTCACATGAAACTTTGCATGCAACCATCATCATTACAAAAACTATAGTACGGAGTAATATATAAAAAATTTAAAAACTGGAAAACAAATCTTGATATTTTTGAGAGTTAAGATGTACTGAGCATTAGTAGTCAAAAAAACAGAAAAACACAAATGCTTTGTGAGTTGAGATGTTGTTTTTGAAGATGTACTTTCTTTCAAATTTGTGTCTTGCCTACATATGAGCGAGCAAAAGGTCATGTTTCTTTGGTGAATCCTTCTGATTCACATCAAAAGGCCAAGGTTATCCTTTTTTTAATCATAACAATGCTTTGAGCATTGCTAGTGAAACGACTACAAGCGTTGCCTATGTTTCTATCACAGTAAGTATCCATGTGCACACTAGGAAATCTTCCAGACCAAAGAAAATTTCAACAAGACTTCAAGTGTATCAATGTCCATCAAAATTACCAGGACAAAATGGTGTATCAGGGAATGCAATGTTACAAACTGAAGATACTTGTGTTTTATAGGCTGTTGTTTTACAAAGTTTGGTTAGCTTTTATAGCATCTATGTTGCATCACTAGCTCAGGTTATTAAGGAAATGAAGCCAACTACTTATCAGCCAGCTAAGCTAAGATAAGCTACCAATGATCAAACATGGGTTCACACAATGCAAGAAGAACTAAATGAGTCAGTCAGGTAGGGAAGTTTTAAAGATTTCAAGTAAAAGTTCAACTTATCATAATTGTACAACCGCGCCACACTACGCCAAAAATCAAAACAATAACATAACAAATGCTAGTGAGGGTCTGAACTGATATTCTTAGAAGCTTGAAGCTAGTTATCTTCAAGTGTGGAACTATGATGTAGAACCATCGATAAGGGGCCTCCTAGCTTCATTTCCCTGCAACAACTGCCCAGCATAGTTTTAGCCCTTTCTCTATATCTTCATCTGACTTGAACCAAAATCAGCTGATGACAAAGATTTCTTATAACTTCAATTGGCCGTGAGTATTAAAGTATAAGCATTTGATCAGTGCAAACAATTTTTTCCGCACTTAAACCTAAAAAAAAAGAGACAATAATCTCACATATATTGAGCAAAAGGCGTACCGACTGGCAGAGTAGGTAAAGATCACCAAGAAAAGTCAAAGTAAAGTAATGTACCAAAATGATCAAACGCAAAGCTTATAAGCTTGTTGTAATCAGAAGACTGTTTGAGAAGTCGGAACTCCACTAGGATCAAAATTTATCATGGCAGGTTAAGTTTTCAAATAGCAGATAAAGAATTTTAAAGGCTAACTTTTTAACCAGGGATATGGCCTGAATCTCCAAGCTTCAGCGACATGGGCATGGGATGGGTACCTCGAAGATGGAAAGGAACTTGCTCTTGAACTTAATTAGACTTGGGAGCTTACCACTGTACCTAGTATATACATAAAGCTATAGGTAGCAGGTGGACAAACATAAGGCTGATGAGTCAGTCAGTCTACTAAGAGATTCAAATCCACTACAGCAACAAATCAAACTGATTCAAGAATAACAAAACAATCGAACCTTCTGTTCAAATCGATTCAACCCTAAAATCATCCAAAACAACTCATTTCTCCAACATTCACCAAACAAATTCATCAGATTAAACGATTTAAGAAAAAAATAGAATCAGACCTCCTGTTCAGGAAGAGGATTGCATTGCATGAGCTGAGTTATCTGTTCATCGAGGTTAAGATGCGAGTTAAAAGAAGGAACCAGATCGAAACTCATCTTCACGAATCCAGACGGTAAAAAAAACCCAAAATGATATCAAAAACTCAGATCTCCTTTACCCGTATCACTTTGACGCAAATCTCAAACCTTAGATTTCAAAATTAATTTGATTTTGATTTTGATTTTTCCCCCTTTCGTCACCTAGTATTCATCAGCGTTTTCTTCATGATCAACCGCATATGTAACAAACTCGTCTACCCCCTCCCTAGAACGGAGATGTGAAACCTATGGAACAGAACGAATGAAGATCTGAAACGAGAAGGAGGGCGAACGACGATGAACCTCAAAGGAATCAATGGGGAAGAAGATCTGAGCGTCGAGGGATTTCGTCGGAGAGTTAGGGGTTTTCGATTATGCCATTATGGGTCATTTCGATTTAGGTTTACTTTGTTTTGATTTAGGGACTTAAGGTTTGTTTCAATTTTGGGTTATTTTAGATACTTGTATTTTGTTTCTGTAGTTGTGATTTTGAGTTAGGTTTTTTAGTTGGGTTATAATAGGTCAATAATAGACAACTGTGGTCTGAAACCTCAGTTGCGATTAGCCTATAAAGACATTTGTTGGTTAAAAATAACAGATGTATATAAATTATACATCAGTTGTTAACAATATCAGATGTCAATTAGGAGTTGTCTATTTGTTTTGTGGTAGTGCGCCCCAACTTGTCATTACGAACATTAAAATCTCCGCGTACCGATATCGTCGTTTGGCTAGTATTATTAGCCTATAGTAATCGATTTAGTATCAACGAGTATTCGTTCTAAATAGTCTTTAGAAAATAGTTTGCGACTCCTCATTGCGAACGTTAGATCCTACGAGTTATTGACATTGTTGTTTGACCGTTACGTTCTACGGTGTTCAAATTAGCATCATCGAATATTCGCACTTAGTCGCATCGATATTAGTTTTGAGTCATATAGTATATGTAACACCCCTGATTTTTGTAAATTTTATTTAACTTTTATTCTATTACGATTTAATTCGTAAATCTTAAAATTATTATAAAACCAATTCATCGTTTAATCGTTTCAAACTCCAAAAATTCTATTTGTCTCGAAAACTCTTCTTATATTTAAAACATATTTTTATTTCTGTTTCGATTTATTTTGTACATTTAATTTAATTTTTATTGAACTTCTGTTTCGACAATTTGAATTTTAAACTTTTTCGATCTAAGCTTGAATTTGTATTATTTTAAACCTAAACTTGTTTTAATAAGCTTCGTTAAATAATTTATTATTTTTCCTTGAGTAATCAACTTAATTCATTTTCGTCGTACCTTTGTTAATTTTCTCAAGAAACATTTTTTTATCGTAAATGTTTGTTTTAATTTTGAGATACATTTTATAAATACTCTCGAACAAACTAATTATTCTTCCAAAAAACTTCGTTTTCGTCTCGAATATTTTATTTACTCATTATATTAATCGACCCTATTATTTATTATTTTTTTTACTCGATTTTAACTTGATATCGTGGCCAGTCAGCTTATTGTCTTGAAAACCGTCTTGTACTTACACTTATTCGGTTAGTACGTAGTACTTAACCTCACTTTTATTGTGAGTTGAATTCAACTCCTTTTTTCTAACGTCCCCCTTGTCATCCTTTTCGATCCATCCCCTTCTTCCATTTTATTTGTTCCCACCGCTTCACTTGTTCACCTCTCCTATTTTTCCCCCTCTTTTTCTTCGTTCTACTCCATCACCACTGTCAGCCATACCACCATCTTCGTTCCTAGCACCACAACGCACACTCCATGTTTTCTTTGTTCTGTTTCGTCACTTCTTCCCCTGTTCGTCGTCTTTTCGCCGTCGTGTTGCTACTTTCACCCTTGCTCGGAGTTAGTAAGAAGGTAATCCCTTGCTTCTCCCTTTCTTCCACCTCTTCTTCTTCTTCTTCCATTTTTGGCATCATTATTGCTGTTGCCTGTTGTTTTATGCTGCTGCTGATTTCCGTTCCTTCTTTTGTTTCTTCTCCTTATGTGTCTTTGTTCGTATTTACCGTGCGTGTCTGCATGATTTTGTGTCGTCCTTGATGCACGATGTTACTATTGATGTTGTTGTCGTTGTTTGATTTGTTGCTCCTTCCATTGTTGATGTGCACTAAGCTATTGATGTCGTTTTGTCGTTCTTATTGCTGCACTTGTCGTTGTTGTTGTAGCTATTTGGTTTCGATTAAGCCTCTATTCTTCTATGCTTTTTCCTTCTTGCTCTCTATTTTTCCTCGTTCACCTCTTCCTTTCCGTCATCCTTGCATGCTGTTGTTGTGCTTATCACACCAGTTGTTGTTTACGGATTCATCAATGCTCTGTAGTTCTTATTCGTTGTTCCTTATTCTCCTCTTCTTTTTTGCTCAGACTCGTTTTTTGTTCCCTATTCGTTTTTGCCTACTCGGTGCTGCTACTGATATTGTTGTTTGTTGCTGCTGTTGTACGCCCTTCCTGTTCTTTTCTTCCTCTTCTCTCATGTTATTACCACTTCCTGCTGTTTTACATTATTTGCTCTGGTTCTTACTGCCACTGCGGTTTCGTTATTCTTGTTGTTTCCTTGTATTTCCCTTTGGTTGATGCATTTTTGTGTGCTGATGTGTTCCTTGGTTTTTGGTCGTCATCTCACATCGTGTTTTGTTGTTGCTGCTGCTGATATGTGTTGTCTATATCATTTGGCTGCTGCACATTTATTCCTTCTATTTCGTTCTTTTTGTTCCCCGATTTCTTCTTCCCTATTTTCGAAACATCATGTTTTCCTTGTTTTTCTTTCCTCTGTTCGATTCTGATTCGTACGTTCCCGTCTCTTCGTATTTTCGATCCGACGTAAGCCTTGAAGCCTTATTGAAGAAGAAATGTCCCACACGACCTCCTGATTCAATGTTTTAATCTAGGACTAAGGAGGGGCTAGTACGTGATCGGGTTGACATCGTCTCAAGGTAACTTTAGGACGTTACTCGGTATTATATTATATGATTAAGTAGTAGTAGTAGTATGTAGTAAATACTTTACCTTTGGTATTCTATTTTTATTAGCTACGTATTATTTGCTAAAAGTTTAATTTCAAATAGTGTGCTTTATAAACATTTTATAACTATTCGATCTCATTTTTATAAAACGTTAGTAATTTTATTATTTATGATATAATATTTTGTTGGTTATCGTGACACTAGTAAGTAGTAACTAAATAATAACGATTTTATATTTTCTTCGTATTTTGTTAATTTATAATTTTAACTCAAAATCGTATTTTTATATTATAATCGAGATTTGTATACTTGTTTAATAAATTAATTTTTGTTGTACGATTTATACTAATAAACTAGAAGATAGTCGTTTTTGTTTGAAATACATTTTTAATCGAGACTATCTTCACTAATAATTTCTGATTTGTTCACGATTGACTATTTTTAATAAAATTTGTTTTACTTATTAATAAAATCTATTTGCTAAAAATAATTTGAAACCCTTATAAAATCTCGTTTCATTTACACTCCAAACAACCCGCCACCACAAGACCTGCGTCTTATGATGACGAAGTTCATCATACACCCTCGAAATCGAGTACTAGGTATTCGATCCGTGCCAAACACCATTCAAATACATATCCTTAATTCTTTCCTTAGCCTAACATATTTTCCTCCACGCCCAAGTAACATCAGCATGCGGTTTATAATCACGCCAAGAAGTTCCTCTCAAATATATACTATTGACCCATCGGACCCAAAGTCGTTCCGGTTGATCAAAGACCCAAGAGACCAACTACGCGACAGCAGCCTCGTTCCAGACCGTCAAATCCCTGAGTCCCAATCCACACTCATTCTTAGGGCAGCAAATTTTTCTCCCAGCTCACCAATGCTCTATTTGTGCCCTCTACACCCCCATCCCAAAGGAAATTGCGACATATCGAGCCATAACAAACTTCGGGATAATAAATACCATGGCCTAGTAGTTATGTACCTGAGACAAAACCGACTGGACCAAGGTCAATCTACCCGCATAAGACAGCTTACGGGCCCCAATACTCGAGGTTCTAGCAATTATGCGCGCCACTAATTTTTCACAATCATTCTTCTTTAAACGGGTATTCTGAATAGGTAATCCAAGATACCGAAAAGGAAACTTACCTTCAACACATCCCGAGAATTGCAGTATAGCCGTCTTCTTGTCCTCATCAACTCCTGCAAAGTACACATGGGACTTGCCTACACTAAGGCTCAACCCCGACGCCTTCCCAAAAGTTGCAAAGGCCCGCAATATAATTTCCATCAACTCCGAATCCCCTTTGCAAAAAATGAGGAGGTCATTAGCAAAGACCAAATGACTGAGCTTCATCACGCTGCACTTCGGGTGGAATTTAAAATTTCTCTCTATGGACATGACATAGGTCCACCCCGATGCGGCAACGCGCGGCTTTGGGGCGGCGAATGAATCTCATGTGAGATGGATCTCGAATTGAAATTTAAATCAAAATTGGAGTCGCCACCGAACTTTGTGGGAGTTCGGGTCCGTTCCAACCCACTCTATGTCGTAGTGGGCCGTGCACATAGTACGACCCATTCCGATTTCAGAGTTTATTGGATACGTCATTTTGCATTGCGATACTGATTCCGACATTATCGGAAATCGGGTATTGAATGACTCTCGTATGCCAACGGTTTCGGACATACGGAAACCACGGTTCTGAGTAAGGGGTGAGGGTACGTGTTGGAAAGCCCACAAAGGACACCCAACACCGCCTGCACTTAGCGGCCTCTACTTAGATATCATTCGATTTTTTGTGTACGCGCGTTAGTTTGACGGTTGAATGATATGCAAACAATGCTTTTTGACTAAACATGTGAATTATGTTTGATCTACGTCGTTTAATGCATCTTTGAATTTGGTCGAAGTTGCTTTAGCATGCGATGTTCATTTTAGTATAATAAAACAAACAACGAAATAAAAAGCAACAACGGATTACAATATACGAGCGGCATACCACCCGGAATAAACAATGCCACAAATTACAATACAACAATCGCAATAATAATAAGGTGCAAATGAATTAGAAGATGATGAACGGTTTTGAAAAGGTTAGATTCACGTGATAGACTTGACACCCGTTGACCGGAATCGTTTGAAAAAGGTTTGTCGGGACTTGTAGCGTGTAAGACGCGTTACATTTAGGCGTAATTGGGGGCCACTCGGTCGAGTCATGGAAGGACTCGGTCGAGTGTCCCTTGAAAAAAGTTTATTCCGGTTTTTTGGGGTGTCACTCGACCGAGTGGCTATGGCAGTCGATCGAGTGCACCCTGTACGAGTGATGACTCGTTTTGCAATTTTAGTATCGGTTTTGAAATTGCTTTTAATTTTGAAAATTGACTATTTTGCCAAGTCGTGTAGAAATATGGCATAATTTGTACCCGACTTAAATTTTTGATACTCGTCAATATTTTATATTTGATTATGAAATCAATATTCAATACTTAGAGCAATGTTTTAGAAAAAAAAATGTTTAGAAATTGTTTTGAATCGAAATAAATCCCTCCGCGTTGTAATGTCGTATTAGTCTTTTTAGGACTATGTGACGATTATTTCGGCATCAACGAGATTATGCTTACAATAGTTTATTGATTGATTCCTTTAGATCTGACATTCGACTATAGAGTCGATATCGAATCCTATGGACGACTCGGTATTTCTAATTATGATAGTAGTAATAATAATATTAGAAACGAGAAAAAGAAATAAAAACGACGATGATAACGACGGATGAAAAAAATGAGAAGAAGAAGGAGAGAAAGAGAGAAGAAGGGATTTGTAACACCCTCAACCTACATGCTTAATTATCTCGAAAACGGACTCGTAGTAGCGGCCTAGGCGCGAGAGTGTTGAGATATATATATATATATATAGATGAGTTATGGTGTGTATGGTTAGGGAGGGGAATTGACGAGTTTTTCTCTCAGGTTTCCTAAAGGATTTCTAGAGGAATGATCGGCATATAATATGCCTAGTATTGTTGGAATTCCGAGTTGTGAATCGTTGTATTGTGTGTCGGGATTGGAAATATTGTGTGTGATTGTATCGCCTAGGATGTTGTAATTATGTATGTTGTAACTGTCGTTGGGGAAATTGTGTGTCGGGGGTGGGGTATTTATAGGATGAAATACTCCACTCGGGATAGGAGATACCCGGCTTGGATGAGAAGAAACACCAGTTTGGGATGAATTATGATTCCGTTTGTGGATAGGAGAGACTTGCTTGCATGGGAAGAAACACCCGGTTTTGGCTGAAAAGGAGGCCACTCGATCGAGTGGTTCATGGCACTCGATCGAGTGCCCGGTCTGACCTCAATTTTGGCTGCTTTTATGAGCCCACTCGATCGAGTGAGCTGATCCACTCGATCGAGTGGAGCTAGACGAGTGACATGCCTCATTTGGAGATAAAACTTTATCTCTTACGGAATTGTTTAATGTTTTTTGTAGCTGATTTTTGTGAGGAATCCGACTTCAAATTGGACTCCCAAATGCTGCGTGACAGATTTTCTGTCTCGGATATGCCTTTGACGGGGGTTTGACCCGGTCGCTAAAAGACGGTTTTGCCCTTGGTGTCGGTTTTGACCCAAATTAGTCTCATTTGACTGGAAACGACCCACTGGGCCTAGATTTGAGGTCGGTTTTGTGAGATTTTTACTCCGCTAAAAGCTCGCGCCAAACACTATTGATTCCGAGTCCAAAATCGAGCGTATTAAGACATGTTTGCGTCCGATCATCATCGGGTATTTTTTGAGAATTTCTATCGACACCTGGCGGTCAAAATGTGGGTGTCTACAGAGCCCCCACTCTGACTGAGGCTTGGACAAGGCGAAAGTCAGAGTAGCTACCAGGCCAATCAAGGATTAAGACCTGGTAGACTTCCGGTCGGGTCGTTTATATTCCATTAGGCTTGCGTAAAAGGGCTCGCCAGCCATAAGATAGAAATCATACCTGGGTGGACGCTAACAGCTCAGTGGGGACTTGCCTAAGAAATCCTGGGTGTGCCCGTTTGCAGACACGGCCCGTCTTGGAGCTGCGCGGGAGCTTGCCGAGGAAGCCTTGGGTGTGCCTGTTTGCAGACACATCCCATCTCATAACCACACGGGAGTCTGCCTATAAAGCCCTGGGTGTATCTGTTTACAGACATCCCTTCTCAGAATTATGCGGGAACCTGCCTAGGAAGCCCTGGGTGTATTTGGTTACAGATACATCCCAACTAGGAATTACACGGGAACCTGCCTAAGAAGCCCTGGGTGTATCTGTTTACAGATACATCCCAATCCATACTTACGCGGGAGCCTGCCTAAGAAGCCTTGGTGTGTCCGTTTGCAGACACATCTCGTGTTTCTTCAGGAGAAACGCCACCTTGGGCTTTCCGCTGGGGAGTTTTTAATGAGTGCGAGGAGACTCCATCTGGAGTCTTGGGTGTACCTGTATGCTGTCACATAGTAATTTGTATGTAACATTTAGGCGAAACACCGGCTCACGCTGGGGAATAAAAACTTGGTGTTCCGTTGGGAAGCCAAGCTGGTACTTGCAATGTTAGATATATAGGCCGAAATAACAAATACAGCAGATAGCAAGATAGCATCAGGCAATGCAGTTGGCATCTATAGACTGACTTGCGCTGGGGAAAATGATTTTTTCTTCATTTTGAAATCGAAGTCCTGTAAGCAACTCGCGTGCTAGGAGATAGGTTTTCAAAAATTGAAAGGGGTAGAAAAGAAATTTGCAGTTTAAATCGACCGAAATTTGACCTTGTCGAATAGGATTTTCTCAAATGGCTAAGTTTTTGCAAATCTCAAAGCAAGAATTAGAAAAGAAAGGTATACCGACAGACTCGACTCTAGACGTAACAGGATGAGTTGACGGACACGACTGGACTCCCGAGGGGTTGGACCGTGACTCGGTAGGGGGGTGGGCCACCTAAAATGACAAGACTTTTACGTTGCGCTATTCCAAAGCCTAGGCGAGTGGCAATCCGGTCGAATCCTTGGAACGAGAAAAATCTGTTATAAGGGGATTGTAGTAGTCTGTAATGAGACTATTACTGCACGAGAGGACTTAGTAGTAGACTGGTGTCCTTTTAGATCTTTGGTTTTGGGTTACATTCCCAAATTGGGTGTTGCTCCAAATCCTGACAAATTCTCGTCTTTGACTGAGCCGAGTACTAGGACACACTATAGAAAGGTGGCTAGATTTTTGAAAATATTTTGGATTTTGTGAGTGGATGGAGACTTCTGCCTAGGAGAAGCCCCCAGGATGACAAAGCGAACTGTTGAGAACATGACAGTGTCGTGACCGGAACGACGGTGCATTTTGAATTTGTGTCAATGTGGGTGGTTGTGCCCTTGTTGAAAGACTGCCTACGTATTCACGTGTAGTGAAATCAAACCAAGCCGTAGTTCAGTGTTGAAAAATATATTATGTGTAGACACCCATATTTGGCCCCTAGGTGTCTATAGCAGTTCCCAAAAAACACCCGATGATGATCGGACGCAAACGTGCTTTAACGCGCTCGAATATGGGCTCGGAATCAGTAATGTCTGGCATGGGCTTTTAGCGGAGTACAAATCTCATAAAACTGACCTCAAATTCAGGCCCAGTGGGCCATTTCCAATAAAATGAGACTAATTTGGGTCAAAACCGCCACCGGGAATAAAACCGTCTTTTAGTGACCGAGTCAAAACCCGGTCAAAGTCGAATCCCGAGACGAACCAGCCTCACATTATGTCCAAATACACAAAATGAATCAGGTCACAACAACCAAATCCTTTCAAAAATGGTCAACAATTATTCCCTATTTACACTCCCTCCGTTCACACACACTCGATCGAGTGGTTCACATTCACTCGGTCGAGTAAGGCCATGAACCTGCCAAACCGGACCCAAACCGGGCACTCGATCGAGTGCACCCGCGCCACTCGATCGAGTGACCCTAAACCGGGGTATTTCCCTATAAATACCCCATCAACCCAACACATTACACAACTTTTTACCCATCACATTTACAACTTTTTCAACCCTTCAATCACCCTACAACTTTCAACCATCACATTTACAATTCTACACAACACATCCCTTTGAACTTAGCTTCAAAGTTACATGCAAACATACACATTCAAATTCCCGAGATCAAAACTCGTCAAAGACACACACCATAACTCCTCCTACATATCTCGACACTCCCGCGCACACGCCGCCATTACGAGTCCGTTTCCGAGATCGATTAAGCATGTAGGTTGAGGGTGTCCTCAAACCCCGTTTCTTTTTCTCCTTTCTCTTTTTCAGTTATATATGTACATACTATATATTATTACTATTATTACTAACACTAATACTAACATTTTATTTTATGTCAACTAACATTTAACATTTATTTACCGCGTATACGTACATAATAATAAAATCGGGTTCGAACCCGTTTGACTATGACGACCATCTAATGTCCGTTTAATCCCTTTACGAGTCACGACGGAGGTGGCACCCTTTCGAGGAGCGCCGCCCAAATGTACTCAAGGGCGTAACGTGATCGTGGTCGATCATAGTTGAACGTGTTTGACTCCATTTCTAAGATTAGCACGGAATCCGTTGATGCGAAAACCGACATCACATAATCCGCTAGGATTAGTTTCGATGTTGTGACGCAGAGGAACATCATTTCGTCGCTAATCAATTTTTTCAATCCCATAATAACATTTTTCACAAATCTCCGATGACGGTATTATAATCGTATATTACACGATTATAACACCGGAAGTCGAGTTGGATTTATATCATGCAATTTTTTTATCCAACTCGGCCAACCATCGATTTAAAAATAAATAAATCGGAATAGCCACCCCTTTTCCGAAACGAGTTATGCCTCGTACAGGGGCCACTCGACCGAGTGCCATGGGCCACTCGATCGAGTAGCACGCCAAAAACTGGGCAGTAGCCATCTCGAAGGCGCACTCGATCGAGTCCAGGCCATGACTCGATCGAGTGGGTCCTGTAGCCCAAAAATCCGAGAGCTTTAGTGCATCATTCGAGCCTCGTCCTTTTTTACGACTTAGTCGTCGCTTGCAAAGTCAATCACGTGATCCTATTTTCAAAAATTGATGCATTATAATTCACTAAAACAACTTTGATCGATGGTCTCTCACGAGTAATCGCGTGTTGACGACTCTTTAGTCGTACCCAACACGTGATTAATCTAGACTCCAATCTCTCGATATGATAAGTTGGGACAAGGCATCGAGATTCGGGATCGGGCTAGCACCACGCCTAGGTCCTATATCTCCGTCCTTTGGTTAGTACACAAAATAATGCGTATTTAATCAAAGTTCGTCCATTTACACGACTCACGGTCTAGTTTATATTTATTATATGCGAACCCGTTTATGTTTAATGTTTACCGTTTTCCATTTTGATTATTCTATTTTATTGCTCGTTGTATTGTGAATTCCGGGTTGTATTTCCGCCAGTGTAACTTGTAATCGATTTAAATTGCTTTGCTTTATTTATTTGCGTTGTACCGTTTATAAATGAACCTTCACATGCTAAATCACTCCGACAATAATCAAGATGCATTAAAATGACGTAGCTCATATTTAATTCGCATGCCTAGCTAAAAACGCTGTTTGCATATCATTTCACCGAATTACTAACGCGCATATTAGAAAGTCAAACGATGTCTTAGTAGAGGCCGCTAAGTGCTGGCGGGGTTGGGTGTCCTTAGTGGGCTTCCCAACATGTACCCTCACCCCTTACTCAGAACCTCGGTTTCCGGATGCCCGAATCCGTTGGCGCACGAGAGTCATTCAATACACGATAACCGGTAGCGACGGTATCGGTATCGCAATGCAAAGGGACGAGCCCAATAAACTCTTAAACCGAAGTGGGCCATACTTTGTGTATGGTCCATAGCGATATAGAGTGGGCTCGAACGGGTCCGAACTCCCACAAAGTTCCGTGGCGACTCCATTTCGACTTAAATTTCAATTCGATCCATTCTCATATGGAGATGCATTCGCCTACCCAAACCCGCGCGTGGCCGCGTCGGGGTAGACCTACGTCATGTCCACGTTATGATGCCTAGTTTATTAGGGATTTGTGTGTAACTAGTCATAACGATGGTGTAGGCTAGGTGCATTCCCAATGATGTCTTGATCAAAGGGCTAGAATAGATAGGATGTTGATCCTGTGACTGTGAGCATTCTCTGGGGTAGCCCCCAGAGGTGGTGTGAACTATTTGGGCATGTTTATGCCGACCGCAGGTTGAGTTCCCGTGTTTGGGGCTGGTAACTGGTTTGGATGTTTTTGGAAATGTGGAGCTAGGTCGTAAGTGGCTTTGATGTTTTGACATCTGTAGCTTGATTTTGTGGAGCGAAAGCTTCGAGGGCAAGGTATTGTAATGTGGTAAGAAAGAGGGAAGTTGAGTAAAAAATGACTCGGACTTTGATTGGGCAGGCTTGATATTGCGGGATGTGATTTCCATGTCTGGCCCTAATGGTTAGGGTGTATCCTATGGAGCTTAAATCCTCAAAATTCCGAGCTGTCTCTTAGTCTAGGTCTCGAGAAGGTCTTGAGGGTTTTAATGTGGGAAGGCTAAATGTGGTGTTAGCTGACCAGCCTAATTATCTCTCCCCTATTGGATGGTATGGGTTTTGATGATTTCAAATTGACCGTACCCCAGTCAAGGGAATTTCACTTGAGTTGACCGCTAAACGTGGTCATGGTTTTTTTTTTGGGTTGACCTCTTAGCCCCGGTCATGTGATTCTTCATTTGAGTTGACCGTGTCCCGGTCAAAGGACTGATCGTATCTGGTCGAGGGATGTTAAGAGTTTTTTTTTATCATGGCCAGCTCTTTTGTTTTGGGCCTTTTGCTTTCTCCTTGGTCTTTTGATTTTTTTGTCCAGTTTTTTTATTGGTCAGACTAACACCTAAGGTAGGGATCGGTTAGTCTTATTGGAGGGGTATTTTTTGTGGGAAATGGGCTTGCCTCCCGTCTTGAACCCAAACTAGGAGACTATCTATGTTCGTCAAAGGATTCGATACCGCTCTTGCTAGGGGTATTTATGTGGCTTTCTATGTCAAACATGGAACAGGTAAAGGAAAACACGGGTCTCAATTTCCTACAGTCATTATAGATGTGCCTATAATAGTCACGTGCATGTGCTCACAATGTATAATGGTGTTCATCATGTTCTCGGAAACACATAAGGAAGTATATAGTAGAGATAGAATGTTGAAAGATAATTTTTATTGAATTTTGAAAAAAGGACAGAATACAAATGACTCTGACTCTGATTTGGAAATGAGGAAGAAATAGTACATCCTAGACTCGGACTCAGACTATGACTCAAATCAAATCGGACTCTTGGATACGTGGGAGGTAGATTGGATGCTTTAGTCGTTGGGCCATGTATAGTCCATGAGGGGCCTTGCAAGTGACAACGTTTCCATGACGGGTGTCCTCTCGGCATCGAGGGAATCTTGGATGAGGTGTTTCAGTTTTCAGCCCTGCTCTGTATTGTGCCCCCTCCCTCTATGGAATTTGCAGTAATGCTCGGCGTTCCATGCTTTGGAGCATTTTTCCAAAGGTGTGTTGGTTGGGCCTATGGGTAGTATTAGGCCCTTCGAAACCATCCTTTGGAAAGCGACAGTGTAGGACATATCTAAGTGGGTAAATGTCCTTACTTTTGACTGGTTCTTTATTTTCGGAGAGGTGACTTGTGGATTACCTCTCTCGGTCTTGCCATCTTAGGGGTATCAGATGGTTTCATAAGAGTCCTCACCCTTTAAATGGCCCGGTTGGGTGATTGGCTGCCTTACCCGTTCTAGTTGGGTTAAACGGGATTGGGTTCTTGCAAGATCCTCTTTGATGATGGCTACCTTGGAACCTAGGTTATCTAGGGCGGTATAGATTTTTGAGAAGATATTGTTAATGGAGCAAGATAGCATAAGCATGCTTCCCTGGATATCCCCTTTCTCGATGGTGCGGGCTTTGTCGTGGTTAGGTAGTGTCTCGTTCATTGGGTCCCTGGTAGGAAGAAGCGACAGGTGTTAGAACTCGCCTAAGCTCGATTTTGCGCAAGTGCAAGAGAGGGAGTCAAACTAGACATGGCCCGGGGTGACGAAAATGACTAAGACTCTTGGACCGGGATACTCGAACGTTGACCTAGACAAAGTAACGACCGCAAATTAGACTCGAGCTGCAGAAGGGTGAGTCCGAAAATGGGGCGAACGTGTTCGACCGCGTCGCGTGCTCGGACCAACCGCGGTGACCTAACCCTAGGTGACTCGAGTATTCGTAGCATAGGTACGACTCGAAGGAGGCATCATAAGGACGCTAGTGTAGGATAGACGTAGGGAACCCTTAGAGCAACCGTGATTGATCGCTCTGCTGGAGGGTAGCTCCCGAGTGAGATCGAAGGTTTTGCTAAGACTCGAGTGTCGGACGAGTGACCCTTAGATGTAAGGATCACGAACCTTTTGTTATAGGGCTATGCCTTGTAAAAGGTTGACTCGGCCTCGAAGAAAGGCAGACGGGGTAAGGGAAGAAACTTGCGATGTAAGATCGGCAGAGTTTCGACGCTAAAGACCCTTGACCCGACCCAAATAAGGATGACCTTGTGATTAGGGTAGACCCTTAAGTTAAAGGAGTTTTGAATTGGGATGACTCGACTAACGGATTGAAAGGTGGGCGAAATTCCCTTAGAAAAGGTCGTTAGGACCGTCCTGCTAGAGGGAAAGATCGCGTGGAACTCTCTAGTTAGGACTCGAGTGTTTAGACGAACCTTCCATTTACGAGTGTATGACTCGTGTTGGTTGGTTATGCCTTTGACAAATAAGGCGGACTGGGATAGGGAAGAAACTTGTGATGTAAGATCGACAGAGTTTCGACGCTACAGACCTTCGACGTATTATGAAAAGACCCGACACACAAATAACGGTAGGTCCTATAACGAGGAAGGTTTTTGAAAAAAGGTGACTTTCTAAATAAGGAAAGTTTTTGAAAAGGATTGAATTTTGAAAATTGAGAGAACGGTCCCTAAATTGGCAGTGGGCCAATTGGACCGGGCATGTCGTTTTGTCGTTCTTATTGCTGCACTTGTCGTTGTTGCTGTAGCTATTTGGTTTCGATTAAGCCTCTATTCTTCTATGCTTTTTCCTTCTTGCTCTCTATTTTTCCTCGTTCACCTCTTCCTTTTCGCCATCCTAGCGTGCTGTTGTTGTGTTTATCGCACATGTTGTTTACGGATTCTTCAATGCTCTGTAGTTCTTATTCGTTGTGCCTTATTCTCCTCTTCTTTTTTGCTCAGACTCGTTTTTCGTCGTTCCCTGTTCGTTTTTGCCTACTCGCTGCTGCTACTGATATCGTTGTTTGTTGCTGCTGTTGTACGCCCCATCTCGTTCTTTTCTTCCTCTTCCCTCATGTTGTTACTACTTCCTGCTGCTGTACATTATTTGCTCTGGTTCTTACTGCCGTTGCGGTTTCGTTATTCTTGTTGTTTCATTGTATTTCCCTTCGGTTGATGCATTTTTGTGTGCTGATGTGTTCCTCGGTTTTTGGTCGTCATCTCACATCGTGTTTTGTTGTTGCTGCTGCTGATATGTGTTGTCTATATCATTTGGCTACTGCACATTTATTCCTTCTATTTCGTTCTTTTTTGTTCACCGATTTCTTCTTCTCTATTTTCGGAACATCATGTTTTCCTTGTTTTTCTTTCCTCTGTTCGATTCTGATTCGTACGTTCCCGTCTCTTCGTATTTTCGATCCGACGTAAGCCTTGAAGCCTTATTGAAGAACAAATGTCTCGCACGACCTCCTGATTTGAAGTTTTAATCTAGGACTAAGGAGGGGCTAGTACGTGATCGGGTTGACATTGTCTCAAGGTAACTTTAGGACGTTACTCGGTATTATATTATATGATTGAGTAGTAGTAGTAGTATGTAGTAAATACTTTACCTTCGGTTTTCTATTTTTATTAGCTACGTATTATTTGCTGTTTAATTTCGAATCGTGTGCTTTATAAATAGTTTATAACTGTTCGATCTCATTTTTATAAAACGTTAGTAATTTTATTATTTATGATATAATGTTTTGTTGGTTATCGTGACACTAGTAAGTAGTAACTAAATAATAACGATTTTATATTTTCTTCGTATTTTGTTAATTTATAATTTTAACTCAAAATCGTATTTTTATATTATAATCGAGATTTGTATACTTGTTTAATAAATTAATTTTTGTGGTACGATTTATACTAATAAACTAGAAGATAGTCGTTTTTGTTTGAAATACATTTTAGTCGAGACTATCTTCACTAATAATTTCTTATTTGTTCACGATTGACTATTTTTAATAAAATTTGTTTTACTTATTAATAAAATCTATTTGCTAAAAATAATTTGAAACCCTTATAAAATCTCGTTTCATTTATAAAACCCCTAGACTCATTGGATTTTAGTATGATCTTTCTAAACCGTATCTTTTCTAAAATTTATTGTTTTAACTCGATTTTCCTAAATATTCATAAAATACTATATATTCATTTATTATATTTGATTTATAATAAATGAATATTAATAAACTATTTAGTTTGGTCGAAATGCTATTTTGGTACGTTTAACTTATTTTAACAATTACGTATTTTGGTCGAAATGCTATTCATAATATAAATAAACTTTTTAGTAACAAACTTAGAAATATATTAAGTTACGATAGCAACGATATTAATAAACTATTTAGTTTGGTCGAAATGCTATTTTGGTACGTTTAACTTATTTTAACAATTACGTATTTTCTATAAGAATATTTCTAATTTAAGTATGTTTCTAAAATTACTAAGTTTCTATTTATAGAAAATTTCCTTTTAATATAAAATGTTTATTTCTTTTTTTGTGTTAGGTGAAGAGTAAGTATATACATATATATATACATATATAATATATATAGAGAGAGAGAGATAGGTTCTAATGAGTACCTATATATGTATTGAGTCCATAAGTTCTCATCCCTTCCGTTGGATGGGATGATGATGGATGGACAAGATGCATCTTAATATTTTGTATTTAAAAAAAAAAGATTTAGTATCCTAAAATAACTCCCATGATTTTATGAAATAATAACTCCCATAATCACAATCACTCCTCAATCATTCATTCACGTTACAGGTTCATCAAAACCTTAAAAAAAACGCTCCCATCAATCATCACGTTCATTCATTCATTCAATCAAATCTGTGCTCGAAATTCCGTTACTATGAATTCAATGATCGCGACATCTTCATTAACTGTTGATAAGCAATTCATCGAGTATAACAATGGTGAGTTTCGATATTGCTTTCATGTTTTGCGTCAATTTTTATTCATTATCTTGATTAATTTGCGTCAATTTGTGTTCATGTTTTGCGTCAATTTTCATGTTGATATTGCTTTCATGGTCGTGTCATTCATGTTTTGCGTCAATTTTCATGTTGATATTGTTTTCATGGTCGTGTTATTCATCATAGATTCATATGCAAATCGTAGAACACACAAACAGTGAGTATATATGTTTTGTAATTTATACTGGAATTGCCATGGAAGTCATTAAGATGCTACTCAATTATTAGTTTTTACGTTTACAATATATTGAGTTATTGTAGTTCATATACTGCGTTACTTTAGCGTAGAGCATCTGTTACTTTGATATCTACCATCTGTTACTTTATATGTCGTGTTACTTTAATACACTCCAGTTGTTACTTTAGTGTTTTTCATCTGTTATTGTAGTGCATTGTAGTGTTCTAAGAATTTAGGAAACTGCCATATTAAAAAAAAAGATATTGTTTCCTATAATAATGGAATGTGATTGCCACCAAAATAGGAAACAATATCAAAGAGTAACGCGATATAAAAAAAGAAAAAAAAATACTACTTCCTATAATTATGGGACGTGATGACTTCAAAATAGGAAACAATATCAAAGAGTAAGATACTGCGTCATACTCTCATTTTTTATCATTATATGAATTTTTTGCACTAACTTATATCTGGTGTTATTTTAATGAACATTGTCTGTTACTTTAATTCATACTATCTGTTACTTTAATGTCTGACCTCTGTTACTTTATACCTGGTGTATAAGCATACTCTGTTAATTTAATTCAATGTTACTTGAATGCACTTCATCTGTTACTTTAACTCTTGTTATCTGTTACTTTAATCCATATTTGAAGTTTTGATTATTTTTTTTGCCACGTTTATTGACACTATTATTGTTTTTTCAGTAGACGCAAAAACACATGAATGACGTAGGGATGTGGGTGAGAATTTCCTCCATACATAGGGCAGATCTTCAAAGATGTAGATGAGAAGAAGAAGAAGAAGAAGAAGAAGAAGGAAATGTCATGTAAATCATCGTCTGACAATGAAGAAGAATCAGGAGAAGAAGAAGAAGATGATGAAGAAGAAGCACAATACTTAATAGGACAATATATTGTTAGAGTAACATACATTATTCGTTAGAGTAACATCCTTGATTGGAGTAAAATGAGTTAGAATAACACACATTATGTGTTAGAGTAACATACTTAATGAGTTACAGTAACACAGTTTTAATGAATTACAGTAACACAGTTTATGATTATAATTTGATTTCAAATATCCAATTCTTATAGTTACAGGTGTGAAACATTGGAATTATAATGAAGTTTTATAATTTTTTGTTTTGGAGTATCCTTAATAAAAACATACATTATTCTTTTGGTTGATTGAAAGTCTTGTTTTTGCAAAAGATTATTATGCAACATAATAGATTTTATGAGTTAAAGTAACGCAGTTCATGAATTAGAGTAACACATTGTATGAGTTATAGTAATAGTTTTTGCAAGAGAATATATTAAACAACGTAACAGATTTTATGAGTTAAAATAACACAATTAATGAATTAAAGTAACACGTTATATGAGTTAAAGTAACATAGTTTATAGATTATGACAGTAACATAGTAACATACGTACAATGACACACAACTAGAAAAAGCTCAAAGGGAATCATTAATAAGCAACCATTTAAATTGAACCAATGGTGTCTTTGGTTAAAGAAATCAATTATTTCAAATAATTGATCTCTTATTTATTAACAAAGACACCATTTTTAAAAAAAATGATTTCTAACCAAATTCATTCTAATACAAAGACACCATTTTTCAATAAAATAATTTCTAATCAAATTCAATCTAATACAAAGACACCAATTTTTAAGTAGATGATTTCTTACCAATGAAATCTAATAAGAATTTTTAAGTAGAAATCATTTTCCAAATAATGGTTTCTTAACAAAGACACCAATTTTTGTTACAAACACACCAATTTCTTACCAATGATTTCTTAACAAAGACACCAATTTTTAAGTAGAAATCATTTTTTCAAGCAAATGATTTCTAATGAATGCAACTTAAATAATACGAGTAACGGAGTAATTGTGTTCTTATTTTCCAAATAATGGTTTGAACCCAAATCCAACTCAGTCATAATCTCCTCATTTCCTAATCATTTCTTCTTTCTCAATGGATTACGACCGAACCTTCTTCTTCCTCAATGGCCGCCTCCTCTTCTTCCTCCTCCTAGAAAAACAAGTGTTTTGAGATCAAGAAGTAGAACACCGTCGCTCTCTGGGCTTGGGGTATACATCACTTTTCCCCCAATTTCTTTAAACCTAATTTCTAAAATTTTTATTATAAAACCCTGAACACCTAGGGTTTACAGTCATGTTTTATTTGTCTGATCGTTATATTGTGGTCGATAAATGTGCTATTTGTAGGAATCACATCATGGATATCTGTAAGTTCACGATTCTTTCAATTTTTTGGATGATGTTTGCTTTGCTTGTTGTGATTAGTTGTCAATGACAGTTGTTGATGCGGATTATGCGAATTAAACTTCAGAAATGGCAGAATTTTCTGTACAAGGATTGGGCTGGGAGCCTGGGATTGTGAAGGATTTGCTCTTGCGTCGAGTTTGTCAGAGAAGAATCCAGGTAGAATTCCGCCAATTATTCCTATGTTGAAGAATGTCGACAAGTTTCCTGATATTTCGCTCGATATGTATTCTCTTCGATTTCTACAGTGTTGCAGGGAAAATACAGAATGCCTGAACATATTGGCCGGAAATACTGATGCTAGGAAAAATATGAATCACCTGTCAAATCTCGACCTGCCACTGACCTGTTTTTTTAAAGTCAAGTCTTGAGAATCTCAACTCATGAACCTGTTCAAACATGTTTGTACCTGTACTTTGACCGGACCTGTATAACCCAAACATACTAGCCCACATTACTGATGCTATGAAAAATTGAAAAATATAAATGTTAGACTGGAGGGAGTATTATGAACTATGGAATCTGAATTTAGCAATGCCATGTTAGAGCTTGCTGAATTTATGATCAAGTACGGAGAGATAGATTAAGATGAAGGAATTAGTCTCTTAGAAAAATATAGGGAGTTGCATCACTGATTATAATTAATATACAACAGTCTAGTTTATGCTATTTTGGTTTGTAATTAAGTAGAATACCAAGTGATGGACTAGTTTGGAGGCTTGAAGAATGAGGGGAGAAGGTGAAGTGAGAAGTATAGGTATACCAAATATTACGTAATATTTGATATTCTCATAATCATTACTCAATACTTCCTGTACCTTGTTTTATTGTTCGGAGTTGATATTTTAGCTGCATAATTGACAAGTTTTGTTAGGAGATGTTGATTTTATCATTTATCAAATCTTAGATGATCTTGTGGAATTAATCTAGTAGGGAGTAACTTAGGAGATGTTGATGTAAATTGTGCTTTACACTTGTGCTCATCATGCTAATTGACAAGTTTTGTTGTAAGATGGACTTACTTTGACTTAAGTTCATGAATGTGTCTTCCTTTATTTAATGGAGTCAGTCCAATTGTGATTCCTATTATTACTTTGCCTTGTCACAACATTAGTTTTATAAACTGTCCAAAACAGCCAGTAATGCAACCAACTGCATCAGCTTCTATCGACTCATCCAACAACACACTAATATAGAATCAAGAGCATTCCTTTAAACACGCAGGTCCTTCTTGCATCATGTCTGATCCTTAGTCAGTTCCATCAACTTGCAGCAACCTCGCACTCGAGGTAAAACGTAGCCTCAAATGGCATAAAACATAGCTGAATTGGACCATAATAGGCCCGAAACATAGCTGAAGTGGAGCATTTTATTAGTACTTACCACCTCTCCTCTTGGCCAAATTATTGTAAGTCTGCAGGTGTAATTGTTGAAATGGGTTAGTTGTGTTTTTATATGATTTAATGTCAATCTTTTACCTGCTACTACTTGTTAGGGATTTAGAGTGTTTGCTTACTGTTGTAAACTTCTCTGTTGACATATAGGTATTACATATTGAGACTCCAACATGTTATCACTTATCTGTGGCCTATTAACTTTATGTGAGACTGTGTGACATATAACCTTCGTGAAATAAAACATTCGACTGATTAATGTATTTATTACTCCGTGTTATTTTACTATGGGAATTCGATGATACGTAGTACTCCCTAGTAGATAATAAGCACTTGTATTTGCACATTTTGGAAGAGAAGAGAAATACATTACTATAAATATGCATCCATTGGATTGCCTTAATTAGCATAATGAGTTAGGCCATCTATATTGTCAAGTTTAAAATTTGTGAGTTCTTTAAATCCTTTTTGATTGCCTTTTAACTGTTTCTTGTCCGTAGTAATTCTAACTTGCTTAATTTTGTTTGTCATTGTTGGCAAGATAGTGTGGGTGGAACACGGTGATGAGATAAGCCTCAAAAGGGATCTTGTAAGGTACTCTATTGGCAGAAATAATCCTTCCCCATTTCAGCTCAATTGTTTTGAATCCTTTTCAGTAAGTGACAAGAATGAATGTTTGTTTCATGACATTGTGGCCATCCAGATTTCTTGTGAAATTAAAACATAGGGTACGGTTTCATTGTGGTCATCCAGATTTATTTGAAAGCGTATTTCACTATTTTCACATAACAGGCAGTTGCTTAACAATTCATTTCACCCAATTATGATTTTTCAATTTGTTTGGTGTTTGGTATTTACTTGGTTAGCTGTTTGTCAATTAGCAGTTTACAATTCATGCATCATTTTTGAAATCATTTAGGATTATTTAATTTATGTTTATGATTTCTAACTATAACTGTAGTTGCTTGAGAGTTAAGACAGTGGAACAAAATGAAGTGAACCGGTCTTTATTGACGCTTCTTCAAGAAAATATAGCTTCTCAACTTCTGGGAAGATTTTGGAGGAAGATAGATTGGAAATTGATCAATGAAGTGGGTACTCGTATCCATTTATATTAGTTTTTATAGAAAGCATACTGTGGACATGACATAGGTCCACCCCGACGCGGCCACACGCGGGTTTGGGTAGGCGAATGAATCTCCATATGAGAATGGATCGAATTGAAATTTAGGTCTATGTGGAGTCGCCACCGAATTTTGTGGTTATTCGGAACCATTCGAGCCCACTCTATGTCGTAGTGGTTCGTATACAAAATACGACCCATTTTCGATGTCAGAGTTTATTGGGCTCGTCCCTTTGCATTTGATACCAATGCCGACATTATCGGATATTGGGTATTGAATGACTCTCGTGCGCCAACGGTTTTGGGCATCCGGAAACCGAGGTTCTGAGTAAGGGGTGAGGGTACGTGTTGGGAAGCCCACTAAGGACACCCAACCCCGCCCGCACATTAGCGGCCTCTACTAAGAATTCGAATGACTTACAATACGCGCGCTAGTTAAACGGGAAAATGATATGCAAAGAGTATTTTCCCTAAACATGTGAATTGAATTGAAAAGGGTTTCTAAGTCAATTTAATGCAAT
Source organism: Agrostemma githago (assembly GCA_958450325.1). Lineage (NCBI taxonomy): Eukaryota > Viridiplantae > Streptophyta > Magnoliopsida > Caryophyllales > Caryophyllaceae > Agrostemma > Agrostemma githago. The sequence continues at coordinate 42,182,574 of OY288247.1, read as the reverse complement.
TAATTCTACGTCAAGGTGGAATTTAGCATGTGGGTTCAATTAGTACAATAAACGAACAAAAATTAAATTGACAAAAGGAATAACAAACGCGTTAGTAACGATGTAACGAATAATAACGATTTGTGCAAATATTGAATCGAATTGAATGATAAACAAGGTGATGCATGGTTTGAAAAGATAGTAAATACACGTGATTAATTAAGCACGTGTTGACCTAAGTCGTAAAATACTATCGAGTTTGAAAAGAAGGATGTACGACTCGTGTTTTGGTCGTTACGAGGTTACTCGATCGAGTGGTCGATGAACTCGATCAAGTAGCCCTCTGAAAATAGTTCATGTTTTGCGTTACAGACCGTACTCGGCCGAGTTATTGACCAACTCGGTCGAGTACGCGGCCACTCGACCGAGTCATTGTGAGACTCGATCGAGTGGAGGTCGTAATAGACATTCCGATCTGATTTTGGGGTGCCACTCGACCGAGTGGGCTAGGCACTCGGTCGAGTGCCTCCCGTACGAATCATAATTCGTTTGCAATTTTGTGTCGATTTAGGGATTGCTTTTGATTTTCGATGATTCGACGGTTTTACCGAATTGAGCATAAATATTGTATGACTTATGCTCGATGCGGATTTTTCATAATTCATTAATTTGATTGAACCGAATATAAATATTGTTGAATTTATGCCAGATTCCAAATTTAGATGCTCATTATATCTCGTATTCGATTATTGAATCGATACGGAATACTAGAGCGAAAAAAAATAGAGAAAATTTATTTGTGTCGTTTTAAGTCAATCAAAACGATATGGAACTCTCTCCGCGTTTGTAGCGTCATAATTACAACATGACATCTACGTTAACATCAACGAGAAATCGAACTGATTGAATTAATTGACTAGATTGTTAGATTCGACATCCAATTATGGAATTGGTATCAAACCTAAAATCGACGCTTTACTTGAATAATAAAAAACTTGATTCCCTCGACTTCTCCGACATCGAAATAGATCCCTAAGGATTGTGATGTCGGATCCGTGTCAACGGGTTTCGACACTTATTGAAATACGATGTTTGCTTTTTGAAAATTGATGCTATTATGTGACTTGAATAATGATGAGGACGAAAATAAAAAAAGATTATAGTTTAAGTTCACTTATCTCAATAATCAAATAATCGGGGTATTGGAACAAGCGACCGTCAACGCTGTGTGCAGTACACTTGTATATTCGTGTTTCCTTATTCCGATACCCTTCTTATTCGACACAAATCGATAAGTATTTTAATGCTTTGATATTGATACTATCGATATTAGCGATATTAGGACGCGATAACAACGATAAAATAAAATAAATAAATAAAACACGACCCGTATAAAGACAAAGACGACGCGATACGAGAAGGAGGAGGAGAAGAGAAGAAACGGGGTTTTGACACCCTCAACCTACATGTTCTTGTCTCGGAACGGACTCGTAAGCGTGGCTTTAACACAAGAGTCTTCGAGGTTTTATGGAGGTTAAGTTATGGTGGCTCGGGTTGTTGATTCCTAAACTAGGTTTAGGATTCTTTGCTAGTATAGAATTGCTAGGGTTTGATTTGGGTTGTATGTGTAAAAGAGTTGTGAAATTAGGGTTCGAAAAAAAGGTGTCTTGAAGTGTGTGCAAAGGGTTGCTTATATAGGAAAAGTTAGGGCACCGGTTTAGGGTTACTCGACCGAGTAACCAGCTGACTCGGTCGAGTGGCCCATTGCGTTAGCCGTCGGGCTTGAATAAAGGCCCACTCGATCGAGTGGGTGGGGCACTCGATCGAGTGGCCCAGCTGGGTCGCGTGGGTCTTTTGTTTTGGACCGTGACCATGGATATCTGATGGGTTTGTGTTTGAATTGGACTTTTGATGTTTGAGGGGTTGTTTTGTATGTCTCGGAAACGACTTTGACCGGGGTTGACCCAATCGCAAAAAGTCGGTTTTAACTCCGGTGTCGGTTCTGGCCCAAATTAGCCTTATTTGATTGGAAACGGCCCACTGGACCTGGATTTGAGGTTGATGTTGTGAGATTTGTACTCTGCAAGTGTATTAGCCAGTGATTAATGGATTTGAGCCAGTATCCGAGCGCATAGAAGCATGTTAGCGTCCGATCATCATCGGGTGTTTTTTGGAAACTGCTATAGACACCTGGCAGTCAAAATGCGGGTGTCTACAGAGCCCCCACTCTGACTGAGGCTTGGACAATCGAGGATTGAAACCTGGCGGACTTCCGGCCGGGTCGTTTATAGTCCATTAGGCTTGCGTGAAGGGCTCGCCAGCCATAGGCTAGAAGTCATACCTGAGCTGATGATGATAACTCCGTGGGGCATTTGGACTTATCGTGTAAGTCCTGGGTGTGCCTGTGTATTGGCCCATCCCGCGAAAATGCTGGGGAGGTGTAGTGGTTTGCATGTCCCTGTCTGAGTCGTACCTGTATGAGTCACGTAAAATGCATGCAACACATAGGTAGTAAAATGACTCGCGCTGGGGAAAATTGGTTTCTTTTCGAAAATTTGAATGTTTGAAATCTTGAAAATTTGAGATTTTTGAATTTTCGAAACTTTGAGATTTTTGACTCCTAACAAAGATTAGGAAAGTTCGGGATGGAGATTTCCGTGCTAGTATCGAGACTAGGCTTGCGGTTTGATTCCAATTAGGATTAGGAAATTTTCCTAAACGGTTTGCAAGGCTAATGCTATATATAGCCCCCTCTTGCTCTTGATTTCTTCATAAATCCCATCACAAATCAATCTCTTCTTAAAATAAAGTCTCTTTATTTCCCTTAAGGCGAAAAGAAAGTCTCTTTATCTTCTTAAGAAGTTTAGCCATGGGAATCGATAGGTTGAGTGTGATGTTGCAGGAGTGGTCCCGTCGCTTTAGGGACACGGATAGGGTGGCTTTGAATCAGACGGGGATAACTCAGCTGTACCCGTTCCGTCAGATGGTGGTTGATCGCTATTTTCTGGATGAATGCTTGGCTTACTGGGATGACATATATCATGTCTTGGCTTTTCCCCGGGGCGAAGTTTGCCCTTTACCTGAGGAGATTGCCGCTATAGGAGGATGGAACCCGGTGCTTCGTCCAGCCGTCCCGTACTCGATCTATGACCCGAGAAGGAAACTTCGAGAATTTCTAGGGCTTTCTCACACACTAGTACAAATCCATTGGTTTCTTGACGCTTTAAAGGTAGGTTCTCAACGCTTTAAAGTGTCGCAAATTTAATTCCAGACGCTTCGTAAAAGCGTGGAGATTTTGGGTGTCAGGAATTCTCGACGCTTCTTTGTGTCGTCATTCTTGACGCATTAAAATGTTGAATATATTATTCATGACGCTTTTTTACGTCACCACATGTATACTAAAATATGCAACCTCGACGCTTTTCTATGTCACGGTATTTTTTTCCCGGCTAAACTTTTTTCTAAGCGCGGGACTTTCTACGGTTAAAAGAGTCGAGAAATAATAATATAAAATTCTGTTATCAACACTTTGACATCGTAAAAGCGTCGAGAATTTGATCATAAAATATATTAATATTATATTTCGATCCAACATCTAACTCCTTACGATTGCAGATTTATGTTCTCAAATAAGCGCAATACTACATTTACATAATACACAAAGATCGAGTTGGCCTTATTGTTAACAATTATAACAAGAGCCACTTAGAAATTAATGAAGGTTCATAAAACAATCACTTAATTAAAATAATCTCCAATCATACATTTCATAATCAAAGAATGTTTATAAGACAAACACGTAGAATAATCTTCAATCAAATATTTCGCAATCGGAAGTAGCATTAAAAATATCCTAGACAATTAAAACTCAATTTTTTTTTTAAAAAAAAACGGTATGTGTGGCTTTCTCTCAAAATAAAAAAATAAAAATCTATGTAATGTCCAAGTTCAAAAAGTCAACCAATTTTGTCATCCATCAATTTCGTCGTCTCCTTTTTGTGTTCTAGAACTTCCTGCAATGGTAAAGAAGTATGATTGTTTTAACTGGATAAATAGCAGCAGATTCTCGAGACTCCAGAGGAAAATAATTAGAACGATGCTGAATGCTTACCAGTATCCGATTTGGCAGCAGAGAAACGCTACGAGGCATGAGCTGAAACTTGAGATACCTAGGAAGGTGTGCCATGTGATTATTCACATAGTCCACCAATGACGCAAAGAGCTTATCAAAGTACCTGTGAAGGAAACAGACCAGCTTTGGACAGATAAGATGGAAAGGAACATGAGTAATATGTACCTTGTTTACATTCCTAGGTCATTAAATTTATAATTTACAATTTCTGTTGACTTCTGGTTGCATCCTGCCGTATTATTGAGGACTTATGCATTTTTTAAACTAGCACAAGATACACACAAACCGTTTGGTCATGATTGAAGGCCCATAAATGATTTTATAGGCTAAACAGTTCCATGGCAAGTTTTCAAACATGTGTGTTGCTTTCTTTCTTGAAACGGTCTTGTTGCATCGGGGCATAAGCTTTAGACCCGCATGACCGATCACTAGTAGCAGCATTATTTTTAGTAGTGGCTTATAACTTCTCCTGGGCAATGCTTTCATCTGTAGGGCCAGGTTCTCTACTGCCCTGCAATAAACAGCTAGTTACCGAACTTCTAATGTCAAATACGGTGCACAGAATAGCATTGTAAGAGATTAAGTGAAATGAACATACTGATTGCATCCTCCAAACATGCCGCCATAGATTTCCAGCTCGTTTATCCTAATAGGTTTCACAAGAAATTCAACTGCTCCCTTTGTCATGTATTTATATACCATGATAATCGAGTAATATTTGGATATCACTTTATATAGTAAGAGCAAACATTAATAATCTGACTGGAAAAGCAGGGGGCGTACTTATAACTGAGATGTTTTTGCAGATGTCGTGTTCCACGATTAATGTGAGAAGAGTATATCCAGAAATCGCTGACAACTCTATTTCAGCAAGTAAGTGGTTTATCTTGTGAGATCTTGCCTTCAACACCTGCCAGGTTAAACCGAATACCACAGTGGACTGCTTTACTATCTAATACCCTTGCATTCCCATCAGGTATGAAGTCTGTCCAAAACAAGAACCTGATATGCATTGAACTCAATTTTTTCATCAATGCAAAACAGAATCTGCTACTTCATACTTGGTATTTTGTATCAGCCTAACACGAACTAGGGGTCGTACTTCTCCTAATATATCTAGTTGTGTGCACAGATAAGAAACGAATTGGGCCTTACCCCATGAACCCAGCGACGGAAGAGGTGGATTAACTATTGTAAATTTTAATTTACCTGTAAAATTGGTAGGCAGACATCATTATGAAAAAACTAACCATACAAGCTTGATAGAACTAGAAAGAAGTGAGGCATCACCCATCTTTTGTTTGATAACAGAGTCTTTCTTCATCACGTTTAGATAGCTCGCTCCACTAAGTCCACAGTATAATGTTTCTGTCTTCTGTATTCAGATATATATTCTCACCATGATGTTCAACATCAGACCTATTGCAGGATTGCAGAAAAACGACGACACATGTTTCACAAGGAAGGTTTACATCAGATAATACCACACAAAAACTTTCTGTGTTATTTCATTATATATTCCTCATTTTACTCCCAAAAGCAAAATCAATCGAACCTATCAACTGTTCTGAAAATAGTAGACCGTTTTCTGCATTCATAGCTCTAAAATCCACATCAAATTAGATGCTCCAACTATTCAAAAGCATGTTTGATATGTAACCAAAGGATATAACAGTTGAAAATAGCTTAAAAAAATTACATGATTATGAAAAAGAATAGTTCTTGTGACCCTCTTTCGCTAGTACATTTGGGGTTGTATGGATAGTATTAAGAAAATTAATGGCATCTCCAATCCTGATAATGTCATTGTTATTCGCATCTCCAATCCTGATATGCACACTCAAAAAGATACTTAGAGAAGTAGATACATTTTGCACCTTTTAGTCACTAAATCAGTAAACTACCAACCCCGTCCAAACAATAAAAGAATCATAGTCAAGTGTTTGCGTTTTTACCTATTCTTTGTGATGCGTAGTCAGCAGCTAATTGAGTGAACACCTTCCTCCAGTTAGGTCTTGCAAAATGTGTCTTTATCTGCACAATTTTGCAGGTCGGTTAAGTAAGTCAATGCTGAAGTTATTTTAGTTATCAATAGTCTAGTGATGGAAAAGACGAATACCCGACTTTCAGACACGACATCAACTACACTCTTAGCATGCTGCAACGACTGTACCATATGGATAAGTGCTGATCGAGCATCACCCTCTTCATATACACTGGTCAAGAAGTTCTGCATTTTTATCACTTTCTGTTCATCAAAATTTCACCAAATGTCGGGAATATTAGCAAAGATAATCCGGGATACTAAAAATGACAGATGATGATTGCGTTCAGAATTCAGCAAAGATTTTTTTTTTGTTAAAATGTATGTATTATATATCAATCAATCAATCAATCCATGTACAAGCTAAGCAATTCTTAGCCCTTGAAGCCATTCCATCTCCAATTGAGATGCCGATCTTTAATCAACCAATCAAAACGAGCACATAATTCATTTTTAATACACTAGATATCAAACCACTAACCCATCTGAATATTTTTCTTCCAGCTCTTTGTACTTGTCCTGAAGATATAGACGCGAACCGGCATAATGGTACTCTGAATAGCAGAAAAAGAAAAAATCGGCCTCAGGTAGGTATTATACATAGTGGTGGGTGTCAGAAACAAATAACGTACTGAGTGACAAACCTAGTGGCTCACAATTGCTCCAATTTGACTCCCACAAGGACGACTATGGAAGTAGTGCTCGGATTCCGCTTCAGAAACTTTTTCAACAGGTCCTACTCTAATCTAAAAGACAAAACAAAGTAGGTAAATCTAGGAGAAAAATCATTCAAGACAGTGTCAAAGTGACCAAATAACATTTGGTCATGATACTCAATTTCTAACAATTGTTGTCCTGTAATGACCGACTACTGATCACTAACTAAGACAATAACCTGCCGGTTAAGACCATCCCAATAGAACAGAAGAGTAGCATATGGATTGTTAAATATTTCGGATGCTTTCTGACTTCCATAATTTGTGAATCTGATTGTTTGAAATATATAAGCCAACAGCATATAGCACTTCCGTTTCCTTAAATTTTTTGGCCATGCTGAAGGAAAGGGGAGATCCTACCTGGCAAAACCACTTTATCATACCCTTTCAGTAGAACTATTCGAGACGATCTGTAAGAAAGATGAAAGAATACATAATAAAATTAGCATCGAGAACACTAATGGATATCAATAAGCCAATCATCCAAAATTATAACTTACAGCCTCCCATCCTTTGACGCAGTTGGCAAGGCCATAGCATTTGTCTCCTACAAGCCAACTGCAATTGCATCATCAAACCATTTGCGAAACTGCAAGATAAAATTGCAGAGTAAAGTACTCAAAGGCATCTTTTCAAGATATCCCTGGCTTTTTTTTAGGCTTGCTATCCCTTCTGCTCTGATGATATGGTAAGGTTCTTTATTTATGCCCTTCCGTGCTACTTCAACCTTTAACTTTAGTAGCGTATTTTGTGCCCAATAGTGAATTTCTTACTATAACGTCAAGTCATCAACAAAGAGAGCCTTCTCCAATGTAAGCCATTATTTGACTTACTTATTGTCTGGAACAGCTTGGACATGTGGTCATTGAGATGATTATCCTTTTATCTGGTCTTTGGCCAAACTCCACATTAGAAACATCAGTACTTTCTATAAGGTTGGTTCTTCATACATCTCTTCTTCGTTCTGTTGTACGGAGTAATGTTTACAAGTAGAAGGGTAAAATTCCATGCATCTGACCCTGGAAGGTACTTTACTGAACCTCTGCAGCCTCAACACAACCTCTTTTGTATGGGCTATTCCTGAAAATTTCAGTGCAGCAGCGAGGTCAGTACTAACTACTTCTATTTCCTACTTCAAAACATGACTATTTTTTTTTATCTCTACCAAGTTTTGAATGTGCATTCTATAAGATACAAACTCGTGTTACGTTCAGCAATTGGATCAGAGCAAAATTGATTGATGAAAATTGAAAGATCAAAATATAAACCGTACCTGCTAATCCGTAAAGAGAAATTTCTAAATGAAATTGAAAGATTCCAATAATTGACCCACATGTATCATGAACTCGATTAATTAAAAAACCAACTAAAAATTCACAGAAAAATCAAAAAATAAACCACTAGTATCATAATCACAATGGAGTTAACTCGATTCAAACCGACAAAGTTGATAAATTGAACAACAAATTCATGAAATTAATCGATGAATGTATTTACCTGATGAACGAGATAAGGTGAAAAATTATGATAATCACAGTAGCGATTCAAGCGTAGATTATGATAATATCAACAACGAAGATTAAGGTAATAGCGTTTATGAATAATCGGCAGTGTGTTTGAACGCACGATGATGAATTATAAGCACGATGATGAAATTAGAAGAATTAGGTTTGAAAGGTCAATTAAGCATATGATATGAGGGACTGAATGAGCAGCACATTAATCAAGGAAAGGATTCATTAGGTTTAATTTTGGAGATTACAAATTGGAGGGCGGTTCTTTTTTTGGTAAAAAGTAGGATACTCAATTTTCATTTACAGCTCATTTCAGTGGAAGAATTAATTTATAAAATATAATATAATATAATTCTTGACACATTAAAGGGTCAACAAGAATATTAGATAAGGAAAAGGGTGGACGCTTATAAAAGTGTCTAGCTTAAAGGGTCAAGAAATCAAGGGTTTTCTAGTAGTGACAACGAGGTATCCCGCATGATGGATGGTGATAAAATTTCTCTAATCGACCTGGCTGAGAAATTTATGAATTCTCTTGATGTTCGGGTCAGACCGGCTTATATCCGTAGGGCTTTTTCTTTTTGCATGCTTCATGTATATGCTTTCGAGGGTCATATGGATTTGTTATCCTGTATTGGAGACACCCGTCTCCTGACCGTAGTGGATTTGATGGAGACTGAACATAGCCCAGCTTAGTTGATCACTGGCGAAATTATCCAACGGCTGGATAACCGCAAGAGGGATTGGTTAATTTGTCTTACCGGGAGCACCCGATTGTTGCAAGTATGTTACTTTGCAATTTATTTTTTCCGATTTTTTGATTTGCTTTTTTTTTCGGATTGGCTGCTGCAGTGGGCACTCGATCGAGTCACCCTGGCACTCGATCGAGTGCCCTCGTAAAAAGCCCCTTGTTTGTGTTCAGGGGTACCACTCGACCGAGTGGCCTTAGGCGGATGCTAATTTCACCTTGGGAACTCATGTTTTGTTTCCTTTTTGCAGATTTGGCTTTATGAGAGGCTATCAGTGATAGATCCTCCCCTTGATGCGGGCAACTATCGTCATAACCAGGTGATGACGAGGAGGCGGGCCATTGATTTCTCTCGTCAGATTACGCAAAAGTACTGGGACGAGGTTTTGCCTTTCCATGGTGGTCCGCTAATTCGATGGGTCGTTCCGTGGTGGCCCATCTACCTTTGGAGTGGTTTGGACTCGAGGGACAGAGCCCGCTATCAGGTGATTCTATCTTTCAGGCAGATGGTTCATCTCTACCCAGATCGCATACTAAGGCAGTATGGATGGACCCAGCGAATCCCTGAAGTTGAAGCAGTTGTGAGTGACCCTACCCAACTGACTGATGTGATGTGTGATACCTGGATGCAAAGATGGTACACACGGCATACTTGGCCCATTGTCAAATCTCGCCACTCAATCTGGGTTTCAGATTCTTACATGAAGTGGACCAAAGCAGCTCACTCGAAAGCCCGAGCTGCGCTGAAGGTTGACGAAGCTTTTGACCTGTTGAGAAGGGAGCAAGCTAAAGACAACATGGGATTCTTCGATGACGGTGACACCCCGGCTACCATGGTTCGTCTAATGTCAGGTCACAAGAAGAAGACTAAGACTCAAGCTGAAGGGTCTAGTGCTAAAGGTGCTTGGGGGAAAGTGAGCCCCCAGACTAACTTGGGAAGGATACTGGGCCCAAGACTGCCCGTGCAGGACCGACTTGGCCCACGGGATAGATTACCCGAGCACGTACGAGCTCGACTCAGACCGAAGACTGTGATAGAAGACCCGTCGCCGAAGAAACGGGCTCGTCCTAAAGAGGTTCCACTTGTGATTCGGGAACGCTCGCCACCATTCCGAAGACCTCAAGCTCCACGTGACCCGAAGGACAAGGGGAAGGGGAAGATGCCCGGATATTAGTCTCCGTTATTATTATTTGAATATTATTATTATTTTTTTGTGGTGTGATTTTTTTGGTGTGTGTATGCCGTGTTCGGCGTTTTTTTTTCGAGATATTAATAAAAGACGTATTATTGAATACCGTTCCCGTCTTTCGTTTATTGCAGTGGTTGTACCCTTTTGAGGGGTTGCCTACGTATCCACAAATAGCGGAATCAAACCAACGTAGTTCAAAATTTGATTTGATTGATTTTTTTTTTGTAATTTTCGAAATACATCAAGATTATTAATTCAAGATGTGCGATAGTAGAATAATTAATTTTAGCTTATTGACCTGTCTAAAATTTTGAAAATTTTATAAAAAGACAAATTTTTATAATTTTTTTCAAATGACATTGAGATGGGGTTTAGGGGTAATAGCGCTTCAGCTGGTCCAAGTTGGTTAGGTTGACAAATTCGTTCCCGTCCAAGTCTGTCAGCATTACCGCCCCTCCTGATAGGATCTTCTTGACTAAGTATGGCCCAGCCCAGTTGGGTTTAAATTTACCCCTTGGGTCAACCGGTAGTAAGGCACGAACCGATTTTAGGACCAAATCCCCTTCTTTGATGTTTCGGGGTCTAACCCTTTTGTTGAAAGGCCGTTGGATCCGTTTTTGATATATTTGAATGTTGTTGAGGGCTCGTGATCGCCGTTCGTCTAGAAGGACTAGCGAATCGTATCGGGCTTGGACCCAGTCTGCTTCAGGTACTTGGCTTTCAAGTAGAATCCTGAGAGATGGCACTTCGAGCTCGACGGGTTGGACCGCTTTCATTCCATACGTCAGGTAGTATGGAGTTGCTCCGGTTGCGGTGCCAATCGAAGTTCGGTATCCCCACAGGGCGAAGGGTATTTTGTCGGGCCAATCTCGATAATTCTCAGCCATTTTTTTAAGTATGGTAAAAATTGTTTTGTTGGCCACTTCTACCGCTCCATTCGTTTGAGGTCGGTAAGGCGAAGATGTATGCCTTTGAATTTTGTATTTTGCCAGCAATGTGGCAGTTTCAGCTTGAAAGTGGGTCCCGTGATCACTGATGAACTCGTGAGGGATCCCGTATCGGCATATTATTTTGTTTTGGATAAATTTGGCCACGTGCTTGGCGTTCAAGACATGGTATGACTCGGCTTCGACCCATTTGGTGAAGTAGTCGATGGCCACCAAAATGAAGCAATGGCCTCCCGTCCCGGAAGGATGCACCTTTCCAATTATGTCAATACCCCATGTCGAAAATGGCCATGGTGATGTCATGGTATATAATAGGGAAGATGGCATATGTTGTACATTACCAAAGATCCGACAGTTATGGCAGTGCTTGACATATAACTGGCAGTCTGTTTCCATGGGGTTCCAGTAATACCCGAGCCTCATGATTTTGCGTGATAGCATATGGGCGTTCATATGCAGACCGTTTTCACCATCATGGACCTCGGTCATTACCTTTTCGGCCTGTATTTTGTCGATGCATAGGAGGAGAGCCCCTTGTGCAGTCTTTTTGTACAATTGCCCGTCATCTGTTCGAACAAATTGGATTGCTAATCTTCGTAGGGCCTTTTTGGCCCAATTTTCAGCTTCCGGGGGGTACTCTCCCGTTGTCAGGTAGGCTAGGACAGCTTGATACCAAGGTTCCGGGTCAGTTATCTCGATATCCTGAATGGCGTGGATGTAGGCTGGCTCGGACCGTCTTTCGACACAGATTGGCATGCTGGTCAGGTGATCCGGGATGTTCAGTAAAGATGCTAATTTGGAAAGTGCATCTGCGAACTGATTCTCTTCCCGGGGTAGATAAATGTATTCTACCTTTTGGAATTGTTTCTCTAGAACCCCTACCCGTGCTTGGTAAGCCACGAGATTGGCGTTCCGAGTTTTCCATTTTTGGAGTGCCTGATTGATGACCAATGATGAATCACCGTGGACCCGGAGGTTTGTTACCCCTAAATCGGCGGCGGCTTGCAACCCGTGAATGCATGCTTCGTATTCGGCTGCGTTGTTGGTCACGTCGAAGTCCAACTTGATGGATAAGGGAGTGTGTTCCCCTCGGGGTGAAATTAACAGGATTCCGACCCCAAATCATCGGAAGTTGGATGCCCCATCGGAATATAAATCCCACACCTCCGTATCGGTATGGAATATGTCTTCATCAGGAAAGGCCCATGTATCGGTGTGGCCTTCTTCGGATATTGGGCTATCGACGAGAAACTCGGCAACTACCCGGCCTTTGATGGCTTTTAGTGGTACAAATTTGAGGTCGAACTCGGATAACATTAAAGTGCATCTTGACATCCTGCCGTTGAGGTTGGGCTTCTCGAATAAGTACTTGATAGGATCCATTTTGGATAACACATGTACCTCGTGACTGAGCATGTAATGTCGGAGCTTTTTAGTGGCCCAAAACAATGCTAGGCACGTCTTTTCGAGCGTTGTATATTTGCACTCATACTCGAGGAACTTTTTACTGATGTAGTAAATAGCCCGTTCTTCTGAATCGACAGTCTGGGCCAGCATAGCCCCCATGGCCGTCTCTGTCGTCGTTAGGTATAACGACAAAGGCAGACCGTGTTGAGGTGGCATTAGTACCGGCGGAGCAGACAGAATCTCCTCTATTTTGTTGAAAGCCGCTTGACATCTGTCGTCCCATAGCACCCGTTCTCCGATTTTTAGCTTTTTGAAGATGGGTTCGCATACCATGGTTAGTTTCGAAATGAACCGACTGATGTATTGGACTTTCCCGAGAAACCCACTTATTTCCTTTTCGGTCTTGGGTGGTTGCATCTCGGTGATGGCTTTGATTTTAGCTGGGTCGACCTCGATGCCGCGTTGGCTAACGATATGGCCCAGTAATTTGCCCGACGTTACCCCAAAACTGCATTTTTGTGGGTTCAGTCTCATGTTGTACTTACGTAGCCGGGTGAAGAACTTTCTTAGGGCTGAAATGTGCCCGCTTCGGTCCTTGGATTTGACGATCATGTCGTCCACATAGACGTCCACTTCCTTATGCATCATGTCGTGGAGCAAAGGAGTGGCGGTCCGTTTATAAGTGGCCCCGGCGTTGATAAGCCCAAATGGCATGACGGTGTAACAGTAAGTACCCTAAGGTGTAAGGAAGGTGGTATTACCCATATCCTCTTCTGCCATTTTAATCTGATTGTACCCGGCATACCCGTCCATGAACAATAGAAGGGCATGATCGGCCGTGTTATCTATCAGTATGTCGATGTGTGGTAACGGAAAATCGTCTTTTGGGCTGGCCTTGTTAAGATCCCGGAAGTCCACGCAAACCCGCACCTTGCCGTCCTTCTTGGGTATCGGCACGATGTTTGCAACCCAGTCTGGATATTCAGACACTTGTATAAAGCCTACTTTGAATTGTTTATCGACCTCTTCCTTGACTTTAAGAGACCACTCGGGCTTCATTCTTCTGAGTTTTTTCTTTACCGGCTTGCACCCATCTTTGATGGGTATTCGGTGTTCGGCTATCTCCCGGTCTATACCCGGCATGTCCTTGTAGAACCATGCAAAGACATCTTTGAATTCCTGGAGGAGGTCTGCGAATTGTTTTCTCTCCTCTGGATCTAAAGATAGGCCCAACTTAAGCATCTGGGCTCTAAAGTGGTTCCCACATTGATGGACTCGGTTTCTTCGATTACCGGATCTCGGGATTCCCTTTGCTCGAGCTGCTCGACCAGATGTTGAGGTAGAGGTACCTGTTCGTCGGGTTTCTCAATGTCATTGCATATAAAATTTTTGAAATTGAGAAAATTTTGGAAATAAGACAAGTCGTAAGCAGAACGGTGTTCGTTATTATTATTGATGGTAAAATTTGAAAATAGCTCGAATAGAGCTGCCATCTGATCATTGGTCAGTGGCGGGATAGGGAGAGGTCTTGGGACAGGCCCCGAGACCTCAGTAGACAAGGGAAGAGGGGTTACAGACTCGACTTTAGCACCAGACTCTCTAGACTCGGACTCAGACTCCGACTCAGACTCAGACTCAGACTCGGTATCCGGCATGTCTCCCTCGCCGGTGGTCAGCTTGTAGACCCGTCCTTGACCGTCGGTTCATTTTATGGTCTTCCTCCAAGCCCTCGTCTCGGTGTTGGTACCGACCTCGGTGATTAGCTTGGTTGGGTCAAACCGATCGCTGCGAAGGATCATGTTGACCAAGTCGTCTTTCGGAGCGGCGACAGCCTTGTCGTCTCCGAATAAGAGCCCCAGCACGGGCTCAGAGTTGTCTTCACCCTCCTTTGATTCGGCCTGGACGATGGTGAATTTATCATCAGGGATGAAGTTGCATTCCCGAGCCTTTTTGGTCTCGGGATATGTGACGGTGGGTCGGTAGAGGCCCACTTGGATGGCCCCAAAGACTGAGGTGACGAAATAATCCGTTAACTTCGGGCTATAAGAGCTTATATAAGTACCCTTGAGAATGTCGATGGCCTTGTGAATACCGGCCCGAACCACGTTTTCCGGGGTCATAGCATACCCTAATCCGAAATGTGATTCGCCATCGTTTAAGACCTCGATAATCTTCCCAGCTGAAAGATATGGCCTTGAGGTTATTCCGGGTAGGTAACCCAGATTTTGTAGCATCGTGTCGATGCTAGTTGTGAAGTAGGGCCTAAAGAGATATTCTTCTTCGATCATGCCCACGAAAACAAATCCTTGTGGGTCGGTTCGGCCCGTAGCGTTGCAGCTTGCTACGGTAATTGGGGTCGCCTCCAGCGTGATGATACCGTCTTTGAGGGGCATCTTGACTTTTCGATGGAGGGTAGATGACACGGCCTTGACTGCGTGGATCCAAGGTCTTCCTAGTAAGAGATTGAATGATGAGGTGACATCTATCACCTGAAATTCCAACTCCTTTTCGATTGGGCCCGTTGTGATCTTCAATTTCACGGCCCCGGCGACTAGTTTCGGGCTTCCGTCGAAAGCCTGGATAGTTTGCGCTGTCGGGAGATAGTCGGCATCGGTGATGCCGAGTGCCTTTGCGGTCCTCAGAGGAAGGACATTTACGGCTGATCCATCGTCGATAAGGGTCATCGGGAGATATTTATCTTTGCAGATGACCGTGATGTATAAAGCCAGGTTGTGATTGGGCCCAAATGGTGGCAGATCAGCTTCAGAGAAGGTTATGAGTGGGCCTTCTTCTTTTGACTTGCCCTTCAGAAAAGGCGTAATAGTGGCTACCATTTCAGAAGGGGTAGCTTGTGAATCAACCTTGATTTCATCGAGAGCCTTAGTCAGTGCTTCCCGATGAGCTTGCGAGCTAACCAATAGTTGCCATATGGTTAGATCAGCTCGGACCCTCTTCATTTGCTGGACCAGAGCCGTGTCCGGGCTTGGTTCTTCGACGGTAGGTTCCGTCCTGGCAGGTTCAGTGACAGATATAGGAATGGAACGCTCAGCTGCGGCGAGGTGATTGGTGGCTAAGGCTTTGGACTTAGCCTTTCGGACCTCTTCAAGGGTGATGGGGACAGCTTCCCCATTGGTTAAGTACACATCATCCTCGTCGTCGAACCATATCCCGTTGATTTGTGGGATATAGGGAGAGATGAGGTGGGAACAGTCAATTACCTCACCGGTGAAGATTGCGTGGGCACTGAACGGGTTTTCTTTGTTGCTCGGCTTGTCTCCGGGCAACGGGATTTTCCCGCTCTCGATAAGATCTTGGATCAGGTGCTTTAACCTCCAACACTTTTCAGTATCATGCCCGTTACCCCGGTGATACTGACAGTAGGCTTGGGCGTTGTAAGTCTTGGGCCTCTTTTCTACTGGAGGTTCTGCAGTTCGGCCTATCGGCTGGATCAGGCCCTTTGATGATAGCCTTTGTAAGGCGTAAGTATAGGTGGTCCCTATATCTGTGAATACCCGATTTGGTGTATTCTTCTTAGATGAGGTGTCGAGCAGGTTTACCTCGTCAAAGATGCTGCGAGTTGCAACTGCAGGTGTGAGCTTGATCGTAGATGAACTTGCCCCTTGATAGCCTTTGGTAGAGGCCTTAGTCAGGCTCTCTAGTCTCAAGTCATCTTCGATTCTCGTGCCCATTTCAGTAAGGACAGCGAAGTTTGGGATGATAGCATACCGGAGATGGACCCGGTAGGATGGGAGTAGATTTTTGACGAAGGCTTCCACTAGGGCCTTCTCGCCGGGTTTGTCGACCAACTTCACACTCTCGGACCTCCATCTTCGCAAGTATTTTGTGAATTGGGCTCTTGAGCCATGACCTCCAGAGTACGCATTGTAGTATGGATTTCAGTGTTATCGGCGTAGTTCCGAGCAAATTCGGTCGCCACATCATCCCAAGTCTTGTATTTCTTGGGATCGAGTCTGTAGAACCAGGCCCTGGGATGCTTCTCCAAGGAGGAAGGGAATAGGTGTTTGAACATGGCGGGCTTTACCCCTTTGACTGCCATGAAGTCTTTGAAGGCCCGGATATGATGGACCGGGTCTTCGGTACCCTCAAACATAGGAATTCCCGTCAAGTTGAGGTTGGCCGGTAGCTCGTTATTCAAAGGTGAATAAATACGAGCATTTTCGAACTGGATTGAGTTGCTTGTCGATAAGTGAACTTGTTCCTCGAGCCTGCAAACAACACTGACCAATTCGGCTATGGGCCCAGTAGAGTCAGCTCCATCAACTGGGACCGTCTTCTCTACAGTGCTTAGGCGAGTGTCCAAGGTTGCTCGGTTAGCAAGGATGGAGGTCAGTTGAGTCTCGATTTTGGTTAGGGCATCTATCAACTCTTCCATTTTGCGTTGATGTCGGGTTGCGGGTGGCCTGTCGGTAAGAACACCGCGTAATCAAAAACTGGCCCGGATCCCGGAATAGCAAGTACATCCCGAACAAGACTGAAAGAGGAAATGACTCGAAGAAAGACACCTAGACGGGTGACTTGTGGAGTGTGGGCTTTCCTTAGGATTTGGCGGATGGGCCTAGTCCTGTTCGAAGGAAGGTTCACGTGAGACATCCCCAGAATTTTGACTCGATTGTGTTGACGGGCCCACCTTCGTAAGAGTATGTCCTACTTAGGTGGGTCTTGCCTTAGTCTAATAAGGCGGACTGGGATAGGGAAGAAAATCGTGATGTAAGATCGACAGAGTTTCGACGCTAGAGAAACTTGACAACTTAAGACATGACCCGACAATGCTAAATATGGGAAGTCCTAAGAAGAGGGAAGTTTTGAAAATTGATTGTTTTTGAAAAAGTCCGAGAAAAATCGGTTGAGGGCCCAATTTTCGAGAAAAACGAAAAGGGTATTGGACCTAGGGTTTTGAAAGTTCGAAATGCTTTTTGAGCATACCGTCTAGAAAATAGGCTATTTTGAGTAAAATCATAAGTCCTAAATTCGGCATGCGACCCGGGTTTTGAAAATTGAATATCTTGAAAAGGAGGATGTAATTTTTGAAAAGTTGATATTTTTGAAAACGACTCGGAAACCAAGTAGCACGTAGTCACACAAGCATTATAACGACGCCATGTATGCTCTACACTAAGTCTCGGTCGGTCTATAGAGGGTCTATACCAGTGTACATAGTCTAGACGTTGATCGGGACGGACTCTCTAAGTCGAATTGAGCTTAGAACATGACGCGAAACCCACTCGAATCGACTATGGACACCTTTTGACATATCCATATTGGAGTACATCAATGGTATAGTGGGACGTCGATCACCAGTACCGGCCCGGGAAAATATGGGTTATGCATGAACCGCAAAACTAACACGCGTATTGTATTTGTCAAACGATTTCTATTCGAGTCTCACCCTGAGGATGCCGATGGTAAGTCACGCATCAGTTAATCCCCAGCGGGATCGCCAAATTGTGGACATGACATGGGTCCACCCCGACGCGGCCACGCGCGGGTTTGGGTAGGCGAATGAATCTCCATATGAGAATGGATCGAATTGAAATTTAGGTCTATGTGGAGTCGCCACCGAATTTTGTGGTTATTCGGAACCATTCGAGCCCACTCTATGTCGTAGTGGTTCGTATACAAAATACGGCCCATTTCCGATGTCAGAGTTTATTGGGCTCGTCCCTTTGCATTTGATACCAATACCGACATTATCGGATATTGTGTATTGAATGACTCTCGTGCGCCAATGGTTTCGGGCATCCAGAAACCGAGGTTCTGAGTAAGGGGTGAGGGTACGTGTTGGGAAGCCCACTAAGGACACCCAACCCCGCCCGCACATTAGCGGCCTCTACTAAGAATTCGAATGACTTACAATACGCGGGCTAGTTAAACGGGAAAATGATATGCAAAGAGTATTTTCCCTAAACATGTGAATTGAATTGAAAAGGGTTTCTAAGTCAATTTAATGCAATTAATTCTACATCAAGGTGGAATTTAGCATGTGGGTTCATTTAGTACAATAAACGAACAAAAATTAAATTGACAAAAGGAATAACAAACGCGTTAGTAACGATGTAACGAATAATAACGATTTGTGCAAATATTGAATCGAATTGAATGATAAACAAGGTGATGCATGGTTTGAAAAGATAGTAAATACACGTGATTAATTAAGCACGTGTTGACCTAAGTCGTAAAATACTATCGAGCTTGAAACGAAGGATGTACGACTCGTGTTTTGGTCGTTACGAGGTTACTCGATCGAGTGGTCGATGAACTCGATCAAGTAGCCCTCTGAAAATAGTTCATGTTTTGCGTTACAGACCGTACTCGGCCGAGTTATTGACCAACTCGGTCGAGTACGCGGCCACTCGACCGAGTCATTGTGAGACTCGATCGAGTGCAGGTCGTAATAGACATTCTGATCTGATTTTGGGGTGCCACTCGACCGAGTGGGCTAGGCACTCGGTCGAGTGCCCCCTGTACGAATCATAATTCGTTTGCAATTTTGTGTCGATTTAGGGATTGCTTTTGATTTTTGATGATTCGACGGTTTTACCGAATTGAGCATAAATATTGTATGACTTATGCTCGATGCGGATTTTTCCTAATTCATTAATTTGATTGAACCGAATATAAATATTGTTGAATTTATGCCAGATTCCAAATTTAGATGCTCGTTATATCCCGTATTCGATTATTGAATTGATACGGAATACTAGAGCGAAAAAAAATAGAGAAAATTTATTTGTGTCGTTTTAAGTCAATCAAAACGATATGGAACTCTCTCCGCGTTTGTAGCGTCATAATTACAACATGACATCTACGTTAACATCAACGAGAAATCGAACTGATTGAATTAATTGACTAGATTGTTAGATTCGACATCCAATTATGGAATTGGTATCAAACCTAAAATCGACGCTTTACTTGAATAATAAAAAACTTGATTCCCTCGACTTCTCCGACATCGAAATAGATCCCTAAGGATTGTGATGTCAGATCCGTGTCAACGGGTTTCTACCCTTATTGAAATACGATGTTTGCTTTTTGAAAATCGATGCTATTATGTGACTTGAATAATGATGAGGACGAAAATAAAAAAAGATTAAAGTTTAAGTTGACTTATCTCAATAATCAAATAATCGGGGTATTGGAACAAGCGACCGTCAACGCTGTGTGCAGTACACTTGTATATTCGTGTTTCCTTATTCCGATACCCTTCTTATTCGACACAAATCGATAATTATTTTAATGCTTTGATATTGATACTATCGATATTAGCGATATTAGGACGCGATAACAATGATAAAATAAAATAAATAAATAAAACACGACCCGTATAAAGACAAAGACGACGCGATACGAGAAGGAGGAGGAGGAGAGAAAAAACGGGGTTTTGACACCCTCAACCTACATGTTCTTGTCTCGGAACGGACTCGTAACCGTGGCTTTAACACAAGAGTCTTCGAGGTTTTATGGAGGTTAAGTTATGGTGGCTCGGGTTGTTGATTCCTAAACTAGGTTTAGGATTCTTTGCTAGTATAGAATTGCTAGGGTTTGATTAGGGTTGTATGTGTAAAAGAGTTGTGAAATTAGGGTTCGAAAAAAAGGTGTCTTGAAGTGTGTGCAAAGGGTTGCTTATATAGAAAAAGCTAGGGCACCGGTTTAGGGTTACTCGACCGAGTAACCAGCTGACTCGGTCGAGTGGCCAAGTGCGTTAGCCGTCGGGCTTGATTAAAGGCCCACTCGATCGAGTGCGGGTGGAGCACTCGATCGAGTGGCCCAGCTGGGTCGCGCGGGTCTCTTGTTTTGGACCGTGACCATGGATATCTAATGGGTTTGTGTTTGAATTGGACTTTTGATGTTTAAGGGGTTGTTTTGTATGTCTCGGAAACGACTTTGACCGGGGTTGACCCAATCGCAAAAAGTCGGTTTTAACTCCGGTTTCGGTTCTGGCCCAAATTAGCCTTATTTGATTGGAAACGGCCCACTGGACCTGGATTTGAGGTTGATTTTGTGAGATTTATACTCTGCAAGTGTATTAGCCAGTGATTAATGGATTTGAGCCCGTATCCGAGCGCATAGAAGCATGTTAGCGTCCGATCATCATCGGGTGTTTTTTGGAAACTGCTATAGACACCTGGCAGTCAAAATGCGGGTCTCTACACATACTTATTTTTTAAGAAAATTGATGTTATAGTGCACTGTTGTGTACTTGTAATGTAATTTTGAACATATTATTGAAGCAATATAAAGCAATGTTATTTTCTGGAAATCTGTCTCGATTTTGAATGATATAAAGCAATATGTAATTTGATGGATAAATTATCTCAAATACTAGGTCATAAAATATATTGTTTTTTAAAAAAATAAAAAAAATCAAAGAGACCATTTTTCATGGTTAGATGGTTATTTTGCAAGAAGAAAAAGAAATCATTTAAGAACATTACGTGGTTTATTAAGTTGAGCAAAGAAACCATTTATCTCTCCAATAAGATGTTTTTCTCATGGACCAAAGAAATCATTTATTTCTTGACATTGATTTCTAAACCATAGGCAAAGAAAACATTTTTCTCATATGGTTTATTACCCTAAGACACCTTTGACCTGGAGATCATCTCCATATTGGTGTCTTAGGGTATTTTAACATGGTTTCTTTGCCCTATTTTCTAGTAGTGGCAGTAGGAAAATGATGATTTTTTGGTGAAAATGAAAAAAAAATGATTTTGAAAAAACTTGTTGTGTGAGAGAAAGAGACATTTAAAAAGATTGATAAGAGAGAGAAAAGATTTGCATTGAGATAATTAAGGAGGAAAGAGAGAGAAATGATATATTTACCAGATTTTTTAGTTATTTCCTTAATTATGAGATCAAATCTTGTCCATTAATCTAACATTGAATCAAGGGCTAAAATGGGGACTCACGGACTCAACATATATAAGTGGACTCACCTGATCCCACCTCTATATATATGTATATATATATATATCAAGTAGCCAAAGTTACAGGACGATACCTAATGACTACGTCAAATTACGTAGCCATCTAGCATCTTTGGGACGAATCGGGTATTTAATCTTACATAATATTCTGTTCTTAATATCCGATTTGATCATGCTAACAGCACGATGGGGGTGCTGTAAAGTTCCATCAATTCGGCAGCTGTTGCGCTGCCTCCAAATGAAATATATCATCGCGTTAATCGAAGCTCGAATTATATTGCACTGCATCTTAGAGCCTCTCACACACTTCCCCCAAATCAGTCCTCCCTTAGTCGGTATCCTCTTCTTCAACCAAACGCTTAACATATCAACTACCCGAGAGCTCCAATGACACTCAAAAAATAAGTGATCAAAACTCTCAGCCTGCTCCTCACATAGATAGCATCGCTCAGACTCAGCTACTCTAATCCTCGCGAGTTTAACCCTCGTGTTTAAAGCCCCCCGGAACACTAGCCAAGCAATGAAATTATGTTTCGGGATACTCCAAACACTCCAAACAACCCACCACCACGAGACCTGCGTCTTATGTTGACGAAGTTCATCATACGCCCTCGAAATCGAGTACTAGGTATTCGATCCGTGCCAAACACCATTCAAATACATATCCTTAATTCTTTCCTTAGCCTAACATATTTTCCTCCACGCCCAAGTAACATCAGCACGCGGTTTATAATCACGCCAAGAAGTTCCTCTCAAATATATACTATTGACCCATCGGACCCAAAGTCGTTCCGGTTGATCAAAGACCCAAGAGGCCAACTTCGTGACAGCAGCCTCGTTTCAGACCGTCAAATCCCTGAGTCCCAATCCACACTCATTCTTAGGGCAGCAAATTTTTCTCCCAGCTCACCAATGCTCTATTTGTGCCCTCTACACCCCCATCCCAAAGGAAATTGCGACATATCGAGCCAATTCGAGCCATAACAAACTTCGGGATAATAAATACCATGGCCCAGTAGTTATGCAACTGAGACAAAACCGACTGAACCAAGGTCAATCTACCCGCATAAGACAGCTTACGGGCTCCACTACTCGAGATTCTAGCAATTATGCGCGCCACCAATTTTTCACAATCATTCTTCCCAAAACGGGTATTCTGAATAGGTAATCCAAGATACCGAAAAGGAAATGTACCTTCAACACATCCCGAGAATTGCAGTATAGCCGTCTTCCTGTCCTCATCAACTCCTGCAAAGTACGCATGGGACTTGCCTACACTAAGGCTCAACCCCGACGCCTTCCCAAAAGTTGCAAAGGCCCGCCATATAATCTCCATCGACTCCGAATCCCCTTTGCAAAAAAGGAGGAGGTCATCAGCAAAGAGCAAATGACTGAGCTTCATCGCGCTGCACATCAGGTGGAATTTAAAATTCCTCTCTGTGGACATGACATAGGTCCACCCCGACGCGGCCACGCGCGGGTTTGGGGCGGCGAATGAATCTCATGTGAGATGGATCTCGAATTGAAATTTAAATCATGTGAGATGAATCTCATGTGTGGGGCGGGTTTGGAGTCATCACCGAACTTTGTGGGAGTTCGGGCCCATTCGAACCCACTCTATGTCGTAGTGGGCCGTGCACATAGTACGGCCCTTTCCGATTTCACAGTTTATTGGGTTCGTCTTTGTGCATTGCGATACTGATTCCGACAATATCGGAAATCGGTTATTGAATGACTCTCGTATGCCAACGATTTCGGACATCCAGAAACCACGATTCTGAGTAAGGGGTGAGGGTATGTGTTGGGAAGCCCACAATGGACACCCAACACCTCCCGCACTTAGCGGCCTCTACTTAGATATCGTTCGGTTTTTGTGTACGCGCGTTAGTTTGACAGTTGAACGATATGCAAACAATGTTTTTTGACTAAACATGTGAATTATGTTTGATCTACGTCGTTTAATGCATCTTTGAATTTGGTCGAAGTTGCTTTAGCATGCGATGTTCATTTTAGTATAATAAAACAAACAACGAAATAAAAAGCAACAACGGATTACAATATACGAGTGGCATACCACCCGGAAAATACAATGCCACAAATTACAATACAACAATCGCAATAATAATGAGGTGCAAATGAATTAGAAGATGATGAACGGTTTTGAAAAGGTTAGATTCATGTGATAGACTTGACACGCGTTGACCGGAATCGTTTGAAAAAGGTTTGTCAGGACTTGTAGCGTGTAAGACGCGTTACTTTTAGGCGTAATTGGGGGCCACTCGGCCGAGTCATGGAGGGACTCGGTCGAGTGTGCCTTGAAAAAAGTTTCTGCTAGATTTTTGGGGTGTCACTCGACCGAGTGGCTATGGCACTCGATCGAGTGCCCCTGTACAAGTGATGACTCATTTTGCAATTTTAGTATCGGTTTTGAAATTGCTTTTAATTTTCAAAATTGACAATTTTGCCAAGTCGTGTATGTAATCTCCTAGAAATTCTAACGCAATACAGTGGCGGAAACACAGTAGAGTTGGGATTAAAACACACTGACAAACTATATCCTATTAAAAGAAATGGTAAGTCAATACAAATGCCTCTTTTTACAAAAGGGGCTAACAGAAATTCTCCAAACGGGTTTATACAAATCCATAAAAATTACAAGAATGAAGAAAGAGTAGGATCCACGCTACTCGCTAGCGCACACCCAAAACCCAGCAGCAAATACCTGTCATGTTATAAACATAACAACCACGTCAGTGGGGAGTAACTCGGACGTTCTCCCAGCCATATTATATCATATGGAAAATTAATAGTATTACTATATCAAAATAATTAAAATGAGAAAACATTAAAACGATATAATAAAAATAAGTTTTCAGCGAAACTTAAAGCATTTGCAAACCTGCAAGTCAATATCAATCGATAATAATAATATTCAAAAATGGCGTTATGGAAATCAATTAGTGCAACGGAATAGACTTTCACTAGGATAATACTCAAACTAGCTTCGAGAACTTAGTCAAAACAAATTAGACTTCGGTCTCTAACTAGGCAACTCAACTATAACAGGACTGCGTGCAGCGAGGTCCTGGCTTAAGTAATGTACACCCCTCCTGGACACCAACCGTAATCCAGTTCAACCCGACGGCGACTTACACGATGCGATATCTAAGTTTAAGGTCAAAATATACACACTTCTGAACACAAACCATGCTCAGTTCAACGACCAATGTGTCTCAACATAGACACACCAGCTTTATAGTTGATGGCAAAACGTATACTCTAGACTGTATTACTCTACCCATACACTTATCCTCATTCCATAACTCCAAAACAAGTCATTATCGATATTCAAAAGATATAATAAATATAACAATATGAAGATAAAATGAATAAACATTTTATATAAAAAAGGAAAACTTTCAATAAATAGAAACTTACTAATTTTAGAAACTTACTTAAAATAGAAATAATCTTATAGAAAATACGTAAGTTGTTAAAATTAGTGAAATGTATTAAAAATAACATTTCTAACGAAATTAACATTTTATTATTTTATCGTCGTAATCGTAACTTTAATATATTTCTAAATTCGTTACTCAAAATGTAAATAAAATATAATAAGTCATTTTATAGTATTTTATAAATAATTAGGAAATCGAGTTAAAACTATAAATTTTAGAAGAGAGATGTTTTAAGAAAATGATATCAAAATTAATTGAGTCGACGAACTTTATAAATGAAATGAAATTTACGAAGAGTTCAAATTATTTTTAACAGATAATTTTTATTAGTAAATAATATGGATTTTAATAAAAATAGTCAATCGGAAACAAGTAGGAAATTATTAGTGAAAATAGTCTCGACTAAAAATATATTTAAAACAAAATCGACAATTTTTTTCATTTATTAGAATAAATCGTAAAACAAAAATTAATTTATTAAACAAGTACACAAATCTCAATTATTGTACTAAAATACGATTTTGAGTTAAAATTACAAATTAACGAAATATGAAATCGATATTATTTAGTTACTAGTATCACGATAACCAACAAAATATAATATAACGATCGTAAATAATAAAATTACTAACGATTTATAAAACGATATCGAAAACTTGTAAAATATATATAAGGTACACGATTTTAAAAAAAAAAAATATTTAGCAAATAATAAATAGCTAAAATTAGAAAACCGAATTAAAATATTTACTACATACTACTACTCAAACATACGATATAAAATCGAATAACGTCCTGAAGTTACCTTGAGTCGATATCCGAATGCTCGTATACTTGCCCCTCTAGATGAGTCCAAACTCAAACTGTTATAATACTTGTCCTAAAAAAAACTTCGAGGCTCCAACGAAAATCGAGACAAAAGAAATAGAAGAAAAGAAATCATAATAAGGAATAATGTAGGAAAAGAATGACGAGAACGATAGAATATAAGAATGGAAACTAAGGCTCGAGAATCAGGATAACAAAGAAGGACGAATAGTAGACTCAATGCAACCGGAAAGAATAAGGTAAGAAACCGGTATCAACGATAACCGAACAACACAGTACGGAAGGCAAAATGACAGGAGAAGAAGAATAACGAGAACCGAAACCGACAAATGCGGCAGCATCAACGACAACAAAAATGACCAGTAGAAACAAATTGAAAAAAAGAAGAAGAAGAAGAAGAAGAAGAAGAAGAAGAACAACAACAACAGCAACAACAACAACGTGTAGCAGCAGCAACACACACGAACAACAACATTACGGAAACCGAAGGACGGAATGACAAACAGAACTACAACAACAAAACGGAATCAGACGAAGGAGAAAAGGGAAGAAAACAGGGGACACAGAGGAAGCAGGCAGAACAGCACGAAGAGGAAAAAAATAGAAAAGAATAGGAGAACTGAAGCAACAACATAGAACTGAGCGAAACAAGGTACGAATTAAGTGACAGTAGCAGTAGCAACCCGAAGGATGAAGGGAAGAAGAAAAAGAAAGGAATTGGACTGGACCGAGACCGAAACCGAGCATAAAACAAAACGCAACAGCAGCGCACCAGTGCATAAAACAACAGAAGACAGCAACGGCAATTGTAACAAAACGCAGCAGGAAACATCAGATATGACGATAGAGAAAAGAATGAAAGAAAATGGAGGAGCAGATGACGAGACACGCAGCAGCAGCACAAACGGAACAGATCAGAGTAGAAGAGAAAAAAGAATCAGAAGAAGGAGAAGAAGAAGAAGAAGAGCGGTAGCATTAGTACATAAAGCAGCGTAATTAACAGCGTACAACGACAAGGACGAAGACAACATCCAACAGCAGATCGCACACGAAAAGAAATTAGCAGCAGGAAAAGAGTTGAGAAAAAGAAAAGAAGAAGGACGAAGACAAACAGAGGGATGGAATTACCTTTCCGAAACAAACGACACCGGGACCGACATCAGAACCGAGAAGAAACAGTAGCAGCAAGCAGCGCACAAAACAGCAGCGAGCATCAAATCAACACGCAGCAACATCGAGCATAGCAGCAGTTCGTGGCAGCAGCAGCAAAATAGACAGAGCAGAACGCAGCAGCAGCATCAGCAGTACGCAACATCGACAGAATCGGCAGAGGAAAACAGAGGAAACGAAGAAAAAGAGAGAGAAAAGAAGGGGAGCAGGCTGGTGAGGATGATGATGAACTGAAGAAGGAAGAGGAAAAGGATGGAGGAATAAGGTGAAGCGGTGGAAACAAAGAACAGGCAGGGTATACGTGTATGAGGCCCAAAAAAAAGAGAAGGGGCATGAATGTTTTAACATGTGGTGAACGTACTAATGTGGGAAGGGGAAAAGAATCAGCTGAAAATAAATTGAGTAAAAACAAAACACGGATTAATTAATCGAATCGGTTAGGAACCGAATTCCGAAACGATAAGTTGACTGACCCACGAAAAAGAATTAAAACGAATCAATAAAATAAATAAATAGGCGGGCCGTAAAAAAGAAATCAGTAAATAGGGTACTCGAGATGAAACGAAGTTTAGTGAAATAAATAATTAGACGACAAAATAGCATTTTCCGATAAATAATAAATCTTCGATAAAGTGAATTAAATTGATTTCTCGAGGAAATGTAATAAATGTTTTGACAAAACTTAATGAAAATTAGTTTCGAGCTGAAAATAGAAACTCGAGCTTAAATAAAAATAAATAAAAAGAATTTAACACTTAAATCGTCGAAATAGATTTTCGATAAGAAAAAAATTAAAATGTATAAAATAATTCGAGGTAGAAACAAAAATATGTTTTAAATATGAGAAGAGTTCCAAGATAAATAGAATTTTAGGAGTTTGAAACGATCAAACGATAAATTCGTTTTATAATAATTTTATGAATTATTAGTTAAATCGTAAATAAAATAGAAATACGAACATAATTTAAATTTAATTTTAATTTTAATTTATAAAATCAGGGGTGTTACAATCTTCCCCACTAAAAGAAGTTTCGTCCTCGAAACTAACAAAAACATAATAATAGAGTGGAAAACAAGGTTATAACACTTGAACAAAATGAGAATGCTTAACTCGCATCACACTCTCGATTTTTTTTTTTTAAAAAAAATTTACAACTTCAAACGTGATATGAAGTCGAAATCGATGACAAAATTTATTTCAAGAGGAGTTGGGCTCAATTCCCAAAGCTTAAAAGCATTTAAATTAATAAAATCGCAAGTTAAAAATTATTTTATAAAATAATGACGATAAACCATATTTGTAAACGAACTCGAGGGGAAAGAGTACCCAAATATTTTCAAAACAACAGTAAAACGTTTTAATTAATAAATTCGACAATTCTTTGTTTAAGACCAAACAAAAATTTGAGAAATCAAGTTTTGTTGTTAGTAAATAAGAATCGAATCAGTCGACAAACATTTTAAATAACATATTTAAAGTCTATAGACAATAAAACAAAAATTTAGACGTACAAAGTTTTTCGAAAATATCAAATCGTTTTACATAATAATCTTATAAAAATCAAAATATTTGCAACTAAGAAAGTTTTCATAAAATCTCGATCACTTAAAATCAAAATTAAAATTTTAAACAATTTCGAAATACTTTAAAATAAATTATTAAGGTATTTTGAAATATGACGAAATATATGTTATCAACCAAAACAAAACAAAAACGAAATATAAAGTTTTGAAATTTATAACTCAAAATGTTAAAATTTCACAATAGCCCAAAATTTTAAATTAGACAAACTTTTCATAACATAGTTTTGGAAAAAGGTAAACGGATAAATAGAGTCAAGGTCAACGACAAATCGAAACAAAAATTTTCAAACCCGATAAAGAAGTCAAAAGGATTGGCCGAAGAAGTAACAGGATTTAAGAAACGGCAAGGGGAGGAACAAAATTGAGAGTCAAACGGAGCTCTCAAGGAATTAAAGAAGAAGTTAACCATCTCGAAATTCCCGGTACGACAGCCATAACACGGGTTCCTAATTTCCATCAAATACGTTAAGTCCAATATTAGGCGCTAAGTGGTACTGTTCAGTCACAATCTCCAAAAATGTCTTACGTGACTATCTAATCATTCAAACGACACGATACTAATCCACAATTGTTTTAAAATCTAATCTCATCAATTAAAACTCCAACAGTCATCAAAACACACCCAACTCGCAATCGATAAGGTTCCTAAATCCAAAGCTCAAGGTTTAAACTCGAAGTACTCCAAATTTCTCAAGCGGGGAACACTAAACAAGGTTCAGCAATTTAACAGGGCTCGGGTACAAAAATCCTCAAAAATGATCACCAACATACTTATAATGTCACAAGTACAGAAGTTGGAAAAAAAAATGTAATAAATCCTCGAACACGCTCAAACCTATAGGTGATGGCGTAAACACTCACATCTTCAAACACGTCTTTCGACTAAGGCATCTGAGAATTCCACCAAAGTTCATATCGTACCATCGAATCCACCAAAATATTTATTAACTCAACGAAGCCACAATCTCGTTGGTCTAAGGGTTCTGAACGGTAAATCCATCAAAATGATTGGCGTCAAAGTATCTCTCAAAACAACACAGTAAAACCAAACTGTGATTGTGCTAGATAGTTCTCTTCTTCAAGGTTAAGAATAATTCATCCAAGTTTAGATAACTTGACTCCAAAGTTCATAGGTTACAACCTTACACATCACGATCTAATCCTCAAGAAACACGGTTAATCTATGTCATCCAAAGTTTCTAACGTCATTAATGAAAACCTTTAACGGTACCACACACTCACGCTAACACTTTAAACAATACTCTAAGATCCCAAATACTCGCGATGCATCCATCCAACAAGCATCAGGTAAGAATCCCAAAGTAATATTATCAGCTACACTTAATTTGGTTCTAGGTTAGGTGCTAGGTATCCATCAAATATGACATACTCTTACAACTCCAAAATATATTCAACTCTAAGTACTCCAAAAATAATCAAAACCTATAATCCAAGGTTCAGTGTCTAAAGTATCATCCTAATTCCATAAATCAACAAATACCATTCAACTCAATCCAAAAAATTTCTCACTTGCTTAGAAACTATGGTACAACTCACAATCCTCAAACCATAGGTAACAAGGGTTCACTAAACCTCAAACATCTATAACTTTCCACGGGGTTCACTGGAACGAAAATTGGTCTAACTAAAGCATCTCAAGAGAAAGATGGTAGAATAGGAGAATAGAACAAGGATTCACTGAGAGAATGAAGATGAGAATATAAGAGAATAATTGGAAAAGGCAGAAGCAGGAAGAAAAGAATCAAAGATTCTAGATGATAAAGACCTAAAACGAGAAGGGAAAGTTTGGACCTCTAAGGTTCATGAGGGAACCAAAAGGATTACTTCATCTTCTTGTAGACGAACTAGCATGCAAGTCTTGGGTCGCTCGATCTGGATCCACTGCAACGTCACGGAACAGGAATCTACTCTTGATCATCTAACCTATAGCTTGAGCAAACCGAATCTGGGCCGCAGAGTCAACATTGTATCTTCCTTAGCACCAAGTTGTCCACTCGAGTCACCAGGCGTTGAGAGTTCTAAGCAGGTCACGTCCCGATCTGGAGCACCAGTCTATCAACATCTTGTTCATTCATCTTCTTCCAGACAAAAGCAACAAATATTCAATGTTAATCATTGAGTCACAAGAACATATAAACTTAACAGTTAAGTCCTTACTTTGGTTTCTACCCATCTCTCAATAATATTTCTTTAATATTCAAATCATTTACTAGTATTTTTCCTAGAATCAGGTGTAAGCGTCGGGAGCAACAATGCTCTGATACCAACTGTAATCCCCTAGAAATTCTAACGCAATACAGTGGCGGAAACACTGTAGAGTTGGGATTAAAACACACTGACAAACTATATCTTATTAAAAGAAATGGTAAGTCAATACAAAGACCTCTTTTTACAAGAGGGGCTAAAAGAAATTCTCCAAACGGGTATACAAATCCATAAAAATTACAAGAATGAAGAAAGGGTAGGATCCACGCTACTCGCTAGCTCACACCCAAAACCCAGCAGCAAATACCTGTCATGTTATAAACATAACAGCCACGTCAGTGGGGAGTAACTTGGACGTTCTCCCAGCAATATTATATCATATGGAAAAAATAATAGTATTACTATATCAAAATAATTAAAATGAGAAAACATTAAAACGATATAATAAAAATAAGTTTTCAGCGAAACTTAAAGCATTTGCAAACCTGCAAGTCAATATCAATCGATAATAATATTATTCAAAAATGACGTTATGGAAATCAATCAGTGCAACGGAATAGACTTTCACTAGGATAATACTCAAACTAGCTTCGAGTATTTAGTCAAAACAAATTAGACTTCGGTCTCTAACTAGGCAACTCAACTATAACAGGACTGCGTGCAGCGAGGTCCTGGCTTAAGTAATGTACACCCCTCCTGGACACCAACCGTAATCCAGTTCAACCCGACGGCGACTTACACGATGCGATATCTAAGTTTAAGGTCAAAATATACACACTCCTGAACACAAACCATGCTCAGTTCAACGACCAATGTGTCTCAACATAGACACACCAGCTTTATAGTTGATGGCAAAACGTATACTCTAGACTGTATTACTCTACCCATACACTTGTCCTCATTCCATAACTCCAAAACAAGTCATTATCGATATTCAAAAGATATAATCAATATAACAATATAAAGATAAAATGAATAAACATTTTATATAAAAAAGGAAAACTTTCAATAAATAGAAACTTACTAATTTTAGAAACTTACTTAAAATAGAAATAATCTTATAGAAAATACGTAAGTTGTTAAAATTAGTGAAATGTATTAAAAATAACATTTCTAACGAAATTAACATTTTATTATTTTATCGTCGTAATCGTATCTTTAATATATTTCTAAATTCGTTACTCAAAATGCAAATAAAATATAATAAGTCATTTTATAGTATTTTATAAATAATTATAAAATCGAGTTAAAACTATAAATTTTAGAAGAGATATGTTTTAGGAAAATGATATCAAAATTAATTGTGTCGACGAACTTTATAAATGAAATGAAATTTAAGAAGAGTTCAAATTATTTTTAACAGATAATTTTATTAGTAAATAATATGGATTTTAATAAAAATAGTCAATCGGAAACAAGTAGGAAATTATTAGTGAAAATAGTCTCGACTAAAAACATATTTAAAACAAATCGACTATTTTTTTCATTTATTAGAATAAATCGTAAAACAAAAATTAATTTATTAAACAAGTACACAAATCTCAATTATTGTACTAAAATACGATTTTGAGTTAAAATTATAAATTAACGAAATATGAAATCGATATTATTTAGTTACTAGTATCACGATAACCAACAAAATATTATAACGATCGTAAATAATAAAATTACTAACGGTTTATAAAACGATATCGAAAACTTGTAAAATATTTATAAGGTACACGATTTAAAAAAAAAAATATTTAGCAAATAATAAATAGCTAAAATTAGAAAACCGAATTAAAATATTTACAACATACTACGACTCAAACATACGATATAAAATCGAGTAACGTCCTGAAGTTACCTTGAGTCGATATCCGAATGCTCGTATACTTGCCCCTCTAGATGAGTCCAAAATCCAACTGTTATAATACTTGTCCTAAAAAAAACTTCGAGGCTCCAACGAAAATCGAGACAAAAGAAATAGAAGAAAAGAAATCATAATAAGGAATAATGTATGAAAAGAATGACGAGAATGATAGAATATAAGAATGGAAACTAAGGCTCGAGAATCAGGATAACAAAGAAGGACGAATAGTAGCATCAATGCAACCGGAAAGAATAAGGTAAGAAACCGGTATCAACGATAACCGAACAACACAGTACGGAAGGCAAAATGACAGGAGAAGAAGAATAACGAGAACCGAAACTGACAAATGCGGCAGCATCAACGACAACAAAAATGACCAGTAGAAACGAATTGAAGAAAAGAAGAAGAAGAAGAAGAAGAAGAAGAAGAAGAAGAAGAAGAAGAACAGCAACAACAACAACGTGTAGCAGCAGCAACACACACGAACAGCAACATTACGGAAACCGAAGGACGGAATGACAAACAGAACTACGACAACAAAACGGAATCAGACGAAGGAGAAAAGGGAAGAAAACAGGGGACACAGAGGAAGCAGGCAGAATAGCACGAAGAGGAAAAAAAACAGAAAAGAATAGGAGAACGGAAGCAACGACATAGAACCGAGCGAAACAAGGTACAAATTAAGTGACAACAACAGTAGCAACACGAAGGATGAAGGGAAGAAGAAAAAGAAAGGAATTGGACTGGACCGAGACCAAAACCGAAACCGAAACCAAGCATAAAACAAAACGCAACAGCAGCGCACCAGTGCATAAAACAACAGAAGACAGCAACGACAATTGTAACAAAACGCAGCAGGAAACATCAGATATGACGATAGAGAAAAGCATGAAAGAAAATGGAGGAGCAAATGACGAGACACGCAGCAGCAGCACAAACGGAACAGATCAGAGTAGAAGAAGAAGAAAAAAAGAATAAGAAGAAGAAGAAGAAGAAGAGCGGTAGCATTAGTACATAAAGCAGCGTAATTAACAGCGTACAACAACAAGGACGAAGACAGCATCCAACAGCAGATCGCACACGAAAAGAAAGTAGCAGCAGGAAAAGAGATGAGAAAAAGAAAAGAAGAAGGACGAAGACAAACAGAGGGATGGAATTACCTTTCCGAAACAAACGACACTGGGACCGACATCAGAACCGAGAAGAAACAGCAGCAGCAAGCAGCGCACAAAACAGCAGCGAGCATCCAATCAACACGCAACAACATCGAGCATAGCAGCAGTTCGTGGCAGCAGCAGCAAAATAGATATAGCAGAACGCAGCAGCAGCAGTACGCAGCAGCGGCAGAATCGGCAGAGGAAAACAGAGAAAACGAAGAAAAAGAGAGAGAAAAGAAGGGGAGCAGGCTGGTGAGGATGATGATGAATTGAAGAAGGAAGAGGAAAAGGATGGAGGAATAAGGTGAAGCGGTGGAAAGAAAGAACAGGCAAGGTATACGTGTATGAGGCCAAAAAAAAGAGAAGGGGGATGAATGTTTTAACAACTGGTGAACGTACTAATGTGGGAAGGGGAAAACAATCGGCTGAAAATAAAGTGAGTAAAAACAAAACACGGATTAATTAATCGAATCGGGTAGGAACATTTTAATAAATAGAAACTTACTAAAAGCAGCGTCGTAATAATCTTATAGAAAATACGTAAGTTGTTAAAATTAGTGAAATGTATTAAAAATAACATTTCTAACGAAATTAACATTTTATTATTTTATCGTCGTAATCGTATCTTTAATATATTTCTAAATTCGTTACTCAAAATGCAAATAAAATATAATAAGTCATTTTATAGTATTTTATAAATAATTATAAAATCGAGTTAAAACTATAAATTTTAGAAGAGATATGTTTTAGGAAAATGATATCAAAATTAATTGTGTCGACGAACTTTATAAATGAAATGAAATTTAAGAAGAGTTCAAATTATTTTTAACAGATAATTTTATTAGTAAATAATATGGATTTTAATAAAAATAGTCAATCGGAAACAAGTAGGAAATTATTAGTGAAAATAGTCTCGACTAAAAACATATTTAAAACAAATCGACTATTTTTTTCATTTATTAGAATAAATCGTAAAACAAAAATTAATTTATTAAACAAGTACACAAATCTCAATTATTGTACTAAAATACGATTTTGAGTTAAAATTATAAATTAACGAAATATGAAATCGATATTATTTAGTTACTAGTATCACGATAACCAACAAAATATTATAACGATCGTAAATAATAAAATTACTAACGGTTTATAAAACGATATCGAAAACTTGTAAAATATTTATAAGGTACACGATTTAAAAAAAAAAATATTTAGCAAATAATAAATAGCTAAAATTAGAAAACCGAATTAAAATATTTACAACATACTACGACTCAAACATACGATATAAAATCGAGTAACGTCCTGAAGTTACCTTGAGTCGATATCCGAATGCTCGTATACTTGCCCCTCTAGATGAGTCCAAAATCCAACTGTTATAATACTTGTCCTAAAAAAAACTTCGAGGCTCCAACGAAAATCGAGACAAAAGAAATAGAAGAAAAGAAATCATAATAAGGAATAATGTATGAAAAGAATGACGAGAATGATAGAATATAAGAATGGAAACTAAGGCTCGAGAATCAGGATAACAAAGAAGGACGAATAGTAGCATCAATGCAACCGGAAAGAATAAGGTAAGAAACCGGTATCAACGATAACCGAACAACACAGTACGGAAGGCAAAATGACAGGAGAAGAAGAATAACGAGAACCGAAACTGACAAATGCGGCAGCATCAACGACAACAAAAATGACCAGTAGAAACGAATTGAAGAAAAGAAGAAGAAGAAGAAGAAGAAGAAGAAGAAGAAGAAGAAGAACAGCAACAACAACAACGTGTAGCAGCAGCAACACACACGAACAGCAACATTACGGAAACCGAAGGACGGAATGACAAACAGAACTACGACAACAAAACGGAATCAGACGAAGGAGAAAAGGGAAGAAAACAGGGGACACAGAGGAAGCAGGCAGAATAGCACGAAGAGGAAAAAAAACAGAAAAGAATAGGAGAACGGAAGCAACGACATAGAACCGAGCGAAACAAGGTACAAATTAAGTGACAACAACAGTAGCAACACGAAGGATGAAGGGAAGAAGAAAAAGAAAGGAATTGGACTGGACCGAGACCAAAACCGAAACCGAAACCAAGCATAAAACAAAACGCAACAGCAGCGCACCAGTGCATAAAACAACAGAAGACAGCAACGACAATTGTAACAAAACGCAGCAGGAAACATCAGATATGACGATAGAGAAAAGCATGAAAGAAAATGGAGGAGCAAATGACGAGACACGCAGCAGCAGCACAAACGGAACAGATCAGAGTAGAAGAAGAAGAAAAAAAGAATAAGAAGAAGAAGAAGAAGAAGAGCGGTAGCATTAGTACATAAAGCAGCGTAATTAACAGCGTACAACAACAAGGACGAAGACAGCATCCAACAGCAGATCGCACACGAAAAGAAAGTAGCAGCAGGAAAAGAGATGAGAAAAAGAAAAGAAGAAGGACGAAGACAAACAGAGGGATGGAATTACCTTTCCGAAACAAACGACACTGGGACCGACATCAGAACCGAGAAGAAACAGCAGCAGCAAGCAGCGCACAAAACAGCAGCGAGCATCCAATCAACACGCAACAACATCGAGCATAGCAGCAGTTCGTGGCAGCAGCAGCAAAATAGATATAGCAGAACGCAGCAGCAGCAGTACGCAGCAGCGGCAGAATCGGCAGAGGAAAACAGAGAAAACGAAGAAAAAGAGAGAGAAAAGAAGGGGAGCAGGCTGGTGAGGATGATGATGAATTGAAGAAGGAAGAGGAAAAGGATGGAGGAATAAGGTGAAGCGGTGGAAAGAAAGAACAGGCAAGGTATACGTGTATGAGGCCAAAAAAAAGAGAAGGGGGATGAATGTTTTAACAACTGGTGAACGTACTAATGTGGGAAGGGGAAAACAATCGGCTGAAAATAAAGTGAGTAAAAACAAAACACGGATTAATTAATCGAATCGGGTAGGAACCGAATTCCGAAACGATAAGTTGACTGACCTACGAAAAAGAATTAAAACGAATCAATAAAATAAATAAATATTCGGGCCGTAAAAAAGAAATGAGTAAATAGGGTACTCGAGATGAAAATGAAGTTTAGTGAAATAAATAATTAGACGATAAAATAGCATTTTCCGATAAATAATAAATCTTCGATAAAGTGAATTAAATTGATTTCTCGAGGAAATGTAATAAATGTTTTGACGAAACTTAATAAAAATTAGTTTCGGGCTGAAAATAGAAACTCGAGCTTAAATAAAAATAAATAAAAAGAATTTAACACTAAAATCGTCGAAATAGATTTTCGATAAGAAATAAATTAAAATGTATAAAATAATACGAGGTAGAAACAAAAATATGTTTTAAATATGAGAAGAGTTTCCAAGACAAATAGAATTTTAGGAGTTTGAAACGATTAAACGATAAATTCGTTTTATAATAATTTTAAGAATTATGAGTTAAATCGTAAATAAAATAGAAATACGAATATAATTTTAATTTAATTTAAATTTATAAAATCAGGGGTGTTACAATGTAAAAATATGGCATAATTTGTACACGACTTAAATTTTCGATACTCGTTAATATTTCATATTTGTTTATGAAATCAATATCCAATACTTAGAGCAATTTTTTAGAAAAAAAGATGTTTAGAAATTGTTTTGAATCGAAATAAATCCCTCCGCGTTGTAATGTTGTATTAGTCTTTTTAGGACTATACGACGATTATTTTGGCATCAACGAGATTATGCTTACAATATTTTATTGATTGATTCCTTTAGATCCGACATTCGACTATAGAGTCGATATCGAATCCTAGGGACGACTCGTTATTGCTAATTACGATAGTAGTAATAATAATATTAGAAACGAGAAAAAGAAATAAAAACGACGATGATAGCGACGGATGAAAAAAATGAGAAGAAGAAGAAGAAGGAGAGAAAGAGAGAAGAAGGGATTTGTAACACCCTCAACCTACATGCTTAATTATCTCGAAAACGGATTCGTAGTAGCGGCCTAGGCGCGGGAGCGTTAAGATGTATATAGATAAGTTATGGTGTGTATGGTTAGGGAGGGGATTTGACGATTTTTGCTCTCGGGTTTCCTAAAGGATTTCTAGAGGAAAGATCGGAATATAATATGCCTAGTATTGCTGGAATTCCGAGTTGTGAATCGTTGTATTGTGTGTCGGGATTGGAAATATTGTGTGTGATTGTATCGCCTAGGATGTTGTAATTATGTATGTTATAACTGTCATTGGGGAAATTGTGTGTCGGGGGTGGGGTATTTATAGGATGAAATACTCCACTCGGGATAGGAGATACCCGGCTTGGATGAGCAGAAACACCAGTTTGGGATGAAGTATGATTCCGTTTGTGGATAGGAGAGACTTGCTTGCATGGGAAGAAACACCCGGTTTTGGCTGAAAAGGAGGACACTTGATCGAGTGGTTCATGGCACTCAATCGAGTGCCCAGTCTAACCTCGATTTGGGCTTCTTTTATGAGCCCACTCGATCGAGTACGCTGATCCACTCGACCGAGTGGAGCTGGACGAGTGACATGCCTCATTTGGAGATAAAACTTTATCTCTTACGTAATTGTTTAATATTTTTTGTAGCTGATTTTTGTGAGGAATCGGACTTCAAATTGGACTCCCAAATGCTGCGTGACAGATTTTCTGTCTCGGAAATACCTTTGACCGGGGTTTGACCCGGTCGCTAAAAGACGGTTTTGCCCTTGGTGTCGGTTTTGACCCAAATTAGTCTTATTTGACTGGAAACGACCCACTGGGCCTAGATTTGAGGTCGGTTTTGTGAGATTTTTACTCCGCTAAAAGCTCGCGCCAAATACTATTGATTTGGAGTCCAAAATCGACCGTATTAAGACATGTTTGCGTCCGATCATCATCGGGTGTTTTTTGGGAACTGCTATAGACACCTGGCGGTCAAAATGTGGGTGTTTACACTCTCCAAAGTTACAAAATTCATAATGCGAGTAAAATACTCCATGCATATCGTAAAAATCAACGGAGACATCGGATCTCCTTGCCTCAATCCCCTCTTTCCCTGAAAGAAGCCAAAATTGTCCCAATTAGCACATAACGAATAGGACACATTTTTGATACACTCCATAACAATATGTCAAAAGTGTTCAGGGAAATCCAATGCTCGCAACATTTGATCCACGAAACTCCATTTGACGTCGTCATACGCCTTATGAATGTCGACTTTGAAAAGGCATCGAGGAAATAACCCCCCTCTTGTACATACGAACCAGATCCTGACAAATAGGCACATTTTCCACTATACTTCTTTCCTCAATAAATCCCTCTTGAGTTGGGCCTATTATTTGAGGCAAAACCCGAGCTAATCTTGAATAAATGATTTTAGCAATACACTTATACAAAACATTGCATTAGGCTATCGGACATAATTCCTTTACAGACGAGGTCGAATCACTTTAGAAATCAAAATAATATTGGCACAATTAAGTGTTGTGTGCTAAATTTAGACCGTTTTTCCTCTCATTTAGACCCGTTTTTCCCTCGTTTTGCGAGTTTAAAGTGCGATTATCGCCATATTTTGTGTACTTCTCGCATTAGCGACCCTCTTGTGCGTTTTACGTGTTTTTGGTAGTTTTTCTATCGATTTTGATAGGATTTGGCACCGAAATCACGATCGAGATTCCACGAGCACAAGGGAAGGGAATACCGTCCCAAGAGTAAAGCACACAACTTAAAGTCTAGAGTCATCCAATCAATCAATGAAGAACGAGACAAAGAAAGAGGCCAGAGTGATGATCGGGCGAAATTTCACCCGACGGTAAAAATGCCTCCCCGAAGATTTTCCGAGACTTCCCAACGGGCGACACTTCACCCACTGGGTGAAATTTCGCCAGATGGAAAGATGTACCGGAAATCTCAAAAAGTGAAGAAAATCTCACAGGGCGAAATTTCACCCGATGGGATTAATCGTCATGACCGCAGGGCAAAGTTTCACCCCATGAAGATGCTAAGGGTGATTGTCTCACTAATGGAGCATAAAGTGGATTTGGGCTTTAGGTTAAATACCCATTAAGAGATTACTATATATAGGTTACCCTAGTTTGTTGCCCAAGGCACCATTGATTAGAGTAGTATTAGCATCCATCATCCACCATTAGTGTAGTTACACATCCATTAGTAGTAATTTAATAATATTCTTAGTAATTCTCTAAAAATATAGTAGTTTACATAGTAATTAGTAGTAGATCTACTTAGTTTCTATCATCAATTCTCTAGATTACAAGTTTGTAGAAGATTATTTTAAGTTTTATTGAAGATTTGTTGGGTTTATTGAAAGATTAGTGACAAGTTCTTCATCTTCTCCATCAAAGATTCAATCTTTATTCATGCAATCTTCTTATTTCTTTTTTTTTGGGAAAGTGTAAGTGGTATATTAATAAATGAATTAATCGAATTACATTATGTATCCATCATTTTGGAGATGAAATTATCATCCCTAATGGAGAGTTTCCCTTTCTGAACACTACTAAAATACATTTTCAGCTCTTTAATAATGTTCCTACTTATTACTTGAGGCCTTATTAGAACACCGTCCAATCTGCATTTGTTTCTTTGTTCCCAAATATAGTATACGGAGGCATTTATCACGCTATTGAGAACTGCACGCTGGAGTCTGCTACCTTTCATCCTATCTCGCGGGGCAATATCGAGTGAATTGCATAAATCATGTTTCATCCAATCACTCAGGCTTTTCAGAATTATGTAACTATAATCGCACTCCCAAAAAAGATGCTTCCTATCCTCCAGTCTCTCATTACACACACAGCATAAGTCATCAGTAGTGATGGGCGGGATTTGTCGTGGATCCCGCCGTCAAATAATAACCAACTAGCCTAACTAGGTAGCTAGGGCAAGTCGGGTCGAATCCACAGGGATGGAAAATGCGTTCGGACTAAGGTGTGCTACGGTCTAGGACTAGGTTCGAGACAAGCTAATCTAGGGGGAGGCTAAGGACTAGGCTAAGGTCTAAACAAGGAAAACGGGCTAGGATTAGGTCGGGATCAATGGGTGATGGAATGGTCAAGGAGGAGTAAAGGTGAAGGGGTAGTCGGGTTATCTAGGTATAGTCCGGGCTCTCGCTACTTAGGCCAACCTAGAGGTTCCACCTAAAACCCATCTTGGCGACACACATGACAAACGGGGCTACTAGCGTGTTATCGTGGCCTAGGTCGCATCCGGGCTCTCGCTACTTAGACTGACCTAGGGGTCGTCCTCACCGGGCTCTCGCTACTTAGTGAGGGAACCAAACCCACAAGCAAACTATTACCCACAAGAGAAAGGCAAGAAAAACAAGCATATGCATACAAGTCATTCAAGCATTTCAACAAACATGTACCATGCATCAAACCAAGAGGAAACCCAAAACTTCCACCAACATCTCCAACAAGCCCTTAATCACCCATTAAACACCCAAATCACCTTACTAACCCTAGCAAGAATCTACTCAAACATATCTAATGCTAAAACAAACAAGAACAAGATGAATCAACACAAACAACAAAACTTGCATAATGAAACTAGTGAAACAATGAACTATGAACCTAACAATGAACAAAGATTGAAACTTGGATGAATAAACAAGATTAAGAGAAGGGAAAAGAAGATTATACCTACTAACAAGATGAATGGAAGAAGGAAAAACTTGCATAAAAGAGAAAACCCAAATACATCACCCAAGGTTGTCAATCTTGGATGGATTCTTCAAGAATTCCCTTAATACAAGAGCTAAACTAAGATTAAGGACTAATTAACTACTAATCTACACTAATATATGCTAAACTATGCTAAAGTAGTCTAGGTTTTATGGGTAATGAAGAACATCACATAAGATTACAAGAGGGGGGTATATATAGGGTTACAATGAGTAGGGAGATGAAACAATGCAATCACGGGCTGCCACTGGGCCTTCCCGGTCGGGATGAGGTGGTCCCGGTCGGGAAGGGGTCGGTCCCGGCCGGGTGACCTGGTCCCGGTCGGGAAGGGCTAAAAACAGTAGCATCTCTTTTGTGCACCTCATCCCGGACGGTTTGAGGTCATACCCGTCGGGGATGAGTCTTGTAGGCCTCCAATATGATCTTTAAGGTTCCTCCTTGCTTCACATGGACTTCTCATCGGTTCTCGGGACTCGGGATCGGGTCTCGGAGGCTCGGGATTAGGTCTCGGGGTCGAATCCAAGGCATCGAGTGATCGTTCCTTCACTTCGTTGGCTCCAAAAAGTGTATGTATAGAGTCGGAATCGCTCCAACTCTTAATGAATGGTCTCAGGAACCTGAAACGAACTAGAGGATGCATAAGTAGCCCATAAATCGCTCCCAAGGAGCGATTCCACAAGGAAAATGGGACCAAAACACTACGAAATAGGCACTACAAACTACACTTATCAAGTAGTCAGGTTGAGACCGTACAGTTTGGTCTTCATGTTCATCGCGTCATTACACACACAGCGTAAGTCATTACACACACAGCATAAATCTTCTTATTTATTCTAGATCTTCATAGTTGGTACATTTCTTTCCACTCTCTTATCTGTAGTTTAGATTTAATGTTATTTCCTTGTTATTATCCTGTTTAGATCATCTAAGTATTGTTAGTTTCTCTAGATTTTATTCATGTTGTTCTAGATTATTCTCTAGTTTATTTTGTTAGATCTTGTCCTTTTCATAGTTTAGTGGGTAATTGTTAGATCGTAGTTTTCTCATCATCTTGTAGTTAGTTTCCTTAGATTGCATGTTGTAGTTAGTTTCTCCTTAGTTAATGTTTTATTGTCTTTCATTATGATTAGTGAGTAGATTTCTTGTTGAGGAGTTTAGGGATGAGGGCTTGGATTATTTGAATTTAGGGGTATTGGTGGGTTGCTTGCTTGTTAGTTTATCTTGCTTGTGGTTGTTGTGTCATTGTTGTTTTAGTCCGGCCAACTATACCGACCTTGACTCGTTTCCATCAATATGAGAAAACTCGGGGTAGAACTTACCACAACAAGAGACTTACCCATCTTCGCTGCGAAAGCGGGTTTTTAGGTGGGTTGGGTGAAGAAACCGAAAGGTGGCACTCTCCCTTTATCAATGTTGCAACAAAAACTCGATCCCGACCTTCTTAGACTCCATGTTTCGAATCCCGACTTCTCCCTAACACCTTTCCCTAGATTAATCACCCCTAGCTATTCTCGTAGTTATTTCCCTAGCGTAGACTCGACCTTTAGAAACCCCCTTCTAGACATCAAACACGTCACTTTAAACTTGCTCGCACACTCTGTTCCCTGTAGACCGACCTCAACTTACCATGAATACTTAGCTTGTTTGTTTTTGTGTAATCTCGAGTCTTACAAATATCGTTTGATCCCCCGTCCTTCGT
Source organism: Agrostemma githago (assembly GCA_958450325.1). Taxonomy (NCBI): domain Eukaryota; kingdom Viridiplantae; phylum Streptophyta; class Magnoliopsida; order Caryophyllales; family Caryophyllaceae; genus Agrostemma; species Agrostemma githago. The sequence goes on along the minus strand of OY288247.1, from coordinate 42,139,272 downwards.
TAACGACCGATCCGATTGGGAGGTGATCAAAATGGCGCCGTTGCCGGGGAACGGTGAGTAATTGTATTGTTTTTAGTTGTTGTGTTTGATTCTTTTCCCTTCTCTCTTTTCCCTAGTGCCGTAAGGTGCTAGGAGTCTTACCGTTTAATTGAGTTTTATGCCCAGGAACACGTCATCGCCCTTGTGGTTCGATCCAGAGCCAGAAAGGACTTTAGAGCATTGCGTTTTCGGGGAAATAACTCAACCACTATCATCTCACATCCTTCATTATCAGCTCTTAACCTTAATCCCATCCTACCACATACACCCTCTACACCTCCTACATCACATAATCCCACTCCAAATAATCCTTCCATACCTTCCATTTCACAAAATTCACCACCATCACCGAAAACTCCACCACGAAATCAAAATCCATCTCCTCCAAACCATCCAAATTCAAATCCACCATCACCACCAATCCAACAAATGGCAACCCTAGGATCTCATTCCCAACTCACACACGAAGAAACACCTTCTCCCGTCGATTTTGGAGAGATTCCCGAGAACTATGAATTAAAAGCTTCTTTGACAAATGTGGTTCAACGAGATATTTTTCACGGTTTTTCTCAAGAAGATGCTCAAGAGCACATTGCTTCATTCAAAGAGAAATTAGTAGGATCCCGTCTCAATGGATTAACTTCATGCCAATTGCACCGTTTATTATTTCCAAAGACCTTGAGAGATGGAGCTCGTAGATGGCTTCAAGGCCATCCCGCTAATACATTCACAACATGGGCTCAATAATCTAATGCCTTCTTGGAGAAATATTTCCCGCCGTCAAAGACTAATCAATATCGCATGGAGATACAATCATTCAAACAAGATGAATTTGAAAGCCTAAGTGAGGCTTGGGAAAGATTTAGAGATTTATTGGGCAAATGTCCACACCATGGAATACCCAATTGGCTAACTACCCAAACATTTTACAACACCCTTTCATCAAGAACCAAGGAAAACCTCAATTCGGCCGCCGGAGGAGACTTCTCTTCTCTCACCAATGAGGCATTTAAGAGTCTTATTGAGAAGATGGCAAGGAGTGACTCTAGAATGGGTCAATCGAGGGATTCTAGAAAGAAAGTTGAAGTGAACTCATCTACGAGTTCTAATGAATTGAAACTTCAAGCGGAAGTTGAAGAATTGAAAAAGAGAATGGATTCCATGAGTTCAAGGCCTACTCCTAGAGGTATGTACCAAATTCAAGGGAGTGTTCCACTAAGGCAAGCATCTCCTCCAAAAAAATTAACATTGGAAGTCAATGTGATCATTGTGGAAATTATGGCCATGATTCTAGCTCTTGCATTCCTAATGAAGAAGTTTATGTTGAAGAGCCAAATGAAGTCCAAGCTATACAAGTGTATGGGCAAAGACCTCAATTTGATCACTTTTCCAATAATTATAATGCCGACACAAGATTTCACCCTAATTTTTCTTATGGAAATCAAAATGTCCAAAATCCGATGCCACGTGCCCAAGGGAGTCAATTGAGGCCATTCAATCAAAGTCAACAAAGGCCCTTTAACCAAGGTCCTCCAAGGATGCCCCCATATATGCCTCCTCATCAAAGGAGTAACTTCAATAAACAAAGTAGCAACTTCCTTGTTCCTAACAATTACAACAATTACCAAAATCAACATGGTAATCATTTTAATCATGAGTACAATCAAGGGTTCCAAGGCAATTTTCAAGGAAACCAAGGTTACAATCAACAACCATTTAATCAACCCTCTCAATCTTATGGCCAACCAAGCAATTTTCAATTTGTTCAAGGAGGAGTCCCATGGGATACCTATAATGATTTGCAAAGAGCCGTTGGGCAACTATGGAATGAACATCAAGACACCAAGGAAAGGCTAAAGGTTTGGGAATCACAAGAAGCAACAAAAGCCTTAGCCGCCCCAATTCATCCACCCCATGGTTTGCCCGGACAAGCCCAAAATCCAAGAGACCCTTCACACCAAGCACATGTCGTCATTTTGAGAGGTGGCAAGGAACTTGAGGACCCATACAAGAATTTGAACTTGAACACCAAAAGCACTCCATCCAAAGTCAATCAACCAAGCGCATCACAATAATCATCTCCCACTTCCCCCAAACAAAACTGGGGAATACAAGCGGAATTCGATATCCTTCAAAATGCGGAGAATGAACAAAGAGAACAAAGAAAGAAGAAAGAGCAAATGGAAGCGAAAGAAGCAAAAAGAAAAGAGGCGGAGCGATTAGCCGAAGAAGAAGAAGAATCCAATGTTCCACCACCTCCCACTTTTGTCCCACCATTGTCTTTTCCCGAACGAGCTAAGCCACACAAATAGAATGCCCAATTTAACCGCTTCGTGGATATGTTGAAGAAGGTGGAGGTTGCTTTACCCTTCACCGAGGTAATTTCTCAAATGCCCCTTTATTCTAAGTTCTTGAAAGATGTCTTGACTAAAAAGAGAACGATAGAGGATAAAGAATGTATCTCTCTCACGGAACAATGTAGTGCCATTCTTATGAATCAAATACCAAAGAAACTTGAGGATTCCGGTAGTTTTTCTATCCCTTGTCAGGTTGGAAATGTTGTTGTTAATCAAGCTTTATGTGACCTAGGGGCTAGTGTTAGTTTGTTACCTTATTCTATTACTAAGAGACTTAGTGTGGGGGAGATGAGACCCACTAGTATGTCGATTCAACTTTCGGATAGGTCCGTTAAGTACCCACTTGGGATACTTGAGGATGTACCCGTTCAAGTTGGTAAGTTTTTCATCCCCTCCGACTTTGTTGTCATGGATATGCCCGAAGACACTATTACCCCCATTATTCTAGGTCGACCTTTTATGGCTACCGGAGGTACTATAGTTGACGTCAAGAATGGTAAGTTGTCTTTTAACATAGGGAACGAATCGGTAGAGTTTTCCCTTTCTCAAGCTCTTAAACAACCAATGATTGAACAAATGAATTTCATTGAAGTTATTGATAGTTTGGTTGAGTATTGCTTGATGGATGATGATAAGCAAGAAGATGAGCCATTTGACTCTCCACCCCTTGAAGATGAATGTTTGCATTAAGAAAAGGTAGAACCACTACCGGTGGGTAAGAGTATGGTATCTTCTCCTCCTAATCTTGAACTTAAACCACTCCCCTCTTCCCTCAAATATGCTTTTCTTGAAGGAACTAATTATCCCGTTATCGTCAATGCTACCCTTGATGGACCTCAATTGGAAAAACTTTTAATTATTTTGAGAAAGCACAAAAAGGCCATCAGGTATAGCATTGCCGACCTCCAAGGCATAAGTCCAAATGTTTGTATGCATAGGATCATCCTTGATGATGACCACCGTCCTTCGGTTGAGGGTCAACGTAGGTTGAACCCCACCATGAAAGAGGTTGTCATGAAGGAAGTCCTCAAGTTGTATGAGGCTAACATTATATACCCAATAACCGGAAGTAAATGGGTTAGCCCCGTACAAGTTGTGCCGAAAAAAAGAGGAATGACGGTTGTAAAAGGAGAAAAGAGTGAGTCAATTTCTACTAGGACTATTACCGGTTGGCGCATGTGTATAGACTATCGAAAATTGAACACGGCCACCATAAAAAACCATTTCCCTCTTCCCTTTATTGATCAAATGCTTGAAAGATTGGCGCATCATTCTTATTTTTGTTTCCTTGATGGTCATTCCGGATTTCTTCAAATTCCCATTCATCCCGATGACCAAGAGAAAACCACTTTTACATGTCCCTATGGCACCTATGCTTATAGAAGGATGCCATTTGGACTATGCAATGCACCGGGAACGTTTCAAAGATGTATGATGGCAATTTTTTTTGATTTTATTGAAAAATCCATGGAAATTTTTATGGATGATTTTAGTGTCCATGGTACATCTTTTGATTCTTGTCTTGAAATTCTTGATCAAGTGTTAGCTCGATGTGAAGAGTATGGACTTGTTTTAAATTGGGAAAAGTGTCATTTTATGGTTGAACAAGGTGTTGTCCTTGGACATATTGTTTCTAATAGAGGAGTCGAAGTTGATAAGGCGAAAGTCTCCGTGATCGAGAACTTGCCACCACCTACAAATGTCAAAGGGGTGAGGAGTTTTCTAGGTCACGCCGGTTTCTATAGACGATTTATCAAAGACTTTTCCAAGATTGTCAAGCCTTTGACTTCTTTGCTTATGAAATATGCACCTTTTGTTTTTGATGACTCGTGTCTTGAGACCTTTTGCAGGATAAAGACCGCTCTCACCACCACTCCGATTATCAAAGCTCCCGATTGGAGTCTTCCATTTGAGATCATGTGCGATGCTTCCGATTTTGCCGTTGGTGCCGTTCTAGGACAACGGGTTGACAAGAAGCTACATGTGATGTATTATGCAAGCAAAACATTAGATGAAGCCCAATCAAGGTATACAGCAACCGAGAAAGAGATGCTTGCCGTCGTCTATGCCATGGAGAAATTCCGAAATTATGTTACCGGTTCCAAAGTCATAATTCATACCGATCATGCGGCAATTCGATACATCATGTCTAAGAAGGAGACCAAATCCCGACTCTTTCGGTGGGTCCTCCTTTTACAAGAATTCGACATTGAGATTAAAGACAAGGCCGGATCGGAGAACTTGGTAGCGGATCATCTTAGTAGACTAACGGTTAGTAAAGAGAACAATGAAGAAGATGGTATCCCCATCAATGAAGCTATGAGAGATGAGGCCTTGATGGCCATTGATACTATTACACCTTGGTATGCCGATATTGTCTAGTATCTCATTTTATTCTGGACGATTATTCCAAGCAAGAGAGGAAGAAACTACGTTATGAAGCCCGACGCTATTATTGGGACGAGCCATATTTATTCCGCTGTTGTGTAGAAGGAATTTACCGACGATGTGTCACGATCGATGAAGGTTATAATATTGTGAAGCACCTTCACTCGACATCTTATGGTGGACACTTGGCCAACCAAAAGACAATTGCCAAGGTTCTCCAAAGCGGGTTTTGGTGGCCTTCCATGTTCAAGGACATTCGAGCTTTCATTCTCACGTGCGATGCTTGTCAAAAAAGTGGGAATATTACGAGAAGAAATGAGATGCCCCTTCAACCCATCTTAGATATTGAATTGTTCGATGTTTGGGGCATTGATTTCATGGGTCCGTTCACATCCTCTTTTGGTAACAAGTATATCTTAGTAGCGGTTGATTATGTCTCAAAATGGATCGAGGCCGTAGCTTCCCCCACCAATGACTCCAAGGTTGTAATTAAACTTTTCAAGAATGTAATTTCCCGAGATTCGGTATGCCTAGAGCCATAATTAGTGATGGAGGCTCTCATTTTAGAAAAGATACCTTTGAACACCTTCTTAGGAAATATGGTATCACTCACAAGATGTCCCAAGCCTACCACCCTCAATCAAATGGGCAAGCCGAGATCTCCAACCGTCAAATCAAGGGAATTTTAGAGAAAGTTGTAAATACACACCGAAAGGATTGGTCATTAAATTTAAATGACGCCCTTTGGGCATTGAGAACGGCTTACAAAGCGCCGATTGGAATCACTCCTTATCGTCTTGTGTATGGCAAAGCTTGTCATTTACCGGTGGAATTAGAACACAAAGCCGAATGGGCAATCAAAGAGCTAAACTTTGATGAGAGTCTTGTAGGAGATAACCGCCTTCTCCAACTACAAGAATTGGAAGAATTAGGACTAGAAGCCCACGAAAACTCGAAGATTTACAAGGAACGAACCCGCCAATGGCATGATTCTCGAATACTTCGTAAGGACTTCTCCGTTGGTGATAAGGTATTACTCTTCAACTCTCGCTTTAAGCTTTTCCCCGGTAAGTTGAAATCTAAATGGTCGGGTCCTTTCGAAGTGACCAAGGTGCAACCATATGGATCAATAGAGATATCAAGCCCGGAAACCGGGAAGTTTATGGTCAATGGCCAACGCTTGAAGATTTATCACCCCGGTCACATTCGTGAGACCTTCGCTACCATGAAGTTTGGTGAGCTCCCGTTGGGGAGCGATGTTTAACCCCCTCTCGAAATTGATGTAGGTTTGGTGGTATCCTCAACAACCACCTTGTATATATGTATCATATTTCTTTAAGTTGGTTAGTTTGTTAGCTTGAGAATAATGGTTGAACTTGGATTTTGCCATGGAGCATTTATTTGGATGAAGATCAAGCTTTTGGAGAAGTTATGGAGCCAAATTGAAGACCACAAGCATGTTTGTGAGAGATATTGATTATGTAATGTGAGTCGAGCCAATATTTGAATCCTTAGGTGATTGTTGAAGAGCCACGAAATGGTAAGGCGGAAAAACGAAAAAAACAAGACCGCCGAGCGAATTTTTGCCCGGTGAGACCTGACCGGGCGAAACTTTGCCCTACGGAAAAGTTGCCAGAATTGTCGAAATTGAAGAAGATACCACCGAGAGAAATTTCGCCCGGTGAGATTTTGACCGGGTGAAATTTCACCCGGTGGAAAAAGTGGCAAAAATGATTTTCACGACGAAAAGTCCGTCGGGTGAAATTTCACCCGGTGGTCCTTGACCGGGTGAAATTTCACCCGGCAACATGGGCTTGCTCAATCACCCATAATACACCTCCTCACTACAATTTCAATTCCCTCCTTCATATTTACCACCCTTAACTTTCCCTCCAAAAATTTTTACACCAAATTTTTACCACCAACTTTAAAACTTTCACTTTCCCTCCCAACCACCCTTATTTATATCACTCCTTTTTACCTCACAATTCACTCCACATTTTCACCCATAATAAACACATCAAACCACCTTCCATACCCATTCACATTCAAACCTCCATTCACAATTCCATTTCAACTTGGTGATTATTTCCTTGGGTTTTTGAAGAGAGAAAAGCTAAAGTTTCGGGATTTTCCTTGCAAATATTATTATGGAGACAAGAGCCCAACGAGCCGCACGTAAACAAGGTATGGCTTCGACCTCTAATACTTCTAAACGTTCTAATTCTTGTAAGCCCAAACTTTCACCTTGTCCTAATACACCCTTAGCTCAAACCTTCTCCGAAAAGACTTTTCGGAGCACAAGGTGGCCTTGTCCTTTCATAATGGAACTTCTAGGAATAGAGGACGATATTAGAGAGTTATCGTCTAGGACCGGAACAAGCGAACTTATCAAGTTTCTGCCTTGCACAAATAAAGACTTGACATGTGAGTTCTTAGGTACCTTTACAATCGATAACCCGACCACACCAAGAGAGTTTAAATTTAGATTGTTCGGTAGAACTCATTGTTTAACTGTTTCTGAATTCGGCCTAGCCTTAGGTCTACCCTCATCGGGTACAGGAATTAGCAAACCTTTGAGTAATGTTCAAGCTAGTGCTTCTAGAAGAGACCTTTGGCGGTGCATAGCACGTGGTCAACGAGATTTCGAACCTAATTCAAACTTTACCGCTGAAATCCGTAACCCCGCTATTCGTTACTTTGCCGAGATACTTTCTCATTGCTTGATACCATCTACCGATAATATTTTTAATCTTAATGTGTGCGTCTTACAATTGATTTCTGACTCTTTGCTTGGTAACCCTAACCCCCTTGACCTACCGCTTGTTGTAGCGTTGCATTTTCATCAAATTATTATTGCTCAACGCCCCTTCGTAGACTGTGGAGGTCTTGTGACCTTAATCGCTAAAAACTTGGGTTATGCGACCGACCACCTTATCCCACTAGATAATCGAGTCTGGCTTGACGAGGCCTATCTTCCAGCTTGGATATTTAATATACCCGAACCATTTGACATGACTGTGCTTTAATAGTCCCCAACATACACCGAACCAATATTTATAATTGTCACAATTGGGATCCCTTAGGTCCCGGTGAATTCCGACTAAACCAATCGGGGGGAATGGAAATTTGGGAGTATGCGAACTATAGGTTACCTGAGGGTCGTACATTATTCGACCTTTCTGAGCTAGAACCCACTGAGGGCGTCCAACCCTTACCCGGGTCTCCGACGGTTTCTTTTGCGTCAAATGATTACCCAAATGAAACTATCCCCAGAGTCGGTCGGTGTTGTGTGTGCTGTGTGTGTGTGTGTGGATTAGGTCGGTGAGTCTTTAATCAATCTTTGAAATGAATTTATTCCTTGTTCCTTGCTTCATCAGTTTATAATCATTGTGATTGTCCTACCTCTAACAAAATTGCAAGATGTCCCACTGTCCCATCAATTTTTATGGCCGTTGCGGCCTTGGTTTTGCTCCCGGTCTTTAGGCGATGTGATTACGCCATTGACCTTTTTGAAAAATCCAAATTTCAATCAACTTTCCTCAATTTTTCTTAATCTGGACTAGGTGACGTGACTACACCTACGCCCAATTTTTCACCCCCTCGCTTTAATTTCTTTTCTTCTCTTTTACTTCTTTTTCAACTAGGGTCTAGGTGATGTGATTGCACCTAGTCCCGCCCCTATTTTTCATTTATCTTTTTTTTCCTTTTTTCTTTTTCTTCTCTCAAAATTTTTGAAAAATCCAAAAACACTTGAAAAATCCTAAAAATCCAAAAAGATTTTTCTTTTCCATCTTTTTCGTTCTTCCCCTACTTGTCCATTGAGGACAATGTACAGTTTTAGTGTGGGGGAAGGAGTCTACTATCTTTTATTTTGCTAAAAATCTTTTCAAAATCCATAAAAATATGAAAAATTCGAAAAATCAAAAACATTTTTTTCTCCTTTCCTTCCCTTTTCTTTTGTTGTTTCTCGTTATGTTTTCGTGTTCCTTGTACGGTTTTGTTCTCTACTCTTACAGGTAACCACCACCTTGAAGCTGGAATTGAAGAGATTATGAAAGCACTCTGCTTGGTAACTTCCTTCCTTCTTTCTTTAATTTTGTAGAGGAGTTAGGTTGTTGCTATTGGAGGCTCTCGAAGTTGAGCATTTTGGGTGTTGTGGTTGATTGTGTGCTTGTATGTTGACGGAGTATGGAGTACATGACTTTACTTGTGTTTTCTTCTATTTGCTTTTTTTTCTTTTCCGTGTGTTCCTTTTTGCTTTTGTATAGCGTGTCTAGGACTAAATGTTTTCGAAAACCCGATTACAAACTTATTGCAAGAGTTTACGTTCCATTGTAGATAACCCATTGCGGATTTTGGACCTTAATCTAGTAGAATGACTCTTAATCAATGAATTTGTTGATCCTTTAGCTTGAGTCCACCTTTTCTACTAGAGGTTTACTTCGGGGTTTGCATTTGACCACCTTGACCACCCATGGAGGAGTTAGGCCTTGGTTCCCCCATCCCGTTTTCTAGGTGACCTTGCTCGAATGACCATTGCACCTTTAGTCCGAATTCTTTCCGCCTTTTTGTGGGTTATCCGGAATGGCGCGTGTTCTCGTTTACCTATTTTCCCTCCACCTATACATCACCACAAAAGTTTACACAAAAATAACCTCCAAGCTTGGTTATGAACCACATCAAAATCAAAAAGCCAAAAAAGAGCAAACCAAAAGCAAGAGAAAAGGGCACAAAAATATGAAAAAAAGAAGGAGAGAAAAGGAGCTTCAAATGAAATCATATCATCAAAAACATCTCCTATAAAAAAATGGCCCTTTGATCGATTCATCGCCGTGAAGTGCCAACTAGAGGACCGAGTCCCGAGGTAGGAAGATAGCGGTGATTAGTCGATCCACCTCAATAATTGTAAACACTCCATCTTTTGTTTGGGCAAATTTAGGAAATTCGAGTTTGGAACGACCCTCTTGGCTTAGCCAAAGAGAGCGGGACTGCACCTACCTACAGTGTCGAACGAATCAATGGTTCACTTTTTCCACTCCGTTATACGCCCCGTCGTACCCCTTTAGAAGACAAGGAGGATCTAGGCTAAGTTATCAACATCTATATTGCTTAATTGTCATAGTATTACTTTTTCCACTCCGTTATATTGCTTTGGTTCTTGTTTACGTGGGTCATTAATCTTGGAAGTTTATTGTTGTTTTAGGTAAGTAATCGGTGTCTTCCCCGCCGTCTTGATGAGGGATTCGGTGTTTTATTTTTTCTTTGGATGCGTCTATTCTTTCGTGTTATATGTTTTTGTGTGTTTAGTCGCATCCACCATTTTGAGCAAGCCTCAACTTGCCTTGCATGCGAGTACTCTACCTCATGGGTATTTCGATGTGAGTTGAAGGGACGGAGCGGGCCCGTTAATTGCCCCGTATCGGCTTAGCACAATCTAGCTAGTAGTAGTAGTATGTAGTTTCTTTTTGGGTCTTTGCTCGGGGACGAGCAACGGTTTAGTGTGGGGGAATTGTTGTGTGCTAAAATTAGACCGTTTTTCCCCTCATTTAGACCTGTTTTTCCCTCGTTTTGCGAGTTTAGAGTGCGATTATCGCCATATTTTGTGTACTTCTCGCATTAGCGTCCCTCTTGTGCGTTTTACGTGTTTTTGGTAGTTTTTCTATCGATTTTGATAGGATTTGGCACCGAAATCACGATCGAGCTTCCACGAGCACAAGGGGTGGGAATACCGTCCCAAGAGTAAAGCACACAACTTAAAGTCTAGAGCCATCCAATCAATCAATGAAGAATGAGACAAAGAAAGAAGCCAGAGTGATGACCGGGCGAAATTTCACCCGACGGTAAAAATGCCTCCCCGAAGATTTTCCGAGACTTCCCACCGGGCGAAATTTCGCCCACCGGGTGAAATTTCGCCCGATGCAAAGATGTACCGGAAATCGCAAAAAGTGAAGAAAATCTCATCGGGCGAAATTTCACCCGGTGGGATTAATCGTCATGACCGCAGGGCAAAGTTTCACCCCATGAAGATGCTAAGGGTGATTTTCTCACTAATGGAGCATAAAGTGGATTTGGGCTTTAGGTTAAATACCCATTAAGAGATTACTATATATAGGTTACCCTAGTTTGTTGCCCAAGGCACCATTGATTAGAGTAGTATTAGCATCCATCATCCACCATTAGTGTAGTTACACATCCATTAGTAGTAATTTAGTAATATTCTTAGTTATTCTCTAAAAATCTAGTAGTTTACATAGTAATTAGTACTCCCTCCCCACCACTAAGATCTTCCCACTTTCCTTAAAAGGAAACTCCACTAAGATTTTCCCACTTCAAAACTTTCCTTATTCATCCATTATACTCTCTCTCTCTATTGGTTACTTTTTGTGATTCGACATCTTGAACCCCACCAAACAATTTACCACCTTTCATTACCCATTTCTTAATTCATGTGCCATAATGAAGTGGGAAAATCATTGTGGTGGGGAGGGAGTAGTAGATCTACTTAGTTTCTATCATCAATTCTCTAGATTACAAGTTTGTAGAAGATTATTTCAAGTTTTATTGAAGATTTGTTGGGTTTATTGAAGGATTAGTGACAAGTTTTTCATCTTCTCCATCAAAGATTCAATCTTTATTCATGCAATCTTCTTATTTCTTCTAGATCTTCATAGTTGGTACATTTCTTTCCACTCTCTTATCTCTAGTTTAGATTTAATGTTATTTCCTTGTTATTATCTTGTTTAGATCATCTTAGTATTGTTAGTTTCTCTAGATTTTGTTCATGTTGCTCTAGATTATTCTCTAGTTTATTTTGTTAGATCATGTCATTTTCATAGTTTAGTGGGTAATTGTTAGATCATAGTTTTTTCATCATCTTGTAGTTAGTTTCCTTAGATCTAATTAATATGCATGTTGTAGTTAGTTTTCCTTAGTTAATGTTTTATTGTCTTTCATTATGATTAGTGAGTAGATTTCTTGTTGAGGAGTTTAGGGATGAGGGTCTGGATTATTTGAATTTAGGGGTATTGGTGGGTTGCTTGCTTGTTGGTTTATCTTGCTTGTGGTTGTTGTGTCATTGTTGTTTTAGTCCGGCCAACTAGACCGACCTTGACTCATTTCTATCAATATGGGGAAACTCGGGGTAGAAATTACCACAACAAGAGACTTACCCTTTTTCGCCGCGAAAGCGAGTTTTTAGGTGGGTTGGGTCCGAAAGGTGGCACTCTCCCTTATCAATGTTGCAACAAAAACTCGATCCCAACCTTCTTATACAACTGTTTTTTTGCAATAGACAACTGACTTACAACAGTTGAGTAGTTTGGAGTTGTATATTAGTGTGACCATAGACATTTGTTTTACAACGGTTGTCTATTGATTAATAAACAACTGTTTTTTAAAAACAACAGTTGTCTATTATGTATATAGACAACTGTTTTTCTAAAACAACAGTTGTCTATATACATAATAGACAACAGTTTTTCTAAAATACGTTTATATAGATATGTGCTTAACGTATACATATTTTATGTTTTTTAATAATTCTGAAATACGTACTTAATAACAAACCATAAAAAAGGAATACCATAGCGAATAATTGAACAAAAGAAGTTACATTTTTATAAAATCCAACATCCAAAATCTAAAGGATACATAAAATCATTATCCAACCTCCAAAATCCAAAAGACACACATAAAATCATTATCCATTGTCCAAAAGTACCTAAAACCATAATCCAACTAACACCTTGTCCACATAAGGTAATCTGATGCATCATATACGACTAATTATTAAGAAAATAATCCACCCATAATCCACAAACTTCGTCAATATCTTCTTGAGAATATGGCATCATATAGTTGAAATGCTACAAAAACAATAATATAAATGAACTAATTATTTTGTTTCAATTATGTGCATTAAACAAATGATTGAAACAAGAGAAAGTGTGAAAACCCAAGTCTTACCTCATTGACGGTTCTCTTCAAATCAGAACGAGTGATAATTTCAATCATATATTTCATCACGTAATAACCTGATAAGTGTAGTTTGTAGTGCCTAATTTGTTGTGTTTGGTCCCGGTTTCTCTTGTGGAATCGCTCCTTGGGAGCGGTTTCTGGGCTACTTATGCTTCTTCTAGTTCGTTTTAGGTTCCCAAGACCGTTCATGGAGAATTAGAACGATTTCGACTCGTTTCATACACTTTTGGAGCCAACGAAGAGAAGGAGCGATCACTCGGTGCCTTGGATTCGATCCCGAGACCTTGGGACCCATTCCCGAGCCCCTTAGACTCAATCCCGAGCCCCGAGAATCGATGGGAAGCCCATGAGAGGCAAGGAGGGACCTTAAAGATCATAATGGAGGCCTACAAGACCCTTCCCGGGCGGGATAGTAGCCTTCCCGACCGGGAAGGGGTGTGCGTTTACAGCAGCTCCTGTTTTGGGGCCGTCCCGGTCGGGACCACTTTCTCCCAGACGGGACCATCTCGTCCCGGACGGGATGGGTCAGCTACAGCACGAGAACTTTCTTTTCATTCTCCTTCACTCTTGTAACCTTATAAATACTCCTCCCTTGTATTGTTTAAGGATCATACATTATCTTACAATATCTTAGACCTCTCTACATTAGACTAAACCCTAGATAGAGTGCCTCTTTTCATTAGCTTAATCTCTCTTTAAACTCTTGTTAATCTTAGATTAATCTAGTTTATTAGTCTTGTATTGAAGAGATTCTTGAAGACTCATCCAAGATTGACAACCTTGGAGATTATTTGGGTTTCTTATTAATGCAAGTTCTCATCTTTTGATCTTCTTGTTAGTGGGTATAATTTCTTTTCTCTTAATCTTTGTTAATCTCTCAAGTTTTAATCTTTACATATTGTTTATTGTTCTTGTTTGTTCATAATGAATGTTTGGTTGTTTATGTTGATTTCTCTTATCATTGTTATTGTTAGTTTGATAATGAGTGAGTAGACTCCTTGTGGGGTTAGTAGGGGGATTAAGTGTGGATTATGGGTGATTAGAGTTTGATTTTGGGTAAAGGTGATCCCTTTGTTGCTAGTCACTTATTGGGCACACTATGTGTTTGTTGTATTGCTTGTGTGGGTAGTAGTGGCCAATGCTTCTCATACTTGTTCTCATCTTCTCATTGTGTATTCGATTTGTGGTTGAATGTTTGTGTTTTGAGTAGCATCTTGCATGAATGTTCGGGTCTAGTCTTAGACACGAGAGTGCGGACTTTGGCTTTGGCGCGAGAGCGCAAACCGACCTTAGTAACTAAGCGGAACCTACACCCTTGATTACCCAATCATCCTACTACACTTATGAACCCGACCTAACCCTACTCCTTCCCAAATTTTATTTCTGTACCTCTTTAGCCTTCTTCTCTACTTTGTTAGTGTTTCTAATCTTTAGTTGTTTCAATTAACTTTTATTTTATCTATTTCATTGTTAGTCCATTTCCATACCTCTCAACCATCATAGTTTGTCAATTATTGCCTTCTTTGTGTTTGTTTGTGTAACTTAGCCTTGTTTCTAGGTAGACCTAGTCTAGACACCCATAACCGTCTCCGTGGACACGACCCGACTTACCCTAGCTACCGTTAGGATTAGTTGGACTTTACTTGATCAGTGGGGGACGCGGCAAAACCCTCGCATCAATTAGGCGCCGTTGCCGGAGACGGTGCATGTTTAGACTAAGTTTGCTTATTAGCTAGACTTAGTTACCCTTCTTGTGCTCTTCTTCTATCTCTTGTGCATATTTTGTAGGTTTTTCTCGCTTTCATATCTTTCTTTTCTCTTTGTCTCCCGTTGTGTTCGTTTATTGTCTTTGCCTAGTGCCCAAAAAGCACTAGGTGTTCTCACGTTTGTTCAAGTGTGTAGTGCATGCCTAGGAGGGAAGGCGACTTCTTTCTCTTCAATCCAGAGCCGGAGAGACTCTTTAGAGCCGCCAACGGACGATTGATCGGGTTAGACACTCTCAACCGGGTACTAGCAATACCATTGAAGAGCAAGCTCTAGGATCCGACTTAAACGAAACACCTCGAGAGACGGCCGAAAGGGAATTTCATTAATCCTTTGGGTACTTCTCAACCTAGTTCTCCCTCTACTTCTACATCAACACCATCTACACCGTCCTCTCCCGCATATCCAATAATGCCTAAGTTATCTTCTCATTCAACCTTTACGGAAGACGTTTTGCCCGGTCCAACCGCTTTACCGGAGGCATATACCGGCAACTTTGTGGCAAAAACACAATTCATCCAATTGGTCAAAAGAAGTCAATTTAGTGGGTTACCAACCGAAGATCCTCATCAACACATGGAAACCTTTTCGGATTATTGCGATGCTATCTCACAAACGGGAATAACCCAAGACCAAATCTAGTGGGTATTATTTCCTTTCTCTTTGATCGGTAAAGCTAAGCAATGGTTCAAAGGGTTAGACAAGGCGACTATTGGTATTGATACTTAGAAGAAGCTAGCCTTAGCTTTCTACCAACAATTTTATCCCCCGGAGAAGACAAATCTATTGCGAGCCTCTATCACGGGATTCCAACAACGTGATGAAGAAAGCCTCTACGAATCGTGAGAAAGATTCAAAGCCTTGATCCGCTCTTGTCCTCACCATGGTCTATCACAGTGGTTCCTTGTTCAACAGTTTTGGAATGAGTTATTTGAAGACTCAAGGGCCATTCTCAACATGGGATCGAACGAAAGGTTTACCGGGGTGGATGATGACCAAACTTGGTTAAGAATCGAGGAGATGGCGGTACACAACTCCCAATACTAAAGGCCTAGGAAGGCGAATCGCGGAGGAAGGCACGAGATCGATGCCATTACACAACTAAGCATTGATCTTGGAGCTCAACTAAAAACCCACATGGAATCTATTGACAAGAAGATCCAAAGCCATTTTTATCAACGTCAAAGTGCTAGTGCCTCCCACCAACATTCCATTCAACAAGTTAATGCTTTGAGAGTTGTATCTCCTACATCTTATTATGGGATATTCGATACTTGCGGGATAGTGGGACATGAGCCTTTACATTGTCGTGGTAGTATTGAGCAAGTGAACGCCTTTCAAGCGTTCAAGCAAGGTGCCCCCTATCCCCATATGTTTCAAGCTTCCCAACAAGTTCCCCAACAACAATCTCTACAACACCGTCCATATGTGACACCTCCCTTACGGGACAACAATCAAAGCTACCAAGGTTATATAGGCAACCCAAGGCCATTCAACAATTTCATGCAACATAACCAAGGTACCTTCAACAACAATCAAGGGTTCCAACAAGGGAACTTCAATCAAGGTGGTTTCCAAGGGAACCAACACTCCCAAGGACACCATAACTACAACCAAGGTAACAGTCAAGGCCTTAATCAAGGTAACTCTCATGGGTTCCAAGGGAACCATCAACAACATCAAGGATCTCAAGGTACTCAACATGAAAGCAAGCAAAGGAGTCGATCTCCAATTAATGATTATGGCATTCCTCTAGCCATCACCAACACTCCTCATAACCAACAATCTCCCCCTCCGGATTTCGACATGCAAAAATCAATGTTTGAAATGTAAAGAGGTCAATTGGAGACACAAAGAACCCAACAAGAAATTATTGCTCAACTTCAAAGGGATAACTTGGCAAGAGATGCTCATATGAAGATGCTCGAAACCCAAATAGCTCAACTTGCTTCGGGTAGCTCTTCAAGGCAAAAGGAGCAACTACCTCCTCAAGGTGAAACGGCAAAATTTGAGCATGTGAATGCTATTACCTTGAGGTGTGGTTCATCTTATAATTCCCCCTTACTCCCTAATGAGCAAGAACCAACGAAAGAGATTGTATCTCCACTTCAAGATAATTCAAGCTTGGGAAATCCAATGGAGGAACAAGTTTTGTGGGGGATTGAGAAACCCCATGAAGACAAGGTCCCCCCACTTCAAGGAAAAGACAAAGGAAAAGGAAAAATGTCATTCGAAAAGTCCAACCTTAATGAGCAAGATAAGGTACATATCAAGTTGCCTTTCCCAACAAGGCAATTGAAGACTAAGGTGGATGTTCAATATGACAAGTTCCTTAATATTGTGAAGAAATTGGATGTAAGTGTCCCTTTTACCGACCTACTTACCCAAATACCGGCATACGGAAGATTCATGAAAGAAATCTTGGCAAGGAAGAGATCCGCCGACAAGGAAGAGACCATAGCGTTCACAAGAGCGGTGAGCGAGCTTATTCAAGGTTCTACGCTTCCCAAGTTGAAGGATCCGGGTAGTTTCTCGATCCCGTGCACCATAGGCAACTTCAAGATTGAGAGAGCACTATGTGATTTGGGTGCGAGTGTAAGCATCATTCCCTATTCCATTTGTGAGCGACTTGGGATGAAGGAGCTCAAGTGTACTTCCATTACACTCCAAATGGCTGATAGTTCCCTCAACCGACCTTTGGGGATGTTGGAAGATGTGCCAATAAGAATCGGGAAGTTCTTCATTCCGGTCGACTTCCTTGTACATTGACATGCCGGAAGATGCTATCACTCCCATTATCCTTGGGTGCCCATTTCTACATACCGTCGGTGCTATGATTGATGTAAAGAAAGGTAGGATCACATTTGAGCTAGGCGACGAGAAGCTCGTGTTTCACCTCCAAGGCAACACCTCGCCTACTAATGATGAGTCTTGTAAAATGATCACCGCCATGAAAGACATCGATCTAGGAGATGAGTCGGGTAAAAGCTTGAAGAACAACTTCTATGGAATTGAGGATGATGATTCCGAGTTTGGGGCGGATGAATGCCCGTATCATGAATTTGAAGACAAGTTGCAAGGCAAGAAGAAAGTTGAGCCTCCCTTGAGGCCTTGTGAGGATGAGTGTAAGTTTGGTTATATCCCGAAGGATCGCAAATACAAGTTCAAACCATTGAACTTAGTAGATCGGGATGCCCCGGGAACTTCGAGGTTAGATCATGAAGACCCTTGGAGTGTGGATGGATATACCACAAGCTTGATTGAAGACTTTGCGAGAGCCTTCGATTTGTTACTTCGAGCCCTTGATGGAGATGGAATTGGCCAAGTGTTGTTAAAAAAATGATTGAAGAATTCACCACCTTTGGTTTGACGGAGTTCCAAAAGAACCGTCTCTTTGTATATATATATCTTTCTTGTAACTCTTTTAGGTTTTGTGAAATTCTTGTGATTTGGTATTTTGATGAGCGATGTGAGGGAGGGATTTTGATGAATGTGTTTGAGCTTACTTGTAGGTGTGAAGTGAAGATGAATCTTAGAGAGTAATGGTTATTGATAGAGCTTGGATTGTGAGCATGGGAGTCGGTTTTTGAAGCTTTGGACAAGCCTTTCGGGTTATAGAGGGGTTGAGGACTCTTCCCGGCCGAGAAGAGAGCATTCCGACCGGGAAAGTTGAGCCATCCCGACCGGGAAGGAGCCATCCCGATCGGGATGAGGGTACCAAAAATGGAACTTTCTGGAGTGTCTTCCCGACCGGGACGAGAGCTTCCCGACTGGGACCATCCATCCCGACCGGGATGATGCCCTGCTCCTTCTTTTGGCCTCTTCTTTGTCATTCGAGCCCACCCAACCATATTATACCCCCTCCCAACCTCCCTACCTACCCTTGCACCTATCATATGACCTCTACACTTCATATATACACATTTACCTCATTTTCTCTTCACTTTACACCGATTTTCACATCAAACCCCACCCCCTTATACCTTTGCACCACAACCATGCGATATTATCGAATTTGAAGTGGGATGACAATGAAGTAGACAAGCAAAAGTGCCTATATTGATCATTGAGATGATGGAGTTCGTGAGTTGCTAACCTATCGGTAAGGCGACTCTAATTTCTTTTCCGTCTTTTATTGCCTGTCTCCCTTTAGATACTCCCCTTACCCCTTGTCATGGTGGCCTTTGGGGCCTTGGTAATTGTTGCTCCCGACTCTCGATGACGTGACTACATCGAGAGTCATTTGAAAAATCCAAATTTACAAGATTTTCACCCTTTTTGTAGGATTTAGCCGGATTTGGGCGGAATCCGGGCTAGGTGACTTGATTACACCTAGTCCTTCCCTCTCATTCCCTTTTATTTCCTTCTTTTTATTTCTCCCCCCTTCCATATCTTTTCTAGTCTCGACCCATGGTGACTTGATTACACCCCGGCCGGACACATTCTATCTTTTTTTTCTCCCCTTTTCGTTTTGATTTTTAGCTTTATTTTCGTAGTTTCTTTTCTTTAGTGTCTCCATACACTACGATCAAGCATGAGGACATTGCTTGGTTTAAGTGTGGGGGAGCGATATTCTAGTATAGTTTAGTTTTATTTTCGTAGTTTTTTCGAAAAATCTTTCAAAACCATAAAAATTTGAAAAAATTTCACAAAAATCAAAAAGATTTTCTTTTGTGTGTTTTCCTCTTGTGTCGTTGTGTCGTACTTTTGTTGTGTTGTGCGTGTTGCTCCCTTTTTCCTTGTAGGTCGCTTATTCACCGTCAACTTTGGAGGGCTTTCAAGACACCCGGTAACATCTTTTATCCCTTTTTCTTCTTTGTCTCTTGTGGAGTTTGGAGAAGATTTGTGATGTTGTGTGTTCGGGTGGAGCTTTGTAGAGTTTGTGGTTGATTTGGTGACTTGTTTGGAAATTCGGGGTGGTGTTTGTTCTCTTTATGTGTTTGTTTTGTTTTGTCTTGTTTTGTTGCCTTTGCCTCTTTTTCTTTCGTTTTCGTCGTGTCTTCGTCTTGTGATGTGTAGTTTTGTCTAGTGTATAAAAAGATTTTCGAAAACCCGATTTTGAGGCTAGTGTGCAAGTGTTTACTTTCCCCTTCTAGCAACATGAATCGAGTCTTGGACTTTAGTCTAGCAGAATGACCCTAAATCAATGATTTCGTTGGTTTCTTACCTTGAGTCCACCTAGCTTACTAGGGATTTACTACGGGATTTGCATTTTTGACCATTATGATCACCCACGGTGTGAAAAGGCCTTGGTTGCCGAGTCCCGTCCCTTAGGTGACCGTGTTCGGAATTGCTTTGACTTGTCCAAGTTTCTCCCCTTTTTGTGGGTTTGAAGGGAAGGCGCCGTCCCAACTCACCCACTCTCCTACCTCCTACACATATCCACAAAATAAAGTTGCAAATTGTTGAAATCTCTTTCTTAGTTACAAAAGAAATGCCTACACCTCAAATCTAGTCAAAAGGGCAAAGAAAAAAAATGAAAGAAAGAAAAGATAGAAGAAAAAGAAAAGGCACAAAAAGCCAAAAAGAAAATACAAAAGATAAAAAAGAGATGGCATAGCAACACAAAAAGCAAAAATGCAAAAGAAAGAAAAATGCCAAAAGAAAACCGTCTCACAAAAAGATTCTCACCCTCTCAAAATAAGCCTTTTTTCCGATCGTTACCGTGAAGAGCCTACCAAAGGACCGAGTCCCTAGGAAGGATGATAGCAGTAATGATCGGTCTTCCCTCATTTAGCAATCATATCCACCTTTTTACTTGGACTAGTTGGGCGATTCTGAGCATGGGCCGACCCTCTTGGCTCATCGCTAAAGGGGGCGGGGTCTCACTTACCTACACTGTCGACTAACTTCGTGGTACATTATTTTTTCATCCCGCCGATCTTCCCGTAGTACGTTCTTAGAAGGTTAGGAGGAACCTAGGTAAGTTACCAACGTTTTTTATTGCTTTGTTGTCATACTATTAGGATTTTGTCCATTTCGGTTTGTATTGCTAGCTTGGGAACGTTGTCACTTGCCTTGAGTCCTTAACCGGTGTTTCTTTCACCGCTTTGTAGAGGGAAGCGGTATTTGTTTCTTCTTGGATGCAACCGATTGTTTGTTTATTGGTTTGTTCGTTTGTTTGTGTGTTTTTGTGTCCGGTTGCATCCACAGTTTTGTCGCAAGACCTCACTTGCCTTGCGGAGTGCACTTTCCCTCTAGGTGTACTCGCGTGAGTTGAAAGGGCGTAGGGTGCGCTAATACCCACTCGGCTAGTAGTCTATTTTCTTTTAGTCTTTAGTTAGTTGGTGCTTACTCGAGGACGAGTGAGGGTTAAGTGTGGGGTAGTTGATAAGTGTAGTTTGTAGTGCCTAATTTGTGGTGTTTGGTCCCGGTTTCTCTTGTGGAATCGCTCCTTGGGAGCGGTTTCTGGGCTACTTATGCTTCTTTTAGTTCGTTTTAGGTTCCCAAGACCGTTCATGGAGAATTAGAACGATTCCCACTCGTTTCATACACCTTTGGAGCCAACGAAGAGAAGGAGCGATCACTCGGTGCCTTGGATTCGATCCTGAGACCTTGGGACCCATTCCCGAGCTCCTTAGACTCGATCCCGAGCCCCGAGAATCGATGGGAAGCCCATGAGAGGCAAGGAGGGACCTTAAAGATCATAATGAAGGCCTACAAGACCCTTCTCGGGCGGGATAGTAGCCTTCCCGACCGGGAAGGGGTGTGCGTTTACAGCAGCGCCTGTTTTGGGGCCGTCCCGGTCGGGACCACTTCGTCCCGGACGGGACCATCTCGTCCCGGACGGAATGGGTCAGCTACAGCACGAGAACTTTCTTTTCATTCTCCTTCACTCTTGTAACCTTATAAATACTCCTCCCTTGTATTGTTTAAGGATCTTACACTATCTTAGACCTCTCTACATTAGACTAAACCCTAGATAGAGTGCCTCTTTTCATTAGCTTAATCTCTCTTTAAACTCTTGTTAATCTTAGATTAATCTAGTTTATTAGTCTTGTATTGAAGAGATTCTTGAAGACTCATCCAAGATTGACAACCTTGGAGATTATTTGGGTTTCTTATTAATGCAAGTTCTCATCTTTTGATCTTCTTGTTAGTGGGTATAATTTCTTTTCTCTTAATCTTTGTTAATCTCTCAAGTTTTAATCTTTACATATTGTTTATTGTTCTTGTTTGTTCATAATGAATGTTTGGTTGTTTATGTTGATTTCTCTTATCATTGTTATTGTTAGTTTGATAATGAGTGAGTAGACTCCTTGTGGGGTTAGTAGGGGGATTAAGTGTGGATTATGGGTGATTAGAGTTTGATTTTGGGTAAAGGTGATCCCTTTGTTTGTCAATTATTCCATACCTCTCAACCATCATAGTTTGTCAATTATTGCCTTCTTTGTGTTTGTTTGTGTAACTTAGCCTTGTTTCTAGGTAGACCTAGTCTAGACACCCATAACCGTGTCCGTGGACATGACCCGACTTACCCTATCTACCGTTAGGATTAGTTGGACTTTACTTGATCGGTGGGGGACGCGGCAAAACCCTCGCATCATAACCGCACTCTGTTTTCCGAGCATGAGGAGCCGACTATATTGCCACAAGTACAACAAAGTGTAAGAGTCGTACAAAGGAAAAAGAAGTTTACTGCGAGCATATCATACATTCTATATAAAAACATTCTACATAAAATCCAAGGGGGCTAGCTTTTCCATTTGAACGGAGTTTAATTCCTCACCCATCAAAGTCTCCCGAACCCTATGAACCAAAATCACCCCATTCTTACGTCCCGTCACCACAACACTCTCATTCATAAAAGTCGACATATACGAAAGTATTAGCATTTCATACTAGTACTTGTAATTGAAAACTAAACCATATTTTGGGGCTTTTAATTATCGATGAACCAATTGATCCGTTTTTTTTGTAGACATTCAAATTTACACTAAACAATGTGATTACACTTACGAACTCATCAGTTCATCGATAACTTAAAGTTCCAATGGAGTTGAGTGGAGGGTTAATTAAGGAAGGCTGATTTAATTTTTGAATTCAGTATGTATGTACAATAAGAGGATTGATAATGTGGTGTAGACTAGAGGTGTGGTGGATTAAGGCTCATCTCTGGTGGTCGTTTTGGTGGGTATTACTATTTGAGCCATGGGTGTTGTTGTCTGTCAAGTCAGAAGGATGTGAAGGAAATGGAGGGGGTTCATACGATTGTTGCTTCGTAGCACCTCTTATCATTTGGTGGTCTGCTTACTAATGTTATACTGGGACAAATACAATAGTGAGGGACTGAGGGGTAATATATTGTGACTATATTGTTAAGCAACCTTACACAGGAGTAATTATTATTTACTGTATTATTATTATTATTACCAATGTCACCTGATTAACAGGTAACCGGTTGTTTCCTTCAACTCCATATTTTTTTTAGGAAGAAGGTGTCAGTACTCAGGGGACGGATTATTATTCAAAACTGAAGCTAAAAAATAACAAGGAAATGGGAAGTTTTGAGAAAATAAAATACGAGGTTGAGAAAACCAGACGATTCACATAATATACGAGGTTTAAATAAGTACATACATTAACTTTCACCCACTACGGAATTTAAGAACTCTTCCTTGCACCCCCTCTATAGTTGTACACTTTCATAGAACTAGCACGGGAAAAAGAAAAGTTAAGTCACTATTAAAGAAGAAACATGAGTAAAAATGAAAAATTATCTATAATAATATATTGAGATAACTCACGTATTAAGTAAAGTTTTAAATCCACTAGGCTCAGACTTTCCAAGTGGGTCAAACCAATATACTTGGTTATGCTCAACAATATTTATCAAAAGAAGCATCCAATGTTCCCTATTAACATTAAAATCAACTTCCCTTAATCAAGTGTGTGTGTGTGTATCATTTATATAAAAAATAGTTTAAATTTTATTACTTCAAAAGGATATACTTACTCTTTTTAGAATGGAGCTAGATATACTAGTTTTTTCCCTTTCATCATCCATTCAGATATATATGTCGTCAAAGCATCGGTATCATGACCTGTCAATGATGTCTTCTCCGGACAAAAAAACCCATATCTATTGGAGTCACAAATACTACGCAAGTACCTAAGTAACACAAAAAAATCATGAGATATCTTTGACCTTTGTATATCTCAAATCATGTGACTAGGGATGGGAATCGAGTGGTGGAGTGGGGGCTATAGTGAAGTGGACTCCCCGATGTTGTCCTGCCTGTATCATGTATGCTACTTCGCTTGCTGCTAGTGCTGATGCTTCCTGAGAGTTTGGAAAACATAAGAAGAATATGCACGACTACATCCCACGGGAAAAAAAACACAAAAAAAGTGCCTTAGAAAGGTAAGTGAAGTGACGAACTCGTCTCTGCCTTCGGCATTGCAGTATACCGATAGCCCATGCCATTATATAGCACGGAAGAAGAAAACCAGCGGCACGAAGCAGGAAAAGCTGCCAAGAAATAACCGGTCAATAATGTGGCACAAAGCAAGTAATTGAAGAAGGAAGTCAATTCTATATTTATATCAATACAAATAATGTGTAGCTCGAATACTTATGGAGAAGAAAGTCGAGACATCATCCTCTTCTTCATCAGGATCGGTGACATATAGAGCATGCCCCAACAGAAACAAAGCCATTAACTGCCACATGGAAGACCATTAGACCAAAACATGAAAACTTGTTTATTTAACCCAAAATGTATACAATTTTATTTTCAGACTGAACCTCAGCTCAGAATTGCGAGCATACACATAAAAGGTCTTAAGCAAAGGCTTTTAGGAAAGAACGATTGACAAGGAAAACTTACAATAAGAGCAGCAGAACGACAAAATGCAGCTCCATTGGCAATTGTATCAGCATACTCATCATATTCTGCTTCCAATAGATGTCTTTCAGCTTCCGCCATGGCCAAAAGACGTGGATCATTCAAGTGTAATGGAGCACCAGACACTATCCACTGGCTATTGTCACGAACAAATAGGAGAGTATGCGTTAAATATTTATTATGGAGACAGTGTAAAATATAGAAGACATTGGTTGAAACAGAGATTACTTGATATCTATAGCCATCTCATCAGTCTGTGGAGGTGGTGGTGCAGTGTATCCAGACTGGTAAGGCTACATGCCAAACAAAAAACACGAGGCGGAACGATATCAAAATCATTAAACAAAAAACACCAAAACATAAGTGAAAGCATAAAGAATATTATACAGCTCACAGCCACAACCAAGCGATCCATAGACAAAGCTTAAACATTCGGAATCTTGACCAAACAATAAAAATGTACCTGATTACATGTCTCACAGATAGTGTCTCCTTTCTCATTGCACCACTTTTGAACACATTTCCTGTGGGCATACTGAAAATAGGCAAAAACATTAGCCCACGTAAACCGAACATAAAAATTAAACTTATGAGCACCAAATGCTATACGCAGTCAATTATGAATGAGCTTGAATTACAAGTATGAATGTTATCACCTTTCTTCCTTTGTTTTCTCATCATTATCTCATAATAACGACCCTCAATCTATGAAAACACCTTATTTGCAACTAGTACCTTTCCAGGCACACTACTTTATTCTCAAAGGTTGAAAATACACGAAATTTGCACTGGATTATGAAATACACCCACAAAACATTTCTCTAAGCCCTTACAGGAAATGAGAAACAAGGTACCTTCAAACTGCCATTGCATGTGCACGGGGTCTCCAAGTTCTTAATGCTATCTTCCTCCTGACAAATCCTTTCCAATTTCTAGCTTCCTCAACAGAATACAAGAATATAGAATTAGATGGTTCATTTTATATATTTTCACATCCTTTTTGATACGGTTTATAGGCAGGGATAATTCAATTCATTTCATTTCCTGATTTCTAGCTATTCTTTTTTTGGTTTCATTGCTTACATTCATATCTATATAAACTGAAAACAGAACAAATGTTCGAATTTCAACATCAAAAGCCATTAATTCAACCTAAACACCGAGTTCATCAAATCATAGCAAAACATTAATCCTAAAAATCGACAGCATCTATACTCTAAACTAAATTGAAAATACAAAAAGTAACTAAAGTTGAACCAACCTTGATAATTTCTTTTACTGTTAGCAATGGAAGGACGAAACCCAGAAAGGATGAAGGACGAGCGGGAATAGCGACAAATCGAGAAGAAGAGGGACGAAGAGCGACGAAGAGAAATTAATCAGCTGCTTCACGATGCTGCGACGGGATCTGGAAATAAAGGGCGTAAAATTAGGGTTAGCTGATTCATGAGGCTGCAAAGGGAAAATTTGGGGATATGGAAATAAAGGGCGTAAATTTAGGTCGGGTTGAGCGGGAAGTAGTGATATGTTGAGAAAATGATATGGGTTAGGTAAATCAAAAGAAAGTGATATGTGTTGGATTACCTATTATTAGATTATTTATTATTTATTACTCCCTCCTTTTCACTATCTTCTTCTTGTTACTTTTGGGCACAACATTTTAGGGAAGGAGAATATGTGGTTGTGGTTGAGTGGAGTAAAAGTTGGGTTAATATTAGCCATGTATTTTGTATCAAAATAGAAAGAGGAAGATCTTAGAGAAACTACCCAAAAAGGAAAGAAAGAAGATGTTAGTGAAAAGGAGGGAGTATTATATAGTGTAGTGAGACACTTATTATTGGATTACTTAAAAAACATATTTGAGAAAGTGATATGAGTTGAGTAGTAACAACCAATTTTCAGTGGTCCTGAAAATTAGAATAGACAACTGAGGTTAATTAAAACAGTTGTATAATATATATAAACAACTGTTTTTATAAAACTCAATTGTCTATTATCAGATAAAGACATCTGTTTCTCAAACAAAACAGATGTATAAATATTATACACCAGTTGTTAAGAATATTTGATGTCTATTAGGAGTTGTTTATTTGATGTTTTGTAGTAGTGATATGTTCCGAATCCCGACTTCTCCCTAACGCCTTTCCCTAAATTAATCACCCCTAGCTATTCTCATATTTATTTCCCGAGCGTAGACTCGACCTTTAGAAACCCCCTTCTAGACATCAAACACGTCACTTTAAACTTGCTCACACACTCCGTTCCATGTGGACCGACCTTGACTTACCACAAATACTTGTTTGTTTTTGTGTAATCTCGAGTCTTACAAATATCTTTTGATCCCCCGTCCTTCGTTAACGACCGATCCGATTGGGAGGTGAGCATTAAGCTGTTTAAGTAGCTTACCTTAACGAAAGAAATCTTGTATAGCACTCGTAATTTCGTCTCCAACAATATCCCAGGCATCAATAAAGAATTGACTCGAGAAACCATCCGGACCCGGTGCTTTGTCTCGAGGGATACTCCATAATGCTTTTTTGACTTCCTCCGCAGTCACGCATTCTTCCAAGATTATCTTATGTTCAGGCGTACAAATTTTCCCACGCCTGACTATGCCCACATTCAACATATTAATTTTTCTCGATTCACCTAGCAGCGTGCCATAGTATCGACTAAACGCTCCTTCAATATCCGACTTCGTCGCACATACAGTACCCTCGGCGTCCGTAATTTTGGTTATTGCATTTCGTGCTCTTTGAGCTCTCAAAATACCATGGAAATAAGCCGAGTTGACATCTCCATCTTTAACCCATTTCATTTTTGCCTTCTGACTCCAATACTCACCCCTCGCTGCCTGCAACATTCTTACCCGATCATTTAATTCAGCCTCTTCCTGCAGACCCGCTGCAGTTCTGTCATTACGCAAACTCTCTTGCATTTCTACAAGTCTGATTTCAACCTGATTACACCTGTTTTCAATGTCTGAAAAGCAAGCTGTATTCAAAGCCTTCAACGGTTTTTTCAACTTGCGCAATTTGCTTACCACTTGATACATCTTCGTTCCTCTGATCGTTTCACTCCACACCGTCGAAACACACTCCTTAAATTCAGAAGCTTTACTCCACATATTCATGTATTTAAAGCTCCTATTCTTTTTAGACGGAGGATGTGCAAGCTGCACAATGCAAGGATAATGATCGAAAGTACCTTTCGGCATAAAATTCGCAGAACCATTCAGGAATAATAGCATGATCTCGTCATTAACCAAACAACGATCAATACGACTAAACACCCTCATCTCCGCCACTTTGTGCTTGTTATTCCAAGTGAACCAAGACCCACTTGCCTTACAATCACTTACATCACATTTTGCTAAGCACTCCCGGAATTGGCTCATCGCTTCATCCGACGACACTCCACCCAACCTTTCTCGAGCGTCAATAACACAATTAAAATCCCCCAAAATAATCCACGGCCCATTCGAAGCATAGGTTTCGAGCCTTCTCCAAAGCTCAACTCTCTCCGCGGCAGAATTAAATGCATACACAAGTATAAGCAGATACTCCTTCCCTAAGTCAATTGAAACTTTAACGTGAATGCTCTGACTACTATACTCCAAAATCGTCAAACTCACCCTTTCATGTTTCCATAAAAGCCAAACTCGACCTCCTTCATGACAATGATTATTTGTCGTAATGCTCCACTCATAGAAAATATTCGGATGAACTTTTGCATACGCTTTATTCTTTATTTTTGTTTCAAGCAAACCAAAAATTTCTACCTGTTGCTTCCTAAGGAACTCACAAATTGCATGCTGCTTATTTATAGTACACATGTCGCGCACATTCCAACATCCTAAATTATGTACCTCCATTTAGAACCAATTCCAAACCGACCCCTTCCTTTCCATCAACCCTCTCTTTCCTTTGCGAACCCTTCACCATATCAGCGAACGAAATCCCCGGATTCACAACTGTGTTACTCCTCGAAATCGAAACTGAAGCTCCCTGTTTAGTTCTAGCAGTTACGACAGGCTGCTCAATGCTCGGTTGTACGACAGGCTGCTTGACAGGCTTGGCAACCTGTTGCTGTCGCTGAACTGCCAGCACTCCTCCCGTCTTTTTCTTCTTCATAGCCTCAACTCTTGCTTTTTTCAACTCTTCCTTCTTGCAATCACTTCCATCATGCCCATAATTTTTGCATTTAGAATACCAAATGGGCTTCCACTCATACTTAACAAGAACATCCACCACATTCCCATGTTTGTCTAGGAATTTGATCGTGTTCTTGAATTTTTGTCCTACTTTAGCCTATATCATGATTCTAGCATAGCCTAACCTAGAGCGTTCTTCCGTAGCCGAATTTCAATGGTAACAATGAGCCTATCCTAGGAAGACATCGACCCCAAAATTTCAATGGTAACTCATGCAATTGTATCCAAATAGACACTTCTTGCACATCTTCTTTGTCCAATTTAGCGTCGGGCGTCCATTCTTTTACAATTAAAGGCTTATTGTCAAACATAAACAAGCCATGATTAAGAACTTTTACCTTAGTTTCGTTCTCCTTGAATCGAACTAGAAAAATTCCATTCGAAAGAAATGAAATCTTATCAATTCCATGTTCCTTCCAAATTCTCTTGACATATGCCTTCTATTACTTCCCATGGTGGATTGGCACCCATGATGATACAATAAACCGCATTACTCCAATATTCAACCTCCTCCTCAACATCGTCTTCCGAGAACCTCAACAACTCCTCTTTTCCCTCGACATCAATCACTTTTTTCCCTTCCCTTTGTTTCCACCCAATACTATCAGTGGGTTTTGACGCTGGATTAAGGTAAGTTTCCGGGACATATTCTGAGACTTCCTCCGACACCTCCTCCTCCTCGGGTTCAGAGTCAAAACTCAGTCCAGAGATTTCCTCGACCTTGTTGTTTGTCGATGAATTGTAGTCCTCCTCTATCGAGTTTTCATTCATCGATGATTTGCGTACCAATTCCTCCTTCGCAGTTTTACGTGTAATATGTTTAGGGCACTTCTGAACAGATTGAGCCTTCTTCCTCATAGTTGGAGATCAAGAAACAGTAGGCAGCGTTGTCATCGTCAGAAGTAGCGTACGTCGGAGTTCGCCCTAGGATCGCCAGAATATCGCCAGGATCGCCAGAGAGATTTTTTTTTTGATTTTAAAGGTTATTATCCACATGTTTATTTCTTTTATCTTCATATTATTTATAATGATTATTTATTTGTGAATATCGATAACGGCTTTGTTTTGGAGTTATGGAATAAAGACAAGTGTGGGGTCTAGAGTAATATATTCTGGGATTTACATTTTTGCCATCATCTATAAGGCTAGTGTATCAGGAATCGGTACATTGGTTGTTGAATAGGATGACAGGTATCCCGGGAGTTGTGTACATTTTGACCTTAAGTTTAGGCCTCGCAGTAAGTCGCCGTCATAAGTTGAACTGGGTGACAGGTAATCCCAGGAGGGGTGTGCATTGTCTTAAATTAGGGCCACGCATTTATAAGTCGTCGTCCTATTATGGTTGAGTAGCCTAGTTAGAGATCGAAGTTTAATTTGTTTGAACTAAGTTCTGGAAGCTCGTTTTTAGTATTCTCCTAGTCAAAGTCTAGTCTTCAACACTGATTCTATCCATAAGGCCAATTTTGATTATTATTATTATTATTATTATCGATTGGTTTAGATTTGCAGGTTGACAAATGTTTTAAGTTTTCTCCGAAAGCTTATTTTTATTATATCGTTTTAAATTTTTTCTTTTTAACTATTTTGATATAGTAATACTAATATTTTCCATACGATATAATATGGCTAGGAGAACGTCTAAGTTGCTCCCCACTGATGTGGATGTTATGTTTATAACATGACAGGTATTTGCTGCTGGGTTTTGAGTGTGAGCTAGCGAGTAGCGCGGATCCTACTCTTTCTTCATTCATGTTTATTTATGGATTTTTGTAATCCTGTTTGGAGAATATTTATCTTAGCCCTTTTGTAAAAAGTGGCCTTTATATTGACTGACCGTTCTTTTATTAAAATATAGAACATCAGTGTGTTTTAATCTCAAATCTACAGTGTTTCCGCCGCTGTATTGCGTTAGAATTTCTAGGGGATTACAGTATACATGGTAATAATAATTAGATTAAAATAAAACTACCAAATTGCAAGATTTGATTTGCATGGTTATCGAAATGATCGTATGAGTTCCTGACGAGGGTTGTCTCGTTATGAACGAATAAAGCATAATTCGATTAATCCTAATTCGACTTTCGGTTAAAGAATCGATATTAAATGTTAAGAATTAATCTAATCATGCGTCGAGGGCAAATGACAATTGATTATGAAATCAGAAACAAGCACAGACATAGGCGCACGCCTTGAGGCATTCTGGAGCCTAGGCACATGAGATCGCGTGCCTCAAGATTGAGGCGCCACAGTCCATGGAATTGGCCTGATGCATGATCCAAATTTGGGTGGAACCGATCATCGAATGCGTAAGTTTTGAAAAGAGTTTTGTCGAGAGATTGTAACGTGACAAAGATAGATGCCTTGAATTGATTTAGAAGAATTGGATGTTCATTTTAGGAGTGGACTCATTTCAACCAACCAAATGCACAGGTGAAGAGATAAGTGACAGACGACTCGAGTGCGGTACTCTTGTGTTCGGGTTTTCTTATATCGTCATCACATACACTCAATACGGATGAAAGAAGTAATTTAGGCGAAAGCGCCGTAAACTATTATGTACACTTCGAGTTGATGTTATTAGTTCAATTAGAAAAGTAAATGTGATAAATAAAATTTTGGTAGAGTTAGTATATACGCCCTCCATCCAAATTTAAACTTCATGGGGGAGTTGACACAAAAATTAAGGGTTAAGTGAAATGTGTGGTGGAAAATGAAAGTTGAGAGAAAATATGGGCTCAGAAATCATAATGACCCCAAAAATCAACCAAAAGAGGAAATATTGTAAGTAGGAAGTTTAAAGATGGACAATCCAAAAAGGAAAGTAGGAAGATTAAAAATGGATAGAGATAGTATTTAGCAACAATATATAAAATGTTAGAAATGTTAGTATTGTTAGATGCATAAATAAAAGTTAGTAATGTTAGTATGTTAGTATGCAAAATGAAAAGGAACAAAAAGAAAGAAATTAGAAGTTGAGTTGTTACACCTTCAACATACATGTTCTTGCTTCGATGTGGGACTCGTTTCGGTATCGATTTAGACATAGGGAGTACCTCGATTATGTGACCGAGTTAGGATGTGCTTAGGGTTTGTGTATTTTTTGTGTAGGATGTGAGAACGGTGTGTAGAATGTGAGTTTTTGTGGTTTTTTAACTTGTATATGTGCTGCCTCGCAAGTGCTGAAATGAGGGTTTATTTATATAGTTGGTGGGAGTTTGAACTTGTGTTTGGGCACCAAAACCTATATACAGAAATCATAATTTGAGTGCCGGAGGGCTTGCGCCTCAAGGCTTGGGCGAACGGACCCGTGCGCCTCAGTTCCGAGGCGCGAGGCTGAATATTGTGTTAAGTGCGTGTGTTAAGTGCATGTTGTTTTGGAAGTTGCTTGATTTGCGGGTTGAATATTCGCATATATTTGGAATGATTTGCTCACGCGTGATATTTGAACTTGGACTTGATTTTGGCTTTTGTATGTTTCGGGTTTTACGGCTTTGACTGGGTCGATAAAAGATAGTTTTGCCTCCGGAGGCAGTTTTGGTTCAAGTTAGTTTTATTTGATTGGAAACGACTCACTGAGTCTGGTTTCGAGGTTCGTTATGTGATATTTGTACTCCATAATGTGTCTAAGTCAGATACCATTGATTGCGAGCCCTGCATTGATCGTAAGAAGCATGTTATCATCCTATCATCATTGGGTGTTTGGTGGGAACCTGCCACAGACATCAACAGGCAAAATGCGGGTGTCTACAGAAGCCCAAAACAAAAACCAATCGCATGATTCAAAACTGGTACAATAAGTAATTTTGTGCAATTTGCGCAGGAAAATGACGAAAACTGCGCAGGTGCTGGCGTAGTGATGAGGTTGGAATTTCGCCTATGTTGTACTAGACAAATCCACTCATGCAACACATTTATATTACCAATTACCACCAAATCATTTAGTAAAACATAGAAAAGTGGCAATAAAGGGTGCCGAACCACAAGGATGACGGTAATTCTAAGAAAAGGGTTTCTAATAAAACTATACTAGAGTAGAAAACACAACTCTAATCTAAAGAATAATGAGGATGAACAAGAAATGAAATAAACTACACTAACATAAATAGGGAGGGTTTGAATGTTTGGTTGACAAAGAACAAAAGAATGATGATAACAAATTGTATTCAATAATAAACTAGCATCTTGGTGTAAATCGAGATGACAAAGATATAATTCAACCACATATGCAAGACAAACAAATCTCAAGCCTAACTATCTTCCTTAATGATCAACTCTATGCTCAATACCATTACACATAAAATATTCGTCCGTCCACACAAAATCTAGCATATCAACATTGACATGTGTATAGAACTTAGAATATCAAGGAGAGTAAGATATTGACTATGCAATCACAATCATCAAATCCTACAACATGCAAATTCCTTAATCAAGGCAATCAATGACGACATCCACACTACAAATGTTGCCAAGAGTGATAAAAGGGATGCAAATAGGTATACCAACTTCTCTACACTCAAGCAAATAGTGCAAGCACACAACTAGGTAGCCACTTTGATGATAAGTCAAAGACCTAATACATGGACAATACACATAGACATTGAATCATAGGAATTGCATAAGATAGTTTAGAATTAAGATAAGATAGTCTTACAAAGTGGAGAAATTACACCAATGAGTTGAGTTACACCAAGAATAAGGAGATTAACTCCTCATATTAGACAATAATCCTAAGTTAGTGAGAAAGATGCAATCTTTCCTCCAAAATCTAATGAGAATGTAAACTAGATCTAGAGGCACTTAAAACCCTAATCTCTCTACAAACAGCCAACCAAAGATTCTGAGTAAGGGGTGAAGGTACGTGTTGGGAAGCCCCACGAAAAACAGCCAACCCCACCCGCACATAGTGATCTCTACTGAGATATCGTGTTTAAGTGCGCGTGTTTGTAAGACGATTGAATTCATGACAACCGTTGTTTTAATCTAGACATGTGAATTAAATTTTCTACTACGTCGTTTAGTGCATCTTGGAATATGTCGAAGTTGAATTTAGCATGTGGGTTCATTTGGAAAGCGATAAATGCCAAAAAAATGAAATAAATACCTTGAAATATAAATTACAAGCTACACGGGCGGAATACAACCTGGGATTC
Source organism: Agrostemma githago (assembly GCA_958450325.1). Lineage (NCBI taxonomy): Eukaryota > Viridiplantae > Streptophyta > Magnoliopsida > Caryophyllales > Caryophyllaceae > Agrostemma > Agrostemma githago. Next base: position 42,105,530 of record OY288247.1, on the reverse strand, counting down.
ATAATACATCATACGACTGAATAATATTGCATTAAGAACAGTAAACATAAACTATAAAAGGACTTGTAATAGGAAACATAAATAGAAATTGTATATCGAATTTATTGGACAAACTTTGATCAGCTACGTACTGCATTATGTACTAATGAGAGGATGAAGGATCAGGCGCATGGCCTCACGCACCCTGGAACTGCAGTGCAAACTAGGGGGTCTACACAGAATTAAAGATGCATAGAAGGATATAGATGACGCACATAAATCCTACAGCAATGCACAGGGATTCAGTTCACCAAATTGGCTTTGTTTAGACTCTCAACTCACAACTCAACATAGCAATGCACAAGCCTCAATCTAAGAATGCAACAGAGTCCTACTCAAAATCCCACAGCCTAGCACAGGGAAAATAGTAGTTTTGACTCAATTAAACTACAGCTAAGCACAACTTTAGTGTAAGGTTTTCTGGAGAAGAATTCTCTTGTTTTTCATTAATCAAAGTCTGCTCAATAGAATGTACATGGGGGTCCTTATATAGGCCTCAATATTCTGATGGTTTAGATTTACAGAAGTTCAAAATAGAACTGATAATCAAACAACATTATTTAAAATAATGTTGAAGAAAGTGATCTGCAACAGTTCTTCCTCTGTCTTTTTAAAGCTTTTGACCTTGTCTTGGAGTATGCCATGCCTCGAGGCGATAAATGCCCTTCTTGGTTGCTTGTTTAGATAGTTCCGGCAAAAGAAAAAATACAGCAAAAGTACTTTATGTTGCACTTATGTTGTTGTCTTCACCAAAAGAGGAAACCTTGACTTTTCTGAAATCTGTTCTTTCAATATATTTGGAGCTTTAATTCTTGACGAATTTCTTAAGTAGTGGTCTTGGATGTCTTGGGCTTTTTTGTAGCTAAGATTGCATACATGGACCTGACACAAGTGGTTCACTACAAGAAATACTTCATATAGCTACCATCCACGCGCGATTGAGAAATTCAGTCGCTTATTTAGCGACTGAAAGTACAACGCGACCGATATTAGTTGCTGGACGAGGAGACGGATTTTGAAAAAATTAATTATCCTCAGCGACTGAAATCAGTCGCTAAAATAATGTACGCGCAACCGATTTCGGTCGCTAAAGTAGTGACCTAGCGACCGATTTCGGTCGCTAACTCTGTGACCTAGCGACTGAAATCAGTCGCTAAAGAAAAAGGACGTGCGACCGATTTTGGTTGCTAAGGGTTCTGAATTTTTTTAAAATAAACGAACACCCCCCCCCCCTTTTCCCCCGAGCCATTCTCTCATTTCACTCTATCTCTCTAAAAACCGTCTCCCCTCTCTCTAAAATTCACCCCCTCCTCCATTCCTCTTCATTCCATCTTCAATTCTCTCATTTTCCTTAAGGTATGTTTATCTATCTATATTTAGTTTAAATTATTTGTTAATTTTTGTTTTTATCGATTTAAATAAATTAGTTATTGGGTTGGAAAGTTTTTTAGTTGTCGGAATATTTAGTGTAGTAAGCATGTTAATTGCCCGTAGGTTCCCTAATTTGAAATAGGTAGATTGTTAGTATAAAATTAGGGTTTGTGGTTAAGTAGTTGAATGAATTGGGTTGTTTTGATGTGTTAGGAAATTGGAAGTGAAATACAATTATGCCGATTTAGTGATGTAATTATGGACGGATTGGGTGCAAATAGTACTATGTTTAGGTGAATTGAGAATTTTATAGAATATGTGAGTAGTGTATATATATTAGTAAATTACTTTAGAGGAAAAAAAATTATGTGGTTATTGTCTCAATTTTTTTAGATAAAAAAATGAAGAGACAGGAACGAAAATGGATGTATGGGGAAAGATTGGATAAGAGACGACGTCCCACAAAGGAATTTTTAGAGGGTGTTAATAGTTTTCTTGAGTTTGCTAAAACCAATTCCGAATACGCGTCAGAGGGTAGATTTAGGTGTCCTTGTGTGAAATGTAAGAACCTCAAATTCTTGGATAATATATTGATTAAGGAACATTTTATCTCAAATGGGTTTAGCCCAAATTATTATTATTGGATTTGTCATGGTGAGACGTCTGCTGTTGAGAAATCTGAGGTTGATCAGAATGAGGGCGGGGTGAGAGGAATGATTGTTGATGTGGTTGAGTGCAATTTGTTTAATGATGAGAGCATTTACACTAACAACGATGACCAACCAACCCCACAAGAGCCAAACCCACGAGCGAAAGCTTTTTTAGATATGTTAGAGGCTGCAGAGAAGCCATTATATGGAGGGTGTGATGTGACATTGTTAGAAGTCGCGTCTATGGTAGTGACCCTTAAATGTGAGTATAACCTACCTTTTGGGTGCGTAGACGGTGTCGCTGTGTTGATTGAGAAACTCATCCCAAAAGACAACATTATGACCAAAACATTCTACAATACCAAAAAAATAGTTAAAGGTGTTGAACTTCCGCATCAAAAGATCGATGCTCGTCCCGATGGATGTATGCTTTTTTGGAAGGATGATGTCGTGCTTGAGGAATGTAAGATATGTGGGAAGGGTAAATACAAAACTGTAGATGGGAATATTGTTTTGAGGGGTAGGAAGGGAAATAGTGTTGCGGGGCATAAAAAACCTATACCACTTAGTCGACTTACCTACTTTCCCATCGCCCCTAGACTTCAAAAATTATATGCAACCAGAACCATTGCCGAACAAATGAGGTGGCATAAAGAAGAAACTCGTGTAGAGGGGAAGATGTGTCATCCTAGTGACGGGGAGGAGTGGAAACGCTTTGATAGGATTTACCCTGAATTTGCTGAGGAACCCCGTAACGTGAGACTTGGGTTGTGTACCGATGGGTTCGCCCCTTTTGGTCAGTTCGGTAAGTCGTACTCATGCTGGCCTGTCATGGTCACACCGTACAACTTACCCCCATGGCTTTGTCTGAAACCACCGTTCATCTTCCTTTCTCTCATTGTTCCCGGCCTAAAAAATCCCAAAACCACTTGGATGTTTATTTACAACCAGTGATAGAGGAATTGAAACACTTGTGAGAATTAGGGGTGGAGACATATGATGTGTCGTTGAAACAAAATTTCCAGCTTAGAGCATCGCTTTTGTGGACTATAAACGATTTCCCTGCGTATGGTATGTTGAGTGGTTGGTCTACGGCGAACCAAAAAGCGTGTCCTTGTTGCATGAGTGAAAGTAAAGCATTCTACCTGAGAAATTCACGCAAAATTAGTTGGTTTGACTGTCATAGACAGTTCCTACCCGAGGGTCACATGTACAGGAATAATAGGAGAGGTTTCAAGAAGGGTGAGGTGGTGCTAGATGAGGCACCGATTCGTCTCCAAGGAGATGAGATTTGGGAGGTGATTTCAGAGTTCCCATCTACTGTTGACGGAACCGATCAAGAGTTCAAAGATCTTAGGAAATTAAAAAATGGTTAGCTTAAAAGAAGCATCTTCTTCGACCTTCCATATTGGAGTACTTTATTACTCCGACATAATCTGGACGTGATGCATATTGAGAAGAATTTCTTTGAGCAACTGATTCACACCGTCATGGATGTAGAGGGTAAGACATGTGACACCGTAGGATCCCGGAAAGATTTGAAAAAAAATTGTGACCGTCCGAAATTGCATATCAAGCGGGATGGGTCCAAGCCTAGGGCCTTGTTTAGCCTTGATAAGGCTCAGAGAAAGGCCCTGTTAGAGTGGGTAGGGAAACTGAAGTTCCCTGATGGGTATGCATCCGAATTAGTCGGTGTGTGGACATTAAGAACCTGAAGCTCCAAGAGTTGAAGAGTCACGACTGCCACGTGTTCATGGAGCGGTTACTACCTGTGGCGTTGAAGCACCTGCTGCCGGAAGGTGTTTGGAATCCTATCACTGAGATATCTCAGTTTTTTCGAGATTTGTGTTCGTCGACAGTTACAAATGATTACATGACTCGTTGGAGCATCTTCCCACCCTCCTTCTTTAACTCAATGGAGCATCTACCGGGCCACTTGCCCTACGAAGCTAAAGTGGGAGGACCGGTACAATTTAGATGGATGTACCCGTTCGAGAGTTGAGAACTTTCAACTATTTACTTACCCACTAACGTTAGACACTATAATTTGTTAATAACTTAATTGGTTGATGATTGTCATAGATTTCTCAACCATTTGAAGAAAATAATTGGCAACAATGCAAGGGTCGAGGGCTCCATATGTAATGCTTATTTAACAGAGGAGATAGCCAACTTCTGTTCTCTGTATTTCGAGAAAGAAGTGAACACCAAAGCCAAAAATCGGAACCTAGAAACACCCGAGACAATTGACCCCAACATACCAGACTTTTTTCAAAGTAAGGTAGGTGAGGGATCGTCATCAGCTGGCGGCTGGAGGACATTAGATGAGAGAGTACAATCGTGCTCACCTGTACTTGTTATCAAACTGCAAAGTTTTGGAGCCGTACGAGAAGCAGTTTGTAACTGAATTTGTAGCTGTTAATCCACATTTAACGGTATCTTCCCGTTCTCGATCAGATCTTGGATTAGGTGCTTCAATTTCCAACATTTTTCAGTATCGTGTCCATTGCCTCGATGATATTGGCAATAGGCTTGGACATTGTAGCTCTTGGATCGTTCCTCCACTGGAACTTCTGGAGTTGGGCCTATAGGTTGGGTTAGGCCCTTTGAAGATAGCCTTTGTAAGGCGTAGGTATAGGTAGTCCCTATATCAGTGAATACCCAAGTTGGAGTATTCTTTTTGGATGAGGTGTCTAGCAAATTCACCTCGTCAAAGATGTTGCGGGTTGCAGCTGCAGGTGTGGGCTTGCTGATGGATGAACTAGCCCCTTGATATCCCTTGGTAGAGGCCTTAGTAAGGCTCTCTAACCTCAAGTCATCCTCGATCCTTGTCCCCATTTCGGTTAAAGTGGCAAAGTTGGGAATGACGGCGTACCGGAGATGGACCCGGTAAGATGGGAGGAGGTTCTTGACAAAGGCCTCCACTAGTACTTTCTCGTTGGGCATATCGACCAACTTCACACTTTCGGCCCTCCAGCTTTGAAGGTCTTTACTGAAACCTTCTTTGGGCTCTTGGGCCATGACTTCCAGAGTACGCATCATAGTCTGGATCTCGGTATTATCAAATTTTGAGCGAATTCAGTTGCCACATCGTCCCAAGTCTTGTACTTCTTGGAATCGAGCCTGTAGTACCAGGCTTTCGGGTGCTTCTCGAGGGAAGAAGCCCCTTGACAGCCATGAACATGGTGGATTTCAAGTGCAAACAAATGCTTGAACATGGTGGATTTTACCCCCTTGACAGCCATGAACTCTTTGAAAGCCCGAATGTGATGAAACGGGTCTTCAGTTCCCTCAAACATCGGTATTCCCGTAAGGTTGAGGTTGGCGGGTAGCTCGTCATTCAGAGGTGAGTAGGAGCAAGCATTTTCAGTATGGATCGAGTTGTTGGTCGACAAATGGACCTGTTCTTCAAGCTTGCGAACGGCGCTAACCAGTTCAGCTATGGGCCCAATGGGTTCAGATCCAGCATCGGGAGTCCCTTTCTCTACGCCACTCAAACGGGTGGCAAGGGTTGTTTGGTCGGTCCTGATAGCCGTCAGTTGCGCTTCGAGCTTGGCTAGTGAGGCTGTCAATTGGTCGACGGCTTCTTGCATCTTGGATCTGGTGAAAGGTGGCCTGTCTGTAAGAATACCATGTAATCAGAAACTGGTCCAAAATCTGGAACAAAAAGTACATCCCGAGCAAAGGAAAGACTGGAAAAGAAATGACTCAGAAAAGACACCTAGACGGGTGACTTGTGAAAGGTGGGCCTCCCTTAGGATCCGGCTATGTGGGTCGGGTCCTATTCAAGGGAAGGTTCACGTTAGACATTCCCCAGACTTTGGACTCGATTGTGAAAACGGGTCCTCCCTTGCAGGAGTATGTCCTACGTGGGTGGGCCTTGCCTTAGTCAAATAAGGCGGACTGGGATATGGGGGAAACCCGTGATGTAAGATCGACAAAGTTTCGACGCTAGAGACTTTCGGCGACTTACGACACGACCCAACACTGCTAAATATGGAAAGTCCTAAGAAGATGAAAGTTTTGAAAGTGAATTTTGGAGAAAATCCCGAAAAGGCGGAGGACGGCCCGATTTTTGAAAATCGGGAAAAAAAAAAGACAATGCTATCGGGCCGCGATTTCGAAGGTTTGAAAATATTTTTGAATTTGGAAATGTGCAGCATACCGGCTAAAAATAGACTATTTTGAGTAAAATCATAAGTCCTAAATTCAGTAGCTTCTGGTTTTGAAATTGGACACTTTTGAAAAAGGTGCAATTTTTGAAAATGACGGTTTTTGAAAACGACATAGAAACCAAGTAGCATATAGTCACGCAAGCATTATAATGACGCCATGTATGCTCTACATTAAGTCTCGGTCGGTCTACAAAGGGTCTATACCAGTGCACATAGCCTATCCGTGAATCGGGACGGACTTCCTAAGTCGAGTTGAGCTTAGAACATGCCGCAAAACCCATACGAATCGACTATGAACACCTTTGACATATCCATATTGAAGTACATCACGGTATAGTGGGACGTCGGTCACCAGTACCGGCCCGGGAAAAAATGGGGTTATGCATGAACCGTAAAACTAATACGCGTATTGTACTAGTCAAACGAATTCTATTCGAGTCTCACCCTGAGAATGCCGATGGTAAGTCACACATCAGTTAATCCCCAGCGTAGTCGCCAATTTGTGGACATGACATAGGTCCACCCCGACGTGGCCACGCACGGGTTTGGGAGGCGAATGAATCTCCATATGAGATGGGTCGAATTGAAATTTAAATCGAAGTGGAGTCGCCACCGAACTTTGTGGGAGTTCGGGCCCATTCGAACCCACTCTATATCTTAGTGGGCCATGCACAAAGTATGGCCCATTCGGATGTCAGAGTTTATTGGGTTCGTCCCTTTGCATTTTGATACCGATACCGACATTATCGGATACCGTGTATTGAATGACTCTCATGTGCCAATGGGTTCGGATATCCGGAAACCACGGTTCTGAGTAAGGGGTGAGGGTAAGGTGTTGGGAAGTTTACAAAGAACACCCAACCCCGCCCGCACATTAGCGGCCTCTACTAAGATATCGTTTGACTTTAAAATACGCGTGTTAGTAATACGATGAGATGATATGCAAACATTGTTTTGACTAAACATGCGAATATTTGAATAGGTTTCTATGTCGATTTAATGCATCTAAAATTAACATCAAAGTTGTATTTAGCATGCGAGATTTGTTTTAGTACAATAAAACAAGCGAAATAAAAAATAGGATGAAAAGACATAAACAAACAAGTTAGTAACGGTGATAAAGATAATAACGGTTTGTAAATAATATGGAATGATATAGAATGATGTAACGAGATATGATGCATGAGTTTTGAAAAGGTAGTATGACACGTGATTGACTTGACACGTGTTGACCAAAGTCATAAAAATATTTTACAAGGCTCGAAATATGTTTAGGGCCCACGTTTTGACGTGATAAAGGCCACTCGACCGAGTCATTGTGGGACTTGACCGAGTGGTCTCGAAAAAAATATTCTCCCCAAAATTTGAGGGGGTACTCGACCGAGTCACTAAGAGACTCGACCGAGTAGGTCGCCACTCGATCGAGTCATTGAGAGACTCGACTGAGTGGTCCTCAAAAAGCTATTTTGCCTCGGTTTTGGGGTGCCACTCGATCGAGTGCGCTAGGCACTCGATCGAGTGCCCCCTGTACAAACCAGGGTTCGTTTCGTGACTGGTTGTAAATTTCGAAATTGCTTTTGATTTTGAAAAATCGCTAATTTTGCCAAATCGGGCAGAAATCTTGTATGATTTGTGCTCGATTCGGATTTTGATACTCGTCGTATCCGATATTTGATTATGGAATCACTATCGAATATTTAGAGCGTAATAGAAAAAAAATGTAAGTCGTTTAAATTAAACTAAAACTAAATAAATTATCTCCGCGTTTATAGTGCCGTAATTAATTCTTTCGAATTATGTGACCACTACTTTAGCATCAACGGATTCGTATTAGTTAAATTTATGGACAAATTCGTTTAGATACGATATCCGACTATTGAGTTGGTATCGAATCTAAAGAACGATGCTTTAAACTTTATTGAAAAAAAAGGATTCCCTCTGCATCTCGACATCGTAATAAATCCTTGCGGTATTTTGTGATGTCGGATCCGCATCAACGGGTCTCGGTTCATAAAAAAGAATCGGGCGCGTTTAAAGGGGAATATTGCGATCCCATCATGCCTTTGAGTGTTTAGGGCGGGGCTCCTCGAGAGGGCTCCACCACTGTTACAACTCGTAAAAGGGTTAGAAGGGTCTTATGCTAATATCGCCTTTAAACGTGCTCAATTCGAAATAGTCTTAGAAATCGATGTATATGCGATAATAATGATGATGACAAAATAAAAAATTATTGTTTATGTTGACTCGCTTCAACAATCAAGCGCGCGGGGTGTTGGGATAAGCGACCGGCAACATCGAATGCAACACCCTTGTATATTCGAATTTCCTTTTCCCGTCATCCTTTACGCTCGACACGAATTAGCGAGTAATTTAATGTCTTAATATTAGTAATATTATCGATATTAGAAATAAAAAAAAAACGAAAAAAAGATGAGAAAGACGAGGAAGATCGACTCGAGAGAGGACGAGAGGAAAAGGGAAGATCGACTTGTGCACGGGAGTATCGAGGTTACGTAGATCGAGTTATGGTGGTTTAGGGTTCGAGGTTTTCTGGATGCTAGGTTTTAGGTTGAAGAACGGGTAATTAGGGTTCTTGAATGTGTAGAGTAGGGTTGTCAAAAAGTGTGTTAATTGTGCATGCAAAGAGACGTATATATAGGAATGCTCTCCCACCCGACCTAGGGCTACTCGACCGAGTGCCCTGCTAAATCGATCGAGTGGCCCAATGTTGATTCAAAACGGGCCTGTTGAAGGCCCACTCGATCGAGAGGATCAGTTGGAGCGAAGGGGTCCGGACTTTTGGACCTCGGGTTGGATATTTTCGTAGATCTTGTATTTGGGTTGGACTTTTGATACTTTCATGGATATTTTGTGTCACGGAGGCGACTTTGACCGGGGTTTGACCCGGTTGCTAAAACACGGTTTTATTTCTGGTGCCGGTTTTGACCCAAATTAGTCTTATTTGATTGAAAACGACCCGTTGGGCCTGAATTTGAGGTCAGTTTTGTGAGATTTGTACTCTGTAAAAAGCCCAAGCCAGAAACTAACGGTTTTGAGCCCATATCCGAGCGCGTAGAAACACGTATGCGTCCGATCATCATCGGGTGTTTTTTGGAAACTGCTATAGACACCTAATGGCCAAATGTGGGTGTCTACACTATCGGAATTAATTAAAGCGTTCCTACGCTTGTTAAATTCACCTATGTTGAAACAATCGTCACTAGGTTGTCTCTCTATCCAACGCTTTACCGCTTTCCTTTAAATAAGGGTCGAGCTAGGCGGGTGCACCCAATCCAAGTAGCTCAAACATGCGTCTTATTGTCACCCGATAAGGATTCATAATTTGCCCAATCGACACGTACATCTGCATTTCCCATTCCAGGTATGGTGTACAAGCCTTGTTCCTGCTTGCTTCTTGTCGCAGTTCATGTGTGACCGACCCCCTCGACCAAACCATCCAAAGTACTTAACGTCTACAACTTCAACCCAAAATTACTAAAACAACTAAATCCGAGTAGTCGTTATAGATTTATCTTTATCGTCTACACATTGTATCTCGTTTAGTGTACATTCTGAGGGTGCAAACCTCCTAACATAATTTAACTATGTTCTCGCACTTTAGCGCTTTCTTCACATGATTTACTGCGTTTATGACCATAATCGCATGCTAAATCACCTAACCGGAAGCTAAAACATAAACCACCAACACTAATCAAACACCCAAACAAACCCAGAAGTATTGTCTAAACCCCAACACTTAGCACTAGGGCGCACGACCTCGTGGACCTGAATATTGAGATGCCAGGGGTGCTGCACTCAACTTCTGTGTGCGTTTTTGTGTTTGATCAGTTCAATCAAAACGACTTGTGGTCTAGTCCTGCATTACTCCAGGTGCTCAATCTGTCACTGTTGTATTTCGAATTTGGCCCACTTTTCGAATTTGGTCTAGTCCTGCATTACTCCAGGCGAACAATCATCATGAGCAGCGGTGTCTTGATTCTAGTCGCTTTATTAGCATGTTTATTAGGTTTCTTGATCGGGTATACAATTTAGATTTGTAGTTAAGTATCTCTATAGTGTGGAAGGAAGAGAGATAATGTCTTGTGGCTGTAATTAATTGTTTTGTTATTAATAAAATTTAATTACTATTTATGTGAAAGTGGCGCGTTCATTTTATTTTATTTTATTTTTGTAATTTAGCAGTTCAATAGACATAGGGCGTACAAAAAACCCATGTCTATTGTTTTTATAGACATGGGTTAATTCTGCAAACTTATATGTCTAATATAAAAATAGACATGGGTTATTTGAAAAACCTATGTCTATGTTTTATATAGACTACGACCTATGTCTAAGTATTTGACAATAGATGTCACTCAACTTAACATGGGTCGCGAAACCCATGTTTATTAGTGAAAATAACCGATGTCTATTTGATATTTTGTAGTAGTGGCAAAAATGAAGAAGATCAATCAACCGAACACAAATTGACCCGAGAAGCAGAACAACTAAACAACAACATTAGCAACAAAACGACATGTCAACAACAGCAAGAGGCGACAACACCAACAGCACACAATGCAAAGCAGCAGTAATAAGCAATGCCCAACAACAACATCTCAAAGATGTCATCCCGACATCACCAAAAGACATGTCAAAGGTCGAGGTAGTATCATGAAAGCAGTCTATCATGGTCCGCACAACCATCCAGTTACACTGAATCTGAGAACCCACAAGTCGAGACCATTGGCCCACCAAGCGGCTACTCACACGCACGGTCGGCATAAGATTGTCGGTTATTCCGATCCCGCGTTTGGGGCGATGTGTCGGACCTCGTATAACACCCCGGCCCAATAAATCAAGTGGTTAAAAATTGTTGAAACACCCCTCATTGATTAAAAATGTCCTATTTATGAGCTTAAATGACTAGTGCTTAAAGGGATTGAAGGTACTACTCATATTAACAAAGTGCACTTTCTTTTCTGATCATCCATGCAAAAGAACTCCGCAGTTAAGCGTGCTTGCCTGGGAGTAGTCTAAGGATGGATGACTTTCTGGGAAGGTTTACGGGATGTGCATGAGTGAGGACAAAATGCGCTGGAAAGGACTCGTGTTGGTCTGTGGGACCAGTACAAAACCTGGCGAGCTACCGCGGTTAACATTTCTGGTCCTAGAATTGGGCCGATGTGTTACACCTCGATTTGGGTTCGATGTACTCGGCGAATGTATGGGCGCATTCGCGTTTCCGTAGAATCTATCAATATTTGGGTTCAATGTACTCGGATCATTTGGTTTGGCAACCGTTTTAGTGATCTGAATTTCCAATGTGATGTTTGAGTCGCTACTGAATAATTGTGGGGTGTTCGGAAACCGTTCAAGTCAACTTTTATCCTTACTCGGGAAGAAGTTGAATGACATGGGACCTAAAGATAGAGACTTCCACCCTTCAGTATTTCATGTCTAGTATGAGTCTCGTTTCAAGAATTAGGTCATCCACTATCCAGAGATTTGAGTAAGGGGTGAGGGTATATATCAGGAAGCCAATATTAGGAATATCAATACTCAATCCCGCCTGGACATAGCGGCTTCTACTAATCAATTGATGTCGAATGTCTTGCGCTCTTAAGTAGTGACAAAGCAAAAAATTAAAGACCAATGTCTTAACCTTAATTATTAAACATTTGGAAGCAAATAAACTAACAGCGAAGTCATAATTTACTGTTCATTGGATGCGATGTACGGTAACACATACGTAGTAACAATTAGAACATCGAAAGTTGCACGTAAAAGGGAGAATATGGTTAATATATTTTAGGCATAATATGTGAAGCTTGCAAACATGTTTAACTCGATATTACAAATATTAGTAAGATTTAGTCATACTAACTCACCTGGTATTCTACTTAAAGTGTGTATGTAACACATTCGGATGGACGCCTGGTGTTAGGCGCCTCAATACTGAGTTACCTGGTATGGAGTGCTTTAGAACTGGAACGCCTGACTCTGTGCGTTCGAACAAATAATAGTATGAGACATGACCGCTGGTTCATTTACTTGAACAGACAAAAACATACACAGGCTCTGCGCCTCAGGTGACGCAAGTATGAATTAAGACTCCTTGTTTCACGTGTTTCAGTTCAAGGAAGCCAAAATTGGGCATGAGTTTCCGTGCTCATTAGAGTTTCTGGTTAGCTCGTTAAATTACGTTTTGCAATCCGATGTTGTCCTTTAAAATGCAATTTTTTCATCAAATGGATAATACATGTGATTAAAAAGAGATAAACATGCAAGAACGTAAGTACATCAACTAAATGAGTTATTACACGCTCAGATTGTACACGAAATGATTAAAACGATGCATAGACAATAATGAATGGATCTAGTAACGACTACTCAGATTTAATGTTTTAATTTGGAGTTAAATTTGTGGTCTTTACGTAGAATGAACGATTTGGTCTAGGGGATCTGGTCGGACATGCATGTTGTGGACATGGCAAAGTTCATCCCGACGCGGCCACGCGCGGGTTTGGGTAGGCGAATGAATCTCGTGGTGAGATTGTTCTCGGGTCGAAATTTAAATCGAAGTTGGAGTCGCCACCGAACTTTGTGGGAGTTTGGGCCTGTTCGAACCCACTCTATACTTAGGCGTATCGTGCACAAAGCACGACCCGCTTTAGTACTAAAGCTTATGGGGGTTCGTTCTTTTGCATAACGATACCGATGCCGAGTTTTCGGGTATCGTTTATCGAATGACTCTCGTTCGCCAACGGTTTCGGGCATCCGGAAACCAAAGGTTCCAAGTAAGGGGTGAGGGTACGTGTTGGAAAGCCCACGAAGGACACCCAACCCCGCCCGTAATTAGCGGCCTCTACTAGGATATCGTTTGGTTTTTGTGTAGGCGCGTTAGTAAGACGGTTAAATGATATGTAAACAACGTTTTTAGCTACGCATGTGAAATACGTGTTTAGCTACGCCGTTTAATGCATCTGAAATTATGTCAAAGTTGAATTTAACATGCGATGTTCATTTGGAAAGCGGTAAATGACAAACATCGAAAGTAAATAAACTCGAAAATAAATTACAAGTTACGCGGGCGGAAATACAACCTGGAATTTACAATACTTGGACGAAGCGATAATGATAGACGGATTAGAAAGTACTACGATGTATGTTTTTTAGAAGACGAGTACGTGAAAGATTTAGCACGCATCGACTTAAGGTCGTGAATGTGACTCGATGGGGCTCTATATCGTCTTTAGGCTTTCGTTGGAAGCCTATAAGGGTCACTCGACCGAGTCATTGAGGGGACTCGATCGAGTGCCATGGACGAAGACACCCTGCCCATTTTTGAGGGGGTCACTCGACCGAGTGCCCTTAGGCACTCGGTCAAGTGCCCTCTATAACGGGTGATAGCTCGCTTTATAACGAACCGTTTCGTAATTTAATGATTCAAATCAAGAAATAATCGAGCTAGACATAAATATTGAATAATTATACTCACTCGATCCTCGATAACTCGTTATGCACGACGCTCGACTACGGAGTCAACATCGACTTTTAGAGCGGTATTTTGAAAATGACATCGAATGTGCTCGTTAATAAATATCTGCGATCGCGTTATAATCCGATGGTTATGTGTACGCCATAAGGTGCCCTAACCTTTAAGTGCATAGGGCGGCGCGCCTCGAAGGGCGCCACCTCCAGTACGACTTGTTCGGGGGATTATGCGGACTTTAGATGGAAATTATTATTGAAAATATTTGATTGAAACTCGATTGGTCATTGCAAACTTAGATCCTTTGCGTTTCGATGTCGTAATTTGGCTTTTAAAGCCTACGACTATCAATTTAGCATCATTGGATCTTGCTCAAATCGATTTAAAATAGTTTTTTGTTAAACTATATCATACACGGTATTATATATAAACAATATAAAAAACGATAATAAATGTAGACTGTTAGATTGTTAGTAACGAGAAATAAAAGCTAGATGCAAAAAATGTAAAAAGTTAGTAGTTAGTATACAGAAATTAAATGTTAGTAGAACAATAAATAAAAGTTAGGAGTTAGTAATTAGTAATTAGTATACGAAAATGAAAAGAGAACTAGATTAGAGAAGCGGGATTTTGTACACCCTTAACCTACATGTTAATAGTCTCGAAAAACGGGCTCGTAGAGTGTCGTCGTAGGCATGGGAGCGGTTCGAGTATGTAGGGTGAGTTAGAGTGTGTGATTAGGGAGAATATGTTCTCGGTTTTTGGCGAGTTTTGATCTCGGGAATGCTTGTGTGTGTGGAAAGCTCCTTCTAATGCTAGTGATGTGAAGGAGGATGCAAAATGTGAGGTGAAAAAGTTGTGAAAAAGGTTGTGAAATGTTGAGCCAAGGGGGGGGGGTATTTATAGATTTTACTCCGGTTTAGGGTCACTCGATCGAGTGAACCTGGCTGGACTCGATTGAGTGCCCCGGCAAAAGAGCTCCTGGTGGTTTTTTAGGGGGTCACTCGATCGAGTGGCCCTTAGGCACTCGATTGAGTGCCTTTAGACGGGTGGAGCAAATTTAGGAAAGTTGTGATTTGTTTGACTTTTTGATTTGGTTTGTTTTTGACGTTATTCGCTTTGTATTTGAACGCAGGTAAGGCTTGTTTCATTCTCGGGTTTTGACTCGGTCGCAGAAGACGGTTTTGCTCCCGGTGGCGGTTTGGGCCCAAATTAGCTTTATTTTATTGGAAGCGACTCACTGAGTCTGAATTTGAGGTCGGTTTTGAGAGATTTATACTCCGCTAAGTGCCCACATCGGATACTATAGATTCTGAGTCCGTATTCAAGCGTATTGATGCATGTTAACCCCCGATCATCATCAGGTGTTTTGTTGGAGACTATTAAAGACACAAGCAGGCAAAATACGGGTGTCTACACATGTCGACAGGTACCGGGTATGAAAAAAAATACCATGTTTGGAACTGCGCGTTGGTTTGGTGGATTATGAATCAAGTTGTCTCGCAAAAATCAAAATGCATAATGTAAGAACCCTTTCTAAATTAATTCAAAAGAAATAGATTAAGGTGTTAATCTAGTGACGAATAATGTCTATAACGGCTAGATTTATAGTCTTGTTTTCTTTTAAAAAGCGTGAATTATGCGATTAGCAATCGTTTAATTTGACTTAGTGATGCTAGTTTAATCTTAACTGAAGAGAATTTTGAACTAGTCTAATAGGCTCGAAATTTGTTCGCAATTCTAAAATACTACGGTTTTTGATTCGTTTTTTAATGGCCAATTCGAGGAATTGTGAGTTCGTGCGAAAAAGTTCCATACTTGCTCAAGGAACGAGTTATGAGCTCTGAATTGCGAATCGAGGATCCAGAAGTGTGTCGAATTCGTCAAGTTATGAACTCTCTGAAATTCGGGGAGATGAATTGTGTGTTAAATGGTCAAGGGAAGGACCATATGTGGACACGGCATAGGCCCACCCCGACGCGGCCACACGTGGGTTTGGGTAGGCGAATGAATTTCGTGGTAAGATTGTTCTCGAATTGAAATTTAAATGTTAATGGAGTCGCCACCGAACTTTGTGGGAGTTCGGACCCGTTCGAACCGACTCTATACTTAGGCGTATCGCGCACAACGCACGACTTGCCTTATAGTACTAGATCTTGTGGGGTTCGTCCCTTTGCATAACGATACCGATGTTGAATTATCGAATATCGGTATCAAATGACTCTCGTTGCCAATGGTTTCGGGCATCCAGAAACCGAAGGTTCTGAGTAAGGGGTGAAGGTACGTGTTGGGAAGCCCATGAAGGACACCCAACGCCGCCCGCATATAGCGGCCTATAATAAGATATCGATCAATTTTTAAGTGCACGCGTTAGTGATGGTGAAAATTTTTGACAACCATTATTTTTGGGGGGCGACTTCTTTCCGTCTACGCCCAGCCGGCCACCTCCCCAATCTCGGGCCTAGCCGGCCGCCCATGAGTCCCAGCGCCCGTGAGTCTCGTCCGGACCTTGCTGGACATGGAAGTACGGATGGACGGCAGGGCCCTGCCGTCAAAGTTCAAGGACAACTTCACATGCCTATAAATATAGCACCACATGCCACTAACCAGAGGTTCACAAAATAAGCACAAAAAGAGCACTTATCTCACTAGAATAAAAGTATAGTCTTATTCTTAGACTTATCTTCATCCCAAATCTCGTCACTGACTTGAGCGTTGGAGAGGCAACCTCGGTCACCCTCTGAGACCCTTGTGTGTTACTTATGCAGTACCCAGATGATAGACTACTCAAGGAAGTGGGCTAGAGCACCCAGCCGGCCGACACCAGCTGAGAAGGAAGAGTGTTTGGATCCCCAAACAATTTGGCGCCTTCTATGGGGAATTGAACAAAAAGTTTTCTACTTTCAAGATCAATCAAGACATCAAGAATGACTAACCAAGATGCAACTAGTACCCCTCGGAAAGTTGGCACAGGCGTCGACCCCGAGCCAATAGAGATATCCGCCCCTTGCGCACAGCCAAAAGGCGCTGACAAAGGGAAGGAACCAATGGCAGAAACCTTCACGCCAGCCGCGGTAGCTTTGTCCCAGGCGCCGGCAAACATGTTTACCCCCGAGCAATTGTCTGCCACCCAGCACCTCTTTGCAGCTTTCCTGAAGGCGTCGACACCCACGGCCACTGTCGCCGTAGCCCCGGTTAGGGTCATCCTAGAGACCGTCGCCGGAGCCTCCTAGAGGGACAACATATCGCCTAGGGAGCTGTTCCATGAACTCCTGACCTTCGAGTAAAGGAAGCGCCAGTACTTGGAGAAGTGTGAGCGCTTGGCCAAAGAGAGAATCGAGCGGAACAAGAGGAATCACGGATACATGCCCCGTGAACAGCCACCCCACCATCTGGGGGCAGGACAAGGTGTCCTGACACCTGTCGTCAGCACGAGACGAAGAGTCGCTGACTCTCCCCTTGAAGAGAGAAGGCGGGAAAGGAGCAGGAGCCACACCCCCGCAATGCGCCATAGGCTGGGACCCAGCTCCAAAAAGAGCTGAAGAAGCCATAGTTCCCAGAGAACGGTTTACCATCGCCTTGGTTAGAGGAAAAAAGATGGCAGACCCACCAAAACTTTGAGAGATCGGCTGGGCAGGAGGGAAGAGAGAGACAGACCTGATAGCCCTGGCCAGAATGGTTTGGTGTTCACACGGCTGACAAACAGGACCGCTGATAAAGGCAGCGAGTACACTCGCAAAAGTGTGTCTCCAGAGCAAGCCGCCTCGGTAACCCGCCACTCTAATAGAAGAATGCACTCAACCCCGAGAGAGGACGAAGGTGAATCTAAGTGGACTGCTACACCTGCCAAGAAAACTTCGCGGAAGGGTCGACCCACAGTGTCGTCGTTCCACCCGGAGGTGACGGAATACCCAATGTCAAGGGTGAAAGTGCCGAACATCCAGTTTGACGAAATGACAGACCTCGAGGACCATCTAGCGGCATACGAAATATATATGGCCATGTATGAACTCGAAGATGTCGTCTGGTGCAGGGTGTTCCCTACCACCCTCACCAGATTCGCCCAATTGTGGTTCAGGGGGTTGACAACGGCGTCCATTCGCACCTTCAAGGAGCTCGGCACAGCCTTCGTCGATCAATATGCCGGCAGCCGTAACAGACAAATCGTGATGGTAGACCTCATGACGATGCGCCAAGGTCCGAAGGAGATGATCCGGGAATATGTCAAGAGGTTTGACCTGGAATGCCAGCAGATGAGAACCATATACGCGTCAACGACCGCCTGCACCCTGACTCATACCATGGTCGACTGTCCACTGAAAAGACCGACGTCGCTGGTGGAGGCAAGAAAAATAGTGGAATGATATATGAACGAGGAAGAATACAAGAAGCGACACGAGGACCCATTGCCGCCAAGGACTCGTCGTCCTCCCAAAGAAAGGTCCACGAGCCCGGTGGACGAGAAAGAGTCATCCGGAAGGAACAAGAGCCGCGGGGAGAGAAGAATGGAAAAGACGGCTTACATACCTAGATTGGAGCAGTATGCTACACTTAATCGGTCGAGAGCGGACATCTTCGACATAGAAAAGCACAACGGGAAGTGGGGGAACCCTAAGCCGGTTAGGGTCGGACCCAGAAGTGAGCAAAGCAAGTACTACGCGTTCCACGATCAAAAGAGACACACCACTAAAGAGTGTCGAAACCTGAAGGACGAGATCGAGGGCCTCATACGCCAAGGATCGTCGGTGGCGTATGAGGCAAGGAGTCAAGCAACAACAACAGCAATAACAACAACAACGACAAAGACAAAGACAAGCCTGAGAGGAGAAAGGAGGCCAACGTCATCCATGTGATGGGCGACAAGGCACCTAGAGGAGGAAGAAGCCAGCGAGAGGTTAAGCGGCATCTAAGGGAATTGTTGCAGTATATATGCTACGCCGAGCAGACGAAGCCAACTGTCATTCCAACCCTCAATATCAGTAGACGATTATGAACGGGTGATATACCCCCACACCGACTCATTGGTCTTGGCATTAAAGATTAGTGACCAACTGGTCAAGAGATGTATGATAGACATCGGCGCTTACACCAACCTACTATATAGGGAGGCTTTCGAGCAAATGGGGTTTGACATGAGGCACCTTAAGCTGATAGCCGGTGCACTATATGGGTTTTCGGGGACAGTGGTGATACCTATGGGGATAATAGACCTCCCCGTTACATTCAAAGTAAAGACAGCGACAACCCAGTTCGTTGTAGTGGACGCCAAGTCGGCCTACAACGTGCTAATCACCCGTATAACCCTCGACGAGGTGCATGTCCTAGTGTCCATACGAGGCCTGACCATGGCCTACGTCAACAACAGTAACACCAAAGGCAAGCTATACGGTGACCAAGAGTCGGCCAGGTCTTGCAATTCGATAGCCCTAAAGCGATCCCAGGAAGAAATGAAGGGTAAAAGAAAAGTCGACTCCAGCCCTGATGGCTGGAGGGCCACGACCTCAAAAGCGCTCAGAATCACTAAACAAGTGGCTCCCGTCCTTGAACGCTTAGAGCCCGGGAGGAGGAGGGGGAGTATGATGGTGGAGCTGGAGCCGGGCTGACCCATGCTTGTAGGAGCTAATCTGGAGCCAGGATACCAACAACGTCTGGTCAGCCTGCTGAAGGAAAACGCCGATGTGTTCGCCTACTCGGCATACAAGATGCCAGGAGTAGATCCCGAAATCACGATGCATAAATTATACATCGATCCGACCTGCCGGCCGATCAAGCAGAAGAAGAGGACCATGTCGACAGAGAAGTACGTTGCCATCCGCGAGGAGGTAGACAAGCTGCTGAAGGCAGGGTTTATAGAGCTTTGCAATTACCCCGAGTGGCTAGCAAACGTGGAAATGGTAAAGAAATCATCAGGAGCCTAGCTGGCGTATGTGTGTCGACTTCACCAACCTCAGCAAGGCATGCCCAGTGGACTGCTACCCACTGCCAAGGATTGACCAGTTTGTGGACGCCACCAGCGGCCACTCCATGTTAAGATTCTTTGACGCCTTCTCTGGCTACCACCAAGTCTTCCTGTGGGGGCCAGACAAGGTCAAGTGCGCGTTTATCACCAACACCGGCACGTTCATGTACAAAATGATGTCGTTTGGGTTGAAGAACGTCGGTGCCACCTATCAGAGGCTGGTAGACAAGATCTTCCAAGGGCAGGGCAGGAATATGGAGACGTACGTAGACAAGATCTTCCAAGAGGACGAAAAGCATCTAGACGACTTGAAAGAAACATTCCAGTCGTTAAGAAAGTATAAAATGAAGTTAAACCTCGAGAAGTGCACATTTTGTATAAGGTCGGGAAGATTCCTAGGCTTCCTGGTAAGCGCCAGAGAAATAGACGCCAACCCAGAAAAGGTCAAAGTAATACAAGATCTGCCAGAACCAAGGACGATAAGGGACATCCAAAGGCTCACGGGAAGGATGACTGTCTTAGTACGATTCATCTCTAGGCAGCCGACAAGTCCACCCCGTTCTTCAAGGTGCTGAAGGGGAATAAGCAATTCAAATGGGAAGACGTCTTATAAAGAAGCATTTGCAAATCTGAAGGAGCAGCTGAAGACGTATACATCGTTGTTACCAACGTAACGGTAAGCGCTGTCATACTGAGAGAAAAATACAAAACCCAACAGCCAATCTACTTCATCAGCCACGTGCTAGAGCCGGTGGAGAAGAACAACCCAATGGTAGAGAAGGGGGCATACGCCGTAGTAATAGCTGCCAGGAAGTTGCACCCGTACTTCGACGCATACCCAATAACCGTCGTGACAAACTTGCCTCTTGAAAAGGCATTGGAAAAATTCAAAAAATCGGGGTGGATGGTGAAGTGAGTTGTCGAGTTGAGTGGCCTTGGGATCGTTTACCAGTCTAGGACGGCAATAAAGGCACATGCGTTGGCCGACTTCCTAGTGGAATGTTCACACTCGGAAGAAGACGACTCCCCGGTAGGGGTAAGGGAGATATTAACTGACGACTCGGCTACCAACAACGCTTCAAGTGTCGGCGTACTCCCTTGGGCACGTTGCATTGGATTTTGAACATTTTGGTTCCCATAAGAAAAATTGGGACGAAACATTGTGTCGGCATTGTATGTATTAGAAAAGGGATCAAATTGAGGTATTTGCCCATACACTTGTATAGCTTGGACTTCATTTGGCTCTTCAAAATAAGTTTCTTCATTAGGAATACAAGAGCTAGAATCATGGCCATAATTGCCACAACGATCACATTGAACTTCCCATGTTATTTGTCGCTTAGAAGGTGATGGTTGCCTTGTTGGAACGCTCACCTTGAATTTGGTACATACCTCTAGAAGTTGGCTTAGAATTCATGACATCCATTCGCTTTGTTAATTCTTCAACTTTTGCTTCAAGTTTCAATTCATTAGAACTCTTAGATGAGTTCACTTCAACTTTCTTTCTAGAATCCCTTGATTGACCCACTCTAGAATCACTCCTTGCCATCTTTTCAATAAGACTTTTAGATGCCTCATCGATAAGGGAAGAGAACTCTCCTCTGGCGGCCTGATGCGCGCTGTCGCTGACACGCATGCAAACAATATATATAACTCCGACTAACCTAACTAGTGTAGTAGTGGTAGGTCGGGATCGATCCACAGGGAGAGGGTTAAGCGATATTGGTTAAGTCTAGAGTTTAATCGCGATTGGGATTGAGACGGGGGTTTTGGGAAGAGAGGAGTCGAACTAGGGCTAGCGAACTACACTACTAAGGCTAGGAACAATAATAGGAAAGATGTTGGGGAGAGTCGAGATTCAAAAATGGGGTCTTAGAGTCTCGGGATCGAGTTTTAGTTACAACGTCGAAAAGGGAGAGTGCCACCTTTCGGTTTCTTCACCCAACCTACCTAAACCCGCTTTCGCGACGAAAGGGTAAGTCTAAAATTAAGGTAATTTCTACCCCGAGTTTCCCCATATTGATAGAAATGAGTCAAGGTCAATCTAGCCGTGGTTCTAGGTCAACAAAGACACAAAAACCTTAAAATTGATGATCAACAAGTAAACAACCCACCAACATCCCTTGAATCAAATAATCCAAATCCTCATCCCTAATTCCCCAACAAGAAAATATACTCACTAGTCATGATGATTAACAATAAAACACTAGCTAAGGAGAATTTAACTAAAGCATGCATAACAACTACACTAACAATTAACACTAAGGAGAGAGATCAACTAACACACAATCTAAAGAGAAGCTAACAATGGAGAGAAAAACATAAACTAACTAATGGAGAAAAGAGAGAGGAAAGAATTTACCACTATTGGAGAAAACTAAGGAGAAAGATGAAGATAACATAAAAGATTGAATCTTGGGAGAAATATACAAGAATTTGTCACCAATCCATGCATAAATCTTCAATCTTCAATAAAAGAAATATGAATCTTCAAGAAATAAAACAAGAGTCTTGTCACATAAACCCTTGAATAACCCTTGAATCTTCAACAAAGATGGAGACTTGTCTACTAATTATAGAGTAATTATACTAACACTAGGTAGATCTAATAATTGTTTTGAGATTTTTCTAAGAGAGCTTACTACAAACTACTACTACTACTACTACTACTAGAGAGTTCTCTACACTACTCTGACTCCTAAGGGCTCTCCCAAGGCACACTCAAGGCTCCCGGAGGCACAAAACCCTAGGTTAAGTATTTATAGAATTCTTAATGGGTCACACAAGTTTAAGGCCCATAATCCAATTTCTCTTCATTTTAGCAAGACCATCACCCATTGCATCTTCATGGGGTGAAACTTCACCCTGCGGCTCGACATAATAATCCCACCAGGTGAAATTTCACCCGGTGAGATTTTCTTCTCAAAATGCGATTTCGGCCCGGCTTCTCCATCGGGCGAAATTTCACCCGGTGGGCGAAATTTCGCCCGGTCGTTTCGCCCGGTCGTGAGTGCCATGAAAATCTTCGGGGAGGTGGAAAATGTCGTCGGGCGAAACTTCGCCCGGTGATGACTCACTGGGTGAAACTTCACCCGGTGGTGTTTCTCCTCTTTTCCAGTCTCTTTCTTCGTCGATCTATTGGATTACTCGAACTTTCGGTTGTGTGCTTCGCTCTTTGGACCGTATCTCTCTCATGCTCGTGGAAGCTCATACACGTTTTCGGTCGAAAATCCTATCAAAATAGACAGAAAACTTCCAAAAACACGTATAATGCAAAAGAGAGACACTAATGCAAGAATTACTCAAAATACGGCGATAATCGCACTCTATTCTCGCAAAACGGAGGAAAAACGGGTCTAAATGGGAGGAAAAACGGTCCAAATTTGGCACACAACACGGCCAAATTGAGGGTTTCCTTAGTTCTCAATGAAAGGGCCGGGTGTTATAAAATGTTTGGGTTGTTAGCCAATCAGATATTCCATGGTGAGGACACTTGCGTAATAAATCTCTAAATCTTTCTCAAGCCTCACTTAGGCTTTCAAATTCATCTTGCTTGAAAGTTTGTATTTCCATGCAATATTGATTGGTCTTTAACGGTGGATAATATTTCTCCAAGAAGGCATTGGATAATTGAGCCCATGTGGTGAATGTATTATCGGGATGGCCATGAAGCCATCTTCGAGCTCCATCTCTCAATGTCTTAGGAAATAATAATTGCCATTAAGACGGCCCCGACTAATTTCTCTTTGAATGATGCAACATGCTCTTGGGCATCTTCTTGGGAAAAACCATGGAAGGTATCTTGTTGAACCGCATTTGTCAAAGAAGCTTTCAATTCATAATTCTCGGGAATCACCCCGAAATCAACCGGTGAAGGTGTTTCTTCATGTGTAAGTTGAGAATGGGAACTTAAGGTTGCCATTGGTTGGATTGGTGGTGGTGATAGATTTGGATTTGGATGATTTGGAGGGGTTGGATTTTGATTATGTGGTGGAGTTCTTGGTGATGGTGGGGTTGGTGGTGAATTTTGTGAAGTAGATGATGTGGAAGGATTATTGGAGATGAGATTATTTGATGTAGAAGGTGTAGAGGGTGTAGAAGGTGTATGTGATGTAAGTGGTAAGATGGGATTTTGATTGGATGATGATAGTGAAGGATGTGGAATAATAGTGGTTGAGTTATTACCCCGAAATCGCAAAGCTCTAAATGTCCTCTCCGGCTCCGGATCGAACCACAAGGGCGATGATGTATTCCTAGACATAAACTCAATTAAACGGTAAGTCTCCTAGAACCTATCGGTACTAGGGAAAAGAGCGAAAAATAAAATTAAAGCAAATAACCAAACACAATAACTAAAACTCAATTAAATCACCGCTCCCCGGCAACGGTGCCATTTTGATCGCATCCCAATCGGATCGGTCGTTTAACGAAGGATGAGGGATCAAACAATATTTGTAAGGCTCGCAAAAACACAAAAACAACTAGTGTATTCGTGGTAAGTCGAGGTCGGTCCACAGGGAACGGTACAGAATTGAGTAAAAGCGACGTGTTTGGGATCTAGTGGGGGTTTTAAGGGTCGAGTCTAAACTAAAACGCAATAAATGACAATAGATGATCAAATAGGGAAAATGTGTTAGGGGGAAGTCGGGATTCGGAAATTGGTGTCTAAGGAAATTGGAATCGGGTTGGTCACAACATTGGTAGAGGGAGAATGCCACCTTTCGGTTTTTTCACCCAACTCACCTAAAAACCCGCTTTCGCGGTGAAGAAGGGTAAGTCTCAAGTTAAGGTAATTTCTACCCCGAGTTTTCCCATATTGATATAAATGAGTCAAGGTCGGTCTAGTTGGCCAGACTAAAACAACAATGACACAACAACCTCAAGCAGGATAAACCAACAAGCAACCAACCAATCAAAAACTCCTCAATTCAAATAATCCAATATCCTTCTCCCTAAACCCCCCAACAAGAAATCTACTCACAATTCATAATGGAAATTAATAAAACATTAACAAACAGGAAAACAACAAAAACAAGCATAATGATTAAATCTAGAGAAATAACAACAATACAATAAGGAAAATTACGATCTAATAAATTAACAACAAAACAATGAAGAAAATTGCAATCTACTAAATAAACTAGGAAGCGATCAAAAACAACGTAAATGAGATCTAGAGAAATTAACAACAAAACGATGAAGAAAATAACGATCTACTAATTAGACTAGAAATCAAACTAAGAGCAATAAAAGTAAGATCAATGAAAATAACAACAAGAAAATAAAAATGATCTAAGAGCAACACAAACGAAATCTAGAGAAAATAACATCAAAACAATGGAGAAAATAGCAATCAACTAAATAAACTATGAGACGATCAAAGAACGATGCAAGTAAAATAAATAGAAATGATGCAATAATGAAAGATCGAAATTAAATCTAGTCTAGAGATTAGGGAGAGGAAGAGAAATATACCAACTGTGACGGAAAATCAACAATAAGGAAGAAAATTGCATAAATAAATAAAATGAAGCTTGATGAAGAGGACAAAGGATTTGTCATTAATCCTTTAATAATCTCCAAGAATCTTCAATAAAAACAACTAGAATTCTTCTACAAAGCTTGAATAAAGATCTAGAGAAAGGAAATTGATGAAAACTATGAAGAACTCTAGCTTACTAACTAAACTAGAGGATGATCTAATGAAATGCTAAGTGAGAGATAAGTGAATGGTAAAGTGCAACTAACTAGGGTATCTATATGTATAGTAAAACCTTAATGGATCCTTAAACCTAAGCCCAAATCCTACTTTTTGCTCCATTAGTGAGACTTCCACCCTTTAATTCTTCATATGGTGAAACTTCACCCTGCGAAATCTGCCATACACAGACCAATACCACCGGGTGAAACTTCACCCGGTGGACTTTCTTCCAGTTTTGCATTTTTTTGGACATCTTTACCGTCGGGCGAAACTTCACCCGATGGGTGAAAGTTTCTCCCGGTCATTTCGCCCGGTGGAGAAGCTTTCCTGAAGATCTTTGGGGAGGTGAAATTTTCGTCGGGCGAAATTCGCCTGGTCATTTTTCATCGGGTGAAATTTCACCCGATGGTTTTATAGTCTCTTTTCTTGTCTCATTCTTCATTGTTTGATTGGATGGGTTTGAACTTTAAGTTTTGTGCTTTACTTTTCGGACGATATTTCCCTCTCTTGTGCTCGTGGAAGCTCGATCATGCTTTCAGTGTCAAATCCTATCAAAATTGATAGAAAAACTACTGAAAATACGTAAAACGCACAAGAGGGGCGCTAGTGCGAGAAAGACTCAAAATAAGGCGATAATCGCACTCTAATCTCGCAAAATGAGGGAAAAACGAGTCTAAATAGGAGGGAAAACGGTCTAAATTTAGCACACATCACCTTATTTCATCACCCTTAGTACTCGATACGTAAAAGAACGAGTATTTTATCGTTAGAAAGTTAGTAGTTAGATGTTAGGAACGAAAAATAAATGTTAGATGCAAGAAATTAAATGTTAGTGTAGTTAGAATGCGATAAATAAATGAGTTTAAGGATTAGAAATGGGATTTGGACATCCTCAACCTACATGTCAAATGCTTCAACATACGGGCTCGCGGAGTATCGCCGTAGACACGGGGAGCGGTTCGAGGTATATAGGAAGAGTTAGGGTGTGTTTATGGGTGTATATGAGAATGGTAGAGCTCTCGCACTCGGCTTTTGAGGATGGGAAAAAGAATGTTTTCCGACCCTTGAAATGGTGTGCGTAAGGGTGTATTTATAGAGTTTTGGAAAATGTTCTGATTTCAAAATTCAGACGCCTGGAGGCTAGCGCCCTGATATTGAGGCGCCTGGGTGCAGGCAGTTGAAATCGCACATATCGGAAGTTGCTCAAAATACTGATTGATATCCAGGTTATTCGAGGTAAATGGGAATTTTGTTTTGACTTTGATTTTGAGTGTATTTGGACACTCTTTTGAATTTGGTTTGTTTCGGGTTTCAGCTTTGACCAGGTTTTGACTAAGTCGACAAAGACGGTTTTGCCTCCGGTGGCGGTTTTGGCTCAAAGTAGCTTTATTTTATTGGAAACGATCCACTGAGTCTGGATTTGAGGTCGGGTTTTAGAGATTTGTACTTCGCTAAGTGCCCACGTCGGATACTATTGATCCTGAGTCCGTATTCGAGCGTATTGACGCATGTTAATATCCGATCATCATCGGGTGTTTCGTTGGAGATTGCTACAGACACGAGCAGACAAAATTCGGGTGTCTACACCATATTTATAGTAATTTTTAGGTCAATATGGACTTAGGCGCTTGGCATGAGGCGTCTCAGGGTTAAGGAGCCTGGGGCGTGACGTTCTAACTTCTAACCGCTGAGCGAAGCATATCGCAAAACTTTCCTAAACGACGAGATAGGTAATTTTGCCAAAGATCACGAGGCATTACATGATGACCATGGTAGCGCGACTAGGTTTAGGTTTTAGGTAATGAGCTCGAATTTCGAGACTTGACCCGGGTTTGACTTGGTTGTCTCGGGTTTGACTCCGCATTTTGAGACCAATCTGAGGTCCTGAAGCCGGAATTGACTCTAATTAGTGGCGACGCGACCAAAACGTCTTGACTAAGACCCTCTAACTATTGAATTAATATTTCAGAGTAGCATTTTGAACCGAACTATCGAAAAATCATCTGAAACAATGTAAAATCGCAACGTTGCAGTTCGATTATTATTGGGTGTCGCGCACCGACACGAATAGATACTTGGTACAAATCGGGGTGTATACAATCATTGTGGACACTTTATGGGAGGTTTTTTTGAAAGAAAATCTAAAGTTTTACAGGAATTTTTTTAACAAAACTATGTCACATAAGCTTTTGAAAACTTAAATATTAGGTGCATTAAAAAAATCCTTTATATAAAACGAAATTAAATACTCCCTTCGAGTTCCTATGGTGTTCCCTATTTCATTTTTTTTTAAACTCCAAATCGGGACTAATTAGATTCATAGGAATCAGCCAAAGCAATGAGTTCAAAATACAGAGGTAGAAAATCCTCCCACACCTAACTTCACGGAAAAGACCACTTGATCGACTCAAACTCACCCGACAACTTCGAAATCTCGTCGCAAGTTACATAAAGCTTGTTTCTTCCCGTATTCTTCTCGCAGAGTACTTATATAATGTGCTTACAATCACTTCCACAAAAATCTTCATGTATCCATGCCTTTTTGCTTCCTTAACCGCTTCCAGGATGGCTTCAGCTTCAGTGTCACTCACATCAAGCTCCTGGACTCTTTTAGCGATAGCCCATGGAACCGCCTCTCACTCAGTATCCTGACACACTACCCCAATCCCTAACCCCCTCTCGCCGACATCGCAATTAATCTTAACTCACCCCCCCTTCGATCTCCTCCACCCTTCCCCCTCGCTGTGGCGCGCCATGCTCTTGCTCAGTTTTCCTCCCCTATGGTCCATAATCTCCCTCTCTTCCACTTCTTTAATCAACATCTATGCCCGTCTCAGAACATCCTCCCCTTATATTTGTTTCCACCTAAAATCCCATTTGTTGGGGGCTTCCCAGATCGCCCAACATCCCACCATTAATCGTTCACGCTCACCGTCCTCCATCTCCCTCCACACATCCTCCACCCACCCCCTCACCCTCTCATTCCCATTTTTTCTTATTTGTCTCCGTCTCCATTCACTCCTAAAATCCTCCCAACCACCAACACCCTTTAGTAAGATGGAGATAAGTCTTTACCTCACTAGCACAAACCGGGTAAAATGGCATCAATCGAGGTGATACGAGAAGCAAACGTACCTTTGGTTGAGATAACTTGATTGCATAGTTGCCAAAATAAAATCTCTATGAGTGATAGAACCTTAGCTTTCCATATTCGATTTCATAGCCTATTTTGTTTTTGAGCTGAGTTTGATTATGTTCCCTATTTCCTTTTCATGCTATCAAATATGCGATTCACACAAATTATCCTTCAATTTCTTTTGTTCCTCTTTTTTTAGCCACCCATTTTTCCTTACTTATTACACCCTCCGTTCAAATCCAAAGGGTATACTTCCTTTTAGACATTATTCACAACTCAAGAGAATCGTTAATATTCCCGACATTTTATAAGAGAAAACATAGTCATGTGAGATCTTGTTTGATTCGTCTTTACGCGTAGATTAAAAATATAAATTTTTTATAATTTTTGCTGATGTAAAACGAAATATATTGACGGTGTAAAATATGTCTCAACAAGTGTGTGAAAACAAACGTACCCTTTGGATTTGTACGGATGAAGTATTTTTCACCAAAAGCAAAAGGACCCCCCAATGAACTAAAATACTCGTTAATCTTTGAATTAACTTGACTCATTCCATAACTTAAATCATCATGAGTCATACCTTTTTTTTGCCAACATTACAAAACCATCCTATTACAAATTTAGAGCATTAACCATTAAGGTATTAGCTCTATTGTCTAGGGATCGAAAGACGACATAATAAAACATATATAACGAACTAAAAGAACTAAAATCATAACGCTCAAGATCAACGGGTTGGTAGAGAGCAGTAGTATGGGCACGAGCTTCAGCACACTTCACGTCTTCTTGGCTGATCATTCCAGTAGACTGCATACTCCTTTGAACGGGTAAGAAACAATAACAAGCTGCACTTACGCCACAAGGACGTAGAAAGAAAACGGGAAAAAACATGCCAAAAGACAAGTCCCAGATGGAGATAAAACTCCTACATCTTGGTAATCGAATTAGCAGAACAAAAGACTACTTATCCAAAGGGAGAATCCAACCGAGAGGAAATAAAGACCACCCCTCACCCAAACTTGTAGCTGTAGACACCAAGGAGTAGAGCTCCAAAATGTGACCAACATAAACATGACCTAGAGACGAACAACATATTCTCCACAAGGAGAAGATTATTACGAAAAAAAAAGTAGCATTATATAAGTAAAACACGTCATTGACTTAGAAGGAGACCCACCACTACAACCAAACCACACAACACCATGATCCAACCTACTTTAAAAACAACCACACTCCGATCGTAACGCAGCTAAGAACTCCACAGCATGAACAATTGACACCCAAAACCCACAAGCATTGAGAACCAAGAAATCAGCACACACCAAAACGCAACAGCCTCCTCAAACCGAGGAGACAAATGCAAGAAAAGCCAGAAACAAGAAGACCAGACCAAAATCAAACCGCGGGAAACAGCAATGAAGACCGTCAGAAAATCAACCAACAAAACCCAGCGAAACAAAGAACCTACGGGGGACACAGAGGTCTATGACCTCAACAACAAAGGACCACACAAACGACAAACCAAGTCAGACCAACAAAAGGCTAAGGTGGGGGAAGGGGGCGAGGGGAGGGGGAACACCTAGCCAGGAGCAAGCCAGACAACAAAGGATCGAACAAAACAAAGAGACACACAGACCAAATCAACATACTAGAGTATGGGGGAGGGGGGCGAGGGGAGGGGGGAACACACTCTAACATCCGATCAGGACACGGAATGTCTGAATGCATGGACGATCAGACCACACCGACAAGAAAACCGACCCGAAAAACCACAAAAAGCACGGACAGACCTCACGAAGAAGACGAAACCAATAGGCCAAAGAACGGATGGGGTAGACCGGACGACATCGACGATCACCAAACCCAACTCCCACGGATGATCAAAGGTCCGATCCACAACAAATCCAGAATGAAAAAAGAAGACGAAACCGATAAAAAGGCAAACAACGACAACGAATTGGATAGACAAAAGGCACATGCAAATGAAGATCAAAGCTGCAAATTAAGATCAAAGGGCCGGAGATGGAGCTAAAAAAGCTCCATCCCCGGCAAAGGTTGCAAGGTAGGAGGAAGGATGGTTGGTGGCGACAGTAGTGGTGGAAATAGGGTTTTTTTGTTTAGTTAACTTAGGAGAGAAGGAGGAGGTTTTAGATAGAGAAAGACTTATTTTAAATCATTGTATCCATGAGTCATACCTTGAATGGGATGGTCTTAGCCTTACCTCATTTCCCCCCTCCCCTCGTTTTAGCGTTTGTATCTGGCAGAGATTATTGGATGATCCAAACATCAAAAGGCCGAAACATAGTCATTTGATTTCATTTCTCATAGAGAGCATGAGAAACCAAAATCCACCGACCTCAATGGATTTCTACTCCAAAGACCGAAGAAGAAAATGGTTTTTGGGGGTTTTGACTTAAAAAACACACACACACACAAAACAAAAACAATCCAAAACCCTTCCTTTGTCACCAGAAACTGATAAATCCCGGTAAACTTCATCAAGTCTAACCTGGGTGCTCACATTTTATTCTGTTGAAGCTAAATAAACCTAAATGTTTTATGTTGGAGCTAAATAAACCTACGTACTATAATTAAAACCCCCAAATATTTGGAGAAGTTGAAAACTTTTTTATTGGTTCGCTGGGTTAAAATCAGGTGGCTATGTGACTGTGTTTATCATTTTATTAATTTTTTTTTTGCAAGTAAAGAAATGGTGTGTAACTCTTCAAATGGGGTTGAAGTTAGGAGGGTGTTGCATGCTACGGTGGGTGGGTTGGTTTGGGTCCGGAGGAAAAACGGGTCATGGTGGCCGGGTCAAATAGTTGGGTCAGAAGAGCTGCCCGAGACAGATATGGCTGCTCCAAGATCTGGAACTCCTATTAAGCTCCTGGGCCGTGATGACATAAGTGTGTAAGTCTCTTCTTTTTCATGTTTCAGGAATTGTTAATTTTCTGTCACTTATATTTTTATTGCACATAGTAGTACAGTAGTAAGTACTGTATGTGTTAGCATTTGCATTTCTTAAGCTCTTGTTGTTTGGAAGGTGGAAGTGCTCCTTTTGCGTTCCATTACAGTATACATCCTATATAGGATTTGACATGCTGAGTTATCCTTGGTGTCAAGTTGTTTGCATATCTCCCTTTCTAGTGCTTTGAAATAGAGATGCGAGTTTCGTATTTCATTATTTTGTTGGCTGTGTATAATTTTCAACTTGGATGAGAATTTGTGGGTGGTGGCAGTTCACGGACAAAATGATGGGTAGGATGTCACTTGATATCATCGGTTTGATTGTTATTTAGAGCCATTAGTAGATCCAGAGATATATGTCAAAATCCAGTGTGGATAGACTGAAGTCATATTTGACACACTATCTCTCAGGACTTTGAAGCTCATGAGTTTTTGAAGTCTTGTGGACAGATTTGAATAAAGAAAATAGAGGCTTTCCTTACTATCCCTCGTATGAGACTCTGAAGCTCCTTCATTATGCTGAAGTTTAAGTGGGGCTTTGATTAAGGGTTTGCGCTTGGATTTCACGTTTCTATAATGATATATGTATTGGTGTCTCTTTGTTTGCCCTGTATGTGGTGTCCCTTTTTTTGCCCCATATGTGGTGTAGAGCTCTTTAACAACTTGATCGGTTTTGTTGAGGTTCTCATCTGTATATATTTTAAATTATATGTGAGAGGTCTCATGATAAAATTATAGTGAGGTCGTCTCACAAGAGACTTATAGAAAGGGATGGTTTAGTGTCTTCTTACCTTTTATTTTCCATTTACGAGTGCAACATCATTTTCTCACTGGTTCAATCAAATGTCAGTGTGCTTGCATATACCCTCTCTTTAAAATCTATAACATTTATTCTCTTCCAGTTGTATTTTACTTTTATCTATGTTATGTTTTAGATATTGGAACTCATTATTTCTATTTTTGATGAGGTCAATAATTTAGAGGTTTAGCCTATGAGCTGCTAAGTTTTAATTGGATTCTAGTATGTGTTCCTAAGATCTCTCAGGCTTTTGTGCTCATTTACTTTTGCTTTTTTTTCTTTGTCTTTCGTGTTATAGAGATTGGTTTGATCTTGAAACAACCAAAGCAGTGAAAGCATTTCGTTGTGGGGAATATGACACCTGCATTGAAAAGGCAAGTGTCTCTGCAGCTAGTAATTCACTGAAATTGACTAAATATCCACGGAGAGAAAATGCCATCATTTGTGCTCTTGAAATTGAAAAGGCATTAATGTTGAAAGAGTGTCCAGATGCTGACACACAACAAAATTGCGAGAAATACCCTGCCGTTGACAGTGAGCATTCATCTGAGGGAACAAGTTCTGAGGAAATGTTGGAAATTTCACATTCAACTCAGGAGTTGTCTCAATCTGGTATCTCATATGAAGAGACCTATGGTTCTACTCACATTAAAGGCTTACAATACAGAGGCAGGAAGCGGAAGACCCCTTATGACTCAGAAGATGACGGATATGAAGGCATAAAACGCATGAAAGGTTTAAATGACCTGGGCTTGGCCTCTGAGAAGAAAAGTCCGATCTTAGCTTTGCCAAATCCAACTTCGGACAACAATTCAAATTTTAATAATTTCTGTGGTGTTAATGGAAATTCTGCACGAACTCTATCCAATGGAAGCTCAACGTCAATGTTAAAGAAAAAGAGATTCCAGGTGGTACATCTTCATGAGCTCCTGAAAAGAGAATATCCACGACGGCCAGTGACAAAGGTATTGGAGAATTCAACAATGGTTCCTGTCCAAATAATCTGTGATGAATTTGCAAATCCTTTTGAGAGATCCAATGCAGTATCTTATAGCTACAAATGTGAAAATAGTGACATTATGAAGAGTGTTCAACCGTCTAATTGGCTTCTCCCAGAAGATGATTCTTTAGACATATTAGTTGATGTCCCGTTCGTCGACGAGGATTCATCGGGTATGTTCTAGGTTTTTCTATCAAACACAGATGATATTATTTTGGTTTTTGAAGTTATGTTGGGGTTGTCTAATCTACAGAGGGATTCTAATAGCCCACTGCTTCGTGCACTGGTCTGCAAGTGCTTACTGCGTAGTATAGTTGTGTACTTATCTAGCCATTCCCACAAGGAGAGTATACAACTACATATTGCCGTGTGATCTTTTGTTTGGATAGCTCATGGCCATGAGCCTATTTCCTTATAGAATTTGGAATTCGGACCTTGATTTAAACCCTATATTAGTAGTAGCCATGTTATCTTTACCCCAGTGTCTATAAAGAAACTTCTGATCAAAGTGGGATGACCGGATGAGTGAGATTCTGAGCTATGAACTCCTTGCAATCGCAACTGACCTATTACTAAAGAGAGAGGATCATCTAGTATTGCGTAAAAAAAGTAACCTTGGGGGGTTTGAAGATTGGTTTGAATATAGTCCATTATATCCATTGTTAGAAAATTGTCGATTCCAGCAATATATGTACCCATCAGTGTGCAAGTCTGATTCTGCGAAAACAATGAAAACAATCCCTTTTATTTATTTATTTATTTATTTATTTATTTATTTATTATTAATACGTCCTCATGTCTGCATGTAGCCATGTACATCACGAAGTTCGACTAGTTGAGGTTTTGTACAATCATCTTTGATGTATAGACTTATCACATGATGTAATTTTGTATGTAGGGATTATCAAAACCTCTGTTTATACACCATGCTTTCAGGTTATGGCATGCTCATTATTGTTCGTCAAGTAAAACCTTTTTCTGCCCTTTCTCTATTGATGTTTCTTCAAGAATAGCCTCTATGTTGGAATGTAGCAAAATGGCTTACTAGAGTGACCGTGGTTCTTTTTCTAGTGAAGTAGCATGCATTTGATGCAAGTTTAATTTGGTTCATTCCAAAACAGCATTGTGTTGCTGACCAAGTTCTAAGGCTGCATACATTCGAAACACCCCTACCCCGCAATTTGCCAGAACCATTAATGCACTGTGGTAATGTTGCCCTCGTCTCTTCAAGAATTGGCTTGTTTGGTGCTTTTACATGAGGCTGATTTCTGTTCCTAGTTCAACGCAAATTTTAGATTATACATGCATGACCAACCAAATAGTTACCCGCTGGTTGGTATTTTGCTAAATCAGTGGTCGATTTGTGGAACATATAGCTATCAGGGTACTGCTTCGTACCCTATTTTTACAAAATGGTTTACCCATAATTGATGGTCATATTTGTCTCATTTTGTTTGCCATAGGTTTCTCACCAGCATGTCGATCTTCTAATGGGCATTCATGTCAAAATATTCAAGTTCAAGCTTCATCTTTTGGGCATGAAACACTCGATGGCCCAAGACTTTCCTACTTTCCAGCTGGTTATATCAACAAAAAGGTGGTGAAAAGTGCTTCTAAGTGGCAGTCAAAAGGAAAAAGAAACTCAAGACATCTGAGTAATGGTGAAAAACCACATTCTAAATGGAAAGCAGATGTTCATGATCCACCCAATCCTCATTTGATCGACCGTGAAAATCCCAGTTGGCCTTCTCCAACTTCTATGGCTTCTTCTCAGAGATCATTCCCACAAAATCAGTCACGTTATTCAGCTAACTCTAATTATGAGTTGGCTGGCGTTTCACAAAGCAGCGTCGACACAGAGTCTTTGTTATATGAGGTTGAAGTCACTGTGGAAGCTTCGAGGTCCCAAGCACAACATGTTCCTTATATCTCCCTCATGAGCAAGATTAATGGTAAACCTATCACTGGTCACCCACTTGCGGTTGAAGCCTTAGAAGATGGATATTGTGACCTTGAATTGCTTGATTACAAACCAGATGGAAGCTGTGAGTTCAATGATGAAGGGACAGAAATCAGAGTCACTGTTGAACTGAAATCACACAAAAGGAAGAAAACCAAACTTCGATCTCGTTTCCATTCTAGAAAATCATCCAAGTCAGAAAAACGTCAGGGCTCAGGCTCCTTCCTGATAAAGACTAGAAAGTTGTCGTCACTAACGGGTGCACAAAAGAATAAATCCATTTCTCAGACATCCGAAGGTCCCTCTACATTGGCGTGTATTCCGCTAAAGGTTGTGTTTAGTCGGCTTAATGAGGCACTAAATGGCCCACGATCAAACCATTCAGGTAACACATGATGGGAACCCCCTTATCGATTTATGGCAAAGCTGGGGTGAGTATACCTTCTTACATTTCTTTCTAATGATTTAATTTTAATATGATTAGAGATCTCAGATTTATATTAGGAGCGCTCTAATTCTTTGGCACTTCAACTTGTAACGGAGTGATCACAGATCAGTTACCAGCAGTGTACATTTGGGTCTTATTGGTAGGAGGTTTAGTGTTATATTTTTAGTATGGAAGTGTAGAGTTGTAGGAAATGGTAGACATTAGACAGTCATATAGATAGATTGGTAGATTGTTCTGGCTTTACACATAATGTTAAATTAAACAGCTTGAGGCTTTAAAGTCCCAGAATTTTAACATACTTTCCAGCTTTACTTCTTTATTGATGAAAGAGTCTTAGTAGGGGACCTGACTTCTGTAATTGTTTATGCTGGTGCTTTTTATGATAATCCCTCCAACCCAGTTTTATTATCATAAACTGTTTCATTGTGAAGTACTCCCTCCGATTCTTTAGGTTTGCTACATTTTTTAAGATTTGCGAGGAGTATTATAATCAAATGTAGCAATTCCAAAGAATAGGAGGGTGTACTCTGTATCTGTCATTCTGTCAAGACGGTGAGCTGTAGAGAAGTTTTCATTATTATGATTCTTAAAGAACAGTATTTTGATAAACTCAACATTGAGAATATGTACCTTTTGAGTTTTTTTTTTTTCTTCTTGGTGTGTGTGAAGTGAATCACAAGGGTAAATTGGTTGCGGATGGGATATGAACTTTTGTCATGAGTACTACCCTATGAGTGCATCACCTGAATTCTGCTAGTACGTTAAAGAATGCATATTGTTGTTCAACATGGGGTAAAAGTGGCAATTGAATCCTACACATCTCCATTTCCTTTTAGTGGTTGAGATTCAATCTTTAAATAATATGATGCTAAAAAATACAAGGAACGGAAGATGTGGTGGAGGCAAAATAATGTATTATTCAGTATATTAATCTATGGGAGAAGGGAAATGGAGAGGATCCATGCTCGTAAAAGTGGAGATGTCGAGCCTGACCCGTCCAGAAATCCGAAAGTAATGCAACCTCACCCAACCCGATATGGTAATGACTTGTGAATCGATGACTCGTTAGTAACCACTGACTTCAGGTTTGAGTTGACCTGGTTGGACCTAATAAAGACCAAAAGATATTCGTACTCCTGTTTTTTTTTTTGGTAAAATGTGATTCATTGTATATCAAAGAACAGTAACTATTCGTACTCTGTCTCGATAATTTGTTTATGTTATTTGTACGGAGTATTTAAATTAAATGTAAACAAATGATTTTGAGAAAAGAATAACTAACGAAATAATGTTAAAAAATATTATACGAGTACAAGTATTTGACCAAAAACAATTTGAACGACGTGCTTTGAAAAATTTATCTTAAATTTAACTTTGTCAAAGTACTTATCCAAGTACAGAAGATGTCCTATCCTACTTAAAACTAGGTACCTGTCATGGGTATCTCTTCTTCCAGCGCAAGTTCAGTAACAAGTGCAGGGAGCTGGTTCAGGAGTGACTCGGGATTGATTTCCAGGGGAGCTGCTATTTTAGTGGTGTCGAAATTGGAAGCATCAATCACTCCTCTGGAAGCAGCTGGTGTATGCGCCAATGCGGTGCTTATGGCGTTAGTTTATGCCATCTGGAAGACTGGGATGAGAGGAACTGCTGCAGATTTTAGTTCTGTGTGCATCAGCCAAGCTTCATTGTTCAGCATATCAAGCAAACTAATGCGACCACGGCTGAGGAGTACTAGGCTGCGGGTGCCTTCTAACATAGAAAGTAGACTTCTTGAGCGCAACAGTAGCTGGGAGGCGTGAGTTTATTGTGTCGTCTCTAAGAAATGATTTTTTAATTGTGAGTCATGGTTTGTACGTGAAAAAAAAAAAAATAGGTACCTAGGCAATATGTCTAAAACTCGAATCGTTATTTCCCTATATTAATTTAATTAAAATTAAACATTTACTTTAGAAATTTAGATCATAATTTTATTAGACTGAAAAACAAGCAATTTATTTTTTTGTATAAATGTTGAGTTGTTGAGATGAAGTGAATATCATGACCCGACAAAATTAGTCCTACCCAACACTCGAACTGAAAATCCAAGTTTGAGCTGTAAACTTAATTGACTCGGCTAATCGAAATGACCCGAATGTTTATTATGCTTTTAACAGTTGAAAAGAACAATCCTGAAAATGACCCGAACCCAAAATAATCTAAATTTGTCCCAATTCTTAATGATCCAAATGTAACTCAACCTGTCCGATTGATCCGAACATAAAAATAACACTGTTTAAAATATTTGATAAAAAATAATATATAAAAAGGCCTATAGTAATTGTGTGGACGTGACATAGGTCCACCCCGACGTGGCCACGCACGAGTTCGGGCGGCGAAATGTTTCCCATGTGAGATAGTTCTCGGGTTGAAATTTAAATCGAAATAGGAGTCGTCACCGAACTTTGTGGGAGTTCGGGCCCATTCGAACCCAATCTATATTTCGGTGGACCGTACACAAAGTACGACCCACTTCGATACTAGAGCTTGTGGGGTTCGTCCCTTTGCATTACGATACCGATGCCGAGTTTTCGGGCATCATATATCGAATGACTCTCGTGCGCTAACGATTTCAGACTCCGAAAACCGAGGTTCTGAGTAAGGGGTGAGGGTACGTGTTGAGAAGCCTACAGAGGACACCCAACCCCGCCCGCACATAGCGGCCTCTACTAAGATATCGATCGATTTTTGAATACGCGCGCTAGTGATTCGGTCAGATGTTATGCAAACAACGTTTTACGATGTATGAATATAGTTGCTACGTCATTTTAATGCATCTTAATTCACGTCAAAGTGATTTAGCATGTGATGTTCATTTAAGTGCGATAAATGTAAACATCAAAATAGAAAGCTCGTAAATAGATACAAATTACACGGGTGGAAATACAACCCGGAATCACAATACAACGAGCAAAATTAGAATAATCGAATTAGTAACGATAATATGGATAGATTAGAATGATAATGCAATGCATGATTTTGAAAGAGTAAGTACGCGATTGACTTGACACGTGACGACTAAAAGTGGTAGGAAAAGATTTGTTGAGGCTTATATTATGTAGGAGGCTCACGGTTAAGCGTGATGGAGGCCACTCGACCGAGTTATGGGAGGGACTCGATCGAGTGCCGTTCGTGAGGACCCGCTGCCTGTTTTTGAGGGGGTCACTCGATCGAGTGGTCTTAGGCACTCGATCGAGTGCCCTCTGTACGAGAAAGGACTCGTTTTGTTAAAACGACCCATTTCGCAATTTTATGGTCTATGTCGAGATGTAATTATACTAAATATAAATATTGTTCGATTTATATTAGTTTAACTCTCGGAGGGCTCACTATACTCGACATTCGGTTATAGAACCTACATCTGATATTTAGAGCGAATTTTGCAAAATCGAGTTTGATCGGACTAGAACAAATATCGATTCCCTCTGCGTCATAATGTCATAATCAATCCTTTGGGATCGTGTGACAATTAATTCGGCGTCAACGGGTTTCGTGCTAGTACAATTTTTCGATTAATTCTTTTAGACATGATATTTGACTAAGGAGTCGGTATCGCATCTTTAGAATAAACGTTTTGAAAAATGGAGTCGAACATGTTTAACGACGAATCACCGCGATCTATTACGCCCTTAAGTGTTTAGGGCGGCGCATCTCGAAGGGCGCCACCTCCAATACGATGCGACTTGTAAATGGATTAAATAAACTTTAGGCAGAATTCATAATTTGACATATTCGACCCGAAATCGATTTTTAATACTAGATTATTATACGCGGTAATAATATTATAACGAAATGTAAATACACAATAATTGAAATGTTAGGTGTTAGAGTACATAAATACAATGTTAGATTGCATAAAATTAAAAGTTAGTGTTAGTATAATTAATATAAATAATATATATACAAAAAAAACGAGAAAGAGAAGGGAGAAGAAGGAATGTCGGGATTTGAATTTACACCCTCAACCTACATGCTTTAGTCTCTCAGAAACGGGCTCGTCTAGTAGTGACTTAGGCACGGGAGCGTCGAGATATGTAGGCAAGTTATGGTGTGTATGATTGGGGAGAGGATTTGACGAGTTTTGCTCTCGGTCTTTGACGAGTTTTGATCTCGGGATTGATCGTATGTGTATGTGTGTGTGAGTTTGAAGCCAAGTTCGAAGTTGTAAGGGTTGAATGATGTATTGTGTATAAATGATGGGTGATTGAATGAATGTAGTGTGAATGTTGTGTGAAATGTGTAGGGTTGAATGTGTTTAAAAATGTGGTGGTAAAAGTTGTGAAGTGAAGAGGAGGGGGTGTGTATTTATAGAGTTGGCACCCGTCTAGGGTTACTCGATCGAGTGGCCTTCTGTGCACTCGATCGTGTGCCCAGTTTAAAGGCGGTCCGGTTGTATTTTGGGGGTCTACTCGATCGAGTGGACCCATGTCACTCGATCGAGTGGCTCTTAGGCGGGTAGAGCTAAAATAGGAATGATTTTTTAATTTGATTTGAATTGACTGTGTTTGTTTTGCTTGATTTGACTTTGTATCTAGTCATGATGTGAGGTTGGTTTCGTCTCGGGATTCGACTTTGACCGAGTTTTGACTCGGTCGCTAAAAGACGGTTTTATTTCCGGTGACGGTTTCGGCTCAAATTATTCTCATTTTATTTGAAACGGTCCACTGGGCCTGAATTTGAGGTCGGTTTTGTGAGATTTGTACTCCGCTAAAATCCCATACCGGATACTATTAATTCCGAGTCCGTATTCGAGCGTATTAAAGCATGTTTACATCCGATCATCATCGGGTGTTTTGTTGGAAGCTGCTATAGACACTAGCAGGCAAAATGCGGGTGTCTAAAGAGCCCCCACTCTGACTGAGGCTTGGACAAGGCGAAAGTCAGAGTAGCTACCAGGTCAATCGAGGATTACGACCTGGTAGCCTTCCGGTCGGGTCGTTTATAGTCCATTAGACTCGCGTAAAAGGGCTTGCCAGCCATAAGATAGAAATCATACCTGAGTTCTTTTTATTTGGGATAGCTCCGTGGGGACTTGCTTCTGAAGCCCTGAGTGTACCTGTATGCAGACACATCCCATCTTGAAGCTGCGCGAGGACTTGCTTCTGAAGCCCTAGGTGTACCTGTATGCAGACACATCCCACCTTGGAGCTGCGCGGGGACTTGCTTCTGAAGCCCTGGGTGTACCTGTTTGCAGACATATCCCACCTTGGAGCTGCGCGGGGACTTGCTTCTGAAGCCCTGGGTGTACCTATTTGCAGACACATCCCATCTTGGATGTAATATTCCAGGAGAAACACCGCATTGAGTTTTCCGCTGGGAGTAAATGAGCTGCGCGGGGACTTGCGTCTGAAGTCCTGGGTGTACCTGTTTGCAGACACATCCCATCTTAGATGTAGTATTCCAGGAGAAACACAACCTTTGATGTTCCATTGGGAAGCACAAGCTGGTACCTGAAATGTTAGATACATTAGGCAGAAATAGCGAATATAGCAGATAGCATATAGAGGAAATGCAGTTAGCATCTATAGACTGACTCACGCTGGGGAAAATGATTTTTGCTTAGTTTTGAAATCGAAGTCGTCACAGCAGCTCACGTGCTCGAAGATAGGGTTTCAAAATCGAAAGCTTAGAATAAAAGTTGCGGTTTAATAGACCGAATTCTAACCTTGTCAAAAAGGATTTTCTCAAATGGCTAAGTTTTAAAAATTTCAAAGCGGGAATTTGAAGATAGAGACATACCGACAAACTCGACTCATGACGCGATAGGACGAGTTGACAGACACGGCTTGGACTCTCAAGGAGTTGGACCGTGACTCGGTAGGGGGGTGGGCCACCTAAGATGACAAGACTCTTAAGCTGCGCTATTCCGTAATCTAGGCGAGCGGCGACACGGTCGAACTTCAAAATGGGAAAGATGTGTTATAGGGGGACTGCAATAGTCTGTTATGAGACTGTTTCTGCAGGACTTAGCAGTGACAATGCTGTAGTCTAGTGCTCTTTTGAATTTTTGGTTTTGGGGTACTTTCCCAAAATAGGTGTTCCTTCGAGTCCCTGACAGATTCGTGTCTTCGACTGAGCCGAGTACTAGGACACTCTATAGAAAGGAGGCTATTTTTGAAAATCTTTTGGATTATGTGAGTGGATGGAGAACTTCTGCCTAAGAGAAGCCCCCGGGACGACAAAGCTAACTGTTGAGAACATGACAGTGTCGTGATAGGAATGACGGTGCTTTTAAATTTGTGTCAATGTGGGTGGTTGTGCCCTTGTCTGAAGGACTGCCTACGTATTCACGTGTAGTGAAATCAAACCAAGCCGTAGTTCAGGAGATTGGAAGATATGTTATGATTCCTAGTTTATTAGGGTTTTGTGTGTAACTAGCCATAGCGATGGTCTAGGCTAGGTGTGTTCCCAATGATGTATTGATCAAAGGGCTAGAACAGTTAGGATGTTGATCCTGTGACTGTGAGCATTCTCCGGGGTAGCCTCCAGAGGTGGTGTGAACTTTTTGGGCATGTTCTATGCCGACCGCTGGTTGAGTTCCCGTGTTCTGGGTTGGTAATTGGTTTGGATGTTTTTGGAAATGTGGAGCCAGACAGTATGTGGCTTTGATATTTTGACATCTGGAGTGTAACACCCGCTATTTTTTTTTCTAGCGTTTTTGTCTTTACCGTTATAACTCTGTCATAACTCTGTCACATTTCGGACTTGCATTTCATCTTTTTCCAAGCTCTATTTTCATTTTTGAGTTTAATGATATTTATTTATATTTTATAAAAGATTTTTAATTCTTTTAAATCCATTTATTTGATTTTCCTCGTAAACTATTTATTTTCCGCGAGAAATTCTATTTCTCTACGAATTAACGTTTTTAAGGTCGGATTTAAGTTATTCCTTTTCCTAAAAATGTTTAAATACATTTATATAATAATTTAGACTAAGAAATATTTTTATTTACGAAAATTTAGCCATTAATGATTTTATTACGAACTTTCGTAAATAATTATTTTCTATCGCGAGGTTTACTCGAATTGCTTTGAAATGTCGTTAACTATTTTACGATTCTTCTTTTTATCAACTTATAAATTATTTGAGACCATTTCCTCACGTTTTGGACCGACAAAGCTTCTTGTCACAATTTTACTACGTATTATTTATACGTTTCATTTTATCACGTTAAACCGTAAACGTAAGATTATTTTCTCCCATTTATTCCATGCTTTATTACTCAAACTTTTCACTCTCCCTCACCTTCATTATTTTGGCTGATTTCCTCACACATTTCACATAGTTTTCTTCACCCTTATTATTACTTTCATTTATGCATAAACCATCCTTCTTCTTTCATTCATTCTTTTCATAAAAAAATATTACAACATCTTTTTCCTTCTTCATTTCTGGCCGTGACACTCCTCTCCCCTCCTAGGCTGACTTTTGCTTAATTCGAGCCTTGATCGCATCATTTTTATCGTCAAAATAATCCTTTTTCCGATCCCTTCGTTAAGGTAATAATCGATGTTGTTTTCGATCATTATTTACCTTGTTTTTATTATTTTTCTCATGGTATTTTTCTGCCATGATTTTTATATATTGTAGGATTTGTGGTCGATCCCGAGGCCGACGAATATATTATTGATTCAGATTTGGACTGAGGTAACGTCGATGTTACTCGGTATTTCATGATTTTAATTGTGTATTTGCATGTATATATTTTTATATTTTATTTTTGACAATATATGTATGTCATAAAATCTGGAAAATTTTTAAAAGTTTAAAATTTGCATGTTTCGGTATTTTTATCGCTTTTACGAGATTAACGATTAAATCGTCATATTAATTTGTAAAATCGTAATATTCGGCCTAAACATGTAATATATGTTAATATTCTGTAAAAATGATGTTTTTGATGATTTTCAATAATTTAGTATTTTTCTGATATTTTTGATATCGATTATTGAATTATTACCGTTATCGGACAAAAATGATTAAAAACCGATTTTTAGTTCTAGTACTTAAACATTTTATTTTAATATGATTTTTGACGTGGTGAAACTTTCTGATGAAATAGAATTTTCTGAATTTGTTTCATAATTTTTCGGAATTGTTAAGTGGATGAATTAATTAATCACTTTAAA
Source organism: Agrostemma githago (assembly GCA_958450325.1). Lineage (NCBI taxonomy): Eukaryota > Viridiplantae > Streptophyta > Magnoliopsida > Caryophyllales > Caryophyllaceae > Agrostemma > Agrostemma githago. The sequence continues at coordinate 42,061,659 of OY288247.1, read as the reverse complement.
TCATCGTTTATCGTTAAAACCGTGTTTGTCATTTAAATTCTCGATTTCTGGTCCTATAATTAAATCTGGAAAAAAATTTGATTCTGATGATTTCATATTAAAATGTAATTCTATGATTTTTAGTGCCTTAATAAATGTTCGGAACGATAAGTTTTATTACTGGAATCGTTAATTGTGAAAACGGGTTTTAAAGAAGGTTTTGACGGGGTTTATTAAATCTGGAATTTTTGGAAATCTGGAAAAATGGTAGATTCTGGAAAATCATGATTTTTAGGTTTAATAATAATTTTTGGTTATTAATACTTAAATCATTTTGTAATTACTATTTTTATTAATCGTTATTGTCGAGATTGGACGATTAACGAGAAAACGCTTTAAAAACCGAGTTTTAGGATTATGGAAAATTTTCTTTTCTGGACAGAATGTCCATAAATATATTTTAACTATTTTACGTAATTTTTGTACTATTTATTAAAGTCTTTAATTAATAAGTATTGATTTTCGGACAAATTGTGATTTATCGTTAAAATGCTTCGTCTTACCTAAAAGAATTATTTTTCCAGCAATTTTGAATTTATTTAAATCTGAAACTTTAAGAGTTAAATCATCCCTTAACATACTCTAAATATATTTGTTGGTTTAATTAAATAAAGACGTTCAAATATTTAATTTGGTGTTTGCCGTGAAATCCTATTTATAATTTTATTGTCGAAACTAGTAATAATTAGGGAATTTTAGCTTTCTAACTTTTGAAAACACCCTAATTAGTAGTATTAAAATGTTTAAGACATTTTTAATCATTTTATAACGCTTGTATGATATTTTAATAATTTCATAAAATTAAATGTTCACTTTGATAATTAATATCGTCGAGGCCGAAAGTATTAGTTTTATAAATCTATATCGTTTACTAAGAATGTGATGTTAGTATAGACTAATATTTTCGCTATTTTGATATGATGCTATTTTTGGTAAAGTTTCTAAAAATAGTAAGTTTCTAAAATTAGTAAGTTTCTATTTATAGAAAGTTTTCCCATTTATATAAATGTTTATTCCTTTTATCCTCATATTATTTATATTGATTATATTTATTTTTGTATATCGATAACGTCTTGTTTTGGAGTTATGGAATAAAGTCAAGTGTGGGGTTAGAGTAATAATCTGGGGTGTACGTTTTTGCCATCAGCTATAATGTCGGTCTGCCCATTTGGGGCACATTTGGTCGTTGAACTGGGCGTAGTTTCACCCAGGAGAGTGTGCATTGTGCCCTTAAGCTAGATATCGCATCGTGTTAGTCGCCGTCAGTTGAACTGGATACATTTGGTGTCTAGGAGGGGTGTATACTACTTAAACCAGGACCTCGCTGCACGCAGTCCTGTTATAGTTGAGTTGCCTAGTTAGAGACTGGATTCTGTTATGAGTTAAGTCTACAGTTCTCGAAGCTAGTTTCCAGTATTATCCTAGTGAAAGTCTAGCCTTGTGCACACTGATCGAATTTCCATAACGCCATTTTGATTATTTTATTTATTATCGATATAAATTGGTTTACAGGTTGACAAATATTTTTATGTTTCTTCGGAAACCCATTTTTATATTTTGGTTTTGGCGCTGTAAACTTATTTTAATATGCTATAAACAATCCATTTTTAATATTTTTCCTATATTAGTAATTACTATTTTAAAATCTTGTCATACGGCTGGGAGAACGTTGACGTTGCTCCCCACTGATTGTGGCTGTTATGTTTTAACATGGCAGGTATACATGTTCCGGGTGTGGGCTAGCGAGCAGTGTGGATCCTGCTTATTTATTTTAATAATTATGTCTTATGGATTGTTCAAACCCCTTTTGTGGATTGTTTTAAATTTTGACCATTTTATTTAAGGCCTATTGTTTGACTTTACCATTTTAAATTTTTCTAAGACATAGTTACAACGTGTTTTAATCCCGACTCTACAGTGTTTCCGCCACTGTATCGCGTTAGAATTTCTAGGGGATTACATGGAGCTTGATTTTATGGAGCTAAGGCTTCGAGGGTAAGGTATTGTAATGTGGTAGGAAAGGGGGAAGCTGAGTAAAAATGACTCGAACTTCGATCGGGGTAGGTTTGATAATGCGGGATCTGGTTTCCATGTATGGCACTAATGGTTAGGGTGTATCCTATGGAGCCTGAATCCTCAAAATTCCGGGTTGTCTCTTGTCTCAAGAAGGTCTTGAGGGTTGTAACATGGGAAGGCTAGATGTGGTGTTAGCTGACCAGCCTAATTGTTTCGCTTCTATTTGATGGTAATGGGTATTGACAACTTTTAAATTGACTGTACCCTGGTCAAGGGTCTTTCACTTGAGTTGACCGCTAACCACGGTCATGGATTTTTGAAATTTTTCGTTGGTTGACCTATTAGCCCTGGTCATGAGATTCTTCATTTGAGTTGACCGTGCCCCGGTCAAGGGATTGACCGTACTCTGGTCGAGGGAGTGACCGTATCTGGTCGAGGGAATGACCGTCTCTGGTCGAGAGGTGTTGAGAGTTCTGTATGATCATGGCCAACTCTTTTGTTTTGGCCTTTTGCTTTTTCCTTGGACTTTTGTTTTTTTTGTCCAGCTTTTTTTTTTCCTTTTTTTTAGCTATCCCCCCTATGGTGTTGGCAATAGGCACGGGCACTCCCGGATCTGTGGCGTCCATTTGTGGGTGGATCTCGGGTTGGGCCTATCAGTTGAATTAGACTTTTGGAACTAAGCCTTTGTAAGGTCTAAGCATAGTTGGTGTTTGTGTGAGTTCAACTCGCGGTGGAGTACTCTACAGTAAACATGGTGGTTTGGATCTCAATATCATCATCATAATTCCGAGCAAACTTGGTGGAAACATCTCCCAAGTTGGGTATTTTTGGCATCACATCTATAGAGTCACGATGCTTTTTTTTGGGTCAGACTAAACGCCTAAGGTAGGGATTGGTTAATCTTATTGGAGGGACGTTTATTGTGGGAAATGGGCTTGCCTCCCGTCTTGAACCCAAACTAGGAGACTACCTAGATTTGTCATAGGATTCGATAACGCTCCTGCTAGGGGTAGTTATGTGGCTTTCTATGCCAGACATGGAATAGGTATAAGGGAAACACGGGCTCAGTTTCCTGCAGTCATTATAGACGTGCCTATAATAGTGACGTGTATGTGTTCACAGTGTATGATGGTGTTCATCATGTTCTCGGAAACACATAAGTAAAGCATATAGTAGGGATAGAATATTGAAAGCTGATTTTGTTGGATTTTGAAAAGAGAACAGAATGCAAATGACTCTGACTCAGACTTAGGGATGAGGATATAGGGTATCCTAGACTCGGACTCAGACTTAGACTCGAATCAAATCCAAACTTTCGGATGCTCGGCTGGTATATGTTCTTTTTTGGTAAGATCCTTGATTGGGAGAACGACAGATGCCACGACTCGCTTAAACCTAGCATTACACAAATGCAAGAGAGAGAGTCAAACTAGAGACGGCCCGACGCGACGAGAATGACTAATATTGTGTGCTAAATTTAGACCATTTTCCCCCTCATTTAGACCCGCTTTTCCCTCGTTTTGCAAGTTTAGAGTGCGATTATCGTCATATTTTGAGTACTTCTCGCCTTAGCGTCCCTCTTGTGCGTTTTACGTGTTTTTAGTAGTTTTTCTATCAATTTTGATAGGATTTGGCACCGAAATCACGATCGAGCTTCCACGAGCACAAGAGAAGGGAATACCGTCCAAAGAGCAAAGCACACAACTTAAAGTTCAAGCCATCCAATCAATCGACGAAGAATGAGACAAGAAAAAGAGGCCAGAGAAAATGACCGGTTGAAATTTCACCCGATGAAGTACCACCGGACGACATTTCACCCGACGGTAAAGTGCCTCCCCGAAGATTTTCCGAGCTTCTCCACCGGGCGAAAATTACCGGGCGAAATTTCGCCCACCGGGTGAGATTTTGCCCGATGGAGAAAGCGCCAAAAACCACGAAATGAGAAGAAAATCTCACCGGGTGAAATTTCACCCGGTGTTATTAGTTCGTCAGGCCGCAGGGCGAAGTTTCACCCCATGAAGATGCAAAGGGTGATTGTCTCACTAATGAAGCAAAAAGTTGGATTTGGGCTTTAGGTTAAGAGACCCATTAAGGCATTACAATATACTCCATATGTTACCCCAGTTTGTTGCCCAAGGCATTCCATCATTAGTGTAGAGGCTTCCATTAGTTTAGTTCCTCCATCATATTACACCATCCATTAGTAGAATAATCTAGTAGTATTCTTAGTAATTCTCTATAATTCTAGTAGTAAGTTAGTAGTAGATCTACTTAGTTTCCATCAACAATTCTCTAGATTTCAAGTTGTAGAAGATTATTTCAAGTTTTATTTGAAGATTTGTGGGGTTTATTGAAGAATTAGTGACAAGTTCTTCATTCTTTTCGTCAAAGATTCAACCTTTATTCATGCAATCTTTCTTTTTATTGTAGATCTTCATAGTTGGTACATTTCTTTCCACTCTCTAATCTCTAGTTTAGATTTATTTTAGTGTTCCCTCATTATTGTTGTGTAGATTATCTTAGTGTTGTTAGTTTCTCTAGATTTTACTTATGTTGTTCTAGTTTTTTTTGGGTGAAATGTGAGGTATGCATTCATCAAAAAAATAAGAATTACAGGCATAATATACTGTACATCGAGTAATAGAGGGACTAATCAATATCGAATCCTCAAAGAGAGTCATACATCCACTATATAGAACCATTTAACAACTATAACCTATGCTTCTTAAGGCTCGAATATCTTAAGTACCGATTTGGTCCTTCGCACCAATTCGCACCCTCGTCCTGGCATTATCGATAATCCCTTTTGCTACTTGTGCCGGGTGGGTGATTTTTCCTTCAATTCTAGCTCCATTTCATTGAGTCCAAACCATATAATAGCATCCGGCTAAGACAGATGCGTGCAGTTTCCAGCGTATATCATCAGCACCCACAGTCTGTATACTCGTGAACAGGTCATATCCAGTCCATTGCTCAATATTCTTCATCAACCGATCTGAAATCACAATCGAAGAAGAGATGTTTCAGCGTTTCTGGATAATCGTGGCATAAGCAACATTTATTATCGTCCACACAACCGATTTTGTACAGTTTGTCCTTGGTATTAATACCATTATTCATGATCAGCCATGTAATATATGCATATTTTGGAACAGTCCAGTTGTTCCACACGAACCGAATCCAGGCAGGGGGGTAGGATTGGGACACAACCAGTTGTATCCTCCTTTTACCGAATAGCCAGCAGAGCATTCCACTGGCCAGCAGTATATCCAGCCTTCATTCGCTCTTTTGTCTTACAGATGGATTTCCACGACCAAGACACATCAGGTGGGGGAGCATAATCATGCGAATTCTGTTGCTTTAAGTACACTACATTCACCCATTTAATCCACAAGCTATCCCGTCCCTCATAAATCCAATGGACTAGTTTCCCAACGGCTGCAATATTCCACTCATGAGCACGCTTAATACTCAGGCCACCCACTTCCTTTGGGAGTGTCACCTTCTCCCAAGCTATAGGAGGGATTCTTCGGTATTCAGAGCTCCCATCCCAAAGGAAATTCCTGCATATTGCTTCAATTCTCTTGATAATGTGTTTAGGGATGACAAAGATAGAAGCCCAATAGTTGTATAAAGTATTCAAAACAGAATTGATTAACGTTACTCGGCCAGCATATGATAGCTTACGAGCACCGATACTTCTTATTCTGCTAACTATATTCTCCGCGAGAATCAGACACTCACTCTTATTCAATTTTCCTGACTGGATAGGGACACCCAAGTATCTAAAAGGTAGAACTCCCTTCTTAATTCCTGTCACCTGGTATATATCATAAATTAAAACATCCTCCACCCCATTGTAGTAAGATTCAGACTTGGTATTATTCATACTCAAGCCTGAGGCCAACGAAAATGTCGAGAAGGCCCTCATCAAAAGCATAATAGAGTTAACCTCTCCTTTACAAAAAAGAAGTAGGTCATTCGCAAATACTAGGTGGGTAAGCTTCATAGCATTGCATAAAGGATGGTACTGAAAGGGATAGCTGCTAGTCGTATAAGATAAGGTTCTAGTCAAATACTCCATACAGATAGTAAAGATGAGGGGGGATATGGGATCCCCTTGCCTCAACCCTCGTTTACCCTTGAATTATCCAAACGAACCACCATTAAGCACAATCGAATAAGACGTTGTAGTAATACATATCATAACTCTGTCAATAAATGGTTGAGGGAATTGTAAGGCCTGCAACATATTTCGAACGAACTCCCATTCCACCGTATCATAGGATTTTTGAAGATCCAGCTTAAACATACATTTAGGGGACGCATGCTTCCTAGAGTACATCTTAGTCAAGTCCTGGCAAACAAGGACATTCTCCAAGATCGATCGTCCCTTAACAAATGCACCCTGAGTCTTTGAGATAATATCAGGGAGTACAAGTGCGAGCCTGTTGCATAGGATTTTAGATATAATCTTATAGGTGACATTACAACAGGCTATCGGTCTAAACTGAGTCACATGTTCGGGTCTCTCACACTTCGGCACCAACGTGATATTTGTGGCATTGATCTGCTTCAAGAGTTTGCCTGTGTTAAAAACTCCATAACAGGGTCACAAATATCCCCTCCTATTATGTTCCATGAATCCATAAAGAAACTACTCGAGTAACCATCAGGCCCGGGAGCCTTCTCTATAGGAATAGAAAAAATGACTTGCTTAATTTCTGCAGTAGTAACAGGTCACATTAACTGGTCCCTGTGATGTGCCGAACATACATTACCTTGCGCAATAACTCTCACCCGAACAGGTTGAACCTCAGTCTTCGATCCCAGGAGACCCTCATAAAAACCAAGGAATGCAGCTTGTATGCTAGGGATGTTGTTCTAGATTATTCTCTAGTTTATTTTGTTAGATAGTATCTCTTCCATAGTTTAGTGGGTAATTGTTAGATCGTAGTTTCCTCATTATTTTGTTGTTAGTTTCTTTAGATCTAGTTATTATGCATGTTGTAGTTATTTTCTCCTTAGTTAATGTTTTGTTGTCTTCCATTATGATTAGTGAGTAGATTTCTTGTTGGGGGGTTTAGGGATGAGGACTTGGATTATTTGAATTAAGGGATGTTGGTGCGTTGCTTGCTTGTTGGTTTATCTTGTTTGTGGTTGTTGTGTCATTGTTGTTTTAGTCCGGCCTACTAGACCGACCTTGACTCATTTCTATCAATAGAGGGAAACTCGGGTTAGAAATTACCATAACTCGAGACTTACCCTTCTTCGCCGCGAAAGCGGGTTTTTAGGTGGGTTGGGTGAAGAAACCGAAAGGTGGCATTCTCCCTTTATCAATGTTGCGGCAAAACCCGATTCTGACCTTCTTAGACTCCATGTTCCGAATCCCGACTTCCCCCTAACACCTTTTCCTAGATTGGTTGTCTCTAGCTATTTTTATCGTTATTTCTCTAGTATAGACTCGACCCTTAGAAACCCCCCTCTAGACATCAAATACATTACTTTTAACTCGTTACGACTACGTTCCGTTCCCTGTGGACCGACCTCGACTTACCATGATTACTCTAGTAGTTTTTGTGTTATTCCGAGTCTATAAATATTGTTTGACCCCCCGTCCTTTGCTAAACGACCGATTCGATTGGGGTGCCTGTCAAAATGGCGCCGTTGCCGGGGAGCGGCGAGTAGTTATTGTGTTTTTAGTTGTTGTGTTTGATTCTTTTCTCTTCTCCCTTTTCCCTAGTACCATTAGGTGCTAGGAGTCTCACCGTTTAATTGAGTTTTATGCCCAGGAACACGTCATCGCCTTTGTGGTTCGATCCGGAGCCGGAAAGGACTTTTAGAGCATTGCGTTTTCGGGGAAATAACTCAACCACCATCATTCCACATCCTTCATTATCACTTCCTAACCTTAATCCCATCCTACCATATACACCTTCCACACCTTCTACATCACATTATCCCACTCCAAATAATTCTTCCATACCTTCCACTTCACAAAATTCACCACCATCACCAAAAACTCCACCACTAAATCAAAATCCATCCCCTCCAAATCATCCAAATTCAAATCCGCCATCACCACCAATCCAACAAATGACAACCTTAGGATCTCATTCCCAACACACACATGAAAAAACACCTTCTCCCGTCGATTTCGGAGATATTCCCGAGAATTATGAATTAAAAGTCTCTTTGACAAATGCGGTTCAACTAGATACTTTTCATGGTTTCTCCCAAGAAGATGTTCAAGAGCACATCGCTTCATTTAAAGAAAAATTAGTAGGAGCCCGTCTCAATGGATTAACTTCATGCCAATTGCATAGTTTATTATTTCCAAAGACTTTGAGAGATGGACCTCGTAGATGGCTTCAAGGCCATCCCGCTAATACATTCACAACATGGGCTCAATTATCTAATGCCTTCTTGGAGAAATATTTTCCGCCGTCAAAGACTAACCAATATCGCATGGAGATACAAACCTTCAAGCAAGATGAATTTGAAAGCCTAAGTGAGGCTTGGGAAAGATTTATAGATCTATTGCGCAAATGTCCACACCATGGAATACCCGATTGGCTAACTACCCAAACATTTTATAACACCCTTTCATCGAGAACCAAGGAAAACCTCAATTAGGCCGCCGGAGGAGACTTCTCTTCTCTCACCGATGAGGCATCTAAAAATCCTATTGAGAAGATGGCAAGGAGTGATTCTAGAATGGGCCAATCGAGGGATTCTAAAAAGAAAGTTGAAGTGAACTCATCTAAGAGTTATAATGAATTGAAACTTCAAGCGGAAGTTGAGGAATTGAAAGAGAATGAATGCCATAAGTTCTAAGCCCACTCCTAGAGGTATGTACCAAATTCAAGGGAGTGTTCCACCAAGGCAACCATCACCTCCAAACCAATTAACATGGGAAGTTCAATGTGATCATTATGGCAATTATGGCCATGATTCTAGCTCTTGCATTCCTAATGAAGAAGTTTATATTGAAGAGCTAAATGAAGTCCAAGCTATACAAGTGTATGGGCAAAGACCTCAATTTGATCCCTTTTCCAATACTTACAATGTCGGCACAAGATTTCATCCTAATTTCTTTTATGGAAATCAAAATGTTCAAAATCCGATGTCGCGTGCCCAAGGGAGTCAATCGAGGACATTTAATCAAAGTCAACAAAGGCCCTTTAACCAAGGTCCTCCAAAGATGCCCCCATATATGCCTCCTCATCAAAGGAGCAACTTCAATCAACAAGGTAGCAACTTCCATGTAACAATTACAACAATTACCAAAATCAACATGGTAATCATTTCAATCAAGGATACAATCAAGGGTTCCAAGGCAATTTTCAAGGAAATCAAGGTTACAGTCAACAACCATTTAATCAACCCTCTCAATCTTATGGCCAATCAAGCAATTTTCAACTTGGTCAAGGAGGAGTTCCATGGGATAACATCAATGATTTGGAAAGAGCCGTTGGGCAACTATGGAGTGAACATCAAGATACCAAGGCAAGGCTAAAGGTTTGGGATTCACAAGAAGCAACAAAAGCCTTAGCCGCCCCAATCCATCCACCCCATTGTTTGCCCGGGCAACCCCAAAACCCAAGAGACCCTTCACACCAAGCAAATGTCGTCATTTTGAAAGGTGGCAAAGAACTTGAGGTCCCGTACAAGAACTTGAACTTGAACACCAAAAGCACCCCATCCAAAGTCAATCAACTAAGTGCACCACAAGCATCATCGCCCACTTCCCCCAAACAAAATCGGGGAATACAAGCGGAGTTTGATATCCTCCAAAATGCGGAGAATGAACAAAGAGAACAAAGAAAGAAGAAAGAGCAAATGGAAGTGAAAGAAGCAAAAAGAAAAGAGGCGGAGCGATTAGCCGAAGAAGAATAAGAATCCAATGTTCCACCGCCTCCCGCTTTTGTCCCACCATTGCCTTTTCCCGAACGAGCTAAGCCACATAAGGAGAATGCCCAATTTAGCCGTTTTGTGGATATGTTAAAGAAGGTGGAGGTAGCTTTACCCTTCACCGAGTTAATTTCTCAAATGCCCTTCTATTCTAACTTTTTGAAAGAAGTCTTGGCTAAAAAGAGAACAATAGAGAATAAAGAATGTGTCCCTCTCACGGCACAATGTAGTGTCATTCTTATGAATCAAATGCCAAAGAAACTAGAGGATCCCTGTAGCTTTTCCATCCCTTTTCGGGTTGGAAATGTTGTTGTTACTCAAGCTTTATGTGACCTAGGGGCTAGTGTTAGTTTGTTACCCTATTCTATTGCTAAGAGACTTAGTGTGGGGGAGATGAGACCCACTAGCATGTCGATTCAAATTGCGGATAGGTCCGTCAAGTACCCACTTGGGATACTAGAGGATGTACCCGTTCAAGTTGGCAAGTTCTTCATCCCCTCCGACTTTGTTGTCATGGATATGCCCGAAGACACTATTACCCCCATTATTTTAGGTCGACCTTTTATGGCTACCGGAGGTACTATAGTTGTTGTTAAGAATGGAAAGTTGTCTTTTAACATAGGGAACGAGTCGGTAGAGTTTTCCCTTTCTTAAGCTCTTAAACAACCAATGATTGAACAAATTCATTCCATTGAAGTTATTGATAGTTTGGTTGAGTATAGCTGGATAGATGATGATAAGCAAGAAGATGAACCATTTGACTCTCTACCTTTTGAAGATGAATGCTCGCATGATGAAAAGGTAGAACCACTACCGGTGGGTAAGAGTATGGTATCTTCTCCTCCTAATCTTGAACTTAAACCACTCCCCTATTCCCTCAAATATGCTTTTCTTGAAGGAACTAATTATCCCGTTATCGTCAATGTTACCCTTGATGGACCTCAATTGGAAAAACTTTTGATTGTTTTGAGAAAGCATAAAAAGGCCATCGAATATAGCATTGAATACCTCTAAGGCATAAGCCCAAATGTTTGTATGCATAGGATCATCCTTGATGATGACCACCGTTATTCAGTTGAGGGTCAACGTAGGTTGAACCCCACCATGAAAGAGGTTGTCATGAAGGAAGTCCTCAAGTTGTATGAGGCTAACATTATATACCCAATAACCGGAAGTAAATGGGTTAGCCTCGTAAAAGTTGTGCCGAAAAAAGTAGGAATGACGGTTGTCAAAGGAGAAAAGGGTGAGTCTATTTCTACTATGACCATTACCGGTTGGCGCATGTGTATAGACTATCAAAAATTGAACACGACCACCATAAAAGACCATTTCCCCCTTCCCTTCATTGATCAAATGCTTGAAAGATTGGCGCATCATTATTATTTTTGTTTCCTTGATGGTCATTCCGGATTTCTTCAAATTCCCATTCATCCCGATGACCAAGAGAAGACCACTTTCACATGTCCATATGGCACCTACACTTATAGAAGGATGCCATTCGGATTGTGCAATGCGCCAGGAACGTTTCAAAGATGTATGATGGCTATTTTTTCCGATTTTATTGAAAAATCTATGGAAGTTTTTATGGATGACTTTAGTGTCCATGGTACATCTTTTGATTCTTGCCTTGAAAATCTTGATCAAGTGTTAGCTCGATGTGAAGAGTATAGACTTGTTTTAAATTGGGAAAAATGTCATTTCATGATTGAATAAGGTGTTGTCTTAGGTCATATTGTTTCTAATAGAGGAGTTGAAGTCGATAAGGCTAAAGTCTCCGTGATCAAGAACTTGCCACCACCTACAAATGTTAAAGGGGTGAGGAGTTTTCTAGGTCACACCGGTTTTTATAGACGATTTATTAAAGACTTTTCCAAGATTGCCAAGCCTTTAACTTCTTTGCTTATGAAAGATGCACCTTTTGTTTTTGATAACTCGTGTCTTGAGGCCTTTTGCAGGATAAAGACCGCTCTCACTACCACTCCAATTATCAAAGCTCCCGATTGGAATCTTCCATTTGAGATCATGTGCGATGCATCCGATTTTGCCGTTGGTGCCATTCTAGGACAACGGGTAGACAAGAAGCTACATGTGATATACTACGCAAGCAAGACACCAGATGAAGCCCAATCGAGGTATACAACAACCAAAAAAGAGATGCTTGCCGTTGTCTATGCCATGGAGAAATTCCAAAATTATGTTACCGGTTCCAAAGTCATTATTCATACCGATCATGCGGCGATTTGATACGTCATGTCCAAAATGGAGACCAAGTCCCGACTCTTTCGGTGGGTCCTCCTACAAGAATTTGATATTGAGATTAAAGACAAAGCCGGATCGGAGAACTTGGTAGCGGATCATCTAAGTAGACTAACGGTTAGTAAAGAAAGCAGTGAAGAAGATGGTATACCCATCAATGAAGCTATGAGAGATGAGGCCTTGATGGCCGTTGAAACTATTACACCTTTGTATGCCGATATCGTCAATTTCTTAGTATCTCATTATATCTTGGATGTTTATTCCAAGCAAGAGAGGAAGAAACTACGTTATGAAGCGCAACGCTATTATTGGGACGAGCCTTATTTAATCCGCCGTTGTGTAGATGGAATTTACCGACGATGTGTTACGGCCGATGAAGGATATAATATTTTGAAGCACCTTCACTCAACATCTTATGGTGGACACTTGGCCAACGAAAAACCAATTGCCAAGGTTCTCCAAAGCGGGTTTTGGTGGCCTTCCATGTTCAAGGACATTCGAGCTTTCATTCTCACATGCGATGCTTGCCAAAGAAGTGGGAATATTACAAGAAGAAATGAGATGCCCCTTCAACCCATCTTAGAAATTGAATTGTTCGATGTTTGGGGCATTGATTTCATGGGTCCGTTCACATCCTCATTTGGTAACAAATACATTCTAGTAGCGGTTGATTATGTCTCAAAAAGGATCGACGCCGTAGCTTCCCCCACCAATGTCTCCAAGGTTGTAATCAAGCTTTTCAAGAATGTAATTTTCCCAAGATTTGGTATGCCTAGAGCCATAATTAGTGATGGAGGCTCTCATTTTAGGAAAGATACCTTTGAACACCTTCTTAAGAAATATGGTATCACTCACAAGATGTCCCTAGCCTACCACCCTCAATCAAATGGGCAAGCCGAGATCTCCAACCGTCAAATCAAGGGAATTTTAGAGAAAGTTGTAAAGTTCAAGGGAACCGAAGACCCACTCAACCATATCCGAGCCTTTAAGGATTATATGGCAATCAAGGGCGTCAAACCAAACCTTTTCGCTAGGATATTCTTGTCATCCTTAGGTGACACGCCTCAAAATTGGTTTTACTCCCCCAATCCCAAAAAGATATCCACGTGGGACAAAATAGCTGTCGTATTTGCGAAACAATATGCGGATAACTCCATAACCGAAATCACTATCCGAAGCCTAGAAATCCTTTCCCAAAACGAGAAAGAGGGCTTCTCCGAGTTCCAAACTTGGTGGAGAAAGGTGATCACCTAATTAGTAATCCATCCTGATGAGGCCACCTTAGTGGAAAAGTTCGTCAACAATCTTAGACCCACCTATGCATCACACCTCCGATATCAAAACATCCGCACCTTAAAAGAGCTCTCTACCTTAGGGATATGTCTAGAAGATGATATGAAAAGGGGAGTGTTCTCAGAAATAATGGGTAAAGGCTAACAAAGGCCAACTACATCAACTGGAGTCTGCACCTACAGGTCGTCCGGAAATAACAAAACCGAACAAGTCTACTTAGTTGAGCCGACCACCAGAGGGAGAACTAACTTCACCCCTTGGACGTTCTCCAAACTAGGCACTACTTACGCTGAGGCTTTAAAAAGGTTAGTCGAGCAAGGAAAGCTTGCACCATTGGGACCCACGGCAGATCCCCCTGCCGATAAGAGTAGCAAAATGTGGAATGCCAACAAGTTTTGCAATTTTCATCGTGGCAATGGGCATGACACCGAATCCTATTTTCGACTCAAACACACCATACAAGACATGATCGAAAACGGGATGATTCCACTCCCTCCACCCGAAAAACCGAATAACACCTCGAATCCCTTCAGTGTCCATGCCATCTTTGATGATGTCATCGACTTCTTACGTCTCGACCCTAGAGGAGACGATGTTTTAAACATCGATGAAGACTCAGATGACCACGTTGAATACACACCTAGGACTCCCACAGAGCCCGAAACAACGGGAGATCTGACCCACATAATACTACAGCTGTACCCTTCCTTGTTAAAAATTGAGGCAAGAATAGCTCATATTGAAGAAAAGATAGGGGCATCTCCCGAACCGCCTGTTTCGGAGTGCAATGGGTCTATTAGAGGGAGCAACGTAAGTTCAGTTAAAACTTTAGCTCCGTAAAAGAAGTACACTCGAATTGGGGATAGGTATGCATCCGTACTACGGAGGTTAACATCCCTTCGCCTCCTACAACCCATAGGCTCGATGGCGGACCCCCCGATAAACAAAAGGTCCAACTATTGGTCCAAAGATAAGTACTGTCATTATCATATGGGTAATGGCCACAATACAAAATCTTGCAAACTTCTGAAAGACAAAATACAGGGACTGCTAGACACATGAACAATAAAACTGGCACTATTAACAAAAAGGCCAACGCACCTCCTTACAGACACTTCCGAAGGAGGGTGCCTCCGACTCCTCAAACACTTCAGGCTATCCCATGTTAAAGATTTAACCATGCTAACGGCCGATGGACTCTTGTACCCCATGGCTCGAACGACTGATTCGCCGTAAACAAAAGACCCACACATTGGAATGGTAACAAATGGTGTCGGTATCACCAAGGCCGAGGTCATGACATTAGTGAATGCCACGAGTTCCGACAACAAGTGCGATATCTTATCCAGGAGGAGAAGTTAGGAAGATACCCAGAATACGACAACGTGCAAGCACCCGCGGAAGCAAGTGAACTCGTGTCCGAGTTAGAGTCTAGCTCGTCATAGGGTCAAGACTTAATAATATAATATTATTATTTAAAAAAAATAATACATCGAGTCGGTGGTTTAGGTGTAACACCCGCGAATCTCCTAACTATGCTATTTATTCTGTTACAACTCCATTGTAATTCTGCAAATTAATTTTAGCATCGTTTCTCTTCCACTTTTGAGTTCCTTATTATTTTGAGCCAAACATTTATTATTTTTGTTAAAAGCTTTACTTACTTTTTTTTTCCATCACAAAGCTGTTTATATAAATTTTGTCACAAACTATTTATTTATTCACGAGGAATTCCATTTCCCTACGAACTATTGTTTTTAAGCTCGGATTTGAGTTATTTATTTTCCTAAAAATGTCTAAACACGTTTATATAATATTTCTAACTCGGAAAATATTTTTATTTCGAAAAATAATCGTTCAATAATTTTATTACGAAGTTTCGTAAATAATTATTTTCTAATGCGAGGTTTACTCGATTGCTTTGAAATGACTCTAATAATTTTAAGATCCTTATTTCTATCAAACTACAATTACTTTGGACCCACTTGGAGTCATGTGGTCGTGGCGTACCTACGATACTACATCTATTTTTTTTATTCTATAAGTCTTGTTTTAGTCCAAATTCAAAACATGAGATACTCTCACCAATTGAATCTTATGCATTTAGTGTTATTAAGTCCTAAATCCTTTCTCCACTCCTTGTTTTTGGCCAGTCTAACATGCTATATTTTGCATTCATTTGTGCCAATTTAAGTCTCCATTCAATCACATTTCATTCAAACTTTGCATCTCATTCATTCATCTTTTTTAATCAAGCAAAATCTCTCTTATTTCCTCTCTAAAACTCACGCGAAGGTAGCCAAAAGCAACTGCATTTTTCTGTCAAAAAATCGTTTGCATCATTCTCAATTTTGTCTCCATTTTTCGCTTGTTTCGATCCTTTAATCACCACCTCCCTAAAGGTATTAATCGATCATTTTTCAATCTATTCTCGTCACATATTTCAGCCATCTTATGGTCCCTTTTATACCATGAATTATTTTTATTGTAAGCTTTCAAAATGATACCGAAGCGGACGAGTATCACATTGATTCGAATTTGGACTAGTAAAGGTAACGTCGATGTTACTCATCATTATTTGATTATAATTTGTGTAATTGTCATTTGTAAAGCAAAAGATAAACTCAAAGCTGGTTTTACTAAAGATACTTGGATCGCACACTGATCGCCTCCCAATCGGTTCGGTCGTTAACGAAGGACGGGGGATCAAACGATATTTATAAGACTCGAGATGACACACAAAAACAAACAAGTAATCGTGGTAAGTCGAGGTCGGTCCACAGAAAACGGAGGAATTGACGAGTTTAAAGCGATGTGTTTGATGTCTAGAGGGGGGGTTTCTAAGGGTCGAGTCTATGGTCGAGTCTATGCTAGAGGAATCACTACGAAATATGTCTAGGGGTAATTAATCTAGGGAAAGGCGTTGGGGAGAAGTCGGGATTCGGAACATGGAATATAAGAAGGTCGGGATCGACCTTTTGTCGCAAAGTTGATAAAGGGAGAATGCCACCTTTCGGTTTCTTCACCCAACCCACCTAAAAACCCGCTTTCGCAGCGAAGAAGGGTAAGTCTCTTATTATGGTAATTTCTACTCCAAGTTTCCCCATATTGATAGAAATGAGTCAAGGTCGGTCTAGTTGGCCGGACTAAAACAACAATGACACAACAACCACAAACAAGGTAAACCAACATGCAAGCAACCCACCAATACCTCTAAATTCAAATAATCCAAGTCTTCATTCCTAAACCCCCCAACAAGAAATCTACTCACTAATCATAATGGAGAACAACAAAAGATTAACTATAGAAAAACTAACTACAACATGCATATTAACTAGATCTAAGGAAACTAACAACAATATGATGAGAAAACTACAATCTAACAATTACCCACTAAACTATGAGACTACCAAATTAATCTAGGGAATAATCTAGAACAACATGAACAAGATTTAAAGAAACTAACTACACTAAGATAATCTAAGCTAGATAATGATGAGAAAACTAAATTAAATCTAAACTAGAGATAAGAGAGTGGAAAGAAATGTACCAATTGTGAAGATCTACAAGAAATAAGAAGTTTGCATGGATAAAGGTTGAAGCTTTGATGGATAGAATGAAGAACTTGTCACTAATCCTTCATTAAACCCACAAATCTTCAATAAAACATGAATAATCTCCTTACAAACTTTTAATCTAGAGAATTGATGATGGAAACTAAGTAGATCTACTACTAATTACTATGTAAATTACTAGATTTCTAGAGAATTACTACTAGATTACTACTAATGATGGTGATACTACACTACACTAATGGAGGATACTAGATGATCCTAATGATGGATGCCTACACTAATGGGTGATGCTACACTAATGGGTGATGCTATACTAATGGGTGACGCTACACTAATGGGTGATGTCACACTAATGGGTGATTCCTTGGGCAACAATCTAGGTTTACATATATATAGTAATCCTCTTAATGAGTATTTAACCTAAAGCCCAAATCCAACTCTTGCTTCATTAGTGAGACAATCTCCCTCAACATCTTCACAGGGTGAAACTTTGCCCTGCGGTCTCGACAGTAATTCCCACCGGGTAAAATTTCACCCGGTCAGATTTTCTTCCTTTTTTCGCGTTTTTGCCACTTCTTCCCATCGGGCAAAATTTCACCCGGTGGGCGAAATTTCGCCCGGTCAATTTCGCCCGGTGGTGAGTCTCGATAAATCTACGGGGAGGCGTTTTTACCGTCGGGTGAAATTTCGCCCGGTGGTTTCTCACCGGGTGAAATTTCGCCCGATCATTTCACTGGCCTCAATTCTTGTCTCATTCTTCGTTAATTGATTGGATGACTTTAAACTTTAAGTTGTGTGCTTTACTCTTAGGACGGTATTCTCTTCTCTTGTGCTCGTGGAAGCTCGATCGTGATTTCGGTGCAAAATCCTATCAAAATCGATAGAAAACTACCAAAAACACGTAAAATGCACAAGAAGGATGCTAATGCGAGAAGTACACAAAATATGGCGATTATCGCACTCTAAACTCGCAAAACGAGGGAAAAACGGGTCTAAATGAGGGGAAAACGGTCTAAATTTAGCACACAACACACACTCTCAAGGGTACACAATTGCTAGGAGATACCAATGGCTTATTGGCAAATACCCCAAACCTGAATGGTATGTCCCCAAACATTCCTTCATCACATGGATTCTTCTTCATGAAGGACTGAATTTGAAGAAAAAAGTTCATAGAATTGGCTACTGCAGCGATGATAATTGTTGTATTTCCGAGATGGACACTGAAACTGTTGTACATCTCTTTCAGTCGTGCCCCTACAACTGCAGAATTAAAAGTAGCATTGATGATTGGATCGGCTGTAAACTTCCTCTGCTGCAAGAATTCAAAAATTATAATGTGGATGAGAATTTGATGCCTATGGTCATCACCGCATTCATACATTCCATATGGTTGGCGAGAAACATTGCTAGAGTGGTTGGGTTGTCCAACGACCGGAGATCACGACTAGAAACATCCAAGAGACTGTCAAAATGAAGGCAAGGGAAATACTGAGAACTGCTAAAAGAATACGAGTAAGAAACTGCTTGCACAAGCTATTGTAATTTGTTTTGCTTTATCTTGTAAGATGCTATGTGTTGTATTCAGTTAGAGTGATATCGAGGTTCCCACCTCTGCTATCCTCCCCTCTTGTATATTGCTTGTGAATGATATAATAATACTCACATTTTCACCAAAAAAATAATTGTGTAATTGCATGTATATTATTATAATTTCATTTTTGGCAATATATATACATACATACATACATATATATATAGATATATACATATATACATACATATATATATATATACATATATATATAGGAATTGCATCTCGTGAGTCTCTCTATCTTAAATGAGTCCGTCCCGCGAATCACAGCCACATGATCAAATCACATGAATGGCTGAGATTCAGCGTCATCTTCATCGTATATAATCTTACTGTTACAGTAACAGAACACTATTACAGTAACACAACTATCTTACTGTGACACTATCACAGTAATAAGGAATTACAGTAATAATGTCACAGTAATAATGTCACATTAGCAGTGTCACAGTAATAATGTCACAGTAATATGAAATCAAAGAATGTCACAGTAATATGGAATTACAGTAGCAGTGTCACAGTAATAATGTCACAGTAGCAGTGTCACAGTAATATGAAATCAATGAATGTCACATCAATAAGGAATTACAGTAGCAGTGTCACAGTAACAGTAGCAGTGTTACAGTAACAGAAATATCACAGTAACAGTAGCAGTGTCACAGTAATAATGTCACAGTAATATGAAATCAAAGAATGTCACAGTAATAAGGAATTACAGTAGCAGTGTCACAGTAATAATGTCACAGTAGCAGTGTCACAGTAATAATGTCACAGTAATATGAAATCAAAGAATGTCACAGTAATAAGGAATTACAGTAGCAGTGTCACAGTAATAATGTCACAGTAGCAGTGTCACAGTAATAATGTCACAGTAGCAGTGTCACAGTAATAATGTCACAGTAGCAGTGTCACAGTAATAATGTCACAGTAATATGAAATCAAAGAATGTCACAGTAATAATGTCACAGTAGCAGTGTCACAGTAATAATGTCACAGTAATATGAAATCAAAGAATGTCACAGTAATAAGGAATTACAGTAGCAGTGTCACAGTAATAATGTCACAGTAGCAGTGTCACAGTAATAATGTCACAGTAGCAGTGTCACAGTAATAATGTCACAGTAATATGAAATCAAAGAGTTATGATGTTTGTGTATGCAAAGGCCTTGTTACTCTTCCTTAATGACGTGGTCCAATCTCAGCCATTCAATCTTGTTTGATTGTGTGGTCCAGATTGAAAGGACGGACTCATCTAAAGATGAAGACTCACCGGATCCTCACTCTATATATATATATATTCACGTAATCTGGAAAATTTAAAAGTCGTAAAATTTGCGTCTTAAAGTATTTTTATCGCTTCTACAAGATTAATGATTAAATCGTCATATTATTTTGTAAAATCATAATATTCGGCCTAAACATTTAAAATATGAATATATTCTGTAAAAATGATGTTTTTGATGATTTTTGATAATTTCGTATTTTTCTGATATTTTAAGGATCGAGTATTGAATTATTACCGTTTTCGGACAAAAAATGATTAAAAGCCAATATATAGTTCTAACATGTAAACATTTTATTCTAATCTGATATTCGAAGTGGATGAATTTTCTGATGAAAAAAGAATTCCTGAAATTTTTCATAATTTTTCGGAATTGTTAAGTGGGTTAATTAATTAATCACTTTAAATCGTTGTTTATCGTTAAAACCGTGGTTGCTATTTTGATTTCTGATTTTTTTGTTTCCTGTTTTAAATCTGAAAAAAAAATGTTCCCGGTATTTCCTTGATAAAAATCTAATTTCACGATTTTATTATTTTAATAAAATATTAGGAACGACAAATTTTATTAAGAGAATCGTTAATTTCGAAAACGGGTTTTAAAAGATGATTTATCGAAATTTATGAAATCTAGAATTTTGACTTTCTGGAAAAATTACAAGTTTCTAGAAAATCCCAACTTTTAAGTTTGATAATAATTTTTTTGGTATTTATACCTAAACCGTTTTGTAGTTACTATTTTTATTAATCGTTGTTGTCGAGATTAGACGATTAAAAGGCCCTTTAAAAACCGATTTTACAGATTCTAGAAATTTTATTTCTCTGGATAAAATATCCAAATATGTATTTTAACTAATCTACATAATTTTTACACTATTTGTTGAAGCCTTTAAATGGTAGTATTGATTTTTGAGCAAAGTTGCGAATTATCGTTAAAATCTTCCGTTTCAGCTAAATAAATTGTTTTTCCATCTATTTTGAGAATTTTGAAATCTGAAATTTTATAAGTTAAATCACCCCTTATGATATTCTAAATTTTTTTAAGAGTAAATGAATTATTTTAATATTTATCGTAAAATCCTATTTATGCCTATTTCGTCAAAATTAATAATAATTAGAGAAATTTAGTTTTATATACTTTAGAAACACCCTAATTAGCAATAACAAAATATTTAAGACATTTTAATAATTTAACAAAATATTTAAGACGTTGTACCCTCCTGTTTTTCCGTTTTCTATCATATACCCCTTCTATTTTCTAAACCCCCACTTATACCCCTGTAGTTCATTAATTTCATTAAGCGTGACCTAATTACAATTATTCTACCCAAAAATCCTTTCTAACTTTCATCTCCGTCTCCTATGTTTTCTCTAATTCTAATTTTGCATGCATAATTTCTGATTTTTTTTCTTCATTTTATCATAATTCTTTCATTTTTTATTTTAAGTGCAACATCAATGCTTTGTTTGTTAATGTGATTAAATTAATTTCGTTAGAAATCAGTAAAATATCATTATTTTCAGCTAAAGAATAAGTTGGGGAGAAAGTGGAGGAAATCAATAAGGTAAAAAAGAATAAGAAGTTGATGTATAAAATGAGGAAAATGAGGTATATTAATGAAATAGAGGAAAAGTTGGGGAAAATTGAGGGAATACGAGTCAAGGTCGTCAAAACTAGTTATGTCATAGCCTAGAATCATTGTCATGTCATCTAATTAACTAAACATTAGACGAATAATTATGATTATGTCATGTTTCATGAAGTTAATCAACTATAGGGGTATTAGTGGAAGTTTTGAAAATAGGAGGGGTACATGGTAGAAAACGGAAAAACAGGACGGTACAACGTAGAAAAACCCTTCAATAATTTTGTAAACCCATTTATCCTTATTTTATAAACTAGTATCGTTAAGGCCGAAAGTATTAATTTTATAAGTCTATAGTGTTTACTAAAAATGTTGTATTAGCATGAACTAATATTTTCGATATTTTGATATGATGTTATTTTTAGTCAAGTTTCTAAAAATAGAAGTTCCCTGAAATATAAAGTTTTCTCTTTTAGAATATAACTAGTTTTGTACCCGTGCAAATTGCGCGGTTATATTTTAAAAAATTGTATAAATTTTCATTAAACACGTCATGACAAAGATATGACTAAATATTTAAGGGATATTTCCCACGGTACCCTCGAACTTTGACACGTTACACATGGTACCCCTCATTTTAAGTTTGTTCCTATGGTAACCTTGTATTTTGCGTTTAGTGCCCATGGTACCCCTGATCAATTTTCCGTCATAACGGTGTTAAAAGTTAGTTTAGTTAAAGTGATTAATTTTAATTTTTTGATGAAATTAGTTAGAAAATTAATGAAATTCAAATTAAAATAGTTGAAAATTGAGGAAATGTCCATGGTACCCCTGTGTTTTCAATATTTTAACCATGGTACCATTGTATTTTCAATCTTTTGTCCATGGTACCCTTGTGGTTTCAATTATTTTTACATGGTACCCTTGAATGAATTGTAACCACAAGGGTACCATGAGCAAAGAATTTAAAATTTAAGGGTATCATGGCTAAAACATTGAAAATACAGGGATACCATGAACATTTCCTTAAGTTTCAATTATTTTGATTAGAAGTTCGTTAATTGTCCTAACTAATTTTTCCTCTGAAACAAATTAATCACTTTAGCTAAACTAACTTTAACGCCGTTATGACAGAAAATTGATCAGGGGTACCATGGGCACCAAACACAAAACACAAGGTTACCATAGGAACAAACTTAAAATGAGGGGTACCATGTGTAATGTGTCAAAGTTCGAGGGTACCGTGGGAAATATCCGAATATTTAATAGTTTACATCAATCCATAGCAAAACATCGAACTAACAAAAAAAAATTAAACAAAGATAATGAATTTCTTTGTTGAAAATGGCATACACATTAAAATATAAAAATAGGCAGTAAGAAAAGACAGAACTCAATATCTACGCGAGTATACAAAATTAATTACAAATAGTGGAAAACTTTTTCAAGGGTGTCAAATCGTTTTCTATGATAGTAGGCAAGTCATTTTTGAGTACAGGTCAACTTTTGTTCTTCAAATTGAATGTTGGGTCGGCTTCGGGTAGACTAATATGATCGGATCAATTTTGTAAGGTCTAGACCTAGACCCATACGAAACAATTTAACCGTGTCCTTTAAGCGCAAAATAAACGGACCTGCAGTTGTGCCCAAATTATTGGTGGGCTCGATTATATTGCAGGCCCAAAATATCGAGTTTGAGTTGTTCATACCCAAAATAAGATCACTCATGCCCAAAATCAGATCTTACTCATACCCAAATTAAATGGGCCTGCATGTAAATTATTAATCATACCCAAAATATCGAAACCCAACTCGTGATGGACTCACCAACTACATAACCCATAGACCATTCCAGAAACAACCCTAGATCACTTCATTTAAATACATATGAACCCTAATTGACTCAATCTCACTCATCTTACACAACCCTAATTGCCTCACTCTCACTCACTGAATCACTCTCACTCATCCTTTTGCCATTTCATCTTTCTCACCCTTAAAAACTAAGAACATTCCCGATTTTCAACTCATACTCATCCTCATAACATCTCTGAAAAATGAGAGCGTTAATACTCGATTTTCAAGCAAAAAATCTGAAGAACCTCGGAACATTTCCGAACTCATCTCAACATATACAAAGCTGATAACGAAAAATGGTGAGATTTCTTAATGTGTAATTTTGACATCCGCAATTTTCCACCTATTCCTCGTTATTAATTTGTTTGTTTCTATGTTTTGCAGATTCGAGATGCCGATTTGAAAATAATTGAAGCGGAGATGATGATTTGAAAATAATCGAAGAAAATATGAAAGATTTGCTACAATTTGGGGTTTATGGCATCAGATCATTCTTAAACGAAGGTGAAGCACTCAATTCTTATTATCTTTATACATTTCAGATTTCAGTAAGTGTATGCAAAGTAATATTTGACAATATATCATGTTTTCTCAGTGTACAAACTCTAAAGTATTAGATTTACAATTTTAGTAATTAGATTTTTTTTTCTGAATTAAGCAGTTGAATTTTGTGGAGTGGTTGTTTTTTTGTTCATTTTGTTTTTATAAAACGTTTGCTACTATTTTAGTAATTAAATCTCTTGTTTTTTTTTTCTGAATTAAACAGTCGAATTCTATATAATTTTTTTTATAAAACATTTGCTACAAATCTCTTGTTTTAGTAGATCTACAATTTTAGCAATTAAATTCTCTTGTTTTTTTTTCCTACTCAACGTACTTCTGTTTTTATTTTGATTAATTTGTGTTAAATCTCTTGTTTCTAATCTGTTGTTTCTACTCATCATGATTCTTTTTGCATGAGATGCTGATTTTGGAATAATAATCGAAGAAAATAGACTGATTTGGGAAATATTGAAGAAAATAGGTAAGATTTGCTACAGTTTTGGGTTTATGGCATCTGATCTCATATTCTTAATCTATCTCTTTATTATACTTAAACAATCGACTCTTTCTTAAACGAAGGTATTAAATTCGACTCTTCTATTTCCTTACATTTTGGATTTTAGTAATTGCATGCAAAATAATACTCTAGTTGACAATATGACATGTTTTTTCATTTTACAAACCATAGAGAGTTAGATCTACGATTTGAGCAATTAAATCGCTTGTTTTTTTTCCTACTCAACATGATTCTGTTATTATTTTGATTAATTTGTTTTAAATCTCTTGTTTTCTAATTTTTTCCCCTGCTCAACATGTTTCTGTTTTCATTTTGAATCATTTGTTTTATTATTATGTTTTTATTAGTCTAGTAATGTGTTTAGTATAGTATTAAATATTATTAAATATTGTCCTGATTTCCTTGCATGTACAGATTACAGTAGTTGGTAAGAAAAAATGATGACCTATAAAAATATTGAAATGTTTACTAAAATTATTTAGTTAAAAAACAGGGTAAAAGGCCTAAAAAAGATTATATTTCCTTATTTTGGTTCAATGCTTATAATAAAATGTTTTCATGATAATATGTTTTTTTAATCAATGTAAAATGTAGAAAAGTATTGAAGTTATTACCAAAATTATTTACATAAGAAACGTGTTAAATGGTATACACAAAATGAGATTTATCATACTATACCATTAAATTTTGAAGAATTATGGCAAAAAATATATAAGTAAATAAATATTAAATATCTAAAGTGGTATACAACATGTAATTTTCTGTGATTTTTGTGTATCATTGCTCTCAAATATTTAGTAGAAGGTGAAATTTCTAACTCGTCCTATGATTTAATCCCATTTCTTAATACATCTACAATTCATGTTTTTTATTTCATTGCTTTTTTTATTCTTACAAAAACCTCTTGCATGATTTTCAGAATGTTACGTAAATTGTAACAATTGTCTTTGTTTAATGCCTAGCAACAAATTTAATTTACTTATTTAAATTGCTCATCATAATATAACAAACTGTGTTCTATTCTTTATTTGAGTGATAAAATAAAATAAAAAATACTAATATAATTAAAATAACCTATAACTCAACGATTGATTCATTACAAACATAAATAAATATAATGCATAAAAAGAATAACATGTACCTTCTCTGTTGCGAATTTTTCTATTATCCTTTGTACTTTCCTTCCTTTTTCTTGAAGCACCAACATTCTCCATCATAAACGTTTTAGTAGTTGCTCAAAATCTATTTTTGTTAGATGTGCTTTTTATTAGAATGGAAATGGGGATTTGTATTGAATAAATAGGATGAAGTTTGCTTTTGATTTATACATTGTTATCTTTTATATATAAATGTAGTCTCTCTTCTCTTTATATATTGGAAATATTATTTTGAAATTAATATAACTGCGATAAATTAGAAATGGGAAGTTAATAATGGAGTGGAATAATGGTTTGCTACTGATTTTTAGTCACCAAGTATTTGACTATAAGATTTTCAGATTAACTGCTATTAGTTATTGTATCTATAAGTTACTTCAATATGTTTTAGGCTTTCAATTTGATTTGGTGGTGAAATAATGATTTAAGTATACATTGTATGGATAAGTTACTTAAAATTGTTTTAGGCTTTCAATTTGATGTGTAGGTGAAATAGTTATATGAATATCTGCTAACCAAATGGTTTCTTGTGTAATATAGTAGTATTGATGTTAAAATGATATGTAGAATATATAATTTCGTTATCTGTATTTCTGAAATAAAAATAAGAATAAACGATGATATAATGTAGTTTAATGACCGATAATATTATAATGGTTTTGTTATGCCTCTTTTAAAAACTTAAACACTGACTTGACTAAAATGAAATATATATTTTAATGTGAAAATTACTTAAGCTTAGATTGAATGAATAGTTGTTGATAAAATTACAGCTTCAAATAAATGGAATCATAAAAATTTATCTCTACATGTAACTGAATACTTTGGTAGTATATTTAGTACTCACTCATATATAAGTTGTCGGGGTCGTTTCCGGATATAATATCATCATAGTTCATGAACTTGTACACGCACATTGGGATGTTTAACTATAGCCTTACCTCTAATTGAACCATTTACTTGCTTCATGAATTATAATATGTTGGATGAGGAAGCATTCATTCTTGATAACGAATGACAATATTGCGTAGGAGGGAAAATTAGACAGCCTAGACTGGGTTGAAAAAGTCTGCACATTTAAAATTTTAAAATGAGTAATTGAAATAATGCTTAGAAATTTACAAAAATCAGTTTCGACATTGCATCATTAAAATATAAGGTGGCTTGTGTTTCTTGTTTATGCTTCATTTTCGTGTAACTGTTGCATAGTTTTCTGCAACTTCACTACTTGTACTTGTCCTGAATTTAATCTCACTTTGTTGGTACTATAAGAATTACAGGTAGAAACATCTTAAATTAAAGATGAAAATGAAAAGTGTGATATAATACGGAGTATCACATTAGACTTACATTTGTTTTGCAGTCCGTGAGTAGTAGTTTTGTGTATCCCTTCATTTTCTGTTCATTGCATGCATATACATCAATGATAGAGTCAGAAATTCGTATAGAGAAACCTTTCTTTCGATAAATTGCTATTATTGTAATGACATTTCTATTCTTTGTAATTTCAGGAATCGATTTTGGGATAATTGAAAGACATGATTTCGGATTGAATGAAGTATACAAAACTCTCTATTTTGGGAGAATTGGAACTAAAGGCCAATAAAGAATTGGAGTAGAATTTAGAATGCATGGAAGGCTAACAATGAATTAAGACCATGGTTATCAATGGATGCAATTTCTCTCCACAGAGGACCCCACTCTTTCCACCTCACTTTTTCTACCTCATTTTCCCTCTCTTATAAAATACTTCTATATCAATGGATTCATTTTTATATCCATAGGGGGTCCACTCATCTCACAACATTTATCATGCCTTATCCATTTAATTTTTACTCATTTTTTTTGTATTTCATTTTATAAATTACGATTATATTATAATCCATAAGTTTTGATCATTTTTTTTTAATAAAAGCGACAATTTATAAAACGAGTATTTGACCTTTTTTTTTCGTACTTTAAATATTTTTTATTTTTTTATAAATCTAATTTAATACATTTTAACTAACGAAGAATTAGCGGCGTTATATAGATTTCGAATATAATTCGAAACTAAAAAACGAGAAGGGTTTTATAAATTAGAAAATATGAATGAATAATAGAAGTTTAATGGTACAAGTTTAATTTTATTAAGATGGGATGAATAATAAAAATTGGTAGAAGAAATGTATTTATAACACAATTGTAAGAAATAGGCGTTAAACTCAATTATTACACATAATACATTTAAGGCAACTTAATCACTAATTGCTTAATCTTTCCTCTTTTGTTCAATCCGTCAAAGTGGATATTTTTTCTCAATCCTCCTCCAAGGATTGAGGATCCATTGATGTATCATCATTTTCAATCCATCCACCCTATGGATTGAGTCCAAACCCATTGCTAACCTTGCTCTAATATGAGGACTGAAATTGTGGAGAAGTTGGAATAAATTCCTTATTTAAAGAGCATGAAACTGAATTTTAACTCCCCACTAACATGTACATTAACTTCTATGTAGTTGAAGAAGTTAAGTGGGGAGTTTAAAAACTGATGTATTTTTTTTAATTTATAATTTATATTGCCAACTCATTGCCATGTAATATCCAAGTAAGCGCTTAGTTGGCTGCCTACGTGGGTGAATGTAATGCCTCCATTTCATTTGGCTTTAATATATAAAAGATGATTATTCCTTTTAGCCAAAAATTACTTTTAATGCCAAAGATACTAATTACTTTTGGAATGGCAATTGGAATGATATTAACTCCTATCTCCATATTATTACAATGAATATCTCTTTTGCATATCGATAATGACTGGTTTTGGAGTTCTGGAATAAGAACAAGTGTGGGGTTAGAGTAATACAGTCTAGGATGCATTGTTTTGCCATCAACTATAAGGCTGGTGTATCCATTTGAGATGCATTGGTTGTTGAACTACATACATTTGGTGTACTGGAGTATATGTGGAATGTGCCCTTAAGCTAGATATCGCATCGTGTTAGTCACCGTCAGTTGAACTGGATACAATTGGTGTCCAAGAGGGGGGGTATATTACTTAAGCTAGGACCTCGCATTGATAAATCGTCGTCCTATTTTGGTTGAGTTGCCTAGTTAGGGACATCAGATATTAGCTATGTGTGAAGTTGGTGTCTGAGTTCTCGAAGCCAGTTTTGGGTGTTGCGGTACCTTTTGTACATCCCTAGTGAAAGTCTAGCCTTGTGCACACTGATCGAATTTCCAGAACGCCATTTTGAATATTACTATTATTATTGATTTGTTTTGGTTTGCAGGTTGGGAAATATTTTATGTTTTCCCTGAAAGCTTATTTTGATTATATGGTTTTAATGTTTTCCATTTCTACTATTTTCACATAATAGTAATTACAGTTTTAAAATCTTGTAATATGGCTGGAAGAACGTCGTTATTGCTCCTTACTGATTGTGGCTGTTATGTTTTTTTAACATGACAAGTATATGTGTTCCCTTCGGGTGGGCTAGCGGACAGTTGTGGATCCTGCTTCGTTTTAATAAATTACTGTACTATGGATTGTTGTACCTATTTGAGGATTGTTTTTAATTTTAGCCATTTTCATTTAACAGTGCATGTTAGACTTTACCACTTTATTTTATCAAAACATAGTTATAGTGTGTCATAATCCCACATCTACAGTGTTTCTGTCATTGTATTGCATTAATATTTATATGGGATAACATTAGGGGCCTGTCCCTACCTCGCAAAGTCCTTATCTAAAATGAACTGTCTTTCAATTTCAATAATAAAAGAAATAAGCTTTTCTCTTTCTTACTATGCGCCTCGACAAATGCTTGATTTAAAATATACACTTCTCGCTTATGACTCGATACTATGTGTAACAACCCGGTTCTTCCAATGACATTAATTAACAAGGCGGAAAAATAATTAAGTTGTAAAAAGAAATAAAAATTAAAAACCGTCAACTCATGTGAGTCTTTTATCGATAAACGAACCGTTTGTTAAATACAACAACTGAAAACCGAATTACAAATTTCTAAATACAATAGTCCGATAAAATTTGTATTACAAGATTTATAGTTTGACGCTATCATCTGCTACACTATTTTTCTTGCACTCATGCATGCCCCCATGTCTAGTCTTGAGGGTTCGTCAACCTGAATGCATATTTAAATATACATGTCCCACTTAGTGGGAGTAACCTAACCGTCCTTCTAACACGGCCCCGAATAATCAATGTAGTACAATCTTTAGGTTATCTAATTAACAGATAAGCAGGCATGTCACATTACAAGTCGACATGTATAGAATATGAGATACACATGAAGTGAGTTCAGTTTAACATGTGAACGTAATGGAATGTGAAACAAGCATGCGATGTGAATTACGATAATGCATACATGATGTAAATAACATGTGAAAAACAAAACAGTAAAATATACATCATGTGAGTACCATGTAAGTAAAACAGTAAAGCATACATCATGTGAATGACATGAGAGAAGTAAACAGTAAAGCATCCATCTTGTGAATAACATGAGAAATACAATGGATATATCATCATCGAGCATACGTCATGTGAATCAACTCATTCAGCATGTGACTTGTGAAACACGACGAGTATATCACTTTTGCACATATGTGTTGATAAGTGTAGTTTTTAGTGCCTAGTTTGTCATGTTTTGGTCCCTTTTTCCTTGAGGAATCGCTCCTTGGGGGCGGTTCATGGGCTACTTATGCTTCCTCTAGTTCGTTTCAGGTTCCCGAGACCATTCATGAAGAGTTGGAGCGATTCCGACTCAATACATACACTTTTCGGAGCCAACGAAGTGAAGGAACGATCACTCGATGCCTTGGATTCGACCCCGAGACCTCGGGACCCGATCCCGAGCCCCTTAGACTCGATCCCGAGACCCGAGAGTCGATGAGAAGCCCATGAGAAGCAAGGAGGGGCCTTAAATATCATATTGGAGGCCTACAAGACCCATCCCAGACGGGAAGGAACTCATCCCATCCGGGATGAGGTCCGCATATTGCAGTGGTTCTGTTTTGGACCCGTCCCGGTCGGGATCAGACTGTCCCGGTCGGGACCGAACCGTCCCGGACGGGATGAGCAAGTTGCTGCACGTGATTATTTTATCTTCCTCCTTCATTCTTGTAACCCTATAAATACTCCTCCCTTGTATTGTTTAAGCACCATACTTTACCCTAGATTATTTTAGACCTCTCTTAAGCATTCAAAACCCTAATTAGCCTCTCTTCATCTCTAGTTAATCTTTAGTTAATCTTAGTATAATCAAGTAATTAGTCTTGTATTAAGGAGATTCTTGAAGATTATTCCAAGCTTGACAACCTTGGAGTTTTATTTGGGTTTCTTATTAATTCAAGTTCTCATCTTCTTCATCCTATTGTAGTGGGTATAATTTCTCTTCTCTTAATCTTTGTTAATCTCTCAAGTTTTAATCTTTGCTTATTGCTTATTGCTATTGTTTGTTCTTAATGGATGTTTTGATTAGTATGATTGTTTATCTTGTTAGTCTTAGTTTTGACTTCATTATGAGTGAGTAGATTCCTTGTGGGGTTAGTAGGGGGATTAAGTGTGGATTATGGGTGATTAGGGCTTGATTGTGGGTAAAGGTGATTCATTTGTTGTTAGTCACTTATTGGGAACACTATGTGTTTGTTGTATTGCTTGTATGGGTAGTAGTGGCCAATGCTTCTCATGCTTGTTCTCTCATTCTCATTGTGTATTCAATTTGTGGTTGAATGTTTGTGTCTTGAGTAGCATCTTGCATGAATGTTCGGGTCTAGTCTTAGACATGAGAGTGCGGACTTTGGCTTTGGCGCGAGAGCGCAAACCGACCTTAGTAACTAAGTGGCACCTACACCCTTGATTACCAAATCATCCTACTATGCTTATGAACCCAACCTAACCCTACTCCTTCCTAATATTTGATTTCTCTACCTAGTTCATTCTAGTCTCCCTAGTCTTTAGTTGTTCATTAATTCTTGTTATAGCTAGTTCATTGTTAGTCCATTTCCATGCCTCTCAACCATCATAGTTTTTCAATTATTGTCTTCTTTGTGTTTGTTTGTGTGACTTAGCCTTGTTTATGAGTGGACCTAGTCTAGACACTACAATACCGTCTCTGTGGACACGACCCGACTTACCCTAGCTACCGTTAGGATTAGTTGGTTATATACTGATCGGTAGGACCCGCGGCAATTCCTCACCATCAATTTGGCGCCGTTGCCGGGGACGGTGCATGTTTAGACTTAGTTTGCTTATTAGCTTGACTTAGTTACCCTTCTTGTGCTCTTCTTCTATCTCTTGTGCATATTGTGTAGTTTCTCTTAGTTTCTTTAGCTTCTTTTTCTCTTTGTCTTGGGAAGTGCTTGTTTATTGTCTTTGTCTAGTGCCCATAAAGCAATAGGTGTTCTCACGTTTGCTCTAGTGTGTAGTGTATGCCTAGGGGGGAGGCGAATTCTTTCTCTTCAATCCAGAGCCGGAAAGACTCTTTAGAGCCTTTCGCCAACGGACGATTGGCCGGGTTAGAATCTCTCAACCAAGTGCTAGCAATACCACCGAAGAACAAGCTCAAGGATCCGACTTTATCGAGCAACCTCAAGGCAATACCGAAGGGATCTTCATAAATCCTTTTGGTACTTCTCAACCTAGTTCCCCCTCTACTTCTACATCAACACCGTCTACACCGTCCTCTCCCGCAATTCTAATAATGCCTAAGTTCTCCTCACACTCGACGTTTACGGAGGATGTCTTTCCCGGTTCAACCGCTTTACCGGAGGCATATACCGGCAATTTTGTGGCTAAGACTCAATTTATCCAATTGGTCGAGCGAAGCCAATTTAAAGGGTTACCAACCGAAGATCCTCATCAACACATGGAAATCTTTTCGGATTATTGCGATGCTATTTCACAACCAGGAATAACCCAAGACCAAATCTGGTGGGTACTATTTCCTTTCTCTTTAATCGGTAAAGCAAAGTAATGGTTCAAAGGGTTAGACAAGGCGACTCTTGGTATTGATACTTGGAAGAAGCTAGCATTGGCTTTTTACCAACAATTCTATCCCCCGGAGAAGACAAATCTATTGAGAGCTTCTATCACGGAATTCCAAGAACGTGATGAAGAAAGCCTCTATGAAGCATGGGAAAGATTCAAAGCCTTGATCCGCTCTTGCCCTCACCATGGTCTATCACAATGGTTCCTTGTTCAACAATTTTGGAACGGATTATATGAAGACTCAAGGGCCATACTCAATATGGGATCTAATAGAAGGTTTACCGAGATGGATGATGACCAAACTTGGTCAAGAATTGAAGAGATGGCGGTCCACAATTCCCAATACTCAAGACCTAGGAAG
Organism: Agrostemma githago; assembly: GCA_958450325.1. NCBI lineage: Eukaryota > Viridiplantae > Streptophyta > Magnoliopsida > Caryophyllales > Caryophyllaceae > Agrostemma > Agrostemma githago. The sequence goes on along the minus strand of OY288247.1, from coordinate 42,028,676 downwards.
GCGAATCGAGGAGGTAGGCACGAGGTCGATGCTATCACACAACTAAGCATTGACCTTGGAGCTCAATTAAAAACTCACATGGAGACCATTGACAAGAAGCTCCAAAGCCACCTCAATCAAGTTCAAAGCGCTAGTTCCTCCAACCAACACTCGATTTATGAAGTTAATGCTTTGGGAGTTGTGCCTCATACACCTTATTATGGGATGTGCGATACTTGTGGGATAGTTGGACATGAGCCTATGCATTGTCGGGGAAGTATTGAGCAAGTGAACGCCTTTCAAGCATTCAAGCAAGGTGCCCCTTATCCTAATATGTACCAAGCTTCCCATCAAGCTTCTCAACAACAAGCTCTACAACACCGTCCCTATGTTCCACCTCCCTTAAGGGACAACAATCAAGGATACCAAGGTTATCAAGGAAACCCAAGGCCATTCAACAACTTCAAGCAAAATAACCAAGGTACCTTCAACAACAATCAAGGATTCCAACAAGGAAATTTCAATCGAGGTGGTTTCCAAGGAAACCAACACAACCAAGGACTTCAAAACTACAACCATGGCAACAATCGAGGCCGTAATCAAGGCAACTCTCATGGGTTCCAAGGGAACCATCAACAACAACAAGCAACCCAAGGTAATCGACAAGAAAGCAAGCCAAGGAGTCGGTCTCCTACTCATGATTATGACATTCCTCTAGCCATCACAAACACTCCTCATAACCAACAATCTCCTCCTCGGGATTTTGACATGCAAAAGTCAATGTTGGACATGCAAAGAAGTCAATTGGAGACACAAAGAACCTAACAAGAAATCATCACTCAACTTTAAAGGGATAACTTGGCAAGAGATGCTCATGTGAAGATGCTCGAGACCCAAATAGCTCAACTTGCTTCGGGTAGCTCTTCAAGGCAAAAGGGGCAATTACCTCCTCAAGGTGAAATAGCGAAATTAGAGCATGTGAATGTTATTACCTTGAGGAGTGGTTCATCATATAACTCCCCCTTACCCCCTAATGAGCATGTACCAATGAAAGAAGTTGTGCCTCAAATTCAAGAAGATCAATGCTTGGGAAATCCAATAGAGGAGCAAGTCTTATGGGAGATTCAGAAACCCTAAGAAGACAAGCTTCCCCCACTTCAAAGAAAAGACGGGTAAAAGGAAAGTGTCGTTTGAGAAGTCCACCCCAAATGAGCAAAACAAAGTTCACAACAAGGCAAATGAAGACCAAGGTGGCTGTCCAATATGACAAGTTCCTTAATATTGCGAAGAAATTGGATGTGAGTGTCCCATTTACCGAGCTACTTACACAAATCCCGACATATGGAAGATTCATGAAAGAAATATTGGCTAGGAAGAGATCCGCCGACAAGGAAGAGACTATAGCGTTCACAAGAGTGGTGAGCGAGCTTATTCAAGGTTCTACGCTTCCCAAGTTGAAGGATCCGGGTAGTTTCTCGATCCCTTGCACCATAGGCAACTTCAAGATTGAGAGAGCACTATGTGATTTGGGTGCGAGTGTAAGCATCATTCCCTATTCCATTTGTGAGCGACTTGGAATGAAGGAGCTAAAAAGTACCTCCATTACACTCCAAATGGCTGATAGTTCCCTCAACCAACCTTTGGGGATGTTTGAAGATGTGCCAATTAGAATCGGGAAGTTCTTCATTCCGATCAACTTCCTTGTACTTGACATGTCGGAAGATGCTATCACTCCCATTATCCTTGGGCGCCCATTTCTACACACCGCCGGTGCTATGATCGATGTAAAGAACGGTAGGATCACATTTGAGCTAGGCGACGAGAAGCTCGTGTTTGACCTCCAAGGCAACACTTCGCCTACTAATGATGAGTCTTGTAAGATGATCACCGCCATGAAGGACATCGGTCTAGGGGATGGGACGAGTAAAAGCTTGAAGAACGACTTCCATGGAATTGAGGATGATGATTCTGAGATTGGGGCGGATGAGTGCCCATATCATGAGTTTGAAGACAAGTGCCAAGACAAGAAGAAAGATGAGCCTCCCTTGGGGCCACATGAGGATAGATGGACATTCGGGTATATACCGAAGGATCGAAAGTACAAGTTCAAGCCATTGAACTTAGTAGATCGGGATGCCCCGGGAACGTCGAGACAAGGTTGTGAAGAGCCTTGTAGTGTGGATGGTTACACCACTAGCTTGATTGAAGACTTTGCAAGAGCCTTCAATTTGTTTCTTCGTGCCCTTGATGGCGATGGAATTGGTATTAGTGTTGTTGAAAAAGAATTGAAGAATGCACCACCTTTGGTTTGACGGAGTTCCAAAAGAACCGTCTTATTGTATATATCTCTTCCTTGTAATATTTTTAGATTTTGTGAAATTCTTGTGATTTGGTAGTTTGATGAGTGATGTGAGGGAGGGACTTTGATGATTGTGTTTTGAGCTTATTTGATAGGTGCGAAGTGAAGATGAATCCTACGAGGAGTGGTTATTGTTAGAGCTTGGATCGTGCGAAGGGGAGTCGGTTTTTGAAGCTTGGAACGAGCTTTTCGAGTTATAGAGGGTAAGAGGACTCTTCTCGGCCGAGAAGAGTGCATCCCGACCGGGAAGGATGAACCATCCCGACCGGGAAGGATGTCATCCTGTCCGAGATGAGTGTGACAAAAATTGGGTCTACTGGAGTGTCATCCCGACCGGGACGAGCATGTCATCCCGACCGGGACCATCCATCCCGACCGGGATGATGCCTTGTTCCTCCTTTGGTCTCTTCTTTGTCATTTGAGCCCACCCTACCACTTTATACCCCCTCCCAACCTCCCAACCTATCCTTGCCCTTATCTTATGACCCCTACAATTCATATACACATATTCACCTCATTTTCTCTTCACTTTACACCGACTTTCACATCAAAACCCACCTCCTTATACCTTTGTGCCCCAACCATGGATCCATATCGTGATTAAAGGGGATTAACAATGACGAGGACTAGCTACGTGCCGATACCGACCTATGAGACGATGGAGCGAGTGAGTTGCTAACCGCATGGTACGGCAAATATCCTTTCTTTTCCGTCTTTTATTGCTTGTCTTCTTTTGTTAGTTCCCCTTCCCCTTATCATTTGTGTCATGGTGGCCCTCGGGGCCTTGGTAATTGTTGCTCCCGACTCTCGATGATGTCACTACATCTAGAGTCATTTGAAAAATCCAAATTTTACAAGATTTTCACCCTTTTGTAGGAATTAGTCGGATTTGGACGGAATCCGGGCTAGGTGACTTGATTACACCTAGTCCTCCCCTCCCATTTTCCTTTTATTTCTTTCTTTTTATTTCTTCCCCCATCCATATCTTTTCTCGTCTCGGCCCATGGTGACTTGACTACACCCCGGCCGGACTCATTCTACCCTTTTCTCTGCTTTTCTTTTTGATTTTTAGCTTTATTTTCGTAATTTCTTTTCTTTTCTTTTTTCGTCTCCATAAACTACGGTCGAGCATGAGGACATTGCTCGGCTTAAGTGTGGGGGAGCGATATTCTATCATAGTTAGTTTTGTTTTCGTAGTTTTTCTGAAAAATCTTTAAAAACCCTAAAAATTTGAAAAAAATTCACAAAAATCAAAAAGATTTTCTTTTTGTGTTTTCCTTTTATGTCGTATATTTGTTGTGTTGTGCGTGTTTTGCCTCCCTTTTTCCTTGATAGCTTTGGAGAGCTTTCAAGACATCCGGTAACCTCTTTCATCCCTTTTACTCTTTTCTCTTGTGGAGTGTGGAGGATATTTGTGATGATGTGTGCTCGGGTGGAGCCTTGTAAAGATTTGTGGTTGATTGGTTGCTTATTTAAAAATTCGGGGTGGTGTTTGTTCTCTTTGTATGTTTGTTTTGAGTTGTTTTGTTTTGTTGCCTTTTGTCTCCTTTTCTTTCGTTTTTGTCGTGTCTTTGTTTTGTGATGTGTAGTTGTGTCTAGTGTGTAAAAAGGTTTTCGAAAACCCGGTTTAGAGGCTAGTGTGCAAGTGTTTACTTTCCCTCTCTAGTAGTATAAATCGAGTCTTGGACTTTAGTCTAGTAGAATGACCCTAAATCAATGGTTTCGTTGGTTTCTTACCTTGAGTCTACCTAGCTTACTAGGGATTTACTACGGGATTTACATTTTGACCATTATGACCACCCATGGTGTGAAAAGGCCTTGGTTGCCGAGTCCCGTCCCCTAGGTGACCGTGTTCGGAATTGTTTGATCAGTCCAAGTTTCTCCCCTTTTTGTGGGTTTGAAGGGAAAGCGCGCTCCCGACTCTCTGATTCCCCTACCTCCTACACATATCCGCAAAAGAAAGTTGCAAATTGTTGAAATCTCTTTCTTAATTGCAAAAATAAATGCCTACAACAAACAGGGCAAAGAGAAGAAAAAGAAAGAAAAGATTGAAGAAAAAGAAAAGGCACAAAAAGCCAAAAAGAAAATACAAAAGATGAAAAAGAAATGGCATAGCAACACTAGAAGCAAAAATGCAAAAGGAAGAAAAATGCCAAAAGAAAACCGTCTCACAAAAATAATCCCCACATCTAAAAAATAAGCCTTTTTCCGATTATTACCGTGAAGAGCCTACCAAAGGACCGAGTCCCTAGGAAGGATGATAGCGGTAGTGGTCGGTCTTCCCTCATTTTGCAATCATATCCACCTTTTTACTTGGACTAGTTGGGCGGTTTTGGGCATGGGACGACCCTCTTGGCTCATTGCTAAAGAGGGCGGGGTCTCACTTACCTACAGTGTCGACTAACACCGTGGTTCATTCTTTTTTCCATCCCGCCGATCGTCCCGTAGTACGTTCTTAGAAGGTTAGGAGGAACCTAGGTAAGTTACCAACGTTTTTATTGCTTTGTCGTCATACTATTAGGGTTTGGTCCATTTTGGTTTGTATTGCTAGCTTGGGAACGTTGTCACTTGCCTTGAGTCCTAAGCCGGTGCTTCTTTCACCGCTTTTTAGAGGGAAGCGGTATTTGTTTCCTTTTGGGTGCAACCTTTTGTGTGTTGTTTGTATGTTTGTTTGTTTATGTGTCCGTTTGCATCCACAGTTTTGTCGCAAGACCCCACTTGCCTTGCGGAGTGCACTCTTCCTCTAGGTGTACGCGCGTGAGTTGAAAGGGCATAGGGTGCGCTAATACCCGCTCAGCTTGTTTAGTAGTTAGTTTGTGCTTACTCGAGGGCGAGTAAGGGTTAAGTGTGGGGTAGTTGATAAGTGTAGTTTGTAGTGCCTAGTTTGTAGTGTTTTGGTCCCTTTTTCTTTGCGGAATCGCTCCTTGGGGGCGGTTCATGGGCTACTTATGCTTCCTCTAGTTCGTTTCAGGTTTCCGAGACCATTCATGAAGAGTTGGAGCGATTCCGACTCAATACATACACTTTTCGGAGCCAACGAAGTGAAGGAACGATCACTCGATGCCTTGGATTCGACCCCGAGACCTCGCGACCCGATCCCGAGCCCCTTAGACTCGATCCCGAGACCCGAGAGTCGATGAGAAGCCCATGAAAAGCAAGGAGGGCCCTTAAATATCATGTTGGAGGCATACAAGACCCATCCCTGACGGGAAGGAACTCATCCCGTCCGGGATGAGGTGCGCATATTGTAGTGGTTCTGTTTTGGACCCGTCCCGGTCGGGACCAACCCGTCCCGGTCGGGACGGAACCGTCCCGGACGGGATGAGCAAGTTGCTGCACGTGATTCTTTTATCTTCCTCCTTCATTCTTGTAACCCTATAAATACTCCTCCCTTGTATTGTTTAAGCACCATACTTTACCCTAGATTATTTTAGACCTCTCTTAAGAATTCAAAACCCTAATTAGCCTCTCTTCATCTCTAGTTAATCTTTAGTTAATCTTAGTTTAATCAAGTAATTAGTCTTGTATTAAGGAGATTCTTGAAGATTATTCCAAGCTTGACAACCTTGTAGTTTTATTTGGGTTTCTTATTAATTCAAGTTCTCATCTTTTTCATCCTATTGTAGTGGGTATAATTTCTCTTCTCTTAATCTTCGTTAATCTCTCAAGTTTTAATCTTTGCTTATTGCTTATTGTTATTGTTTGTTCTTAATGGATGTTTTGATTAGTATGATTGTTTCTCTTGTTAGTCTTAGTTTTGACTTTATTATGAGTGAGTAGATTCCTTGTGGGGTTAGTAGGGGGATTAAGTGTGGATTATGGGTGATTAGGGCTTGATTGTGGGTAAAGGTGATTCATTTATTGCTAGTCACTTATTGGCCAATGCTTCTCATGCTTGTTCTCTCCTTCTCATTGTGTATTCAATTTGTGGTTGAATGTTTGTGTCTTGAGTAGCATCTTGCATGAATGTTCGGGTCTAGTCTTAGACACGAGAGTGCGGACTTTGGCTTTGGCGCGAGAGCGAAAACCGACCTTAGTAACTAAGTGGCACCTACACCCTTGATTACCAAATCATCCTACTATGCTTATGAACCTAACCTAATCCTACTCCTTCCTAATATTTGATTTCTCTACCTAGTTCATTCTAGTCTCCCTAGTCTTTAGTTGTTCATTAATTCTTGTTATAACTAGTTCATTGTTAGTCCATTTCCATGCCTCTCAACCATCATAGTTTGTCAATTATTGTCTTCTTTGTGTTTGTTTGTGTGACTTAGCCTTGTTTATGAGTGGACCTAGTCTAGACACTACAATACCGTCTCCGTGGACACGACCCGACTTACCCTAGCTACCGTTAGTATTAGTTGGTTATATATTGATCGGTAGGACCCGCGGCAAATCCTCACCATCATGTGTTCATTCAAACCAATTTATCACGTGGATATAGAATAATAACGAGACATACCAAAACATATGATTTAGAAAACTGTAGTCATTTAGTTTAAAAACCAAGGTTTCCTTCACACACAACGCACGGGACGTGACTACTAATGTCTCATGCGTACTTAAGGCTTGCATCTCACCATATAAGTGCGGATGAGATCATCAATCCCGCCAATCATATCGATACTAGGAGGTTTACATCTCACCCCTAGTGCTCAATAGAAATGAACACCTAAATTGACTCGGTTTAGTCGACTGACATACGGAGAAGAAGGACTGCAAGTGCATGGACTCAGAGGCCCAACTAAACTGAACATGTCCCATACACTGCTAAGGCAAAGGTCGGAAAGTATTCCGCCCCCAAAGATATCCTATATAGAGAGTGAGAGTTGATCAGTGCCCTTGTCTATGTATGCGCACACACCCAATCCATACTCTTGGTATCGGGAAAGAGAACCTTTACACAACCGAGCACCTCAATGGCAACTGGACCACTACTACTCTACCGACAAACTCATAAAGAGCTGGCCGCCCATTTACTTCTTAGCATTTTCTCGCACCGGCAGGATGTATCATGACCTCCAATGAGTAGTGACTCCGAGTGTCGTAGTCTACTTTCGAAGCTGTCTTCTATCGCATCACCTTCTAAACTTTACCAAGATAGCGCCCAACACAAAACGTATGCTGAATTTGGGTGTCTTATAAAGACAAAGTCTCTGAAATATCGAGCTCAGCGGTCATCGTGGGGCACATGTCTGATGACCAGAGGGATGAAACAATATCGGGTTCCTTGACCGGTCTGTGGGCTGTTTATTGACTCGGAACAAGCAAGTCATTACAACATGGAATTGTGAAGACAACTTAGAGGGCACTGCCAGGGCACATGTTCATTTTCACCATGATTGGTGTCGATAACATCGTTCGTGAAAACGTGTCTGATCACCGGCTTAGGTAACACACCGACTAGAAGTACGGTTGTTCATATGCAATTTAGGTATGTCGATTTTAAGATAAACAAACATTATCAATCATCGTAAAATTTATCTTAACTAATACTCCCTCCGTCTCATTGAGTTCTTTTTTTTTTTGGTGTAAATGTAAGTATATTCATATGATCAAATTTACATCCAAGTCCACCATACATCTCCTCATTTCATCATCATTTCTACCCTGTCATAGTATTTACTAGGCACACTCCTTCGTTGAGTTCGGATTTTAACATCTAATTTACTTCTAATCTTACCTAATATATACTTAGGACTTACGACCACCATATTAATACGACAATGATTTCTAGCCCACAAAATATAATACCAAACTCCTATGATAATAACAGCCACGACTTGCTTATAAAAGAGCGATTTATGTCTAATTTTATTCCACCATTCCCAAGTGTTGTTAGCTGAGATATTCATTCCTGTCCAGTTGGCTGCAAGTTTGAAGCATTCCTTAGCGTAGCAGCATTCTGCAAACAAGTGTCTGTGCGTCTCCATACCATCTCCACATAAGAAGCAGCTATCGTCCACCACCATATGCATACGAGCTAATCTGTCTTTAGTGAGTAACCGTTCTTTGCAAATTAACCAAGCTATGAATTCATATTTAGGTAACCCCAACCGTGTCCAAACCAAATTACTCCATAAAGCCCTTTGTCCATGATTGTGTATCCACTTATATCCCTCCGCAATGGTATATTCTCTTCTTGTGCTGATCAAACTAGGGAAACAATTATTAGTGTAGAAAAGGTCCTTAACCCAGCAGATCTTGCGCCAAGACCAACTCGAGTTAAGAGTAGGTTTATAATCCTTCCACTCCTTCTCCTTCAAATATACTCCATGAACCCATCTAACCCACAATCTATCAGTTTTGACTGCAATCCACCAAGCATATTTTGCTATGCTTGCTATATTCCATTCCTTTAGATCCTTCAGCCCCAATCCTCCTTCCTTCTTCGGCTGACAAACTACATCCCAAGCCACTAAAGGAGGAGAAGAATAGTGCTCACTTCCTTTCCAAATATAGTTCCTGCAGATGCTTGTAATGCGGTTGATAGTAGCTGTAGGTAAAATAAAGATTCTCGACCAATACAGATGAACTGAGCTCAATACTGACTGTACAAGAACCAGCCTACCTGAATATGTCAACTTCTTCGCTCCAAATCCCCTAATCCTTTGAACAATCTTTTCCGTTAAGATGTGGCATTCCAACACCGACAGCTTCTTTGGCGACATAGAGAAACCCCGGTACTTAAACGGTAGGACTCCTGGAGTCGTACCTGTAATCTGCTCTATATAGGTCTCTTCCTCCTGATCAATACCATTATGATATAAATTAGACTTAGTGCTGTTCATAAGAAGCCCAGAAGCTTTGGAAAACTTAGTAAACGCCTTAATGACCCAAGTAACGGAGCCTCGATCCCCTTTACAAAAAAGCATTAAGTCATCCGCAAAGCATAAATGACTTAGTTTGACACTTTTGCATAAGGGATGAAACTTAAACTCAGTCTTCTCCTGGATAATCTTCATGATTCGGCTAAGATACTCCATACATATAGTGAATAGAAGAGGTGATAAAGGGTCCCCCTGTCTTAATCCTCGACGGGCTTTGAAGAACCCAAACTGATCTCCATTCAGAGATAGTGTATAACTCGGGGACCTAAGACATTCCATGATCAAATTAACAAATCTATCAGGAAACTTCATTGCATATAACATGTCTTCGACAAATTCCCATTCAATTGAGTCATATGCCTTTTGCATATCAATTTTCATGATCACCCTAGGAGAACATTGTTTCCTATTGTACAGCCGGATCAGCTCTTGGCAGATGTGAATGTTTTCAATGATATCCCTCCCCTTCACAAAAGCACTTTGACTTGGATCAATAATCTCGGGAAGAACTTGACTCAACCTATTACAAATTACCTTAGACAGGCACTTATACGTCACGTTGCAGCACGCAATAGGGCGGAATTGTCCTACATTCTGAGGATTCTGAACTTTTGGAATCAATGTAAGGACAGTGTTGCTAATCTGCTTTAGCACTTTAGAGGAAGCAATTGAGTCCTTAACTGCTGCACACACACTCGGGCCTATAATGCTCCAAGCATCTAAATTGACTAGTGTAGCCATCTGGTCCAGGAGATTTCGTCCCCGGGATACTAAACATTGCTTCTTTTACCTCCTTGTCGGTCACCAGGGCAATAAGCCTTGCCCCTTGATGTTCTGAAACCACAGGCCCCTTCCTCACAACTTGGATAATCACTTTCTTTGATTCCCCAAGTATATTCTGAAAATACTCCAAAAAAGCCTCCTGAATATCCACTGGATTCTTCTTAATATTTCCTCCCATATCCTGAATTTGGTGGACTCTATTAGTAGCCCTTCTATGTTTTATAGAAGCATGAAAATAGGCAGTATTGAGATCTCCCTCTTCAATCCATTTTATTTTTGCTTTTTGTTGTAGGAATTTGTATCTGGCCTTGTCTAGTACTGTATATTGTTGAGAAATAGCTGCCTCGTACTGCTTCAATGTTACGTTTTGTGGGTTCTGTACTACTTGCTGTTGAATACTCTGTAAAGCTTCACCCATTACAGTTGCCAAACCCTCGACATTTTTAAACTGAGTATCATTAATTGCCTTCAACGCTGATTTTAACATCTTCAGTTTCCTTGTGATCTGGTACATCTGGCTGCCTCATATCTCCCTTACCCATTCCTTTTCCACTATATCTCGAAATGAATCAGAGCTAGACCACATGTTAAAATATTTAAATGCCCTTTTTTGTTGACCACTGACTTTGCTATCCAAACTGAGGATACAAGGACAATGATCAAATAAACCTTCAGGAAGAAAATTCGCATACGCATTAGGATAGAGTAACAGCCAGTCATCATTGCATAATACCCGGTCAATCCTGCTATAAGATCTAATCATCGGATCCTGCTTGTTATTCCAAGTGAAATGCGCCCCTATAGTCTTGATTTATTGAAGATTGCAATCTTGTATGCATTCTTGAAACGGTCTAATTTCTGCTAGAGTAATAGGTGCCCCCAACCTATCCTCCTTATTCAACACGTTATTAAAGTCTCCTAAAACCACCCACGCTCCACCACAGTTAGGTGCATAATCCCTAAGTTGTTGCCATAGAGATATACGCTCCCCTGGTTTATTGAACCCATAAACCATAGAACACCAAAACATATTCCCTCCTTGTATATCTGTTACTTTCATATGAATTACTTGAGCCTGAATATCCAAAACATCCACATTAGCATTAGTAGGATTCCACAAACACCAGACTCTTCCCCCTTTGTGTCTACTGTTATTCGTAACTATCGACCAATCCTGAAAGCACATATTAGCATTATGCCAATTATTCATCTCTACCTTCGTTTCCAATAAACCAAACATCTGAATTTTATTGTGATGAAGGAACCACCTTATTTCCTTTTGCTTCTTACTTCTATTCATACCCCTTATATTCCAGAAACCAATTCTATCCATTATTAAAATTTGGACTGACCTCCTCACCTTTATCTTTATCCCTTCCATTATTCCCCGTCTTTTTCAAGGATGATGTTAGTATTTCCAAGAATGAAAGACCTTCCGGTTTGTACTGCATTCCAGTCTCCCTCATAGGTTTTGTTGCAGCAGGTTGCAAATTAGAAGTAATTGCAGTAACCGGTTGCATTACCGGAGTTTCCATAACCTTAATTAATTGGTTGTTGGACCTGTCTCCATACTTGTTTAGTTTTCTGCCCTTCGGCTTTCGTTCTACATTGAGCCTCATCATGACCCATCCCTTTGCATCTTGTGCACATTATCGGTAACCAATCGTACTTCACCTGGATTTGCTGTAGACAACCTTTTTCATCCAAAAACTTGATAGTATCTGGAAATTTTTGACCAATTTCCACCTCTACCAACAGTTTAGCATATCCAACAAATTGTTTCTGATCTGTAGTTGCAGCAATTCTAACAACCTTACCCACTAGTCCTCCTATTTTTCGCAAACATTCAATTCCCCAGAATTTGAGGTCAAGTTCCATCAATTTAACCCAAATTGGCAAAACTTTCACATCATGCTTAGCTAAATTGGCATCCTCAGACCACTCGTGTATGATAACAGGCTTGTTATCAAACATGAGTTGTTCCGATTTCATCGCTTCTTGCTGTGATTCCTTATCAAGAAATCGAACTATAAAAATTCCATTTGGCATAAAGGATACCGTATCTATCTTCAATTGCTTCCATACTCTATGCACAAACCCAGATATTATGCTCCAAGGAGGATTAGCTCCGACTACGAACCCGTATACCGCTGTACTCCAGTAACTTCGTTCTCCCTCTGTATCCTCTGCAGTTATCTGAAGCATAGCAGGCAACTCAGTTCCATCCTCGAGCACATCTTCCAACTCAGCATCAATTTCCTCTGGTATCACCACTTCATCTCTCCCCTGCAAGGTTTTGTTACTAGAAGTTTGTTTATTACCGATGATATTATTTTGTGATTGATTATTAGATGATGTCTTAATACTATTAGTTTTGTGATTGTTGCGTGATCCGTTTCGAGTTGAAGCCGAGTTCATCTTCCTGTATGGCGCCATTGCTGCGAACAAGAAGGTTTCCCTCTCTTCGTTTCTCTTCTCATTGAATTCTTTACGTTTGCTTTTTGACACTATTCATGAGGTGGAACGATCTCGAATATAATTTCTAATATATAACGTAAAACATAGTCATGTGAGATCTTTTTCGAATGGTCTTGATATGTACATTAAGATTATCAAATTTTTAGAATTTTTAATAACACGTAAAAAAAGATATGAACGAAGTGAAATGTACCTCGACAAGTGTGAAAAAGCAAACGTAAAGAATTCATTGGGACGGAGGGAGTAGTTTTTAGTATACTGATATAAGAGATTTGGAACGTTTTATTTGATATATATTATTTGAACGTTCATTATTTGAGATTTGATTAAAATTCAATTATTTCTAAGTACATTATTTAAGATGAGTTCCTTTTTTTGTGACTTTGTCTATGTTGACTTAAAAAGCCAAAGCTTGTCAAAGATGGACGAGTCAACCCTTAGTTTTTACTTAGTCACTAATTAGTCCTTAAGTGCTTATTATAAAGTTTAAGTGTTGATTTGCACATTTAAGCATTGTTTAACTTAGTACTTTTGGGTTATTCGTCTTTTAGTACTCTATAGTTTTTGAGCACAAGTATTTAGTACATTTATTGTTCAAGAGTACGTATTTAGTATTTTTATACGGTTTCGTTTTTGTACAAGTATATTTAAAGCCTATTTATACTTAGTAAAAAAAATTCAAACATCAAATAAATCTATAATAATTACAAAAATCATTTTTAAACTTATTATGTATCACATTTCTCAAACTTAGAGTTTTACAAAAATAACTTAAAGTAATAACGAAATCGATAATATTATTAAGGATACTAAATGAGTCATTTTTCAAATGGTATTTTTAACTTTCGATTTTTGTACTCAACATACTTTTATGAGTTAGGTTTCCAGATATAAAGTCATTTTTCAAAAATAAGAAGGTTTATTATTTTAAAAATATTTAAGACGAAAACAGTACGGTTTTCAATACTTTTTTTAAATCGTTTAAAATACCTAAACATCATGAAAGTGAACCAAAGTTTTATTTTGGATACCTATACTTGTACATAACTTATCCCTAGAAATATAGATTAAAACTGTTTATAAATGTTCTTGAATAAAATCTTCTTTCCAGATCTGACCCATTTTAGTAAAGATTTTATAAATGAATATATATATATTATGGATTTATATGAAATTTTACTTACACATAATAGACACCATCAGGAACATAATATAATTTTTTCAAGTCCAAAAAAAATGTTTAACATCATGAAACATATTATTGTCTCAGACAGTACATAAAATCATACAGAACCATTTTACAAAATAAATCATTATTAAATATTGGTTTTCATAACAACTTACTTTTCATATTTTTTCTATATACTAGACATTCAGATCTACAACTTTCATGAAGATACCTAAAGCTATTTCGAAATATAGGTTACACAGAAAAATCATAAACATACATCATACATCACAGAATCCATTTTACAGCATGTATGGTAAAGTTATAAATCAACAAATAGTTAACTTTAAACTTGGTGATCTAATGATTTAGTCCTAAACATGATGTTATATGTTATTTAGAGTCTAAACACTATACTACGAGATTTGAGGGCGAAGAAAAGTTGGGTTAGCTTGAGCAAAAATAATCGATTCTACAACATATAAGAAAATGAAGATCGATGCTCCTTTTCTCTTGCTCCTCTTCATAAATTAGTTAGAATGACACAAAAATAAACTAAGTTAGTAATTAGACTAGTAAATAACCTTAAAAAGATGAAGTAAAATATAAAGAGAAAGAAGGAATGAGAGCCCTTGAAAAATGGTGGTTGAAACACCTTAAGAACTTATGAATACTTGAATGGTTTTCTTTGTTTTCTAGAGGGATTTGAAGGAGCTAGGATCTTAGGTGGATGAATAAGTGAGTTGAATGGGCATATGAGGCTGTTTATATGGGGTTTTGGTCGTCCAAATGATGGGGGAGCAAAGGGTGGACAAGAATTTGACAATTACTCAAAGTAGCTAATCATACTTTAAGAAGTAGATTACTAGAAATGGTGTTTTTGATTAGTTAGGCATATTTTGAGGTTTGGACTTAAAAGTGATGGTATGGCATGCCTTAGGATGATATTTATGAGTTTAGTTTGTCACATAATGGTTAAGAAAGAAGTACGGAAAGCAAATGTCGAGAAACGATTCGTCGGGTGACGATTTTCGTAGTAAAGGAGCTGTCCAGTACAATACTTTTATGATGCACTTATAAATTGTATTTTTGAATATCACCATTGTGTAGACCTTGGAAAATTAATAAATTTAGGTCTTTGAAACGCCTCAATCGGAGTTCGTATGAGAAAATAGGAACCGTTTTACGAAATCGCGCAGAATTGCGATAACGATAGAAATTTCAGTTTTGCAAACAATGAAGTGAAATAGAAAGGTTCCAAAGGCACAAGAATTGAATATTACTATATAAAATAGTTTTTCAAGACTAGATTTATTAATATTTATCGTTATTAGAAATAACTAAAATGGTCAAAAACACGGGGTGTTACACTATGCATTTAGCAATAGCAATCAAACAAACCTTAAGCATAAGGACATTAACCTTACCACAACCAAAATAGCACAAGCCATAACATTCACAGAATTCGACCGAACCTATACACCCCTTAAGGTCATCAAGGGAAAGGTCTTAGATGACTTTCTAGCAGAAAACCTGATAGAAGAAACAACATTCACCTGACACGTGGTCCTTCACTGATGAGGACATCCTGTTCGCCGACGATGAGTCGTGGGATCTATACTTCGATGGCGCTGCAAGTATGAGGGGCTACGGTTTAGTAATCCCTTAATATCCCCACAAGGTGACCATAAACCCGTATCCGTAAAACTAGACTTCCCGGCAACCAACAATGTGACCGAATATGAGGCATGTCTAATAGGACTACGAGCCGCAGTAAGACTAAGGATTAAGAGCCTTAGGGTCCACAGAGATTCATCTCTGGTACTTAACCAAGCCACAGGCATTTGGAGGTTTTACAACGAAAGTCTAGCTCCATACCAAACTGAGGTCGAAACAATCTCCCGAGATTTTACTGAAATCGACTTCGTACACATCCCGTGTGAGGAAACCAATTTGCGGATGCACTGTCCAAACTAGCCTTGTTAATAAACATGCTCGACAGCCTCTTCTCCATGCCCATCTGTGTGGAGAGGAGCGAACAACGGACTTACATCCACAACATCGAAACCACTGACACCCCCTGAAGAGCCCTGGTACAAAACGATCTTAGATTTCTAAACCGATGGATCATACCCTCCCAATACAAACACCAAAAACAAGCGAGCCCCGAGAATGCTCGCCACCCACTACGTCCTAAGCCAAGGGCTATTATACAAACGAACCCCGCAAGGAGTGCTCCTTAGGTGCATACAAAACTCAATACAAAAGAGTCATGAAAGAAGTACATGATGGGGAATGCGGACCTCATATGAGTTCACACACACCAGCTCGTAAAATAATGAGGCTAGGTTACTACTGGATAACCCTAGAAGCAGACTGTCGACATCATGTCCGCCACTGTCACTTTTTTCCAAATATTCGCCAATATTCAACATATACCAACATACCCACTCCACACTACAACAACACCCTGGTCATTCTCCACGTAGGAAATCAACATCATATGAAAAGTACACCCATCTGGAACAAGCGAACAGTGTTTCATACTATTAGCCGTCGATTATTTTACCAAATGGGTTGAAGCACCATCCTACAAAATATTAACCTTTAAACAAGTAGTAAAATTACTACAAAACAACATCATCCGTCGCTACAACATACCACACGAGATCATCAGTGATCAGGGTCTCATTTTAGGGCAGATACCCAAGTCATCAACCTACAGGCCTCAAAGAAACGGAGCTGTAGAGGCAACAAGCAAAACCATCATCACCATCCTTAAGAAGATGATAGATAATTACCGAGATTGACCCAATAAAATACCATTCGCATTATGGGGATATCGAACTCCCACCGGAGCCACACAATACTCCCTTACCTACGGTTCATAAGCAGTATAACCAATAGAATTAGAAATCCCTTCTCTAAGGATACTCGCCGAAAGTGGCATTCCCGAAGAGGAATGAACCAAAAAAGTTACGACGAGTTAGTCCTTTTAGATGAGTGCAGAATACACGCACAATCCAATGTGCAAGCCTTCCAACAAAGAATACAACGAGTCTACAACAAACTAGTCAAGTTTTAGAAACATACACGAGGGAGATTTAGTGGTTAAGTCCATTAGAGCCCCACTTCCCGTCGATCCTTGGGGAAAGTTCAAACCTAACTGAGCAGACTACTACCTTGTCAAGAAAATACTCACGGGAGGAATCGTGATAGTCATCGACTTAGACGGATTAGAATTTTCAACCCCTACCAACATGGAGCAACTTAAACGCTACTACCCTTAGCTTTCTAATATCTCATCCTGATCACGAAACTAGGGTGAAAACCCGTGTAAACACACTCTAAACATCCCGCGTTGATAATTGGAATGACAAGTCTGAAGCACAAAATCACTCGCACTTTACGAACTACAAACATGATTTGATTCCGTCTAACCGCGGATACGTAGGCAGCCCTCTCGAGGGTACAACCAAAATGACAAATTCGACTATGATCGATT
Source organism: Agrostemma githago (assembly GCA_958450325.1). NCBI lineage: Eukaryota > Viridiplantae > Streptophyta > Magnoliopsida > Caryophyllales > Caryophyllaceae > Agrostemma > Agrostemma githago. The sequence goes on along the minus strand of OY288247.1, from coordinate 42,011,574 downwards.
CATGCAAAAATCGGAACTCATCATACGCTCCGATCAACAAAGTGATTACAATGACGAAGCACACCAAAAAACAAAAAATAAATAAAACAAAATAAAGACAAGCCGAGGACGGAGTGAAAACCGAAAAGAGCGCTCCAGGCAAAATAGAGAATCGAGTTGCGAGCCACCACAATAAACAAAAACGTGTGCTTATCATTAATACAAATCAAGCAAAATCAAGCCTTTGTCGAGGCCTTTACATCAAACATGTATCATTCGGATACCCCGAAAGCAAAGACAACGTGTTAGCAAACTTCACACAAAAAAACTAGTACTAATACGCCACATAATATAACATAATACTAACGGCTGGGCACTACCGGATCATCTTTTCTTTTCCCTTGCTATTCGGGTGCGCTTTCTTGGGCCTTTCATCATTGCCTCTCAAATACAAGTGGTCACCTTCTTAGCCAATTTTGCTCCCAGCCAATCCCACGCGTCTTCTACATCTGCGTCTTTAATATGGGTCTTGTCCGTCTTGACTCGTTTGGACAAATTGACGGTACTAGAATCGGTAACACTGTCTTCGGTCGGGCGCTTAGCGACATTAGCCCGCATAGCTTCCTTATTCTGTAGCTCCGCAATCTCCATGGTCCTTAACATCTCCCGCTCCGTCGGATTTTCACAAACCCTTCACCGAGTATAAGAGGGAGATGTCCACCGACTGTTTGTCTCTGGAACGACATGTATAGTACTCCGTCTTCAAGTCATTTCAAATTCCCTAAAGGCATCCTTTCCCCACGGATGGGATAATCAATGACAATAGTGTTAACCTCGGGAATGGTTTGTGCCTCGCCCATTTGGCGCATCAACCTGTCTGGGTAAACATAGACACAAGCACTCGAGGACAAAATCCGTATAGTACAGACCGACGATAAGAGTGGAAGGCCAATATATCTCTTAACATGCCACCACGGGAAAATCCATCTAAAAACGATCCCTCCATTTACATGCAGGCGACAAAACCATTCGTCTTCGGCGCCATTAAAATCCCGAAGGGGTACTACACTTCGCATGGCAAGTCTCTTGTAGTTGTAACCTTCGATGAGTCGAGGCGGCTCGATTAGACGTAGTCTCTCCTGTAGCCAAACCTGGATGAACACGATACAACACAGTGTCACAACTTCGAACTAGGCAACTTCAAATAAAGTCAAAATTTGCACCATAACATACCTACAAAATGGCTCAAGAACCGTGAAATGGAGCACGATGAATGCGTGCGCACCTGTCGAGACCCATTATAATCTCACCCAAAATAAGCCAAGAGGGTGATCGCCCGTGCTCCATGTCCATTACAACGTCAATGACGCGAGGGTTACCCCAACCAACTTGCACCGAGGCATCCTCGAACAAATAGTAGCACCCTATTGCAATGCTAAGGGCACGTGTGCGAGCTGGAGGTGAAACACTCGGGATAAGAGATACCGGATTTTGGATAGGAAAGAGATTGCTTGCAAGGGAAGAAAGCAACCGGTTGGAATGGAGTAGGATTCTGTCTTCGGATAGAAGAGGGCTCCGGTTCTAGCTGAAACAAGGGTCACTCGATCGAGTAGTGCACAACACGAGATCGAGTGCCCGGTCTGATGCTAGATTTGGCGGTTTTTATAAGCTCACTCGACCGAGTGGCCGGTCCACTCAATCGAGTGGGTCTGAGCCGGGTAACGGTCTCCTTTTGGAGATCGATTTTGTTCTTTAAGAGAGAGTTTTGGTTGGTTAATCCTTCTCCATGGCTGATTTTTTATGAAGTATTTGACCTTAAGTTGGATTTTCAAGGTGGTGTGCCAGATATTTATGACTCGGAAATGTCTTTAACCGGGGTTTGACCCGATCGTTAAAAGACGGTTTTGCGCTTGGTCTCGGTTTTGACCCATATTAGTCTCATTTGACTTGAAACGACCCACTGGGCTTGAATTCAAGGTCGGTTTTGTGGGATTTGTACTCCGCTAAAAGCTCGAGCCAATTACTACTGATTCCAAGTCCGTATTCGAGCGTATTAAGTCGTGTTTACGTCCGATCATCATCGGATGTTTTTTTGGAAATTGCTATAGACACCTGACGGTCAACATGTGGGTGTCTACAATATCGAGTAACATCGACGTTACCTCTATTTGTCTAACTCCAAATCCACGATATATTCGTCCGCTCCCTGGTCGTCCACAAAGCCTACAAGAACACGACATACATGGTACAAAAATACCATATGAACTTTGAAGAATTAAGGCGAATAACTATTGAAAACGACGTTGATTATTACCTTAACGAAGGAGATGGAATGAAGATCGAATTAAGAGAAAATGGAGACGCAAAATGAGATGAATGACTTGAGTTTTTTTGAATGAAAAGGCTGCTATTTTTTACGAGAAGAAGAGATAAATAGAGAGTGTTTTTGATTGATAGGAATGATGATTGAATGTGTAGTAATTAGAATGATTAAAAGAGGTTAAAAGAGAGTTACCAAAACAATTCCATTGGTGAATTAGTGTTCAAAATCATGGTTAAGGAGGAGTCAAAGGTGAGATTGAGTGTGTGAATGCAATTGTGTTAAAGAAAGTAAATGAAAGTTTCACAAATTGAATTTGCATTAAAATGTTGTTTTTTAACATAAAAGAATTTGGTGTAATCACACTAGTAGTGTGTCACGACACACTAGGGGTCCAATTGGGTCCAAAAATGAATTTATAAGTCGATAAAAGGAGGTTCGTAAATTAATTAAAGGTTTTTCGAAGAAACCGGATAAACCTCGCGTTCGAAAATAATTATTTACGAAACATGTAATAAAATCATTAAGGGATGAATTTTCATAAATAAAAATAATTCTTAGTTGAAAACGTTATATAAACGTGTTTAGATATTTTTAGGAAAATATACAGCTTAAATAGAAGCTTAAAATAACGATCCATAGAGAAATATAATTCTCCGCGATAGAAATAAATAATTTTTGACAAAAACCAAATAAATAGGTCTGTGACAAAAATTTAAATGAATCAAACCTTTTAGTAAAAGTAAATAAGTTTGGTTTGAAAATAACAGGGTTATTTAACAACAATTATATCAACTATAGGGCGTCTTCCCAAAATAATATCAATTTTAATAAATCTGAAAATAATACGTATTATTGGAGTAGTTAAACAAGAGTAGTATAGGTGACCGGTAACCTGTAGAACCTTTCACCTTCCTTTTTCACCTTTAATTTTATTTAACGGCGATAATACCAACTATAGAGCGTCTTCCGAAAATAATTTAATAAATTAATAAATCTGAGAATAAATCTGAAAATAATTCCAATTTTAATAATCAGATAATAATACGTATTTTTAGAGTAGTTAAACCAGAGTAGTATAGATGACTAGTTAGCGATAGAACCCGTCCACCTTCCTTTTTCGCCTTTAATTCATTTCACATTAATTCACTCCTTTTCACTTACTCAGTGTACGAGACATTAAACGTCATTCATGTCCTCTGTCTTCCTCTTCCTTCAAGTCTTCAACCTCACCAACACTAGCTAACAACACAATCCTACACCAAAATCAACACGTTAATCTAAACAAAACGTATAGAAAAAAACTGAATAAGGATGAAGGGTAATGGAGAGAACTAAGGAGGAGTAGACCTGGCAAAACTAACTCGACCCGAATAAGCCAAACTGAACCCAACCCGACACCCGATTTGAAGACTTGATTTTGACCCGTAATCGGAATTGACCCGAGCTAACTAAAAACGGACCCGACTATTATTATAGAAAACGAGTCGATATCCCTAAAAAAGTTGACAAACCAGAGAATGACTCGAACACAAAAGTATCCGACCCGACCCGAAGTCAACCCGATTATTAAAACCTAAAAGTGGCCCGACCCGAAGCTAACCCAACACGCCCGTTATCCAGGTCTAAGTAGGAGGATGGAGGATATGTAGCAGGTTAAATATTAATTAGGTGACCTGAAATAGCAGGTTATAAAGTCACTTATACTACTCTTGTTTAATTACTCCAATAATACTAATTATTCTCAGATTTATTGAAATTGGTATTATTTTTGGAAGACGCCCTATAGTTGGTATTATTGTCATTAAACAACCCAAAATAATATTAAGCTTGGGAAAAAGGAAGAAGACATACGGCAAAATGCTTTGGAGTCACGAGAGAGTCATAACGGAAAGATAAGAACGCTAGAAAAATAGCGGGTATTGTTACATATCGGGCACCAGTAACGCCTCACCTCCTTCAACGTCCCTATCCTCACGGGCCTCCGCCGTAGTAGGAGGCCTAAACATGGTCCGGGGAGAGTCAACCGGGACCCTAAACTCGTCATAGAGGCACTGGCGCACTAATCTCTCCCCCAGATGCCAAACCGGTCGAAGTAGTGCGGGGAGGAGCATCCTGCAAAAGCTCCTCGACCTCAATTCTGTCCCCACATACTCGGGCAAACCCTCGTAGTTAGCCCAAAAACAAACCACAAACTAAAAAACCAAATATGCATTTCAAAACTCCTAACCTTGGAGGCTACTTAGGCAAGCAAATAAAAGAAAACTTACATCCTTAAGACGTAGCTGGTTCACTAGCACGTTCTCCATCGAGTAGTGGCTCGTAGTCCTCTTTGCCTGAGCCAACCTCCACTCGATCTCATCCGGGAACCTGGCTAGGCGAACCGGCACCGTCTTAGACGCCAAACACGAAAAGTAAGAGTAGATCCAAGGCTGCAAAACCCGAGACACCGTCAGTAAACAGAACAAAACAAAAAGAAATCCCAACCAAATATAAGTTAAGTAACTCACCTCCAACACGAGACCTGGACCCACAATGGGTATGGCTGAGTCCAAGGCCACCCTCTGCGGCCTCACCATAACCTGAATACAACGGGTCATCTCCGCGAAACTCCCTGTCGCCCAGTTAAAATGTCCCAGCTGACTCAAGTCAGCCTGGAAAGGCAAAATCCTAGTGCTAAACATCTCGCCCTTGTCCGAGAAGTGGGTCGAAGCTAGGAAGTACCACAACCACAGGCCGGCGTCCTTCACCACCATGTTAGGTTCCGGACCCTCTAAGACCGCCTCTCTCTCAAAGTGGTCGGTGATATATGAACTGGCCAAGGCGTGGGGCGATCCGTAAGTAGAAGGCTCTAGATAGTTCCCTATTCAACCCCTAACCTCGACACTATCCAACCTGCTAGGGACCTCCGATGCCCACCTGATCAACTAGGGACCCCAAGATAGTCCCGTGATCACTAAAAAATCTTCCAACATCATGCCGATCTCTCCGAATGACATATGAAATGTCTAGGTCATGTCATGAAAGCGATCCACCATCGCTCTGATCACCATCAGGTTGCTCTTGGTTTGGCAACCGACCAATCGAGCACAATGCCGACTACGGGACCCAAGGCTGTCCTCATGACCAACTCGTTAGCCTCAGAGCTAAGCTTCAGAGAGTAAACCTCCAAGCACGTTGTAAACCCTGAGAAGGTCCTCATCGAACTTCGGGGCTGAAAATCATGGCAATACAAAGGCATAAGCGAACCTTAAAAATACAAATCGACATAAAAAATAATCAAAAGGGTACTCACCTTCTCGTTAATGGTACGGCTCGACAAGTACAAGTCCGGACGGAGTATTAGTCATTCCAATCCCCAGCCCAGACGGGATCTACGTAACCTACCTCCTCGGCCTCGTCAACCGACATAGGCACCCGTCTCCTCCTATGAAATGTCACGGGCAAGACACGCCTCCTGACTCGATCAAAATCCGGCCTATGCTCCAGCCTTGGCGAAGGTACACTCCGCCACCTCTTACGGGTCATCCGGGCTGTTAGAGAACTCGAACCGGAAGCCTCACCGGTCGCACCGACTATAGGGATCTCATCAGGACGTTCCGTGCCATCTCCAGCTGTAAAACAAGGCAAAACAGACATCCCGGGTCAGGTCAGAACAACCTAGACGGGTCAAAATAAGCTCAAAATTTTCAAGCAAAATATCAAACTTCCGAAAAGTCCACTAGCACCCATTTTTGACCCCAGTCACAATAAAAGTGTTTTCAGGAAAATCGACATACAAGCTACCCACAACGTCACAAGCAAGAAAACTAACAAGTTTGCAAGAATCAAGTACGGAAACAATCGGGAAATCAGCCCCTAAACCCTAAATTATGGAATTCTAGCCATGAGAGGCCATTAAAGGACATTCAAGCTTCTATCTCAAACAAATAACTACTCTTACAAGTTCTACACTACCTTAATTTGAAGATGGAACAAAAAGAAAGCATTAAAATGTAGCAAAACCAAAACACTCAAATTGATTTCTAGGGTTTAAGCAAAATCCAATCAAAATTGTACTAATCAAGTTTAAATCAACAATAGTGAGTAAAAGACACTTACTTGGGGTCGACATTATCAAGTTGAGCAAAAATCGAGCTTGAAAACGGTTGACAATGGCGAAGATGCGAAAGAGAGACGATGGGAGAGACGTGTTGGGTTTCCAAATAAATAAACGATCACCCTTCAAGTCGAGTTTTTATCCCGGGTCGATATATATAAAACAAATCTCAGCCGCTTCAATGCAGGCGCCTAAATCTTGCAACGCTGGGGTCCGGGCGCCTCAACATTGGGTCACCCGAAGGCTCGCGCCTAACATTTCAGCTTAAAACAAAGACCAGGTTAATCCAGACATGGTTTTCAATTCCCGAAGAATGTGCACCCGTCCACTTGCAAAAGGGATGGAACAATAGCAAACCACGTCAACCTCCCTGGCGGAGTAGCCAAACACATTATCATCCCCGGCGGAGCAACCCGTTATACTACCCTCCCCAACAGAACGTCCTACAAGCCAGCATAACCATTTCAAAGAGTACAATATGCAAAGTCCAGGAACAGACAGGGATCTGTTCCAAAGAATAGAATATGCAAAGTCCAGGAATAGACAAAATCTATTCCAAAGAATACAATATGCAAAGTCCAAGAATAGACAATGTAACACCCCTGATTTTATAAATTAAATTAAATTAAAGCTATGTTCGTATTTTTATTTAACTCGTAATTCTTAAAATTATTATAAAATGAATTTATCGTTTAATCGTTTCAAACTCCTAAAATTTCATTTGTCTCGGAAACTATTCTTATATTTAAAACATATTTTTATTTTATACATTTAATTTAATTCTTATCGAAAGTCTATTTCGGCGATTTAAATTCTAAATTCTTTTTTATTTATATTTAAGCTCGAATTTCTATTTTCGGCTCGAAACTCATTTATTTTAAGTTTCGTCAAAACATATATTATCTTTCCTCAAAAAATCAATTTAATTCACTTTATCGAATATTTATTATTTATCGGGAAATATTATTTCATTGTCTAATTATTTATTTCTATAAGCTTCGTTTTCGTCTCAAATATTTTATTTACTCATTTTATTTGACGGTCCAATTATTAATTAATTTTATTGACTCGAATTTGATTTCTTGGGTCAGTCAACTTATTATCTCGGAAACCGTCTTTTACTACACCTATTCAATTGATCCGTTTTCCTAACAACTTTTATTTATTGCGGTTCATTTCCCCTTGCCTTCTCTTTTTTCACCACTTGACCCATGCTTTCTCACTTCTTTACGTACAACCCCCCTTTCTTCTTTGCTATCCCACCGCTTCAATTTCCCAGCTACCTCTTCATTCATGCCCATCTGCCAGACCCCGCCTTCATCCTCTCCTTCGTTCATTTCATCAATCAGTCGCTCTCCTTCCTTTTCTTCTTCATCTGCGCCTTCCTCCAGCTACCTCTATCTCCGTACTTGCTGCAACAAATGCCTCCCTTATTTCCGCTGTTCTAGTTCAGTTGCTGCTGCGATTCGTCTGCTCCATTGCCGGAATTCGTGAAGGAATTTTCCTTCTTCTCTTCTTCATCTCCTTGCGTTTTCATCCATTTTTCTGCTGCTGCTGCGGCGTTTTGTTGCTGTTGTTGTATGTTGCGTTTGTTATTTATTCTTCTTCTTCTTCTTTTTCTATTGTATTATTCTTTCATTGCTCTGTTTTCGCATCCCGACTCGACTGTCATCATTTTATTCTTGTTGTTACTGTTGGTACGTTTGTGATGCTGCTTTCCTTCTTCTTCCTTCTCCTCGCGTCATTCTCGTTTGTTGTTCTCTTGTTGGCTGATGCTCTAGTTTATTGCGCCTGTTTTCCTTCTCGTTCTCTTCTCCTTCTGATTTCATTCTGTTCGCTGCTGCTATTTTTGTTCATTTTGCTGTTCGCTGCTCCTATGATTGTTGTTATTGGTATCGCTGCCCGCTGGTTTTGCGGATGATGTACGTGTAGTTGTTGCTAGTGTTGATTCTGTGTTGTTGTATGTTGCTCTACATGTTGCTGCTACTGTGGGTACTACCGCTGTGGTTGTTTTCATGACAGCTTTTATCGTGTCCCTATTCTTCATTCCTCATCCACTTTCCTTTCTCCGAATTGTGTTCCTAAGGTTTCGGTTGTCATCTCACACCATATTTCGTTGTTCTTCTATGTTTTGCATCCGTTTTGTGAATTCAAGTCCGTGTTTGTTGTCTTCATTGCTTATATCCTTTCCCTTCTCCATTCTTGCTAATCTTCCCATCACCTCTGACAATTCGATCATTTATCCAATCTTTTCCGTTTCCCTCTTATGTCAATTACGCTCGTCTCATTCTTTTGTTTTGTTTTCTCGAATTCCGTGGTGGATCATGCTAAGAAGACTAATGATTTTAGAACTTGGAGCTTAAAGACATTACTATCGATTTGGAGCTTGGGCTGATCAAGGACGAGTATGTGTTTGTTTTGGCTAACGACTCAAGGTAGCTTTAGGACGTTACTCGATTTTGTATCGTATGTTTGTGTAGTAGTATGTAGTAAATATTTTTAACTTCAGTTTTCTAATTTTAGCTATTTATTATTTGCTAATAATATTATTTTTAAATTGTGTACCTTATAATATTTTACAACTTTCGATATCGTTTTATAAATCGTTAGTAATTTAATTATTTACAATTATTATACTCCCTCCGTTCCGAGGAATAGTATACGTTTGCTTTATGCACGTACGTCGATGCTAGTGTTCTTTTGTCTATATATTTAATTATGTATTTCCAAAAATTATAAAAATTTGATAATTATAATGTATTTGACTAGACGATTTAAACAAGATCCCTCATGACTATCTCTTATCTTATATATTAAAAGTTATATTGAAGATTCATCCCACTCATGAATAGTGTCAAAAAACCAAACGTATACAATTCGTTGGAACGGAGGGAGTAGTATTTTGTTAGTTATAGTGACACTAATAACTAAATAATATCGATTTCATATTTTCGTCATATTTTGTTAATTTATAATTTTAACTCAAAATCGTATTTTTATATTATAATCGAGATTTGTATACTTGTTCAATAAATTAAGGGTTTTTCTACGTTGTACCCTCCTATTTTTCCGTTTTCAACCATATACCCCTCCTGTTTTCTAAACGCTCACTTATACCCCTGTAGTTGATTAATTTCATTAAACGTGACCTAATTACAATTATTCTACTCAAAAACCCTAATTAATTTCCATCTACGTCTCCTATGTTTTCCCTAATTCTAATTTTGCATGCATAATTTCTGATTTTTTTTCTTCATTTTATCATAATTTTTTCACTCTTTATTTTAAGTGCAACATTAATGCTTTGTTTGTTAATGTGATTAAATTAATTTCGTTAGAAATCAGTAAAATATCATTATTTTAAGATAAAGAATAAGTTGGGGTGAAAGTGGTGGAAAATCAATTAGGTAAAAAAGAATAAGAAGTTGGTGCATAAAATGAGGAAAATGGGAAAAATTAATGAAATAGATAAAAAGTTAGGGGAAAATGGAGGGAATACAAACAAAGGTCGTCAAAGTTGTTTATATCATATCCTAGAATCACTGTCATGCCATCTAATTAACGGAGTATCAGACGGATAATTGTGATTAAGTCACGTTTTATGAAGTTAATCAACTACAGGGGTATTAGTGGGGGTTTTGAAAATAGGAGGGGTACATGGTAGAAAACCGAAAAACAGAAGGGTACAACGTAGAAAAACCCATAAATTAATTTTTGTTTTATGACTTATATTAATAAATGAGAAAGTAGTCGATTTTGTTTTAAATACATTTTTAGTCGAGAATATTTTCCCTAATAATTTCTCATATGTCTAAGATTGATTATTTTTAGAAAAATCACTATTATTTATTGATAAAATCTATTTGCTAAAACTAATTTGAAAGCTTTATAAAATCTCGTTTAATTTATAAAATTCGTCGACTCAATTAATTTTGATATCATTTTCTTAAAGCATCTCTTTTCTGAAAATTTATAGTTTTCACTCGATTTCCTAATTATTTATAAAATACTATATATTAACTTATTATATTTTATTTATATTTTGAGTAACGAATTTAGAAATGTATTAAAGTTATGATAACAACGATAATAATAAAATGTTAATTTCGTTAGAAATGCTATTTTTATACATTTCACTTATTTTAATAACTTACGAATTTTCTATAACAAAATTTTAATTTTAAGTAAGTTTCTAAAATCCGTAAGTTTCTATTTTTAGAAAGTTTCTCCTTTTAATATAAAATGTTTATTTCTTTTATCTTCATATGATTATAATGATTATTTATTCTCAATATCGATAATGACTTGTTTTGGGTTATGGAATAAGGATAAGTGTGAGGTTAGAGTAATATATTCTAGGGTTTACGTTTTTGCCATCAACTATAAGGCTAGTGTGTCAGGAATCGGTACATTAGTTGTTGAACCGGTTGACAGTTATCCCGGGAGTTGTGTAAATTTTGACCTTAAGCTTAGGCCTCGCAGTAAGTCGCCGTCACAAGTTGAACTGGGTGACAGGTAATCACAGGAGAGGTCTACATTGTCTTAAGCTAGGGTCACACATTTATAAGTCGCCGCCCTATTATGGTTGAGTAGCCTAGTTAGAGATCGAATTTTGATTTGTTTGAACTAAGTTCTCAAAGCTTGTTTTTAGTATTGTCCTAGTGTAAGTCTAGCCGTCTACACTAATCCTATCTATAACGCCATTTTGATTTTTTTTTATTATTATCTATACATTTTGGTTTGCAGGTTGGCAAATATTTGGAATTTTCTTCTGAAAACTTGTTCTGATTTTATTGTTCCAATATTTTAAGTTTTCTCCGAAAGCTTATTTTTATTATATCATTTAATGTTTTTCATTTTAATTATTTTAATATAGTAATACTATTATTTTCCATATGATATAATATGGCTGGGAGAACATCCGAGTTACTCCCCACTGATGTGGCTGTTATGTTTATAACATGACAGATATTTGCTGCTGGGTTTTTGGTATGAGCTACCGAGTAGCGTGGATCCTACTTTAACTTTTATGTTATTTCTGGATTTCTATATACCCTTTCAAGGAATTTTCTTAAATATAGAACGTCACTGTGTTTTAATTCCAACTCTACAGTGTTTCCGCCACTGTATTGCGTTAGATTTTCTAGGAGATTACAGACAAGGATCTTTTCCAAAGAATACAATAGACAAAGCCCAGAAGTAGATAAGGAATCTATTCCAAAAAATACAATATGTAGAGTCCAGGAACAGACAGGGATCTGTTCCAAAGAATACAATAGACAAAGCCCAGGAGTAGATTAGGAATTTATTCCAAAGAATACAATATGCAAAGTCCAGGAACAAACATGGATCTGTTCCAAAGAGTACAATATGCAAAGTCCAGGAAGAGATAGGGGTCTACTCCAAAGAATACAATATACAATGTCAAGGAACAGATGAGAATCTATTCCAAAGAATACAATATGCAATGTCCGGGAACAGACAACGATCTGTTCCAAAGAAAACAATATGCAAAGTCCAGGAACAAACAATGATCTATTCCAAAGGAAATAATATGCAACAGCCAGGGACAGACAGGCTCCATTCCAAAGAATACAATTACAAACGCCAGGGACAGACTCAAACACGGGGTCTATTCCGAAGATCAAAGAACTCATCAACTACAGTAACTCTTCAAACCCAAGTCAAAGTAAGCAAATCCAGATCAAACCTTCAGCTAGCAACCGCAAGCAAGGAGGTCGGGTATGATTTCTAAACCTTAGCTGACGAGCCTTAGTACATAGTCCAATAGACTTAAAACGACCCGAGCGGACAGCCACCAGGTCGTAATCCTCGATTGACCTGGGCGACTATACTTTGACTTTCGTCTTGTCCAAGTCTTAGTTAAAGTTGAGGCTTCTGTAGACACCCAAATTTGGACCTGGTGGCTGCAGGAACGTCCGACAAACACCCGAGGATGATCGGACTGCAACATAACACGATTTTACGATGTTTTAGATTATTTTTCTATAGAACGGATACAATTATTACTCGGAAAAATTAATTCAACATCAAGACGGTCTTAGTCGTGTCATTATGGTCACGTCAAGACTAATTAGAGTAAATTTCGACATTGGGGCTCCGAATCGGTCCCGAAACACGCAAAGTCGAACCCGAGCCAATGTGCCAGATCGAGTGGAATCAATCACAAAGATCACGTATATCTCGGTTTTGGAAACTTTTCAAATCCGATCTTCAAAATCTCAGGCCTAGTGGGACGCGCATGAGAATCACGTCGCCTGGTGTCAGGCGCCTCACTATTGAGTCGCACGGCGTGGTGCGCCCGAGATCTCGGATTGAACTACGAGAAAAATGATAAATACCCTCTTCCTCCGCTCATAATCGACACAATCCTCTCATCTTACGAGATTCACACAACTTGCAGTTCTTCTCTAGCGTCGTACTCCACGACATTAGGAACGATTCACTCGATTGTTATCCCCTCGATGCGTATTCCACGAATCAACGTTACTCTTCGTAGTTCCTCGAGTTCCTGACTTAAAAGGATGAAAAAGGGCACCTGTGTTGATCCGTCGACTTACCTTCAATCGTAACGAAGCACTGCCGAAATCATCGCAGGACTCTAGGAGTATCATTCCGTCCAAGTCGATATCGTCGCTAGGTTGTCATCTAAACCAAACTTCACATATCAAACTTCAATTATGCATTTTGACGTTATCAAGTCCGACCTATGTGGATACTAATTCCACGACGCTTCCACCATTTTCACTCTAAATGGTGTACCAGCCTTACTCCTGTTTGGCTCAGTCAAGACCAACTCATCTAAAATACATAACGTTCACAACTTCAACCTCAAGTACTAAAATACCTAAATCAAATTCGAGTAGTCGTTATAAGATCCATTCTTGATCGTCAACACATCGTACTTGGTTTAGTACATTATGAGGGTGAAACTCCTCATACAATGTGATTTACTTACATTTCGCCCTTTACTCCTTTTGTATGATTTAACGGTTTTATGACTATAATTGCATGCTAAATCACCTAACACGAAATCCAAAACGTAAATAGCTAACATTAACCGAAACGAGCAGTGGTCTAGTCTCGTATTAAACTTTAAGCAGAATACCAGGTAAGGTATATCACGAGAATGACTAATATCCGTATTATTACGTTAAAACTGATTTTCTAATACATATACTATCTAGTACTCTCTACTCTCCTACGTGCATCTTTACATGACCTTCTTGTCACGTGAAATCGCATACAAAGAATGTAAAAACAATTACTTCGACGATAACTTACTTGCTCCTAAAACAACCGTCGTAGCAAAGGCATAGGGTTGAAACAATGGCTATTATAGCATTTACACCACATTAGAACGAAGTTATCAACCCACCGATTGATTTGTAGAGGCCGCTACGTGCGGGCGGGATTGGGTGTTGACGTCTATCGGATGTTGGCTTCCTAATACCTACCCTCACCCCTTACTCAGAATATACGGTTTCCGGATGTCTGAAACCATTGGCAATGAGAGTCATTCTAGACATGGAATGCTCAAGGGTACAAGTCTTCATCTTTAGGTCTCCATATCACTCAGCTTTTAGGAGGGTAAGGATTAAAGTTGACTTGAACAGTTTCCGAGTATCCCAAAATTACTCGGTGGCGACTCCACAAATTGGCAACAAATTCGGTCCACTAAAACGGTCGCCAGACAAAATGATTTGGCCTTTAAACATTTACAACCTCATCTCGATCGATTCAACATAAATATAGATGCGCCCATACATCTATATAGTACAACAAATCGTCAACCAAATCGAGGTCCGCCCCCTGACCGCGTCAGACGGGCCATGTGGGTGGCCGCCGCGACGGTCCGTGTGGGTGCGCGCGGCGAGCGGGTGGCAGCGTCCACATCTCTGAGGCAGAAAGGAGAGCATAGAGGAAGACCGTCAAATAGACCGACTGTCAAGGACGGATCTACAAGCGGGTTGCTAGTGAAGAAGACATGCCTACTATCAATTCCGAGTATGAGTCTGATTCTGGGTTTGAGTCAGAGTCTGAGGTCAAGTCTAGGGAGTCCGGTGCTAGAGTCCAACTTGTAACCCCTCTCCCTTTCGTCACTTCGGATGGTGCCTCGGGGCTTGTCCCGAGCGCCCTTCCAATTCCGCCACTGACCAACGATCAGATGGCCGCTCTATTTGACGTTTTCTTCAAATTTTCCATTAATAATAATAACAACCGTTCTGCTTACGACTTGTCTCTTTTTAAATACAATTCTGATTCCTAAAATATTTTATTCAATGTCATTGAGAAACCCGATGAACATGTATCCTTACCTCCTCATCTGATCAAGCAGTTAGAGCAAAGCGTGTCAGTAATCGAAGAGACCGAGTCTATCATTGTGTATAAACCCCGGCCCAATCTTAGGACCAGAAATATTAGTCAAGGTAGCTCACCAGGCTCTGTACTGGTCCCACTGACCAACACGAGTTCTTTCGTGTGCATTTTGACCTCACTCATGTGTATCCTGGAGACCATCTGTGGAGGTCACCGATCCTAAGATTACTCCCATTCAAGCATGCTTAACTGTGGAGTTCTTTTGCATGGACGACCATAAAAGAAAGTGCACTTTGTTGATATGAGTAGTACTTTCAATCTCTTTAAGCACTAGTCATTTAAGTTCATAAGTAGGACATCTTCAATCAATGTGGGTGTTTCAATCACTTCCACTTGAAGAAAGCAATGTCCTTGTTGCACCTGGCAACATAACCACTGACCCAGAACCCACCCCCGCTGGGTGCCATGTAACACCCGCAATTTTTTTCTAGCTTTTTTTTATCCTTCCTCTGTCACATTTCGGCTTTATGTTTCTTCATTTTCCAAACTCTATTTTTATTTTTGAGTCTAAGGATATTTATTTTATTTCAAAAGATTTTAATTCTTTTAAATCTATTTATTTGATTTTCTTCGTAAATTAATTATTTTTCCGTGATGAATTCTATTTCTCTACGAATTAACGTTTTTAAGCTCAGATTTAAGCTATTTCTTTTCCTACAAGTGTCTAAACATATTTATATTATATTTTCAACCTAGATATATTTTTATTTACGAAAAGTTAGCCGTTAATGATTTTTATTTCAAAGTTTCGTAAATAATTATTTTCTTACGCGAGGCTTACTCGAATTGCTTTGAAATACCTTTAACTACTTTACGATTCTTTTTTTATCAACTTACAAATTATTTGAGACCTTTTCCCCATGTTTTGAACTGACACATCTTTTTGTCACACCCTTACTACGTTTTCATAATACGTTTCATTTTATTATGTTAAAACGTTAATACGTTATATTCTTTTTCTTCATTTAACCATTGCTTAATTATCAAAATTTTCATTCTCCTCCCCCTTAATTTGGCTGGTGCATTTGGACTAAATTCTACCTTGTTTTTATCAAAAATTCATTATCAATTATACTTAGAAACCATCCATTTTCCTTACATTCACTTCTTCACTTAAACAAAAAAAAATCTCTTCCTTCTTCTTCCTTTTGGCCTTGGCATCTTCAGCCCCTCTAGGATTATTCTTGCTCTAATTTAGCTCATAATCGTTTCATTTTTATCGTCAAATTAATCCTCTTTCCGATCCTATCGTGAAGGTAATAATCGATGTGTTTTCGATCGTTATTTACCATTGATTTTCTTAGTTTTTCTCATGGTATTTTTCTACCATGATTATTGTGTGATGTAGGTTTTGTGGACGATCCCGAGGCCAACGAGTATATTATCGATTCTGATTTGGACTAGAGGTTACGTCGATGTTACTCAGTATTTCGTGATTTTATTAGTGTAATTGCATGTATATTTTTATAATTCATTTTTGACAATATATGTATGTCATATAATCTGGAAAAAATTTTAAAAGTTGAAAATTTGCATGTTTCGATATTTTTATCGCTTTTATGAGATTAAAGATTAAATTGTCATATTAATTTGTACAATCGTAATATTCGGCCTAAACTTGTAATATATGATTATATTCTGTAAAAATGAGGTTTTTGATGATTTTGTAATAATTTGGTATTTTTATGATATTTTAGTTATCGATTATTGAATTATTACCGTTTACGGACAAAAACGATTAAAAGTCGATTTTTGGTTCTAGTACTTAAACACTTTATTTTAATCTGGAATTTGACGTGGATAATCTTTCTGATGAAAAAGAATTTTCTGAAGTTTTTCATAATTTTTCGTATTTGTTAAGTGGGTGAATTAATTAATCACTTTAAATCATCGTTTATCGTTAAAACCGTGTTTGTCGTTTAAATTCTCGATTTCTGGTCTTTTGTTTAAATCTGGAAAAAATATGTTTCTAATGGTTTCATAATAAAATGTAATTTTATGACTTTTAGTGCTTTAATAAAATGTTAGGAACGATAAGTTTTATTAATGGAATCGTTAATTGTGAAAACGGGTTTTAAAGACGGTTTTAACGGAATTTGCTAAATATGGAATTTTGGAAATCTGGAAAAATAGTAGTTTCTGTAAAATCATGATTTTTAAGTTTAATAATAGTGTTTGGATATTAATATGTAAATCGTTATGTAATTACTATTTTCATTAATCGTTATTGTCGAGATTAGACAATTAACGAGAAAACCCTTTAAAAACCGAGTTTAAGGATTCAAGAAAATTTTCTTTTCTGGACAGAATGTTCAAAAATATATTTATCTATTTTACGTAATTTTTGTACTATTTATTAAAGTCTTTAATTAATAGTAATGATTTTTGGACAAAATTACGATTTATCATTAAAATGCTTCGTCTTACCTAAAAGAATTATTTTTCCAGCAATTTTGAAAATACTTAAATCTGAAACTTTAAGAATTAAATCATCCGTTAACATACTCTAAATATATTCAATGATTTAATTAAATATAAGACGTTAAATGATTTATTTTTACATTTGCCGTAAAATCCTATTTATGTTTTTATTGTCAAAACTATTAATAATTAGAGAATTTTAATTTTATAAACTTTGAAAACACCCTGATTAGTAGTATTAAAATGTTTAAGACATTTTTAATCATTTTATAAACACTTGTAAGATATTTTAATAATTTCATAAACCTAAATGCTCTCACTTTGATAATTAATATCGTTAAGGCCGAAACTACTAGTTTTATAAATCTATATCGTTTACTAACAATGTTATATTAGTATGAACTAATTTTTTTGCTATTTTGATATAATGCTGTTTTTAGTAAAGTTTCTAAAAATAGAAGTTTCCTAAAATAGAAAGTTTTCTCTTTTGAAAGGCGATCCTTTTTCCCTTTTGTTCTCTTATTATTATAATGATTATATCTTTTGAATATTGATAATTGCTTTGTTTTGGAGTTATGGAATAAGGATAAGTGTGGGGTTAGAGTAATACAGTCTAGGATGTACTGTTTTGCCATCAACTATAAGGCTGGTGTATCCATTTGGGATGCATTGGTTGTTGAACTGAATACATTTGGTGTCCAGGAGTATATGTGCATTGTGCCCTTAAGCTAGATATCGCATCGTGTTAGTTGCCGTCAGTTGAACTGGATACATTTGGTATCCAGGAGGGGTGTATATTACTTAAGTTAGGACCTCACATTGATAAGTCGCCGTCCTATTATGGTTGAGTTGCCTAGTTAGAGACCTTGGATCTTCGCTGCGTGTGAAGTTGGTGTCTTAGTTCTCGAAGCTAATTCTTAGTATATCCCTAGTGAAAGTCTAGCCTTGTGCACACTAACCGAATATCCATAACGCCATTTTGAATATTTTATTATTATCGATATAATTTGGTTGCAGGTTGGCAATGTTTTATGTTTTCTTCGAAAAACTTGTTTTTATTATATTGTTTCGATACGTGAAGTTTTTCCACTGAAAACTTATTTTCATTATAATGTTTTACTATTTTCCTTTTTCTTACTATTTTTTTCTATAATAGTAATTACAGTTTTAAAATCCTGTTATACGGCTGGGAGAACGTTGACGTTGCTCCCAACTAATTGTGGCTGTTATGTTTTAACATGGCAGGTATACGTGTTCCGGGAGTGGGCTAGCGAGCAGTGTGGATCCTGCTTGTTTATTTTAATAATCATGTCTTATGGATTGTTCAAACCCCGTTTGTGGATTGTTTTAAATTTTGGTCATTTTATTAAGACCTATGGTTTGACTTTACCATTTTAATTTTACTAAGACATAGTTACAATGTGTTTTAATCCCGACTCTACAGTGTTTTCGCTACTGTATTGCGTTAGATTTTCTGGGAGATTACATGCCAAATACACGATCGTAGGGTTGCTCTAATACCATTTGTAACACCCCTGGCCCAATCCTAGGTCCGGAAATGTTAGTCACGGTAGCTCACCAGCCTCTATTTTGGTCCCACAAACCAACACGAGTCCTTTTCAGCGCATTTTGACTTCACGCATGCAAATCTTGGAGACCTTCCCAGAAGGTCACCCATCCTAAGATTACTCTCACTCAAGCACGCTTAACTGTGGAGTTCTTTTGCATGGATGACCATAAGAGAAAGTGCACTTTGTTTATATGTGTGGTACTTTCAATTTCTTTAAGCACTAGTCATTTAAGTTCATAAATAGGACATCTTCAATCAATATGGGGTGTTTCAACATGGGAATCACTTTAGAGCCCTAGATGCTTAAGTTATCATTAGATCCTGAGGAGAAACAACAATTCATAAGCCTCCTCCAAGAGTTCAAAGATGGCTTCACATGGTCCTACAAGGACTTGTCGGGGATAGACCGAGAAATAGCCGAACATCACATACCAATCAAAGATGGGTGTAAGCTGGTTAAACAAAAACTTCACAGAATGAGACCCGACTTCATTACAAGTGTCCGAATATCCGGACTGGGTTGCAAACATCGTGCCGGTACCTTAAAAGGACGGTAAGGTGCGCGTATGCATGGATTTTTGGGATTTTAACAAAGCAAGCTCGAAAGACAATTTTCCACTACCACATATCGACATACTGGCAGATAATACAGCTGATCATGCCCTTGTATCCTTGTGGATGGATACATCGGGTAGAATCAGATCAAATAGTAGAAAAAGACATGAGCAAGACTACCTTCATTACACCTTGGGGTGCTTACTGTAACAGCCCTAAATTTTGGCGACCAAAAATAATAAACTGAAATAGGAAAATTAAAACCTGTTACTCCACACTTAGCTCCCAAAGCCAAGTGCAAGGCAAGTAAAATGATATAAAATAACCGAAAAGAAATTTGATAGAAAATAACTGAAACGAAGTAGAGTTTCGATACTTAATTAAATGAAAAAGTTGCAGCGGAAGTCTTAAGTCTTACAAAATTCAAAATGATTTAAAACAATCTCAAACCAACAGGTCCAATATAAATATTAATAATTCGGAGACAAAGTTAAATAATTAAAATCATTCCTCGCTCAGCAAAACCCGAAACCAGAATGCACTCATGCAGCATATCAAGTGTACCTATCAACTGTACCAAAAATAACGAATAGGTACAGGTTCCAGCGGGGGACGTCAGCAAAGCTGAGTAAAAGTATAATATAATGAAAACGTACACAATAATTATAATTTGTAGTAAACTGAACCCAGAGTTAAATTCACCGTCTCGAAATCAACCACAATACTTTAAAAACATCGTAGTCGAAATTAAAACCAACCAAAATATATTTTTCACCACCTGTGTGCCAAGGTCCTACCCTTGCACGGTCTAGAGGTATCACTTGTACTTAGTTCGACTTATATAGTGCGCACCTCTCGCATTTGGACAGTCAGTAGGATGACGCTGCCAAAGGAGAAAGTCTAACTACCTAGCAAGTGGGGGCCGGATACCCCACTTAAATATAACTCGGGCTAAGAGTTCAGTTTCGGGACGAAGTCCCAGGAACGTCGTAAACGCACCTTATCAACTAGACCAACAGAGCTCCCAGAGTCTGTTATAGCCTCCAAAAATTTTAGCAAAACAATATCAATGTGTGACTCGTGTCACAAGTTCAATATCCAAAATATTACGAGTTTCATAAAATTCACCATTGACAAAATAATTTACAAAACCGCTTTAAAAATATAATTTAAACCGAACATGCTCTTTACTTAATTGTGAAAAGGGTAAAACATCCTTACCTCTCAAGACGGTCAAAACTCATCTAATATTATTCCAAGAATTTCTTCTGCTCAAACCCACAAGCTACAAATAATATAAATGGTTTAATAACTTAATCTAACCGATTCATATAGTTACCATCCTAATCTATTAGGAGTATCAATTAGAAGTCTCTCAAGACTTTTAATAATGATTGCCATTTTCATAATTACAAACTTACACCCACGATTAGCCTTAAACGTAATGCGATAAGTGATTAGGCAGTTGACTTAAATTAATCTAAGCCCATTACGTACACGGTACACCTACTCCTTAATACTCTCAACACTCAAAATCTACCATCCAACTCAACACCTATTTCCATTATTCATATTCTCAATACTAGCTATCATCCAAACTTACTCACTCCCCTTTCTGTAATCACTCAAACACTCCCAACATAACCAATACATCGACACCGCAACCAAAACACGGTAGGCCACACTGACAACTAGTCATCAACATAATACAAATGCTCGCCCTTCATATTCACCAAATTCAAGCCGTGACTCACACCGCATCCCGACAATGACGACGGTAATAAAATACCAAGACCACAATTTTTAGAAAACAAGAATCGAGATTTAAGATACTTAGACATATATTATGCTTGTTCCACAAATTATAAGAATTAAGTAGATTAGTAAAAAAAAAATTACAATATTTGATGAAAAAGATGTCAAAATGTTTTGGGGTAAGACAGGATTAAGCCCTCAATTCATCGACGGCGATCGAAAGGTTCAAAAATGGAATCAAAAGACAGGGGAAGAAAGAGTAGGGCGGCAGAGGGATTAAGGAACAATTGGGGATGATGGGAAAAGGGTATACGTGGGGGGTTTAGGGAATAAATTGGTTTTTGTCTTGTTTTGTTATTTGAGTCCAAGTCCAACTCAAAGCGAAGACGGTTGATAAAATAAAGCTCCACTTTTTAAACTTCAAAATCTTTTTGATTTTATAAAGATCCAAAATATTGTGATTTTTATGTCGATAACGAAATAACTTTACAATATTTGATGAAAAAGATGTCAAAATGTTCAGGGGTAAGACAGGATTAAGCCCTCAATTCATCGACGGCGATCGAAAGGTTCAAAAATGGAATCAAAAGACAGGGGAAGAAAGAGTAGGGCGGCAGAGGGATTAAGGAACAATTGGGGATGATGGGAAAAGGGTATACGTGGGGGGTTTAGGGAATAAATTGGTTTTTGTCTTGTTTTGTTATTTGAGTCCAAGTCCAACTCAAAACGAAGACGGTTGATAAAATAAAGCTCCACTTTTAAAACTTCAAAATCTTTTTGATTTTATAAAGATCCAAAATGTTGTGATTTTTATGTCGATAACGAAATAACTTTTTAAACTTAAAACTCCGATTTAAATAAAATAGAAAAGTCAAGTTTTATCATTGACTCGGAAAAATAACGGGATGTTAAAGACTTCCCTCCTTAAAACAAAACTTCGTCCTCCATGTTTAAACTCATCATTGAACTAAAGTCTCACATTACTCATAAGTGTCCAAAATGACCCGTTAACTTCATATATCCAAAATCCGCCAAAATTCTTCATATATATCCAAAACAAACCATTTACGCCATATCCAAAATCCGTCAACTTAGATACATAACCTTAAAGATATCTCACGTTTCTAAATTTCTCAAATGTATCAATAAACTGTTTACTCTATATAATTCAAATCCTTAAAAACAGACACATAATCCTTTAAGATATTTCACATTTCTAAATCCTTCAATTTCCAAAAGCATGTAAATTCTCAAATTCCAAAGTACACAACTTCACAACCACCTAATTCTCCAAATTCTAGAAGGATCTAATTCCTCAAATTCCAAAGTATTCCGTGACTAACTTCATAAACCATCTAATTCCACAAGACCACTTAATTCCACAAGATACTACTAGGGTTCGAAACCACCAAAATCTTCATATCCTCATATTCTCTAAGGTAAAAGTATCACTAAGAAAGTTAGGAGCATGTCGGACAAAACAATTAAATTTTTTCAATTTTTTTCTCCACCAATGCGAAATGCACCAAATCAATCAATCAACACGTGCGTTGAGCACAACCAAACAATCATATGTGTTAAACACAAAAAACAATAATATGTGCATTGAGCACCAACCAATATCCAAAATATGTGCATTGAGGACAAACAAGCCATCAATATATGTGAACAAATCAATTTCGAGTAACAACAAATAATCAACGTCATTGTGCTAATTAAGCACCAACAATAACCAATATATCCATATTTGTAACCGATAAACAATAATACCATGAAATCTCACAATAATAATGTCAAATTGACACAAACAAATGTAGTCATGCATATTTCTATCCCCCTTAAAATAAAGCTTCGTCCACAAAGCCCGATGAATTCCTTAAACACAAAGATGGGGTATTTGTCTCTTATGGTAATTGACCCAACTTCTTAAGTAGCCTCCTACACATTATTATCGTTCCACAAAACTTTAACCGTTCTTGTTTCACCTCTACGGTTTTACGCATCTTACTATCCAAAATCTAAAAAAAAAGTCTTTTCACAAGTCATAGTCTTATCAAGCTCAAGGGTCCCGAGGTCTAACACATGTGACGGTCACTACTGTACTTCGTTAGTTGGGAAATATGGAACACAATATGAACTCGTTCTACATCAGTTAATAAATCATGTACTAAACCACCTCGCCTATACGCTCCAAAATTTTATATGGTCCAATAAACTTTGGGCTCAATTTGCCCTCCTCACCAAACCTCAATACTCCTTTAGTAGGAGGGACACACAAAAGGATTTTCTCACCAATCTCAAATTCCACATGCCTACGAGTTTTATCTGCATAACTCTTCTTACGGTCTTGAGCCGATTTAATCCTCTCCTGTATAATTCTAACATGCCCAACCATTTCAGTTATAATCTCGGTTCCTAAAACCACATACTAGATAATATCACTCCAACACACCGGAATACTACACTTATGTCCGGCCGTACATCCCTAAATCGTGTCATCTGAATTGTAACCTGGTAGCTATTATTATATGAGAACTCAATAAAATCTAACATATCCTTCCAATCTCCTTGAAATTATAAGGCACTACATGTAATCCCCCAGAATTTCTAATGCAATACAGTGGCGGAAACACTGTAGAGTTGGGATTAAAACACACTGACAAACTATATCTTAATAAAAGAAATGGTAAGTCAATACAAAGGCCTCTTTTTACAAAAGGGCTAAAGAGAAAATTCACCAAACAGGTTATACAAATCCACAAATTACATAAATGAAGAAAGAGTAGGATCCACGCTACTCGCTAGCTCACACCCAAAACCCAACAGCAAATACCTGTCATGTTATACACATAACAGCCACGTCAGTGGGGAGTAACTCGGACGTTCTCCCAGCCATATTATATCATATGGAAAAAATAATAGTATTATTATGTCAAAATACTTAAAAAGAGAAAACATTAAAAACAATATAATAAAAATAAGTTTTCGGAAAAACTTAAAACACTTGTCAACCTGCAAGTCAAAATCAATCGATAATAATAATATTCAAAAATGGCGTTATGGAAATTCGATCAGTGTGCACAAGGCCAAACTTTCACTAGGACAATACTGGAAACTAGATTCGAGAACTGTAGACTTAACTCATAACAGAATCCAGTCTCTAACTAGGCAACTCAACTATAACAGGACTGCGTGCAGCGAGGTCCTGGTTTAAGTAGTATACACCCCTCCTGGACACAAACCATGTCCAGTTCAACCCGACGCGACTTACACGATGCGATATCTAAGTTTAAGGGCACAAAGCACACTCTCCTGAACACAAACCATGCTCAATTCAACTACCAAAATGTGCCCCAAATGGGCACACCGACTTTATAGCTGATGGCAAAAACGTACACCACAGGTTATTACTCCAAAACAAAGCCATTATCGATATTCAAAATAAATATAATCATTATGAGGATAAAAGAATAAACATTTTATATTAAAAAGGAAACTTTCTACAAATATAAACTTACTAATTTTAGAAACTTACTTAAAATAGAATTATTATTATAGAAGATACGTAAGTTATTAAAATATGTGAAATGTATTAAAAATAACATTTTTAATGAAATTAACATTTTATTATTATTGTCGTTATTGTAACTTTATTATATTTCTAAATTCGTTACTCAAAATATGAATAAAATATAATAAGTGAATATATAGTATTTTATAAATAATTAGGTTATAGAGTTAAACTATAATTTTTAGAAAATAAATGTGTTAAGAAAATTGACATCAAAATTAACTGAGTCGACGAGTTTTATAAATTAAATGATTACAAAGATTTCAAATTATTTTTAACAAATAGCTTTTATTAGTAAATAATAAGAATTTTACTAAAAACAGTCAATTGTAAACAAATAAGAAATTATTAGTGAAAATAGTTTCGACTAAAAATATATTTAAAACAAAATCGACTATCTTCTTATTTATTACTCCCTCCGTCCCAATGAATTGTTGGCCTATTCCATATTGAGGCGTCTCAATCAATTGTTTGCCTTTCTATTTTAGAAATGTTTTTTATATGTAATTTGACTCTTGTCTCCACATGTCACTTCCCCATTGGTTCTCTTTCCCTTGGTGTCAAAAGCTAAGGCAAACAATTCATTGGAACGGAGGGAGTAGTATAATTTGTAAAACGAAAATTAATTTATTAAACAAGTATACAAAGCTCGATATAATATAAAAATACGATTTTGAGCTAAAATTATAAATTAACAAAATACGAAGAAAATATAAAATCGTTATTATTTAGTTACTAGTGTCACGATAACCAACAAAATATTATAACGATCATAAACAATAAAATTACTAACGATTTACAAAACGATATCGAAAGTTATAAAAAATATAGATAAGACATACGATTTAAAATTAATATTAATAGAAATAATAAATAGCTAAAAAATTAGAAAACAATAGTTAAAATATTTACTACATACTACTACTCAAACATACGATATAAAATCGAGTAATGTTCTAAATTTACCTAGAGTCGAAATCCAAAATGAACACGTACTCGTCCTTGATCAGTCCCAGCTCCAAATCGCTAGTCTTCTAGGCAGGGAATTCAGGCATCGGTCAGAATGTCGGAGTCAAAACAGAGGAGAAAGGAACTGACATGGCAAAGAGAAAAAAAACTATCAGCAAAAGGGCATAGCAGCAGCAGCGCAGTAACGCAGTAGCAACAACAGAAACCAACGCAGCAGCAGCAGAAAAAGGATGAAGAAACGGGACGAGGTGGCGAAGGACAAGAATGAGCAGCAGCAGCACGAAGCAGTACGCAACAGCAGCAGAGGCGCACCATCACGAAACATGGGTGAAGAAGTTGGTGCTCGGAGATGGAATGGAGAAGATGAACGAGAAATTAGAGGGTGTGAACTGACTTTAAAAGGGAGATGAAATAAGAGCAGATGGTGATAAGGTGAGACCAAGAGGAGGAATCAAGAGGTGAAGGGAATACGTTGTATGGAGGGAGACCAAAAGTAAAAGGTGAGTGAATGAGAAAAAAAACAAAGAGGGATGAATGAATCAGGATAGTCAAGCGGTGGAGGAAGGGGAGATGAATGCAAGTGGGTTATTAATGAGCAGGGTGTGTAAGCAACAAGTGGATTAAATGAACCAAACAGATTAATTAAAAGAATCGGTTGTTTGGCGAATTCCATAACAAAGTTGACCGACCCACGAGCTGAATAAAAAAACGACTCGATAAATTAATAAATAATCGGGCCGACAAATAAAATGAGTAAATAAAATATTTGAGACGAAAATGAAGCTTATAGAAATAAATAATTAGAGGATGAAACAAAATTTTCCGATAAATAATAAATTTTCGATAAAGTGAATTAAAATGATTTCTCGAAGAAAGGTAATAAACGTTTTGACGAAATTTAAAATAAATGAACTTCGAGCCGAAAATAGAAATTTGAGTGTAAGTAAAAATAAATAAAAAAATTTGGAATTTAAATCGTCGAGATACGCTTTCGATAAGAATTAAATTAAATGTATAAAATGAATCGAAACAGAAATAAAAATACGTTTTAAATATAAGAAGAGTTTTCGAAACAAATAAAATTTTAGGAGTTTGAAACGTTTAAACGGTAAATTCGTTTTATAATAATTTTAAGAATTACGAGTTAAATCGTAAAAATAAAAATACGAACATAATTTTAATTCAATTTAATTTTATAAAGTCAGGGTTGTTACAATCTTCCCCACTAAAAAGAAGTTTCGTCCTCGAAACTTATAAAAAGATAAGGATAGAAAGGAAAACAAAATTATATCATTTGAACAAAATGAGAATGCTTAACTCGCATCACAATCTCGGTTTAAAAATTTTTACGACTTCGAACGCGATGAGAAATCGAATTCGAAAACAAAATTTATTTCAAGATGAGTTGGGTTCGGTTACCCAAATTAAAAAAAAAATCATTTAAATTAAAATCCTAAGTTAAAAATTATTTAATAAATTAATGACGATAAATAATATTTGTAAACGAACTCGAGGGGGAGAGTACCCCAAATATTTTCAAAGCAATAGTAAAATGTTTTGATTAAGAAATTTGACATTATTTTGTTTTAAAACCCAAACAAAAATTTGAGAAATCAAATTTTGTAGTTAGGAAATAAAAATCGAACCACTCATCAAATATTTTCAATGACAGATTTAAAATCTACCGGCAATAAAGCAAAAACTTAGACATACGAAAATTTTTCGAAAATTTTAAACCGTTTTACCTAATAATCTCATAGAAATCAAAATATTTGCAATTAAGAAAGTTTTCATAAAATCTCGATCATTTGAAAATCAAAAACTAAATTTTATACAATTTCGAAATACTTTAAAATAAATTATTTAGACCCTTTTGAAACGGGACCAAAAATAAAACAAAAACGAAATACAAAATTTGAAATTTATAACTCAAATGTTAAATTTCGCGATAGCCCAAAATCTTAAATTAGTTAAACTTTTCATAAAATAAGTTCGGGAAAATGGTAGACGGATAAATAGAGTCAGGATCAACGACAGATCAAATCAAAAGTTTTCAAGCCCGATAAAGAAGTCAACGGGGAATGGCCAAAGAAGAAGCACCAGGATTTAAGAAGAGCTAAGGGAAGGAACGAAATTGAGAGTCAATTAGAGCTCTCGGGATTAAAGACAAAATTAACCATCTCGAGATTCCTAGCATGACACCACGAAACTCAGGTTCTTAAATCCATCAAAACTGTACCGAGTATATCTATAACCTTCAAGGTTATCAACCACCATAATCTCCAAAGATGTCTCACGTGATTAACCAATCGTTCAATCGACACGATACTAATCCACAAATGTTTTAGAATCAAATCCATAATTATGATTCCAACGGTAAACGAACATACCCAAACTCGTAATCGTTAAGGCGCATAGATTCAAAGTTCAAGGTCTAAACTCGAGGTATACTCCAAATTTCTCGAGTAAGGAACACTAAATAAAATCCACCAATTAATAATGCGCGGGTACAAAATCCTCAAAGATGATTTCTAACATATTTAAAATGCCACAAGTACATAAGTTGGGGAAAGTATAACAAATCCTCAAACACTCTCAAACCTATAGGTAACTGTATACACTCACGTCATCAAACACGTCATTGGACTAAGGTTTCTGAAAATTCCATCAAATTTCATATCGTAAAGCGAAACCACCCAAAATATTTATTAACTTAACGAAGCCACAATCTCGTTGGTCTAAGGTTTTAAACTGAAAGTCCCAATAAGACGATCTAAATTATAGTATTCCTCAAAAGAACACAATAAGCCCAGATTATGATGGTGCCAGATATCTCTCTTCTCTAAGGTTAAGAATAATTCATCCAAGTTAGATCACTCAACTCCAAAGTTCATAGGTTACAACCTTTAACAACGATCAACGATCTAATCCTTAAGAAATCCGGGAGATCTATGTCCACCAAAATCTCTAACGACATTACTAAAAACTTTCAATGGTACCTCAACACTCAAGTTAACACTGTAAACAATACTCTATGATCCCAAATATTCGCGATGCGACCATCAAATAAGCATTAGGTAAGAATCCCAAAGTAATATTATCAGTTATACTTAATTAGTTCGGTTCTAGGTTAGGTACTAGGTATCCATCGAATATGACATACTCTTAACACTCCTTAGTATATTCAACTCTAAGTAATCCAAAATAATCAGGATAACCTATAACCCAAGGTCCAGTGTCTAAAGTATCATCCTAATTCCATCAATCAACAATTTGTCGTTCGAATAAATCCTTAAAAATTTCCTACTCGCTTAGAAAATATTGTACAACTCGCAATCCTCAAAAATTTATTACTTTCTTAGAAAATAGGGTAGAATCACAATCCTCAAATAAGGTAACAATGTTTACTAAACCTCAAACATTTATAACTGTGGGTTCACTAAGATAGAATCTGGTCTAACCAAAGAATCTCAAGAGAAAGATGGTAGAATAGAAGAATAGAACAAAGATTCACCAAGAGAATGATGATGAGAATATAAAAGAGAAGAATTGGAAGAAGGAAAAGCAGGAAGAAAAGAATCAATAATTCAAGATGATAGAGACCTAAAACGAGAAGGGAAAGTTCGGACCTCTAAGGTACACGAGGGAACCAAAAAGATTACTTCATCTTCTTGTAGAGGGACGAACATACAAGTCTTGGTTCGCTCCATCTAGATCTACTGCAACATCCTGGATCAGTGTGCACAAGGCCAGACTTTCACTAGGATAATACTGGAAACTAGCTTCGAGAACTGTAGACTTAACTCATAACAGATTCCAGTCTCTAACAAGGCAACTCAACTATAACAGGACTGCGTGCAGCGATGTCCTGGTTTAAGTAGTATACACCCCTCCTGGACACAAACCATGTCCAGTTCAACCCGATGCGACTTACACGATGCGATATCTAAGTTGAAGGGCACAATGTACACTCTCTTGAACACAAAACATGCTCAGTTCAACGACCAAATGTGCCCCAAATGGGCACACTGGCTTTATAGCTGATGGCAAAAACATACACCCCAGGTTATTACTCTAACCCCACACTTGACTTTATTCCATAACTCCAAAACAAAGCTATTATCGATATTCAAAATAATTATAATCATTTTGAGGATAAAAGAATAAACATTTTATATTAAAAGGGAAACTTTCTATAAATATAAACTTACTAATTTTAGAAACTTATTTAAAATAGAAATATTGTTATAGAAGATACGTAAGTTATTAAAATATGTGAAATGTATTAAAAATAACATTTCTAATGAAATTAACATTTTATTATTATCGTCGTTATCGTAACTTTATTATATTTCTAAATTCGTTACTCAAAATATGAATAAAATATAATAAGTGAATATATAGTATTTTATAAATAATTAGGAAATCGAGTTAAACTATAATTTTTAGAAAATATTTTTTTTAAGAAAACCGACATCAAAATTAACTAAGTCGACGAGTTTTATAAATTAAATGATTACAAAGATTTCAAATTATTTTTAACAAATAGCTTTTATTAGTAAATAATACGGATTTTACTAAAAATAGTCAATTGTAAACAAATAAGAAATTATTAGTGAAAATAGTCTTGACTAAAAATATATTTAAAACAAAATCGACTATCTTCTTATTTATTAGTATAATTCGTAAAACGAAAATTAATTTATTAAACAAGTATACAAACCTCGATTATAATATAAAAATATGATTTTGAGCTAAAATTATAAATTTACGAAATACGAAGAAAATATAAAATCGTTATTATTTAGTTACTAGTGTCACGATAACCAACAAAATATTATAACGATCATAAATAATAAAATTACTAACGATTTATAAAATGATATCGAAAGTTATAAAAAATATAGATAAGACATACGATTTAAAATTAATATTAATAGCAATATTAAATAGCTAAAAAATTAGAAAACAGTAGTTAAAATATTTACTACATACTACTACTCAAACATACGATATAAAATCGACTAACGTCATAAAGTCACCTAGAGTCGAAATCCAAAATGAACACGTACTCGTCCTTGATCAGTCCCAGCTCCAAATCGCTAGTCTTCTAGGCAGGGAATTCAGGCATCGGTCAGAATGTCGGAGTCAAAACCGAGGAGAAAGGAACGGACATGGCAAAGAGAAAAAAAACGATCAGCAAAGGGGCATAGCAGCTGCAGCGCAGTAACGCAGTAGCAACAGCAGAAACCAACGCAGCAGCAGCAGAAAAAGGATGAAGAAACGGGACGAGTTGGCGAAGGACAAGGACGAGCAGCAGCAGCAGCATGAAGCAGTACGCAGCAGCAGCAGAGGCACACCATCACAGAACAGGGGTGAAGAAGTTTGTGCGCGAAGATGGAATGGAGAAGATGAACGAGAAATTAAAGGTGTGAACTGACTTTAAAAGGGAGATGATATAAGAGCAGATGGTGAAAAGGTGAGACCAAGAGGAGGAATCAAGAGGTGAAGGGAATACGTTGTATAGAGGGAGACCAAAAGTAAAAGGTGAGTGAATGAGAAAAAAAAACAAAGAGGGATGAAAGAATCAGGATAGTCAAGCGGTGGAGGACGGGGAGATGAATGCAAGTGGGTTATGAATGGTCAGGGTGTGTAAG
Organism: Agrostemma githago; assembly: GCA_958450325.1. Taxonomy (NCBI): domain Eukaryota; kingdom Viridiplantae; phylum Streptophyta; class Magnoliopsida; order Caryophyllales; family Caryophyllaceae; genus Agrostemma; species Agrostemma githago. Next base: position 41,980,278 of record OY288247.1, on the reverse strand, counting down.
CAACAAGTGGATTAAATGAACCAAACGGATTAATTAAAAGAATCGGTTGTTTGACGAATTCTGTAACAAAGTTGACCGACCCACGAGCTGAATAAAAAAACGACTCGATAAAATTAATAAATAATCGGGCCGACAAATAAAATGAGTAAATAAAATATTTGAGACGAAAATGAAGCTTATAGAAATAAATAATTAGAGGATGAAACAGAATTTCCCGATAAATAATAAATTTTCGATAAAGTGAATTAAATTGATTTCTCGAAGAAAGGTATTAAACGTTTTGACGAAATTTAAAATAAATGAACTTCGAGCCGAAAATAGAAATTCGAGCGTAAGTAAAAATAAATAAAAAGAATTTAGAATTTAAATCGTCGAGATACACTTTCGATAAGAATTAAATTAAATGTATAAAATGAATCGACACAGAAATAAAAATATGTTTTAAATATTAGAAGAGTTTTCGAAACAAATAAAATTTTAGGAGTTTGAAATGTTTAAACGATAAATTCGTTTTATAATAATTTTAAGAATTATGAGTTTAATCGTAAAAATAAAAATACGAACATAATTTTAATTCAATTTAATTTTATAAAATCAAGGGTGTTACACTACAAGCTCGCAATACGTCCTCAAATATTTGATTTTTCTTTTCAATTTGACCATCAATAGCTGGATAAAATGATGCGCTCATCTTAGGCTTGGTTCTTAATAACTCCCAAAATATTGAAACAAATCTGGCATCTCTATCTGGTATAATATTCTTCATAACGTCTTACCACATAATGTATATAGGCATCAACAAGTTCTTCTTCTCTCATGTATCTTTCATGGGAATAAAATGTTCAATCTTAGGTAATCTATTAATTATAACCCAAAATCATATTATTACCTTTCTGTGACGTTAACAATCCAACTATAAAATCTATAAAGATTAAACTTCACTTCCACTCGGAAACTTCTAAAGGTTGTAACTTTCCTTGAGGTCTCCTATATTCACTATTAAACTTCTAAAATATCAAGTATCGAGCCACAAAATCTGCAATTTGTTTCTTAATACTAGACCATCAAAATCCTAATTCCAAATCTACATGTATTTTATCACCTCCCAAATAAAAATAATACATCTCAAATAAAAATAATACATCTTTTCCTTTAATTCCTTGTGGTTAGGTACGCAAATTCTATCTCAACACTTAAAAAATCCATTCTCATCGCACTTGACAAAGCAGACTCATTCACTAACCAACTTATCCTAGAAAAAATTATCACCACCTTGTAACTCTCTAATACTCTCATCAATTATCTCTCAATAGATAACACACTAGACGGGTTCCTAATTTTGCCATTTTGATTCCAAATATGAGAAACTTGCATCACTAACAATATTGTTTGGGAACAAAAATTTCTCAAGTCATCGGCCACCACATTGGCATTTCCGAACTTATAGTCCTTAATCAAATCCAATCAACTCCTCTATCTCACATTTATCTCCTAATGAGTAAATATATATTTTAAACTTTTATGATCATAAAAACCTCAAAGGGTACACCAAACAGATAATGTCTCCAAATTCTCAAGGTAATGAATGACTACGGTTGCTAACTCTAAATCTTTAAGTAGGGTAATTTTTTTTTCCATAAAGGTTCACCTGTCTAAATGCATAAGTAATCACTCTCTTATTCTGCTGAAACCACAACCTAATCCATTCAGACACATATTATAAACCTCATAAGTTTCATTTTCATCCGGTAACGCCAATATCGGAGTAGTGGTCAACTTTTCTTTTAAAATTCGAAATAATTCCTCACATCTCTCATCCCAGTGAAATTTTGTGGCTTTCCTCATAAGTGTGGCCACTAGTCTACCTATTGTGGATAAATCCATCACAAATCTCTATAGTAACCACTAAACCCCAAAAAAATAACTACGAATTTCGATCACAGATTTCTTTCTAGGTCACTCCTTAACAACTTTAACCTTAGCATGATCTACTGACACTTCATCCTTATATAATATGCCCCAAAATTACTCGAACCAGCCAAAAAGCACACCTCAAAAATTTAGCATATAGCAAATTCTCTCTCAGGATACCTAAGACAATACGTAAATGTTCCTCATGGTCTTCTTCATTCATTGAATAAATCACTATGTCATCAATGAATATCACAAAAAATTTAGGTAAGTCCTTAAAGTTCAGTTCATCAAGCCCATAAAACACTACAGGTGCACTAGTCAACCCAAAAGACATCACAATAAGCTTATAATCGTCATATCTAGTAGAAATTGTAATCTTAGGTAGATCCTCAAACGATATAATCAATTATTGGTTCCCAAATCGCAAGTCAATTTTAGAGAAACATAGGCCCCCTTCAACTGGTTAAATAAGTCATCAATTTTAGGTAAGAGATTTCTATTCTATAGTAACTTGATTCAATTCTCGATAATCAATGCACAACCTCAAAGTTCCATCATTCTTTTTCACAAATAAGACGGGGCACCCCAAGGCAACACACTAGGGTTAAATATATCCTTTCTCCATCAGTTCATCTAATTGTTTCTTAAGTTCTAGCATTTCTAAGGTGTCATACAGTGTAGTGATTTAACAATTGGACCCATCCTTAGCACCCGATCAATAATCTTGAACTCAACTTTCTTACTTGGAGGCATTCTCGATATTTCTTCAACAAACTCACTCACTATTGGAACTTAAATCAAATTAGGACATTCAAAGCTCAAATCTCTTATATGACACAAAAATCAACTCAGTTCTCGTAGATAACTGACTTTTTCACCTTCATAACAGAAATAAGCTTCACTCTATGATCCTTTACACGACCCCTATAAGATACTCTCAGTTTTTTTTGTCCTCTTAAGAAAACTTTACTATGTCCACAATCAATATTAGCCCGATGAGGTCCAAGCCAATCCATCCCAAAAACCACATCAAGGTAAGGTAATGAGAATTCTAACAAGTCTGCCTCAAAATCATGATCACCCAAAAACAAAGACACATCCTTATACATCCTTTTACGGTTTACTAAGTCCACAAATGACTGATAGAAATCAAAATTCACAATTTCACTAGATTTCCACATTCAATTTATCCACTGAAATAAAAGAGTGAGACGCACCAGGATCAAATAAAACATGAGCTAAAATAAAGTACAAAATTACCCAAAACAATGTTTATATTCTCAAATTTCTCTTTATTCATGACATAAACTTTCCAATATACGACATCCCAATAAGTTTAAGCATAAGATGGTTATATCTCAAATAATAACGTATATAGAGCTCACTTCAATCGCAGTTCAACAAAGCAGGGCTAATAATACGAAAGCATGACAATTATAAAGCATGACAAATATATATATAAATAATATTTATGCGTATGCAATGCACCCAATCCACCCAACACTCTACTTTTATATATAAAGGTAAAATATTTTTTTTAAACCATGTCAAATGTAAAGGTAAAAGTTTTTTTTTAATAAAAGTAAAGAGTTTTTTTTAAAACCATTTCAAATCTTGCAAAACATTTTCGGAAACCTATTGCTCTGATACCAACTGTAACAGCCCTAAATTTTCGCGACCAAAAATAATAAACTGAAATAGGAAAATTCAAAGCTGTTACTCCACACTTAGCTCCCAAAGCCAAGTACAAGGCAAATAAAATGATACAAAATAACCGAAAAGAAATTTGATAGAAAATAACTGAAATGAAGTAAAACTTTGATACTTAATTAAATGAAAACGTGGCCGCGGAAGTCTTAAGTCTTACAAAATTCAAAATGATTTAAAACAATCTCAAACCAACAGGTCCAATGTAAATATAAATACTTCGGAACCAAAGTTAAATAATTAAAATCATTCCTCGCTCAGGAAAACCCGAAACCAGAATGAACCCATGCAACATATCAAGTGTACCTATCAAGTGTACCCAAAATAACGAATAGGTACAGGTTTCAGTGGGGGAACGACCCAAAACAAAAGGACGTCAACAAAGCTGAGTAAAAGTATAATATAATGAAAATGTACACAATAATTATAATTTGTAGTAAACTGAACCCAGAGTTAAAATTCACCGTCTCGAAATCAACCACAATACTTTAAAAACATCGTAGTCGAAATTAAAACCAACCAAAAGATATTTTTCACCACCTGTGTGCCAAGGTCCTACCCTTGCACGGTCTAGAGGTATCACCTGTGCTTAGTTCTACTTATATAGTGTGCACCTCTCGCATTTGGACAGTCAGTAGGATGATGCTACCAAAGGAGAAAGTCTAACTACCTAGTAAGTGGGGGCCGGATACCCCACTTAAATATAACTTGAGCCAAGAGTTCAGTTTCGGGACGAAGTCCCAGGAACGTAGTAAATGCACCTTAAACCAACTAGACCAACATAGCTCCCAGAGTCTGTAATAGCCTCCAAAAATGTTACCAAAACAATATCAATGTGTGACTCGTGTCACAAGTTGAATATCCAAAATATTACGAGTTTCATAAAATTCACCACTGACAAAATAATTTACAAAACCGCTTTAAAAATATAATTTAAACCGAACATGCTCTTTACTTAAATGTGAAAAGGGTAAAACGTTCTTACCTCTCAAGACGGTCAAAACTCAGCTAATATTATTCCAAGAATTTCTTCTCCTCAAACCCACAAGCTACAAATAATATAAATGGTTTAATAACTTAATCTAACCGATTCATATAGTTACCATCCCAATCTATTAGGAGTATCAATTAGAAGTCTATCAAGACTTTTAATAATGATTGGCATTTTCATAATTACAAACTTACACCCACGATTAGCCTTAAACGTAATGCGGTAAGTGATTAGGTAGTTGACTTAAATTAATCTAAGCCCATTACGTACACGGTACACCTACTCCTTAATACTCTCCACACTCAAAATCTACCAACCAACTCAACACCAATTTCCATTATTCATACTCTCAATACTAGCTATTATCACTCACTCCCCTTTCTGTAATCACTCTAACACTCCCAACATAAGCAATACATCGACACCGCAACCAAAACACGGTAGGCCACACTGACAACTAGTCATCAACATAATAAAAACGCTCGCCTTTCATATTCACCAAATTCAAGCAGTGACTCTCACCGCATCCCGACAATGACGACGGTAATGAAATACCAAGACCACGATTTTTAGAAAACAAGAATCGAGATTTAAGATATTTAGACATGTATTATGCTTGTTCCACAAATTATAAGAATTAAATTGATTAGTAAAAAAACACTTACAATATTTGATGAAAAAGATGTCAAAACGTTCTGGGGTAAGACGGCATTAAGACCTTAATTCATCGATGGCGATCGAAAGGTTGAAAAATAGAATCAGAAGACAGGGGAAGAAAGAGTAGGGCGGCAGAGGGATTAAGGAACAATTGGGGATGATGGGAAAAGGGTATACGTGGGGGGTTTAGGGAATAAATAGGTTTTGTCTTGTTTTGTTATTTGAGTCCAAGTCCAACTCAAAACGAAGAGGGTTTATAAAATAAAGCCCAACTTTTAAAACTTCAAAATCTTTTTATTTTATAAAGATCCAAAATATTGTGATATTTATGTCGATAACGAAATAATTTTTTAAACTTAAAACCCCGATTTAAATAAAATAGAAAAGTCAGGCTTTATAATTGACTCGGAAAAATAACGGGGTGTTACACTTACTGCTACACCGTCATGCCATTTGGCCTCATTAATGCCAGGGCCACTTACCAACGAACTGCTACAACCTTATTACATGATATGATGAACAAGAAAGTAGAGGTCTATGTAGATGATATGATCGTCAAATCCAAGAGTCGGGATGGGCACATCATCGTCCTAAGAAAGTTCTTTACTCGACTGCGCAAGTACAATATGATGCTAAACCCTGAAAAATGCAGCTTTGGGGTAAAATCAGGCAAATTACTGGGTCACATCGTTAGCCAACGTGCTATCGAAGTCGACCCATCAGCAAAAATCAAAGCCATCACCGAGATGAAACCTCCTAAGACCGAGAAATAAATAAGGGGGTTCCTTCGGAAAGTCTAATACATCAGTCGATTTATCTCCAATTCAAGTTAATCATGGTATGTGAACCTGATGGGGGTCGGTAGCCAGCCTCGGGTCGCCTGCCAGTCAGGCCCCAGGACGCCCAATCCCTGAATAAGAGATGGCCTACCCAGCAGACCTCCCAGCAATGTCATTAAAAATTCCAAGTGAATGGCCTTAATTATTTAGCCGCCCGGCACGGCCTTGCCGCCTGCAGAGCAGGGCAGACCAGGCTTCCTGCCTGCTTCCAGGGCGCTCCCGCCCAAGCAGGACCAAAGGAGGACCGAGGACCCATCCGTCATTTTACCTAAGCTAAGGGGAAGTGAGTGGACAAGGTGAGTGCACGTGTTGCACAAGTATCCACTCATTTCCCTCTTCTCTTTTCTCTTTTCCTCTCTCTTATGGGAAGGTATAAATACTTTCCCATTTCCCACATGAGAGGGGTTGGATTTTCTCTCTCTAGACTCTTACTCCTAAAAAAGCCACCTGGTTCCTCACGAGCTAGGTTCATCATGGCATTTCACGGACTAACTTAGGCATCGGAGAGGGTTTCCTCGGACAACCTCCGAGGCCCTGTGCGTTCATTGTGCAGGGAGCAGGCCAACTCCGCCGGGAAGGTCCGACCAAGGGAGTGAGACAAGGAGATGATTAAGAAAGTCAGACAATCAATTGTTCACAAATAACTCAATTATACAACCCGGATCCAGAGCCGGGTTAATTGTTTCCGTGACCGGAACAATTTGGCGCCGTCTGTGGGGAACTTACGGTTGTGCTCACGAGTTACCCACTAAAATCAACCACTCATAATCACAAAAAACTAAAACAATCATGCCAGAAATCATTGATGCCAGTGCAGGGACGGGTCCGACGGTCCCACCGGTGACCCCCCTGTATGGTATGCCGCAGTCGGAGAGGGATCCTCCTGCCACGATCCTAGGGGTAGGGTGAACCAGTCTCCTCGGCGGACCAAACACTGCTGTGGCACCTGAGTTGGGGGCACACCCAGGGCACGCTCTGAATCTGACCCCAGCTCAGATTGCGCAGACAGCCGCTTTCTTCTCTGCAATGCTGAACCAGGAGTTCACTCCTGAGGACTTGGTAGGCAGGGTCGCATCAGCCCCCAGGCAACCATCCTCAATCAGCAGGGATGGAGCTGAGGGCACGAGGCGGACCGCCTCCAGGAATGCTCAGAGGAAAGCAAGAAGGACGGCACAGGCGTATGCGCATGTACAAAGGCGCATTACCACCGGCAACCCAGAGCCACCTGTCCAGCAGGTGTTCTCCATTCACACAACAGAATCAGCGTCTGGAGAACAGAGAGGCTTATCCCGGGAATTGCAGGAGCGAATGAGGCCCAGGGAGCCCATGTCCAAACGCCTGGGAGAAAAGCCAGGCGGGGTTTTCTCCAGGCTAACACCGGCGGTCAAAGAGCAGTCAGCCCCTGGTTTATCCCAAAGCCTGCAGTCAAGGCTCAACCGGGGGCAACCGCTTGAATCTAGGTATCACCAGGGTGAGAGCTTCTGTCACTCTCAGAGGAAGATACCCAGGCAAGTCTCCCCTGAGACAGAAGATGAAGCAGCGAGCAGGCCGCCTCCAAGGCACCGCTCCCCCAGTATGAGGAAACCGACCCATAGACAATGGGATACTCATGGTAACCAATCTGGGGAAAGCAGGTCACGATTGGTAGGCAGGCCCACAAAAACCCCACTTCACCCCGAGGTACAAGAATACCCACCCCATTCCAAAAATTAAAATGCCCACCATTAAGTTTGATGGGACAACAGACCCAGAAGACCACCTGGCGGCATTTGAGAGCCACATGGGCATGTACGACGTAGATGATGCCATCTGGTGCAAAGTTTTCCCAACCACCCTGGTAGGGCTTGCACAAGGATGGTTCAGGGACCTCCGCCAGGGGTCAGTCAAGTTCTTCATAGAGTTGGCCGAGATCTTCCTCGAACAATACGCCGGGAATAAAAGAAGACGCCTCACTCGTTTCGATCTCATGACCCTAAAGCAGAAAAAGGGTGAAAGTGTAAGGGAATACCTGAGAAGGTTTGATCTATCCTACCAGCAGGTCAGGGAGATCGATGATTCCACCGCCGCCTATGCCCTGACAATCTCCCTGCTTCCAGGGGAAATGAAAAACCAGATGATCAGGGCCCAGCCAGAAACCTTGGCCATGGCCAGGAAAATTGCTGAAGGGTTTATTCTGCAGGAGGAGTTCCACGGCCTGACGGATACCCCTGCAGGCCAAACAAGGCCGCAAGGGGGACCGCAGGGTGGGCGTGGCAGGAATGAGCCAGGCAAGCAGAAAGAAGAGGGAGACACTCCCAAGAAGGAGCGCACTGTCTACCAGCCAAGGTTTGACAGTTACACTGCCCTCAACAAATCCAGGGCGGAGATCTTCGAGCTGGAAAAGGAAACCGCTAAGTGGAATCGCCCGAACAAACCTCGCAGCCCAAAGGGAGACCCCAAGAAATTCTGCACCTTCCACGACTGCATAGGCCACACCACCGAGGAATGCCGCCACCTGAAAGACGAAATCGAGAAGTTAATTAGGAACGGATGGTTGGCCAACTACGCAGCCAAGAATAAGTCTCAGAAAGAAGTGTCTGAAAAACCTGAAGGGTCAGGGCAGAATCGCATGGTGATCCACGTAATATCAGGGGGTACTGAGGGCCAGCTCAGTCGAAGAGGCCAAAAAAGACAAATGCGTGAATTAAAGAACCAGATCTGTTATGCTGAGAAAGCAGGAAGCCCAAGAGGAGTAACATTAAGCATCACCCCTGAAGATGCAGGGCGTGTGGTGTACCCGCACAGTGATCCTTTGGTGCTCTCCCTGGAGATCAGCAACCACATTGTGCGGAGGTGCATGGTAGACACTGGCGCATACACAAATCTACTGTACAAGGACGACTTCGAGAAAATGGGCCTGGAAAAAAGGCACCTACGACCTGCCCCCGGATCGTTATACGGGTTCAGTGGAGCAGGCGTGCTGCCCATGGGAGTCATAGGCCTACCCGTAACCTTCGGGGAAGGCTCTACTGCCAGAAACGTCAGGGCAACCTTTGTTGTTGTGGATGCAAGATCCGCCTACAACGCCCTAATTGGCAGAGCCACCCTGGACGAAATCGAGGCGGCCATCTCCATCTGGGCCCTCACCATAGCATATGTCACCGATTTCGGACCAGAAGGAAAAGTGCGCGGGGACCAAGAGTCAGCCAGACAATGCTACTCCGTGGCCCTGCGAACACACGAAAAAGAGAGAAAAGGAAAAAGAAAGGCTGACAGTTCCCCCAGCAGGGAAGGCGAAATCCCAGTTAAGAATCAAGCGTCCGACCACCTGGAGCCAGGGGGCGAAAGCATGCTGGTAGACTTAGAACCAGGGAGGCAGGTCCTAATAGGAGCTGACATGGAGGAGTCCTACCAGGCTGAACTGATCAAGCTGCTGAAAGAAAACAAGGACGTATTCGCCTACTCGGCAGATGAGATGCCCGGGGTTGATCCATCATGCATCGTTCACAGGCTGAACGTAAGCATGGACGCTCGCCCTGTAAAGCAGAAAAAGCGAAATATGTCCGCAGAAAAGGACGCGGCAATCAAGGAAGAAATTGACAAGCTTTTGAAAGCAGATTTTATTGAGGTCTGTGACTACCCAGAATGGCTGGCGAATGTAGTCATGGTCAAAAAATCGTCGGGCGCATGGAGAATGTGCGTGGACTTTACAAACCTCAACAAGGCCTGCCCGAAAGACTGCTATCCGCGCCCCAGAATCGACCAACTGGTGGACGCCACCAGTGGTTATACCATGCTGAGCTTCCTAGACGCCTTTTCAGGGTATCATCAAGTATACTTATGGCAGCCGGAGAGGGTGAAGTGTGCGTTCATCACCAGTTCAGTCACCTACATGTACAAGATGATGCCATTCGGGCTTAAAAATGCAGGGGCCACATACCAACGTCTAGTTGATAAAGTGTTTGAGGGACAAAAAGGCAGAAACATTGAGGCTTACGTCGATGACGCCATCGTAAAAAGCAAAGAAGACAGAGAGCACCTGATAGACCTGCAGGAAACCTTCTGTTCCCTACGCGCCTACAAAATGAAACTCAATCCAAAAAAGTGTACATTTGGGGTCCGTTCCGGTAAGTTCCTGGGGTTCTTGGTCAGCTCTCGGGGGATAGACGCCAACCCTGAGAAAATTCAGGCAGTTCTAGATCTTCCCGAGCCCAAGACCATTAGAGACATCCAGCGCCTGACGGGCCGCATGGCCGCCTTGGCGCGATTCGTCGCCCGATCAGCAGACAAGTCCACTCCTTTCTTCAAGATACTGAAAGGAAACAAACAGTTCAAGTGGAAAACGAGCAGAAAGAGGCCTTCGAGCAATTGAAGGACCATCTTAAGAAGCTCCCCACCCTGGCAAGACCAGTAGCAGGGGAAAAACTTTTCCTCTACATTGCAGTGACCAATATAACTGTCAGCGCGGTCATCTTACGGGAAGAGGCGGGCACCCAGCAACCTATATACTTCGTAAGTCATGCGCTGGGGGCAGCCGAGAAAAATTACCCGATGGTCGAAAAAGACGCCTACGCAGTCATAATTGCTGCCAGAAAACTCAGACCTTACTTTGACGCGCATCCGGTCGTGGTCCTCACCGACCAACCGCTGGAGAAAGTGTTGGAAAAATTTGAAAAATCAGGGAGATTACTGAAATGGGCGATCGAGCTGAGTGGGCTAGGGATATCTTACCAGCCAAGAACAGCCATCAAAGCCCAAGCATTAGCAGATTTTCTGGCTGAATGCTCCCATTCAGGGGAAGAAGAGACCCCTGCCGAGGAGTGGGTCGTGCATACTGATGGATCCTCGACAGCCAATGGCGCAGGCGCAGGCGTCGTACTGACCAGCCCGGGGGGGGGGGCTGACTTTGAGCATGCACTCAGGTTTGTCTTCCCAGCATCAAACAACGAAGCAGAGTACGAAGCAGTACTCGCAGGCGTCAGGCTAGCTAAGGCCGCAGGAGCAGAACGGATTGTCCTGGTGACAGACTCCCAGCTCATCGCCAACCAAATCAATGGTGAATACGAAGCCAGGGACCAAGCAATGGCCACATACCTGGAGATGGTGAAAGGAGAGTTATCAGGCCTGAAATCATATGAGATCAAACAGATCCCCCGCTCCCAGAACAGTCGAGCAGATGCCCTGTCAAAACTGGCAAGTTCCAGTCTACAGGACATACGGAGGTCAGTGTGGGTTGACGTCTTGTATGAGAAGTCTACCAGCCCCTGTTAGGCGATTAGCACCGTGGAAGAGGGTCTGGAAAGTTGGATGACTCCCTTCATCCAATTCAAGAAACATGGTGTCCTACCATCAGACGCAGCACAAAAAAGAAAAGTACAGGCTAAAGCAGCCTGGTTCATACTCATTGATGGGGAGCTCTATAAGAAATCTTTTACTTATCCCCTGCTCAAATGCCTACGAGCAGATCAAGCTGCTGAAGTATTGGAAGATATCCACTCGGGGATTTGTGGACATCACATCGGAGGGAGATCACTGGCCCACAAAGCCCTAAGGGCAGGCTACTACTGGCCCACTATGCTGGCGGATGCCAAGAGCCTGACCCAGAAATGCAGAAAGTGCCAACTCTTCGCCCCATCAATCCATGCCCCGGCCCAGGAGCTCAGGCCAATCCTATCCCCCATCCCCTTCGCTCAATGGGGGATGGACATACTAGGACCCTTCACGGTGGCCACAGGGGGCAGGAAATTCTTGATTGTCGCCATAGACTACTTCACCAAATGGGTGGAAGCCGAAGCAGTGCCCAACATTACTGAGCCGACGGTTAGAAAAGTGGTCTGGCGAAATATTATCACCAGGTTCGGCCTGCCAAAAATGTTGGTATTTGACCATGGCAGACAATTTGATAATGATCCTCTAAGAATCTGGCTGGAAAGCCACAACGTCGCAGTCGCTTATCCAGCCGTCTGTCACCCTCAAACCAACGGACAGGCAGAAGCAGCCAACAAACAAATCTTAAATGGCCTGAAGAAAATGGTGGATGACTGCAAGGGTAGGTGGGCTGACGAGCTTCCTAGTATACTCTGGTCAATCCGGACTACCAGAAAAGAATCTACAGGCCAGACCCCGTTTGGTCTGGTATATGGAGCAGAGGCATTATTACCAATTGAGGCAAGGATCCCTTCTCTGCGCTCCCTGCAGTACGACCGGGCTGAAAACGAAGCTGCAATAGTCGAGGCCTTGGACCTGGTAAATGAGTTAAGGGAGGAAGCCGGTACCAACATCGTTGCCTACCAGCAACGAATGAGGAAAGCCTTCAACACCAAAGTCCGTCAGAGGAACTTCCAGATGGGTGAGCTGGTTCTGAGAAAAACGCAGGCGGTTGGAAAATCAAGGCAACATGGAAAGCTAAGTGCCAACTGGGAGGGTCCATACACAGTGACTCAAGTCCTGGGACCAGGCACATACAAAATCGCTAACCTTGAAGGACAAGAGTTGCATGCTCACTGGAATGCGGACACCTTGAAGAAATATTACGTCTGAACAAAATTCGAAGATAGTTTTTATTTTTGCTAAAAACAAATGGCGGAGGACGGTCAAAGAATGTCGACGGCTCCGACCACCCAAAATGTCACAAGTTTTATAAAGAAATGAGAAAGATCATGATTTATACTCGTTGCCTGTTCAAACTTGCGCATTCACATACAAACGAGCAGGGGGCAATAGGGGGAGGCCCCCCTGTTGCCAAAATCAGGAAAAATGAACCCCCCAACAAAAAATCCAAACCTCCCTGCTTACCTCTGGGCAGGCAGGGGGCAGGCCCCCTGAGCTTCGAACAAAAGCCAGGGACAGGCCAGATCAACAAGGACTGGGGGCAGGCCCCCCAACCTTGTATAAAAAGCGCAAAAGCCACCCTGCTTACCTCTGGGCAGGCAGGGGGCAGGCCCCCTGAGCTTTGAACAAAAGCCAGGGACAGGCCAGATCAACAAGGACTGGGGGCAGGCCCCCCAACCTTGTATAAAAAGCGCAAAAGCCACCCTGCTTACCTCAGGGCAGGCAGGGGGCAGGCCCCCTGGACTTTGAACAAAAAGCCAGGGACAGGCCAAACTAACAAGGACTGGGGGCAGGCCCCCCAACCTTGTATAAAAACACAAAAACCCCCCCTGCTAGCCTCTGGGCATGCAGGAGGCAGGCCCCCCCGGACTTTGAACAAAAGCCAGGGACAGGCCGGATCAACAAGGACTGGAGGCAGGCCCCCCAACCTTGTATAAAAAACACAAAGGCCACTCTGCTTACCTCTGGGCAAGCAGGGGGCAGGCCCCCTGGACTTTGAACAAAAGCCAGGGACAGGCCGAACTAAAAAGGACTGGGGGCAGGCCCTCCAACCTTGTATAAAAAACGTTAAGGAACCTCCCTGCTTACCTCTGGGCAGGCAGGGACAGGCTGCGCATAAAACTCATGAAGAATCAAAACAAAAACAGACAAAGCAAACAGAAAAATCTACATAAAAGGAATAGTGTCAAAGGAACACAAGATAAGAGTTTTTAGAACAAGTGATTACAAATTAAACACGGCAGCCGGCCACCAAAAGGGCTCGGCGCGCAAAGAAGTAAGGAAGTTAAAACGTTACAACAAAACAGATTTTTTGCGGCGATTATATCATGGCGATTGGAGAATCGACATAACTAATATAATTATATTCCTTATTAATGACCCCTTATAGTAACAAATATCAATCGATGCTAATAAACTTGACAAATCGACGGGTTATCTCCTCACAACCCTAATATTCTAATAAACCCACTTGAAACCTATCTTCTTTATTACTAGAAATCACATTCACTTAAAAAATCTACCCAGGAACGCATTGCCAACTTCTTTATCACTTAAAACCTCCATTGTCGGCGACTTCTCGATTTTACTCAAGGAACACATTATCTGCATCAATGACCCCATCTCCGACGATACTGTCCATGTCGTCGTTCCTCAATTTTTTTTGTTGAATACGAAAAACTCAATTCTCCTAGTGGTGCGAGCATGTCATTCGCGGACCAGTCGTGTCGTCACTGCTGGTGCGTTTCTTGATTCACAAATCGGAATATTTTTATTTTGATTTGATTTTCTGTTTGTGTTTGTTTGGTTTGAAAGATTGGTGTTTTGTAATGTACCGTTTGCTAAACAGATGATTGGTTATTGTTGTTGTTGTAGTCAATTGGAGTTGTTCGGATTTATAGGGTTTGTCGCATTTTTGGGTTTTCTGATGAATTTCATTAGTTTTTAAACAGAAATACGATTTTTTTTAGCATAATTTCGAAAGTGAAACAAGAAAACTCACTAAAACAAATGGAAAACTGAAAACCCATCAAACAATAACTATTACTCCATTAATAAAGTGCAATAAACATAAACATTGTATCAAATTTTCAAGAAGAAGAAGGAGATACCATGGATGACGATGAAGAGAAGAGAGTGAGAAAAGGGAAGAAATATTGATAAAGCTAATAATAGTGAAGCAGACCACATTCTTTCCTGCAGTTTCCAGCAACTCGTGATTGAGTTACTCAAGCAACATATCCCGTGGTGGATTCCATGATCGATCTTTAATTTCTATGTTAAATGTTAGGGGAAGCTCGATTTGGTGCAAGCTTGAAGACAGTGTGCAATGTACAAACTTTATATATATACAGGACGACAGGCGAGAGAAGTTGCAGGTTGCAATATATTGACTGAGTTATTGATGACAGTGACATGTTTGTTTCTTAGGTACAAATGATTTGATTAATGTGTAACTAAGCATCATTATCCAATCTAACTGAGTTCATAATGATTTCTGTGTAGGCTGTTTTCTAAAAGTCAGCAGCGGAACAATCAGAGGGGATCATTCAGTTGCGATTTAAAATTGAGGAATATCCCTTCATAAGCCTCTGAGCCGAAAATATCTGATGCTTAAATTAATCAATTTGATGAGTTTGGACAAGATCCTTCATTTGATCCTTCATTTGTTGGACAATGATCGCTGGTCTCGTAGTAGTGTTTTCCGTTCTACTTTGATTGTGTTGTCTCTACACGTAGTAAATAGTTGCATTTTTAATGTTATTAGTGCTAGCTTTGTACAGCTTAGAAGCTCTAATTTTGCTTCTCCAAGCAAGCAAATATTTAGTGGGCATATCAGTTTTGATCCATTTATTAATGCCTTCAATGATTTTACTGCTATACAGGCATTGAAAAAACAAGTGCTCGCATGTTTCTTCCTCTCTATAGCAAAGGCAGCAGATGTTGTTCTCAGTAATGCTCAATTTATAGAGCCTATCTTTGGTGTTCAGACTATGATGGTGATATAGCCACACCACGAAGTTCTGTTTAGGCACGGACCATGTGGACCAGGTTTATCCTGTCCAGTTAAGTCTCGGGCCCTTATTTCTCATCAATTCAGAGCCTATATATGGCCACCATATACTTGTTCCCTTGCATACCTTATCTCTGTTGATGATACCCATCAACTATTTTATCTCGCGTTTTACTGATCTTATTCCAAGTCCAGACCGCATCCCTCTGTGGATTGAAATCTTATGAGTATTTTCAGTTGTTTCTACGATGATCAATAGGTATCTTGTTTATGTGCTAGAATCTGAGATGATTTGTGTACGGCTGAACGTGTACTCATCCTCAGAAGGTTCCCGTATGGATTTTTGTTTGGCAAATGATAGGGTCAACTAGTGACTACTTAATATGTCAATTTTATTGGATTTCCATGCCTATAATGCCGGGTTTTAAAGTATTTTGTCGTTATATTCCAGATTTCACCTAAATTCGTAATTGGGAGTTTGTAGCTCAAGATTGCATTTACTTTATCATTGGAAGCCTTGGTTTTGGAAGTTCGTATTCCTGAACTCCATATTATTAACACATTTCAGAAAAGAATGAAGAAATGGGTAGATAATTAACAGCGTCCATGCACGGGTTGCTCTTACAAGAGAGCAAGCTGCAGCCCATCTTTGATAAATAACCGTTTCTGCTTAACTTGACTTTCGGATGCGTTTTGATGCTACTTCAGGCTATTTGATGCAGCTATTGGTCTTGTGAATGCAGGGTCTTATGAAGGGATTCCAGACCATGATTCTCACTCGATTAAGGCTACTATTTTAACTCAGAAATACTGTGCCTGGATGCTCGAATTCGGGATAAATTTCTATCAGTATGATGCTGCACCTATACGACAAGAATCAAGCTGCTAATTTAGACCTATTTTGATCCAATTTTAGCTCTAAACTGAAGTCATATCCTCCTCTGTTCAGTCTTTATTCAATGGTTGGGAGCCAAACTCCAAGCTTATGAGGTGTGTTTGCTCACAAGCTATGCTTCATCTTGGTTTCATTTGTACGTCTTTTTTCCTGAGTTTTGAAGCAGAGCACCACGTCACTTCAAGCTGCTCTTAATATCAGAAAAGAGGGTACCAGTGCACCTATATTAACTTTTTCATACTTGATGAATGCACTGCATTTTAGACCTGATGCGTGTTCATTCCAAGGGCAGGTTGCTGTTGTATTATTGAAATTCAGGCTGTTTTTCGGTCAGAAATCGAGTTGCTCCTTCGTCGGTTCAGGCTGTATTTATGCTCATAGCAAGCTGATTTGATACAAATTTAAATTTGTATTTAAGAGGGGAGGAGCTTAAGGCTGCACTGGAGCTGAGTTCATGTCGCGTGTGCACTGGGTCAAGGCTCCATTTCAGACTAATTTCTGCTACTCGTGATGTAGGTCTACATATTGGGTTGCTTTGGACAATTTATATCTTCATAAAAATGAGGAATGCACGATGTATTGTATGAATTGCAAGTTGCGGGTTTCATTCAAGTTTTGTGTTTTGTTCCTGTTTGTTTTAATTAAAAAGGACAATTTGTAATACATATCGTGTCGAATGTTATTGTTACAATTGTCATAGATGACATTTAGCAATACTTATTGCTTCGAACAAAGTTGTAAATAAATTACACTTATATTACTTGTCGAATAAAATTAGAACAATTGTCACTAAATTACATTTTATTGTATTTATCATGTCGAATACAATCGCTACAATTCTTATTAGTGGGAATATCAAATTATTTACCGCATCAATAATAATCGACACTAAAATTGCCACTAAACCTCCTCTTCTTTCGCGTCGATTTTAAGAAGCTAACCCAGCGAATAAATTATTCGCCACGAGAGGCTACGGCAACGCCGCCTACCTCAACGAATACACAATCGATGGGGAAACTTATCGCGTCGAATAGAATCGCCACAAAAGACTAAAATAATCGCCACGAAAAGGTGATTTTGTTGTAGTGGCACAGGCGCAGCAGGAGACGAGCAAGAGCCCTCTGAGGAAGACTGCCCTCCATGTTAGGCAGGGGGGGCGTCTGGACCGGAAGTAGCAGCTCCTTCAGACAGTCTGCGCATTTGAGCTTCGTCCTTGGCAGTATAGAGGGCCCGAAAAGCATCTTCATCAAAACCAGGGAACATCTCCCTGACAGTCTCCATAACTACCCCCAAACAAGAATGGGCGCCATTCACAAAGCCCGCCGACACAGCCGTATCCACCTCCTGGAGAATTTCGTCCCTCTCCTTCTCCCATTCCTTGGTCTTCGCTGCCAAATCGTCAAGAGCCGCCTGCAGATCTGAACGTGCCTTGGAAAGGCGCTCCCCTAGGTCGACGACGCTCTTTTTGGCGTGATCCAGCTCAGCCAAGGCTTTCCTGGCCTGATCCAACTCCGCGAAGGCCTGCCGAGCCCTCTTTGACTCCTCCCCCCGGCGGGACACCTCCCTGATGGCCTTCTCATTCTCAGACTTCCAGTGGATCGCCTGACCCTTGGCCTCTTCCAACTCAGCCTCCCTTTTCGCCAACTGGTCCTTCAGGCTGGCAATGAGAGCAACGTCCCTCTCGACTGCAGAAAGGCGGTCAGAGTTAGACAGTTCCTCATCACTCAGGCGGTTAAGGGCCGCCAGCTCTGCGGAAGCTTGGATGATGCGGGCAGTACGCTGGACGTACTGAGTCACTTGGCTGGTGGCAGAATGGACAGTCTTGAGAAGATGGTCCGCTAGAACTTCCCCAGAATCAGAAAGCAAGGCTGAAACATCTTGGGTATTGTCGGCGGTGTAGTGGAATTCAGTGTTCTCCTCTGAAAAGAGGGTAGCAGGAACCCCCTGAGAAAAGCGCTTGGGTTCAGGCGTGGAAGTCACCAGGTCCACCACTTGGTCAGCACTTGGAACCTCCCTGCCCCTTTTTCTAGTCAGCGCCCTGGGACTGCTCTCCCCAGTCTCTTCGGAGCCCGCAGCCCGCGGCCCCGAGGGAATCTGAAACCCTGAGGAAAGCCCCCCCTGTCTGCCAGCAGGCGAGGGGGTAGCCTCACAGCCAGTAACCTTCGCAACTGGGGAGGGGGTGTCCCCAGAAACCGCCGTTTTCGCAGGCGTAGCTTTGGGAGGAGGAGGAAGCTTTGGTCTACTGAACGACAGACCCTTCAAGTGCTTCATCAGATTCTTCTCACCTCTCTTAAAATCAGGGGGAAGAGAAGGGCGACTTTGGACGACAACAAGGTCTTCAGACAGACCCAGGCGCCTCACCTCCCCTTTTCTCCAAATAAAGGTAGCAAGAGCTGCAAGGCAAACAGGCAAATGGTCAGGACACTCTAAAAAGAAAAGGAGAAGAGTAAGAAATAATCATCGACGCTCCTGAACTACCTTCATCTAGACCCGGATTCATGCCCAACCGGGTCAAGTACTTATCAGACGCAATAAGCTCCGCATGGGGAAGCCATAATGTAGGGCCATACACCCCATACTTATCAGTGTGGGCGGCAAAATAGCCCGTCAATTCCTTGTCTTTTTCGCCCAGCTTCACCTCCAGGGCTCTTCCACTCACGCCAGGGTGATACTTCTCAGGGGTCTCTAGCCTGGTGTGGACATGATTCCGGAAATGTCGGGGAATCTTCCACCCATGAATTTTGTGTACAAAAAGGAAGTTGTTCTTCCAGTCCCTCAAACTATCCATGGCAGGCCACACCAAAGAATGTCCCTTCTGCCTCAAAAGGGACCAATAACCAGGGGAGCCCGCACTCTCAGAAGAAACCATTTGTAAGCCCACCATAAATCGCAGGGCGTCGATGGAAGGCTCGGTGCGGTGGAACAGACAAGTCCAGATATATGAAATTAACGCCCTGACAGCCGTGGCCGTCAGCTGGGCGATGGCGACGTTCATACGCCTGAAGATCTCCTCCAGGGAAGGATGGAGGGGAAAGCGAAGGCCGAACTCCAGACATTTATGGTAGACCGCTATGCACCCATCGGGAGGGTTGCATACGGTATCCTTCTCGCCGGGGACAACGACTGTATACCCTTCCCCGAAATTGTAAAGCCGCTCAATCACACCGGCGGCGTTCTTTGCAAGGATCAACTCCCGATTTTTCGGGTTAGGGAAAGTACTCAGAGGGATGCGATATTTTACTTTGTCTAAATAGTAAACCCTACCCTTCTCCCGACGAACGAGGGGGCCTGAGGTTCTAGAGGGGTCAACCTCCAGCGCATCATCATCCGAGTCAATGGCGTCAAACGAAGGGGGGTCAGGAGAATTACCGCCTCCGCTGTCCGCCGAATGTTCTTCCTCAAAACCAACCTCCCTAGAGGAGGAGGCAAAATTCACCCCTTCCCCTCTCTTTGATGGGTCAGTGAAGGGTAAAATCCGCTCACGGGTTCTAGACATTTTACTCTAATGGAAGCGGAAAAACAGAAAATCAAAAAGAAAAAGCAGGAAGTGGAAGGCAAAAGTCTGACCTAAGATCGCCTGCCAAGTGCGGTGAAAGCCCGAAGAAGGAATCTCCCAGAGAAATGGGGGTACAAAGTGGGGTACGAACCGTCAGACACCCAAGGGTTTTGCAGAAAGAGAGGATAGGAAGATTTCAAGAAAAAAGAGATTGAAGAAGAAAAAAGAAGAAGAATGTGCAACTGATTGCTTTTATAGGGAGAAGGGCATACAAAGCGTCACCAAAATCTCAGGAGTCCACCCAAAGACCACTGCCCACGCGTCACTTCCTCAGGAGTCAGCCCTGTGTGGTTTCCCAAGAATAACCTCGAAAAGACCAAAAAGTGTCAAGGGATTGATCACCCTATGACGTCCCCTCTTCACTTCAAAAAATAATAATAATAATAATAAACACATATTAAAAATACAATACACAAACACATCGCCTGAATTTCATTTCATTAAATCTTACAAAGGAAAATTACATTCAGTACCCAGCAAGGAAAGAAAACGTACAAGGGCCCAGAAATTCCGGCCCAACGAGTAAACGCCCTGCTAAGCAGGCCTAATCATCATCCAGGTCAGGGGAAGGGTCCCCAGGGCTGCCTGGACCCCCAAAGTCCGAACCCCAGTCCTAGTCTGGGGAGTCTTTGAAGGGATCATCAGGGATCCCACCCTCATCCCTGTCACTCAAACAACCAAGGCCCTCACTGTCGTCAGAGTCTCGGCTGCTGTCCTCCCAGTCCCTGCCAAAGGGAACGGCCTGGGATTCGTCGCAGGTGCGACAGCCTGTCTTCTTCACAGGCGAGGAGGGGCCTGACGCCAAGGAGGAGTCAGTGTCAGAGAAGTTGTAGTCAAATTGTTCGGGGTGCAGCCACGGAAAGCACTCGTGGCATCCCCTGTCAAAGCAGCCCCCTCCCTGGGGGCAGCGCCTGAATCTAGGCGCAGCAGGGGGTGAGGACCTCTTGAGGCGCTTGTTCATCCTAGCAGGAGCCTTCTTACCCGTCCGGCGGGAATAAAGCCGTGAACGGCGACTACGGCGGACAGCTCGATAAGCAGCTCGAGCATATTGGAGCCTCCAAAACCCTCTAAAAATAAAAGTAACATATCTAACTCCACGGCGAGTCACAAATTTCTTGATCCAAACCATGATTAAAGACAGAGAAAGGAAGGAAAGTTGGAAATGGGGCGTGAAAATGGTGAAGGAAGACGCAATTTATACAAAGAGGAGAGGCAGAGCATTAATGGAGCTTCAACCATCTCTGCAAAGAGGAGAGCCAATCATCAAACTGGCACACTGTTCGAAAACCCACTTTGCAAAGAAGAATAATCATGAAAGAGGACGTTTAAACTCTCTGCATACCCAGAGAAGTTAAAGCTCGTTTCCTCGGGAACATGCAACGTATTTAATGCAAGAGTGTTCAAAGAGTCAACCTCCCGCCGTCCCAAAACAAGATGTCGCCTGCCGAGCAGGAGCCTCGCTCCCCCTCAGCCGGCGAGGGCCAATTGATGGGGGTCGGTAGCCAGCCTCGGGTCGCCTGCCAGTCAGGCCCCAGGACGCCCAATCCCTGAATAAGAGATGGCCTACCCAGCAGACCTCCCAGCAATGTCATTAAAAATTCCAAGTGAATGGCCTTAATTATTTAGCCGCCCGGCATGGCCTTGCCGCCTGCAGAGCAGGGCAGACCAGGCTTCCTGCCTGCTTCCAGGGCGCTCCCGCCCAAGCAGGACCAAAGGAGGACCGAGGACCCATCCGTCATTTTACCTAAGGTAAGGGGAAGTGAGTGGACAAGGTGAGTCCACGTGTCGCACAAGTATCCACTCATTTCCCTCTTCTCTTTTCTCTTTTCCTCTCTCTTGTGGGAAGGTATAAATACTTTCCCATTTCCCACATGAGAGGGGTTGGATTTTCTCTCTCTAGACTCTTACTCCTAAAAAAGCCACCTGGTTCCTCACGAGCTAGGTTCATCAAGGCATTTCACGGACTAACTTAGGCATCGGAGAGGGTTTCCTCGGACAACCTCCGAGGCCCTGTGCGTTCATTGTGCAGGGAGCAGGCCAACTCCGCCGGGAAGGTCCGACCAAGGGAGTGAGACAAGGAGAGGATTAAGAAAGTCAGACGATCAATTGTTCACAAATAACTCAATTATACAACCCGGATCCAGAGCCGGGTTAATTGTTTCCGTGACCGGAACAGTAGGATTTCAGACCTGACAGCTCTCGTTTTACTTTCTCAAGGTAGGTGGCCATGGTCTGATCTCTGGCTTCATATTCTCCGTTAATTTGATTGGCAATGAGCTGAGAATCAGTAGCTAGTGTAACTCGCTCTGCCCCTGCAGCCTTAGCCAATTTTATCCCTGTGATTACAGCCTCATATTCCGCCTCATTGTTTGACGCCGGGAAAGTGAACCTGAGCGCATGCTCAAAATCCACCCCCTCGGGGCTGGTTAATACGACGCCTGCGCCTGCACCGTTGGCCGTTGAGGACCCATCAGTATGTACGATCCACTCCTCAGCAGGGGGCTCCTCTTCCCCTGAATGGGAGCATTCAGCCAAAAAATCGGCCAAGGCTTGGGCTTTGATGGCTGTTCTTGGCTGGTAAGATATCCCCAGCCCACTTAGCTCAATCGCCCATTTCAGCCGTCTCCCTGATTTCTCAAACTTTTCCAACACTTTTTCCAGTGGTTGGTCGGTGAGGACCACGACAGGATGCGCGTCAAAGTAGGGTCTGAGTTTCCTGGCCGCTATGATCACTGCGTAGGCGGCTTTTTCTATCAGGGGGTAATTTCTTTCGGCTGTCCCCAGGGCGTGACTCACAAAGTAAATAGGTTGCTGTGAGTTTGCTTCCTCCCTTAGGATTACAGCACTTACTGTCGTGTTTGTGACGGCGATGTACATATATAGCTTTTCTCCGGCTACCGGTCTTGCCAGGGTAGGGAGCTTTTTCAGGTGATCCTTTAATTGCTCGAAAGCTTTCTTCTGTTCGTCTTCCCATTTGAACTGTTTGTTGCCTTTTAATATTTTGAAGAAGGGGATGGACTTGTCTGCTCACCTGGCGATAAACCGGGCCAGGGCGGCCATTCTGCCTGTGAGCCTCTGAATGTCCCTGATGGTTTTAGGCTCCGGGAGGTCTAGGACCGCTTGTATTTTCTCAGGGTTGGCGTCTATCCCCCTGGAGCTGACCAAAAAACCTAGGAATTTCCCGGATCGGACCCCGAATGTGCATTTTTTCGGGTTCAACTTCATTTTATATGATCTCAGGGAAGAGAAGGTCTCTTGAAGATCTATCAGATGCTCCTTGTCCCCCTTACTCTTGACGATCGCATCGTCAACATAGGCCTCTAAGTTTCTTCCTTTTTGACTTTCGAAGACTCTGTCCACCAACCGTTGATAGGTGGCGCCTGCATTCTTCAGCCCAAATGGCATCATCTTGTACATGTAGGTGCCATGGCTGGTTATGAAGGCGCACCTCACTCTGTCTGGCTGCCGGAGGTACACTTGATGGTACCCTGAGAACGCGTCCAAAAAACTCAGGGTGGTGTATCCACTGGTGGCGTCCACTAATTGATCTATCCTGGGCAGAGGGTAGCAGTCTTTAGGGCAGGCCTTGTTAAGGTTGGTAAAATCCACGCACATTCTCCATGCGCCTGACGATTTCTTTACCATGACCACGTTTGCCAGCCATTCAGGGTAGTCACATACTTCGATGAAGCCTGCCTTCAGGAGTTTGTCTATTTCCTCTTTTATTGCCGCATCTTTCTCCGCGGACATGTTCCTTTTCTTCTGCTTTACAGGGCGAGCCTCCGGATTAATGTTCAGCTTGTGAACAATAAAGGCCGGGTCGACCCCTGGCATCTCGTCTGCAGAGTAGGCGAACACATCCTTATTTTCTCTTAGGACTGCAATTCTATCCTCTCCGCCAGTCTTAGTGCCACCACGACCCGGTTTGCCTTTGTCATTATATCTAACAACTACCGAGAGAGTCACAGGACTTACGCTGGCACAGACCATTGACTCAGAAGAACGAGCCATCTACTACATCAGCAAGAAGTTCCTAGAGTATGAATGCAAATATACCATGCTCGAGAAAACATGCGTGGCACTAGTCTGGGCAACCAAAAAGCTTCGGCATTATATGCTCAGCTACAAAGTACAAATGTTATCCAAGATGGATCCCATCAAATATCTATTTGAAAGGCCCATCCTCAACAGTAGGATATCTAGGTGGACTCTAATGCTGACAGAGTTTGACCTAAAGTTTTTACCACTAAAAGCCATCAAGGGCCAGGTAGTAGCCGAGTTTCTCACTGATAGCCACGCATCTGAATATGGACACACCGATACTTGGTTCTTCCCCGACGAAGACATATTCCATACTGACGCAGAAACATGGGATTTGTACTCGACGGTGCATCTAACTTTCTAGGATTCGGAGTCGGGATTCTTTTAATCTCACCAAAAGGGGAGCATATTCCTGTATCCATGAAGCTAGATTTCGATGTGACTAATAACGTTGCCGAATACAAAGCATGCATCCATGGGTTACAAGCCGCCGCCGATTTAGGAGTCACGAATCTTCGGTACATGGTGACTGATCCGTGGTCGTCAAGTAGGCTCTCCAGAAGTAGAAAACTCGGAACGCCAACCTCGTGGCCTACCAGGAGCAAGTATGGGATCTCGAGAAACAATTCCAAAAGGTAGAATATACTCCTTCGTTCATAATCTTTTGCTTCATTTCATTATTATTTGTGAGGTGGGTTTTACTGAAACGGAGCAAAAGATATTGAACGGAGGGAGTATATACTTGCCCTGAGAAGAAAATCAGTTCGCAGATGCACTTTCCAAATTGGCATCGCTGCCGAACATCCCCGATCACTTGACCATTATTGTAATCCCCTAGAAATTCTAACGTAATACAGTGGCGGTAACACTGTAGAGTTGAGATTAAAACACACTAACAAACTATATCTTATTTAAAGAAATGGCGGTGGTCGGGTTTCGTATTAATCCCGATGCCCACCCCTTACACATGGTTCGATGCATCCTTATTAATACCGAACCAACGCACCTTAAGCAGAATACAAGAGAAGGTATACCACAAGAATGACTAATATTTGTATTATCATGTTAAAACTTATTTGCTAATAATACGAATACTATCTAGTATTCTCTACTCTCCTACGTACATCTTTTCATGGCCTGTCTGTCACGTGCAATCGCATGCAAAGAATGTAAAAACAATTACTTCGACGACAAAACTTACATGTCCCTAAACAACCGACGTAGCAAAGGCATAAGGTTAATGTAATCCCCTAAAAATTCTAACGCAATACAGTGGCGGAAACACTGTAGATTTTGGATTAAAACACACTGATGTTCTAAATTTTACAAAAAAATGGTTAGTCCATACAATGACCACTTTGTACAAAAGAGCTAAAAATAAAAATTTTCTAAATGGGTTTAACAATCCGAAAATTAATATGTAATCCCCTAGAAAATCTAACGCGATACAGTGGCGGAAACACTGTAGAGTCAGGATTAAAACACACTGTAACTATGTCTTAGTAAAATTAAAATGCTAAAGTCAAACAATAGGGCTTAAATAAAATGGCCAAAATTTAAAACAATCCACAAAAGGGGTTTGAACAATCCGTAAGACATAATTATTAAAAATAAATATGCAGGATCCACACCGCTCGCTAGCCCACACCCGGAACATGTATACCTGCCATGTTAAAACATAACAACCACAATCGGTGGGGAGCAACGTCAACGTTCTCCCAGCCGTATAACATGATTTTAAAACAGTAATTACTAATATAGAAAAATAGTAAAAAGGAAAACAGTAAAACATCATATTAAAATAAGCTTTAGCGTAAAACAAAATGATCAAAAGGGTTTCCGAAGAAACATAAAAATATTTGCAAACCTGGAAACCAATTTATATCGATAATAAATAAAATATTCAAAATGGCGTTTATGGATATTCGGTTAGTGTGCACAAGGCTAGACTTTCACTAGGAATAATACTGGAAACTAGCTTCGAGAACTGTAGACTTAACTCATAACAGAATCCAGTCTCTAACTAGGCAACTCAACTATAACAGGACTGCGTGCAGCGAGGTCCTGGTTTAAGTAGTATACACCTCTCCTGGATACCAAATGTATCCAGTTCAACTGACGGCGACTAACACGATGCGATATCTAGCTTAAGGACACAATGCACACTCTCCTGGGCGAAACTACGCCCAGTTCAACGACCAAATGTGCCCCAAATGGGCACACCGGCTTTATAGTTGATGGCAAAAACGTACTTCCCAGACTGTATTACTCTAACCCCACACTTATCCTTATTCCATAACTCCAAAACAAAGCCATTATCGATATTCAAAAGATATAATCATTATAAATAATAAGAGAACAAAAGGAAAAAGGACCACTTTCCAAAAGAGGAAACTTTCTATTTTAGGAAACTTCTAAAAATAGCATCATATCAAAATGGCGAAAATATTAATTTATACTAATACAACATTTTTAGTAAACGATATAGATTTATAAAACTAATACTTTCGGCCTTAACGATATTAATTACCAAAGTGAACATTTAATTTTATGAAATTCTTAAAATATCGTATAAGCGTTATAAAATAATTAAAAACATCTTAAACATTTTAATATTACTAATTAGGGTGTTTTCAAAAGTTATAAAGCTAGAATTCCCTAATTATTATTAGTTTCGACAATAAAATTATAAATAGGATTTTACAGCAAACATCAAATTAAATATTTGAACGTCTTTATTTAATTAAACCAACAAATACATTTAGAGTATGTTAAAGGATGATTTAGCTCTTAAAGTTTCAGATTTAAATTCTTTCAAAATTGCTGGAAAAATAATTCTTTTAGGTAAGACGAAGCATTTTAACGATAAATCACAATTTGTCCGAAAATCAATACTTATTAATTAAAGAGTTTAATAAATAGTACAAAAATTACATAAAATAGTTAAAATATATTTATGGACATTCTGCCCAGAAAAGAAAATTTTCCAGAATCCTAAAACTCCGTTTTTAAAGCGTTTTCTCGTTAATCGTCCAATCTCGACAATAACGATTAATAAAAATAGTAATTACAAAACGGTTTAAGTATTAATATCCAAAAATTATTATTAAACCTAAAAATCATGATTTTCCAGAATCTACCATTTTTCCAGATTTCCAAAAAATCTAGATTTAATAAATCCCGTCAAAACCGTCTTTAAAACCCGTTTTCACAATTAACGATTCCATTAATAAAACTTATCGTCCCAAACATTTTATTAAAGCACTAAAAATTATAAAATTACATTTTATTATGAAATCATCAGAACCATATTTTTTCCAGATTTAATCCAAAGACCAAATATTGAGAATTTAAACAACAAACACGATTTTAACGATAAATGATGATTTAAAGTGATTAATTAATTCATCCACTTAACAATTCCGAAAAATTATGAATAAAATCTGAAATTTCTATTTTACCAGAAAGTTTCACCACGTCAAAAATCAGATTAAAATAAAATGGTTAAGTACTAGAAACAAAAATCGGCTTTCAATCTTCTTTGTCCGTAAACGGTAATAATTCAATAATCGATAACTAAAATATCAGAAAAATACTAAATTATTAAAAATCATCAAAAATATCATTTTTACAGAATATAAACATATATTACATGTTTAGGCCGAATATTACGATTTTACAAATTAATATGACGATTTAATCGTAAATCTCGTAAAAGCGATAAAAATACCGAAACATGCAAATTTTCAACTTTTAAAATTTTTCCAGATTATATGACATACATATATTGTCAAAAAGAAAATATAAAAATATTCATGCAATCACATAAATAAAATCATGCAATACCGAGTAACAACGACGTTACCTTCAATCCAAATCCGAGTCTACGATAAATTCGTCGGCTTCGGGGTCGACCAAGAATCCTAAATCACATGACATACATGGTACAAAAATACCATGAGAAAACTAAAAGAATCAAGGTAAATAACAATCGGAAATAACATCGATTATTACCTTAACGAAGGGAAAAGAAAGACGATAATTTAGAAGGTGAAAATAGGACGATCAAAGCTTGATTATGGACGAAAATGGTTGCTGAAAATGGGCAGGAACACCAGCCAAAAAGAGGGAGAAAGAAAAGGTTTTTGCTAAAATAAAATGGAAGAATGAATAAAGAGGAAAATGTGAAGATATATGGAATGAATAGTGACTTAAAAGTTGATGAAATCTAGGTACATTCACCTCAAAAATTTCAGCCAAGAGTGAATGTGAGAGGAGTGTGAAGAGTTTGTATTAATCCACCAAAATGAATGAAGAAAGAAATAAATATCTAATGTTTAACATAATAAAATGAAGTGTATAAAAAAAATGTAGTAGGGGTGAGCCAAGGGGGGTCACGGTCCAAAATGTGGGAAAATGTCCCAAAATAATTTGTAAATTGATAAAAAGAAAATCGTAAAAAACTTGTATTGATAAGAAGACCCTCGCGAAACAAACTACTCTCGCAGTATATACTATTCCTTCACAAAACAAAAACTCAAAACCCTAAACTCTCTTCCCTTAGCAGCGAACACCAAAAATTCACCATAAGTTAAAATTCTTTGCAAGAAACAGGGCGAGAGTATCGCGGACAGCCTATACGAGAGAGTTAAGGGTGGACGCCTAACTTTCAAAAGTGGCGCAGTTGCAACACACAGCAAAATCATTGATAAGAACAAGAAAAATAAAAAGAAGATGAAAATCAACTAAGCGGGTGATGAACAACAACCTCAAGAACTGGAATTCGGTAAGGTGATCGTAGATCAAGCCGCCATAGCTGGTTCAGGTGCATCTGGTGATGATATTTACTTAATCGACGCCGCGAAGAAGATGAAGTATGAGGAACTGTTCCCTGTTGAGACCAAGAAGTTTGGGTATGATCCCAATGCTAAGGTCAAGTATGCGGAAGATGCTCTTGATGATCGCATCAAGAAATAGGCAGATCGATATTGCAAGTAGACAAGGTTCGAAATATTACTCTTTTGTGACTATTTCAGCGTTGATTGAACTGAGACGGCGTATTTTGTGTAAATTTTGGTTAAAATTTGCGTTTTCATTTGTGTTTGTGATTTGAAATACTGATTCAATGAGTGTATTGTATTTGTGGTATCTGATGATTAAATTAGAAGAACCTTTAAATTTTGGTACAAATTTCTGTTATTTTGGTAGAATGAAATCCGTTACTGTATATTTTACTAATGTATTGTTATTGTTCAATCTAATTCGTGTGTTTGCGAACTCATAATGCTGTAATTAGTTGCTTATTTCACTATTCAGTTGATTTTCTTCAAACCCGCTAATGTTCTAGCTTAATTAATCATTACTTCCTCGTGGTGCTGATTTTTGACTTGTTGAATTGAATTATGTGTGTTTGCGCAGTCATATTGCTGTAATTAATTGCTCAGTTTACGATTCTACTGATTTTCTTCAGAACCGTTTCGATTCTGCTGATTTTCGCCTTATTGAATCGTATTCTGTGTGTTTGTGAACTCGTTGTGCTGTAATTAGTTTCTTAGTGTCTTAATTGACGATGCTGTTAATGGTATACTGCAGCACTAATTACTATTACCGTCTTCTCTTTGCAATTCCCCCCAACTTCTTGTACATATATTGTTTCTTTGTATCATATGTTTCTTTGGGTCATCCTTATCCTACTCCTAAAGTTTGCAAAGGCCCTGACTAGGCAGTAGGCTGTACTGTCATGTAACAACTGTTGTTGGCGGGGATAACATTGAATGAGTCTTGGCAGCTGGCGTCAAGAGAGCTATCGACTATGGGAGTGAGGTACTGAAGCAATCATTTCAGATTTTTTTATCCTTCATCGTTATATTTATATCCTTCATAGATGTGTAAATATATGATAATGGTGTTCTGTCACTCCTCATCCTTATTGTATGAATTTGGTTGATGTGATGAACGGATGAACTGATGATGATTATATGATAATGATTTCTGGTATGATGATGATGATTATATGATGAATGGATGCCTTTTTGTTGAAGAATCACGGATAAGTGTTGTTTCGGGGGCCACTGTTGCTGCGAAGACTGAGACTAAGAAGAAGAAGAGCAGTAGCAAGTTTGACCTACAAACACTAACAGGATGGTTGCTGAAGAAGGAGCAATCAGGCGTGATCGATGATGAGCTAACAATTGTTCTCTCAAGTATATCCCTGGCTTGTTAGCAATTTGCTTCTTTGGTACAGAGAGCAGGTGTCCAAGGTTCTACCAATATCCAGGGGGAGGATCAAAAGAAGCTTGACGTCATCTCCAGCGATGTAACCTACCCTGCCTTATACTATATTCATTCAGTGGATGTTGATGGAGAAGTTGAAAATGTATGTATGTATGTATGTATGTATGTTATGGGGGTTACATACAGGTGTTTTCAAACTGCTTAAGATCAAGCGGACGAACAGGGATAATAGCCTCAAAAGAAGAGAGTCACTTGACTGTTTCTGTTGCAGCTTATTTTCATTTTGGTTCTTAAACTCAGCTATACCAGCAAGCTTCTCAACCGCATCGACTACTTGTTCAACTCTTCCGACAGCTTCAATCAACAAAGTCACCAGTGTACCTACCGATAAAACATCCAACATAGATGCTTCGACAGGTGACTAACTTTTCATCATTATTTTGCTGAACTGTTTTTTCAGTTGTTTGACAGGGCAGTGTTTTCAGCGTGTTTTGAAGATCATCAACTGCAATGCTCATTTCGTCAACCAAAAAATCAATCCTCGTTAATCTCGTGTTTGTTCTGATTGTGGGGAATACTTCTTTCAAGACCCTGGAAGAACACCTGCTCAGCTTCATGAAGTACTCCTTGATGTGCCGCTTCAAATACTACTGTGCCTGTATTTGCAGTAACAGCAAAAATTCAGGTCAGTAAATATAGTGAATTCAGTTGAAGTAGGGGAATAAGAAGAAGTCTAGGACGATACGGTTTAGCTGCATCTCAGAGTCGATACAAGTGTTAAGGTTATCGATGAAATAAGCACAACTGCGAGCAGCTGCACCAATTACAAGGCACTGTTGCCATGGATATCCAAAGTTGAATCGGCCATGCAAAGGCTCCCATCTCGCTAAATTAGCCTGTAGGAAAATATGAGCATACTTCGAAAAACCAGTTTGAAAAGTTATGCAGATTTCAGGTAACTCAGTTTACATTACTTACCATAACTTCTTCAGTTGAGTTTGAGTTTAGAACACTCGTGTACACTAATAAGTTTTTGTTCAACTCATCCTCAGGAATGACAACACCATCTTCACTGCTAAAGTATTCCGCTATATAACATGTAGGATCAAACAAAGACGAAAACAACCCTAGTAAGTACTTTTTAAAAAAATCGTATATTTTGGATGAAAATTATACACCTTACCTTCTTAAGGAATTGACGAGTTTATCTAAGTTTTTAACGATCTGATTGAGAAGCTGACTACGAGCCCACGAAGTAGAAATCAGCATGTTTACAGGGATGCCCTACAAAGGTAGCTCCACTCTCTTCTAATTTTACTCCAATTTTAATTTCGTTCCACACGTACTAAATTCAGTAACCCCAATACGTACTCTATGTCTCTATATAGCTAAATACTACTCGTATATATTTATTTACTCATATTTGATATTACTACTTATTAAAAGTACGAGTATATCATTAGGAGTATTTTAAATTAAAAGAACTTATACAATGGAGTATTTTCAATTGTGATTTGTTAAACACGTACTACAGAATTTTGTGCCATTAGAGGGAGCATCTAACTTAACTCAGACTGCATGAGTGTTAATGGGCCTCATTTATGCAAGAAGGGTACGTACACTAACATAACGTACAATTTATATACTACTCCGTATCGTATGATATTTCTTTTATTATAAATTATTGATAGTCTCACACAATAATTACTCGTACTAATTAGGTGAATTCATCGGTAATAATGTCTTCTTTTCTCAAAATTATCACAAAATTATCCCAAGCCAATATCGCCTATTTTTTTCATTGATCGCCAGTAAAATGTTGAACTGTGCCTTGTTTTCTTGTTTGTTAAACAGAATCGCAGGAAGACAGTTTGAAATGGGACTGTGTAAGAAAAGATGTCTGTTGTATATGTGGTAACACCAACATCGATTCTTTATTGTACAGGTAAAGCACATGCATTGCCATTTGCAAGAATGCTTGCATGTCTTTGTGATGACTTGCTTGACTGCTTCTCATTTCCATTTTTTGGTCATATTACATACAGATGTCATCACATGTGCACGTGTCAAAGTGCGCGGATAACTTGGTTGCGGACGTCGGGAAGTGTCGAATGTGCAAGGCACCGGTTGTTGAGGTGGTCCATGCATATTTTATACAGTAGAATACTCCGTAACATGGGCAACGCGTTTTGGTATCGCAAAATATCGCAAAATTCAACATATATAGTTCCATGTAATTCCCTTAACCATATATAGAGTTGCTCAGGTATTTTCCTTGTTCTTAGCTTCTTCCTTCAAGGATGTACACACACTTGACACTACACAAAGAGGTTTTGGATTTGTGACATAATGCTTCTCTTTTCTCTCTAGTGGTTTTATTCGCGCCTATTTCGTAATTTTTTTGTAATTTAGCAGTTTAATAGACATATGGCGTACAAAGTAACCGATGTCTATACTATGACAATATACAAAGGGCAAACGAATAACCCATGTCTATATTTATAAATAGACATAGGGCGTACAAAAAACTCATGTCTATTTTTTTAATATACATGGGTCAATTCTGCAAACCTATGTCTAATATAAAAATAGACATGGGTTATTAGAAAAACCTAAGTCTATGTTTTAGATAGACATAGGTCGTACGACCTATGTCTAAGTATTTGACAAAAGATGAACTTAACATGGGTCGCAAAACCCATGTCTATTAGTGAAAATAACTCATGTCTATTTGATATTTTGTAGTAGTGGATCCACGCTACTCGCTAACTCACACCCAAACCCAGCAGCAAGTTACCTGTCATATTATAAACATAACAGCCACAATTCAGTGGGAAGTAACGACGACGTTCTCCCAGCCATATTACATGACATTAAAGCATAATTACAAATATATCAAAATAGTTCAAAATGGAAAACGTTTAAAAAGATATAGTAAAATAATTCAAAATGATTGACAACCTGCAATGTCAATATCAATCAATAATAATAACGGCGTTGTGGATATGAATCAGTGCAACAGATTAAACTTTCACTAGGAGAATACTAAAACCAGCTTCGAGAACTTAGTTCAAACAAATCAAACCTCGATCTCTAACTAGGCTACTCAACCATAATAGGACGGTGACTTATCAATGCGAGGTACTAGCTTAAGTAAATATGCACACCCCTCCTGGAACACCAAATGTGCCCAGTTCTACCCGACGATGTCTTACATGCGAGGTACGAGCTTAAGGTCAAAATGAACATACACTCCTGGACAAAAATGTGCCCAGTTCAACAACCAATGCATCCCGCTCGGATACACTAGCCTTATAACTGATGGCAAAACGTATACTCTAGACTGTATTACTCTACCCGTACACTTCCCTTATTCCATAACTCCAAAACAAAACCATTATCGAAATTCAATAGGAATATAGTTTGTTTTTCAAAAGAGGAAACTTTATAAAAATAGAAATCGATTAAAATAGGAGTTATGGAATAAGTACAAGTGTACGGGTAGAGTAATATAGTCTAGGATATACGTTTTGCCATCAACTATAAAGCTAGTGTGTCTATGTTGAGACACATTGGTCGTTGAACTGAGCATGGTTTGTGTTCAGGAGTGTGTATATTTTTGACCTTAAACTTAGATATCGCATCGTGTAAGTCACCGTCAGGTTGAACTGGATTACGGTTGGTGTCCAGGAGGGGTGTGTATTACTTAAGCCAGGACCTCGCACGCAGTCCTGTTATAGTTGAGGTGCCTAGTTAGAGACTGAAGTCTAATTTGTTTTGACTAAATTCTCGAACTTAGTTTAGTATGATCCTAGTGAAAGTCTATTCCGTTACACTGATTGATTTCCATAACGCCATTATTATTATGGATTGACATTGATTTGCAGGTTGCCAATCATTTCGAAGTATTTTACCGTATCATTTTAAATGTTTTCCATTTTCAACTATTTTGATATAATAGTCTTACTTACTTATTCGATCAACAAGGTAAGAATCCACCAAACTGTTAAAAGTCACATAATCATGCCACCAAAATTCCACAAATAACCACAACACGACCGAACTAGCTAACCAACAAGGCTCTAAAGCAATTCAAATCTCACCAGATTGTACTCGAAACATATTCCATGATTTTCGAGAAATGAACACTAAAAAAAATCCACCAATAACAAGCTCGAAAACGAAGTCCTCAAATTTAATAATGCCAACATGTTTTCAAACACGTCATTGGGATAAAGTTTCTTAAGTCCAATAAAGTTCTAATCACAAGGCTGCAACCAATAAATTAATATCCCAACGAAGCCACAATCTCGTTGATCTTAGGGTTCTTAATTGTAAATTCCGTTAAGGTGGGCTGCACTAATGTATTTCTCAAAACAAGTTTAGATCACTCAACTCAAAAGTTCATAAGTTTTGACCTTATCACAGATCTAATCCATAAAACCATGGCTTAGTCTATATCAACAAAAATTACCAAAAATATTAATGAGAACCTAAAATGGTACAACACTCAGGCTAACGATCTAAACGAGGTTCTATGATCTTTAAACGTCCACGGTACATCCATTAAGTACGCATTAGGTAGGATTCCCAAAAAAATATAAATTTATACTTAGCTTGGCACTAGGAATCCGTCAAATAAAATGTAATCTTACCATCCAAAACTAGTTCAATTTTAAGTACTCCTTATAATCAGGTAACCTATAACCCAAGGTCAACAGTTAAGGTACAATATCAATTCCATTGATTAACTAATACCATCATGTCAATCTTCAAAAGCTTTTACCAGGTTAGAAAACATGTACCACTCACAATCCTCAATCGTAGGTAATAAGAGGTTCCTAATCCTCAAATATCTTTAACTTCCAACAAGGTTTACTAAGACAAGAGTCGGTCTTACCAAAGAATCTCAAGAGGGAAGGTGGTAAAATAGGAGAATATAACGGAGATTTACTACAAGAATGGAGATGAGAATTTGTAAGAGAAGAATTAGGAAGAAGTTGAGGCTGGAAGAAAAGAATCAATGATCCTAGACTACTAAGGTCTTGAACTAGAAGAGAATCTACGGACCTCCAGAGTTCACAAAGGAACTCGCTGGATCTCTTCATCTTCTTTTAGAGGAACGACATACTAGGCTTGGGTCGTCACATCTGGATCGAAAGTGAGGTCATATATGAGTCTACTACACCATCATGGAACTGAAATCTACTTTTGATCGTCTGACCTTTAACTTGAGCAAACTGAATCTGAGCTGGAGAGTCACCATTGTATCTTACTTGTAGACCAAGTTTTCTACTCGAGTCATCAGTTGTGGAGAGTGCTATGTACTTCTTGCCCCGATGTGGAGCAGTATCAAGTCCACGTCTTGTCCACACATCTTCTTCTTGGGTAAATAAAACAAATATTCAATGCTAATCATTGAGTTACAAGAACATGTAAGCCTAACAGATAAGTTCTTACTTTGGTTTCTACCCATCTCTCAGTAATCTTTCATTAATGTTCAAATCATTTACTGGTGTTTTTCCTAGAATCAGGAGTAAGCGTCGGGAGCAACAATGCTCTGATACCAAATGTAATCCCCTATAAATTCTAATGCAATACAGTGGTGGAAACACGGTAGATTTGAGAGTAAAGCACACTGATGTTCTATAGTTTACAAAAAGAACGGCCAGTCAATACAAAGCCCACATTTTACAAAAGGGCTAAAAATAAAAATTCTTCAAATGGTATTAAGAATCCATACATAAACATAAATCAAGCAGAGTAGGATCCACGTCACTCGCTAGCTCACACCAAACCCCGGAACAAATAATACCTGCCGTGTTATAAACATAACAGCCACAAATCAGTGGAGAGCAACTCAGGTAGTTCTCTCAGCCATCTTATATAATATTAAAGCATGATGGTGCGATTTGTCGTCTATCCTACCGATCAAATATTTAACCAACTAATCCTAACGGTAGCTAGGGTAAGTCGGGTCGTGTCCACGGAGACGGTATTGTAGAGTCTAGACTAGGTCCACTCACAAACAAGGCTAAGTCACACAAACAAACACAAAGAAATGATAAATGACGAATTATGATGGGAGAAGAGGTAAGAACAAGACTAACAATGAATAAGCTATAACAAAGACTAATGAACAACTAAAGATTAAATAAGGAAATAAACTAGAGAATATGATCGACTAAAGAGATAGAGAATTCAAATATGGAAAAGAGTAGGGTTAGGTCGGCTTAATAAGCGTAGTAGGATG
This sequence comes from Agrostemma githago, assembly GCA_958450325.1. NCBI lineage: Eukaryota > Viridiplantae > Streptophyta > Magnoliopsida > Caryophyllales > Caryophyllaceae > Agrostemma > Agrostemma githago. Next base: position 41,943,869 of record OY288247.1, on the reverse strand, counting down.
ATTGGGTAATCAAGGTTGTAGGTGTCACTTGGTCACTAGGGTCGGTTTGCGCTCTCGCGCCAAAGCCAAAGTCCGTACTCTCTTGTCTAAGACTAGACACGAACATTTATGCAAGATACTACTCAAAACACAAACATTCAATCACAAGTTGGATACACAATGAGAAGGAGAGAGCAAGCATGAGAAGCATTGGCCACTACTACCCATACAAACAATACAATAACACATAGTGTGCCCAATAAGTGACTAGCAACAAATGAATCACCTTTACCCACAATCAATCCCTAATCACCCATAATCCACACTTATTCCCCTTAATAACCCCACAAGGAATCTACTCACTCATTCTCAAACTAACTACAACAATGCAAAGAGAAATCAACATAAACAACCAAACATTCATCATGAACAAACAAGAATAGATAAACAATATGTAAAGATTAAAACTTGATAAATAGACAAAGATTAAGAGAAGAGAAATTATACCCAACACAATAGGATGAAAAAGATGAGAACTTGAGTTAATAAGAAACCCAAATAAAACTCCAAGGTTGTCAAGCTTAGAATAATCTTCAAGAATCTTCTTAATACAAGACTAATTACAAGATTAAACTAAGATTAACTAATGATTAACTAGAGATGTAAGGAGGCTAATTCGGGTTTTGAATGCTTTAAAAGAGATCTAAAATAATCTAGGGTAAAGTATGGTGCTTAAACATTATAAAGGAGGAGTATTTATAGAGTTACAAGAATGAAGGAGGAGAAAAGAAACAATGCGGGCTACAACTGTCTCATCCCGTCCGGGACGAAATGGTCCCGTCTGGGACGGAGTGGTCCCGCCCAGGACGGATTGGTCCCGCCCGGGACGGAGCCAAAACAGAAGCAGTGCTAAATGCGCACCTCATCCCGGACGGGATGATTTCCTTCCCGTCGGGGATGAGTCTTGTAGGCCTCCAATATGATCTTTAAGGTTCCTCCTTGCTTCACATGGGCTTCTCATCGACTCTCGGGTCTCGGGATCGAGTCTAAGGGGCTCGGGATCGGGTCCCGAGGTCTCGGGATCAAATCCAAGGCATCGAGTGATCGTTCCTTCTCTTCGTTGGCTCCGAAAAGTGTATGTATTGAGTGGGAATCGCTCCAACTCTTCACGAATGGTCTCGAAAACCTGAAATGAACTAGAGGAAGCATAAGTAGCCCAAGAACCGCTCCCAAAGAGCGATTCCGCAAGGAAAAAGAGACCAAAACACATCAAATTAGGCACTACAATCTACACTTATCAACTCCCCCACACTTAACCCTTACTCGCCCTCGAGTAAGCACAAACTAACTACTAAACTAGCCGAGCGGGTATTAGCGCACCCTACGCCCTTTCAACTCACGCGAGAACACCTAGAGGATAAGTGCTCCCCGCAAGGCAAGTGAGGTCTTGCGACAAAACCGTGGATGCAACCGAACACAAAAACACATAAACAACAAACATACAAACAAACACACAAGAGGTTACACCCAAAAAGAAACAAATACCGCTTCCCTCTAAAAAGCGGTGGAAGAAGCACCGGTTTAGGACTCGAGGCAAGTGACAACGTTCCCAAGCTAGCAATACAAACCAAAATGGACTAAATCCTAATAGTATCACGATAAAGCAACAAAAAACGTTGGTAACTTACCTAGATTCCTCCTAACCTTCTAAGAACGTACTACGGGACGACCGGCGGGATGGAAAAAGGAATGAACCACGGTGTTAGTCGACACTGTAGGTAAGTGAGACCCCGCCCCCTTTAGCAATGAGCCAAGAGGGTCGTCCCACGCCCAAAACCGTCCAACTAGTCCAAGTAAAAAGGTGGATATGATTGCAAAATGAGGGAAGACCGACCACTACCACTATCATCCTTCCTAGGGACTCGGTCCTTTGGTAGGCTCTTCACGGTAATGATCGGAAAAAGGCTTATTATTGAGATGTGGGGATTATTTTTGTAAGACGGTTTTCTTTTGGCATTTTTCTTTCTTTTGCATTTTTGCTTCTTGTGTTGCTATGCCATTTCTTTTTCAACTTTTGTATTTTCATTTTTTTCTTTTTTTGCCTTTTTTTCTTCAATCTTTTCTTTCTTTCATTTTCTTTTCTTTGCCCTTTTGGTTGTAGGCATTTCTTCTTGCAACTAAGAAAGAGATTTCAACAATTTGCATCTTATTTTGTGGATATGTGTAGGAGGTAGGGAAATGGGTGAGTCGGGAGTCGCGATCCCCCTTCAAACCCACAAAAAGGGTGGAGAACTTGGACTAATCAAACAATTTCAAACACGGTCACCTAAGGGACGGGACTCGACAACCAAGGCCTTTTCACACCGTGGGTGGTCAAAATGGTCAAATGCAAATCCCGTAGTAAATCCCTAGTAATCTAGGTGGACTCAAGGTAAGAAACCAACGAAATCATTGATTTAGGGTCATTCTACTAGACTAAAGTCCAAGGCTCGATTCATGCTACTAGAGAGGGAAAGTAGACACTAGCACACTAGCCTCTAAACCGGGTTTTCGAAAACCGTTTACGCACTAGACACAAGTACACACCACAAAACAAAGACTCAACACAGAACGAAAGAAAAAGAAGCAAAAGCAACAAAACAAAAACAAAATAAAACGAACACATAAACAACACAAACCCCACCCAAGCTTCCAAACAAGTCACCAAATCGACCACAAGTAAGCACAAAGCTCCACCCGAGCACACCACATCACAATTTCCTCCAAACACCTCAAGAGACAAAGGGGAAAAAGGGATAAAAGATGTTACCGGATGTCTTGAAAGCTCTCCAAAGCTATCGGTGATTCAAGGAACCTATAAGGAAAAAGGAAGGCAAAACACGCACGACAAAACAAATATACGACACAAAAGGAAAACACACAAAAGAATTTTTTTTTGATTTTTGTGAAAATTTTTCAAATTTGTTAGGGTTTTTAAGGATTTTTCGAGAAAACTACTAAAATAAAACTAACTATGATAGAATATCGGTCCCCCACACTTAAGCCGAGCAATGTCCTCATGCTCGACCGTAGTGTATGGAGACAAAAAAAGAAAAGAAAAAAAATTACGAAAATAAAGCTAAAAATCAAAAAGAAAAGTGGAGAAAAGGGTAGAATGCGTCCGGCCGGGGTGTAGTCAAGTCACCATGGGCCGAGACGAGAAAAGATATGGAAAGGGGGAGAAATAAAAAGAAAGATATAAAAGGAAATGGGTGGGGAGGACTAGGTGTAATCAAGTCACCTAGCCCAGATTCCGCCCAAATCCGACTAAATCCTACAAAAAGGGTGAAAATCTTGTAAAGTTGGATTTTGAAATGACTCTCGATGTAGTTACGTCATCGAGAGTCGGGAGTAACAAATACCAAGGCCCCGAGGGCCACCATGACACAAAAGTGTATAAGAGGAGGGAATAAACAAATGAAGATAAGCTATAAAAGACGGAAAAGAAAGGATAGTTGTCGTACCATACGGTTAGCAACTCACTCGCTCCATCGTCTCATAATTCAATATCGGCACGTAGCTAGTCGTCGTCGTTGCTATTCCCCTCCAATCACGATACGGTTCCATGGTTGGAGCATAAAGGTATAAGGAGGTGGGTTTTGATGTGAAAGTGGGTGTAAAGGGAAGAGAAAAATGAGGTAAAAATGTGTATCTGAGGTGTAGGGGTCATATGATGAGAGCAAGGATAGGGAGTTTGGGAGGGGGTATAAAGTGGTAGGGTGGGCTCGAACGACGAAGTAAAGGCCAAAGGAAGAACAGGGGTCCATCTCGGTCGGGATGGATGGTCCCGGTCGGGATGACCTGCCCGTCCCGGTCGGGAAGACCTCGTCCCGGTCGGGATGGCACTCCAGTAGACCCAATTTTTTGCACACCCATCCCGAACGGGATGACATCCTTCCTGGTCGGGATGGCTCATCCTTCCCGGTCGGGATGCACTCTTCTCGGCCGGGAAGAGTCCTTTAACCCTCTATAACTCCCAAAGCTCGTTCCAAGCTTCCAAAAACCGACTCCCCTTTGCACGATCCAAGCTCTAACAATAAACCCTCCTCTCTAGGATTCATCTTCACTTTGTACCTACCAAACAAGCTCAAACACAATCATCAAAGTCCCTCCCTCACATCACTCAACAAAACACCAAATCACAAGAATTTCACAAAATCTAAAAGAGTAAGAAAGAAATATATACAATAAGAGGGTTCTTTTGGAACTCCGTCAAACCAAGGATGGTGCACTCTTCAATTCTTTTTCAACAACACTATAACCAATTTCATCTCCATCAAGAGCTCGAAGAAACAAATCGAAGGCTCTTGCAAAGTCTTCAATCAAGCTAGTGGAATACCAACCTCCACTCCAAAGATCGTCATGGCCTAGTCTCGACGTTCCCGGGGCATCCCGATCTACTAAGTTCAACGGCTTGAACTTGTACTTTCGATCCTTCGGTATATACCCAAACGTCCATCTATCCTCATGTGGCCCCAAGGGAGGCTCATCTTTCTTCTTTTCATTGCACTTGTCTTCAAAGTCATGATATGGGCACGTATCCGCCCCAATCTCGGAATCATCATCCTCAATCGCATAGAAATCGTTCTTCAAGCTTTCACTTGTCCCATCCCCTAGACCGATGTCCTTCATGGCGGTGATCATTTTACAAGACTCATCATTAGTAGGCGAAGTGTTGCCTTGGAGGTCAAACACGAGCTTCTCGTCGCCTAGCTCAAATGTGATCCTACCGTTCTTCACATCGATCATAGCACCGGCGGTGTGTAGAAATGGGCGCCCAAGGATAATGGGAGTGATAGCATCTTCCCGCATGTCGAGTACAAGAAAGTCGACCGGAATGAAGAACTTTCCGATTCCAATTGGCACATCTTCAACATCCCCAAAGGTCGGTTGAGAGAGCTATCTGCCATTTGGAGTGTAATGGAAGTACTCTTGAGCTCCTTCATCCCGAGTCGCTCACAAATGGAATAGGGAATGATGCTTACACTCGCACCCAAATCACATAATGCTCTCTCAATCTTGAAGTTGCCAATGGTGCAAGGGATCGAGAAACTACCCGGATCCTTCAACTTGGGAAGTGTAGAACCTTGTATAAGCTCGCTCACCACTCTTGTGAACGCTATCGTCTCTTCCTTGTCGACGGATCTCTTCCTAGCCAATATTTCTTTCATGAATCTTCCATATGCCGGAATTTGGGTAAGTAGCTCGGTAAATGGGACACTCACATCCAACTTCTTCACAATATTAAGGAACTTGTCATATTGGCTATCCACCTTGGTCTTCATTTGCCTTGTTGGGAAAGGCAACTTGATTTGAATCTTGTTTTGCTCAATAGGGGTGGACTCTTCAAATGACACTTTCCTTTTACCCTTGTATTTTCCTTGAAGTGGGGGAAGCTTGCCTTCTTGGGGTTTGTCAATCTCCCATAAGACTTGCTCCTCTATTGGATTTCCCAAGCTTTGATCTTCTTGAATTGGAGGCACAACTTCTCTCATTGGTACATGCTCATTAGGGGGTGGGGGAGAGTTATATGATGAACCACTCCTCAAGGTAATAGCATTCACATGCTCAAATTTCGCTATTTCACCTTGAGGACGTAATTGCCCCTTTTGCCTTGAAGAGCTACCCGAAGCAAGTTTAGCTATTTGGGTCTCGAGCATCTTCACATGAGCATCTCTTGCCAAGTTATCCCTTTGAAGTTGAGTAATGATTTCTTGTTGAGTTCTTTGTGTCTCCAATTGACTTCTTTGCATGTCCAACATTGACTTTTGCATGTCAAAATCCCGAGGAGGAGATTGTTGGTTATAAGGAGTATTTGTGATGGCTAGAGGAATGCCATAATCATGAGTAGGAAACCGACTCCTTGGCTTGCTTTCTTGTCGATTGCCTTGAGTTGCTTGTTGTTGTTGATGGTTCCCTCGGAACCAATGAGAATTGCCTTGAATAAGGCCTTGATTGTTGCCATGGTTGAAATTTTGATATCCTTGATTGAAGTTCCCTTGTTGGAACCCTTGATTGTTGTTGAATGTACCTTGGTTATTTTGCTTGAAGTTGTTGAAAGGCCTTGGGTTGCCTTGATAACCTTGGTACCCTTGATTATTGTCCCTTAAGGGAGGTGGAACATAAGGTCGGTGTTGTAGAGCTTGTTGTTGAGAAGCTTAATGGGAAGCTTGGTACATATTAGGATAAGGGGCACCTTGTTTGACCGCTTGAAAGGCGTTCACTTGCTCAATACTTCCCCTACAATGCATAGGCTCATGTCCAACTATCCCACAAGTGTCACACATCCCATAATAAGGTGTATGAGGCACAATTCCCAAAGCATTTACTTCACAAATCGAGTGTTGGTTGGAGGAACTTGCGCTTTGAACTTGATTGAGGTGGCTTTGGAGCTTCTTGTCAATGGTCTCCATGTGAGTTTTTAGTTGAGCCCCAAGGTCAATCCTTAGTTGTGTGATAGCATCGAACTCATGCCTACCTCCTCGATTCGCCTTCCTAGGTCTTGAGTATTGGGAATTGTGGACCGCCATCTCTTCAATTCTTGACCAAGTTTGGTCATCATCCACCTCGGTAAACCTTCCATTAGATCCCATGTTAAGAATGGCCCTTGAGTCTTCATATAACCCGTTCCAAAATAGTTGAACAAGGAACCATTGTGAAAGACCATTGTGAAGGCAAGAGCGGATCAAGGCTTTGAATCTTTCCCATGCTTCATAGAGGCTTTCTTCATCACGTTGTTGGAATCCCGTGATAGAAGCTCTCAATAGATTTGTCTTCTCCGGGGGATAGAATTGTTGGTAAAAAGCCAATGCTAGCTTCTTCCAAGTATTAATACCAAGAGTCGCCTTGTCTAACCCCTTGAACCATTGCTTTGCTTTACCGATCAAAGAGAAGGGAATAGTACCCACCGGATTTGGTCTTGGGTTATTCCCGGTTGTGAAATAGCATCGCAATAATCCGAAAAGGTTTCCATGTGTTGATGGGGATCTTCGGTTGGTAACCCATTAAATTGACTTCACTCGACCAATTGGATAAATTGGGTCTTTGCCACGAAATTGCCGGTATATGCCTCCGGTAAAGCGGTTGGACCGGGCAAGACATCCTCCGTAAACGTCGAGTGTGAAGAGAACTTGGGCATTATTGGATATGAGGGAGAGGACGGTGTAGATGGTGTTGATGTAGAAGTAGAAGGGGAACTAGTTTGAGAAGTACCGAAAGGATTTATGAAGATCCCTTCGGTATTGCCTTGAGGTTGCTCGATAAAGTCGGATCCTTGAGCTTGTTCTTCGGTGGTATTGCTAGCACTTGGTTGAGAGATTCTAAACCGACCAATTGTCCGTTGGCGAAAGGCTCTAAAGAGTCTTTCCGGCTCTGGATTGAAGAGAAAGAATTCACCTTCCCCCTAGGCATACACTACACACTAGAGCAAACGTGAGAACACCTAGTGCTTTATGGGAACTAGGCAAAGACAATAAGCAAGCACTTCCCCAAAACAATGAGAAAAAGAAGCTAAAGAAACTAAGAAAAACTACACAATATGCACAAGAGATATAAGAAGAGCACAAGAGGGGTAACTAAGTCTAACTAATAAGCAAACTAAGTCTAAACATGCACCGTCCCCGGCAACGGTGCCAAATTGATGGTGCGATTTGTCGTCTATCCTACCGATCAAATATTTAACCAACTAATCCTAACGGTAGCTAGAGTAAGTCGGGTCGTGTCCACGGAGACGGTATTGTAGAGTCTAAACTAGGTCCACTCACAAACAAGGCTAAGTCACACAAACAAACTCAAAGAAATGATAAATGACGAATTATGATGGGAGAAGAGGTATGAACAAGACTAACAATGAATAAGCTATAACAAAGTGTGGACATGACATAGGTCCACCCCGACGCGGCGAAGCGCGGGTTTTGGGGAGGCGATGAATTTCCATATGAGATGGATCGAATAGAATTTTAAATCGAAGTAGGAGTCGCCACCGAATTTTATGGTTATTCGGAACCATTCGAACCCACTCTATGTCGTAGTGGGCCATACTTAAAGCCTGGCCCATTTCCGATGTCAGAGTTTATCGGGTTCGTCCCTTAGCATATCGATACCGATGCCGACTGGGCGGTTAATCGTATACTGAATGACTCTCGTTGCCAATGGTTTCGGACATCCGGAAACCATGGTTCTGAGTAAGGGGTGAGGGTACGTGTTGGGAAGTTCAGCGAGAACACCCAACCCCGCCCGCACTTAGCGGCCTTTACTAAGATATCGTTCGATTTTGGTGTACACGCGTTAGTTCGACGATGAAATGATATGCAGAGATTATTTTCCTAAGACATGTGAGGAAAATAAATAAATGGGTTGCTAAGTCGTTTAATGCATGTTAAACTACTAACGTCGAAGTTATTTTAGCATGTGGGTTCGTTTTAGTCTAATAAAACGATAAAAATAAAATATGAGAATAAGTTGCTACAAACACGAGAAAACGAGTTAGTAACGATTGAAATAATGATATATGAAATCGAGAAAATAAAAAAATCAATCGAAAACTGAAAAATATTATTAAAACGTTGTTTTGTATAAAAAACGATGTTCGAGAAAAATAAAAAAAACGAAAAAAGATGTGTTTGGGCCGAGAGCCGCGCGACTCGCCCGAGACCAATGCGGGTCGCGTGGTGGCCTGAAATCGACACGGTTTTTGGGAAATTTTTTGATTAAATCGCGTACGAATATCGCATAATTCGTACTCGACTTAATATTCTCGATATTCGTTATATTCGAAAGTTGATTATCAAATATTTAGAATAGTTTTGGAAAAGATGTAAATTTAGAAATCGTTTCGTAGAATAATAAAAATAAACGAACGAAAAACTAAAAAAATAGAACCGGATCAGACTCGTGCGCGAGTCGCCTGGACCGGGCGCGACTCGCGTGCGGGTCTGATTTTTTATTATTTTTTGTTCGAAAATCGTTAACTTTATAAATCGCGTACAAATATGGATTAATTTATACTCGGTTTATATTTTCGATATTCGTCGTATTCGATATTCGATTATGAAATCGATATCGAATATTCGGAATGACTTTAGAAAAGGTTTTGAAAAAGTTTGTTTTGAACGAAAAATAAGAAAAAAGAATTTTTGAACGAAAAGTTGTAAAAAGGATTTTGAACGAAGAAAAATAAAATGAAATCGTCGAAATCTTAATATAATTCTTTTTGATACGATATTCGATTATATAAAATCGATATCATACTTTAAGAATATTCGATATAGGAAAATAGTTTTAGAAGTATCGATATTAGAAAATAAAAAAAAGGACCGACACAAGACCCATAAAAACGAGATAAAGGAGAGAGAAAAGGGAAGAGACGGGTTTGATATACACCCTCAACCTACATGCTTTGTGTTCTCGGTATACGGCTCGTCGGACGGTGGCTTAGGCACGGGAGCGTCGAGATGATGTGGGTGAGTTAAGGTGTCGATTTTTGGAGCGTTTTTGTGTGTGTGTGAGGCGTGGGATCGGCCGGTTTGGACGGGATCGGTTTCGTCGGTTTTTCGGAATTACTTCGGGATTACGTCGGGACTTCGAATGTCGTTTTTTGGCTGCTGAAACCTTAGGATTTTCTCGGTATTTTTGGTGTGATTTCTCTGTGTATCAATCGTGTCTTATTGGTTGAAGGGAGGGTCCTATTTATAGGAACCGAGGTGATCTTACTTGTGCGACAAGAAACACCGGTTTGGATAGGAAATATGAGAGTTCGTGAAGGAATAGACTTCTCGTTTCTTAGAGAAGAAGCCAAAAACTTGGCTGGCTGGGGTGATATCTCGGCTGTTTTAGCCGAGTATCTGAGCTCGGGTGGTATTCCGTTTCGATTTCCGGATAGAATTCCTACTTGAGATCGAATTCTACCTTAAACGAAATTGTTTAATATTTGTGAAGGCTGATTTTTGTAGGAATTTGGATAGAAGTGGGACGCGTGAGACATCACGGTCGGTCCACAAGTCTCGGGAAATATCTTTGACCGGATTTTGACTCGGTCGCTAAAAGACGGTTTTACCCCTGGTGACGGTTTCGACCCAAATTAGTGTTATTTGACTCGAAACGACCCACTGGGCCTGGATTGGTCCGTTTCGCGAGATTTGTACTCCTTAAAATGTCTAAACCAAATGTCCATGATTACAAGCCCATATCCGAGTCTGTCAAAGCACATTTACGTCCTATCATCATCGGGTGTTTGGCGGGAACTACTATAGACACCTGGCGGTCAAATGTGGGTGTCTACAGAGCCCCCACTCTGACTGAGGCTTGGACAAGGCAAAAGTCAGAGTAGCCACCAGGTCAATCAAGGATTAAAACCTGGCAGACTTCCGATCGGGTCGTTTAGGGTCCATTAGACCTGCGTGAAGGGCTCGCCAGCCACGGAATAGAAATATACCTGAGTTGATGTTGATAGTGTCGCGGGAGCTTGCCTAGGAAGCTGTGGGTATACCTGTTTGCAGATATATCCTCTCTTAGAATTGCGCAGGAGTTTTCCCACTAGGGAACTTAGAATTCTCGGGGAGTCTTGAGTGTACCTGTATGCTGACATAATTTGTATGTAACATTTAGGCGAAACACTGTCTCGTGCTGGGGAAAAAGATTTTTCGAAAATTTTGAAAATAAAAAGGCTGAATTTTTTTTTTTGAAAAGTTTGGAAATAAGGATGCTTGGGATGATTTTAATTCCTAATCGGATTCTGACACGGATATTTGGAATTTCCTCGTATGCCTAGGTGAAGGAGGAAAGTTGGTAGAATCCTATTCCTGTGATGACTAGGAAGAGGGGTATTCTCTATTATAAATAGAGAGTTGTGGTTCCTTTATTTTTCATATTCCCACCCAAATCCTTTCTTTTATCTCAAAATCCCTTAGACTTTTAGGATAAAAATAAAAGAAACTATTCTCGCGATGGGTATTGATCACTTGACCGCAATGCTTCATGCGTGGGCCCATGATTTTCGAGATGAAGACAGAGTTCAGTTAACTCAAATGGGAATTGTGGCTTTATTCCCACTCCAGCGACTTAGGGTAGATTCGCATTTTCTTGATGCTTGCTTAGTCTTTTGGGACACTACCTTTCATGTTTTTGCATTTCCTCGAGGAGAAATATGTCCTCTTCCTGAAGAGATAGCAGCTATTGGAGGGTGGTGCCCTAATACTTGTCCTGCTATTCCCCCATTTTATCCCGATCCAAGGAGGAGGTTGAGGGATTTTCTAGGGTTGTCACATGCTGAGACAGCCCGTATGGTGAAAGGAAATTCAGTTTCCTTATTTGACCTGGCTGATAAATTTATGAACCCAGTGGGTGAAAGAATTACTTCTACCCATAGGCGTAGGGCCTTTGCTTTTTGTATGCTGCATAGGTACGCCTTTGAAGGTCGAATGGATGCTGACTCATGCTTAGGTGAGATCAGGCTGATCAGCATAGTTGATCAGATGGAGACAGGCCACAGCCCAGCTTGGCTGATAACTGGGGAGATTATTATGGGTCTTGACGCTAGGAGGCTTGAACCAAATCAACAATTGACAGGGAGCATTCGTCTTTTGCAGGTATTTAATCTTTTTCCTCGAATAATTGCCCGATTTTCCTGATTTTTCCCGAAATCTTCAATTTTCCGGTTTTTTCGAATTTTTCGATTTTGCCGAATTTTTCGAAATTTTACGAAAATTCTTAATTTTTGAATTTTTTCGAAATTTCTGAATTTTTACGAAAATTCTTAATTTTTCAGATTTTTCGAATTTTTCGAATTTTTTAATTTTTTGAAAGTTTTTGACTTTTCGAAAATTTTGCAGACCTGGTTATTCGAGCGTCTGTCGATCATGGAGCCCCCGGTGAACATACCTAAATATCGGAGTAATCAGATTGGTTCAAGGTCTCGCCGAATAAGACCAAGTCATCCCGTAACTCAAAAATTTTGGGATGAAGAGCTAACATTTCATGGTGGGCCTTTGATCCGGTGGAACGTCATTTGGTGGTTCCTTTCAAGGCTGACGGGATTAGCTAGGAGAGACAAAGCCCGTTACCTGGTGATCTTGTCCTTAGACTGGACGGTCCATATTTATCCGGACCGTATCTTAAGACAGTTCGGTTCGTTTCAGGAGATCCCTGGGACTGAGGCAATAATTAGCGTTTCGATCCAATTGACGGACGCTATGTGTGACACGTGGCTACAGCGCTGGTTTACCCGTGTCATATGGACTATACCTCGCCCTTGTCAAACCACTTGGGTTTCTGAATCATATCGCAAATGGGCTTCTGAAGAATCCGAGGAGGCCCGTAAAGCTTTGAAAACCGAAGAAGCTCTTGATTTGGCCCGCCGGGAATCGGCCAAAAATAATAGGCGGTTCTTCGAGGAGACTCCCATTACCTTTGCTGAATCTGGGTCGGATTCCAAGTCAAAACCTAAGACTCAGACTAATGAGACTGGTGCTAGTGATTTGGAGGGAAGACTCGGACCGAGGATGGCGGTTCGAGATAGGCTAGGCCTGCGTGATAACGAGGTGACCGGGGAGTCGAGTTTGAAGAAACGAGCCCGGGCTAAGGAGGAGCGTTCACCTCCACCTCGACGCCGATGGACCGAAAAGGAGGCTAAGGGCAAAGGAAAGGGAAAAATGCCTTAGTTTTTATTATTTAAGTATTAATACTATTTATTTTGTGATGATTTTTTGATTTTGATTTTTTTTGTAATTTTATTATTTTAAATAAAGAAAGGTTTATTAAAGAGCCGTTCCTATTTTTTTCGATTGCAGTGGTTGTGCCCTTTTGAGGGGCTGCCTACGTATCCACAATAAATGGAATCAAACCAAACGTAGTTCAGACTGAATTAATTTGCAATTTCGAAATACATCAAGACTATTGGTTCAAGATGTTTGAAACAGTAGAATGAATAATTCTAGCTTTTGACTTTGTCTTTAAAAGTTTGAAAAAATAAACTCTTGCGAATGACATTGAGAAAGGTGGGTTAAGGGTAATAGCGCTTCAGCTGGTCCAGGTTAGTTGGGTTGACAAACTCGTTCCCGTCCAGATCCGTTAGCATTACCGCTCCACCTGATAGAATCTTCTTTACCAGATATGGCCCAGCCCAGTTAGGTTTGAATTTTCCCCTTGGGTCCACCGGTAATAAGGCTCGAACCGATTTGAGGACCAAATCCCCTTCTTTGATGTTTCTGGGCCTCACCCTTTTGTTGAAAGCCCGTTGGATTCTCTTTTGATAGATTTGAATATTATTGAGGGCACGAGATCGTCGTTCATCTAAGAGGACTAGCGAGTCATATCGCGCTCGAACCCAATCAGCTTCAGGTACTTGGCTTTCAAGTAGGATTCTGAGTGATGGTACTTCTAACTCAACAGGTTGGACTGCTTCCATGCCGTATGTAAGGTAATACGGTGTTGCCCCGGTCGCAGTACGAATCGAGGTTCGATATCCCCAAAGAGCAAATGGTATTTTGTCGGGCCAGTCTCGATAATTATCAGCCATCTTTTTGAGTATGGTGACAATTGTTTTATTAGCCGCTTCTACCGCTCCATTGGTTTGGGGTCGGTAAGGTGAAGATGTATGCCTTTGAATTTTGTACTTGGTTAGCAAGGCTGCCGTTTCGGCTTGAAAATGGGTCCCGTGGTCACTAATGAATTCGTGTGGGATCCCATACCGGCATATTATCTTATTTTGAATGAACTTGGCAACATGGCTAGCGTTGAGAATACGGTAGGATTCAGCTTCGACCCACTTGGTGAAATAGTCGATTGCTACCAAAATGAAGCAGTGTCCTCCGGTTCCCGAGGGGTTTATCTTTCCGATTATGTCGATTCCCCATGTTGAAAACGGCCATGGTGATGTCATGGTGTATAGCAAGGATGGTGGCATATGTTGTACATTGGCAAAAATTTGACAATTGTGGCAATGTCTAACATATTGTTGACAATCGGTTTCCATGCTATTCCAGTAGTAACCGAGCCTCATGATCTTTCGGACCAGCATTTGGGCGTTCATGTGTGGACCGCATTCGCCATCATGGACTTCAGCCATAACTTTTTCGGCGTTGGTTTTGTCGACACATCGGAGGAGAGCCCCCTGTGCTGTCTTTTTGTAGAGTTGCCCACCGTCGGTGCGGATGAACTGGGTTGCCAGTCTTCGCAGGGCCTTTTTGGCTCGGTTGTCAGCTCCGGGTGGACATTCCCCGGTTGCTAGGTATGTCAGTACAGCTTGATACCACGGCTCGGGATCGGGTATCTCGACTTCCTCGATGTCGTGGATGTATGCTGGCTCGGATAGTCTTTCGACGCAGACTGGCATACTGGTCATATGGTCGGGAATGTTTAGCAAAGATGCCAGTTTTGAGAGTGCATCTGCGAATTGATTTTCTTCCCGAGGTAGGTATATATATTCTACCTTGTGGAATTGCTTCTCGAGATCCCGTACTCGTGCTTGGTAGGCCACGAGATTAGCATTTCGAGTTTTCCATTTTTGAAGCGCTTGATTAATGACCAGGGATGAATCACCGTGTACTCGGAGGTTTGTGACCCCTAAGTCGGCGGCAGCTTGTAGCCCGTGGATACATGCTTCATACTCAGCGGCGTTGTTAGTGACGTCAAAGTCTAGTTTGATGGATACGGGAGTATGTTCCCCTTTTGGTGAGATTAGGAGGATCCCGACTCCAAATCCTCGAAAATTGGATGCCCCGTCAAAGTACAAATTCCATACTTCGGTATCAGTGTGGAAAATGTCTTCGTCTGGGAAGGACCAAGTGTCGATGTGTCCTTCCTCGGTTATGGGACTGTCAGCGAGAAATTCGGCTACTACTCGTCCTTTGATGGCTTTCAGTGGTACGAATTTTAGGTCGAATTCTGCCAACATGAGAGTCCATCTTGATATCCTGCCGTTGAGGATGGGCTTTTCGAAGAGGTATTTGATCGGATCCATTCTGGATAACACCTGCACCTCGTGACTGAGCATGTAATGCCGGAGCTTCTTAGTGGCCCAGACCAAAGCTAAACACGTCTTTTCGAGCATAGTGTACTTACACTCGTACTCTAAAAACTTCTTGCTGATGTAGTAAATGCCCCGTTCTTCGGAATTGACCGTTTGGGCTAGCATAGCCCCCATGGCTGTATCTGTCGTGGTTAGGTATAGCGACAAAGGTAAACCGTGCTGAGGTGGCATTAGGACCGGTGGTGAGGCCAAAATTTCCTTGATTCTATCGAAGGCTGCTTGACATTTGTCATCCCATAGTAACCGTTCTCCTATTTTCAGCTTCTTGAAGATCGGTTCACACACCATGGTTAGCTTTGAGATGAACCTACTGATATATTGGACTTTTCCGAGAAACCCTCTTATCTCTTTTTCAGTTTTAGGGGGCTGCATCTCGGTGATGGCCTTGATTTTGGTTGGATCGACTTCTATACCTCGTTGGCTGACGATATGACCCAGTAATTTGCCAGATGTTACCCCGAAACTGCATTTCTGAGGGTTTAGCCTCATGTTGTATTTGTGTAATCGGGTAAAGAACTTTCTCAGGGCGGTGATGTGACCGTCCCTGTCTTTGGATTTGACGATCATGTCGTCCACATAGACTTCCACTTCCTTATGCATCATGTCATGCAATAAAGTCGTGGCGGTTCGTTGATAAGTAGCCCCGGCATTGATGAGACCAAATGGCATAACCGTATAGCAATAAGTACCCGAAGGTGTAATGAAGGTGGTCTTATCCATATCTTCTTCTGCCATTTTTATCTGATTGTACCCCGCATACCCGTCCATAAATGATAGAAGGGCATGATCTGCTGTGTTGTCCACCAGTATATCGATGTGTGGCAATGGGAAATCGTCTTTCGGGCTTGCTTTGTTAAGATCCCTAATGTCTACACAGACTCGAACCTTACCATCCTTTTTAGGGACTGGTACTATGTTTGCAACCCAATCTGGATACTCAGAGACTCGTATAAACCCAGCTTTGAATTGTTTGTCGACTTCCTCTTTGACTTTGAGGGACCATTCGGGCCTCATGCGTCGGAGTTTTTGTTTAACCGGCTTGAACCCTTCCTTGATCGGTATATGGTGCTCGGCTATTTGGCGATCAATCCCCGGCATGTCCTTGTAGGACCATGCGAAGACGTCTTTGAATTCTTGAAGGAGAACTATGAATTGTTGTTTCTCCTCGGGATCTAAGGATAGTCCTATCATAAGCATCTGAGGCTCTAAGGTTGTTCCCACGTTGATGGATTCGGTGTCTTCGATTACCGGATTGCGGGATTCCCTTTGCTCTAGTTGCTCGATCAGATGTGGGGGTAAAGATGCCTGTTCGTCGGGCTTCTCAATGTCATTGCACATAAAATTTTTGAAATTTTGAAAATGAGACAAGTCGTAAGCAGAACGGTTGTTATTATTGATCATGAATTGAGAAAAGAGCTCGAAAAGAGCTGCCATCTGATCACTAGTCAGTGGCGGGATAGGTAGGGTGCCCGGGACAGACCCCGAGGCACCTGGAATGGCTAAAGGAAGAGGGGGAGTTACAGGACTGACCCTAGCACCAGACTCACTAGACTCAATCTTAGACTCTGACTCGGACTCCGACTCAGACTCAGACTCAGATTCTGGCATCTCTCCTTCTCCTGTGATCAGCTTGTAAGTTTTCCCTTGACTGTCAGTCCATTTGACAGTCTTCCTCCAAGCTCTGGTTCCGGACCCGACCTCCGAGATTAGCTTGGACGGATCAAAGGTGCGACTGCGGAGTATGAGGCTGACTAGCTCTTCCTTCGGCGTTGGAACTGCGAGTTCTTCTCCAAAAAGTAACCCTAGCGCGGGCTCGGCATTCTTAGCATCTTCGGATTGGATGAGAGCGAAGATGTCGTCTGGTATGTAGTTGCAGTCCTAGGCCAAGTGGGCCCCAGGGCGTGTGGGCCGATATAGGCCGGTCTGAGCAGTCTCGAATACTGGAGTGACGAAGGTGACCTTACTGGTTTTAGTCTGACCCATGTTTTCCGGAGTTAGGGTGTAGCCCAAGCCTGTTTGAGTCCTCCCATTGTCCAGAACTTCGAGAATTTTTCCTGCGGGGAGATCGGGCCTTGAGGTAACCCCTGGTAGAAAGCCCAGATTCTGTAACATTCGGTCTAGGGGGACGGTGAAGTAAGGACGGAAGAGATGATCTTCTTCGATGGCTCCTATGAAATCGAACCCCCATAGATCGGTGCGGCCCGAGGTGTTGCAATTAGCCACAGTCATGGGTGTGGCTTCTATAGTGATGACGGTGTCACGCAAAGGCAGCTTGATTTTCCGATGCAAAGTGGAGGATACGGCTCTGGTTGCATGGATCCAAGGTCTTCCTAAAAGAAGGTTGAAGGAAGAAGTCACGTCAATCACTTGAAATTCCAGCTCTTTCTCTATCGGGCCCGTTATGATAGTGAGTTTCGCGGCCCCGGCTACTGACTTTGGACTCCCGTCAAAAGCCTGAATGGTTTGAGCTGTTGGAATATAGTCGGCCTCGGTGATACCGAGGGCTTTGGCGGTCCTCAAAGGGAGGACATTGACTGCTGACCCGTCGTCAATTAGGGTCATGGGTAGGTACTTTCCACGGCAGATGACCGTGATGTAGAGGGCCATGTTGTGGGCCGGCCCAAATGGTGGTAGATCGGCATTGGAGAAGGTGATCAGTGGGCCTTCTTCTATGGATCTGCTTTTTAGGTGGGGTAGGACTGTGGCTACCATTTCGGCTGGAGTAGCCATAGAGTCGATTTTGACCTGATCGAGGGCCTTAGTGAGTGCCTCTCGATGTTATTGGGAGCTAACTAGGAGTTGCCATATAGAGAAGTCAACTCGAGTTTTGCTTAGCTGCTTCACAAGAGCCTTTTCAGGAGTTGGTTCTTCCGGAGCGGACTCTACTTTAAGTGGTTCAGCAATGATGAGGGCTTGACTAGTGGCTAAGGCTTTGGACTTAACCTTCTGAATCTCCTCAGGTGTGATGGGGACAGCTTCCCCTTTGGTGAGGTAGACATCATCTTCGTCATCGCACCAGATCCCGTTTATTTGTGGGATAAATGGAGAAGTGAGGTGTGAACAATCCATTACTTCTCCGGAAAAGATGGCGTGAGTGGCCAACGGGTTGTCTTTGTTGTTGGGCTTACCCCCTGGTAAAGGGATTTTCCCGCTTTCAATGAGATCTTGGATAAGGTGCTTCAGTTTCCAACATTTCTCGGTATCGTGCCCCTTACCACGATGATAGTGACAGTAGGCCTGGAGGTTGTAGGCCTTAGAGCGACGTTCGACCGGGATATCAGGTGTTGGGCCTATCGGGGTGATCAGGCCTTTCGATGATAACCTCTGAAGGGCATTTTCATAGGTAGTGCCTATGTCAGTGAACACCCGGGGAGTGGTAGTTTTCTGGGATGAGGTATCGAGTGCATTTACCTCGTCGAAAATGCTACGAGTGGCAGCAGTAGTAGCGGGCTTGCTCGCTGATGAACTGGCCCCTTGATATCCCTTAGTGGAGGCCTTAGTGAGGCTTTCCAGTCTTAGATCATCCTCGATTCTTGTTCCCATTTCGGTCAGGACCGCGAAGCTAGGTATGATGGCGTACCGGAGATGGACCCGGTAAGCCGGAAGTAGGTTCTTGACAAAGGCTTCAACCAGCACCTTTTCACTGGGCTTATCGACCATTTTGACGCTTTCAGCCCTCCATCGTTGAAGGTATTTTGTGAATCCTTCCTTAGGTTCCTGGGCCATTACTTCCAGGGTGCGCATGGTGGTCTGGATTTCCGTGTTGTCGGCGTAATTCCGAGCGAATTCCGTTGCCACGTCATCCCAAGTTTTGTATTTCTTGGGATCGAGTCGGTAGTACCAGGCTCTTGGGTGCTTCTCGAGGGAGGAAGCGAACAGGTGCTTGAACATGTTGGACTTGACCCCTTTAAGGGCCATGAACTCCTTGAAAGCCCGGATATGGTGGACCGGGTCTTCAGTACCCTCGAACATCGGCAAGCCCGTCAGATTGAGATTTGTGGGCAGTTCATCGGTCAGTGGGGTATAAATCCTAGCATTCTCCGTATGGATGGAGCTTTGGGTTGTCAGGTGGACCTGTTCTTGCAGTTTGAGGACTGCACTGGCCAATGCGGCTAGAGGCCCGTCATCGTCGATCGAAGCATTGGGGGTTCCCTGTTCTACGGCACTAACCCGAGTAATGATGGCGATCTGGTCTTCCCGCATTTTCCTTAGTTGGTCTTGGATTTGGGCCAACGAGGTGGTCAATTCATCTATGGCCTTTTGAGTCATGGCTCGAGTGTGGGGTGACCTGTCTGTAAGGGCACCGCGCAATCAGTATCTGACCCAGATCCTAGAATCAAAAGTACATCCCGAGCAAGAAAAAGACTAGACTAGAAAGAAGACCGGAGACTGACTTCTAAATGGATGACACGTGAGTGGTGGGCCTTCCTTAGGATTCGGCAGAGTGGGCCTAGTCCTGTTCGAAAGAAGGTCTACGTGAGAATTCCTTAGACTTTGGACTCGAGTGTGTAAACGGGCTTTCCTTTGTAGGAGTTATTCCTACGAAGGTGGGCCGTGCCTTGACAAGTAAGGCGGACTGGGATGGGGTGGAAACTCGTGATATAAGATCGACGGAGTTTCGACGCTATAGACTCTTACAACCTATGACAAGAACCGACACTGCTAAATACGGGAAGTCCTAAGAAGAAGAGGGTTTTGAAAAGAGAATTTAAATTTGAAAACCGAGCAAAGTCGGATTGGAAGACCCGATTTTTTTTGAAAACCGGAAAAAGGGTTATGGGGCCGAGATTTCGGGCTTTTTTTTGAAAAGGTTTAGACAGCATACCGGCTAAAAATAGGCTAATTTGAGTCAAAAATCATAAGTCCTAAATTCGGCAGCTTTCCGGGTTTTTGAAAAATGGATGATGGGTTTGAAAAGATGCAATTTTTTGAAAATGACGGTTTTTGAAAAGACCGAAAAGGATCAAGTAGCATGTAGTCATAGAATCAGTATAACGACGCCATGTATGCTTTTAGTCTAAGTCTCGGTCGGTCTGAGAGGGTCTATACCAACAACGATCACTTTCTCGTACTGAGGACGGACTCCCTAAGCCGAGTTGGTCTTAGGACATGCCGCAAAGTCTAAACGAGTTCCGCCATCGAAGTCTTTAGTGCACCCTAGTGGGAATGCACCGTGGTATAGTGGGACGTCGGTCACAAGTAACCGGCCCGGGATAGAACGGGGTTATGTATGAACCATTGAACTAAAACATGTACATTACTAATCAAACGATTTCTTTTCGAGTCTCACCCTGAGGATGCCGATGGTAAGTGACACATCAGTTAATCCCCAGCGGAGTCGCCAAATTGTGGACATGACATAGGTCCACCCCGACGCGGCGAAGCGCGGGTTTTGGGGAGGCGATGAATTTCCATATGAGATGGATCGAATAGAATTTTAAATCGAAGTAGGAGTCGCCACCGAATTTTATGGTTATTCGGAACCATTCGAACCCACTCTATGTCGTAGTGGGCCATACTTAAAGCCTGGCCCATTTCCGATGTCAGAGTTTATCGGGTTCGTCCCTTAGCATATCGATACCGATGCCGACTGGGCGGTTAATCGTATACTGAATGACTCTCGTTGCCAATGGTTTCGGACATCCGGAAACCATGGTTCTGAGTAAGGGGTGAGGGTACGTGTTGGGAAGTTCAGCGAGAACACCCAACCCCGCCCGCACTTAGCGGCCTTTACTAAGATATCGTTCGATTTTGGTGTACACGCGTTAGTTCGACGATGAAATGATATGCAGAGATTATTTTCCTAAGACATGTGAGGAAAATAAATAAATGGGTTGCTAAGTCGTTTAATGCATGTTAAACTACTAACGTCGAAGTTATTTTAGCATGTGGGTTCGTTTTAGTCTAATAAAACGATAAAAATAAAATATGAGAATAAGTTGCTACAAACACGAGAAAACGAGTTAGTAACGATTGAAATAATGATATATGAAATCGAGAAAATAAAAAAATCAATCGAAAACTGAAAAATATTATTAAAACGTTGTTTTGTATAAAAAACGATGTTCGAGAAAAATAAAAAAAACGAAAAAAGATGTGTTTGGGCCGAGAGCCGCGCGACTCGCCCGAGACCAATGCGGGTCGCGTGGTGGCCTGAAATCGACACGGTTTTTGGGAAATTTTTTGATTAAATCGCGTACGAATATCGCATAATTTCAATCATGATTGTCAACCTGCAAATCAATGTCAATCCATAATAATAACGGCGTTATGGGAATCAATCAGTGTAACGGAATAGACTTTCACTAGGATCATACTAAACTAGGTTCGAGAATTTAGTCAAAAGAAATTAGACTTCAGTCTCTAACTAGGCAACTCAACTATAATAGGACTGCATGCAGCGAGGTCCTGGCTTACGTAATGTACACCCCTCCTGGACACCAACCGTAATCCAGTTCAACCCCACGACGACTTACACGATGCGATATCTAAGTTTAAGGTCAAAGATATACACTCCTGAACACAAACTATGCTCAGTTCAACGACCAATATGTCTCATCATAGACACACCAACTTTATATTTGATGGCAAAATGTATACCCTAGACTGTATTACTCTACCCGTACACTTGTACTTATTACATAACTCCAAAACAAAGTCGTTGTCATAATTCGATAGGATTATCAAAACGTTCGTAAAAGGAAACTTTTTAATTTGGAAACTTTCTTCAAATATTACCTTTCCAAAATAGGTATTATTATAATTAGAAATCGTTTAACATTTGAGTTATATAAAATAGTTAATATTAGTCCTCAAGACATAAACATTATACTTATTTTATAAATATATATTTAACGATTAAAAGTCAACGAAAGTCAAAATCATAATTATTTCTCCAAAAGGTTGAAATATAAGTAATTAAAAGTATTAAATTACAAATTTACAGATTTTTTGGAACAACACTGTTTTACTATAAAATTCATAATTAAATCAACAAAAATCAAAACAAATTAAGATCAGTGGGGTTGAAAACTTTAAAATCTTAACTAAAACCTTTATTTCTGGAGTAAATCCAAAATGCAAACTTAACAACGGTTTTTATTTGTACTTCCACAAACTGACAGAATTCGATACCCGATGGTATCTCATTGATAAAATACGTTTAAAAATTGATTTTGAAGAAAAACCAATTGGAAACATTAACTAGACTCTTCAAAGCTTAGATACATAAATTACCCAGAATAATTTCAAAGTTTATCAAAGGTTTTAAATTACGTTTTACAAGAACTGACCGATTTGCGAACTAATCCGACATCTGTTAGTAAACAATTTATTGTGACCAAATTACTTGGAATTATTTCCTGAAATTAAACAGGCATAAAATAGACTTAAAATACGTAGTAGTCTCTTCTCAAAGTTTTCAAAAATAAAGTAATTAAACTGGATTAATAAATCACACAAAAACATTAAGAGACTCCGGAACATGCTATAACTTCGTGAAAGCGATAAAAACTTTCACTTTGATACTTAATATTAAAAATCACGAAAATCGAGAAACAAATTCTTATTTGTATGTTTTAGTCTCAGCCTTATAATATATTTAGAAGATCCGATGTGAAATAAATTGAGAAGATTAAAAGCGATAGAAATATGAAATCGATTTAAGCATATTATCGTAATATAATTAAAACGTGCTTATTCGTATAAAGATTCAACTTTAAAATGATACTACAAGCAAATACAACATATATATCATGCAATACCGAGTCATGCCATCATGTGTTACCTTAATTGAGATCCGAATTAATAACATAACCGTCTTCATCGGATCTAGCACGATAGCCTACGAAATAATTAAACATATGGTATTAAAACCACATTATAAGTGAATAGAAAGGGGAAAACGAGATGAAGAATGAATAAGAGCAATTAAATTACCCTCGAGATTGGAAAGAATTAGAGACCAATTGGGATCGATTGATGAACCAAAAGGAGTAAGTTTAACTTAAAATAGAGGAGAAAAGAAGACTTGTGTTGTGGATGAAATATACTAGAATGAAATAGAATATAAAGAGAAATTAGCAGGAAGCTAAAAGATAGAAATAATCGAGTTACAAGGACTCTTAACTCAACTAGGATACGAGATGGTTGAGATGGAAAGAACAAGCAACGAATTGATGTGATAAGTTTCCGATTAAAATAAATACGAGGATAAGATTTAAAATAGATAGAATAAAAACTATATGTAGTGTTGATTTATGTATGCCCGAAAATATTTCTCATGTCGATAAAAAAAGGTTCGTAAAATAATATAAACGTTTACGAAGAAATTGGATTAAAACGCGTTAGAAAATAATTATTTATGAAATCGCGTATTAAAATAATAAAACAACCATTTTTCAAAAATAAAATATTTTTGAGCTAGAAACCATTATAAACGTAATCGAGCATTTTTAGAAAAATAAATAGTTCAAACTCGATTTTAAAACTATTGTCCATAGAAAATATGATTTCTCAAAAATAATTAAACATACTTGCGATGAAAAGAATTAAATGGGTTTTCGAATAAAAATAGAATAATTAAAATCCTTTTACGAAATAAATAATTTTAGGCTCGATAATGAAAGAGACCTCGAAATGGAAGAAATGTAATTGACGAAATATTACAGAGTTACGATATAAACGTAACGGAATAGATAGCAAAGCTAGGAAATTTGCGGGTGTTACAGTTAAAACAACGAATGTTATCTCATTTCTGCAATAACTAAGAACGAAATTATCAGCCCATCGATTGATTAGTAGCGGCCGCGTACGTGCGGGCGGTATTGGGTGTTGACGTCTGTCGGACGTTGGCTTCCCAATAAGTACCCTCGCCCGTTACTCAGAATCTACAGTTTTTGGATGTCCGAAACCATTGATAATGAGAGTCATTCTAGACATGAGATGCTTAAAGGTACAAGTCTTTATCTTTAGGTCCCAATGTCACTCAGCTTTGAGCCGGCTAAGGATTAAAGTTGACTTGAACGGTATCCGAGTATCCCAAAATTACTCGGTGGTGACTCCACAAATTGGCAACAAATTCGGTTCATTGAAAAGGTCGTCAGACCAAACATATCGGCCATTAAACATTTACAACCATGTCTCGATCGATTCAACAGAAACATAGATATCCCCACATCTATCTAGTACAAATCAAATCGTCAACAAAAAAAAGAGGTCCGACACTTCGCCCCGAACGCGAGATTGTATCGTCCCAGACCATGATCGAGCATCCAACGGGCCGTGTGGGTGGCCGCCGTGACGGTCCCTACGCGGGTGTACGTGAGAAGCGGTGTGGTAGCATCCACAGTTTGGCGTCTCCGCTGGGGATTTGGAAACAGATGTCCAGTGATGGTGTAACTCGAACGAGGTCGGTGAAGCCCATTTCCTAGTTCCTTTGTGTGGTCACTACAGGTTTTGGCCCTAAAAAGCCCACCCTCACCAATTATAGGACCAATCGACTTTCTCGCGGTAAGGTCGTCGGACCGGACCCGCGGGGAGACTCCTAGTTGATGTTCCGGTCGTCCAAGGTACTCATGCATTCCGT
This sequence comes from Agrostemma githago, assembly GCA_958450325.1. Lineage (NCBI taxonomy): Eukaryota > Viridiplantae > Streptophyta > Magnoliopsida > Caryophyllales > Caryophyllaceae > Agrostemma > Agrostemma githago. Next base: position 41,919,240 of record OY288247.1, on the reverse strand, counting down.
GAATATGCCAAGCGATCAGATCTAAGTGGAACAGGGCAACGCTCACCTCCACTCGAGGAGACACGTCTCTGCCGAAGCGAGGACTTTACGTGGACGGTAGCCTACCCTAGTCTACCCGCGTCTGCCTCCTGCATGAGTGTATGGCTATCTAGTTATGTGCAGCGTGTTGAGAACCCGAATAAAACATTAAAATCTGGATTCAACCACGACAACATATTCAACTACACCCAAACTCCATTTCCGAAAAGACATTTTTTTCAAAACCATTTTTTTGCGCCGTTACTCCGGTCTAAATCAAAGTCACTATTTTTAAAAACGTTTTTAGCGCCGTTGCTCGGGCCGAATTCACACTCACTATTTTCAAAAAGCTCGTTTTAGCGCCATCACGATGGCCAAAACAAAACTCACCGTTTTCAAAACAAATTAGTATATCGTTACTACCACCACAACTCCAACCAATGGGATCAAGGCGCCTAACACGCTTACATTTTCTATTTTCAAAATCACTGCTATCATTACCTAAATTCCCGTAACGAGAATTTGGCTCCAGTTTTTAAGCACCACCACGGACACCATGTTTTTTCAAAAGCACCCTTTACATCGCCAATATCGAACTCCTAACTAATAGAAGTCTCTATAACAACGCAACCCCACAATTTTCACATCTCTTCAAAACCGATTCTTCTACAACCGACCTTTTTTAAAATCACAATTCACACGTTGCTATCGTCAATTTTTCAACTCATGAACTCTTGACACCTGAATGGCAACACTTCACGACATATTACAAACGATGTCACTTAACCATCGTAATGTCGATTTCAAAACTCCCACTTTCGAAAACTCGCTTTTCAAATTCATCCATTTTCGAGAACATCAAAATCCTTTGATTCCGAGCTGGAATCGAGATCAACTCCTTACGTCGTACACCAAATGATTAACTGTCTGTGCTAGTTACTAAAATCACCTCCGTTTGAGGTCTTACATTTTGGGTCATCTCATCTTGAGAGTTCTCTCTAAATCTCACCCCGAGATTTGTGTCAAATCATCTTGTTCTAGAGATCCTAGTTTATTGAGTGTCTCGCCAAACACACCAAATGTCTAAAGCACCTGAGTCCCAAACCATATGGCCGCAAGAACGCGCGAATTAAGGGTCTCATCTCCGTGTCGCTCACCTATGAGCATTCCTCGAGTCTTTCACGTCGTCCAGTGGATCCAGGCCATTCTCATCTTTTGTTCTGTTCCGTAGATCCACTGTCCAAAAATGTCTTCAAACAACAACGAAAGGAACGCTGATCAGCTCAAAGCCTTGATGAACGTGGTTCATGGCATCTTGGGTCCGATATCACCAATCTCATCGTCCATTGACGAGATCAGGTGCCGGCTTGAAACTCTAGATTAAACCAAAAGGAGGCCCCACGAAAGGCCAATGGGGCAAGAGCTGGTCCTCAACGGTGACCCATACATCGAGTACACAAAGTTCGATCCTCTCATTGAGATCATAACCTTTCGAAGGCCTTATAGGCAGTTCATAGAGTTGGGGAGTATCCTATGCAGAAGCCTTCTAGAAATTGCAGGAGGCATGGTTGCTATGGCCCATAGGCCCCACTCCTGACCCACCGGTGGATAAGAGAGGCGCGTCTTGGAATCCAAACGCCTACTGCTTGTACCACCAAGGTCGGGGCCATAAAGACCAAACATGCACTGAGCTCAAGCACGAGGTGCAGGACCTGATCGAGAAGGAGGTCTACGTCCCCGCAGGGTGCTTTCAGAGACGAACTAACTTCCACTACCAAACAAAGTAAGTGGGCGACCCAATCGGACCTCAAGAGCCCAACCAACAGAGGTTCTTCTGAAGAACGTGAATCTTATTCTAGTCAAAGTCTAGCTCGTCCTAGGGGTCTAGACGTAAATAACACAATAATTTTTTTTCTTCGAGTCGGAGGTACAGGGGCCTGTCCCTGCCTCCCCAAAGAGTCATGTTTCAAACACGTTGTCTTTACGATATTATAAATTAAAGAATAAAATTTTCTTTTCTTTACTACACGCCTCGACAATCACCTGATTTAAAACATACACTTTTCGCTTACGACTCGATATTATGCCATTTATTGATAGCAATCAAACAAAACTTGAAAATAAGGGTTTCAACTAAACTGAGATCACGATGAGCAATCATCCTAGCATTCGACTTAACCTATACACCCCTTAAGGTCATCAAGGGTAAGGCGGTATGTAGCCGACTTCCTAGCCCAATACCCAATAGAGGAAACACACTCAACCGATGCATGGTCCTTCCTCGATGAGGACATCTTATTTGCCGACGACGAGTCATGGGACCTATACTTTGATGGCGCCTCGAGCATGAGGGGCTAGAGTGTGGGAATCCTTTTAATATCCCCACAAGGTGACCATACACCCATATCCGTCAAACTAGACTTCCCGGTAACCAACAATGCGACCGAGTATAAGGCCTGCCTAATAGAGATACGAGCCGCGATAACACTTGGAATTAAGAACCTTAGGATCCACGAAGATTTGTCTCTAATAGTCAACCAAGCCACGTGCATTTGGAGGGTTTATAGCGAAAGTCTAACTACATACCAAACCGAAATCGAAACAATTTCACGAGAATTCACCGAAATCAACTTTATACTACACATCCCGCGTGAGGAAAACAAATTCGCGGATGCACTATCCAAACTAGCCTTTCTAATCTGATAGCCTCTTCTCCATGCCCATCTGCGTGGAGAGAAGCGAACAACCATCTTACATCCACAACATCGAAACCGATGACACCTCCGACGAACCCTGGTACAAACGATCCTAGACTTCAAAACCTATGGATCACACCCACCCAATACAAACACCAAGAACAAACGGGCCTTAATAATGCATGCCACTCACTACGTCCTAAACCAAGGACTACTATACAATTGAACCCCACAAGGAATACTTCTTAGGTGCATAGACAAAGCCCAATCCAAAAAAGTCATGGAAGAAGTACATGACGGGGAATGCGGACCCCCATGAGTGCACACACACTAGCCCGTAAAATAATAAGACCAGGCTACTACTAGATAACCCTAGAAGCAGACTGTCGGCATCATGTCCGTCACTGTCAAAACTGCCGAATATTTGCCAACATCCCACACATACCACCATACCCACTTCACACTACAACAACACCCTGACCCTTCTCCACCTTGGGAATAGACATCGTAGGAAAATTTCACCCATCCGGAACCGGTGGACACTGCTTCATACTAGTGGTCGTCGATTACTTTACCAAATGGGTAGAAGCGGCCTCTTACACAGTACTAACCTCCAAACAAGTAGTAAAATTCCTACAAGACAACATCATATGCCCTTATGACATACCAAACGAGATCATCAGTGTTCAGGGGGCTCAATTTAGGGTTGAGACCCAAAAAATCCTAGACAAATACAAAATCCAATGACACAAATCATCACCCTATAGACCTAAGACAAACGGGGCTGTAGAAGCAGCAAACAAAACCGTCATCACCATTCTTAAAAAGATGATAGACAATTACCGAGATTGGCCCAACAAAATATCCTTTGCATTATGGGGATACCGAACCTTCTACCGGACTTCCACCGGAGCTACACTACACTACCTAACCTATAGTTCAGAAGTTGTACAATCAGTAGAGTTAGAAATACCCTCTATAAGAATACTAGCCGAAAGCGGCATTCCCGAAGGCGAATGGAATCAAAAACGTTATGATAAGTTAGTTCTTCTAGATGAGCGTAGAATACACGCACTATCCAACGTGCAAGCCTACCAACAAAGAATACAACAAGTCGTTAACAAACAATTGAAGCCTCGAAACATACACGAGGGAGATCTAGTGGTTAAGTCTATTAGAGCACCGCTTCCCGTCGACCCTAGTGGAAAATTCAAACCCAACCGGGCAGGTCCTTACCTTGTCAACAAAATACTCACGGGAGGCATCGTGATCATCACCAATCTAGACGGTCAAGAATTCTCGACCCCTACCAACTTGGACCAACTTAAACGCTATTACTCTTAGCATCCTAACGACCTCATCCCGATATCTAAAACTAGGGTGAATGTCCATGCAAACACTCAAAACATCTCGCATCGATAATTGGCATAACGAGTCTAAAGCACAAAATCACTCGCATCTGACGAACTACGGACATGGTTTGATTCCGTTTAACCACGGATACGTAGGCAGCCTCCTCGGGGGGTACAACCTAACTAACAAATTCGAATACATTCAATTCATGTGCAAATCGGAACCCATCATATGCTCCAATTGACAAGTGATTACAATGATGAAGCACACTAAATAAAAACGACGAGCCGAGGACGAAGTGAAAATCCGAAAGGGCGCTCCGGGCAAAATGAAGAATCGAGTTGCAAGCCGTCATAAAAAAAATGGCGAGCCGATGACGGAGTGAAAACTCGAAAGTGCGCTCCGGGCAAAATGAAAAATCGAGTTGTAAGCCATCGTTAAAAAACAGCGACGAACCGAGGACAGAGTGAAAACTCGAAAGGGCGCTCCGGGCAAAATGAATACTCCAGTCGCGAGCCATAAAAAAAGGAAGTGCAAAAAAAAGAGCAAAAAAAAGGACAAAAATGGTGAGTTGAGGACAGAGTGAAAACCCGAAAGGACGCTCTGGGTAAAATGAAGAATCGAGTTGCGAGCCACCACGAAAAGAAAAAAACAAAAAAAAACCTTGTGGTTCTCATTAATGCAAAATTAAGAAAATCAAGCCTTTGTCGAGGCCTTTTCATCAAGCATCCATTACCCGGGTTCTCTGGAAACAAGACAACGTGTCAGTAAAACCCTACAAAAACTAGTACTAATATGCTACATAATATTGCATAATACAACATACTACTAATGTTTAGGCCCTACCGGTCTATCATCTCCTTTCCTGTACCCTTCGGGTGCGCTTCTTTGGGCCTCTCACCACAGGCCCTCAAATGCAAGCATCCACCTTTTCAGCCAATTGTGGGCCCAACCAATCCCACGCGCCTTCCTCATTTGTGCCTTTAACATGGGTCTTGTCGGTCTTGACCCGTTTAGACGATTTGACGGTACTAGGATTGGTAACACTGTCTTTGGTTGGGCGTTTAGCGACGTTAAATCGGGTAGCCTCTTTATTCTGTAGCACCGCAGTGTCCGTTGTCCTTAACTTGCCCCGTTCTGTCGGATATTCACAAACATTCCGCCTACCACAGGAAGGGGTTGTCCGCCGAATATTCGCTAGAGGAACATGGTGTATAATCCTCTGTCTCCAAGTCATTTCAATTTCCCTAAAGAATCCTTCTCCCACGGATGAGAATTGACAACATCGGTGATAACCTCGGGAACGGTTTGTGCCCCGCCCATTTGACGCATTAACCTATCCGGATAAACATAGGAACATTTACTCAAGGACAAAACTCGCATAGTGCGGCCCGCGATGAAAAAGGGAGCCCAATATACCGTTTGATATGCCACCACGAAACAGTTCATCTAACGGCAATCTGTCCATCAGCATGCAGACGAGAAAACCACTCGTCTTCGGCACAACCAACATTCCATAATGGTACTATGCTTCGTGTATCAAGCCTCTTATAGTTATAACCATCGATAAGCCGAGGTGGCTCGATTAGGTGTAGCCTCTCATGTAGGTAAACCTGCACAGTACAATATAGTCTCACGACTTCGAACTAAGGAAAGTTTTGAATAAAGCAAAAATAGCACCATGAATTCACGCACGTGTGTCGAGACCCATGATAAGCTCACCCAAAATAAGCCAAGAGGACAATCGCCCATGCTCCATCTCCATTATTACATCTAGGACACGAGGGTTGCCCCAACCCGCATGCACCGATGCATCCTCAAAAAATAATAACACGTTATTGCAATACTAAGAGCGTGTTTGCGAGCTAGATGTGAGATAAAACGGGTGTCCTCCCGTGAGAATTCCTTAACGAAAAGCTCTCCTCCGGTAGAGGAATATCCAAAAAATAACGAAATCGCTCTACGGGAACGTCACCTTAAACTGGTATGCATGGGTGAAACGAATGCCACCCTCCAATCGCGTCTATCTCCTCGGGAAGAGGACACATATCACCCCTCGGGAATGCAAAAAACATGGTACTTAGCATTCCAAAACCGCGAACATGCAAATAAAAAGTCATCTTGCACTTTAATTTGCTTCATTGAAATAATAACGAACAAACTATCATCTAGCAAAGATTCAAGTTCACCTTTCTTGAAATAGTTCATCCACTCGATCAAAAGAAGGCCGAAACCTGACATGACTCGGAAAACCAAATAAGAGCTATCAAGACACTTTGGGTATTAATTATGTCTAAAACGATCACCCATAACTTATACACACACACACACACACACACACACACACACACACACACACACAGTCGCGCACACACACACACACACACATTTGGATCGTAATTAGGAAATTATGGACAATTTCCATAACCGAGAACCAGGCCGCCCCGGTTCAGGCGATTGAGAACCGGGTTACCCATGGCCACGCACCCGAGTCCTGGGTAAGGGCGGGCTGGCACCCGTACTCCAAGCCATCAACTGCACCCTACCTCATCATGTTGTTATTCGACAGTCTTGGGCAATAGAAACGACCTGCTAATGTTAGTCATCCCCTTTTTTAGAGCTCAAATGCACATCAGACCATTCAAGAACGAAAGATCCCTCATAGATGGCGGGTGATCCATTTTCTTACCCACGATCCAACGGATTTAGACATTTTTTTATTTTTCTTTTAGGGTTAAGCTACCCCACCTAGGCGTGTTGTAGCCCTTTACGGCACTGTCGCTACATGTCACCTAGACGTGTTGTAACCCTTTACAACACTATCAATACACATTTTTAGCCCTACTCCGCCTTGGACACAAGCGTCATACACATCTCCAGCATTGCACACGCACTTGGTCAAAACGTTTTAATCACAAAATGCTTTATACATATTTGGCACATTTCGAGTCAAATGTTTTAATTGATATACTACTTGATCCAATTCCCGACTCAAAGTAACAAATTTTAAGCATCCCGAAAGACATTTTTGCGCTCCTGTACAATCCTAATGCATTTAAAACACTTTAAATCACGGCTAAACCATAAGCAAATCAACCTTGGAGTATTACGTGTTATCTAAGCTAACATTTCCGGAAAATCCTGCAAAAGACATCGCTATCCCTTAGGAAAAGACAACACAACTAGCCTAAAACCACCCACACAAAAACAATACTTATCCATCGAGGTCCCGACGTGTCGCGAACCGAGGTAGCAGCCCTCCCTGATGCTTAGGCCCAGAAGCAGTTGGTTGCCTGCCATTATCGCTGATGGGTAGCCGACAAAACCCGAGCAACAAACCAAACAAGTTAGCCAACAAAACCCACAAACCCGACTTTCAAAGCAAAACCACAAAACTTACCCGGTACAACCGGTCGCGCCACTTCATCCCGCCTCCATCTCTTCCAAAGAGCAATGAGAATGAGGCTTGGTAAAAGCTACCCCGGCCGCATCAACCCTAAGTAGTGTTAGACGGAAGTCTGGGGTTTGAACGGCATTCGCCGGGTCGGCCAGCTAAAAAAAAACAACCCGATGCTCAAAATACAAACAGACCCAAAACCACGGGGCAAAAAGCATACGTACAATAACCAGATACTTACCACGATGCGGTGGCAAGCCAGCCCCTGGCAAACGTGAGACACGTACGAGGCACCGGGCACTAGTAACGCCTCACCTCCCTCACCATCCCCGTCCTTGCAGGCCTCAGCGGTAGTCGGAGGCCTGCACATGGTCCAGAGAGGGTCAACCGACACCCTGAACTCGTCATAGAGACATTGGCGCACCAGCCTCTCGCCCAAATACCACGTCGCGCGGAATAGTGCAGGTAAGAGCATCCTTCTATAGCTCCTCAGCCTCAACTCTGCCCCCATGTACTCGGGCAAACCATCGTAGTTGGCCCAAGGGTGGGCCACAAACTGCACAACCAAACCTACATTACATCTCAAAGTTCCTAACCATGGGGGATACCTAAGATGGTAAATGCGAGGAAAAAAATACATCCTCGAGACGCAACTGGTTCACCAGCACGTTCTCCATCGAGTAGTGGCTCGTCCTAGTCTTGGTCCGAGCTAACCTCCACTCGATCCCGGCCGACAACCTAGCCGGGCAAACTGGCACCATTTTAAGTGCCAAGAACGAGAAGAGTAGATCCAAGCCTGTGAAACCAAGGATAGCCTCGGTAAAACAAGAAACAAACCAAGCCAAATCGGAATAAAACAAATGCAAGTTAAGTAACTAACCTCCAGCACGAGACCTAGACCCACAATGGGTATAGGAGAATCCATGCCCACCCTTTGAGGCCTCACCATGGCATGCAGGCAGCGGGCCATCTCCGCAAAAGCCGCCGTCACCCAGTCAAAATGTCCTAATTGACTCAAGTCAGCCAGGAAAGGCAAAATCCTAGTACTAAACCTCTCACCCTTATCCGAGAAGTGGGTCGTCCCTAGGAAATACCACAACCACAGATGGGTATCCTGCACCGCCGTGTTGGGCTCTCGAGCCTCCAAAACTACAACCCTCTCAAAGTGGTCAGTGATATACGAACTAACCAAGGCATGGGGCGTACTATAAGCCGAGCGCTCAGGACAGTCTTCGATCCAGCCCTTAAGGTTAGCACTATCTAGTCTAGAGCCCTCCGAAACCCACCTGATCAACTTGGGACCCCAAGGTAGCTCCGTGATCACCCAAAAGTCCTCCAAACTCATGCCGACCTCACCAAATGACATATGGAATGACGAGGTCGTTTCATGAAAGCGATCTATCATCACTTCTAACTACCATTAGGTTGTATTTGGTCTTGCAACCTATCAGCCGAACCCAATGTCCGACTAAGGAACTCAAGGCCATCCCCATAACTACCTTCTTAGCCTCGGGGCTAAGCTTCTGGGAATAAATCTCCAAGCACGTCATGAAGCCTGAGAAGGTCCTCATCGGACCTGGGGGCTACAAACCGCGACAATACAAGTATGAATAAACATTACGAGTACAAATCAAAGTCAAAATAATATTTAATGACGAAAATCAAGATACTTACCCTGTTGTTTACAGTACGGCTAGACACATGTAAGTCTGGACGAAGCAATAGTTGCCGACCATCCCAACCCGAGCCCAAACGGGATCCTCATAAGCAGCCTCCTCGGCCTCGTCAACGAGTCTGGGAACGTGCTTCCTCCTAGCAACTGTCATGGGCAAGGTACGCCCCATGACTCGATCAAAGTTAGCCTCATCCACAGCATCAGTCTCAAGTCGAGGCGAAGGAGCACTCCAACGCCTCTTGTGGGCCACCCGGGGAGTCAAGAAACTCGGACCGGTAGCCTCGCTGCTAGTACCAACTATGGGGACCTCAGCAGGACACCCCGTACCATCTCCAACTGAAAAACATAACTGACAATGCCCTTCGGGTCAGGTCAAGACAACCAAAACAGGTCAAAATAAGCTCAAAATTTGAGTATAATATCAAAAATCGGTTGGATCGAGTCGAGAATCTGAGTTTAGGGCGATGGGGATCGTGTGTCTGAATTTTGGATCGAATAATCCTAGCCCTCTTTAATCGCGACCTTTAAACAAATCCGGAAAAAAAATCTTAGCCGCCTTAGAGCGGGCGCCTGATTTCCAGGACGTTGCGGCCCAGGCGCCTCAGTATTGGGCCACTGAGGTTTAAGCGCCTCAGTTTCAAGTTGCCCAAGGACGTGCGCCTGAACTTTTAGCTCAAAACAAAAACTAGGTTAATCCAGGCACAATTCTCAATACCCGCAAGACGTACATGCACATACTAGCCAAATAAATAATGTCGAGACAATTTACTCCTCCTTAACGGACTAAAGAAGTCATATTAATTCCCCCTAATGGGATAATTAGGTCAATTTACCCCTTACCCCAGCGTGATAAGCAAGACATACGAAAACCCCGCCCAGCCGGTATAGTAAACCATACTAAGACCCATAGCAACCAACTATACTATCCCCTCCAACAGAGCATCTCGTAAGCCGGCACAGCCCGTTACGCGAACCAACGCAGACCCCCAACAACACCCATCAAGCTAAATATCAAGTTCATGTAGTGAATCCTTCAGCAAAGTCCCCAGCAAATTCTAAATAGTCAAACTTACACCCCCCGTGGGAAACTACGAACCACAGGCCAAGAACAAGAGAGCAAGAAGCAATACAAATACACTCACACACTTACCAAAATTTATAAACCCACTCTCTAGAATGCAAAGTCCAGGAACAGACGGGAATATGTTCAAAAGAATACAATACTCAAAGGCCAGAGGTAGTCAGAATCTATCTCAAAGAATACAATATGCAAAAGGCCATGAACAAAGACCTGTTCCAAAGAATACAATACTCAAAGGCCAGAAATAGTCGGAATCTATCTCAAAGAATACAATATGAAAAAGTCCAGGAACAAAGATTCGTTCCAAAGATTACAATACTCAAAGGCCAGAGATAGTCGGAATCTATTTCAAAGAACACAATATGCCAAAGTCCGGGAAGAGACAGGAATCTGTTCCAAAAATTACAATGTGCAAAGCCAAGTGATAGTCACAACCTATCTCGAAGAATAAAATACGCAAAGTCCAGGAGCAGACAGAAATCTGTTCCAAAGAATACAATTTAATGCAGCCACTCAAGAGGGATTTATACAATTCAGTGCGGCCACCCGAGAGATATTTATATTATTCAATACAGCCACCCACGAGGGATTAAATCGAAACCAAGTCACCTGAGAAAGAGTTAAACAAAGGGTCTATTATAGAGATCAAAACATTAATCAGCTACAATAGCCCCGCAAACCCAAAGCAAAACAAAAAAACCCAAACCAAAGCTTCGAGACAATAGTAGGCAAGGAGGTGAGGTATGATTTCTAAACCTTGGCTGACGAGCCTTAGTATGTAGTCCAACGGACTTTAAACAGCCCGAGCAGACAACCACCAGGTCGTAATCCTCAATTCTGAACCGCTTGGTGTCAGGCGCCCCAACACTGGGTCACACGATGCCTGGCGCCCGAAATCTCGATTTCAACTACGAGGAAAACTATAAATACCCCCCATCTCCGCTCATTCAACACACAATTCAGAATTTCGATTTTTCCTCTCCTCTCTACGAGCTCCACACAACTTGTAGCTCTTCTTTAGCGTCGCACTTCGACATTAGGTACGATCCACTCGATCGTTTTCTCTTCGATTCACATTCCATGAATCAACACTACTCTCCATAGTGAGTTGGCTCATCAACTCATTGTAGGGAAGCTCTGCCGAAATCACTGTAGAAAGCTAGGAGGATCCGCCTATAGAAGTCGAATCGTCACTAGGTTGTCATCTAAACACAACTTTACATATCACACTTTTTAATTATGAACTTCGATAACATCGAGTCCGTCTCATGTGAATGCTAACTCCATAATGCATCGTAAAGATACATAACATCCACAACTTCAACCCCAAGTACTAAAACACCATAATTCGAATTCGAGTAGTCATGAGATCCGTTCATGATCATCTACGCATCGTGTCTCGTTTAGTGTACACTCAAAGGGTGCAATTCTTCATATAATGTGATTTACTTACATTCCGCATTTACAGCTTTCGTATGATTTACCGCTTTTATGACCATAATTGCATGCTAAATCACCTAACTCGAAATTCAAAACGTATTAATCCCGTAAACGTAAACAAAGCTAAAATTGAACAGGTGGTGGTCAGGTTCCGTATTAATCCCGATGCATACCCCTTACACGTGGTTCGATGCATCCTTATTAATACCGAACCAGCGCACCTTAAGCAGAATACCAGGTAAGGTATACCACGAGAATGACAAAAATCTGTATTATCACGTTAAAACTGATTTGCTAATACGAATATTATCTAGTACTCTCTCCTCTCATACGTGCATATTTTTGTGGCCTGCCTGTCACGTGAAATTGCATGCAAAGAATGTAAAAGAAATTACTTCGACGACAAAACTTACTTGTCCCTAACGACCCACGTAGCAAAGGCCTAGGGTTAAAACAACGGATGTTAAAGAAATTCTGTCACAACTAGGAACGAAGTTATCAACCTATCAATTGAATAGTAGAGGCCTCTACGTGCGGGCAGGATTTGGTGTTGATGTCTATCGGACGTTGGGTTCCCAATACGTACCCTCACCCCTTACTCAGAATCAATGGTTTCCGAATGTCCGAAACCATTGGCAATAAGGGTTATTCTAGACATGGAATGCTTAAAAGTACAAGTCTTTATCTTTAAGGCCCTATGTCACTCAACTTTGAGCCGGCTAAGGATTAAAGTTGACTTGAACGATTTTCGAGTATTCCAAAATTACTCGGTGGGGACTCCACAAATCGGCAACGAATTCGGTTCACTAAAAAGGTCGTCAGACCAAACATATCGGCCTTTAAGCATTTGCAACCATGTCTCGATCGATTCAACGAAAACGTAGATATCCCCACATCTATCTAGTACAATTCAAATCTACAACCAAATCGAGGTCCGACACTTCGCCTCGAACTCGAGATCGGATCGGCTCGGACCACGGACGTCTGACGGGCCGTGTCAGTGGCCGCCGCGGTCCCCGCGCAGGTGCGTGCGGGTAACGGTGTAGCAGCGTCCACAGGGTGCAGGTTGGTTGCTTTATTGAAAATTTGATGAAGTAATCAATTTGTATTTGCAATTGTGTTGAAGATTTTGCTATTTGAATTTTGGTATTGAGAGTGGTTTGAATTGATGGGTACCGTTGGGGATTTTCGTTGGTTTGTAAAACGGGATGTGCCGGCTTAACGGGATGCTTTGCTGGGGATGGTGTAGTATAATGGGTGGCTCTGCTGGAGATGATAATGCAGTTTGCTATTGTTTCTTTGCTAGTGGACGGTTACACGTCCCTCGGGTATTGAGAAATGTGTCTGGATTAACCTTGCTTTATCTTAAGCTGAAGGGTTAGGCGCGAGCCTTTAGGCGACCCAATAGTAAGGGGCTTAGACTCCAACGCTGCGGAAATCAGGCGCCTGCAATGAGGCGGTCGAAATTTTGTTTTATTGACCCAGGATAAAAGCGCGATTTAAAAGGCAATGAGTCATTTGCTCTAAGAACCCGACGCCTCCGATCCAACCTATCACCCTGCTTTCGTCTTTCTGCCATTGTTACTGATTTCAAGCTCGATTTTTGCTCAATATCGATAATGTCGACCCCTAGTAAGTGTCCTTTACTCAGTATTGTTGATTTGAACTTGATTGGTCTGATTTTGAATTGAATTTACTTAAACCCTTGAAATAGATTTGGGTGCTTTGTTCTTGCTATGTTTTGATGCTTGTTCTTTATTCCCTTTTTGAATTAGGGTAGTTTAGAACTTGTAGGTGTATTTATTTGCTTGATATGAAAGTTTAAAGGTCCTTTAATGGCCTCCCATGGTCATATTTCAAAAATTAGGGTTTAGGGACCGATTTTCCGATTGTTCCCGTACTTGATCCTTGTAAATTTGATAATTTCTTGCTTGTGACGTTGTGGGTAGCTTGTATGTCAATTTGAGCCGGAATGCACTCTAGGTCATTAGTGTGAGACTATGAGGCTTACCATGGACCAAATGAGACCGTAACGATGCCGAATTTTCCCAAAACCACTTTTATTGCGATCGGGGTCGAAAACAGTTGCTAGTGGGATTTTCGGAAATTTGACATCTTGCTTGAAAATTTTGAGATTATTTGGACTCGTTTAGGTTGTCTTGATCTGATCCAGGATGTTTGTTTTGCTTTGTTTTTCAGTTGGAGATGGCACGGGACGTTCCGACGAGGTCCCTATAGTTGGCACGACCCGTGAGGCTTCCAGTTGGAGTTCTCTGACTCCCCGGATGGCCCGTTAGATACGTCGGAGTGCCCCTTCGCCTAGGATGGACCCCGGGGTGATAAATGATGCTAATTTTGACCGAGTTAGGAAGCGTGCCTTGGCCATGACGATCCAAAAGAGAAGACAGGTATCTAGCCCAGACGACGAGCCCGAGGAGGAAGCCTACGTAGATCTTGTCTAGGGACTGGGATGGACGATAACTACTACTCCGTCCGGATTTGCATATGTCCACGGCATCTAGGGACTGGGATTGACAGCAACTACGGCAAGGTAAGTACCTTTGATTATTTTTGATATCGATTTGTATTTGATATCGATTCATACTTGTAAGGTTTGTTTATACTTTCGTATCATCATAGTTTGCAGTCCCCAAGTCCGATGAAGATCTTTTCGGGGTTTACGATGTGCTTGGAGTTATATTCCCAGAAGCTTAGCCATGAGGCTAAGGAGTTGATCATGGGGACGACCTAGGGTCCCTAGTTGGGCATTGGGCTCTATTGGTTGGTTGCCAAACCAAGAGCAACCTAATGGTAATCAGAGCGATGGTAGATCACTTTTATGACATGACCTCGACATTCTGTGTGTCGTTTGGAGAGGTCGGCATGATACTAGAGGATTTTGGGGTGATCACGAGTAGGGGTGTTCACCGGTCCAAACCCGGACCGGACCGGACCGGACCGGTTTGACCCGCGGACCGGAAACCCAAAAAACCCAAACCCGCGGACCGGACCGGTTACAAAGAAACCCGGACTGGACCGGACCGGACCCTCTTAAGACCGGACCGGACCGTAAAAATACACTAAATTTGATATTGTTTTAAAGTGTGGACCGGACCGGACCGAACCGGGGACCGGTTACCAACTTTTTTGGGACCCGGAGACCGGACTGATACGTGCCCCGGTCTGGACCGACCCGGACCTTACGGTCCGGTCCGGTCCGGTTTGCCGGTCCGGGTCAATTTTTGAACACCCCTAATCACGAGACTACCTTGGGGACCCATTGATCAGATGGGCGTCGGAGGGCCCTAGGTTGGATAATTCCGAGGATAGGCGTTTGATTGGGGATTGTCGGGAGCTTTCTACTTACTGCTCGCCACATGCTTTGGCCAGTTATTAAATCACTAACCACTTCGAGACAATGGCGTTTTTGGAGGGTCGAGAACCCAACCCGACGGTGTAGAACGCTCGTCTGTGGTTGTGGTATTTCCTAGGTTCGACCCACTTCTCGGACAAGGGCGAGAGGTTTAGTACTAGGATTTTGCCTTTCCTGGCTAAATTGAGTCAGCTAGGTCGTTTTGACTGGGTGATGGTGGGTTGTGGAGATGACCCGTTGTTTGTAGGCTATGGTGAGGCCGCAAAGGGTGGCCTCAGACTCAGCCATACCCATCGTGGGTCCAGGTCTCGTACTTGACTGGCATTTTGTCTGGCTTTTGTCATTTTTTCTTTGTTTGTTGATGGTGTTTTGGGTTTTGCAGGCTTGGATCTACTCCGACTTTTCGTGCTTGGTTTGATTTTGTTTGTTGATGGTGTTTCGGGTTTTGCAGGCTTTGATTTATTCTTACTTTCCGTGTTTGGCACCTAAGACGGTACCAGTTCGCCCAGACAGGTTCTCGACTGGGATCGAGTGGAGGTTGGCTTAGACCAAGACGACTACGAGCCCCTACTCGACGGAGAACATGCTGGTGAACTAGCTACATCTCGAGGGCGTAAGTTTTCCTTCATTTGATTTTCTATGTAGCCACCAAGATTTGGAGTTTTGAAATTCTACTAGGATACCGATCGGTTTTCGTGTACGCACGTTAGTAAGATGGTTAAATGATATGCAAACAGCGTCTTTACCTACGCATGCGAGATATGTGTTTAGCTACGTCGTTTAATGCATCTTAAGTAATGTCAAAGTTGAATTTAGCATGCGATGTTCATTTAAAAAGCGTTAAATGGCAAACATCAAAAATAAATAAACTCGAAAATAAATTACAAATTACACGGGTGGAAATACAACCCGAAATTCACAATACTCGGACAAACTAGCGATAGTAAAAAGGATTACCAACTGTAAATGTAGTTTATAAACGAACCCGTAAATAAAAAATGTAAATGAAACTGTAAATCGAATAATTGGACGAACTACGATCGCTTACACATTGCAATGTGCATAGATCGGAGGACAAAGGCTTTAATATGCGTTGAGCGTACTTGACCGACGCGAAGTGCAAGCTTGATCTCGTGCCTCGAAGTCTTGTCCTGACTTATCATAGTGAAATGGAAATGTCTCAACTAATCAAATATCGTATACGACTATAGAGTAGTTGATATTAGACCAGTCACATAAGACGTTACTCAAAGTCGCTAAGATAATGAAATAATAATAGATTAGAAGCGATGTAATATGTGCAGGTTTTTGAAAGACGATTACGTGATCGATTTAGCACGCATCGACTTTAGAGTCAAAGATGTGACTCGATGGGACTTTATATCGTTTTTAGGCTCTCGTTGGAAGCTTATAAGGGTCACCCAACCGAGTCATTGAGGGGACTCGATCGAGTGCCCTGGACGAAAACTTCCTGCCCGTTTTTGAAAGGGTCACTCGATCGAGTGTCCTCTGTAACGAGTGATATCTCGTTTTGAAACGACCCATTTCATGAACTAATGATTCGAATCGATGCCTGGTCGAGCTAAATATAAATATTATGAAATTTATACTAGTTCGATTCTCGATGACTCGCTATGTGTGACGCTCGGTTATGAAACTGGTACAAAGTATTTAGAGTGAAATTTGTGAAATCAAAATTAATTGAATTAGAATGAATATCGAGTCCCTCCGCGTCATAATGTCATTTTCGATCCTTACGGACCGTATGACGATCGATTAGACGTCATCGGGTTTTATGCTACTTCAATAATCGATACCTCTTTTAATTTACGCACGACATTCGATTATAGAATCGACATCGGGCCTTAGAGCGAAATTTTAAAAATAACATCGAATACGTTTGATAATAAATTACCGCGATCGCACTACAATCCAACGGTTATGCATACGCCCTAACCTTTAAGTGCCTAGGGCAACGCGCCACCTCCAGTACAACTTGTTGAGGATTTTAACGAACTTTAGGAGGCATTTAATCGTTAAATGTATTCGATTGAAAAATTGGATTCATCATCACAAAACTTAAGACCTTTGTATTTTTGATGTCATGATTTGGTTTTTAATGCCTATGACGATCAATTTAGCATCATTGGACGTTGCTCAAATCGGTTTAGAATAGTTTTTGTTAAATCGTAGTATACACGGTATTATATATATATAAATATATATATTATATATGTGTGTATATATATATATATATATAAATAATAAGTCAATAATGAATGTTAGATTGTTAGTTATGATAAATAAGAGTTAGACACAAAAATGTAAAAAGTTATTAGTTAGTAAACAAGAATTAAATAATGTTAGTATAATGGTAAATAAAAGTCAGGAGTTAGTAATTAGTATGAAAAACGAAAAGAAGAATTAGACAATAGAGAAGATGGGATTTTGGTACACCCTCAACCTACATGCTAATAGTCTCGAAAAACGGGCTCGTCAAGTGTCGGCGTAGGCACGGGAGCGATCGAGAATGTAGGGTGAGTTAAGGTGTGTGAGTAGGGAGACGATATTCTCGATTTTTGAGAGGCTAGGTATCGAGAATGCTTGTGTGTGTGTGTGGAGAGCTCCTTGTGATACTAGTGATGTGAAGGATGATGCAAAAATGTGGGTGAAAAATGTTGTGTAAAAAGTTTGTAAATAATGAGCCAAGGGGGGTATTTATAGATTTTACCTCCCGGCTGGGGTCACTCGATCCAGTGGTTCTATGTGCACTCAATCGAGTGTCGTTAGGCGAGGAGTCAATGTAGAAAAGGTATGATCTTCCTTTGGCTTGAGATTTAGTTTGTTTTGTTTTTGTTCATTTTGTGTATTTGGACGCAGCGTAAGGCTGGTTATGTTCTGAGGTTTCGACCTTGATCTAATTTGGCTCAGTCGCAGAAGACATTTTTACCCCCGGTGACAGTTTTAGCTTAAAATAGCTTTATTTTATTGGGAACGACCCACTGAGGCTGAAGTTGAGGACGGTTTTGAGAGATTTGTACTCCGATGAGTGCCCACGTCGGATACTATCGATTCCGAGTCCCGTATTCGAGCGTATTAAAGCATGTTTACGTCCGATCATCATTGGGTGTTTTGTTGGAGACTACTATAGACACAAGCAGTCAAAATGCAGGGGCCTACAGAGACCCACTCTGACTGATTCTTGGACAAGGTGAAAGTCAGAGTAGCCACCAGGCCAATCGAGGATTACGACCTGCCGGCCTTCCGGTCGGGTCTTTTATTGTCCATTAGACTCGCGTGAAGGGCTCGCCAGCCATATGTAAAGGGTCATACCTCTCTTGATGATGATAGCTCCGTGGTGGAGTTGGACTTGCCTTTTAAGTCTCGGGTGTACCTGTATGCAGAGACACATAATATTCTGAATGTAGCATTTTGGGGAGACATCGACTTGGTTCCGCTGGGGAGTAAAAAATTAATGTTTGAAATTTTTTGAAAGTTTTTTGAAAATTTTTGACGTAGGAATGCTCGGGACGACTCAATTTCTATAATGGTACGAAAGAGCGCAGGCCCGATCCAATCTTCAGTTCCTTCGTACCAGTATAGGAATCGAGTCGTCCCGAGCATTCCTACTTCACAAATTTTCAAAAAAATCAAAGGCTCGCATGGGCTAAGGAGGCCCGGCTGTTGTTGAGGTCTTCAGAGTTTTGTGTTATAAATACACGACCTCCTTCTTCACTTTTTTGCATCTCACACCCATCTTCATATTCCTTCTAAAATTCCTCAAACTCTCGAGAAAAAAGATTCGAATATATGCCATGGGTATCAAAAATTTAACTGCGCTGCTTCAGGCATGGTCCTAATGCTTTAGGGACGAGGAGAAGGTTCAGCTGAATCAGATGAGAATTTCTGCTTTATTCCCATTGCAATGTTTCAGAGTAGATCGCACTTCCTGGATGCTTATTTATCGCTTTGGGACATACACTACCCATCACGTTTTCGCGTTCACTCGGGGGGGGGGGGGGGGGGGGGGGGGGGGGGGGAGGGGGGGAGGAGGTGTGCCCTCTTCCTGGGAGATAGCTGTTGTGGGCGGTGGGTGTCCTGCTGCCTGTCCTACTATTCCTCCGTTCTATAATGCAAAGTATGTGAGAATTATTGCCATTATTTCCTCACACAGGCGCAGGGCCTTTGCTTTCTGTATGCTGCATCGGTATGCCTTTGAGGGGCGGATGGAGGCTGACTTCTGCATAGGTCAGATTTGGCTGACTGGTGTAGTCGACCAGATTGAGACAGGTCAATAGCCCGTTTTGGCTTATAACCGAGGAGATTATTATGGGCCTTGATGCTCGGAAGGTTGACCCGGATCGACAATTGACGGGTAGCATTCGTGTTCTGCAGGTATACGTCATGCGATTTATTTATTTATTTATTTTCCCAAAAAATCTTGGTAAAGAAGGGTCACTCGACTGAGTAGACCTGACACTCAATCGAGTTCCCTTGACGAGGGCCTCTCTACCTGTTTTTAAGGGGGTCACTCGATCGAGTCAACATGGCACTCGATCAAGTGCCCTCTGGCAAACCTCACATTTTCTTGCGGAGACTTGTAAGCTTTGTTCTGTCAGGTGTGGTTGTACGAGCGACTGTCGATCATGGAGCTTCCTCTAGACGTGATTAGGTACCGTAGCAGTCACCTCAGCTCGAGAAAAAGGCGCATAAGTCCTAGTTACGACACAAACCGGAATTACTGGGACGAGGAGCTCATATTCCACGGAGGTCCCTTGATCAGGTGGAATGTTGCTTGGTGGGTCCTCCCCAGATTGACTGGGCTAGCCAAGAGGGATCAGGCTCAGTACCTGGTGCTCCTGTCACTCGATTTGACCGTTCACATTTACCCGAACCATATTCTGAGGCAGTTCGGTTGGACTCAGAGGATCTCTGAGACTGACGCCATCATCAGCATCCCGCTCCAATTGACGGACGTGATGTGTGATACGTGGTTACAGTGTTGGAACACCTGTGTCATCTAGACCATACCCAACCCTTGCAATTCTGTTTGGGTTTCCGAGTCAGATCAGAATTGGAGCTCTGAAGAGTCAGAGGAGACCCGCAAGGCCCTGAGGGTCGATGAGGCCTTCGACTTGGTTCGCCGGGAGATGGCGAAGGATAAGAGGGGTTTCTATGATGAAGGAGAGACTTCTGCTACTTTGGTTCTATTTGAGTCGGGTCTTAAGTCAAAAACTAAGACTCGAGCTAAGGACACCGATGCTAAAGGCGTGTGGGGGCGACTGAGCCCCTAGACTGACTTGGAGAAGAGGCTTGGGCCAAGACTGGCGGCCAATGATCGACTGGGCCCAAGCCCGACTCTGGCCGACTATTGTGGCTGAGGATCCGCTCTCGAAGGAACGGGTCCAAGCCAAGGAGGTTCGTGTAGTGATTCAGGAGCGTCCGCCTCAATCTCGTCATCAGTGGACGGCTAAGGACGCCAAGGATAAGGGTAAGGGGAAGATGCCCTAAATACCCGAGTCCTTAGATTTACTATTTTTAAGTAGTACTACTATTTATTTGTAGTGTCGTGGTTTTTTGAATTTCAAAATTTCTCGAGTTTATCGGATTTTTTAGTAATAATAAAAGTTTATTAATTAAACCATTCCTATCTTTTTCTCGATTGCGGTGGTTGTGCCCTTTTGAGGGGTTGCCTACGTATCCACAATTTTGGAATCAAACAAGAAGTAGTTCAACCTTTGTATAAATTTGCAATCTCAAAATACACTAAGACTAGTGTTTTCAGATGTATGCAATAGTAGGATAAATAATCCTAGCTTATTGACTTGTTTTTTCGAAAATTTTATGTTTATGAAGATAATTTTAATAAACTTTTGCAAATGACATTGAGAAAGGATCAGGGGTAGTAGCGTTATTGAGAAACGATAAAGCACCCGGCCCAGACGGTTATTCTAGTAAATTCTTCAAGGATAGTTGGGAGATTGTAGGAGAAGGGGTCTGCAATGCTATACACGATTTATTCAATTCAGGAAAGTTACTAAAGCAAATTAATGCCACACACATCACTCTTATTCTGAAGGTAACTCATCCTGAGAATGTGAGCCAATTGTGACCCACAGCCTGCTGCAATGTCATTTACCAATGCATATCTAAGTTATTTTGTGCTAGGTTAGCTGATGTTCTGCCCCAGGTGATTTCCCAGACCCAAGGGGGCTTCATCCAAGGGAGACACATCATGGAAAACATCCTTATTTGTCAGGACCTCGTGAGACTGTATGGTAGGAAGTCGGTGTTCCCAAGGTGCATGTTTAAAGTGGACCTTTAGAAAGCCTACGATTCCATTTAGTGAAGTTTCGTTCTTCAGATGCTTGAGGCACTTGATTTCCCTCCACATTTTATAGCATTGATTAAGGAATGTGTGACTACCCCTGCTTACACCTTGTGTCTAAATGGGGATAGTTTTGGTTTCTTTAAAGGCATGAGAGGACTGAGGCAAGAAGACCCCCTTTCTCCGCTTCTCTTCACGGTGTGTATGGAGTACTTGATGAGACTTTTAGCCTATACTACCACTACCTTGAACTTTAAGTCTCACCCTTTATGCAAACCGCTTAAATTGAGCTGCCTCATGTTTGCTGATGATCTCCTTTTATTTTCTAAAGGAGATATTAACACTATGATGATCCTCATAAGAACATTTGCTACCTTTTCCAAAGCTTCTGGTTTAGTTATGAGTAGAGGAAAAACTAATGTCTATTTTAACGGAGTCGCTGAAGCAATTAAGCGGGAAATTATTCTCATCCCAGGTTGTGTGGAAGATCAGATGCCCTTCAGATACCTTGGAGTACCCATTAAACCCTCTAAAATGAGCATCAAGGACTGTCAATTCCTTATTGACAATTTACTTTCCAGAATCAGAGCGTTGGACACTAAGAAATCATCGTATGCAGTACGTTAGTTCTGGTTAAAACTGTTTTGAAGACGCTCCATTCTTACTGGGCAACTACTTTTATCCTACCTAAATCCGTGATCACCAAGATAAAGTCTGTGTGCAGAAACTTTCTTTGGGATGGGGGGGGGGGGCTGACTACATTAAATCCCCTCCCATAGCTTGGAAAAAGGCATGTACTGGTCTGAGGGAAGGAGGGCTGGGGATGAAAGATGACTGTGAGTGGAATAAAGCGGCAATCGGGAAATTGGTGTGGTGGATATACTCTCAACCTTCAAAGTTATGGGTTCAATGGGTCCAACACATCTATTTAAAAGATAAAGACTGGACCAATTATGTTCCTCCTCGAGAATCTAGTTGGGTGTGGAAGAAAATTTGCAAGACTAAGGAGCTGTTTAAAAATGCGTATACACAAGGGGAATGGGTTGCTGGTACGGACAGAAATTATACCATTGCCAGGGGGTATAAGCGGCTGGTACCAGCAGGAGCTAAGGTCGATTGGTTCTTCCGACGTGGAATCATCGGACTTCACCCAAGCATGCTTTCATAGCATGGATGTATCACCATAAGAGTCTTAATACCAAGGACAAGCTGATGAGCTGGGGGATTTGTTGCTGATGATTGCTGCTGTGTTTGCGGGCAAGATGGTGAGACGTTGCATCACTTATTTTTCTGATGCATTTATAGCAGACGGGTACTGGATAATCTGCACGCTTGGACTGGTATTCATCTGCCGGTTGGAGGAAGAAAATGAGATACTCTAAATTTAAGCAGGGTGTGATTAATAGTATTCTGAATGGTGTTGTGTACTACATATGGTCCCAACGTAATAGAGCTTGGCAAGAGGGAAAGCTTTCAACACCGGATTACTGCTGCTACATGCTCAAAAGGGAGATAAATACCCATGTTTTAAATCAAATCAAGGGTACGCTTAAGCCTAGTGATCGTATCTGGCTAGAGAAATTGTGTTAAGTTCATTTTGTTTGAGTAGTTTGACTGCTACTCTCGAATGTTTTTGGATTGATGTCATTTGTGACTTGATATTAATATACTTACACTTTACCAAAAAAAAGGGTAGTAGTGTTTCAGCTGGTCTAGGTTAGTAGGATTGGTAAAGTAATTCCCATTCAAATCTGTCAACTTCACAGCACCGCCTGATAGAACCTTCTTTACCAGATATGGCTCGGCCCAATTTAGTTTGAACTTTCCCCTCGGGTCAACTGGTAATAAAGCTCGAACGGACTTGAGAACCAAATCTTCTTCATTGATGTGCCTGAGCCTGACTTTTTTATTGAAGGCTCGTTGTATCCTTTTCTGATATACTTGAATATTATTGAGGGCGTGGGATCGCCATTCGTCCAGTAGAACTAGCGAGTCGTACTGTGCTTGGACCCAATTGGCTTTAGGTACATGGATTTTAAATAGAATTCTGAGAGATGGTACTTCCAACTTGACTACTTAGACTACCTCCATCCCGTAAGTCAGTTAATAAGGCGTCGCACCGGTTGCGGTGCAGATTGATGTCCGGTATCCCCATAGAGAGAATGGTATTTTGTCGGGCCATTCTCGGTAATTATCAGTCATCTTTTTGAGTATAGTGATAAATGTTTTGTTGGCCGTTGCTACCGCTCCATTTGTTTGAGGATGGTATGGTGAGGATGTATGCCTCTAAATTTGGTACTTGGTTTCAGAGCTGCCGTTTTGTCTTGAAAATGGGTCCCGGGATCACTAATGAATTCATGTAGGATCCCGTACCGACATATGATCTTGTTCTAGATGAACTTAGCTACATGCTTGGTGTTCAAAACCCGGTAGGATACAGCCTCGACCCATTTGGTGAAATAGTCGATGGCTACCAAAATGAAATAGTGTCCACCTGAATCGGAAGGGATTTACCTTTCCGATTATGTCGATGCCCCATGTCGAGAATGGCTATGGTGATGTCATGGTGTATAATAAAGATGACTTCATTCATTCGACACATAATTCATTCTTCTCTTCTTCCTCTTACTCTTTACGAGTTTCTTCTAACTTGGGGTCGCACTCCGACACCCAAGCAAACGATCCACTCGATCGTAGTCCCAATAAGCGAATCAACGCTACTCCTCACCTTCGGGCACTCCACTCGATCCCGAGGTGCCTGCGTTTGACTAGCTACCCCGAGTCTAGCAGCGGAAGCTCTGCCGGATTAACCGCAGAACCAGCCGTGGTAACGGAACTCTGCTGAAATCACCACAAGGCAAGCTAGGAGGATCCGCCCTCGAAGTCAAACTTTCACTAGGTTGTTATCTAAACAAAACTTTACATTTCTGTACTTTTATTATGCACTAGGATAATGTCAAACGTGGACACTAGGTCCACGGTACGTTATAAACATACGTAACGTCCCAACTTCAACCATAAACACTAAAACACCCTAAATAGACCCGAGTAGTTCTGAGATCCATTCTCAACTATCTATGCATCGTGTCCCTGGCACCTCGGTATCGAGTGGGGTCGCCGCAATGAAACTGGGTCGGTCCTGCGCAGGTGCGCGGGGCGGCGGGCGGTGCGGACGGACGTCCACAGTTTGACGATTCTGTTGGGGATTTGGAAACAAGTTTCCAGCGGTTGTGTAACTCGAACGAGGTCGGTGAAGCTCATTTCCTAGCTCCTTGTTGTGGTCACTACAGGTTTTGGTCTAAAAAGCTCACCATAACCGATATTAGAATCAATCAACCTCTTCGCCGTAAGATCCTTATGAACACGCGGAATGATCCTCGATTGACGCTACGGCCGCCTAACGCGCATCCCGCGGATATACCAAACGAGTAGGTTCTGAGCAGACAGTACGTACGACACTCACCTCCCCAGCTGACCTGTCGTCACCTAAGCAAAGACTATTCGTGGGCGGTAGCCTACCTTAAACTACCCGTGTTTTCATCCTGCATGAGTGTACGCATTCCTAGTTATCTGTAGCGTGTTTGAACAACCCAAATAAAACACTAAAATGTGGATTCAACCAGAACAACATATTCTACCGCACCCAACTTCATTTTCGAAAAAAGAAACATCTTCTTTTCAAAACTACCTTTTGAGCGCCGATATTCCGGCCAAATTAAAATTATTTTCAAAAGCATTTTAGCACCTCATCATGAAAAGTTTTACACTCACTACTTTCAAAAGACCCTTTTGAGCGCCATCACCTTGGCCAAAGTGAAACTCGTTATTTTCAAACAACGATGAGGACCGTTAACATCGTCAACTTCCCAATTAATGGGACCGAGGCACCTAAAGCGGTTACATTTTTTTTCGAAAACATCTTTTCGCACATACCGTTAACATAACTGAAACTTGAATCAATGAAGTGAAGGGAACCAAAAATGGTTATACCCTCAAAAAACTTTTCACAATACACCATCCCCACCGTCGAAATGCCAGTTAATGGAGTCGACAAGCGTGGGTCGCCCATTTTAAAAGTTTTTCTAAACGAAAGAGAGACACTTTCAGTACCTAAATTCTGTAATAGGGATTTAGTCACACCTTCAAAGCGCCATCACAGACGCCACGTTCTCCCATGAGCGCCGTCCATACCACAAATATCGAACTAGCTAATCAATAATAGTCTCGATGAAAACACAATTTTATCACTTTCAAAATCGGTTCCTTTAGAACCGCGCTTCTTTTGTAAAACCATCATTTACACTTTTGCTATCGTTGAGTCCTCGACGCGCACGTAGCAACACCTTTTCACGTCATAAACGATGTCACTACACCGTCGTAATACCAATTTTATGAACTTTCAAAAAAGGTTTCATCTTCAAAACCTATCTGTTCCGGTATCGGAATCAATTAACCCGACGTGGAATTCGGGTTCGAATCGTTCAACGTTGCTTTGAATGTCAATCGATCAATCTTGACAGGTTCTCCTTCCTCCTACTCCTTCAGTCGGACCTTCCCGGTGGAATGGGCCGGCTCCCTGCAGACAGAATGCACAAGGCCTCGGAGGTTATCCGAGGAAACCCACTTCGATGCCTAAGTCAGTCCGTGAATGCCTTAAGAAACCTAGCTCGTGAGAAACTAGGTGGCGATTTTAAGAGTAAGAGTTCTAGAGAGAGAAAATCCAACCTCTTTCTTGTGGGAAATGGAAGATTATTTATACCTTCCCACAAGAGAGGGAAGTAGAAGGGGAATGGGTGGATAAGGAGGTGACAAGTGGCGTCCTCTCATCCACCCACTCTCAATTGCCTTAGGCAAAATGACGAGGAGGCCCCTGGTGATCCCTGCCCTGCCTGCGGAGATTTCTCCCAGGGGCAGGCGGGTATGAGTTGTGAGGGCAAGGCTTCAGCAGGCTGCGTCACCCTGCTGGCCCGGCGGTCGGCTGAAATCCTTAGTGGGTCTTCCCACTTCAATACTTTTGCTTTGACTATCTGCCGGGTCGGTTTCTGGGCCTTTCTAGGCAATCCTCTGGGACCCTGCCTAGCAGGCTGTCAGTATCAGGCTGCCGACCCCAATCAATTGGCCCTCGCAAGCTGGGGGGAACAAGGCTTCCCTCCGGCTGGCGACTTTTGCTTAGATGGAGGGAGGTTGACTTATTTCCACCTTCGCTGCTGCATTTAATGCTTTGTACTTCCCCGAGGAATGAAGCTCAATTGTGTCAGGTATGCAAAGAGTTGAGGAGTTTCTTGCAATCATTACCCTTTTTTGCTCGGTGGATTTTCGGGAAACGTGAAGACTTTGTGATTGGTGGTTTTCCCTTCCAGGGCGGTTAGGACACTATTTAATGCTGCGTTTCACTTGTATAAATTCCAGCTTTTCTTGCCATTTTCGTTTAACTCATCCTCAATCCTTCCACTTCTCTTTGTTGAAATATGGTTTGGATCAAAAATTCTATTACTCGCCATGGAGTTCGTACTGTCACCTTTCTTTTCAAAGGATTTTGGAGACTCCGGTATGCTCGGGCGGCTTACCGGGCTATCTGCCGCAGCCGTCGTTCACGGCCACGCCCTCGTCGGAGTGGTCGGAAAGCTTCCATCAGGGCGGGCAAGCGCCCTAAGAGATCTTCGCCTCCTGCTGCTTCCAGGTTTAAGCGCTGTCCTCAGGGAGGTGAGTGCTTTGATCGGGGTTGCCACGAATGTTTCCCGTGGCTGCACCCCGAACAATTTGACCCCGACTGCTCTGATGCAGATTCTTCCCTGGGGTCAGGCCCCTCTTCTCCTGTGAAGAGAACAGGCTGTCGTACTTGTGATGAATCCCAGGCTGTTCCCTATGGCAGGGATTGGGATGATAGTAGCCGAGACTCCGAGGAAAGTGAGGGTCTAGGCTATTTGAGTGACAGGGATGAGCATGGACTCCCTGATGACCCTTTCAAGGACTCCCCAGACTGGGATTGGGGATCGGACTTCGGGGGTCAAAGTAGCCCTGGAGACCATTCTCCAGGCTTAGATGATGATTAGGCCTGCTTAGCAGGGCATAGGTGCGTCGAGCCGGAAATTTAGGCTCCTTATGTATTTTTCTTATTTGCCAGGCATGATATGTAACCCGTCCATTTTCCCTTAAGGCTAATGAAAGAAATTCGAGTGACTTTGTTGCTTCATATATGCTCTTTTTTTTTCGGGAATGACGTCACCAGCCGATTGTCCCTCTGACACTTTTTGCCTTTTCGAGGCTCTTCTTGGGAAGGGGTGAACGGCTCATGTTCAACGCGTGACACGTGGGGTAGATTGCTGGGGACGCTTTGTCAGAGAGGTGGCTTTTTTGGCTTCCTGGGCTTTATATAAGCCCCTTCTTCTCTTCCATTTCCTTCTTTTACTCTTTTTGAAATTCGAAACTTCTCTCATATTCTCAAACCGTCTTCGTTGCTGAGAACTTTGTGAGATCAAGAAGTGTTTACTGTCACATTTTCCGGCGACGACCGACTTTCTAGGTTAGAATCTTTCTTTGAATCTTCGTGTTCTTTCCCTTTCATCGGTACTTTTCTTCATACCCAGTATGTCTCGAGTCCGCGCTTTTTCTTTTGGTTCTTTACTTGGGAGGAATGAAGGTGGAGACAGGGATAGGCGCGATTTAGCCTCCTCTTCTGGGGTTGGATCCAGGGAAGAGGAGGATCTTGATAGGGGGAGGGTGCTGAATCACCTGAACCCGCTCCCTTTGACGTTGTTGACTCTGATAATGAGGCCCTGGAAGTAGACCCTTCCAGAATTGCCGGCCCCCTCATCCGTAGGGAGAGGGGGAAAACTTACTATTTGGATAATAAGAAATACTTAGTTCCCTTAAAGACCTACCCCGAGGCCAAGAATAGGGACTTGATCTTAGAAAGCAATGTTGCCGAGGAAATCGAGAAGTTCTATAATTTTGGGGAGGGGTACACTATCGTAGTCCCAGAGGAAAAGGACACGGTATGCTGCCCCCCGGAGGGTTGCGTGGCTGTTTATCACAAGGCTTTAGAATTTGGCCTGCGATTCCCTCTTCATCCCTTCCTGGAGGAGACCTTCAGGAGGATGAATGTTGCTATAGCTCAGCTGACTGCCTCAGCTATCAGGTCCCTGATTGCTTACACTTGGACCTGTCTTTTCCATGGCGAGGGGCCTTTCATTGATGCCCTTCGTTTCATGGTGGGTCTTCAAATGGTATCTTCGTCAAGGGGAGACGGTTCCCTGGGTATTGGTCCCTGCAAAGACAGAAGAAGTACGCTCTGGTCTGGCCTGCTTTGAGCAGCCTGAAAGACTGGAAGAATAATTTCGTGTACGTACATAGCGCGTCAGGGTGGAGGATTCCTAGGTATTTTAGGAACCATGTCCATACCCGTATGGAAACTCGCGAAGAGTACCACCCAGGCGTCGGGGGGAAGGCCCCGGAGGTAAAGCTGAGTGCCAGAGAGGAGATTTTAGTGAAGAAGTTTTAAATAGTTGCGGATAAGTCCGGTGCCTTTGGCCCTGCTTTCTGGCTCCCCCATGCTGAGCTCATAGCTACAGATGAGTACTTGCTCCCATTGAGCCTAATCACTAGCCGTGAAGGTAGTTCTGGGGGGCTTTTGCTGGCGCGATTTTTCTGAGATTTTTTATTCCTTTGCTTTTTAACTGACTCCCCCTTTTTCTCTTGCAGACTTCGCTTCTCGTCGTTGGACAAGGAGGCAAGTTAAGAGGTTGGGTTTGAGTGAGGAGTTTGTCGTCCTTTCTAAGCGTCCCTCCCTCCCTTCAAATTTCAAGAAAGGGGAGAAAAGCTTGATGAAGCTTGTAAAGGATTTCGCTGCTGGTCGGAGTCTGCCTCTCCCTCCCCGACTGCCGTCAGGAAAGCCGGCGACCCCTTCCCCAAGTATCCATGCAGGGGAGGCTGAGGTCACATCAGGGGCCACCCCTTCCCCTGGTCAGAAGCAGGGCGCCTCTCCAGCCGGACCTCGAGCTTCCCAGGGATCACACCCTGTGAATTCAGAGGGGACTGGGGAGAGTGCCCCCTTGGAGTCGAGAAGGAAGAGGGGTAGGGAGCCCTCAGGACCTGATGTGGTGGATTTGGAGGCGGATGTTGCTACCCCCGAAGCAAATCGCCCTGCACGTGAACCTCCGAGCATTCCTTTTCCAGAGGAGAACACGGAGTTCCATTATATTGCTGGTGATAGTGTAGACGTATCAGGCCTGCTTTCTGACTCTGGTGTCGTCTTGGCTGATCGCCTTACCAAGTCCGTGAATTCGACCTCTCACCAGGTGTTCCAATATATCCAGCGTACCTTTAAGGTTTTGCTGGCATCTCCTGAGCTGGCGGCCCTCAGCCGTCTGAGTGATGAAGAATTGACCGTCACACCAGGGGCTCCCCCTCCTGACCGCCTGGCCATGGTGGAAAGGGACATAACTTTGATAAGTAATCTGAAGGACAAGCTGGCGAGGCAAGAGAGTGAGCTGGAGGAGGCAAAGAGTCAGGCTGGCCAGTGGAGGCTTCAGGGAGTGAGAGCTGTGAGGGAAACAACCAAGCTTGAAGCTGAGCTGAAGGAGAGCCGCTTAGCGATGGAGCATGCTACCCTTTCTCTGGCTGAGATGGGGAACTTAAAAGGAAAAGTAGCTAATTTGGAGGAGCGACTGTCCAGAGCTGACTCAGCCTTTGAGCAGGCCAAGGAAGAGTGGAAGAAAGAAAAAGAAAACCTTGCAGAGGAGACCGAGGATGCGGTGGATGCAAGCTTCGTGAGTGGTGCCAACTCTTCCCTGGAGTTGGTGATGGAGGTGATTGGGGAAATGTTTCCAGCGTTTGATGAAGAGGCTTTCCGGAGTCTCTACTCTTCTAAGAATGAGGCTCGGGCGGCCAGACCACCTGAGGCAGCTGCCGGCCCAAGCCAGGATGCTCCATGATGCTTATCCTTTCTTGTAATAGTCTTACTCTCTGCGCTGAGCCTTTGTTATGGCCAGCTGTCTGTAATATCTATTCTTCCGGATCTTTGCCTTAGTTGTTTTGTAAAAAACATTCTACCCTTCATGGGTTTTGTAATGGAATGCCTTTCCTTTGTTTTAGTTTGCTTCTTTTGCGTTTTTTATACAAGGTTGGGGGAATTGCCCCCAGTCCTTGTTAGCGGTGCGTAGCCTGGCCTGTCCCTGGCCTCTACTTGGAGTCCAGGGGGCCTGCCTCTTGCCTGCCCAGAGGTAGGCAGGGAGGGCTTTTGCGTTTTTTATACAAGGTTGGGGGAATTGCCCCTAGTCCTTGTTAGCGGTGTGTAGCCTAGCCTGTCCCTGGTCTCTGCTTGGAGTCCAGGGGGCCTGCCCCCTACCTGCCCAGAGGTAGGCAGGGAGGGCTTTTGCGTTTTTTATACAAGGTTGGGGGAATTGCCCCCAGTCCTTGTTAGCTGTGCGTAGCCTGGCCTATCCCTGGCCTCTGCTTAGAGTCAAGGGGGCCTGCCCCCTGCCTGCCCAAAGGTAGGCAGGGAAGGCTTTTGCGTTTTTTATACAAGGTTGGAGGGAATTGCCCCCAGTCCTTGTTAGCGGTGCGTAGCTTGGCCTGTCCCTGGCCTCTGCTTGGAGTCCAGGGGGCCTGCCCCCTGCCTGCCCAGAGGTAGGCAGGGAGGGCTTTTGCGTTTTTTATACAAGGTTGGGGGAATTGCCCCCAGTCCTTGTTAGCGGTGCGTAGCCTGGCCTGTCCCTGGCCTCTGCTTGGAGTCCAGGGGGCCTGCCCCCTGCTTGCTCAGAGGTAGGCCGGGAGGGCTTTTGCGTTTTTTATACAAGGTTGAGGGAATTGCCCCCAGTCCTTGTTAGCGGTGCGTAGCCTGGCCTGTCCCTGGCCTCTGCTCGGAGTCCAGGGGACCTGCTCCCTGTCTGCCCAGAGGTAGGCAGGGAGGGCTTTTGCATTTTTTGCTGGGGGGTCCATTTTCCTCGGTTTTAGCAACAGGGGGGCCACCCCCTATTGCCCCCTGCTCGTTTGTGTGTGAGAGCGCAAGCTTAAACAGACAACGAGTATGAATTCTTGAGTGTTATAGAAATTTTGTTTAAAACATAAGATTGGTCGGAGCCGTCGACATTCTTTTTTTTTTGATCGTCCTCCGCCAGTATTTTTTTCTAAAGACGTGATTTCCTTAAGACTTGGTTACACATAGTATCTTTTTAGGGTGTCGGCATTCCAGTGTGCGTTCAGCTCTTGGCCTGCTGGTTTGGCGATTTTGTATGTGCCTGTTCCCAAGATCTGGGTCACTTGATATCGGCTTTCCCAGTTGGCGCTTAGCTTGCCGTGTTCCCTAGATTTTCCAACAGCCTGTGTCTTCCTTAGTACTAGGTTGCCTACTTGGAACCTTCTCTCATGCACCCTCTTGTTGTACGCCTTTCTCATTCTTTGCTGATAGGCTGCTATGTTGGTGCTAGCTTCTTCCCTGACTTCATGAACTAGGTCAAGAGCCTCGGCCATTGCTTCGTCGTTGTTGGCTTTGTGGTATTGCTGAGATCGCAGGGTGGGAATTCGTACCTCGATGGGTAGCAGAGCCTCAGCTCCATACACCAGGCCAAATGGTGTCTGACCTGTTGACTCTTTTTTGGTGGTCCTTATTGACCAGAGGATACTTGGAAGTTCGTCCGCCCATCTTCCTTTGAGGTCATCCACCATTTTTCTGAGCCCATTTAGGATTTGTTTGTTTGCGGCTTCAGCCTGCCCATTGGTCTATGGGTGACAGACGGCGGAGTAGGCGACGGTTATTCCATGCCCTTCCAGCCAAGCTCTTAGGGGGTCATTATCAAACTGCCTGCCGTGATCAAATACTAACACTTTAGGTAGGCCGAATCTGGTTATGATGTTTCTCCAGATGACCTTCCTGACTGCCGGCTCGGTGATGTTCGGGACTGCCTCTGCTTCGACCCATTTGGTGAAGTAGTCTATCCCTACGATTAGAAACTTTAGCCCCCCTGTAGCTGTAGTAAAAGGGCCCAGTATGTCCATTCCCAATTGAGCGAATGGAATGGGAGATATGATCGGCCTGAGCTCTTGGGCTGGGACATGGATTGATGGAGCGAAGAGTTGGCATTTTCTGCATTTCTGGGTCAAGCTCCTTGCGTCTGCTAGCATGGTGGGCCAGTAGTAGCCTGCCCTTAGAGCTTTGTGGGCCAACGACCTTCCTCCAATGTGATGCTCGCAGATCCCTGAATGAATGTCGTCCAAGACTTCAGCGGCCTGCTCTGCTCCCAGGCATCTGAGCAGAGGGAAAGTAAAAGATTTCTTGTAGAGCTCTTCATTAATGATTATGAACCATGCTGCCTTAGCTCGTATCTTCTTTTTCTGCACTGGGTCAGGTGGTAGGATGTCGTACTTTTTGAACTGAATGAGGGGTGTCATCCAGTTTTCCTGTCCCTCCTCAACGGTGCTGACTGACTGGCAGGCAGTGGTGGACCTCTCATGCACAACATCAACCCAGACTGACCTCCTTATGTCTTGTAGGCTGGAGCTGGCCAGCTTTGACGGAGCGTCGGCCCAATTATTCTGTGATCGGGGTATTTGCCTGATTTCATAGGACTTCAGGCTTGATAATTCCTGTTTTACTTTTTCAAGGTAGGTGGCCATGGTCTGATCTCTAGCCTCATATTCTCCATTAATTTGATTAGCAATGAGCTGGGAGTCAGTTGCTAGTACAACCCACTCTGCCCCTGCGGCTTTAGCCAGATTTATCCCTGCGAGTACGGCCTCATATTTCGCCTCGTTGTTTGATGCAAGGAAGGTGAATCTGAGCGCATGCTCAAAATCCACTCCCTCAGGGCTGGTCAGTACAACGCCTGCCCCTGCACCATTGGCTGTTGAGGATTCGTCAGTGTGTACGATCCATTCTTCGGCGGGGGGTTCTTCTTCCCCTAAATGGGAACATTCAGCCAGGAAGTCAGCTAGGGCTTGTGCCTTGATGGCTGTCCTTGGTTGGTATGATATCCCCAGTCCGCTTAACTCAATTGCCCATTTTAGCAGCCTTCCTTATTTCTCAAATTTTTCCAATATCTTTTCCAGTGGCTGGTCGGTGAGGACTACAACGGGGTGTGCGTCAAAGTAGGGTCTGAGTTTTCTGGCTGCAATGATGACTGCATAGGCGGCTTTTTCTATCAAAGGATAGTTTCTTTCGGCTGTCCGTAGGGCGTGACTCACAAAGTAGATGGGCTGCTGTGAGCCTGCTTCCTCCCTTAGGATGACTGCACTCACTGTTGTGTTGGTGACAGCAATGTATAGGTATAGTTTTTCTCCGGCCACTGGTCTTGCCAAGGTGGGGAGTTTCTTCAGATGTTCCTTCAATTGTTCGAAGGCTTTCTTTTGTTCATCTTCCCATTTGAATTGCTTATTGCCCTTCAACACTTTGAAGAAAGGGGTGGACTTGTCTGCCGATCTGGCGATAAAGCGGGCCAGGGTACCCATCCTGCCTGTGAGCCGCTGAATGTCCCTTATGGTCTTAGGCTCCGGGAGGTTTAGGACCGCCTGAATTTTCTCGGGGTTAGCGTCTATCCCCCTGGAGCTGACTAAGAATCCCAAGAATTTTCCGGATCGGACTCCAAACGTGCATTTTTTCGGATTCAGCTTCATCTTGTATGATCGCAAGGAGGAGAATGTTTCCTGCAGGTCTGTTAGGTGCTCCTTGTCCCCCTTGCTCTTGATAATCGCATCATCGACATAGGCCTCCAAGTTTCTCCCTTTTTGGCTTTCAAAGACCTTGTCCACCAATCGCTGATAGGTGGCGCCTGCATTCTTCAGCCCAAATGGCATCATCTTATACATGTAAGTGCCATGGCTGGTTATGAAGGCGCACTTCACCCTGCCAGGCTGCCAGAGGTACACTTGATGGTACCCTGATAATGCATCCAAGAAACTCAACGTGGTATATCCACTAGTGGCGTCCACCAGTTGGTCTATCCTGGGCAGGGGGTAGCAGTCTTTTGGGCAGGCTTTGTTAAGATTTGTGAAGTCTACGCACATTCTCCATGCGCCTGACGACTTTTTTTACCATCACAACGTTTGCCAACCACTCAGGGTAATCACAGACTTCGATGAAGTCTGCCTTTAAGAGTTTGTCTATTTCTTCTTTTATCATCGCGTCTTTCTCTACGGACATGTTTCTTTTCTTCTGCTTTACAGGGCGAGCTTCCGGGCTAACGTTCAGCTTGTGAACAATAAAAGCCGGGTCGACCCCTGGCATCTCATCTGCAGAGTAAGCAAATACGTCCCCGCTTTCTCTCAGGACTGCAATTAACTCCTTCTGGTAGGACTCCTCCAGGTCGGCCCCTATGAGGACCTGCCTTCCTGGTTCTAAGTCCACCATCATGCTCTCCCCTTCAGGCTCTAAGTGGGCTGCTTTTTGTTGGACAGCCGGGATTTCACCCTCCCTGCTGGGGGAGCCTTCGGCTTTTCGTTTTCCTTTTCTTTCTGTTTCATGGGCTTGCAGGACCACGGAATAACAGTGTCTGGCCGACTCCTGATCCCCATGGACCTTCCCTTCCATGCCAAAGTCTGTTACATAGGCTATGGTGAGGGCCCTGATTGACACAGCGGCTTCAATTTCATCTAGGGTGGCCCGCCCTATCAGAGCATTGTATGCAGACTTGGCATCCACCACAACAAATGATGCCCTGACATTCCTGGCAGAGGCACCCTCCCCGAATGTTACCGGCAAGTCGATAACCCCCATGGGAAGTACACCTGCCCCACTGAACCCATACAAAGATCTAGGGGCTGGCTTCGGATGTCTTTTTTCAAGATTCATTTTTTCAAAGGCGTCTTTGTACAAGAGATTTGTGTAGACGCCAGTGTCCACCATGCATCTCTTGACAATGTGATTGCTAATTTCAAGAGTTAGGACCAAAGGGTCACTATGCGGGTATATGACTCTCCCTGCATCTTCAGGGGTGATGCTCAGGGTAGTGCCTCTTGGACTTTATGCCCTCTCGGCGTAGCAAATTTGGTTCTGTAATTCACGGATCTGCCTTTTCTGGCTTCGTCTGCTAGTTCGCCCTTCTGCATCTCCTGACACTACATTGATGATCGTGCGATTTTGAGCTGAGCCTTCAGGTTTGTCCGCCGCCTCCTTTTGGGGTTTGTTCCTTGCTGCATAGTTACTCAGCCAGCCGTTTCTTATGAGTTTCTCTATTTCGTCTTTTAAGTGTCGACATTCTTCTATGGTGTGTGCTATACAATCGTGGAACGTGCAGAATTTTTTAGGATCCCCTTTTGGGCTGCGTGGCTTGTATGGACGATTCCATTTTGCTGTTTCTTTCTCCAACTCAAAGATTTCTGCCCTCGGCCTGTTGAGGGCCGTGTAGCTGTCAAACCTTGGCTGGTAGGCAGTGCGTTCTTTCTTGGGGGTATCTCCCTCCTCTCTCTGTTTGCCTGGTTCGTTTCTGCCGCGTCCACCCTGCGGTCCCCCTTGCGGCTTTGTCTGGCTTGCAGGGGTGTCCGGCAGGCTGTGAAACTCTTCCTGCAGAATAAACCGTTCAGCGATTTTTCTGGCCTTAGCCAAAGTTTCTGGCTGGGCCCTGATCATCTGATTCTTCATTTCCCCTGGGAGCAGGGAGATTGTCAGGGCGTAGGCAGCGGTGGAATCATCAATCTCTCTGACTTGCCGGTAGGACAAGTCAAACCTCTTTAGGTACTCCCTGACGCTTTCGCCCTTTTTCTTCTTCAGGGTCATGAGGTCGAACCGAGTGAGTCGCCTCCTTTTTTTCCCTGCATATTGTTCAAGGAAGGCCTCGGCTAACTCTATAAAGAAGCTGATCGTTCCCTGGCGAAGATCCCTGAACCATCCTTGTGCAAGCCCTACCAGGGTGGTTGGGAAGATTTTACACCAGATTGCGTCATCCACGTCATATATGCCCATGTGACTCTCAAATGCCGCCAGATGATCCTCTGGGTCTGTGGTTCCGTCAAACTTGATGGTGGGCATTTTGATTTTCGGGATGGGGTATTCTTGTACATCAGGATGAAGAGGAGTTTTTGTGGGGCTGCCTACCATTCGTGACCTGCTTTCCCCAGACTGGTTACCGTGGATATCCCATTGTCTAGGGATCGGTTTCCTCGCACTGGGGGAGCGGTGCCTCGGTGGCCGCCTGCTCGCTACTTCGTCCTCCGTATCAGGGGAGATTTGTCTGGATCGTTTTCTCCGGGACTGGCAGAGGTTGTCATCCTGGTGGTATCTGGACTCAAGCGGCTGCCCCCGGTTAAGCCTAGATTGCAGGCTTTGGGACAACCCTGGGGCTGGCTGTCCCTTGGCTGCTGGCGTTAACTTGGAGAAGACTCCGCCCTGCTTTTCCCCCAGGCGTTTAGATGTAGGCTCCTTGTGCCTCATCCGCTCTTGCAATCCCTGGGATAGACCTCTCTGCTTTCCAGACGCGGACTCCGTGGTGTGAATGGAGAACGCCTGTTGTTGGGCAGGCGGCTCTTGGCTGCCTGCTGTGATGTGCCTCTGTACCTGCGCGTATACTTGAGCTGTCCTTCTTGCTTTCCTCTGGGCGTTTCTGGCGGCGGTTCGCCTCGTGCCCCCAGCTCCATCCCTGCTCATTGAGGGAGGCTGCCTGGGGGTCGTTGCAACCCTGCCTACCAAGTCCTCAGGAGTGAACTCCTGGTTTAGCATCGCAGAGAAGAAGGCAGCTGTCTGTACCATCTGAGCTGGGGTTAGGTTCAGGGTGTGCCCTGGATGTGCCCCCAACTCTGGTGTTACAGGTGCATTTGGCATGCCCAGGAGACTGGTTCCCCCATCCCCAGGATCGTGGTGGGAGGAACTCTCTCTGGCTGCGGCATGCCGTATAGGGGGGTTACCGGTGGGACCGTCGGACCGACCCTTACACTAGCGTCAACGATTTCTGGCATGATTACTTTGATTGGTTTAGTTTTTGTAATTGGGAATGGTTGATTTTTGTGGGTAATTCGTGGATACAACCAGATCTTCCCCACAGACGGCGCCAAATTGTTCCGGTATCGGAATCAATTAACCCGACGTGGAATTCGGGTTCGAATCGTTCAACTTTGCTTTGAATGTCAATCGATCAATCTTGACAGGCTCTCCTTCCTCCTACTCCTTCCGCCGGACCTTCCCGGCAGAATGGGTCGGCTCCCTGCACACAGAACGCACAGGGCCTTGGAGGTTGTCCGAGGAAACCCTTTCCGATGCCTAAGTCAGTCCGTGAATGCCTTAAGAAACCTAGCTCGTGAGGAGCTAGGTGGCGATTTTAAGAGTAAGAGTTCTAGAGAGAGAAAACCCAACCCCTTTCTTGTGGGAAATGGAAGATTATTTATACCTTCCCACAAGAGAGGGAAGTAGAAGGGGAATGGGTGGATAAGGGGGTGACAAGTGGCGTCCTCTCATCCACCCACTCTCAATTACCTTAGGCAAAATGACGAGGAGGCCCCTGGTGATCCCTGCCCTGCCTGCGGAGATTTCTCCCAGGGGCAGGCGGGTATGAGTTGTGAGGGCTAGGCTTCAGCAGGCTGCGTCACCCTGCTGGCCCGACGGTTGGCTGGAATCCTTAGTGGGTCTTCCCACTTCAATACTTTTGCTTTGACTATCTGCCGGGTCGGTTTCTGGGCCTTTCTAGGCAATCCTCTGGGAGCCTGCCTAGCAGGTTGTCAGTATCAGGCTGCCGACCCCAATCCCATCCATTTTCAAAAGCATCAAAAACTCTTTGATTCTGAGCCGGGATCGAGATCAATTCCTTACATCGTACAACCGTGTGTTTAACTGTCTGTGTTAGTTACTAGGATCGCCTCTATTCGAGGTCTTACGTTTTTGCTCGTCTCATCTAGAGAAGTCCTCTTCTTTAAGTCTCACTCCCGAGATTTGGGTCAAATCGTCTCATTTCAAATGCATAAGTTCATTAGGCGCTTCACCGAATACACCGAGAGTCTAAAGCACCTGAGTCCCTAAAACGACGACCGCAAGCACGCGCAAATCAAGGGTCTCATTTCCACGTCGATCGGTCAAGAGCATTCCTCGAGTCTCTAGGCTCACTATAAGAAAAGCAGCCTCAGGCGTCCACCCAATGGCTTGCGTCAGTGGACGCTATATGGGGACAGACGTCCACAAACAGACGCCAGAAAGTGGAAGCCACGACCGGTCGCCTATTTTTAAAACGGGCGTCTACTGTTGGACATTAAAACGAGCGTCTGACAGTGGACGCCAGGGGTGGCGTCTGACAGTGGACGCCAGGGATGGCGTCTGACATTGGACGCCAGGTGCCCCTGGATGGCGTCCACTGTTGGACACCATCTGGTTTAGGTTGGGGTCCAACAGTGGACGCCATCCAGGGGCCCCGGCTTCCACTGTCAGACGCCACCTCCCGTGAATATCTGCCATTTTTCGTCATT
The DNA here is from genome assembly GCA_958450325.1 of Agrostemma githago. Classification (NCBI taxonomy): domain Eukaryota; kingdom Viridiplantae; phylum Streptophyta; class Magnoliopsida; order Caryophyllales; family Caryophyllaceae; genus Agrostemma; species Agrostemma githago. Next base: position 41,880,503 of record OY288247.1, on the reverse strand, counting down.
TTTAGCTTCCTCTTGCGTATGCCTTGGCGTCTGTTATTGGACGCCATGTACGCTGTTGCGTAACATTCGTTCGATGTCTAGGTAAAACCTGCAAAATAAACCACATCCACATCTCTCAACCAACCACAATTGTCGACCATCCACAATACCTCAACTTCATTCACTCTCAATCAACGAAAACACTTCATTTCTCGACACATTTATGCTGAAAAAACATTCATATAAAAAAGTTTTAACATACGGTTTGAAGGTACATAAATCTAAACTAGTTCGATGATACGTAATCCATAAATCCAGTTACAACAACAACAAAAAACAATCAACTAACTGTGAAGCTAGCTGAAGCACCAGAGTTACCACCATCCCCGTTAAAGGGGTCTTTATCGTCTGGAGGGGATGGGAGACGGCCTTGGTTGCATCTCTCAAACATGGCCTGAAACATGGCCATCTGTTCATGCATTTTCTTGATTTGCTCCTGCTATTCCATTATTTGCTTCTGTTGCTGTGTCAGTTGGTCCTTCATTTGCTCCTTCTCCGGGTCGGGCTGCTGAGATCTTGCCGGCGTGTACTCCATTTGTGTAGAGGTACCGAGACGTGGTGGGGGAGGTGTGAAGTACATCCCGTGTGCATTTCCCGCACCGTACACACTTCCTTTTTTGTACCCCGAGACGACCTTGAAGAAAGTTTTATTCGGGTCGACTTGGGTAGTATCAGAAGCAGTCTCGAGGTTCGCCTGGTCCTTTTTGTAGGCATCCGGCGTACAAAACAATGATTTCAATTCAAGTTATTATTAGATGAAATCATTAAAGATAGTTATCTACCACCTAAAGTATAGACAAAGTTGATTTATTTGAAATAGTTAGTACTCACCCAGATTGCCTGATCTTTCCTCGTGACGAAACTAGTCGTTCTTTCATCATCGTTCTTCGCGTGCATGTCCAGGAAAACCTCGGGCGCGGTTGGCATCCTCCCGAGTTCAGCTTGTATCTATTAAACGAGTATGAACATTAGGTAAATATTATGCGAACATAGTTTATGAGAATTTAAGTAATACTATGATATTAATAACAATCATACCTTCAGGGCACAACGGTACGAAGACTAAGAACCCCGATGATGTGTTGGGTCCGCCTTCCCCTCCTTTTCGCAGTTCTTTATTTTGTTTTTCTGTGCCCTGTTCGACCTGACCTTGAAATCCGCACTGTCATGGTACGCAACCCACCTCTCCAACGCTTCCCTTGAAATATGAAGATACTAATATATTAGTTAATACAGTAAAAGATTGAAGTTAGATTGTTTGTTAAAACTAAGTACTATTAAAAATTACAACTTTAATGTTTTTGAGCGTAGTCCCCCGCTTGTGGCGTTTGTTCGTGACGCAAGCGAAACGTCGTGTGCAGGTCTCGTTATATTGGTCCCACACCCTTCCTTCTAACTCCTTATCCCAAGCAAGTGAACTTCAACTACACAATCAAGGCGGATTATTATTTAGTAGCGAAAATACTTACAAAGTCTACATTGTAAAATAAAAACTTGGTAACAAAAACAATCCACGTACCCGGAAGTTGTTGAACCACCACTGCCGTATGTCCAACGACACCATACTCCAGCAAGCATACTCCTGCCCTTTGTCGACCATGTAGCTGCTAGTACAGCCTCCGGTGACCTCCTCATGCAGAAACCTGCACCGAGTCGAGAAGCACATATATGTATGAAATCTTAAAAGATATAGTCGAAGAATTCATATGTTACAAAAGAGTTGACATGTTAGATTATATTACCAAATGCGACCAGGGTCAATCTTAACCCAGTCGTTCTCGTCTTTTTCCAGCTCCTGCTACTGCCCCTGCTGCTGTCCCTACTACTGCTCATTCCGCTTCGGTCCCGTTCCGGGGACCCGTTCCTCCTCCTTCTGCTGCGTGGTGGATGTCTGAAAAGACCTACTTCCCCCACCACGTCTCTTGGTGGAACTACCGCCTGCCATCTTAACCTTGCAAAAAATTATACAATGTCAACAACAATTTGCAATTACAATCTAACTTGATTAAAATAATGTACCAAATAATTAACACAACAATCAATATAACCTACTAGGGCTGTGCAACCGGGGCGACCCGGACCGGACCCGGTTGGACCCGGATCCGGAATCGTCAAATTTCTTGACCCTGAACCCGGACCGGAAACCAAAATAATGACCCTAGTCCGGCCCGGAAAAATACCGGGTCCGACCCGGACCGGACCGGTTGGCCCGGAATTTTCATTTTTTTTGGAATTCCGGTCCAAAATTCCGGACCGGTTGGACTGGTTAAGCCCGGTTAGACCAGGTTTTTTAAGAAATAAACATAATTCCGGGTTTTCTGGTCCAAACCGGTCCAGACCGGAAAAAACCGGGTCAGGACCGGACCGGACCGGAACCCGGAATCGCCCAAAGTGATGGCCCGGAGACCGGACCGGAATTTTTTAGTCCGGATCCGATCCGATCCATTTTTTTGGTCCGACCCGGATTTTGCACACCCCTATAACCTACTACAATAACTCTAGTAGTCATATTCGCTGTCGTTATTGTCGTCATCCTCATCCTTCTCAGTCTGATCTTCCTACTCAGTCTCCTTGCCCTCCACCTGATCGTCCTCCAAATTCTCTTCATCGTCTCCGTCATCCTCCTCAAGGATCTCCCTAACATCCGTAACCATGTAATCTCGTAGTCCATCGATATCGTCATCATCCTCTAAATCTTCTTCTGCCCCTTCATTTTGATCTTCACTGGAGAATATGGTCTCTTTACTTAGAGATAAGCGTGTACCACTTGAAGCCGCATCTTACTAGAACAGAGATGTAACAACCCGGATTTTCGATGACTTAAAATAATAGATAATGCGGAAAGTTATCTAAGTCATAATTAAAATTATATCAGAGTGTAAATAAATCTGGTTCGCTACGGATCCTAACAATAAACGACTATTAATTACATAGTTTTGATTCACTTAGTACAGAATACAAATTGTATTTTATACAAACATATTATTAAATCTCTCTCGCTCGATTCCCCGACGTCTTAGACCTGCAAAAAAAAATAATGCAGTGGACGCTGAGCAGGACAACAACCAAGTCGTTCATCTAACATCACCTCGAACACATAAGACAATCATGTGAATAACAAATAATATGCGTACAAAAATATTAAAAGATATCACGTAACAGATAGTTTCCTTTAATTCAATTAACCAACATGTGAGGTGATGAAAACGATAAAGTTTAAAAGATGGGGTATTGGCAGCCATTTGATTTTAAAATCAATTTTCACGTAAACATAGAATAAACACACGAGTCGTGGCTCCTAGTAACACCGCTACATCCTATTGGCTTGCATCTCACCAATAGAAGTAACCGTGTTACCAACTCGTAGACCGAACCGATCTTATGAGGTTTACATCTCACCCATAAGGCTCAAATGGGCCCGAACTTCTATTATATTATACGTTTATTCAAACGGGGCTCTGGGCTGAAATGAAAGCTGATGATTACATATTTTTGCATTACCAAGAGGGAACCCGCAGTTTTCAGAATCATGTTCTGCCTCCGCTACCTAGGTGGTAATACTGATCAAGTACTTGTCTATACGTGCGCCACATACCCTACGCAGACTATTGAACCGCAGCTCTCAATGCCGTAGGACGACTACCTTAAACACTAGGTCGACTCTCGGACCGCAGCCTCCGAGTCTGCTTTTCATTACAAGTGCAGTTGAAACACCACGCATGGTAGGATCCAACACAAGCTATTCGTCCCAGACTCGCATCGTAAACTTTATATAAAAGTCGCCTGTGAACAAGTAGTACTTTATTTGGTGACCTTCAATAATTGGTCGGACTCATTTGAAATAGTCAAATCCTCAAATCCTTACTTTCAGTGTGACAACGTTATACTTTAATCCTCAAGTGTCACCCGAAACATTATATTCCAAATATCGTATAATATTTTTAAATTAATAGATTCTTTAAAATGAATTTTTATATAAAAATAAAATTTAAGGTATAATAATAATAAAATATTGTGTGATGATGAACCCGAAACTGTACAGCACCTTATGTTTGAATGTGAGTTCAGTAAAAGAGGTAAAATTGGAGTGGAAAATTGGGTGAAGAGAAGCATGTTGGTCCCCCTGATTACTGTATTCTGAACGGATCTGCAGGTCGCGCACAGGCTGCTGTTATGGCTGCTTTTGTGTACACTATATGGCTGAAGAGAAACAAAGCGAGAATCGATGGTGTTCTTCAGCATCCGGATAAAGTTATTCATGAGATCAAAAGCGTTATTAAATCTAGATTAGAGAATGTCATGATCAGGAACAAACTCACTTGTATGGAAACTAAGGAGATTAGTAACCTCATCGTGACCTCTTAGGTTGGGATGTGGAGCTCCTTTGCTGTAATTTCCTTTTTGTGATAATATAATACTAACATCTTTCAACAAAAAAAATTAATAAAATATTATTTTAAAATTTATAATTTAAAAAAAATATAGAAGTTTCTGAAAAATATAAATCAAGTGGTACTTAGTCGATTTACAAAATTTTGACGTAAAATCATTTTTACATATTTATGAACAGCGTGTAAAAATTTCGGAATAAAATAAATTCATTTGCTTTAGAAAAATGAAATTTATAAATCTTTACCTACAAAAATAATAAGTGAGTTTTATTAAAATAAATTATTTTGCAAGTTACTAATTTACTCTATTATTATAATATGTAAACAAATGTAAAAGTACTAAAGAAAATTAAATACGACCAAAATTACAATTATACAAATATAAAGTATATAGAATAAACATACATTGCAAATAGAAGTAAATAAAAAAAAATCAATGAAAATGATATAAGTAAATTTTATTAATTTAAGTTCTTTTATTCTTTTTCTCAACTTTTCATATAGACAAAAATGTAAATGTGATAAATAAATTAAACAAGTGATAATTAAGTCGAGTTGAATTTAGTCAAAAATAAGTATATAACACAAATAAAATATCATGTAATCTTTTTTTCTTATATACATAAGTAATTTAGTTATACAAACAAGCCTAAATATTTAAATAAGCAATTTTTTAAGTTAGTAACACAATATACTTATATATAAGAAATGTTGTTAGAAGAAAAGTTTGGTTACCTTAATAGCTATTTGTAGACATGACGTAGGTCCACCCTGACGCGGCCACTCGTGGGTTTGGGTAGGCGAATGAATCTCGTGGTAAGATTGATCTCGGGTCGAAATTTAAGTCAAAGTTGGAGTCGCCACCGAATTTTATAGGAACTCGGATCCATTCGAGCCCATTCTATGTCGTCGTGGACCGTACACAAAGTACGGCTCATTTCGATTTCAGAGTTTATGGGGCTCATTCCTTTGCATTGCGATACCGATACCGTCACTACAGGTTATCGTGTATAGAATGACTCTCGTGCGCTAACGGTTTTGGACGTCCGGAAACCAAGGTTCCGAGTAAGGGGTGAGGGTACGTGTTGGGAAGCCCACTAAGGACACCCAACCCCGTCCGCACTTAGCGGCCTTTACAAAGACATCGTTCGTTAACTACGACATTCCATACCAAACATTGATTTCTATATCAAGCCCACCCAGACGAGGGATTAACACCACAGTACCCAGACTAGGCAGTTTTATTGAGTTATTACTCGAACCACCTGCATGCCCTTTTCGTTTACAACTTGTCGAAGATCCAATTGATTTCTTTAGTTGGTCTCGCTTCTCGCCGAGCTCCTTTACGTTCTTCTCTAAGTCTTTGATGTAGTTCACTGCTTCTCCTAATTGATCACTTGTAGATCTCTTTCCCTAAATCACCACACACGCGCGCACACACACTCTTATAACAATGTAGAGAAGCAGCAGCAACAACAACAATAACATTAACAACGACTTGCAAAAGACGAGGTATATATGTAACATGTAAGGCTGAAGACAGTGTTCTTTCTGGCTGAAGAAAACTAAAATGATTAAATGATATGCAAACAGCGTTTTCGGCTAAGCATGTGAATTATTCGTTAACTACGATATTTTAATGCATCAAAACCGTCGTCGGATTATTTAGCATGTGATGTTCATTTAACGCAATAAATGGCAAACATCGAAAATAGAAAACTCGTAAATAAATTACAAATTACATGGGCGGAATACAACCAGGAATTTACAATACAACGAGCAATAAAATGATAATCGGAATAAAAAATGGTAAGCATGAACTATAAACGGACCCGTAAATAGAAAATGTAAGCTAAACCGTAATTTGAGTAAATGGACGAACTTCGATTAAATACACATTATATTGTGTATTAAACGGAGGACGGAGATATCGAACCTAGACGTGGTGCTAGCCCGATCCCGAATCTCGATGCCTTGTCCCGACTTATCACATCAAAAATTGGCGTCTAGATTAGTCATGTATCGGATACGACTAAAGAATCGTCGACACAAAACTAATCGTAAAAGACATCGATCAAAGTCGTGAAAGAGAAATAAAAATGTATGAGTTTTGAAAAAGAAGATCACGTGATTGACTTTGCACGCGACGATTAAAGTCGTAAAAAAATGACGAGGCTCGGATGATGCTTGAAGCTCTCGGTTTATTGAAACAAAGGGACCCACTCGACCGAGTCATAGCAAGGACTTGATCGAGTGAATCTTTGAAGAGCCTACTGCCCGGTTTTTGGGATGCTACTCGATCGAGTAGCCCATGGCACTCGATCGAGTGCCCCTGTATGAGCTACTGCTCACTTCGAAAATGTGATAGTTTCGAGATTTTATTTATACAAAATCAATGATCGACCGAGTTACGTAAAAACATTGCGTGTATTATACGATTATAAGACCGTCATCGGAACTTTATAAAAAGTGCTGTTATTGGGTTGAAAATTTGGATTAGTGACGAAATTATCTCCCTCCGCGTCACGACATCGAAACTAATCCTTACGGATTATGTGATGTCGGTTTTCGCGTCAATGGGTTCCGTACTAATCTCGGAAATGGAGTCGAACGTGTTCAACCACGAACGACCACGATCACGTTACGCCCTTGAGTGCTTGGGGCGGCGCTCCTCGAAAGGGTGCCACCTCCGTCGCGGCTCGTAAAGGGATTAAACGGACTTGGAGCGGTTGTCGTAATCAAATGTGTTCGAATCCGGAAGTTTTATTATTATATATATATATACGCGGTATCAAATATAAATGGCGATAAAAAGAAAATAAAATAAAATGTAACAATAACAATAATAATAATAATAATAATAATAATAATAATAATAATAATAATAATAATAATAATAATAATAATAATAATAATAATAATAATAATTATTATTATTATTATTATTATTATTATTATTATAATAATAATAATAATAATAATAATAATAATAATTATTATTATTATTATTATTATTATTATTATTATAATAATAATAATAATAATAATAATAATAATAATAACAATAATAATAATAATAATAATAATAATAATAATTAATTGGGGTCGGCAGCCTGTCAAACAATCGCCTGCTGGGCAGACCCCAGGAGGATCTCTATCAAGCTCAAAAGGCCAGCCCATGGCAAGAAGCTAAAATAGAAGCATAAAACGCTAAGGATAGCAGTCGGCCGCTGAGACCACGGGCCAACACAGCCTGCTGGAGCCTAGCGACCACGGCACGAAGTCTGCCTGCCCTGGGGGAGTCCTTGGTCGACAGGATCAGGATCCCCAGGGGCCCTCCCGTCATTATGCCTAAGGTAATTAAGAATGGGTGGATAGGAAGCCGCCACTTGTCACTTCCTTATCCATCCATTCCTCTCCCACTTCTCTTTCTTGTGGGAAGGTATAAATACTCAACCCTTTCCCACAAGAAAGAGGTTGGATTTTCTCTCTCTAGACTCTCACTCCAAAAAATACCACCTAGTTTCTCACGAGCTAGGTTCATCAAGGCATTCCACGGACTAACTTAGGCATCGGAGAGGGTTCTCTCGGACAACCTCCGAGGCCCTGTGCGTTCATTGTGCAGGGAGCAGGCCAACTCCGCCGGGAAGCTCCGATCGTGGGAGCGGGACAAAGGAGAGGTTTAAGGAAATCAGACGATCAATTGTTCACCGACAACCCGATTACTTCGCCCGGATCCAAAGCCGGGTTAATTGTTTCCGTGACCGGAACAATTTGGCGCCATCTGTGGGGAGGATAGCGGTTGTGCTCACGAGTTACCCACAAAAAATCAACCATTCCTAATCACAAAAAACTAAGACAATCAAATTAATCATGCCGGAAATCATTGACACCAGTACAGGGGCGGGTCCGACGGTCCCACCGGTGACCCCCCTGTATGGTATGCCACAGCCTGAGAGGATTCCTCCCGCCACAATCTTGGGGGTGGGGGGAACCAATCTCCTAGGCATACCGAGCGCTGCCGCAGCGCCTGAGCTGGGGACACACCCAGGGCACACTCTAAATCTGACCCCAGCTCAGATGGCGCAGACAGCCGCTTTCTTCTCTGCAATGCTGAACCAGGAGTTTACTCCTGGGGATCTGGTAGGCATGGTCGCATCGGCCCCCAGGCAGCCACCTCAATAAGCAAGGATGGAGCTGGGGGCACGAAGCGGACCGCCGCCAGAAATGCTCAGAGGAAACCAAGAAGGACGGCCCAAGTGTACGTGCAAGTGCAAAGGCGTATCACAACAGGCAGCCCAGAACTACCCGCTCAACAGCAGGCATTCTCCATTCATACAACAGAATCTGCGTGTGGAGAACAAAGAGGCTTATGCCGGGAATTGCAGGAGAGGATGAGGCCCAGGGAGCCCATGTCAAGGCGCCTGGGAGAAAAGCCAGGCGGGGTTTTCTCCAGGTTAACACCGGCAGTCAAAGAACAGTCAACCCCCGGTTTATCCCAAATCCTGCAATCCAGGCTCAACCGGGGGCAACCGCTTGAATCTAAGTATCACCAGGGAGAGAACCTCTGCCACTCTCAGAGGAAGAGACCCAGGCAGGTTTCCCCTGAAACAGAAAATGAAGCAGCAAGCAGGCCGCCTCCAAGGCACCGCTCCCCCAGTACAAGGAAACCGACCCATAGACAATGGGATTCTTACGGTAACCAGTCTGGGGAAAGCAGGTCACGACTGGTAGGCAGGCCCACAAGAACCCCACTTCATCCTGAGGTACAAGAATACCCCATTCCAAAAATTAAGATGCCCACCATTAAGTTTGATGGGACAACAGACCCTGAAGAACACCTGGCGGCATTCGAGAGCCACATGGGCATGTACGACGTGGATGACGCCATCTGGTGCAAAGTTTTCCCAACCACCCTGGTAGGACTCGCACAAGGATGGTTCAGAGATCTCCGCCAGGGATCAATCAAATTCTTCATAGAGTTGGCCGAGATCTTCCTCGAACAATATGCTGGGAATAAACGAAGACGCCTCACTCGCTTTGATCTTATGACCCTAAAACAGAAAAAGGGTGAAAGTGTAAGGGAGTACCTGAGGAGGTTTGACCTATCCTACCAGCAGGCCAGAGAGATCGATGATTCCACCGTTGCCTACGCCCTGACAATTTTCCTGTTTCCAGGAGAAATGAAAAATCAGATGATCAGGGCCCAGCCAGAAACCTTGGCCATGGCCAGGAAAATTGCTGAAGGATTCATTCTGCAGGAAGAGTTCCACAGCCTGCCGGATACCCCTGCAGGCCAAACAAAGCCGCAGGGAGGACCGCAGGGTGGGCGTGGCAGAAGTGAGCCGGGCAAGCAGAGAGAGGAGGGAGACACTCCCAAAAAAGAACGTACCACATACCAACCAAGATTCGACAGCTACACGACCCTCAATAGGCCGAGAGCAGAAATTTTCGAGTTAGAAAAAGAAACAGCAAAATGGTCTCGTCCAAACAAGCCTCGCAGCCCTAAGGGAGACCCCAAAAAATTCTGCACGTTCCATGACTGCATAGGCCATACCACAGAAGAATGCCGCCACTTAAAAGACGAAATTGAAAAGCTAATAAGAAACGGCTGGCTGAGCAACTATGCAGCAAGAAACAAACCCCAGAAAGAGGTAGCAGACAAACCTGAGGGCTCAGCCCAAAATCGCATGGTCATCCATGTAGTTTCCGGGGATGCAGAGGGGCGGACCAGCAGGCGCAGCCAGAAAAGGCAGATCCGCGAACTAAGGAACCAAATCTGCTACGCCGAAAAAGCAAGCAGCCCAAGGGGCACTACCCTAAGCATCACCCCTGAGGATGCAGGGAGAGTCGTGTACCCACATAGTGACCCTCTAGTCTTAACTCTGGAAATCAGCAATCATATTGTCAAAAGGTGTATGGTGGATACTGGCGCCTACACAAATCTCTTATACAAAGACGCTTTTGAGAAGATGAACCTTGAGAGAAGGCACCTGAAGCCAGCCCCCGGATCTCTGTACGGGTTCAATGGAGCACGCATGCTACCCATGGGAGTTATCAACCTGCCTGTTACATTTGGGGAGGGGACCTCAGCAAGAAACATCAGGGCGTCATTTGTCGTGGTGGACGCCAAATCCGCGTACAACGCCCTGATAGGCCGAGCCACCCTGGATGAAATAGAGGCTGTCGTATCAATTAGGGCCCTCACCATAGCCTATGTAACAAACTTTGGCATGGAAGGGAAGGTCCACGGGGATCAGGAGTCGGCCAGACACTGCTATTCCGTGGCCCTGCAGGCCCATGAGACAGAAAGAAAAGGGAAGAGAAAAGCCCAGTGCTCTCCTAGCAGGGAAGGCGAGATTCCAACTGCTCAGCAAGAGCCAATCCGCCTGGAGCCTGAAGGGGAGAGCATGCTAGTGGACTTAGAGCCAGGGAGGCAGGTCCTTGTAGGGGCCGACCTGGAGGAGTCCTATCAAAAGGAGCTAATTGCAGTCCTAAGAGAAAATAAGGATGTGTTCGCCTACTCTGCAGACGAGATGCCAGGGGTCGACCCGGCCTTTATTGTTCACAAGCTGAACATTAATCCGGAGGCTCGCCCTGTAAAGCAGAAGAAAAGGAACATGTCCGCGGAGAAAGATGCGGCAATAAAAGAGGAAATAGACAAACTCCTGAAGGCTGGCTTCATCGAAGTATGTGACTACCCTGAATGGCTGGCAAACGTGGTCATGGTAAAGAAATCGTCAGGCGCATGGAGAATGTGCGTGGATTTTACCAACCTTAACAAGGCCTGCCCTAAAGACTGCTACCCTCTGCCCAGGATAGATCAATTAGTGGACGCCACCAGTGTATACACCACCCTGAGTTTTTTGGACGCGTTCTCAGGGTACCATCAAGTGTACCTCTGGCAGCCAGACAGAGTGAGGTGCGCCTTCATAACCAGCCATGGCACCTACATGTACAAGATGATGCCATTTGGGCTGAAGAATGCAGGCGCCACCTATCAACGGTTGGTGGACAGAGTCTTCGAAAGTCAAAAAGGAAGAAACTTAGAGGCCTATGTTGACGATGCGATCGTCAAGAGTAAGGGGGACAAGGAGCATCTGATAGATCTTCAAGAGACCTTCTCTTCCCTGAGATCATATAAAATGAAGTTGAACCCGAAAAAATGCACATTCGAGGTCCGATCCGGGAAATTCCTAGGTTTTTTGGTCAGCTCCAGGGGGATAGACGCCAACCCTGAGAAAATACAAGCCGTCCTAGACCTCCCGGCGCCTAAAACCATCAGGGACATTCAGAGGCTCACAGGCAGAATGGCCGCCCTGGCCCGGTTTATCGCCAGGTCAGCAGACAAGTCCACCCCCTTCTTCAAAATATTAAAAGGCAACAAACAGTTCAAATGGGAAGACGAACAGAAGAAAGCTTTCGAGCAATTAAAGGATCACCTGAAAAAGCTCCCTACCCTGGCAAGACCGGTAGCCGGAGAAAAGCTATATATGTACATCGCCGTCACAAACACGACAGTAAGCGCTGTAATCCTAAGGGAGGAAGCAAACTCACAGCAACCTATTTACTTTGTGAGTCACGCCCTGGGGACAGCCGAAAGAAATTACCCCCTGATAGAAAAAGCCGCCTACGCAGTGATCATAGCGGCCAGGAAACTCAGACCCTACTTTGACGCGCATCCTGTCGTGGTCCTCACCGACCAACCACTGGAAAAAGTGTTGGAAAACTTTGAGAAATCAGGGAGACGGCTGAAATGGGCGATTGAGCTAAGTGGGCTGGGGATATCTTACCAGCCAAGAACAGCCATCAAAGCCCAAGCCTTGGCCGATTTTTTGGCTGAATGCTCCCATTCAGGGGAAGAGGAGCCCCCTGCTGAGGAGTGGATCGTACATACTGATGGGTCCTCAACGGCCAACGGTGCAGGCGCAGGCGTCGTATTAACCAGCCCCGAGGGGGTGGATTTTGAGCATGCGCTCAGGTTCACTTTCCCGGCGTCAAACAATGAGGCGGAATATGAGGCTGTAATCACAGGGATAAAATTGGCTAAGGCTGCAGGGGCAGAGCGAGTTACACTAGCTACTGATTCTCAGCTCATTGCCAATCAAATTAACGGAGAATATGAAGCCAGAGATCAGACCATGGCCACCTACCTTGAGAAAGTAAAACGGGAGCTGTCAGGTCTGAAATCCTACTGTTCCGGTCACGGAAACAATTAACCCGTCTCTGGATCCGGGTTGTATAATTGAGTTATTTGTGAACAATTGATCGTCTGACTTTCTTAATCCTCTCCTTGTCTCACTCCCTTGGTCGGACCTTCCCGGCGGAGTTGGCCTGCTCCCTGCACAATGAACGCACAGGGCCTCGGAGGTTGTCCGAGTAAACCCTCTCCGATGCCTAAGTTAGTCCGTGAAATGCCTTGATGAACCTAGCTCGTGAGGAACCAGGTGGCTTTTTTAGGAGTAAGAGTCTAGAGAGAGAAAATCCAACCCCTCTCATGTGGGAAATGGGAAAGTATTTATACCTTCCCACAAGAGAGAGGAAAAGAGAAATGAGAAGAGGGAAATGAGTGGATACTTGTGCGACACGTGGACTCACCTTGTCCACTCACTTCCCCTTACCTTAGGTAAAATGACGGATGGGTCCTCGGTCCTCCTTTGGTCCTGCTTGGGCGGGAGCGCCCTAGAAGCAGGCAGGAAACCTGGTCTGCCCTGCTCTGCAGGCGGCAAGGCCGTGCCGGGCGGCTAAATAATTAAGGCCATTCACTTGGAATTTTTAATGACATTGCTGGGAGGTCTGCTGGGTAGGCCATCTCTTATTCAGGGATTGGGCATCCTGGGGCCTGACTGGCAGGCGACCCGAGGCTGGCTACCGACCCCCATCAATTGGCCCTCGCCGGCTGAGGGGAAGCGAGGCTCCTGCTCGGCAAGCGACATCTTGTTTTGGGACGGCGGGAGGTTGACTCTTTCAACACTCTTGCATTAAATACGTTGCATGTTCCCGAGGAAACGAGCTTTAACTTCTCTGGGTATGCAGAGTGTTTAAACGTCCTCTTTCATGATTATTCTTCTTTGCAAAGTGGGTTTTCGAACAGTGTGCCAGTTTGATGATTGGCTCTCCTCTTTGCAGAGATGGTTGAAGCTCCATTAATGCTCTGCCTCTCCTCTTTGTATAAATTGCGTCTTCCTTCACCATTTTCACGCCCCATTTCCAACTTTCCTTCCTTTCTCTGTCTTTAATCATGGTTTGGATCAAGAAATTTGTGACTCGCCGTGGAGTTAGATATGTTACTTTTATTTTTAGAGGGTTTTGGAGGCTTCAATATGCTCGAGCTGCTTATCGAGCTGTCCGCCGTAGTCGCCGTTCACGGCTTTATTCCCGCCGGACGGGTAAGAAGGCTCCTGCTATGATGAACAAGCGCCTCAAGAGGTCCTCACCCCCTGCTGCGCCTAGATTCAGGCGCTGCCCCCAGGGAGGGGGCTGCTTTGACAGGGGATGCCACGAGTGCTTTCCGTGGCTGCACCCCGAACAATTTGACTCCAACTTCTCTGACACTGACTCCTCCTTGGCGTCAGGCCCCTCCTCGCCTGTGAAGAAGACAGGCTGTCGCACCTGCGACGAATCCCGGGCCGTTCCCTTTGGCAGGGACTGGGAGGACAGCAGCCGAGACTCTGACGACAGTGAGGGCCTTGGTTGTTTGAGTGACAGGGATGAGGGTGGGATCCCTAATGATCCCTTCAAAGACTCCCCAGACTGGGACTGGGGTTCGGACTTTGGGGGTCCAGGCAGCCCTGGGGACCCTTCCCCTGACCTGGATGATGATTAGGCCTGCTTAGCAGGGCGTTTACTCGTTGGGCCGGAATTTCTGGGCCCTTGTACGTTTTCTTTCCTTGCTGGGTACTGAATGTAATTTTCCTTTGTAAGATTTAATGAAATGAAATTCAGGCGATGTGTTTGTGTATTGTATTTTTAATATGTGTTTATTATTATTATTTTTTTTTTTGAAGTGAAGAGGGGACGTCATAAGGTGATCAATCCCTTGACACTTTTTGGTCTTTTCGAGGTTATTCTTGGGAAACCACACAGGGCTGACTCCTGAGGAAGTGACGCGTGGGCAGTGGTCTTTGGGTGGACTCCTGAGATTTTGGTGACGCTTTGTATGCCCTTCTCCCTATAAAAGCAATCAGTTGCACATTCTTCTTCTTTTTTCTTCTTCAATCTCTTTTTTCTTGAAATCTTCCTATCCTCTCTTTCTGCAAAACCCTTGGGTGTCTGACGGTTCGTACCCCACTTTGTACCCCCATTTCTCTGGGAGATTCCTTCTTCGGGCTTTCACCGCACTTGGCAGGCGATCTTAGGTCAGACTTTTGCCTTCCACTTCCTGCTTTTTCTTTTTGATTTTCTGTTTTTCCGCTTCCATTAGAGTAAAATGTCTAGAACACGTGAGCGGATTTTACCCTTCACTGACCCATCAAAGAGAGGGGAAGGGGTGAATTTTGCCTCCTCCTCTAGGGAGGTTGGTTTTGAGGAAGAACATTCGGCGGACAGCGGAGGCTGTAATTCTCCTGACCCCCCTTCGTTTGACGCCATTGACTCGGATGATGATGCGCTGGAGGTTGACCCCTCTAGAACCTCAGGCCCCCTCGTTCGTCGGGAGAAGGGTAGGGTTTACTATTTAGACAAAGTAAAATATCGCATCCCTTTGAGTACTTTCCCTGACCCAAAAAATCGGGAGTTGATCCTTGCAAAGGACGCCGCCGGTGTGATTGAGCGGCTTTACAATTTCGGGGAAGGGTATACAGTCGTTGTCCCCGGCGAGAAGGATACCGTATGCAACCCTCCCGATGGGTGCATAGCGGTCTACCATAAATGTCTGGAGTTCGGCCTTCGCTTTCCCCTCCATCCTTCCCTGGAGGAGATCTTCAGGCGTATGAACGTCGCCATCGCCCAGCTAACAGCCACGACTGTCAGGGCATTAATTTCATATGTCTGGACTTGTCTGTTCCACCGCACCGAGCCTTCCATCGACGCCCTGCGATTTATGGTGGGCTTACAAATGGTTTCTTCTGGGAGTGCGGGCTCCCCTGGTTATTGGTCCCTTTTGAGGCAGAAGGGACATTCTTTGGTGTGGCCTGCCATGGATAGTTTGAGGGACTGGAAGAACAACTTCCTTTTTGTACACAACATTCATGGGTGGAAGATTCCCCGACATTTCCGGAATCATGTCCACACCAGGCTAGAGACCCCTGAGAAGTATCACCCTGGCGTGAGTGGAAGAGCCCTGGAGGTGAAGCTGGGCGAAAAAGACAAGGAATTGACGGGCTATTTTGCCGCCCACACTGATAAGTATGGGGTGTATGGCCCTACATTATGGCTTCCCCATGCGGAGCTTATTGCGTCTGATAAGTACTTGACCCGGTTGGGCATGAATCCGGGTCTAGATGAAGGTAGTTCAGGAGCGTCGATGATTATTTCTTACTCTTCTCCTTTTCTTTTTAGAGTGTCCTGACCATTTCCCTGTTTGCCTTGCAGCTCTTGCTACCTTTATTTGGAGAAAAGGGGAGGTGAGGCGCCTGGGTCTGTCTGAAGACCTTGTTGTCGTCCAAAGTCGCCCTTCTCTTCCCCCTGATTTTAAGAGAGGTGAGAAGAATCTGATGAAGCACTTGAAGGGTCTGTCGTTCAGTAGACCAAGGCTTCCTCCTCCTCCCAAAGCTACGCCTGCGAAAACGGCGGTTTCTGGGGCCACCCCCTCCCCAGTTGCGAAGGTTACTGCCTGTGAGGCTACCCCCTCGCCTGCTGGCAGACAGGGGGGGCTTTCCTCAGGGATTCAGATTCCCTCGGGGCCGCGGGCTGCGGGCTCCGAAGAGACTGGGGAGAGCACTCCCAGGGCGCTGACTAGAAAAAGGGGCAGGGAGGTTCCAAGTGCTGACCAAGTGGTGGACCTGGTGACTTCCACGCCTGAACCCAAGCGCTTTTCTCAGGGGGTTCCTGCTACCCTCTTTTCAGAGGAGAACACTGAATTCCACTACACCGCCGGCAATACCCAAGATGTTTCCGCCTTGCTTTCTGATTCTGGGGCAGTTCTAGCGGACCATCTTCTCAAGACTGTCCATTCTGCCACCAGCCAAGTGACTCAGTACGTCCAGCGTACTGCCCGCATCATCCAAGCTTCCGCAGAGCTGGCGGCCCTTAACCGCCTGAGTGATGAGGAACTATCTAACACTGACCGCCTTTCTGCAGTCGAGAGGGACGTTGCTCTCATTGCCAGCCTGAAGGACCAGTTGGCGAAAAGGGAGGCTGAGTTGGAAGAGGCCAAGGGTCAGGCGATCCACTGGAAGTCTGAGAATGAGAAGGCCATCAGGGAGGTGTCCCGCCTGGGAGAGGAGTCAAAGAGGGCTCGGCAGGCCTTCGCGGAGTTGGATCAGGCCAGGAAAGCCTTGGCTGAGCTGGATCACGCCAAAAAGAGCGTCGTCGACCTAGGGGAGCGCCTTTCCAAGGCACGTTCAGATCTGCAGGCGGCTCTTGACGATTTGGCGGCGAAGGCCAAGGAATGGGAGAAGGAGAGGGCCGAAATTCTCCAGGAGGTGGATACGGCTGTGTCGGCGGGCTTTGTAAATGGCGCCCACTCTTGTTTGGGGGTAGTTATGGAGACTGTCAGGGAGATGTTCCCTGGTTTTGATGAAGATGCTTTTCGGGCCCTCTATACTGCCAAGGACGAAGCTCAAATGCGCAGACTGTCTGAAGGAGCTGCTACTTCCGGTCCAGACGCCCCCCCTACCTAACATGGAGGGCAGTCTTCCTCAGAGGGCTCTTGCTCGTCTCCTGCTGCGCCTGTGCCAACGTTTTAACTTCCTTACTTCTTTGCGCGCCGAGCCCTTTTGGTGGCCGGCTGCCGTGTTTAATTTGTAATCACTTGTTCTAAAAACTCTTATCCTGTGTTCCTTTGACACTATTCCTTTTATGTAGATTTTTCTGTTTGCTTTGTCTGTTTTTGTTTTGATTCTTCATGAGTTTGATGTGCAGCCTGTCCCTGCCTGCCCAGAGGTAAGCAGGGAGGTTCCTTAACATTTTTTATACAAGGTTGGAGGTCCTGCCCCCAGTCCTTGTTAGTTCGGCCAGTCCCTGGCTTTTGTTCAAAGTCCAGGGGGCCTGCCCCCTGCTTGCCCAGAGGTAAGCAGAGTGGCCTTTGTGTTTTTTATACAAGGTTGGGGGGCCTGCCTCCAGTCCTTGTTGATCCGGCCTGTCCCTGGCTTTTGTTCAAAGTCCGGGGGGCCTGCCTCGTGCCTGCCCAGAGGCTAGCAGGGGGTTTTTTGTGTTTTTATACAAGGTTGGGGGGCCGGCCCCCAGTCCTTGTTAGTTTGGCCTGTCCCTGGCTTTTGTTCAAAGTCCAGGGGGCCTGCCCCCTGCCTGCCCAGAGGTAAGCAGGGTGGCTTTTGCGCTTTTTATACAAGGTTGGGGGGCCTGCCCCCAGTCCTTGTTGATCTGGCCTGTCCCTGGCTTTTGTTCAAAGCTCAGGGGGCCTGCCCCTGCCTGCCCAGAGGTAAGCAGGGTGGCCTTTGCGTTTTTTATACAAGGTTGGGGGGCCTGCCCCCAGTCCTTGTTGATCTGGCCTGTCCCTGGCTTTTGTTCGAAGGTCAGGGGGTCTGCCCCCTGCCTGCCCAGAGGTAAGCAGGGAGGTTTGGATTTTTTGTTGGGGGGTTCATTTTTCCTGATTTCGGCAACAGGGGGGCCTCCCCCTATTGCCCCCTGCTCGTTTGTATGTGAATGCGCAAGTTTGAACAGGCAACGAGTATAAACCTGGATCTTTCTCATTTCTTTATAAAACTTGTGACATTTTGGGTGGTCGGAGCCGTCGACATTCTTTGACCGTCCTCCGCCATTTGTTTTTAGCAAAAATAAAAACTATCTTCGAATTTTGTTCAGACGTAATATTTCTTCAAGGTGTCCGCATTCCAGTGAGCATGCAACTCTTGTCCTTCAAGGTTAGCGATTTAGTATGTGCCGAATGTACTTCCTTGATTGCCGCGTCCTTTTCTGCGGACATATTTCGCTTTTTCTGCTTTACAGGGCGAGAGTCCATGCTTACGTTCAGCCTGTGAACGATGCATGA
Source organism: Agrostemma githago (assembly GCA_958450325.1). NCBI lineage: Eukaryota > Viridiplantae > Streptophyta > Magnoliopsida > Caryophyllales > Caryophyllaceae > Agrostemma > Agrostemma githago. The sequence continues at coordinate 41,861,963 of OY288247.1, read as the reverse complement.
TGGATCAACCCCGGGCATCTCATCTGCCGAGTAGGCGAATACGTCCTTGTTTTTTTTCAGCACCTTGATCAGTTCAGCCTGGTAGGACTCCTCCAGGTCAGCTCCTATTAGGACCTGCCTCCCTGGTTCTAAGTTTACCAGCATGCTTTCGCCCCCTGGCTCCAGGTGGTCGGACGCCTGATTCTTAACTGGGATTTCGCCTTCCCTGCTGGGGGAACTGTCAGCCTTTCTTTTTCCTTTTCTCTCTTTTTCGTGTGTTTGCAGGGCCACGGAGTAGCATTGTCTGGCTGACTCTTGGTCCCCGCGCACTTTTCCTTCTAGTCCGAAATCGGTGACATATGCTATGGTGAGGGCCCTGATGGAGATGGCCGCCTCGATTTCGTCCAGGGTGGCTCTGCCAATTAGGGCGTTGTAGGCGGATCTTGCATCCACAACAACAAAGGTTGCCCTGACGTTTCTGGCAGTAGAGCCTTCCCCGAAGGTTACGGGTAGGCCTATGACTCCCATGGGCAGCACGCCTGCTCCACTGAACCCGTATAACGATCCGGGGGCAGGTCGTAGGTGCCTTTTTTCCAGGCCCATTTTCTCGAAGGCGTCCTTGTACAGTAGATTTGTGTATGCGCCAGTGTCTACCATGCACCTCCGCACAATGTGGTTGCTGATCTCCAGGGACAGCACCAAAGGATCACTGTGCGGGTACACCACACGCCCTGCATCTTCAGGGGTGATGCTTAATGTTACTCCTCTTGGGCTTCCTGCTTTCTCAGCATAACAGATCTGGCGCATTTGTCTTTTTTGGCCTCTTCGACTGAGCTGGCCCTCAGTACCCCCTGATATTACGTGGATCACCATGCGATTCTGCCCTGACCCTTCAGGTTTTTCAGACACTTCTTTGTGAGACTTATTCTTAGCTGCGTAGTTGGCCAACCATCCGTTCCTGATTAATTTCTCGATTTCGTCTTTCAGGTGGCGGCATTCCTTGGTGGTGTGCCCTATGCAGTCGTGGAAGGTGCAGAATTTCTTGGGGTCTCCCTTTGGGCTGCGAGGTTTGTTCGGGCGATTTCACTTAGCGGTTTCCTTTTCCAGCTCGAAGATCTCCGCCCTGGATTTGTTGAGGGCAGTGTAACTGTCAAACCTTGGCTGGTAGACAGTGCGCTCCTCCTTGGGAGTGTCTCCCTCTTCTTTCTGCTTGCCTGGCTCATTCCTGCCACGCCCACCCTGCGGTCCCTCTTGTGGCCTTGTTTGGCCTGCAGGGGTATCCGTCAGGCCGTGGAACTCCTCCTGTAGAATAAACCCTTCAGCAATTTTCCTGGCCATGGCCAAGGTTTCTGGCTGGGCCCTGATCATCTGGTTTTTCATTTCCCCTGGAAGCAGGGAGATTGTCAGGGCATAGGCGGCGGTGGAATCATCGATCTCCCTGACCTGCTGGTAGGATAGATCAAACCTTCTCAGGTATTCCCTTACACTTTCACCCTTTTTCTGCTTTAGGGTCATGAGATCGAAACGAGTGAGGCGTCTTCTTTTATTCCCGGCGTATTGTTCGAGGAAGATCTCGGCCAACTCTATGAAGAACTTGACTGACCCCTGGCGGAGGTCCCTGAACCATCCTTGTGCAAGCCCTACCAGGGTGGTTGGGAAAACTTTGCACCAGATGGCATCATCTACGTCGTACATGCCCATGTGGCTCTGAAATGCCGCCAGGTGGTCTTCTGGGTCTGTTGTCCCATCAAACTTAATGGTGGGCATTTTAATTTTTGGAATGGGGTATTCTTGTACCTCGGGGTGAAGTGGGGTTTTTGTGGGCCTGCCTACCAATCGTGACCTGCTTTCCCCAGATTGGTTACCATGAGTATCCCATTGTCTATGGGCCGGTTTCCTCATACTGGGGGAGCGGTGCCTTGGAGGCGGCCTGCTCGCTGCTTCATCTTCTGTCTCAGGGGAGACTTGCCTGGGTCTCTTCCTCTGAGAGTGACAGAAGCTCTCACCCTGGTGATACCTAGATTCAAGCGGTTGCCCCCGGTTGAGCCTTGACTGCAGGCTTTGGGATAAACTAGGGGCTGACTGCTCTTTGACCGCCGGTGTTAGCCTGGAGAAAACCCCGCCTGGCTTTTCTCCTAGGCGTTTGGACATGGGCTCCCTGGGCCTCATTCGCTCCTGCAATTCCCTGGATAAGCCTCTCTGTTCTCCAGACGCTGATTCTCTTGTGTGAATGGAGAACGCCTGCTGGACAGGTGGCTCTGGGTTGCCGGTGGTAATGCGCCTTTGTACATGCGCATACGCCTGTGCCGTCCTTCTTGCTTTCCTCTGAGCATTCCTGGCGGCGGTCCGCCTCGTGCCCCCAGCTCCATCCCTGCTGATTGAGGATGGTTGCCTGGGGGCCGATGCGACCCTGCCTACCAAGTCCTCAGGAGTGAACTCCTGGTTCAGCATTGCAGAGAAGAAAGCGGCTGTCTGCGCCATCTGAGCTGGGGTCAGATTCAGAGCGTGCCCTGGGTGTGCCTGCAACTCAGGTGCCACAACAGTGTTTGGTCCGCCGAGGAGACTGGTTCCCCCTACCCCTAGGATCGTGGCAGGAGGAACCCTCTCCGACTACGGCATACCATACAGGGGGGTCACCGGTGGGACCGTCGGACCCGTCCCTGCACTGGCATCAATGATTTCTGGCATGATTGTTTTAGTTTTTTGTGATTATGAGTGGTTGATTTTAGTGGGTAACTCGTGAGCACAACCGTAAGTTCCCCACAGACGGCGCCAAATTGTTCCGGTCACGGAAACAATTAACCCGGCTCTGGATCCGGGTTGTATAATTGAGTTATTTGTGAACAATTGATCGTCTGAATTTCTTAATCCTCTCCTTGTCTCACTCCCTTGATCGGACCTTCCCGGCGGAGTTGGCCTGCTCCCTGCACAATGAACGCACAGGGCCTCGGAGGTTGTCCGAGGAAACCCTCTCCGATGCCTAAGTTAGTCCGTGAAATGCCTTGATGAACCTAGCTCGTGAGGAACCAGGTGGCTTTTTTAGGAGTAAGAGTCTAGAGAGAGAAAATCCAACCCCTCTCATGTGGGAAATGGGAAAGTTTTTATACCTTCCCACAAGATAGAGGAAAACAGAAAAGAGAAGAGGGAAATGAGTGGATACTTGTGCGACACGTGGACTCACCTTGTCCACTCACTTCCCCTTACCTTAGGTAAAATGACGGATGGGTCCTTGGTCCTCCTTTGGTCCTGCTTGGGCGGGAGCGCCCTGGAAGCAGGCAGGAAGCCTGGTCTGCCCTGCTCTGCAGGCGGCAAGGCCGTGCCGGGCGGCTAAATAATTAAGGCCATTCACTTGGAATTTTTAATGACATTGCTGGGAGGTCTGCTGGGTAGGCCATCTCTTATTCAGGGATTGGGCGTCCTGGGGCCTGACTGGCAGGCGACCCGAGGCTGGCTACTGACCCCCATCACCTACGAAATCCAACAAATACCTCGGTCGCAGAACAACCGAGCCGACGCTCTGTCAAAACTGGCCAGCTCCAGTCTACAAGACATACGGAGGTCGATATAGGTTGATGTTTTGCACGAAAAATCTACCAGCGCATATCAGGCGATTAGCACCGTTGAGGAAGGGCCGGAAAATTGGATGACCCCCTTCATCCAGTTCAAAAAACATGGTATCCTACCATCAGACACAATGCAAAAGAGAAAGGTACAGGCTAAAGCAGCTTGGTTCATAATCATTGGTGAAGAACTCTATAAGAAATCTTTTACTTACCCTCTGCTCAAATGCCTACGGGCAGACCAAGCTGCTGAAGTATTGGACGATATCCACTCAGGTATTTGTGGACATCACATCGGTGGGAGATCGCTGGCCCACAAAGCCCTAAGGGCAGGCTACTACTGGCCTACCATGCTGGCAGACGCCAAGAGCCTGACCCAGAAGTGCAGAAAGTGCCAACTCTTTGCCTCGTCAATCCATGCCCCGGCCCAGGAACTCAGGCCAATCCTATCCCCCATCCCTTTCGCTCAATGGTGGATGGACATACTAGGGCCCTTCACGGTGGCCACTGGGGGCAGGAAATTCCTAATTGTTGCCATAGATTACTTCACCAAATGGATAGAAGCTGAAGCGGTGCCCAATATTACCGAGCCGGCAGTCAGAAAGGTGATCTGGCAAAATGTTATCACCAGATTTGGCCTACCAAAAATGATGGTATTTGATCATGGCAGGCAGTTTGACAATGATCCCCTGAGAATCTGGCTAGAAAGCCACAACATCGCAGTTGCCTACTCGGCCGTCTGTCATCCTCAAACCAACGAATAGGTAGAGGCAGCCAACAAGCAAATCCTAAATGGTCTGAAGAAAATGGTAGATGACCTCAAGGGTAGGTGGGCTGATGAGCTTCCCAGCATACTCTGGTCAATCAGGACCACCCAAAAAGAGTCTACAGGCCAAACCCCGTTCGGTCTAGTATATGGAGCAGAGGCTCTATTACCTATTGAGGCAAGGATCCCATCTCTAGGCTCCCTGCAATACAACCGAACTGAGAATGAAGCTGCAATGGTTGAAACCTTAGATCTGGTCAATGAAATAAGGGAGGAGGCCAGTACCAACATCGTTGCCTACCAGCAACGAATGAGGAAAGCCTTCAACAGCAGACTGCGCCAGAGAAACTTCCAGATGGGTGATCTGGTTCTTAGAAAAACGCAGGCGGTTGGAAAATCAAGGGAACATGGAAAGCTAAGTGCCAACTGGGAAGGTCCATACCAAGTGACTCAAATCCTGGGGCCAGGCACGCTCACATATAAAATCGCCAACCTTGAAGGGCAAGAATTGCACGCTTACTGGAATGCGGACACCCTGAAGAAATATTATGTCTGAACCTGGTCTAAAGATAGTTTTTATTTTTTGCTAAAAATAATGGCGGAGGACGGTCAAAGAACGTCGACGGCTCCGACCACCCTAATGTCAAGTTTCGTAAAAGAAATGAGAAGATTCAGATTTATACTCGTTGCCTGTTCACACTCGCGTTTTTTCACACACAAACGAGCAGGGGGCAATAGGGGGAGGCCCCCCTGTTGCCAAAGTTAGGAAAAATGAACCCCCCAACAAAAAATCCGAGCCTCCCTGCTTACCTCTGGGCAGGCAGGGGGCAGGCCCCCTGGACTTTGAACAAAAGCCAGGGACAGGCCAGATCAACAAGGACTGGGGGCAGGCCCTCCAACCTTGTATAAAAAACGTGAAAGCCTCCCTGCTTACCTCTGGGCAGGCAGGGGGCAGGCCCCCTGGACTTTGAACAAAAGCCAGGGACAGGCCAGATCAACAAGGACTGGGGGCAGGCCCCCCAACCTTGTATAAAAAAACACAAAAACCTCCCTGCTTACCTCTGGGCAGGCAGGGGGCAGGCCCCCTGGACTTTGAACAAAAGCCAGGGACAGGCCAGATCAACAAGGACTGGGGGCAGGCCCCCCAACCTTGTATAAAAAACGCAAAAACCTCCCTGCTTACCTCTGGGCAGGCAGGGGGCAGGCCCCCTGGACTTTGAACAAAAGCCAGGGACAGGCCAGATCAACAAGGACTGGGGGCAGGCCCTCCAACCTTGTATAAAAAACACCAAAAAGCCCCCCCGCTTTCCCCTGGGCAGGCAGGGGGCAGGCCCCCTGGACTTTGATCAAAAACCAAGGACAGGCCGAATCGACAAAAGCTGGGAGCAAGCCCCCCAACCTTGCATAAAACGCAAACAGTCCCCAGAATTACCTCTAGGCAGGCAGGGGGCAGGCCCCCTGGACTATGAACAAAAGCCAGGGACGAGCTGTGCCAGGCGCGACTAACGCCAAAGAAAGATTCCCCGAATTCTAAATCAAAACTCATCATAAAAAGCAAAGAGAAATATTCCACAAACAGGACCCATGAAGGGCAGAAGGTCTTTACAAAGTTATAGAGAAGAAACCAAAGTGGCAAATATTACAAGTAGGTTGGCCATAACACTGGCTCAACACAGAAGGATAAAGACTATTACAAAGAAAAGGCGTCACGTAGCATCCTGGCGAGCGTCGGCATCTGCCTCAGGCTGATTGGCCGCCCGAGCTTCATTCTTAGCGGTATAAAGACTCCGGAAGGTGTCCTCATCAAAGGTAGGGAACATCTCCTCTATCACCTCCATCACCAACTCCAGAGAGGAGTTGGCACCGCTCGCGAAACTGGCATCCACCGCAGCTTCAACCTCCTCAGCCAGGGACTCTTTCTCCTTCGTCCATTCCCCTTTAGCCTGTTCAAAAGTTGACTTAGCTCTTGACAGCTGCTCCTCCAAGTTAGCCACTCTCCCGTTAAATGCCCCATCTCAGCCAAAGAGAGGTTAGCTCGGTCCAACGACAGGCGGCTCTCCTTCAGATCAGCCTCCAGCTTGGCAACCTCCTTCACAGCCATCTCACCCTGCAGCCTCCACTGACCAGCCTGCTTCTTTACCTCCTCTAACTCGCCGTCTTGCCTTGGCAGCTTGTCCTTCAAAGAGCTTATCAAGGAGATATCCCTCTCTACCATGGCCAGGCGGTCAGAAGGAGGAGCCCTGGGTGTGATCGTCAGCTCCTCATCACTCAGGCGGCTGAGAGCCACCAGCTCGGCAGACGCCAGCAGAACCTTGGAGGTACGCTGGATGTACTGAAGCACTTGATGAGAAGTTGAAGTCACAGTTTTGGTGAGGCGGTCAGCCAGGACGGCTCCGGAATCAGAAAGCAGGCCTGACACGTCCACGCTGTCGCCAGCCGTGTAGTGGAACTCTGCATTTTCCTCCGGGAAGGGGGTACTTGGAGGCTCACGGGCAGGGCGCTTCGCCTCAGGGGTGGCAACATCCGCCTCCAGATCCACCACGTCAGCACTAGGAGGTTCCCTGTCTCTTTTCCTCCTCAACTCCAAGGGAACACTTTCCCCAGTTCCCTCAGAATTCCCAGGCTGCGTTCCCTGCGAAGCCCGAGGTCCAGCCGGAGAAGCACCCTGCTTCTGACCAGGGGAGGGTGTAGCTCCAGAAGTAACCTCAGCCTCCCCCTCATGGATGCTGGGGGTGGGAGTCGCCGGCTTCGACGAAGGCAGCCGGGGAGGAAGAGGCAATCTTCGACCAGCAGCAAAGTCTTTTACAAGCTTCATCAAGGCTTTGCTCCCCTTCCTGAAATTCGCAGGGAGAGAAGGACGCTTTGAAAGAACGACTAATTCCTCACTCAGGCCCAATCTCCTGACTTGTTTCTTTGTCCAGCGCCAAGTGTAGGAATCTGCAGAAAAGGAAAGGCGGTCATCTAAAAAGCAGGGAGAAATAAAGTCTCTGGAAAATTGTAACAACAAAAAATCCCTAGAACTACCTTCAAGGCCAGGAAACAGGCCCAAGGGAAGCAAGTACTCGTCTGTCGTAATGAGCTCCGCATGAGGGAGCCAAAAGGCAGGGCCAAAGTTCCCATGTTTATCCACCACAATCTCAAAACTTTTCAATCAAAATCTCCTCCTTCTCGCTCAGCTTGACCTCCAGGGCCTTCCCCCTGACGCCTGGATGGTAATCCTCGCGCGTCTCCATACGAGTGTGGACATGATTCCTAAAATGTCTAGGAATCTTCCACCCTGACGCGCTATGGACGTATATAAAGTTATTTTTCCAGTCTTTCAGGCTGCTCAGAGCCGGCCAGACCAAGGCATACTTTTTCTGCCTCTGCAGAGACCAATAACCAGGGGAGCCATCCCCCCCGGACGAAGACACCATTTGAAGACCGACCATAAAGCGAAGGGCGTCAATATAAGGCCCCTCGCCATGGAAAAGGCAGGTCCAGGTGTAAGCTACTAAAGATCTAATGGCAGTTGCAGTCAGCTGGGCGATAGCGACGTTCATCCTCCTGAAGGCTTCCTCCAGGAAAGAATGTAGTGGGAATCGCAGGCCAAATTCCAAGGCCTTGTGATAAACGGCCACACACCCTTCTGGAGGACAGCATACTGTGTCCCTTTCCCCCGGAATTATGACTGTGTACCCTTCCCCGAAGTTATAAAATTGTTCAATGGCCTTAGCAGCATTACTCTCCAAAATCAGGTCCCTGTTCTTGGCCTCAGGGTAGGTCTTTAGGGGGATCACATACTTTTTCTTGTCCAAGTAATAGGTCCTCCCCCTCTCCCTGCGGATGAGGGGGCCGGCAACCCTGGAAGGGTCCACCTCCAGGGCCTCGTCATCGGAGTCGACTACATCAAAGGGAGCTAGTTCGGGTGATTCAGCACCCTCCCCCCTGTGATGATCATCCTCCTCCCTAGGGCCGACCCCGGAGGAAGAAGCTATGTCACACCGGCCACCGTCGCCGCCCCCAGCTCCCCCGAGCAAAGAATTAAAAGAAAGGGGACGAACTCACGACATATTGGCTATGGAAGGGAAAAAAGAGGTGGAAAAAGGTTTAAAGAAGTTCTAACCTAAAGACGCCGATAAAGTCGTCGGAAAACAGTGACAGAGGGTACTTCTTACTCCTCGAAGAATGCCCAGCAGCAAAAGTAATTCAAGAGTGTAAGGGGTTTGAAGTCTCAGGAAAAGTAAAAGAAGAAAATGAAGGGGGAGAAGGGTTTATATAAAGCCCAAGAAGCCCAAGAGGCGACTTCCCTGACAAGACCCTCAACTGTCATCCACGTGTCGCGCACTGAACACGGGCTGTTCACCCCTTCCCAAGAAGGGCCTCGAAAGACTAAAATGGCAGAGGAAAAGATCGACCGATGACGTCACCCCCGCCTTCAAAAAAAATGCGAAGCTGATTAGCTTTCATTCCATTAAGCCTTAAAAGGGGAAAAATTACATCTTGAACCGAATACGAAAAGAAAATACATAAGGCCCAAAAATTCCGGCCTGACAAAATCAAACACCCTGCTACGCAGGCCTAATCATCATCCAAGTCTGGGGAATGGTCCCCAGGACCGCCTGGGCTCCCGAAATCCGAGCCCCAGTCCCAGTCTGGGGAATCCTTGAAAGGATCATCAGGAGCTCCGTCCCCATCCTTGTCGCTCAGGCAACCGAGACCCTCGCTATCATCGAAGTCACGGCTGCTATCTTCCCAGTCCCTGCCAAATGGAACGGCCTGGGATTCGTCGTAGGTGCGACAACCTGTCCTCCTCACAGGCGAGGAGGGGCCCAACGCCAGGGAGGAGTCGGTGTCAGAAGAGTTAGGGTTAAACTGCTCAGGGTGCAGCCACGGGAAGCATTCGTGGCATCCCCTGTCAAAGCAGCCCCCTCCCTGAGGTCAACGCCTGAATCTGGGAGCAGCAAGGGGTGAGGATCTCTTGAGACGCTTGCTCAACCTGGAAGGGACCTTCCTGCCACTCCGACGAGAACGAAGCCATGAAAGACGGCTACGATGAACAGCTCGATAAGCAGCTCGAGCGTACCGAAGTCTCCAAAATCCTCTAAAAAGGAAAGTAACATAACGAGTTCCACGGCGAGTTACGAATTTCTTGATCCAAACCATGATTAAGACAAAGAAAGTGGAAAGATTGAAGATGCGCTAAAGCTGAAATGATGAAGAAAGCTAGGATTTTATACAGGGGAAAACATGGCATTAATGAATTTCCAACCACCCTGGAAGGAGAACCACCAATCAGGAACCCTTCACGGTTCCCAAAATCCACCTAGAGAAGAAGTGTAATCATTGCAAAAGCATCCTCAACTCTTTGTATACCTGACGTGAGTTGCGCCTCATTCCTTGGGAAAGCGCGAAGCATTAAATGCAGTAGCAGACATGGAAATAAGTCAACCGCCCTCCAAGCAAGAATCGCCAGTAGAAGAAAAGCCTTACTTTCCTCCTACTGACGAAGGCCAAATGATTGGGGTCGGCAGCCTGTCAAAAAATCGCCTGCTGGGCAGGCCCCAGGAGGATCTCTATCAAGCTCAAAAGGCCAGCCCATGGCAAGAAGCTAAAATAGAAGCATAAAACGCTAAGGATAGCAGTCGGCCGCTGAGACCACGGGCCAACACAGCCTGCTGGAGCCTAGCGACCACGGCACGAAGTCCGCCTGCCCTGGGGGAGTCCTTGGTCGACAGGGTCAGGATCCCCAGGGGCCCTCCCGTCATTTCGCCTAAGGTAATTAAGAATGGGTGGATAGGAAGCCGCCACTTGTCACTTCCTTATCCATCCATTCCTCTCCCACTTCTCTTTCTTGTGGGAAGGTATAAATACTCAACCCTTTCCCACAAGAAAGGGGTTGGATTTTCTCTCTCTAGACTCTCACTCCTAAAAAATCCACCTAGTTCCTCACGAGCTAGGTTCATCAAGGCATTCCACGGACTAACTTAGGCATCGGAGAGGGTTCTCTCGGACAACCTCCGAGGCCCTGTGCGTTCATTGTGCAGGGAGCATGCCAACTCCGCCAAGAAGGTCCGATCGTGGGAGCGGGACAAAGGAGAGGTTTAAGGAAATCAGACGATCAATAGTTCACCGACAACCCGATTACTTCGCCCGGATCCAAAACCGGGTTAATTTTTTCCGTGACCGGAACAATAATAATAATAATAATAATAATAATAATAATAATAATAATAATAATAATGCTATGTCGCAGGATGCTGGAGCGCGTGCCGCAGCTCATATTTTCACTAGAATTAGTTTTGCGATCGCTAAGGGAGTGGGGGCCCAGATAGTATCTCGACTCCCCTCTAACTTCTTGTAATTTGTTCTGGTGTTAAAGCAAGTTCCGTATAATAAAATAATAATAATAATAATAATAACAATTCCTTTGTATTATAATAATAATAATAATAATTCTGCAGGCAAGGAGGTGGAGATTGGCCTCTGCGATGAAAATGACAAGCCCTTACGACCTGCCGACCTTCTGCTCTATTCGTGGGACAAGGGACGTGATGTTTGTGTCGATCTGACTGGGTACTCTCCTTTGACCCAGACCAGCTTGACTTCTTTTGAGCCTGGACGGGTCACTGCTCGCCGTAAGTGTGTCAAGTATCTGGCACGCTGCACGACCATTGGGTATGGTTTCCTTCCTTTCTCCTTCTCCTCTCTCGGTGAGCTCGACACGGATGCTGTTTCTCTGCTCCAGCGGATTCGTCAATTCGCTATATCTCAGGATACTGGAGCGTGTGTTGCAGTTCACATTTTCCCTAGAATTAGTTTTGCGATCGCTAAGGGAGTGGGGGCCCAGATTGTATCTCGGCTTCCCTCTAACTTCTTGTAATTTATTCTGGTGTTAATGAAAGTTCGGTTTAAAAAAATTAATATATATATATATATAAAATTAAAAAAAATAAAATAAAATAAAATAAATAATAGTAGTAGTAGTAGTAGTAGTAGTAGTACATCATATATATATATATATATATATATATATATATATATATATAACGAGAATAAGAAGAAGAGAAAAGGGAGAAAGTGGGTTGATAACACCCTCAACCTACATGCTTAAAATTGCCTCGGAAACGGACTCGTAATAGCGATGTGTGCGCGGGAGTGTCGAGATATGTAGGGTGAGTTAGGGTGTATATGGTTGGGGAGAGGATGATCTCGGGTCTTTGACGAGTTTTGATCTCGAAATGTGTGTATGTGTGTGTGGAGAGGATATGAATGTTGTGAGTTGTGCTGGTGTATTATGTAAGGTTGTTTGGGGTTTTTTTAGTTTGCAAAAATTCAGATTTTTGTGAAGGGTTTGAGGGGGTATTTATAGAGTACACCCCTCGACCTAGGGTCGCTCGATTGAGTGGCCCTAGTGCACTCGATCGAGTGCCCTGAAAAAGAGGGACTGATCATTTTTTGTGGCTCCACTCGATAGAGTGAGGTCAATCCACTCGATCGAGTGGAACAGGTTGGCGAGGCATTTTAGGCAAGGGTTGACTTTTTTGAATTTTGAAATATTGATTGGGCGCTTGTTCTAGAAGCTTTGTATTTGGCTGGTTTTTGGGGACGGATTCGTCTTTGACCGGGTTTTGACTCGATCGCTAAAAGACAGTTTTATTTCTGGTGTCGGTTTTGGCCTAAATTAGTCTTATTTGATTGGAAATGACCCACTGGGCCTGGATTTGAGGTCAGTTTTGAGATATTTGCACTCCCCTAAATGCCCACGTCGGAGACTATTGATTCCGAGTCCGTATTTGAGCGTATTAAGTCACGTTTACATCCGATCATCATCGGGTGTTTTGTCGGGAACTGCTATAGACACTAGCAGGCAAAATGCGGGTGTCTACAGAGACCCCACTCTGACTGAGGCTTGGACAAGGCGAAAGTCAGAGTAGCTATCAGGCCAATCGAGGATTACGACCTAGCAGCCTTCCGGTTGGGGCGTTTATCGTCCATTAGACTCGCGTGATGGGCTCGCCAGCCATAAAAAAAGGGTCATACCTGTCCTGCTGATTGATAGCTCCGTGGGGAGTTGGACTTGCTTTTGAAGTCCTAGGTGTACCTGTATTTGCATGTAAGATTTAGGTGAAACACCGACTCACGCTGGGGAGTAAATTAGCTGCGCGGGGACTTGCTTCTGAAGTCTTGGGTGTACCCGTATGTCGACACATCACATATTGGATGTAGCATTCCAGGAGAAACACCGCCTTTGATGTTCCGTTGGGAAGCACCAGTTGGTACCTGAAATGTTAGATACATAGGCAGAAATAGCAGGCATAGCAGATAGCAAGATAGCACATAGGAAATGCAGTTAGCATCTATAGACTGGCTTGTGCTGGAGAAAATGGTTTTTGCTTCATTTTGAAATCGAAGTCCTGAAAGCAACTCACGTGCTAGGAGATAGGTTTTCAAAATTGAAAGGGGTAGAAAAGAAATTTGCAGTATAAATAGACCGAAATTTGACCTTGTCGAAAAGGATTTTCTCAAATGACTAAGTTTTGCAAATTTCAAAGCAAGAATTTGAAGAAAGAAGCCTACCGACAGACTCGACTCTGGACGCGACAAGACAAGTTGACAGACACGAACTGGACTCTCGAGGGGTTGGATCGCGAATTAGTAGGGGGGTGGGCCACCTAAGATGACAAGACTCTTAAGTTGCGCTATTTCGTAGCCTAGGCGAGTGGCAACATGGTCGAACATCAAAATGGGAAGGATCTGTTATAGGGGGACTGCAGTAGTCTGTAATGGGACTGTTTTTGCAGAACTTAGCAGTGGCAATGCTGCAGACTAGTGCTCTTTTGAATTTTTGGTTTTGGGATACGTTCCCAAAGCAGGTGTTGCTTCGAGTCCCTGACGTATTCTCGTCTTCAACTGAGCCGAGTACTAGGACACGCTATAGAAAGGTGGCTAGCTTCTGTTTAAGAGAAGCCCCCAGGACGACAAAGCAAAATGTTGAGAACATGACAGTGTCGTGATAGGAATGACGGTGCTTTTTTGAACTTGTGTCAATGTGGGTGGTTGTGCCCTTGTTGAAAGGCTGCCTACGTATTCACGTGTAGTGAAATCAAACCAAGCCGTAGTTCAGTGGATTGGAAGATATGTTATGGTTCCAAGTTCATTAGGGCTTTGTGTGTAACTAGTCGTAGTGATGGTATAGGCTAGGTGCATTCCCAATGATGTCTTGATCAAAGGGCTAGAATGGTTAGGATGTTGATCCTGTGACTGCGAGCGTTCTCCGGGGTAGCCCCCAGAGGTGGTGTGAACTATTTTGGCATGTTCTATGCCGACCGCAAGTTGAGTTCCCGTGTTTGGGGTTGGTAATTGGTTTGGATGTTGATAAGTGTAGTTTGTAGTGCCTAATTTGCTGTGTTTTGGTCCCATTTTCCTTGTGGAATCGCTCCTTGGGAGCGGTTTATGGGTTACTTATGCTTCCTCTAGTTCGTTTCAGGTTCCCGAGACCATTCATGAAGAGTTGGAGCGATTCCGACTCAATACATACATTTTTCGGAGCCAACGAAGAGACGGAACGATCACTCGATGCCTTGGATTCGATCCCGAGACCTCGAGACCCGATCCCGAGCCCCTTAGACTCGATACCAAGACCCGACAGTCGATGAGAAGCCCATAAGAAACAAGAAGGGACCTTAAAGATCTTATTGGAGGCCTACAACACATCCCCGACGGGAAGAAACTCATCCCGTCCGGGATGAGGTGCGAAAAAAGCATTGCTTCTATTTTGGGTCCGTCCCGGGCGGGACCATTCCGACCCGGGCGGGACCACTCCGTCCCGAACGGGACCATTTCGTCCCGGACGGGATGAGACAGTTGTATCCCGCATTTGTTTCTTTTCTCCTCCTTCATTCTTGTAACCCTATAAATACTCCTCCTTTGTATTGTTTAAACACCATACTTTACCCTAGATTATTTTAGGCATCTTTTAAGAATTCAAAACCCTAATTAGCCTCTCATCATCTCTAGTTAATCCTTAGTTAATCTTAGTTTAATCTAGTTAATTAATCTTGTAATTAAGAAGATTTTTGAAGACTCATCCAAGATTGACAACCTTGGAGATTATTTGGATTTCTTATTAATTCAAGTTCATATCTGTTTCATCCTCTTGTAGAGGGTATAATTTCTTTTCTCTTAATCTTTGTTTTATCATCAAGTTTTAATCTTTGATTATTGTTTATTTGTTCTTGGTTGTTCCTTATGGATGTTTTGATGTTTGTAATGTTTCCTCTTGTTTATGCTATTGTTAGATTGATAATGAGTGAGTAGTTTCCTTGTGGGGTTAGTAGGGGGAGTAAGTGTGGATTATGGGTGATTAGGGCTTGATTGTGGGTAAAGGTGATTCATTTGTTGCTAGTCACTTATTGGGCACACTATTTGTTTGTTGTATTGCTTGTGTGGGTAGTAGTGGCCAATGCTTCTCATGCTTGTTCTCTCCTTCTCATTGTGTATCCAATTTGTGGTTGAATGTTTGTGTTTTGAGTAGCATCTTGCATGAATGTTCGGGTCTAGTCTTAGACACGAGAGTGCGGACTTTGGCTTTGGCGCGAGAGCGCAAACCGACCTTAGTGACTAAGTGACACCTACACCCTTGATTACCCAATCATCCTACTATGCTTATGAACCCGACCTAACCCTACTCCTTCCTAATATTTGATTTCTTTACCTAGTCCATTGTAGTCTCCTTAGTCGATAACCCTACTCCTTCCTAATATTTGATTTCTCTACCTAGTCCATTGTGGTCTCCTTAGTCGATCATCTTAGTTGTTTTTATTAGTTTGCATTATAGCTAGTTCATTGTTATTCTTGTTCACACCTCTTCTCCCATCATAATTTGTCAATCATTGTCTCCTTTGTGTTTGTTTGTGTGACTTAGCCTTGTTTGTGAGTGGACCTAGTCTAGACACTACAATACCGTCTCCGTGGACACGACCCGACTTATCCTAGCTACCGTTAGGATTAGTTGGTTATATATTTGATCGGTTGGATAGACGACAATCCTCACCACCAACTTGGCGCCGTTGCCGGGGACGGTGCATGTTTAGACTTAGTTTGCTCATTAGCTAGACTTAGTTACCCCTCTTGTGCTCTTCTTCTATCTCTCATGCATATTGTGTAGTTTGTTTTCTTAGTTTCTTTAGCTTCTTTTTCTCTTTGTCTTGGGAAGTGCTTGTTTATTGTCTTTGCCTAGTGCCCATAAAGCACTAGGTGTTCTCACGTTTGCTCTCGTGTGTAGTGTATGCCTAGGGGGGGAGGTGAATTCTTTCTCTTCAATCCAGAGCCGGAAAGACTCTTTAGAGCCTTTCGTCAACGGACGATTGGCCGGGTTAGAATCTCTCAACCAAGTGCTAGCAATACCACCGAAGAACAAGCTCAAGGTTCTGACTTTATCGAGCAACCTCAAGGCAATACCGAAGGGATCTTCATAAATCCTTTTGGTACTTCTCAACCTAGTTCCCCCTCTGCTTCTACATCAACACCATCTACACCGTCCTCTCCCGCATATCCAATAATGCCTAAGTTCTCTTCACACTCGACGTTTACGGAGGATGTCTTGCCCGGTCCGACCTCTTTACCGGAGGCATATACCGGCAATTTTGTGGCAAAGACACAATTTATTCAATTGGTCGAGCGAAGTCAATTTAATGGCTTACCAACCGAAGATCCCCATCAACACATGGAAACCTTTTCGGATTATTGCGATGCTATTTCACAACCGGGAATAACCCAAGACCAAATCTGGTGGGTATTATTTCCTTTCTCTTTGATCGGTAAAGCAAAGCAATGGTTCAAGGGGTTGGACAAGGCGACTCTTGGTATTAATACTTGGAAGAAGCTAGCATTGGCTTTTTACCAACAATTCTATCCCCCGGAGAAGACAAATCTATTGAGAGCTTCTATCATGGGATTCCAACAACGTGATGAAGAAAGCCTCTATGAAGCTTGGGAAAGATTCAAAGCCTTGATCCGCTCTTGCCCTCACCATGGTCTATCACAGTGGTTCCTTGTTCAACAATTTTGGAACGGGTTATATGAAGACTCAAGGGCCATACTCAATATGGGATCTAATGGAAGGTTTACCGAGGTGGATGATGACCAAACTTGGTCACGAATTGAAGAGATGGCGGTCCAAAATTCCCAATACTCAAGACCTAGGAAGGCGAATCGAGGAGGTAGGCATGAGGTCGATGCTATCACACAACTAAGCATTGACCTTGGAGCTCAACTAAAAACTCACATGGAGACCATTGACAAGAAGCTCCAAAGCCACCTCAATCAAGTTCAAAGCGCTAGTTCCTCCAACCAACACTCGATTTGTGAAGTAAATGCTTTGGGAGTTGTGCCTCATACACCTTACTATGGGATGTGTGATACTTGTGGGATAGTTGGGCATGAGCCTATACATTGTCGGGGAAGTATTGAGCAAGTGAACGGCTTTCAAGCATTCAAACAAGGTGCCCCTTATCCTAATATGTACCAAGCTTCCCATCAAGCCTCTCAACAACAAGCTCTACAACACTGTCCTTATGTTCCACCTCCCTTAAGGGACAACAATCAAGGATACCAAGGTTATCAAGGCAACCCAAGGCCATTCAACAACTTCAAGCAAAATAACCAAGGTACATTCAACAACAATCAAGGGTTCCAACAAGGGAATTTCAATCAAGGACATCAAAATTACAGCCATGGCAACAATCAACGCCTTAATCAAGGCAAATCTCATGGGTTCCAAGGGAACCATCAACAACAACAACCAACTCAAGGTAATCGACAAGAAAGCAAGCCAAGGAGTCGGTCTCCTACTCATCATTATGGCATTCCTCTAGTCATCACAAACACTCCTTATAACCAACAATCTCCTCCTCGGGATTTTGACATGCAAAAGTCAATGTTGGACATGCAAAGGAGTCAATTGAAGACACAAAGAACACAACAAGAAATCATTACTCAACTTCAAAGGGATAACTTGGCAAGAGATGCTCATGTGAAGATGCTCGAGACCCAAATAGCTCAACTTGCTTCGGGTAGCTCTTCAAGGCAAAAGGGACAATTTCCTCCTCAAGGTGAAATAGCGAAATTTGAGCATGTGAATGCTATTACCTCGAGGAGTGGTTCATCATATAACTCTCCCCTACCCCCTAATGAGCACATACCAATGGAGGAAGTTGTGTCTCCAATTCAAGAAGATCAAAGCTTGGGAAATCCAATAGAGGAGCAAGTCTTATGGGAGATTGAGAAACCCCAAGAAGACAAGCTACCCCCCACTTTAAGAAAAAGACAAGGGTAAAAGGAAAGTGTCATTTGAAGAGTCCACCCCTACTGAGCAAAACAAGGTTCAAATCGAGTTGCCTTTCCCAACAAGGCAAATGAAGACCAAGGTGGATAGCCAATATGACAAGTTCCTTAATATTTTGAAGAAGTTGGATGTGAGTGTCCCATTTACCGAGCTAATTACCCAAATCCCGGCATATGGAAGATTCATGAACGAAATATTGGCAAGGAAGAGATCCGTTGACAAGGAAGAGACTATAGCGTTCACAAGAGTGGTAAGCGAGCTTATACAAGGTTCTACACTTCCCAAGTTGAAGGATCCGGGTAGTTTCTCGATCCCTTGCACCATAGGCAACTTCAAGATTGAGAGAGCATTATGTGATTTGGGTGCGAGTGTAAGCATCATTCCCTATTCCATTTGTGAGCGAATCGGGATGAAGGAGCTCAAGAGTACTTCCATTACACTCCAAATGGCCGATAGTTCACTTAATCGACCATTGGGGATGTTGGAGGATGTGCCGGTAAGAATCGGGAAGTTTTTCATTCCGGTCGACTTTCTTGTACTCGACATGCCGGAAGATGCTATCACTCCCATTATCCTTGGGCGCCCATTTCTACACACCGCCGGTGCTATGATCGATGTAAAGAACGGTAGGATCACATTTGAGCTAGGCGACGAGAAGCTCATGTTTGACCTCCAAGGCAACACTTCGCCTACTAATGATGAGTCTTGTAAAATGATCACCGCCAAGAAGGACATCGGTCTAGGGGATGGGACGAGTAAAAGCTTGAAGAACGACTTCTATGCGATTGAGGATGATGATTCCGAGATTGGGGCGGATGAGTGCCCATATCATGACTTTGAAGACAAGTACAATGAAAAGAAGAAAGATGAGCCTCCCTTGGGGCAACATGAGGATAAATGGACGTTTGGGCATTTACCGAAGGATCGAAAGTACAAGTTCAAGCCATTGAACTTAGTAGATCGGGATGCCCCGGGAACGTCGCGGCTAGGATGTGATGATCTTTGGAGTGGAGGTTGGTATTCCACTAGCTTGATTGAAGACTTTGCAAGAGCCTTCGATTTGTTTCTTCGAGCTCTTGATGGAGATGGAATTGGTTATAGTGTTGTTGAAAAAGAATTGAAGAGTGCACCATCCTTGGTTTGACGGAGTTCCAAAAGAACCGTCTTATTGTATATATTTCTTTCTTACTCTTTTAGATTTTGTGAAATTCTTGTAATTTGGTATTTTGTTGAGTAATGTGAGGGAGGGACTTTGATGATTGTGTTTGAGCTTGTTTGGTAGGTGCAAAGTGAAGATAAATCCTAGAGAGGAGGGTTTATTGTTAGAGCTTGGATCGTGCGAAGGGGAGTCGGTTTTTGAAACTTGGAACGAGCTTTGGGAGCTATAAAGGGTTAGAAGACTCTTCCCAGCCGAGAAGAGTGCATCCCGACCGGGAAGGATGAACCATCCCGACCGGGAAGGATGTCATCCCGTCCGGGAAGAGTGTGACAAAAATTGGGTCTACTGGAGTGTCATCCCGACCGGGACGAGGGCTTCCCAACCGGGACGAACATGTCATCCCGACCGGGACCATCCATCCCGACCAGGATGGCCCCCTGTTCCTCCTTTGGCCTTTTCTTCGTCGTTTGAGCCCACCCTACCACTTTATACCCCCTCCCAACCTCCCTACCTATCCTTGCCCTTATCATATGACCCCTACACTTCATATACACATGTTCACCTCACTTTCTCTTCACTTTACACCGACTTTCACATCAAAACCCACCTCCTTATACCTTTGTGCCCCAACCATGGAACCATATCGCGATTGGAGAGGAATAGCAATGACGACGACTAGCTACGTGCCGATATTGAGTTATGAGACGATGGAGCGAGTGAGTTGCTAACCGCATGGTACGACAACTATCCTTTCTTTTCCATCTTTTGTACCTTGTTTGCCTTTGTTTGTCTCCCTCCCCTTATACACTTTTGTGTCATGGTGGCCCTCGGGGCCTTGGTAATTGTTGCTCCCGACTCTCGATGACGTGACTACATCAAGAGTCATTTCAAAATCCAAATTTACAAGATTTTCACCCTTTTTGTAGGACTTAGTCGGATTTGGGCGGAATCCGGGCTAGGTGACTTGATTACACCTAGTCCTCCCCTCCCATTTCCTTTTATTTCTTTCTTTTTATTTCTCCCCCTTTCCATATCTTTTCTCGTCTCGGCCCATGGTGACTTGACTACACCTCGGCCGGACACATTCTACCCTTTTCTCCACTTTTCTTTTTGTTTTTAGCTTTATTTTCGTAATTTCTTTTCGTTTCTTTTTTTCGTCTCCATACACTATGGTCGAGCATGAGGACATTGCTCGGCTTAAGTGTGAGGGAGCGATATTCTATCATAGCTAGTTTTATTTTAGTAGTTTTCTCGAAAAATCCTTAAAAACCCTAAAAATTTGTAAATTTTTCACAAAAATCAAAAAGATTTTCTTTTGTGTGTTTTCCTTTTGTGTCGTTATGTCGTATATTTGTGGTGTTGTGCGTGTTTTGCCTCCCTTTTTCCTTATAGATTGCTTGAATCACCGATAGCATTGGAGAGCTTTCAAGATATCCGGTAACATCTTTTGCCCTTTTTTCCCCTTTATCTCTTGAGGAGTTTGGAGGAGATTGTGATGTGGTGTGCTCGGGTGGAGCTTTGTGCATACTTGTGGTTGATTTGGTGACTTGTTTGGAAACTCGGGGTGGTGTTTATGTTGTTTATGTGTTCGTTTTGTTTTGTTTTTGTTTTGTTGCTTTTGCTTCTTTTTCTTTCGTTCTTGGTCGAGTCCTTGTTTTTTGGTATGTACTTGTGCCTAGTGTGTAAACGATTTTCGAAAACCCGATTTAGAGGCTAGTGTGCAAGTGTCTACTTTCCTTCTCTAGTAGCATGAATCTAGTCTTGGACTTTAGTCTAGTAGAATGACCCTAAATCAATGATTTCGTTGGTTTCTTACCTTGAGTCCACCTAGCTTACTAGGGATTTACTACGAGATTTGAATTTGACCATTTTGACCACCCACGGTGTGAAAAGGCCTCGGTTGCCGAGTCCCGTCCCTTAGGTGACCGTGTTTGAAATTGTTTGATTAGTCGAAGTTCTCCACCTTTTTGTGGGTTAGAAGGGGGATCGCGACTCCCGACTCACCCATTCCCCTACCTCCTACACATATCCACAAAATAAGATGCAAATTGTTGAAATCTCTTTCTTAGTTGCAAGAAGAAATGCCTACAACAAAAAAAGGGCAAAGAAAAGAAAATGAAAGAAAATGAAAGAAAGAAAAGATTGAAGAAAAAGAAGAGGCACAAAAAGCCAAAAAAAATACAAAAGATGAAAAAGAAATGGCATAGCAACACAAAGCAAAAGTGCACAAGAAAGAAAAATGCCAAAAGATAACCGTCTCACAAAAATAATCCCCACATCTCTAAAATAAGGCCTTTTCCGACTATTACTGTGAAGAGCCTACCAAAGGACCGAGTCCCTAGGAAGGATGATAGCGGTAGTGGTCGGTCTTCCCTCATTTTGCAATCATATCCACCTTTTTACTTGGACTAGTTGGGCGGTTTTGGGCATGGGACGACCCTCTTGGCTCATTGCTAAAGGGGGCGGGGTCTCACTTACAAACAGTGTCGACTAACACCGTGGTTCATCCTTTTTCCATCCCGCCGATCATCCCGTAATACGTTCTTAGAAGGTTAGGAGGAACCTAGGTAAGTTACCAACGTTTTTATTGCTTTGTCGTCATACTATTAGGGTTTGGTCCATTTTGGTTTGTATTGCTAGCTTGGGAACGTTGTCACTTGCCTTGAGTCCTAAACCGCTGCTTCTTTCACCGCTTTTTAGAGGGAAGCGGTATTTGTTTCTTTTTGGGTGCAACCTTTTGTGTGTTTGTTTGTTTGTTTGTTTGTTTGTTTATGTGTTTTTGTGTCCGGTTGCATCCACGGTTTTGTCACAAGACCTCACTTGACTTGCGGAGAGCACTTATCCTCTAGGTGTTCTTGCGTGAGTTGAAAGGGCGTAGGTTGCGCTAATACCCGCTTGGCTAGTTTAGTAGTTAGTTTGTGCTTACTCAAGGGCGAGTAAGGGTTAAGTGTGGGGGAGTTGATAAGTGTAGTTTGTAGTGCCTAATTTGCTGTGTTTTGGTCTCATTTTCCTTGTGGAATCGCTCCTTGGAAGCGGTTTATGGGTTACTTATGCTTCCTCTAGTTCGTTTCAGGTTACCGAGACCATTCATGAAGAGTTGGAGCGATTTCGACTCAATACATACACTTTTCGGAGCCAACGAAGAGACGGAATGATCACTCGATGCCTTGGATTCGATTCCGAGACCTCGGGACCCGATTCCGAGCCCCTTGGACTCGATCCCGAGACCCGAGAGTCGATGAGAAGCCCATAAGAAACAAGGAGGGACCTTAAAGATCATATTGGAGGCCTACAAGACCCATCCCCGACGGGAAGGAACTTATCCCGTTCGGGATGAGGTGCGCAAAAAGTATTGCTTCTGTTTTGGGTCCGTCCCGGGCGGGACCCTTCCGTCTCGGGCGGGACCACTTCGTCCCGGACGGGACCATTTCGTCCCGGACGGGATGAGACAGCTGTAGCCCGCATTTGTTTCTTTTCTCCTCCTTCATTCTTGTAACCCTATAAATACTCCTCCTTTGTATTGTTTAAGCACCATACTTTACCCTAGATTATTTTAGGCCTCTCTTAAGAATTCAAAACCCTAATTAGCCTCTCATCATCTCTAGTTAATCCTTAGTTAATCTTAGTTTAATCTAGTTAATTAATCTTGTAATTGAGAAGATTCTAGAAGACTCATCCAAGATTGACAACCTTGGAGATTATTTGGGTTTCTGGTTAATTCAAGTTCATATCTTTTTCATCCTCTTGTAGTGGGTATAATTTCTTTTCTCTTAATCTTTGTTTTATCATCAAGTTTTAATCTTTGATTATTGTTTATTTGTTCTTGGTTGTTCCTTATGGATGTTTTGACGTTTGTAATGTTTCCTCTTGTTTATGCTATTGTTAGTTTGATAATGAGTGAGTAGTTTCCTTGTAGGGTTAGTAGGGGGAGTAAGTGTGGATTATGGGTGATTAGGGCTTGATTGTGGGTAAAGGTGATTCATTTGTTGCTAGTCACTTATTGGGCACACTATGTGTTTGTTGTATTGCTTGTGTGGGTAGTAGTGGCCAATGCTTCTCATGCTTGTTCTCTCCTTCGCATTGTGTATCCAATTTGTGGTTGAATGTTTGTGTTTTGAGTAGCATCTTGCATGAATGTTCGGGTCTAGTCTTTGACACGAGAGTGCGGACTTTGGCTTTGGCGCGAGAGCGCAAACCGACCTTAGTAACTAAGTGACACCTACACCCTTGATTACCCAATCATCCTACTATGCTTATGAACCCGACCTAACCCTACTCCTTCCTATAATTTGATTTCTCTACCTAGTCCATTGTAGTCTCCTTAGTCGATCACCCTACTCCTTCCTAATATTTGATTTCTCTACCTAGTCCATTGTAGTCTCCTTAGTCGATCATCTTAGTTGTTTTTATTTGTTTGCATTATAGCTAGTTCGTTGTTATTCTTGTTCACACCTCTTCTCCCATCATAATTTGACAATCATTGTCTCCTTTGTGTTTGTTTGTGTGACTTAGCCTTGTTTGTGAGTGGACCTAGTCTAGACACTACAATACCGTCTCCGTGGACACGACCCGACTTACCCTAGCTACCGTTAGGATTAGTTGGTTATATATTTGATCGGTAGAATAGACGACAATCCTCACCACCAGATGTTTTTGAAAATGTGGAGCTAGGTCGTAAGTGGCTTAGATGATTCGAAATCTGGAGCTCGATTTTGTGGAGCTAAGGCTTCGAGGGTAAGGTATTGTAATGTGGTAGGAAAGGGGGAAGTCAAGTAAAAATGACTCGAACTTCGATTGGGCAGGTTTGATAATGCGGGATCTGATTTCCATGTCTGGCCCTAATGGTTAGGGTGTATCCTATGGAGCTTGAATCCTCAAAATTCCGGGCTGTCTCTTAGCCTAGGTCTTGAGGGTTTTAACGTGGGAAGGCTAAATATGGTGTTATCTGACCAGCCTGATTGTCACCCTTCTATTTGATGGTATGGGTATTGATAATTTTGAATTGACCGTACCCCGGTCAAGGGACTTTCACTTGGGTTGACTGGTGACCATGGTCATGGACTTTTGAATTTTTTTTGTTTGACCTCTTAGGCTCGGTCATGGAATTCTTCATTTGAGTTGACCGTGCCCCGGTCAGGGATTGACTGTACTCTGGTCGAGGGAAAGACCGTATCTGGTCGGGGGATGTTGAGGGTTCTTTTTTTTTGATGGCCGGCTCTTTTATTTTGGCCTTTTGCTTTTTCCTTGAACTTTTGATTTTTTTTTCCAAATCTTTTTTTCTTCTTCTTCTTTTGCTATTCCCCCCTATGGTGTTGGCAATAATAGGCATGGGTATTCCCGGATCTGTGGCGCCCATTTGTGGGTGGATTTGGGGTTGGGCCTCTCAATTGGATTAGGCCTTTGGAGATAAACCTTTGTAAGGTGTAAGTATAGTTGGTGTTGTGTGAGTGCAACTCGCGGTGGAGTACTCTACGGTAAACATGGTGGTTTGGATCTCGGTATTGTCATCATAATTTTGAGCAGGCTTGGTGGGAGCATCGTCCCGAGTTGGGTATTTTTGGCATCAAGTCTATAAAGTCACGATGCTTCTTTTCTTTTGGTCAGCCTAACGCCTAAGGTAAGGACTGGTTAGACTTATTGGAGGGGTGTTTATTGTGGTAAATGGGCTTGCCTCCCATCTTGAACCCAAACTAGGAGACTACCTAGATTTGTCATAGGATTCGAGACCGCTGCTGCTAAGGGTAGTTTTGTGGCTTTCTATACCAGACATGGAACAGGTAAAGGAAAACACGGGTCTCAGTTCCTTGCAGTCATTACAGATGTGCCTATAATAGTCACGTGCTTGTGCTCACAGTGTTCGATGATGTTCATCATGTTCTCGGAAACACATAAGGAAAGCATATATGAGAGATAGAAAAGTTTATTCTATTGAATTGAAAAAAAGAGGACAGAATATAGTTGACTCTGACTCTGACTTTGAAATTGAAAGAAATAGAACATCCTAGACTCGGACTCAGACTCGAACTTAAACCAAATCTAGACTCTTGGATAATGTTGTCAGTAATCTTCGGCTTCTAAGGACTCAAGTGGATGTCCAGTATAGCTTTCATTAGAAGTTTCTGCCAGATCTTCATTGTGTCGAAGATCGTCTTCAATCCTAATGCCCATTTCGGTAAGCACCGCAAAGTTTGAAATGCCGGCATACCTAAGATGGACGCGGTAGGAGGGTAGGAGGTTGTTGATGAACACCTCCACTAGTGTTTTCTCGCTGGGCTTGTCTACCAACTTAACACTCTCAGCCTGCCAACGTTGAAGGTATTTGGTGAAACCCTCGGTTGGATCTTGGGCCCTGACTTCAAAAGTCCGCATGGTACTCTGAAGTTCAGTATTATCAGAATAGTTTTTAGCGAACTCGGTAGCCACATCTTCCCAAGTGAGAAATTTTTTTGCGTCTAGCCTATAGAACCAAGTTTTTGGATATTTCCCGAGGGATGCGCCGAACAAATTGATGAACATGTCGGCTTTGACCCCCTTGATTGCCATAAATGTCTTGAAGGCTCGGAGGTGTATTAATGGATCCTCCGTCCCTTTGTATATGGGTAACCCTTCTAAATTGGTTGTTTCTCACTGATGGGTGTATAGTCTCGGGAGTTTTCAACACGGATGTTGTTCCCTTGGAAGGCATGGAACTGTTGTTCGAGCTCACGCACTGTGCTGATCAGTTTGGAAAATGGCCTAGTATTTACCGACCCAGAGTTGAGGTATTGTCGTTCAATGACAGTTAAACGAGCATTTGTGGCCTCTAGGTCGGTTCTTATGAATCCTATTAGGGTTTCAACCATGTCCTGCCTACTAACCAATGTCTCCAGCAAGGCCTTCATTTCATTAATGGTGTTTTCCATGTCCCTTATTCCCGGTTGTGGATGCCATACTCTGCAAGAATACCCACGTAATCAGAAATGTTGCTTCGGAACTCGAATACACCAGGGCATAGGAAATAGCGCGGGAGGAGAGACAACTCTGGTTTGACTCGGGTTAGACTCTCCTAAGACAAATATGTAGGGTTCGTTTCTCGGGGTGACTGTGATTAATCGCCCCGTCGGAAAATAACCCCCAAGTGAGACTAAGGACTCTGATAGAACTCAGATGGTGTGACATCTAAGTGACTCGAAAGTGGGGTACGTGAGACAACACGTGTAAGACATGACCCTTAGAGTAACTGTGATTGATCGCTCCACTGAAGGGTAGCCCCCGAGTAAGATCGAGGTTTGTTAAGACTCGAGTGTCGAACGGGTGACCCTTAGATGTAAGGATCACAAACCTTTCGTTATAGGGCTAGGCATTGTAAAAGGTTGACTCGGCCTCAAGGTAAGGCAGACGGGGTAAGGGAAGAAACTTGCGATGTAAGATTGGCGGAGTTTCGACGCTAAAGACCCTTGACTCGACTTGAATAAGCATGACCCTGTGATTAGGGTAGACCCTTAAGTTAAAGGGTTCTTGAATTGGGGTGACTCGACTAACGAATTGAAAGACGGACGAAATTCCCTTAGGAAAGGTCGTGGGGACCGTCCTGCTAGAGGGAAAGGTCGCGTAGGACTTTTTAGTTAGAACTCGAGTGTTTGGACGAACCTTCCGTTTAAGAGTGTATGACTCGTGATGGTCGGTTATGCCTTTAGAAAAAGGCAGACTAGGATGGGGAAGAAAATCGTGATGTAGGATCGACGGAGTTTCGACGCTATAGACACCTTCGAGAAATTATGAAAAGACCCGACACACGGATAACGGTAGGTCCTATAATAAGGAAGGTTTTTTTTTTTTAAAAAAAAAAGAGTTGAATTTTGAAAAATTTGGAGAACGGTACTGAAATCAGCATTGGAGACAATAAGACCGGGCATTTTGAAATGTTGGAATGGTTGCAAATAAATTCGCATTTTGAAAAAATTGGGAAACAGTCCCGTCTTTTGAAATTGACAGCATGCCGACAAGACTAAGCTTTTTGAAAAGTTGAATTTTTGAATTTTTGAAAAATTTGAATATCGAAAATAAATTTCCACAAATTTGAAAAATCGAAAAAAATGGGATCCGAAAGTTTTGAAAATCAGAATGGAATCTCGAAGATTTCAAAATCAAAATGGGATTATGAATTTTGAAAATTGAAATGGAATTTTGAAAATTCGAAAATCGAATGGTGGATCGGAAATTCGCATTTTGAAATGGAAAGCATGCGGACTAGAAAATAGGCTACTTTTGAGTCAAATCATCAGTCTAAATTTCGGCAGCATTCCGAGTTTTTGAAAATTGGATATTTTGAAAGGATGCATTTTTGAAATGACGGTTTTTGAAAAAGATGACACGCAAACCAAGTAGCACGTAGTCATGCAAGCAATATGACGACACCATGTATGCTTTACACTAAGTCTCGGTCGGTCAAAATTGGGTCTTAGGACGGCTTTCTCGTAAATCAGGACGGACTTCCTAAGCCGAATTGGTCTTAGGACATGCCGCGAAACCCATACGAGTTCGGCCATAGAAGTTTTTAGCGCACCCATTTAGAAATGTACTGCGGTATAGTGGGACGTCAGTCACAAGTAACCTGCCCGGGAAAAATTGGGGTTATGCATGAATCATTAAACTAATGTGCGTACATTATTAATCGAAAGATTTCTTTTCGAGTCTCACCCTAGGAACCCCGATGATAAGTGGTACATCGGGTATCCCCAGCGGAGTCGCCAAATTGTGGACATGACGTAGGTCCACCCCGACGCGGCCACGAGCTGGTTTCGGTAGGCGAATGAATCTCGTGGTAATATTGATCTCGGGTTGAAATTTAAGTCAAAGTTGGAGTCGCCACCGTATTTTATGGGAATTCGGACCCATTCGAGCCCACTCTATGTCGTCGTGGACCGTACACAAAGTACAACCCATTTCGATTTCAAAGTTTATGAAGCTCGTCCCTTTGCATTGCGATACCGATACCGTCACTACCGGTTATCGTGTATAGAGTGACTTTTGTACGCCAACGGTTTCGGACGTCCGGAAACCGAGCTTCCGAGTAAGGAGTGAGGGTACGTGTTGGGAAGCCCACTAAGGACACCCAACCCCGTCCGCACTTAGCGGCCTCTACTAAGACATCATTCGTGTTCGTGTACGCGCGCTAGTAAAATGATTAAATAATATGCAAACAGCGTTTTCGGCTAAGCATGTGAATTATTCGTTAACTACGTCATTTTAATGTATCAAAACTGTCGTCGGATTATTTAGCATGTGATGTTCATTTAAGGCAATAAATGGCAAACATCGAAAATAGAAAACTCGTAAACAAATTACAAATTACACGGGCGGAATACAACCCAAAATTTACAATACAACGAGCGATAAAATGATAATAGAAAATGGTAAGCAGTAACTATAAACGGACCCGTAAATAGAAAATGCAAGCTAAACCGTAATTTGAATAAATGGACGAATTTTGATTAAATACACATTATATTGTGTATTAAACGGAGAACGGAGATATGGAACCTAGACGTGGTGCTAGCCCGATCCCGAATCTCGATGCCTTGTCCCGACTTATCACATCAAAAATTGGCGTCTAGATTAGTCATGTATCGGATACGACTAAATAATCGTCGACACAAAACTAATCGTAAAAGACATCGATCAAAGTCGTGAAAGTGAAATAAAAATGTGAGTTTTGAAAAAGAAGATCACGTGATTGACTTTGCACGCGACGACTAAAGTCGTAAAAAAATGACGGGGCTCGGATGATGCTTGAAGCTCTAGGTTTATTGAACAAAGGGACCCACACGACCGAGTCATAGCAAGGACTCGATCGAGTGAACCTTTGAAGAGTCTACTGCCCGGTTTTTGGGGTGCTACTCGAACGAGTACCTACTCGATCGAGTGCCCCTGTATGAGCTACTGCTCACTTCGAAAATGTGATAGTTTTGAGATTTTATTTATACAAAATCGATGATCGACCGAGTTACGTAAAAACATTGCGTGATTTAAACTCAACTCGGTTTGCGGTATTATAATCGTGTATTATACGATTATAAGACCGTCATCGGAACTTTATAAAAAGTGTTGTTATTGGATTGAAAATTTTGATTAGTGACGAAATTGCCTCCCTCCGCGTCATGACATCGAAACTAATCCTTACGGATTATGTGATGTCGGTTTTCGCATCAATGGGTTCCGTACTAATCTCGGAAATGGAGTCGAACGCGTTCAACCACGAACGACCACGATCACGTTACGCCCTTGAGTGGTTGGGGCGACGCTCCTCGAAAGGGCGCCACCTCCGTCGCGGCTGGTAAAGGGATTAAACGGACTTGGAGCGGTTGTCGTAGTGAAACGTGTTCGAATCCGAAAGTTTTATTATTATATATATATACACACGTGGTATTAAATATAAATGACGATAAAAAGAAAAACAATTAAAATATAACAATAATAAAAATGTTAGAGTTAGTATAATAATAATAGTAGTAATAGTAGTAGTAGTAGTAGTACATAATATATATACATATATATATATATATATAAAGAGAATAAGAAGAAGAGAAAAGGGAGAAAGTGGGTTGATGACACCCTCAACCTACATGCTTAAAATGGCCTCGGAAACGGACTCGTAATAGCGACGTGTGCGCGGGAGTGTCGAGATATGTAGGGTGAGTTAGGGTGTATATGGTTGGGGAGAGGATGCTCTCGGGTCTTTGACGAGTTTTGATCTCGAAATGTGTGTATGTGTGTCTGTGGAGAGGATATGAATGTTGTGAGTTGTGCTGGTTTATTATGTAAGGTTGCTTAGGGTTTTTTTAGGTTGCAAAATTTTTGATTTTTGTGAAGAGTTTGAGGGGGTATTTATAGAGTACACCCCTCGAACTAGGGTCACTCGATCGAGTGGCCCCAGTGCACTCGATCGAGTGCCCTAAAAAAGAGGGACTGATCGTTTTTTGTGGCTCCACTCGATCCAGTGAGGTCAATCCACTCGATCGAGTGGATCAGGTTGGCGGGCCATTTTAGGGTTGAATTTTTTCAATTTTGAAATATTGATTGGGCGCTTGTTCTAGAAGCTTTGTATTTGGCTGGTTTTTGGGGACGAATTCGTCTTTGACCGGGTTTTGACCCGGTCACTAAAAGACGGTTTAATTTCCGGTGTCGGTTTTGGCCCAAATTAGTCTCATTTTATTGGAAACGACCCACTGGGCCTGGATTTGAGGTCGTTTTGAGAGATTTGCACTCCGCTAAATGCCCACGTCGGATACTATTGATTCTGAGTCCGTATTCGAGCGTATTAAGTCACGTTTACGTCCGATCATCATCGGGTGTTTTGTCGGGAACTGCTATAGACACTAGCAGGCAAAATGCGCGTGTCTACACTATTACAGAGTGTTTATTAACGTTATTAAGAATTAAGGTCGACAGGGTCAATAATACGATCTACGTTAGAAAAGTCGTCTCCTCCCCTTACAAAGACATTTTCGGGTCGAAATGATTTGACCCAAATACAGTTCTAAAAAAGTAATTCCGCCAAATACTGGGCAGCTCCTCATTCCCGATGCTCCAATTATAGAAAAGGACGAGGGAGTAAATATAATATGTAGTACGGAATATGTAGTATAGTAAGTAGGAGTAGTACGTAATATAGTACTCCGTAATAGAGTACGTAGTATGTAAATGTAGTAAGTAGTAGTAAGTGTTGTATGTAATACGTAATAATATGTAGTACTAGCTGTAAGGTAGATGTAGTATATATAGGGGAGGAAATGAAGAATGCAGTTGAGATGTGACTCGTGTGAGTCTGCATGCGCATGGGAGGTGTGAGAATATGCTGGGAGTATGTTGACATGCATGTTGAGCTTGGGTTGAGTATATGGTGGGGGTATTAGGACGTGGGAGTAATATAGAAAGCCCAAATTTTCAAGTTCCGGTCTGTTTCTCGTACAAATGTCTTTCTTTCTTTCTTAAAAAGTTGAAATATAAGACTACGAAATTAAAATAATGAAAACCGTAAAATTTATTTTTTAAAATAAATTTGTGAAACGGTAAGTAAAATAGACTGTAAATAGTATTATTAGACATTAGTTATAAGAAATTATTATTTTAAGAATTCGATAAATTATTAAATTTTTACGAGAAGAGAAAATGTTGAAACGACAGGTCAATAAAAAATATTTTCGAGTTTTAAACTTTATTTAACGAAAGATAAAAATTTTAATAATACGATAAATAAATTCTCATGTTTTTAATATGGAATAATTTTTTTATATTAACGAAAATAGAATATTTTATTTACGAAAATAATTTTCCAAGGTTCAAACTTGGTTTAAATAAATGTTTAAAATTTTAACTCTATTTGAAAAATACGGGGTATTACAATCTACCCCCCTTAAAATTTCGTTCTCGAAATTTCCGGCATAACTTTGGCAATTAACGAAGTTTAAGACACCACACAAATAAAATGAAGTGTTAGGGTTCCTCTTGCAATAATGACTCGGCTCGCAAATGACTTGCTCGTATATCTGACCTCTCCGCGAAAGTTTTACAAAGGTGGTACATCCCAAATTAGTATGGTAGGTATTATTGATCCATTATAGATTTTAAATTCCCATATAGTGATACTATTTAATCTCGGGTCATTCTCGAGATTAGGTTTATGGTTTGTCTTATCTCCAAAACATCTTGATGTTTATGTTTCTTAAAATTGAAAGGTGTTCGTTTTATGGGTAATACAAGTTTCTCGTAGCATAAAAATACATTAAAGAAGATTAACATGACAACATCAACATTTTTCGTCAACAAGGCTGATCTCCTAAGGTTGATCCTCAAGTATTTTTGTCGGTTATGACAGGGTTAATCCCGAGTTCTCATGTTGGCTTTCTAAATTTCTCAAAATTCCAAAATTGTTTCTCTGTTGCTTTATTCTTCAAACAACGGGTTAATCTTAACTTCAGATCAAAATTCCTTGGTTCACAAGTGTCCTTTACAATTATGACACTTAGGGTTTGCAATATTATCAACCATTATTCAATAAAATTGTCTCCCAAAAGTATATACGGTATTTCCTAGGGATTCTCCAAAATATTGTTCACAAATAATTCAATCAATCAATTGGATTCTACAGATCCAACATGGTATGTTCAACATATAATTCCTCAAAATAACATTCGAAGTATATAATGGTAAACCTCAAAATAATTTTGATCTAGGATCGTTCTCTTAATATTCTTAAATAGTTAGCTCCCCAAAAATGTATTGATCTATATCACTCGACTTCAAAAATACACTCTCTCTTCTCACAACATGGTGGTTAAGACTTAGGTAAGAATACTAGGGTCTTAGTCTCGCGATAGGTACTGCTCTGCAAGGTTAACACATAGGACATATCCAAAAATGTGACTCAAAGTCCCCAATTATGTAAGTGTTCTACGGTCGGGAAAATTTTTAGGTACGCAAAACAAATACTCCCTCCATCCCAAAGAGATATTCTCATTTGATTATTATATTCCTCACATTGGAATATAAGTGAGAACATCATAGTGGGATAGAGGGAGTACTAGGTTAGTAACGTTCTTAGCATAACGATCTCGGTGGTCATCTCCCTGGTATAGTCCACGATCATGCTTCTGTATTGAAGTTTCTTGGTGACATCCTTTGCAAATAACTCGAACAAGTTCATCTTGTTGCGGTCTATTCTTCTGTATGATTTTGTAGAGTTGTTTCTTTGCTTCTTGCATATTTGGTTCGTCATCTACGTTCTCGTGTTACTACTACATCATAGTGTCAGTGGTTCTAAACAAAATTTCTATCATAGTCTATGTAAGTAAGACTGGTTAATGTTTACTCGACCGGAGATACATGACAAAAGTTCAAGACTAGATATGAAGGTAAGGTTGGTTAAAACAAGAATATAGGAAACAAAGTGAAAGTCATAAGAACTAGAAAGGGTGTGAATGATTATGACAACTTTATTAACAGAATGACATAACACTTGTTCCGGTATGGAAACAATTAAACCCGACTTCGGATTCGGGTTTTTAACAAATGCTATTGATGCTTGAACGGCCTGTGTTCGACTTCCTTTGATCTCCCTTTCTCCTCACTCCGATGATCGAAATTTCCCGGCGAAGACGGTCTATCCCTGCACAATGAACGCACAGGGCCCCAGAGGCGTCCGGGGGAACCCTCTCCGATGCCTAAGTCAGTTCGTGAATAGCCTTAGGGACCTAGCTCGTGCG
Organism: Agrostemma githago; assembly: GCA_958450325.1. NCBI lineage: Eukaryota > Viridiplantae > Streptophyta > Magnoliopsida > Caryophyllales > Caryophyllaceae > Agrostemma > Agrostemma githago. The sequence continues at coordinate 41,828,929 of OY288247.1, read as the reverse complement.
GATCTAGGTGGCGGTTATAGATTGAGAGTCTAGAGAGAGAAAATTCAACCCCTTTCTTGTAGGAAATGGAAGAGTATTTATACCTTCCCACAAGAGAGAGAAAAGATAAGGAGAGAGATGGAGGATGGGTGGACGAGAGAGTGACATGTGGCTTCACCTTGTCCACCCATTCCCCTTTACCTTAGGCAAAAAGACGAGAGGGTCCCTGGTTTCCCCTGCCCTTGCTGGGGGTAGGAGTACCCTGAGGGTCAGCAGGCAGGGGGGCTTGACTGCCCTGTTCGGCCGGCGGCATGGCCCTGCCGGGCAGGTGCGTGCCTTGGAGCATTTCAGCAATCTTCGTAGGATGGTTATGCTGGGCAGGCTCTCCTTTGTCCCTGGGGCGGATTACCTTGGGGCCTCATGGGCGGGCGACCCGCAGCAGTTTTGTCAACTCCCATCAATTGGCCCTCGCCGGCTGGAGGGAAGCAGGGCTTCCTTTTGGCAGGCGATTTCCTGGATTGGATGGTAGGAGGTTGACTTTTGAACTCCCTCGCATTTAATGCGTTGCTCGTTCCCGAGGCAGGAAACCCAAGCGCATTGGTCATGCCAAAGGGGTTGGAATGTTCTTTTAGTCATGATTGTCTCTCTTTGCAAAGAGGATTTTTGGGCGACGTGCATACTTGATGATTGGTTGCCCCCCTTACAGAGGTGGTTGGAGCGCCATTAATGGTCTGTTCCTTGCTCTTATATAAACTCTGGTCCTCGCCATTTTCATACTTCATTTTCGATTTTCTCTGCTATCCATCTCCAAAAAGGAACTAATGTCTTGGATCAGGAAAAGAGTTTTCCGTTGTGGAGTGTATGTAGAAATCCGTTGTTTCAGAGGACGCCGTCGATTGAGATATATTAAGAGAGCTCACCAGATCCTTCGCAGAAGTACAATGAAGCGCTCCCGTTCTCGACGGGTGGCTAGGAGGAAGGCCCTTTCCAAGGTTGGCAGGTGTCTTAGGGGATCTCCTCCTGCTGGTCCCCGCCTTGGGCGATGCACCCAAGCTGGGGGGTGCTATGATAGGGGGTGCTACAGATGCTTTCCCTGGCTGCATCCAGAGCAGTTCAACCCTAGCTGCCCTGAACTGACTTCATCCCCAGAATCGGCCTCTCCTTCCCTTTGATGAGGAGGGGAGGTCGTGATTTCCCTGATGATGCCAGGGCCGTCCCCTTTGGTCATGACTGGGACACAAGCAGGCATGATTCTGAGGATAGCGAGGGTCAAGGCTATTCTTCAGGCGGTGGCGAAGATGATTTCTCTACTGATCCCTTCAAGGACTCTGATGATTGGGACTGGGGGTCTGCCCTGGATGACCACAGCCCTGGGGATTATTCTCCAGGTCCTGATGATGATTAGGCCTGCTCCGGATTCGCAGGCTAGTTAACTAACCCAGAAAATCAGGCTCCCTTTGTACTTTTTATTTTTATGTTTTGAATGTAACTTGCCCATTTTGGGCTTTTTTCAAATCAATGAAAGATCAGGCAGTTTGTTTATGTGCGCTGCGGTTTGGGTTTTTTTTTAAATGAATGAAGGGATGACATCACAGGGTGATTAATCCTCTGACACCCTTTACCTTTTCGAGGCTTTTCTTGGGAAGAGGTGGGCGGTTGGTTTCTAAAGTGTGACACGTGGGGCAGTTCCTGGGGAGGTTTTGTTGGAGGGCGACCCTTCATTTGCCTGGGTCTATATAAGCCTTCCTACTCCTCCCATTTCCCTCTTTCACACTTTTTCAAAACTCAAACCCCTCTTCATACTTCTCCATTCTTTTTCGCGACCGAGATATTTCTTAAGACTGAGGAGCTTTTTCCCTTCGGATTTTCAAGCGGCGGTCATCGTTCTAGGTTAGAATCTTACCCTAAATCCTCATCTTTTCATTTCCTCATATTTTCCCTTCATAAATCAATATGTCTAGCCATCGTGCTCGTATTCTCACATTCTTCGATCCGTCGATTGAGAGGACGGAGGGTAGGGAGGAGGGTAGGGCTGACCTGGCTTCCTCCTCTGGGGTTAGGTCCATTGAGGAGGATCACTCTGAGGGGGGGGGGGATGCCAACTCCCCTGACCCTGCTCCCTTTGATGTCGTCGATTCTTACGACGAGGCAATGGAGATAGACCCCTCTGTAATTGCCGGTCCCCTTATCCCAAGGGAGGAGGGGAGAACATATTACTTAGACAAAGTTAAGTACCAGATCCCTTTGAGAACCTACCCAGAGGCTAAGAACCGAGACTTAATTTTAGCACTCAATGCTGCTGGGGCTATTGAGAGATTTTACAACTTCAGGGAGGGGTACACGATTATAGTCCCAGGGGAAAAGGATACAGTATGTTGCCCCCCTGACAGTTGCATAGCCCTCTACCATAAACGCTTAGAGTTTGGCCTGCGATTCCCCCTGCACCCCTTCCTGGAGGAGACCTTCCGGAGGATGAACGTGGCTATAGTCCAGTTGACTGCTACGGCGATTAGGTCGTTAATAGCCTATACATGGACCTGCCTCTTTCATGGTGAGGGGCCCTCAATCAACGCCCTGCGTTACATGGTTCGCCTTCATATGGTGTCCTCATCAGGGGGAGATGGCTCCCTTGGGTACTGGTCTCTTCAAAGGCAGAAGGGGTATACTCTAGTTTGGTCGGCTTTAAACAGTCTGAAGACTCGTGAGGAGTACCATCCAGGCGTTGGGGGGAAAGCCCTGGAGGTTAAACTGAACAGGTGGGACGAGGAGTTAGTCAAGAAATTCGTGGCTATTGTTGACAAGTCCGGTGTTTGTGGCCCTGGCTTCAGGCTCCCTCACGCGGAGCTCATAGCCACATATAATTATTTGGGCCGAGTGGGCCTGATCCCTGGCTTTGGAGAAGGTAGTTTAGGGATTTTTACTGGTATTATTTTCCTGAGGCTCTATCTCTGTTTTTCTAACCGATTATTCTTTCGCCCTGCAGATCCCGCTTCTCGCCTTTGATCAAGGAAGGAGATAAGGAGACTTGGCTTGGACGAAGATTTCATTATTGTTTCCAAGCGTACCTCCCTTCCTTCAAACTACAAGAAAGGCGGGAAGAATCTGATGAGGTTCGTTAAGAGTCTCTCTGCTAGTCGAAGACTTCCTCTCCCTCCAAGACTGCCGCCTGCAAAGCCGACGGCTCCTCCCTCTGATGTCCAGGATGCGGAGGCGGAGGTTACCTCAGAAGCCACCCCCTCTCCAGCCGGCAAGCAGGGTGATTCCCCTGCAGGGATTCACACTCCCCAGGGATCACGCCCTTTTAATTCTGAAGGAACTGGGGAGAGCGTTCCCCTGGAATGCAGGTGGAAGAGGGATAGAGAACCCTCAGGGGCTACACATGTGGTTGATCTGGAGGCTGATGTTGAGAACCCCGAGCCCAAGCGCCCTGCTCGTGACATTCCAGGCACCCTCTTCTCATAGGAGAATACGGAATTTCACTACACTGCAGGTGATAGTCTTGATGTGTTTGCCCTGCTCTCGGACTCTGGTGCTGTTCTGGCGGATCGCCTCACCAAATCTGTAACCTCTACCTCCAATCAGGTGATCCAGTACATCCATCACACCTCCAGGGTGCTTCAAGCCTTTGCTGAGATGGCGGTTCTCAGCCTTTTGAGTGATGAGGAGCTGGTTGTTACTCCTGGGGCCCCTCTTCCTGAACGTCTGGCCATGGTTGAAAGGGACGTCGCCCTGATCACCAATCTGAAGGACAAGTTGGCGAAGCAGGAAGGCGAGCTGGAAGAGGCAAGGGGTCAGGCGACTCAGTGGAAGCTTCAGGGGGAGAAGGTTGTGAGGGAAGTGTCCAAGCTGGAGGTGGAGCTGAAGGAGAGCAAGCTGGCGATGGAGCAGGTAAAAAAATCCTTGGTTGTGATGGAGTACACAAAAAGAAGGGTGGTTGACTTGGAGAAGCGCTTGTCCAAAGCTGACTAAGACCTCAAGCAGGCCCAAGATGACCTGAAGATGAAGGGCGAAGAATGGCAAAAAGAGAAGGATGCCATTATGCAGGAGGCTGAAGTTGCGGTGGACACGAGTTTTCAGGATGGAGCCAATTCTTCCCTGGAGCTCGTCATGGAAGTAATTAGGGAGATGTTCCCTGATTTTAACAAGGATGCCTTCCGAAGTCTCTACTCCGTTAAGAATGAAGCCCGGGCAAGCAGGCCACCTGAGGAGGTTGCTGGTTCCAGCCAGGACGCTCCCAACGCTTAACGTGCAAGGCAGTCGTCCTCTGAGGGCTCCTGTCCTTATCCTGCTGCGCTTTTGCTCCCTTGATAATTTTAAATTTTTCTGCGCGTCGAGCCCTGATGTGGTCGGCTGCCTTGATGTAATATTTTAGTCTCCTTGTTTCTGGATTTTTTAGTGCTCTTTTTGTTAAACACTTTTATCTGCTATAAACATCTGTTAGTAATAATGATGAATGTCTCATGACATTTCATCATTAGTATTTAGCCTTATATATTCCCGTCATTAGTATAGCTCTAGATTCGTTGTATCTGGTTATTACCTTCGGTATATATATACCGAGTTAGTTCATTGAAATAATCAACGCATCACATTACTTACATGGTATCAGCCTAATCGATCTCTAAAAATTCCTTCCGCTTGGTACAACTTCGTGCTTTAATAGCCGGCCGGAGATGGCTATCTTATCTTCCATCTCCGGCGGGTAGTCCAATTTTATGCAATAATATATTATAATTATAATAACTTAGTGCGGAGTAATCAAAAAAATGGTGTGCTATGTCCTCCATCTCCTTCCATTTTTTACCTCACCTGCCATATCCATGCATGATCATTTCATGTCCACTCAATTGGGGCCCCTGCCTCCATCTATTTTAGCCTCCTTACCACCGTTATTATATTATTAAAAATAAATAATAATATCCTCTGCACCGATTTTCATATTATATTGTTTTTGCCGTCGTAATGATCTCCGTTGACTCAATCCTCGTCAATACTGCTCCTACCCTTGTCGTTGTTTCGACACCCGCCGACCGCACTAAACCGCCACCCCGTCCCATCATCGCCTTCTCCGTGTCCATCTCAGGTTCGCCCCAGCAACCACCCCTGCCCCACGGGCCAGGTGGTCTGACTCTGCCGGCTACGACCCGCATGACCAACCAGCCGACACTGGATTGAAGAGCCCGGTCGGGTGTTTTATGTTTCGGTTTAGTCATTTTTTTTCCTTTTATTTTATACTGTTGAGCTTTGCTGCAGTTTGTGGTGCTTTACGGGTTGTCACGCTCCCGTACACCATTCTTTTTCTTTTCTTTTCTTTTTAATTTATACTGTTGAGCTTTGCTCCAGTTTGTGGTGCTTTACGGGTTGGCCACGCTCCCGTACACCGTTTTTTTATTTGTGTCACGACTTGCCGTTTCGGCCTCGTGCACCATTAGATTTGTTAGCATTTTAATTTTATTTTCGGCATGCGCGAGGATTCTAGACATACACAAGGGACATAGCTGCGGTTCCGGCATCAAAAAGTCAACTTGGTTCATCTTCAGCGGCGTCTACAATTATCTCTTGGTCAAGTCAAAGCGTCCGTAAAATACCGTTTTGACTGAGGGGGCATGTTAGTAATAATGATGAATGTCTCATGACATTCCATCATTAGTATTTAGCCTTATATATTCCCGTCATTAGTATAGCTCTAGATTCGTTGTGTCTGGTTATTACCTTCGGTATATATATACCGAGTTAGTTCATTGAAATAATCAACGCATCACATTACTTACAACATCTTTTCTTTATTAATGTTTTCTTTCCCTTTTCTAAGATGTGGCCTGACCCTGGCTTCTGTTCGAAGTCCAGGGGGCCTGCCCCCTGCCTGCCCAAAGGCAGGGAGGGGGTTTTTGCGTTTTTTTATACAAGGTTGAGGGGATTGCCCCCAGTCCTTGTTCGTTTCGGCGTGCGAAGCCTGGCCTGACCCTGGCTTCTGTACGAAGTCCAGGGGGCCTGCCCCCTGCCTGCCCGAAGGCAGGGAGGGGGTTTTTGCATTTTTTGATACAAGGTTGGGGGATTTCCCCCAGTCCTTGTTCGTTTTGGCGTGCGAAGCCTGGCCTGACCCTGGCTTCTGTTCGAACTCTAGAGGGCCTGCCCCCTGCCTGCCCGGAGGTAGGCAGGGGGACTTAAAATTTTGTTGATGGGCCTATTTTCCTTGGTTTCAGCAACAGGGGGGCCTCCCCCTATTGCCCCCAGCTCGTTTGTGTGTAAGAAACTGCTAATTTTGAACAGACAACGAGTATGAATTGCGGACTTTCATTTTTTCAGAAACTTTTACAGCCATTTGTGGTCGGAGTCGTCGACATTCTATTTTTACCGTCCTCCGCCAGTTTTCTTTGAAAGGAAAAAACTACTTAGCTTCCTAGTATTAGACGTAGTATTTCTTCAAAGTGTCCGCATTCCAGTGGGCAGCTAACTCTTGGCCTTCAAGGTTGGCGATCCTGTAGGTGCCTGGCCCCTTAATCTGGGTTACCTCGTATGGACCCTCCCAGTTGGCGCTCAACTTTCCATGTTCAAACGATTTTCCCACTGCCTACGTTTTTCTTAGGACCAAGTCTCCTACTTGGAAGCTTCTTTCGTTTACTCTTCTGTTGTATGCTCTTCTTATTCGTTGCTGATAGGCGGTTATGTTAGTGCTGGCTTCTTCTCTGACTTCGTGGACTAAGTCCAAGGCTTCAGCCATCGATGCCTCGTTATCCGCCCTGTTATACTGTTAGGACCTCAGGGTAGGTATTCGTGCTTCTATGGGTAGCAGGGCCTCTGCTCCATAGACCAGGTTAAAAGGAGTCTGCCCTGTAGACTCTTTGCGGGTGGTTCTGATTGACCACAGGATGCTTGACAATTCGTCTGCCCATCTGCCCTTGAGGTCGTCTACCATTTTCTTTAACCCATTCAGGATTTGCTTGTTGGCAGCCTCGGCCTTGGCATTAGTTTGTGGGTGGCAGACGGCGGAATAGGCGACTGCTATTCCATGGCCTTCCAGCCAGATTCTCAAGGGGTCATTGTCAAACTGTCTTCCATGATCAAACACTAGCATCTTTGGTAGGCCAAATATGGTTATGATATTCCTCCAGATGACCTTCCTGACTGCAGGCTCAGTGATGTTAGGGACTGCTTCAGCTTCAATCCATTTTGTGAAGTAGTCAATCCCTACTATCAGAAATTTCCGGCCTCCCGTGGCTGCAGTGAAGGGGCCCAATATGTCTATTCCCTACTGAGCGAAAGGAATGGGGGATAGGATTGGCCTGAGTTCCTGGGCTGGGGCATGGATTGACGGGGCAATGAGTTGGCACTTCCTGCATTTTCGAGTTAGATCCTTCGCATCTGCTAGCAGGGTCGGCCAGTAGTACCCTGCTCTCAGGGCCTTGTGGGCCAGGGAACTTCCTCCTATATGGTGTCCGCAGATTCCTGAATGGATGTCGTCCAGGACCTCCTCTGCCTGCCTTGCCCCCCAGACATTTGAGCAGGGGTGAGGAAAATGACTTTTTGTACAGGTCATCTCCTATCAGTATAAACCATGCGACCCTTGCTAGTGTTTTTCTCCTCTGAGCAGGGTCAGGTGGTAGAATTCCATGCTTTTTGAATTGGATGATCGAAGTCATCCAATCTTCAGGGCCAGTTTCTTCAATGACATTAACTGGTTGGCAGGGAGTGCTAGATTTTTCTTGGACTACGTCCACCCAGACCGATCTTCTTATGTCATGCAAGCTGGAGCTGGCTAGTTTTGACAGGGCATCTGCCCGGTTATTCTGGGACCGGGGGATCTATTTGATTTCGTAAGACTTGAGCCCTGACAGCTCCTGCTTTACCTTTTCCAAATACGCGGCCATTGCCTGGTCTCTTTGCTTCATATTCTCCGTTGATTTGGTTGGCGATGAGCTGGGAGTCTGTTGCTAAAACAACCCGCTCTACCCTTGCGGCTTTAGCCAATTTTATGCCTGCGAGAACGACCTCGTGTTCGGCCTCATTGTTGGATGCAGGGAAGGTGAACCTGAGAGCGTGCTCAAAGTCCGTTCCTTCAGGGCTGGTCAGTACGACCTCCGCCCCTGCACCATTGGTTGTGGAGGATCCGTCCGTGTAAACCACCCATTCGCCAATAGGGGGATTGTCTTCCTCTGAATGAGAGCATTCGGCCAGAAAATCCGCCAAGGCTTGTGATTTGATGGCTGCCCTGGGTTGATAGGATATTCCAAGCCCGCTCAGTTCAATGGCCCATTTTAGTAGCCTTCCTGATTTCTCGAATTTTTCCAGGACCTTTTCCAATGGTTGGTCAGTCAGCACTACAACATGGTGTGCCTCGAAGTATGGTCTGAGCTTTCGGGCTGCAATGACGACTGCATAGGCTGCCTTCTCCACCACCGGGTAGTTTTTCTCTATTGCCCCCAGGGCGTGGCTTACGAAATATATAGGCTGCTGAGAGCCTGCTTCTTCTCTTAGGATAACTGCGATTATGGTTGAGTTTGTCACGACGATGTAGAGGAAAAGCTTCTCCCCTTCCACTAGCCTTGCCAGAGTGGGGAGTTTCTTTAAGTGTTCTTTGAGCTGCTTGAAAGCCTCTCTCTACTCCTCCTCCCATTTGAACTGTTTGTCTCCTTTTAGCACCTTGAAGAATGGGGTTGCTTTGTCTGCCGACCTGGCGATGAAGCGCGCCAGGGCAGCCATTCTGCCTGTCAGGCGTTGAATGTCTCTTATGGTTTTTGGTTCTGGAAGGTCTAAGACTGCCTGAACCTTTTCACGGTTGGCGTCTATCCCCCTTTCGCTGACCAAAAAACCCAGGAACTTTCCTGATCGAACTCCAAATGTACATTTTTTGGGGTTGACCTTCATTTTGTAGGCTCGCAGGGAGGAGAAAGTCTCCTGAAAATCCATTAGGTGCTCCTTTTCCCCCCTGCTTTTTACGATGGCGGCGTCGACGTAGACCTCTAGATTTCTTCCCTTCTGATTTTCAAAGACCTTGTCAACTAGCCTTTGGTAAGTGGCGCCAGCGTTTTTAAGTCCAAATGGCATCATCTTGTACATGTAAGTGCCATAGCTAGTGATGAAGGCGCACTTCACCCTGTCAGGCTGCCAAAGATGCACTTGATGGTACCTTGAAAAGGCGTCCAGAAAACTCAGCATGGAGTACCCACTAGTGGTGTCTACTAGCTGGTCTATCCTTGGAAGGAGGTAGCAGTCTGTTGGGCAAGCTTTGTTGAGGTTTGTGAAGTTCACGCACATCCTCTATGCCCCAGAGGACTTTTTTACCATCACTACATTTGCTAACCATTCAGGGTAGTCGCAAACTTCTATGAAATCTGCCTTCAGTAGTTTTTCTACTTCCTCTTTTATGGCAAGGTCCTTTTCTGCAGACATGTTTCTCTTTTTCTGCTTCACAGGGCGGGCCTCCGGGTTTACGTTCAGCCTGTGAACGATATAAGCCGGGCGACCCCCGGCATTTCATTTGCCGAGTAGGCGAACACATCCCTGTTACCCTTCAGAACTTTGATCAGCTCTGCTTGGTAAGACTCTTCCAGGTCAGTCGCTATGAGGACTTGTCTCCCTGGCTCTAGGTCTACCAGCATGCTTTCCCCCCCAGGTTCAAGGTGGTCAGTTGCCTGCTGGCTAGCTGGAATCTCACCCTCCCTGCTGGGGGAAGCGTTAGCTTTTCTTTTTCCATTTCTTTCGGTTTCATGGGTTTGTAGGGCCACAGAATAGCATTGTTTGGCTGATTCTTGGTCTCCATGAATTTTTTCCTCCATTCCAAAGTCTGTTACATAGGCTACGGTTAGGGCCTTGATTGATATGGCGGCTTCAATTTCGTCCAGGGTGGCTTTGCCTATCAGGGCGTTGTATGCAGATCTCGCTTCTACTACAACGAATGAAGCCCTGACATTCCTGGCGGAGGCTCCTTCTCCAAATGTTACTGGCAAGTCGATGATACCCATGGGGAGTACACCTGCCCCGCTAAACCCATACAGGGATCCAGGGGCTGGCTTTAGGTGTCTTTTTTCCAGGTTCATCTTTTCAAATGCGTCCTTATACAGCAGATTTGTATAAGCTCCTGTATCCACCATGCATCTTTTCACGATGTGGTTGCTGATTTCCAGGGAGAGTACCAGAGGGTCACTGTGGGGGTATATCACCCGCCCCGCATCCTCAGGGGTGATGCTCAGGGTCATGCCCTTGGGACTCCCTGCCCTCTCGACATAGCAGATTTGATTTCGCAACTCGCGGATGTGCCTTTTCTGGCCTCTCCTGCTTGTCTGGCCCTCTGCAACCCCTGATATCACATGTATTATCATGCGATTCTGCACCGAGCTTTCAGGTTTGTCTGCAGCGTCTTTCTGGCTCTTGTTTCTTGCTATGTAATTGCTCAGCCAGCCATTCCTGATAAGCTTTTCGATTTCGTCCTTCAGGTGGCGGCATTCCTCGGTGGTATGCCCCACACAATCGTGAAACGTGCAAAATTTCTTTGGGTCACCTTTTGGGCTGCGAGGCTTATTAGGGCAATTCCACTTAGCTGTTTCTTTCTCCAGTTCAAAAATCTCTGCCCTGGACTAGTTAAGGGCTGTGTAGTTATCGAACCTGGGCTAGTAGGCCATGCGTTCTTTTCTTGGGGTATCTCCCCTCTCTTCTTTCTGCCTGTTTGGCTCATTCCTGCCACGTCCACCCTGAGGTCCCCCCTGCAGCCTGGTCTGTCTTGCGGGGGTGTCTGGCAGGCTGTGGAACTCCTCCTACAGTATGAAGCGCTCGGCAATCTTTCTGGCCTTAGCCAGGGTCTCAGGCTGAGCTCTGATCATCTGTTTCTTCATCACCCCCGGGAGCAGTGAGATGGTCAGAGCGTATGCGCAGTCGAGTAATCAATCTCTCTGACCTGTTAGTAGGACAGGTCGAATCTTTTCAGGTACTCCCTGACACTTTCGCCCTTTTTCTACTTTAGGGTCATCAGGTCAAATCGAGTGAGCCGACGCCTCTTGTTCCCTGCGTATTGCTCTAAGAAAGCTTCGGCCAGTTCTATGAAGAAGCTAATCGATCCCTGACGAAGATCCCTGACCCATCCCTGCGCTAGTCCAACAAGGGTAGTTGGAAAGACTTTGCACCAGACTGCATCGTCCACGTCATACATGCCCATGTGACTTTCAAATGTTGCCAAATGATCCTCTGGATCTGAGGTCCCGTCAAATTTGACGGAGGGCATTTTGATCTTTGGGATGGGATACTCTTGTACGTCAGGGTGGAGAGGAGTTTTTGTGGGCTTGCCTGCCACTCGTGACCTGCTTCCCCCAGAGTGGTAACCGTGGTCATCCCATTTTCCAGGGGTCGGTTTCCTTGCACTGGGGGAGCGGTACCTCGGTGGCAGCCTGCTCATAGCTTCGTCCTTCCTACCAGGGGAAGGGTGTCTGGATCGCTTTTTCTGGGGCTAATCAAGGTTGTCGTCCTGGCAATGCCTCGATTCAAGTGGTCGTTCCTGGTTAAGCCTGGATTGCAGGCTCTGAGACAGCCCTGGAGCTGGTTGTTCCTCTGCCGCTGGCGTCAACCTAGAGAAGACTCCGCCTTGCTTCTCTCCCAGACGCTTAGATGTAGGCTCCTTGTGCCTCATTCGATCTTGGAGGCCTTGAGACAGACCCCTCTTCTCCTTGGCAGCCGTGGACTCTGTAGTGTGTATAGAAAACGCTTGTTGCTTAGCTGGCTGCTCTTGGTTGCTGGCAATGCGTTTCTAGGCCTGTTGGTATCCCTGAGCAACACTTACTGATTTCCGTTGAATGTTCCTGGCGCGGTTCGCTTCGTACCCCTGGCACCTCCTCCACTTTCAAAGTGAAGCTGCCTAGGAGTAGTTGCGATCTTGCCAACCAAGTCTTCTGGAGTGAATTCTTGATTAAGCATTTGTTGAAAAGAAGGCTGCAGTTTGTAGAACCTGGGCAGGGGTGAGGTTCAAATTAGGCCTCTGATGGCCAACCTTCCCAGCTGTAACTGCAGCTCCTCCATCAGGTGCCCCATGAAGGGCGGTGCGCCCTACCCCTGGGATTGTTGCAGCAGGCGTTCTCCCAGGCGCAGGCATTCCACATGAGGGGATCACCGGTGGTACCATCGGACCCGCCCCAGAGCTAGCCTCTATGATTTCAGGCATTTTGTTGTGATTGATTGTGGTTGATTTCTTGTGGGTGATTCGTGGGTACAACCTGAAAATTCCCCACAGACGGCGCCAAATTATTCCGGTATGGAAACAATTAAACCCGACTTCGGATTCGGGTTTTTAACAAATGCTATTGATGCTTGAACGGCGTGTGTTCGACTTCCTTTGATCTCCCTTTCTCCTCACTTCGATGATCGAACTTCCCCGGCGAAGACGGTCTTTCCCTGCACAATGAACGCACAGGGCCCCGGAGGCGTCCGGGGGAACCCTCTCCGATGCCTAAGTCAGTTCGTGAATAGCCTTTAGGGACGTAGCTCGTGAGGAACTAGGTGGCGGTTATAGAGTGAGAGTCTAGAGAGAGAAAATTCAACCCCTTTCTTGTAGGAAATGGAAGAGTATTTATACCTTCCCACAAGAGAGAGAAAAGAGAAGGAGAGAGATGGAGGATGGGTGGACGAGAGAGTGACATGTGGCTTCACCTTGTCCACCCATTCCCCTTTACCTTAGGCAAAAAGACGGGAGGGTCCCTAGTTTCCCCTGCCCTTGCTGGGGGTAAGAGTACCCTGAGGGTCAGCAGGCAGGGGGGCTCGACTGCCCTGTTCGGCCGGCGGCATGACCCTGCCGGGCAGGTGCATGCCTTGGAGCATTTCAGCAATCTTCGTAGGATGGTTATTCTGGGCAGACTCTTCTTTGTCCCTAGGGCGGATTACCCTGGGGACCCATGGGCGGGCGACCCGCAGCAGTTTTGTCAACTCCCATCAGCACTCTATCTTAGATCTTCTCTTTCGACGATAAGAGGAGATGAAGTTGGTATTTGTCAAAAAGAAATTCTAAAATCAAGCTGGGGTTTGGAGAGTATATGTGAAAGTGAAAATCAATTGTATGAGGTTCAAATTTTTCAGATAACTGAATAAAATTGTGATAGGTTGATTCAAATAATATATAATAGATCAATAGGTTGATTGAAAGTAAAACATAATTCAAGAAAAATTGGTCAGGGTTGAAGGTTGAATTGAGTCTTTTAAAAATTTATAATATGAAGTAAGGCTAAAAAGTGTCAACATGAATTTAGGAAATCAACAGGATAGGAACAAAGGATTATCATGATGATCAATTCAAGAAACGTCTTAACTTGGTGATTGAACGAGAATGATATCCAATCACAAAAAGTGGAAATATGAAATGACTTGGTTTAAGTAAATGGGTCATAACTTAAAGGTTGAAGGTTAAAGTTGAAGCTGAAATTCAGGTTAACTGGTTTTGAAAATGAAGGAAGTAATAGAATACACAAAACTTGAAGATGTGGTCAAAGGTATTTAATGAAAAATCAATGTAGAGTTCAATCTTTGAAATATAGCTTAGGATAACACATGATCTCCGATCTACGAGGTAGGTAATTAAAGTTTCAGTTAGGTCTAAGTCAACATCTAGTTAGAATTCGAGTAATAATATACTACACGCGTCAGCACATACTTGATCTTCATGTGTGCTCGATCTTGACAAGATAACTTGACTCGATTCTTCAACGTGATTCAGTTCGACTTGGCTCCTATAGTTTATTCAGATGATGTCTTCATTATTGGTGCATCATAAAGCTGATGTCCAAGCCTCGAGCAGTTGATGGCTCTGAGTGTCAACGTCTTCCTTCTTAGTCATCGTATGGACCAAAAATAAATTTAAACTAGCCAATAGGCTAAAGGTTAGGCAGTTCATTTACAAACAATTATGCAGATAACATGCCAATAATCATACAAGTAGATATCGTATTTCCCCTTAATGACAATTCTACCCCGATAAATTATTTGATAGGATACTAATAGTTTCTAAGTGAATCTCTCATTTTAGTGATCTAATATTGTATTAATATTTTAGTAAGTCTACCCAGGCGCGCTCCTCGTTAGGTAAATGAAGCTCAATCCTCACTTCGGTCACAAAGTCACTCTGATACCAACTGTAACAACCCGGATTTTCGATGAATTAAAATAATAGATAATGCGGAAAGTTATCTAAGTCATTTAATTAAAATTATATCAGAGTGTAAATAAATCTGGATCACTACGGATCCTAACAATAAACGACTATTAATTACATAGTCTTGATTCACTTAGTACAGAATATAAATTGTATTTGATACAAACATATTATTAAATCTCTCTCGCTCGATTCCCCGACGTCTTAGACCTGCAAAAAAAATAATACACTGGACGCTGAGCGGGACAACAACCAAGCCGTTCATCTAACATCACCTCGAACACATAAGACAATCATGTGAATAACAAATAATATGCTTACAAAAATATTAAAAGATATCACGTAACAGATAGTTTCCTTTAATTCAATTAACCAACATGTAAGGTGATGAAAACGATAAATTTTAAAGAGTGGATATTGGCAGCCATTTGATTTTAAAATCATTTTTAACGTAAACAGAGAATAAACACACGAGTCGTGGCTCCTAGTAACACCGCTATTTCCTATTGGCTTGCATCTCACCAATAGAAGTAACCATGTTACTAACTCGTAGACCGAACCTATCTTATGAGGTTTACATCTCACCAAAAAGGCTCAATTGGGCCCGAACTTCTATTATATTATACGGTTATTCAAACGGGGCTCTGGGCTGAAATGAAAGTTGATGATTACATTCTTTGTATCACCAAGAGGGAACCCGCAGTTTTGAGAATCTTGTTCTGCTCCCGCTACCTAGGTGGTAATACTGATCAAGTACTTGTCTATACGTGCGCCACATACCCTACACAGACTCTTGAACCGCAGCTCTCACTGCCGTAGGACGACTACCTTAAACACTAGATTGACTCTCGGACCGCAGCCTCCGAGTCTGTTTTTCATTACAAGTGCAGTCGAAACACCACGCATGGTAAGATTCAACACAAGCTATTCGTCCCAAACTCGAATCGTAAGCTTTATATAAAAGTCGTCCGTGAACAAGTTGTACTTTATTTGGTGACCTTCAATAATTGGTCGGACTCATATGAAACAGTCAAATCCTCAAATCCTTACTTTCACTGTGACAACATTATACTTTAATCCTCAAGTGTCACCCGAAACATTATATCTCAAATATCGTATAATATTTTTAAAATAATAGATTCTTTAAAATGAAGTTTTATATAAAAATAAAATTTAAGGTATAATAATAATAAAATATTATTTTAAAATTTATAATTTCTGAAAAATATAAAAGTTTCTGAAAAATATAAATCAAGTCGTACTTAGTCGATTTACAAAATTTTGACGTAAAATCATTTTTACATATTTATGAACAACGTGTAAAAATTTCGGAATAAAATAAATTCATTTGTTTTAGAAAAATGATTTATAAATCTTTGCCTACAAAAATAATAAGTGAGTTTTATTAAAATAAATTATTTTGCAAGTTACTAATTTACTCTATTATTATAATATGTAAACAAATGTAAAAGTACTAAGAAAATTAAATACGACCAAAATTACAATTATACAAATATAAAGTATATAGAATAAACATACATAGCAAATAGAAGTAAATAAATAAAATTCAATGAAAATGATATAAGTAAATTTTATTAATTTAAGTTCTTTTATTCATTTTTTCAACTTTTCATATAGACAAAAATGTAAATGTGATAAATAAATTAAACAAGTGATAATTAAGTCGAGTTAAATTTAGTCAAAAATAAGTATATAATACAAATAAAATATCATGTAATTTTTTTTATATACATAAGTAATTTACTCATACAAACAAGTCTAAATATTTAAATAAGAATTTATTAAGTTAGTAACACAATATACTTATATATAAGAAATGTTGTTAGAAGAAAAGTTTGGTTATCCTAATAGCTATTACGGAGTGTTTATTAACTTTATTAAGAATTAAGGTCGACAAGGTCAATAATACGGTCTACGTTAGAATTAAAAGTCGTCTCCTCCTCTTACAAAGACATTTTCGGGTCGAAATGATTTCACCCAAATACAGTTCTAGAAAAGTAATTCCGCCAAGTACTGGGCAGCTCCTCATTCCCGATGCTCCAATTATAGAAAAGGATGAGGGAGTAAATATAATATGTAGTACGGAGCATGTAGTATAGTAAGTAGAAGTTGTACGTAATATAGTACTCCGTAATAGAGTATGTAGTATGTAAATGTAGTAAGTATTAGTAAGTATTGTATGTAATACGTAATAATATGTAGTACTAGCTGTAAGGTAGATGTAGTATATATAGGGGATGAAATGAAGAATGCAGGTGAGATGTGACTCGTGTGAGTCTACATGTGCATGGGAGGTGTGAGAATATGCTGGGAGTATGTTGACATGCATGTTGAGCTTGTGTTGAGTATATGGTGGGGGGTATTAGGACGTGGGAGTAATATAGGAAGCCCAAATTTTTGAGTTCCGGTCTGTTTCTCGTACAAACGTCTTTCTTTCTTTCTTAAAAAGTTGAAATATAAGACTACGAAATTAAAATAATGAAAACCGTAAAAGATTTTTTAAAAAAGAAATTTGTGAGACGGTAAGTAAAATAGACTGTAAATAGTATTATTAGACATTAGTTATAAGAAATTATTATTTTAAGAATTTGATAAATTATTAAATTTTTACGAGAAGAGAAAATGTTAAAACGACAGGTCAATAAAAAATATTTTCGAGTTTTAAACTTTATTTAACGAAAGATAAAATTTTTAATAATACGATAAATAAGTTCTCATGTTTTTAATACGGAATAATTTTTTTATATTCACGAAAATAGAATATTTTATTTACGAAAATAATTTTCCAAGCGTCAAACTTGGTTTAAATAAATGTTTAAAATTTTAACTCTATTTGAAAAATACAAGGTATTACAAGAGAACTGTCTATTTGCTCCTGTGGTTTAGTCGTAAAGACTGCCTACCATTGACTTTGATTTCTGTCATTTTTCGTGTAAGGATATGGAGCAAAGTAGACTTTCTTTGCCTGATGCACGAGTATGAACGGATCGTACGTAGGATATTTCCTGGTGTGATTAACTTCCAAAATCTTGTAACGTTCAAGCACTCGGTTCCCGTTCACGGAGCTGTCTTTCCACTCACATTTGAATATCACAGCTCTATACCCCCGTTCTTTCCCAGGATAACACAACTCGAGAATATCCTCTAAAATACCATAGTACTCATCACCATCAAGAGATGACACACTCACACCAAAATTGCATCTAGCCTTGTTCTTCCCGTAGTTGAATGTGTGAAAATTGAACCCATCACCGAGTACCAATTCCAGGTTTTAACCGCTCGCACTGGACCGTATGCCAAACTTCTAACCAAATCATAATGTATGTCTAAGGCAACTACATGATACTTGAGCCACTTAGCAAAATGTTCGTCATGCTTACTCCAAACGTCATCAGCGTTCATGTCAGAGTTTGCAGCGACATATTCAGTTACAAATTGCTTCTCATAAGGCTCTAAGATCTCACAATTAGAGAGTAGGTAAACGTGAGCTCGGTTGTACTCTTTCTCATCTAGCGTTCTAGAACCCTCAACGAATGAAGTTCCTTCATCCTCCTTCTTTTGAAAAAACTCGGATATAGTAGGATCAATTGACACCAACTGTTCTAGGTTCAGGTTCTTGGTTTTTGTTTGGACATCTTTCTCGAAGTAGATGGAGCAGAAGTTTCCAATCTCTTCTGTCAAATATGCATTACAAATAGAACCCTCTACCTAGCCTTGTTACCAATTTTCTTCTTCAAATGATTAAGGAACCTAAATACACAAGTTATGTATTTCAATTAATAAAAATTAGCTATGTTTAAATTAAATTTATAAATGAAGTTACTAAAATTTATGTACCTTTCAAATGGGTACATCCATCTATACTGGACAGGTCCTCCAACCTTAGCCTCGTGGGGCAAGTGGACAGGTAGATGCTCCATGGAATTAAAGAACGACGGTGGGAAGATCATCTCAAGTTTTCGTAGTATCTGTGGAATTTGATCCTCCAGCCGAGTCATGTCCTCAATTGATACTGTAAAAGAACACAAATCTCGGAAAAACTGAGATATCTCAGTTATAGAATTCCACACCGTCGGTGGCAAAAGATGCTTTAGTGATACCGGAAGTAACCTCTCCATGAAGACGTGTCACTCATGACTCTTTAACCCTTGCAGCTTTAGATTCTTAAGATCAACACAGCGTTTGAAGTCGGAGGCGTACCCATCAGGGAACTTTAACTTCTCTACCCACTCCAACAACGCCTTTCTCTAAGCCTTGTCACGGGTAAACAAGGATCTCGGTTTGGATCCATCCCGTTTTATGTGCAATTGAGGACGGTCACAAAAATTCTTTACATCTCGTCGGGAGCCTGTAGTATCACAACTCTTACCCTCCACATCCATCACAGTGTGAAAAAAAGAAGTTTTTCTCTATGTGCATCACATCTAAATTGTGACGAATTAACAAAGTCCTCCAATATGGTAGGTAAAAAAATATGCTACGTTTAAACCAACCATTTTTCAACTTTTTCAGGTCTTTGAACTTCTACTTGGTTCCGTCAACAGTGGACGGGTAATCGGGAATTAACTCCCATATTTCATCTCCTGGGAGTCGATCAGGTGCATCGTCAAGCACAACCTCACCCTTCTTGAGTGCCTTCTTATTCTTTCTATATGAGTGACCTTCTGGTAGGAACTTCCTATGACAGTCAAACCAACTAATTTTACTAGAATTTGGAAGATAAAAAGCTTTGCTCTCATCCATACAACACAGACATGCTTTTTGACCCGCAGTAGACCACCCCGAGAACATACCATACGCGGGAAAGTCGTTTATAGTCCACAACAGAGCTGCTTTCAACTGAAAGTTTTGTCTCAAAGAGACATCATAAGTTTCCACCCCTACCTCCCACAGTTGTTTGAATTCCTCAATAACAGGTAGCAAGTAAACATCCAAATGATTTTTCGGGTTTTTGGGTCCAGGCACAATAAGTGATAGGAAGATGAAAGGCTGCTTCAAACACAACCAAGGAGATAGGTTATAAGGTATGATCATCACATCCCAGCAGGAGTACGATTTACCAAATTGGCCGAAAGGTGCAAATCCATCAGTACACAACCCAAGCCTTACATTTCGGGGTTCTAACGCAAAGTGGGGATGTAGTCTATCGAAACGCTTCCACTCCTCACCGTCACTCGGATGACACATATTCCCTGGTACCCTAATGTCCTCCTTGTGCCACCTCATTTGCTCCGCTATGGTTCTTGTGGCATACAATTTTTGAAGTCTAGGTGCAATAGGGAAGTACGTAAGCTGACTGATTGAGATCGATTTCTTACCCCTAACACCGCTTTTCCCTTTCCTACCCCTCAAAACAATATCCCCCTCAACCGTCTTATACCCACCCTTACCACATCTCCTACATTCATCAAGCATCTCACCGTCCTTCCAAAATAACATGCATCCATCTGGAGAAGCATCAATCTTTTCATGCGGGAGTTGAAGGCCCTTCACAACTTTTTTGGTTGTGTAGAAAGTTTGGGTCATGATATTGTCTTTTGGGATGACTCTCTCAAGCAAGGCAGCAATACCATCGATACAAGCAAAGAGTAGGTTGAACTCACATTTAAGGCTAACTACAATAGATGTGACTTCTAACAAAGTCGCATTGCACCCTCTGTATAACGGTTTCTCCGAAGCGTTCAACATGTCGAAAAACGCCTTTGCTCGTGGGTTGGTCTCTTGTGGGTTAGGTGAGTCTTGTGTGTTGGGTGAGTCTCACGAGTTAAGTGACTTGTCATTCCTATATGTGTTATCGTTGTTGAACAAGTTGCAGTTCACAACGTCAACTAGCATACCTCTCAACCCCCCCCCCCCTCATTTTGTCGGTTTTTGGGTTCCTCAGACTGAGATGGCTCACCATGACAAATCCAATGATAATAATCAGGTGAAAAACCATTATAGATGACATGTTCCTTAACCACAACGACCTCAAAAAAATTTAGGTTCTTGCATTTAGTACACAGACACCTAAGTTCCCCCCTCGATGCAGAGTCTAGTGACTTTTTAGCAACCTCGACAAATGATTCAACACCCCTCAAAAATTTGACGGTGGGATGCCTCTTCTTATCAAGTCTTCCCTCATACATCCATTTCCGTTCAATTCTCTTCATTTTCTATGTTCAAAAAAATATATATAACAATTTAAAGTTTAATTTCCCTAACTTAATTTAGGACTTACTAGACAAAAATTTAATCACCATTTAACTTAAACTTAATTTCTCTAACTTAATTTTCATAACTGAATTTTCTCAATTTAATCACAAATACATCAAAGTAAACCCAAATGTCTTATTAAATTAGAATTGATCTAAACGTATTAACTATATATAAGCTTAATTTAGAATTGATCTTAATTTAGAATTGACTATCCTAAGCTTACATCAACAATCTACCTAATCAAAATTAACTATATATAACTACCAATAATAACTTAAATAAATTGAAATAAATCAGATATTACAAACATCAAACTCAAAAAATATATATATAACAAATTAATCACCGAATTTAATCACAAATGTAATCACAATTTAATCCCAATTTACGAAAACCCTAATTCATCAATTTAATCCAAATTTAACCGAACAAAACACAAAAATCAATGGCTTAGGTCAGATAGAAACAGGTTAAATAAGGTCAAATTTTTGGATAGAGATATCAAAACTCCGAAAGCATCGCTAACACCTACTTTCGACCCCGATCACAATGGAAGTGGTTTCGGGAAAATCCGGCATTGTTACGACACCTTTTGGTCCGTCGTAAGTCACACAAAACCTCACGGAAGGCCCTATAGGTCATTTTAGCTCACAAAAAGCGACAAAGGAGTCTCCCACATCATCACAAACACTAATCGAGCAAGATTACGCAAAACAAGTACGGGAATATCCGGGAGAACGGTCTCTAACCCTAGCATTTCGAACTAATCACACATTATTCAAATCTTAATTAATAAATTTAATCCCAATTCAACCAAATTCATCAAACCCTAATCAAAATTGAGATAATAGGCAAAACTAATCTACCTAATCAAAATTGGCTAAACTAATCTACCTAATCGAAATTCAGACCTAAACAATATTAACTATCAAACTACCAATAAAAACTGATAAAAAAAAAGAACTAAATATAATGAATAAGAACGAATTAAAGTAAGAAAACATACCAAAAATTAGGAAGAAGAATGGAAAATGGAAGAGAGGATGGGCGAAGGGGCTCGGCGTGTAGAGAGACGTTAGAGAGTAAAAAAAAAATTACGAATGAATGGGGCGAAGGGGCTCGGCGTGTATTTGAAGCGAGTCTGACGAACGGGCGTCCGATAGTGGACGCCATATTCAACTAAATGGCGTCCGACAGTGGACGCCATTAAGGCGAATATGGCGTCCGCTAGTGGACGCCCGTCAGCCTGAATTTCTTCTTTCCCAACTTCTGTCGGACGCCAAGTTTGGCGTTCGATGGTGGATGCCCTTTCTCTTTTCAGACGCCATGTTGGCGTCCATACGCCCAGGACGCCCACCAGGTGGACGCCCGATACTGATTTTCTTTTAGTGGCTGTGCAGTAGTGGATCCAGTAACATCTTTAGTTCTGTCTCGCAGATCTAAAGATTTCTTTCGGCAACAACCTCGAATAACTCAACACCATGCTAGGGCTTGTCAAAGAACTCCAAAACACCATGGCCCAAATAACCGCCACCCATGACAACATCCTCCTCCAACTCGGCAAACTTTAAGAAGCTGACAACGAAACACGAAACCTCCCCAAGGATGAGGTAGATGAAAAGTCCGTCATCCCTAGGGACACGATGAGACTCAAGCCGGTTAGGTTCGTCTCAGCCCTTCGGGGACGTCCCTTCAGAAGCCTGACTGACATAGGCATGACCTACGCCGAGGCTCTTAGAATTGATAATGATGACAGGCAGCTGTTCCAGTTCACCCCCACCCCAGATCCACCTCGCGAACCCCGTGATGCAAACTGGGATCCCAGGGCTTACTGCCTATATCATCAGGGATGTGGGAACAACACGGAAGATTGCAATCACCTGAAACACGACATCCAGGATCTAGTGGATGCCAGAACTTTTCCCCCCAAGAAACCACACACCACGCGCCTCACCATCAATGACACTAGCAATAAGGCAACCACGACTGTGGTGGTTGAATCGAGCAGTACTGTCAAGGTGCTCCTCCCGAGGGGAAGCCTCGATGCTTAAGAGGCGAAGCCGGTCGTAGTCGAAGGCTAGTTCGTCTTAGGGCCTAGGATCAAAATAATAATAAGTACTTTCTTTCTTTTTCTACATATCGAGTCCGGGAGGTGCGAGGGGACCTGTCCTCCATCAAACAAAACCATGGGCGCCTAGCCCGCTAACTATTATACCAATAAAACAATTTTTTTTTACAAAGCATGCGTCGACAATTGCTTGATTTTTTAACGCACTTTCTCGCTTGAAACTCGATTATATGCCATTTATCGATAACAATTAATCAAAGCGTAAGGGCTACAATAAACGGCCCACTTAACTTCACCCTAAAAAGAGATCAAGGACAATTACCCTAAGTTCAACCCACGACAGACTCCCTAACCAAAGAACACAACATAAGGAACCTACGCAACCAGCAACCAATAGGTAACCACACACCCATATCAGTCAAACTAGACTTCCCAGTTACCAACAAAGCAGCCGAATACGAAGCCTGTCTAACAGGGCTAAAAGCCGTCGTAACTCTAGGAGTTAAGAAACTTAGAGTCCACGGAGATTCGTCACTAGTAGTCAACAAAGCCACAGACATTTGGAAGGTCTACAGCGAAAGCCTAGCTCCGTACCAAACCGAAATATAAACAATATCCCAAGAGTTCACCGAAATAAACTTCACACGCATACCTCGCGAAGAAAACCAATTCGCTGACGCCCTATCCAAGCTAGCCTCACTAATAAACATGCCTGACAACCTCTTCTCTATACCTGTCTGCATAGAAAGAAGTGAACAACCCGCCTACATCCACAACCTCGAAACCGACGACACCTCCGAAGAACCCTGGTACAAAGTGATCCTAGACTTTAAAACAGACGGATCATACCCACCCAACACAAACACCAAAAAGAAAAGGGCCTTACGAATACAAGCCGCCCACTACGTCCTAAACCAAGGACTACTTTACAAACGAACCCACAAGAGTTCTCCTTAGATGCATAAACAAAACCCAATCCGAGAAAGTCATGGAAAAAGTATATGACGGGGAATGCGGACCCCACATGAACGCATACCTATTAGCCCGGAAAATAATGAGACTAGACTACTACTAGCTTACCCTAGAGGCAGACTGTCGGCGTCATGTCCGCCACTGCCACAACTGCCAAATATTCACCAACATCCAACACCTACCGCCATATCCACTCCACACCATAACAACACTCTGACCCTTCTCTACCTGGGAAATTGACATCATAGGAACGGTACACCCAGCCAGAACCGGCGGCCACTGTTTTATACTGGTGGTCGTCGATTACTTTACCAAATGGGTAGAATAATACAAAATTCAAAGACACAAATCCTCACCCTATAGACCACAGACAAATGGGGTTGTGGAGGCAGCAAACAAAACCATTACCACAGTCCTTAAGAAAATGATAGACAACTACCGGGATTGGCTAAACAATATACCCTTCACATTAATGGGATAACGAACCTCCTACCGAACGCCCACCAGAGCCACACCCTACTACCTAATCTACGGCTCAGAAACCGTGAAACCCATAGAGGTAGAAATACCCTCGCTAAGATACTAGCCGAAAGCGGCATTCCTGAAGAAGAATGGAACTAAAAACGTTACGATGAGCTAGTACTCCTAGACGAGTGTAAAATACATGCGTTGTCCAACGTGCAAGCCTAAGAACAACGCATATAACGAGCCTTTAACAAACGAGTCAAATCCCAAAACATATATGAGGAAGACTTAGTGGTCAAATCCATTAGAGCACCCCTTCCCGTTGATCCTAGAGGAAAATTCAAACCAAATTAGGCTGACCCCTACCTCGTCAAGAAAATGCTCACGGGAGGCGCCGTGATGATTATCGACCTAGACGGTCAATAATTCTTAACCTCAAACAACATGGACCTACTCAAACGGTACTATTCCTAAAACATCCCAACTACCCCATCCTGATCTCTGACCTAGGGCGAAAACCCATGCAAAACGCTTAAAGATAATTCGCATCGATAATTGGCATAACGAGTCTAAAGCAAAATCACTCACATTTAAAAAGAACTACGAACATGGTTTGATTCCGTCTAAACACGGATACGTAGGCAACCCTTCCACGGGTACAATCAAAAAAATAACGAAATCGATTACTCGATTCACATGCAAACCGGAACCTTTTCCCACACTCCGGTTAACGAGTGATTTCAAGGACGAAGCACAAACGACGAGCCGAGGACGGGGTGAAAAGCCGACGGGGCGCCCCGGGCAATATGAAGAAACAAGTTACGAGCCATCGTAAAAAAAATGACGAGCCGAGGACGGGGTGAAAACCCGAAAGGGCGCTCCGGGCAAAATGAAGAATCGATTTGCGAGCCGTAAAAAAAGAGAAAAAAAAGTGCAAAAAAGAAACAAAACGAAAGGTGAGCTGAGGACGGAGTGAAAACCCGAAAGGGAGCTCCGGGCAAAATGAAGAATCGAGCTGCGAGCCACCACAAAAAAAATGATAAAATAAATAAATGAAAAAATGTGCTTCTCATTAATAAAGAAAAAAAAATCAGTTAAATCAAGTCTTTGTCGAGGCCCTTTACATCGAGCATCGGAAATCCGGCTACCTCGGAAAATGACAACGTGTCAAAACCCTACAAAAAAACTAGTACTAATACGCCACATAATATCAATTAATAGAACATAGTACAAAACGGCTGGGTTCTACCAGTCCAACTTCTTTCTCCCCTCGCCATCTGGGTGTGCTTGTTCGGATTTTTTTTCACCATCGACCCCTCCTAACGCAAGCTTCTACCACCCTAACCAAAGGCGAGCCCAGCCAATCATACTTTCTCTCATCACTTACATTTTCAATATGGGTCTCTTTGGTCTTGGCCCGTATAGATGAACTGACGGCACTAGGATCGGTAATTACATTGTCTTTGGTCAGGCACTTAGTGACGGTACCTTGAGTCGCCTCCTTATCCTCTAGGACCGCTGTCTTATTAACCTTCGACTTGCTCTGTCCTGATGGGTGTTCATAAACCCCCCGCCGGAAAGAAGTAGTCGGTCGATCGAGCGCACTCTATAACAATGGGACGTGAAAACTTATGTTCCCAAGATATTTTAAATTCCTTAAGAAAACTTTCCATCAACGAATCAAACCTAGGAGAACCTCTAGTAACCTCCGAGATGGTTGGCCTCACCCCCATTTGGCTCGACAACTTACTCGGATAAATATAAACCGGATCCCTTAAGGATAATTTCTGCATAGCCTAAGTCGAAGATGAGAAGGGAAACCCAGCCCGTCCACCAATATGCCACCACGGGACTGTCCACCTGATGTCCGCTCGTCCATTATCCTGCAAATACGAATGCCATCCTTCCTCCGTGTAACCAACGTTCTATGCTTGCACCATCTTACGACCCGTGAAACCCTTATAGCTATAACCCTTGACGGACCGAGGAGGGTGGACTAAATCAAGCCTCTCTTGTAGCCAAATCTGCCGAACCACAACACGAAGGCACACCTTCGAACTAAGGCAAACTTAATAAAAACAAAAAAATAACACCCCCACATATACCTGCAAAATTATCTTAGAACCTCGAAAAGGGGCCTGATGCAGCCAGGCACGAGCACCGAGCCCTAGGATAAGCTCACCCAAAAATGAATAAAGAGGGTGATAGCCCATGTTCCATCCCCATGACAACGTCCAAAACCCAAGGATTACCCCAACCCTCATGCACTAACGTATTTTATAGAAAGTCAAACCCGAGTCAAGACAGTTAAGTCGAGTCGTATTACCTGCCATCAACCCGAGCAAACAAGCTTTATAACCCGTCTTAAATCCGAACAATATGCCGTAACCCGTTTTGCCTTATACGTGTAACCTAATAATCAAACACACCAATTGGGCTTACATGTGTAACATTATTAATAATGTAATTGTCCACCCACTTAGTTCCTCATGCGCACTAACTTCGCGCCTTTTATTTATTTAGTCTACCAACATCAAAACGCCTCCCTCTTTTTGTTTTTCATATTCAACCGCCATGACACATGTTGTCCTTTTGTTCTTGTTCGGCTTCACGCACCAATCACCCGTTTAACACGCCTGAAACCTCTCATAGTCTCGGTTGACAATGCCTTAGACGAGCGTGGTGACCCCTTGCCGGAATTATTGAGATTGTCGTCATCGGGGAGGTTGCCCTCATGGTAGTGGTTGTTGTCGTCCCTAGGACGGACGTGAGGTATGTGGATGTTCGTTATTATTGTGTTAAATTGTTATGGTTATTGTGTCGGGTTGTGGGTTGTTGTCGGTTGGTCGTTGTTGTTTTGATATGTTGTTGTTTGGTGTCGCATGGTTGTTGGCAAGGTATTAATATTGTTCTCGGAGTTGTATTGCTATGGTTGGAGTTGGGTTTTGTTGTCGGAGTTGTATTAATTTTTAGTTATCAGAGTTGTGGTGTTATTTTTGCCGGGGTAGAAAGTGTCGGGTAGGGTTACTGTTCGACGTGCTGCTACGACATTTGTCGAGCCTGTGGCTGTGCTGCCGTAATTGTTCTATAGTGGAGGAATCGAACTTGGACTTGGTATAGTATGTAGGATAGGCAGAGGGTGTCGTGATGTGTACTAATCTGGTTATTACGCGTGTAGTGTCGTAGTAGGATCAACTAAGATTATTGGAAGGCATAATTTAGCTAGAAGAATATCGTATTTGTTATGAGAAGAAAAGTAATTGTTATTAGAAGTCTGTCTGATTACATGGGGAGAGCCTCTATATATAAGGCTAAGGTACACAAGGCATCTAAGTATTATGGCAAGGGGATATTGACCCAATATTCTTACCATATTTCACTACTACAATTCTAGCCTACCATGACGCTTATAAGATGACGCTTACACACGGAACCGTCCTCTAGGTACATTTCGTTTTTGGCGGGAATTTTTTTTATCAATTATGACGGTTTTGGTGAAAAAGTGACATCTTATGTACAACAAAGAGGACGGTTGGTCAAACAAAACGACCTCCATTACTTAAGAAACCGGTTTGGAAGGAGAAGCGACCTCTATGATAGACAAAGAGGTCGCTTGATTCTTTAAAGCGACATAAATAAAAATAATAATATTTTATTTAACTTGGGCCCTGTTCTCATGGACTTATATTCAGACAGTTTCAGTTCAGTTCAGTTCTGACAGTTTCAGTTCAGTTCAGTTCAGTCACATTCAGTTCAGTTCAGTTCAGTTCAGTTCAGACTTATCATCATCATCATCATCATCATCATCATCATCATCATCATCATCATCATCATCATCATCATCATCATCATCATCATCATCATCATTATTGTTATTATTATTATTATTACAGTGGATGATGAAAATAATAACGGTAAAAGAACGATATTTTCGAAGTTAAACTTACATAAATGACCTCAAATATTTTCGTCAATACAATCTAAATCCATTACGTCAATACTTTTGATGAATACAAATTACGTCAAATGATTAAGTAAATCATCTACATCAATTTGCCCCGTTTCCTCTTCATCTCCATCGGAATCTTCATTTGAATCTTCTTCAATGTCACTATCGGCACGATTAGCTAACCATATGTCTTTAGCTATAATCGTTCGCACTTTGTTCATAAGTTTCTTCCGTTTGACGTCGTTCATGTTTGTATCTGCTCTTTTCTGACTAATTGCATATTGTATTAATGGTATACTATTATAAGTTATAAATATTTATTACTTAAAGTAAAAGTAATATTACTAATATTTTAAAGTAATATGACTTTATAAAGTATTATCATTTACTGAATAAATTAGTAATATTATTATTACTATTATATTAATATTAATTATACTAATAATAATAACATTATTATTATTATTATTAAAATTAATTATTATTATTATTATTATTTTATTTTATTATTTTTTCAGTTCAGTTCAGACACGTTCAGTTCAGTTCAGTTCAGACACGTTCAGTTCAGTTCAGTTCAGACACATTCAGTTCAGTTCAGTCAATTTAAGTCCTAGAGAACATCGCCTTACTCTAACTTCCCTTCCCTAAGACACGTAAAATTAGAATTTCCTACTTCAACTTATTATCAAAAACTAACCTTAGTTTCAAAAAAAAGAAAGAAAACCTAAGACCCTTCGTAATATACCCATTATCACACTTCACCGAACTCCTTCACTGCTACCCGACGAACTCGTCGTCCGCTCGCTGTCTGCTCGCCGTACTCCGTTCGCCGTCCTCCGCTCGCCGTCCTCCGGTCGCGTAAGTTCGCCGTTTCACCTATCCATCTTCGTCTTCCATTGTTATCGTGAGACCGTTGCATGGATACACCCTAAATTGCATTTTTTGGGTCAATTTTGGTTTAATTAGTTAATCCCCTTTGTTTTCTGCTGTAGGTCGTAAATAATCGTCATCAATTTAGGGTTCTTCAATCCCGTCATTCGACGTCGACGACCGGACGTACGATCCTCCTCTTTGCCGCGCGCCTCATTCTGGTTAATGTATGTCCTCAATTTAGGGTTTAATTTATTCAATTTCTGATGTTAAGTAGTTAGTTCATCATTTTAGGGTTTGGATAAAATTTTGATCGAAACAGTCTGTTTGTTTTTTCTAAGTTGTTGTTTGTCCAGTTCATTCATTTATTTAGTTGAATTTCAAGTTGAATTTATTTAGTTGAATTTCAAGTTGTTTGTCCAGTTCATTCATTCATTTGTTTTTTCTAACTCTAGCTAATGATTAATATTTTCTATAATTTACACATAACTAAATGATATTGTGAAGTCCATCTTATGCTAGTAGTCTTAGTTATAAGCCATATGGAGAATAATCAAGGAATCCAAATATTTCTATAATTCAAGGATTTTTTTTGTTGATTCCACCAGCTGAACTGGAGATCCTAATGCGTGTAACATTCCCAGTATCCTCTTCCAGAGTGAAGGTTAGAACTCCGTTTAAAGTCTCATAATTACTCCGTACTCATTACTTCTCAAAAAATGGTACTCATTAACTGGGACTTTTATGTAGGCTACTGAAAGATTCGAATCTGTGTATCCAACCCTTAAAGAAGTTGCTCTTGCTGGTGCACCCGGAAGCAAAGCAATGAAACAAGTTGCACTTCAGATATTTAGTTTTTCAATTACAGCAGCCGGAGAAGGTAATCAGTCTTAACTCTTAAGTCTCAACTATTCTGTTGTCTCATCTGGGTATGCATTCTTTCTGCAACTATTGGTAAAACTATGAGATTTATCACGGTTGTTGTTTACATTCGTTGTGATTCTACAGGCAATCCAGAGCTAGCTAATGAAGCTACTAACATTGTACTTTGGTGCTTGGATCAAAACAGTGATATCTACAAGCACTGGGTAAGAAATGCAATCTTTAGTATTATATTGTTCACTGTGTGTTTGAAGTTTGTTTGTGTG
Organism: Agrostemma githago; assembly: GCA_958450325.1. NCBI lineage: Eukaryota > Viridiplantae > Streptophyta > Magnoliopsida > Caryophyllales > Caryophyllaceae > Agrostemma > Agrostemma githago. The sequence goes on along the minus strand of OY288247.1, from coordinate 41,799,137 downwards.
GGTTCCAATTGACGGAAGTTTCGTTTATTCCATACTATAGGACAAAATATACTTGGACAATCTTGAAGCAAGTGTTGCCGTTCTGAAAAAACTTATATTTGCCGCATATTATGAAGGGTAAACATGATTTTTTTTCATGGTACTATTGGTTATGGCTATAAATTTTTGCATATAATGATTGGACATATTATAAATTGACTATATTTTGGATTTGTAGAGAACATTGGATGTTAGCATGTATCAACCCATCAAAAAGTGTCGTATATTGGTGCGATCCTTCTGCATATCCAGAGCCTCGTCCCTTTTTTGTGGAGACTTTAACCATGTAAGTTATGCTCACTCAGTGGATACATGATTTTTTTTGTTATAAATATACTTGGTATGCATTTTAGTAAGGATTTCTAAGGAAATTGGAGTATTTGGTTTTAGATGTAGCCATGCACGAAATAGATTTGCACTTTCTTAGCGTGGGGAGGCAGTGATATTGATTTTGAGCTCTTTACAAGGCATATTTTAACGATAATAATTTCTGTTTTGAATTATCTTTATAATACAGGGCATTTACTAAAAGAAACTCTTTGAATTCAGTTGCTGGGGTTGAGGCAAAAACCCTCAAGTGGCATATTATCAAGGTATTCGTCTAGTATTATATCGAGTTCTATATCGAGTTCAAACATTATTTTTAAAATTATTACATTATTTGTGAGAAATATTTTAAAACAGACTTGCAAATAACTGACATATCCATAGGATCGACGGGATTGGGTGAAAGCGTAACCAAAATATGGTCGCACCAACTAGCAGCCATACCGTCAAACATGTCATGGTACGACGAAAACCCAAAACTCAGTCCACTAGCCAGGATATCAATATAGCAGTATCGATATCAATTAGGATTGTATTTTTGAAATATGTCTGTTTTGTTATGTGAAATGAAGTTCAGTGGATGTAGTTTCTGGTGCTATGGTGTCCCTTGTATTGTGGGATGAAATTGCAGGTATTATGTTGGTTTGACCCGATGTCACAATGGGACAACAAACTTTATGCGGGTTAAGTTTTTTTGTGCTGTTGATTGTTCATTTTTTGGTGAAGGGAACATTGTAACAAGCAACGTTTCTGGCGATTTATTTTGTGTTATGCCCTTTAATGCTATTTATTTGTCGTTGTAAATGTATTGAGTCTCATGTTCTTTGTCAAAGTGATTCCAAGAGTTGTAACTAGCTACACTGATGATCGAATTCGCAACTAAATGGCTCACTATATATGCAATTTTTTTGTCTATTAATCTTGTGTTTTTTTTGTTTATTCGCTCTTTTAAATGTATAGAATTGCTAGATCAGAGTGCAGTTGATATGCTCGTATATGTCTGATTATGAGTTTCTATTTTAGTGTCCTAAGCAGCCTCTAGGCACCATTCTATGCGGATATTATGTTTGCCGATACATGTTGGAGATCATCCGAGGAAGACACGTAGCTATTATTTCGGATGTATGTTTTTATCTCAGAATTCATATGTACTTTCTTTTCTAACCTTTACTCTATATATCATACATATATTAATCTCATTGCTTAATTTCGTTGTTATATATCAGTTTATGATTGGATCCCTAAAGACGTATTCGGCTCAACAAATTGAAGAGGTGCGTGATATTTGGGCTAAGTATGTACTCCAATTCAAGCTGTAATAAGTGTTACTGAAGTTCAGGTTAGTCTAGATCTAGATGAATTTCTATCCAACTTTATTCTTATAGTACCAATTCTATTAAGTGTTCATGTTTTAGAGATTAAATTTTACTTATATGATGGATTAAAAATTGTGTGTTTAAACTTTAAATCATGTTGACTTGTAGTTTTGTGAGGTTTATTTAGTCCTTTCAAGTGGAACTTACAAAAACTACTCCGTATATGGCTAGTAAAGACAAGTTTTCATTCTTGGTTTTACGTCATTCTACAGCGTATCCGCAATGTCTATACGAAGTCATCAGGCACTTGGAGTGGATTTTGGATTGACTTGGTTAGCATTCACTAATTTGCGAAGACTATGCAATTACAAGTTGCTATTATGATGTATTTTGGTTTGTTTATGCAAGAATATGTATTTTGTTTGTAAATATTGATCCTCTTGCAGCCTTCATGTGTATGACGTTTCTTTTGTCGAATTCTTACTCTTTGTAATATATTGGAGTTGATGGAATCGGTCCTACTGTTTGTAATATATTGAAATTCATGGAATCGCAGTTTCTTTAGTAGCGTTATTTGTCGAAATACAATGTTGGGTTCTTTTAGATTGTAGGTTTAGCTATTTTGTCATACACACGGTACATATTTTCTTTTACAAAGATGACGGTTTTAAAAAAGGGAGTTGTTTTAGAAGATCAACAAAGATCACGGTTGGTAGAAGAAAGCGTGCTTTGCCAAGAATAACAACAATGACAGTCATGTATTTGAATTGTGATCTCAGAAGATTAACAAAGATGACGGTTGGTATAAAAAAGCGTCCTCTGCAAAGAATAACAACAATGACGGTTATGTATACCAACCGTGATGTGCAAGGATAACAACAATGACGGTCATGTAGTCTAACCGTCCTCTGGAAGAATAACAACAATGACGGTTTGACTTGCTTTAAACCGTGATGGATTATCAACGATCACGGTGACCTATATGACGGTTACTATCTTCTTTTAGGACGGTTTTGAACCGTAATCTTTTGTATGTTTTGTAGTAGTGTTTGTTCTATAACAGTATTCATGTTATAGATTAGTTAGGTCGGGTCGTTTTCGATTTATAATCAAGTTCGGCTGGTACCAGTTTCTTTTATAATTAATTATGTTAGGATCAATATTAATTTAAAGATAATATTTTATTAGAATCGGACTTCGTAGAATCTCCATGGTGAATTGTACTACCGGTGAGGTGGTGACATGCTAAGCAGGTATGGTTATCCTTACTCAGTTTACGTTGTATGTATGCATATTGTATGATATGTAATGGTATAATGATGATATTGAGATTGCGGTTATGTGCCGATTGAGAGAAGCTAGCTAGGACTAGCTAGGCCCGATTGATCTCGGGACCTTCCCTAATGTTTCCTCCTAGGAGAGCCTAGGAGGGGTGTGCACACTCGGACTAACAGGGCGTGACTGCGGTCGCGATAGTGATGATAGGAACGATGATAATGATGATGATATTTGTGATGTGGAATGTACTAATATTGTTTATTGTTATCGTAAACTGATCTTGTGTGTGTATTTCTGATGTGTCTGTGATGATCCACTTAACGATTATGGTCATTTGGGGAGCAGAGATGTATTCAGGTGCTTGATGGAATGTGCTTTTGACTCGGGATGCTATTTATGGGATGGGCAGAGTGCGAAATCAACAAAGTAGTATAGACCCTAATCGTTCATATTCCATCTTATTTATTAGACTATCACTAATACTTTTTATTGTTTGGTTTGACGATTGAATTTCTATAATCTATTATTAAGTTTTAACGTTTCAGACACTCCATTATTGTGAGTAATGATGTCTGCTACCTCGGGTTACCGAGATGGTAACACCCGTATTTGTTTAGGATGTCTTGTTAAGTCTCCTGGACAAATGAGGGTGTTACTCGCATCCTCAAAAAGATGGTAACAAGCCACCGCAATATTAAAAGCCCGCCTACAATCTAGAGGTGAAATATCACGAGAACCTGTCTGTGAGAACGTCCTAAAAAGCAACTCTAGCTCAATACCATCTCTCCCGAAGAAAACTTTAGCCTCCTTTGGCGAAGAAAGGTCCAAAAAGTGACGAAACCGTTCCACAAAAGCATCATCTCCCAAAGGCACACAAGGTCGAGCTATACACCACCCGCCTATAACGTTTAGCTCCTCGGGAAGAGGACAAACCTTACCTCAAACATGACTTTTCACGTCCAAAAAATTAGAGCATGTTAACAAGAAGTCATCTTGTACTTTAACATGCCTTAATGAGATAACCATTGACAAACCATCACTTGGAAAAACCTCAAGGTCACCTTTCTTAAAACGACCCGCCCACTCGGTTAAAAGATCCCCGAAACCGGACATGACTAAAAACAATACAAGGAAGCTATAGACACAACACTATGGGTATTTTAGTATGTCTAAAACAAGCAATCATAACCCGCAAATATATAGCCCTAATCCCACGACGATTAGGAAACTACAAAACTTTCCATAAATGAGAGTTGGACCGCCCGAGCCCAGGTGCCCAAATACCAGGCCGCCCGAACCCAAGCGACCCAAAACCAAACCGCCCCAGCCCAGGCATTTGAACCCTAAGTCGTTAGCCTCCCTAACACCCAAAAGTCAAGATATTAGTCTCGCTTTACCACAACGATAACCACATAACAACTCCGGACATCGAGAACGACCTCCAAAAGTCGCTAAAACCTTTCTCGAAAGCCAAAATACCCACGAAAGAGCGACGAGGCCATACGGACAACAAATTTCACCCGTCGGATCCACCAGACTTAGACATCTTTTCATTTTTTTTTCTTTTAGGGGGATAACCTACCCCACCTAGGCGTGTTGTAGCGTTTAACGACATTGTCAATTTGCGTCTGTAGCCCAGTACGGCATTGCCATGAATATACAAAAAGTGGCCAAACTTTTTTTTCAAAAATTGGTCTAACTTTTTTGTTATCGCCTCATTTTAAGCATGAATATCGAGACAACTGCAGTTGTCTACCAACGCACTCAGTCGAAACGTGTTAATTTCTTACATTTCGCACGTCTTGAGTCAAACATTTTTAATCGACGTACTACTTGATCCAACTCCCGACTCAAACTAACTCATTTCAAAAATTCCAAAAAACCGTTTTCGTACTCTCGGGCAACCCTAGCGCATTTAAAACATCCCAAGACTAGGATGAGATCGCAAACAATCCGAACCTGAAGTGATTACTTGTCAGTCTAAGTTAACATTTCACAAAACAAAAACGCAAGACTAGACAAATCAATCCGAACACTAAAAGTCTTAAAAATATACGAAATATACAAATCCATACACAAGACGAGTTCATAAACTAGGGAGGACCCCTAGAGGCTGCGCGTATAGCTATAACGAGCTCACCGATATTGTCATCCAAACCGAGCTCCTCCAAAAAAAAGGTACGAGACTCACTACCATCCATCCCCGACAGCCGACAGCATATCTAGAGTAGCTGTCTCGGGAATCCCTCCAACATCCTCGGTGGTGCCCGCAACATGACCCTCAGCCTCACCCTCAACCTCCCTCTCCATCTCAACCCCTAGCCTAGCCTCGCCCAACGCCGGGGGCTCGCCCTGAGACCAAGCTAACCGCTCCTTAAGCTGGGCAATCTCGTCGTCCCGGGATTGCAGGAGCGGTCGCAGCTTAGCCTCTTCCGTCCCAAGCTCGGCCACCCGAGTCTCCATCTGCCCCACCATGTCCGGAGTATCCTACAAATACACCTATACAATAGGAAAACATACAAACAGTCTAAATAGCCAACCCGAGGTACACATACTCACTGATCGAGATCCCAAAGTATCACGGGAGACCCTCGACGCATAGGCCTGAAAGCAGTTGGCAGACGACCACAACTGCTGATGGCAAGCCGACGAAACCTGAGAGGGAAAAAAACCATACGAGTTAGCCAAACAAAACCCTACCCTTAGAACCCAAATCCAAGAAAAAAAACTGAAACTTACTCGGTATACCCGGTCACGCCACTCTATCCCAGCATCCATTTCCTCGGCGGAACACGGAGGGAGAGGCTCCGTGAAGACTACCCCGGCGACGTCGACCCTAAGCAGCATCAAGGGGAAGTCTGGGGGCTGAACAACATCAGCCGGATCGGCCAGCTAAAGGAAAGCGAACAGGTCAAGGAGCAAATAAACACTAAGCCATGGAACAAAACGAGCCTTAAAACAAAAATCAAGTACTCACCACGAGGCGGTGCCAAGCTACCCACTGGCTGACGTGAGACAGATAGGAGCCGCCAGGGACCAGTAGCGCATCACCTCCTTCTCCATCCCTACCCTCGAGGACCTCTGTGGCGGTCGATGGTCTAAACATGGTCCGGGGAGGATCAACCGACACCCTGAAATTGTCATACAAACACTGACGCACCAACCGTTCGCCCAGATACCACACCGGGCGAAATAGCGCAGGAAGGAGCATCCTCCTGTAGCTTCGGAGCCTCAACCCCGCCGCCACATACGCAGGCACACCCTCGTAATCGGCCCAAGGACTGGCCACAAACTACACAAACAAAATCGACGCCTCAATAATCCTAAACCTAGGGGGCTACTAAATAAAACAAGTCGTAAGAAGGAAACTTACATCCTCGAGGCACAGCTGGTTCACCTGCACATTCTCCGACGGGTTGTGACTCGTCGTACTCTTGGCCTGAGACAGTCTCCACTCGATCCCAGCCGGGAACCTAACCGGAAGAGATCGCACCGTCTTAGGTGCCAATCGAGGGAAGTAGGAATATATCCAAGCCTGAAAAACCCAAAGGTAAAAATCATTAGCAAAACAAAAGCAGACTGAGCACAGCCCGAGAAACGAATACAGAAGCAGTAACTATCCTCCAGTACGAGACCTGGACCTTGATAGGTAAAGCCGAACCTAAATCAACCTTCAGTGGCCTCACCATTACTTGCAAGCAGTGGGTCATCTCTGCGAAAGCCGCGGTCACCAAATCAAAACGTCCCAGCTGATCTAAATAAGCTAGGAAAGGTAAAATCCCAGTACTAATGATAAGTGTAGTTTGTAGTGCCTATTTCGTAGTGTTTGGGTCCCATTTTCCTTGTGGAATCGCTCCTTGGGAGCGGTTCATGGGCTACTTATGCTTACTCTAGTTCGTTTCAGGTTCCCGAGACCATTCATGAAGAGTTGGAGCGATTCCGACTCAATACATACACTTTTCGGAGCCAACGAAGTGGAGGAACGATCACTCGATGCCTTGGATTCGACCCCGAGACCTTGGGACCCAATCCCGAGCCTCCGAGACCCGATCCTGAGTCCTGATAATCGATGAGAAGTCCATGTGAAGCAAGGAGGAACCAAAAAGATCATATTGAAGGCCTACAAGACTCATCCCCGACGGGTATGACCTCATCCCGTCCGGGATGAAGGAGCAAAAACAGGAGCTTCTGTTTTGGGTCCATCCCGATCGGGACCACCTCCTCCCGGCCGGGACCAACCCCTTCTCGACCGGGACCACCTCCTCCCGGCCAAGAAGTGCGTGCTGCTGCCGCGCTTCTTTTCCTCTCTTCTCCCTTGCACTTGTAACCCTATATATACTCTTCCCTTGTTATGTTAAGCTTGTGTTCTTCACTTCCCACTAAACCCTAGACTATTTTAGGTTAGATTAGTTTAGATTAGAGTAGATTATTCGGTAATTAGTCCTTAATCTTAGTTTAGTGCTTGTAATTTGGGAATTCTTCAAGATCTCCACCAAGCTTGACAAACTTGGATTTTTGTTTTGGGTTTTTCTCATTTTTGCAAGTTTCTTTCTTCCTTTCATCTTGTTAGTAGGTATAATATTCTTTTCCTTCTTCTTAATCTTGTTCTTTCATTAAAGTTTGAATCTTTGCTGTGTGGATTGCTCTTAGTTCATAGTTATCACTAGTTTGTTTATGTTTGTTTTGATGTTTGTGTTAATTCTTCTTGCTTATGTTAGTTTTTACATTAGATATGTTTGAGTAGTATCTTGCTAGGGTTAGTAAGGTGATTAGGGTGTTAATTGGATGATTAAGGGTTTGTTGGAGTTGTTGGTGGAAGATTTGGGTTTCCTCTTGCTTTGATGCATGGTACATGTTTGTTGAAATGCTTGAATGACTTGTTTGCATATGCTTGTTTTTCTTGCCTTTATCTTGTGGGTAATAGTTTGCTCGTGGGTTTGGTTCCCTTACTAAGTTGCGAGAGCTCAGTGAGGATGACCCCTAGGTCGGTCTAAGTTGCGAGAGCCCGGATGCGACCTAGGCCCCGATATCACGCTAGTAACCCCGTTTGTCGTTTGTGTTGCCAAGGTGGGTTTTAGGTGGAACCTCTAGGTGAGTCTAAGTTGCGAGAGCCCGGACTATACCTAGATTACCCTACTACCTCCTTCACTCTAGCTCTTTCTCGACCATTCCGTTACCCCTTTGACCCCGACCTAATCCTAGCCCGTTTCCTTAGCTGTTCTCTCCGTTACCGTAGTCATAGCTTTAGCCTTCTCTCCCTTCCCTTTACTCCAGTTTAGTTTAGCTCGTTGACTTAGTCTTGTATTTGGGTGACCTTAGTCTAGACGCCTCTTACCGTCCCTGTGGATTCGACCCGACTTACCCTAGCTACCCACTAGTATTAGTTGGTTATTTATTTGATCGGCGGGACCCACGACAAATCCCACCATCAACTAAACCTCTCGCCCTTATCCGAGAAGTGGGTCGATCCTAGGAAGTACCACAACCACAGACGGGCATCCTGCACCAGTGTTGATAAGTGTAGTTTGTAGTGCCGATTTCGTAGTGTTTTGGTCCCATTTCCTTGTGGAATCGCTCCTTGGGAGCGATTTATGGGCTACTTATGCTTCCTCTAGTTTGTTTCAGGTTCGCGAGACCATTCGTGAAGAGTTGGAGCGATTCCGACTCAATACATACACTTTTCGGAGCCAACGAAGTGGAGGAACGATCACTCGATGCCTTGGATTCGACCCCGGGAACTTGGGACCCAATCTCGAGCCTCCGAGACCCGATCCCGAGTCCCGAGAATCGATGAGAAGTCCATGTGAAGCAAGGAGGAATCAAAAAGATCATATTGGAGGCCTACAAGACTCATCCCCGACGGGTATGACCTCATCCCGTCCGGGATGAAGGAGCAAAAAGAGGAGCTGCTGTTTTGGGTCCATCCCGACCGGGACCACCTCCTCCCGGCCGGGACCGACCCCTTCCCGACCGGGACCATCTCCTCCCGGCCGGGTAGGGCGTGCTGCTGCCGCGCTTCGTTTCCTCTCTTCTCCCTTCCACTTGTAACCCTATATGTACTCTTCCCTTGTTATGTTAAGCTTATGTTCTTCACTTCCCACTAAACCCTAGACTATTTTAGGTTAGATTAGTTTAGATTAGAGTAGATTAGTCGGTAATTAGTCCTTAATCTTAGTTTAGTGCTTGTAATTTGGGAATTCTTCATGATCTCCACCAAGCTTGACAAACTTGGATGTTTGTTTTGGGTTTTTCTCATTTATGCAAGTTTCCTTCTTCCTTTCATCTTGTTAGTAGGTATAATATTCTTTTCATTCTTCTTAATCTTGTTCTTTCATTAAAGTTTGAATCTTTGTTGTGTGGATTGCTCTTAATTCACAGTTATCACTAGTTTGTTTATGTTTGTTTTGATGTTTGTGTTGATTCTTCTTGTTTATGTTAGTTTTTACATAGATATGTTTGAGTAGTATCTTTCTAGGGTTAGTAAGGTGATTAGGGTGTTAATTGGATGATTAAGGGTTTGTTGGAGTTGTTGGTGGAAGATTTGGGTTTCCTCTTGGTTTGATGCATGGTACATGTTTGTTGAAATGCTTGAATGACTTGTTTGCATATGCTTGTTTTTCTTGCCTTTCTCTTGTGGGTAATAGTTTGCTCATGGGTTTGGTTCCCTTACTAAGTTGCGAGAGCCCGGTGAGGACGACCCCTAGGTCGGTCTAAGTTGCGAGATCCCGGATGCGACCTAGGCCCCGATATCACTCTAGTAACCCCGTTTGTCGTTTGTGTCGCCAAGGTGGGTTTTAGGTGGAACCTCTAGGTGAGTCTAAGTTGCGAGAGCCCGGACTATACCTAGATTACCCTACTACCTCCTTCACTCTAGCTCTTCCTCGACCATTCTGTTACCCCTTTGACCCCGACCTAATCCTAGCCCGTTTCCTTAGTTGTTCTCTCCGTTACCGTAGTCATAGCTTTAGCCTTCTCTCCCTTCCCTTTACTCTAGTTTAGTTTAGCTCGTTGACTTAGTCTCGTATTTGGGTGACCTTAGTCTAGACGCCTCTTACCATCTCCGTGGATTCGACCCGACTTACCCTAGCTACCCACTAGGATTAGTTGGTTGTTTATTTGATCGGCGGGACCCACGACAAATCCTACCATCAATTTGGCGCCGTTGCCGGGGACGGTGCTTCTTTAGACTTTGTTTTCCTAGTTACTTAACTCTGTCCTTGTGTTTGTGTTTTTCTTTTTTCTTTTTGTTACCTTGCTTCTTGTGTGTGTGAAGTTTATTTCTCTCTTGTCTAGTGCCCAAAAAGCACTAGGCTTCGCACGTTTGTTCTTAGTCTACAGTTTGTGCTTAGAGGTGGTGACTATTTTCTTCTTGCAACTTACAGCCGCTTTAACGGACGGTTGCTAGAGTGAGAGGTTTCCAACCGGGTATGGATCACGATTTTTGAGCAAGCATGGGGTTTGATCTAAACTCCCCACACATGGAAGCCGATATGAGCTACTCCTCTTCTTCTTTGAACCAAAGCTATGACATGACGTCCTCCTACCATAATCAAGCTTATTGGGGTAATCAAGACGGGTATGATCTTCAAGGTTATGGAAATGGCTACCAACAAGTGAATGACTATCAATCCTACGATCATGGTGACTACTACTCGAGTTATGGTTGTGAACCCACCATTTTTAATCAAGATTCACATTATGGAAGCCAATACCCCCAAAACCCACCATATTACCCTCCACCCCAACCACAATATGAACCCCATGACCCACAATACTACCAATCACCCGAACCTTGCTGTGGACATGACATAGGTCCACCCCGACGCGGCCACGCGCGGGTTTGGGTAGGCGAATGAATCTCCATATGAGAATGGATCGAATTGAAATTTAGGTCTATGTGGAGTCGCCACCGAATTTTGTGGTTATTCGGAACCATTCGAGCCCACTCTATGTCGTAGTGGTCCGTATACAAAATACGGCCCATTTCCGATGTCAGAGTCTATTGGGCTCGTCCCTTTGCATTTGATACCAATACCGACATTATCGGATATTGTGTATTGAATGACTCTCGTGCGCCAACGGTTTCGGGCATCCGGAAACCGAGGTTCTGAGTAAGGGGTGAGGGTACGTGTTGGGAAGCCCACAAAGGACACCCAACCCCGCCCGCACATTAGCGGCCTCTACTAAGAATTCGAGTGACTTACAATACGCGCGCTAGTTAAACGGGAAAATGCTTATGCAAACATTGTTTTCCTAGGCATGTGAATTGAATTGAAAGGGTTCCTAAGTCAATTTAATGCAACTAAAATTAACGTCAAAGTTGTATTTTAGCATGCGGGTTCATTTAGTACAATAAACGAACAAGAATTAAATTGACAAAAGAAACAAACGGTTAGTAACGGTAAATCGATATTAACGGTTTGTGCAAATAACGAATTGAATTGAATGACGGACGAGATGATGCATGGTTTGAAAAGATAGCATACACGTGATGAATTAAGCACGTGTTGACCTAAGTCGTAAAATACTATCGGGTTTTGAGAAGAGAAGATGTACGACCCGTGTTTTGGTCGTTATGAGGCCACTCGATCGGGTAGTCGATAGACTCGATCGAGTAGGCCCTGAAAAGACGTTTCTGCTTCGTGGTACAGACCGTACTCGGCCGAGTTATGGACCAACTCGGTCGAGTACATGGCCACTCGACCGAGTCACTGTGAGACTCGATCGAGTGGGTGTCGTGACAGACATTCTGATTCGGTTTTGAGGTGCCACTCGACTGAGTGGGCTAGGCACTCGGTCGAGTGCCCCCTGTACGAATTGTAATTCTTTTGCAAGTTGAATATTGATTTTGAAATTGCTTTTTGATTTTTGATGACTTGACGAATTGGGCATAAATATAGCGGAATTTATAATCAATTCGGGACTTGAATACTCGTCGTATCCCACACTCGATTACCGAATCGACATGGAATACCTAGAGTGAAAATAATGGAAGATTAATTTAAGTCGACCTAAATTAACTACCGCGATATGGTAAATTTCCTCCGCGTTAAATAATGTCGTAATTCTATTGAATTGTATTGACAATTATTTTTGCATCAACGGAAAATCGCATTAGTTAACTTATGTGACTAGATCGTTAGATTCGACATCCAATTAAGGAATTGGTATCGAATTTAATAGATCGACACTTTGCTTAAATTAAAGGACTTGATTCCCTCGACTTCTCCGACATCGAAATAAATCCCTAAGGGTTGTGATGTCGGATCCGTGTCAACGGGTTTCGACCCTTATTGAAATACGATGTTTGCTTTTCGAGAAATCGATGTGAATATGCGAATGACAATAATGATACAGACGATATGAAAAATTATTGTTGAAGTTAACCTATCTCAATAATCAAGTAATTGGGATATCGGAACAAGCGACCGTCAACGCTGTGTGCAATACACTTGTATGTTCGTGTTTCCTTATTCCGATATCACTTCATACTCGACACAAATTGATAGGTATTTTAATGTTTTGATACTAGTATTATACTATCGATATTAATGATGCGATAATACCAATAAACGGAATAAATAAAAAAAACGACCCATATGAAGTAGACACGACGCGAGAAAAAGGAAGAGAAGGGAAGAAACGGGGTTTTGACACCCTCAACCTACATGTTCTTGTCTCGGTGCGGACTCGTAACCGTGGCTATAACACAAGAGTCTTCGAGGTTTATGGAGGTTAAGTTATGGTGGCTCGGGTTTGTTGATTCCTAAACTAGGTGTAGGGTTTTTGATAGTGTATTGCTTAAGGTGTATTAGGGTTGTAAAAGGTATGAATTAGGGTTGAATGTGAGGTCCCAAAGATGTGTGTCCAAAGTTGTGAAAAGTTGGTGCATGGGGGTTGCTTATATAGGAAAAGCTAGGGCTCCGGTTTAGGGTTACTCGACCGAGTAAAGGGTTAACTCGGTCGAGTGGCCCGTTACGCCAGCCGCCGGGCTTGAAAAAGGGCCCACTCGATCGAGTGGGTGAAGCACTCGATCGAGTGGCCCAGCTGGGTCGCGCGGGTCACTCGCTTTGGACCGTGACCATGGATATTTGATTAGTTTGAGTTTGAATTGGGCTTTTGATGTTTGAGGGGTTGTTTGGTATGTCTCGGAAATGACTTTGACCGGGATTGACCCAATCGTGACGAGTCGGTTTTAATTCCGGTGTCGGGTTCGGCCCAAATTAGCCTTGTTTGATTGGAAACGACCCGCTGGGCCTGGATTTGAGGTTGATTTTGTGAGATTTGTACTCTGTAAGTGTGTTAGCCAGCGATTAATGGATTTGAGCCCGTATCCGAGCGCATAGAAGCATGTTAGCGTCCGATCATCATCGGGTGTTTTTTTGAGAAACTACCATAGACACCTGGCAGTCAAAATGCGGGTGTCTACAGAGCCCCCACTCTGACTGAGGCTTGGACAGGGCGAAAGTCAGAGTATCCACCAGGCCAATCGAGGATTGCAACCTGGCAGACTTCCGGCTGGGTCGTTTATAGTCCATTAGACTTGCGTGAAGGGCTCGCCAGCCGCAAGCTAGAAGTCATACCTGAGCTGATAACTCCGTGGGGAATTGGACTTGTCGCGTAAGTCCTGGGTGCGCATGTATGTAGACTCATCCCTTGAAATGCCGTCTTTGGCTTCCGCTGGGGAATTATCGTTGGTTGCACATCCCTATTTGAGTCGTGCCTGTACGAGTTACATAAAATGCATGCAACACATAGGTAGTAAAATGACTCGCGCTGGGGAGAAACGATTTTTTTGAAATTTTGAAAATTTTGAAATTTTGAAACTTGAAATCTTGAGATTTTTGAATTTTGGAAACCTTGATATTTTCACTCCTAACAAAGATTAGGAAAGTTCGGGATGGAGATTTCCGTACTAGTATTGAGACTAGGATTGTGGTTTGATTCCTATTGAGATTAGGAAATTTTCCTAAATAGTTTGCAAGGCTAATGCTATATATAGCCCCTTCTTGCTCTTGATTTTCTTCACAAGTCACAAAACAAACCCTTCTTAAGAGAAAGTCTCTCTAATTCTCTTGAGATAGTCTCTTCATCTTCTTTAAGAAGTTTTAGCCATGGGGATCGATAGGTTGAGTGTGATGTTGCAGGAGTGGTCCCGTCGCTTTAGGGACGCAGATAGGGTGGCTTTGAATCAGACGGGGATAACCCAATTGTACCCGTTCCGTCAGATGGTGGTTGACCGCTACTTTCTGGATGCTTGCTTGGCTTATTGGGATGACATATATCATGTCTTTGCTTTCCCTCGGGGCGAAGTCTGCCCTTTACCTGAGGAGATTGCAGCTATAGGGGAATGGAACCCGATACTCCGTCCCGCTGTCCCATATTCGATCTATGACCCGAGGAGGAAGTTGAGAGAATTTCTAGGGCTCTCTCACAACGAGGTGTCCCGCATGATGGATGGTGATAAAATTTCTCTGATCGACTTGGCTGAGAAATTTATGAACTCTTTCGATGTCCGGGTTAGACCGGCTTACAGCCGTAGGGCTTTCTCTTTTTGCATGCTCCATGTATATGCTTTCGAGGGTCATATGGACTTGTTATCCTGTATGGGAAGTACCCGTCTTCTGACCGTAGTGGATCTGATGGAGACTGAGCACAGCCCGACTTGGTTGATCACGGGCGAGATTATCCAAGGATTGGACGATCGCAAAAGGGACTCATCCATTCGTCTTACCGGGAGCACCCGTTTGTTGCAAGTATGTCACTTGACTTCTTAATTCAATTTATTTGATTTTTTTTTTTGCGAAATTATTTTTTTACTGCAGGTGGTACTCGATCGAGTCACCCAGGCACTCGGTCGAGTACCCTCAATGGAACTCTCTGTCTTCGGAGGTGCCACTCGATCGAGTCACCCTGGCACTCGATCGAGTGCCCTCGTAAAGAGTCTCCTGTTTGCGTTCAGGGGTACCACTCGATCGAGTGTCCCAAGCACTCGATCGAGTGTCCCAAGCACTCGATCGAGTGGCCTTTAGGCGAACGCCTATTTTGCCCTGGAATCTCATGCTTTTGTTTCTTTTTGCAGATTTGGCTGTATGAGAGACTATCAGTGATAGATCCTCCACTTGATGCGGGCAACTATCGTCATAACCAGGTGATGACGAGGAGGCGGGCCATTGACTTTTCTCGTCAGATTACGCAGAAGTACTGGGACGAGGTTTTGTCGTTTCATGGCGGCCCGTTAATTCGATGGGTAGTTCCATGGTGGCCCATCTACCTTTGGAGTGGCTTGGACCCAAGGGACAGAGCCCGCTATCAGGTGATCCTTTCTTTCAGGCAGATGGTTCATCTCTATCCAGATCGCATACTAAGGCAGTATGGATGGACCCAGCGAATCCCTGAAGTTGAAGCAGTTGTGAGTGACCCCACCCAACTGACTGACGTAATGTGTGACACCTGGATGCAAAGGTGGTACACACGGCATACTTGGCCCGTTGTCAAATCTCACCATTCAATCTGGGTTTCAGATTCTTATACGAAGTGGACCAAAGCAGGAGACGCTAAAGCCCGAGCTGCTTTGAAAGTCGATGAAGCCTTCGACCTGCTGAGAAGGGAGCAAGCCAAAGACAACAGGGGGTTCTTTGATGAAGGAGACACTCCAGCTACCCTAGTCCGTCTAATGTCTGGTCACAAGAAGAAGACTAAGACTCAAGCTGAAGGGTCTAGTGCTAAAGGTGCTTGGGGGAAGGTGAGCCCCCAGATGGACTTGGAAAAGAGACTGGGCCCAAGACTACCCGTGCAGGACCGACTTGGCCCACGGGATAGACTGCCTGAGCACGTGCGGGCCCGACTTGGGCCGAAGACCGTGATTGAAGACCCGTCGTCAAAGAAACGGGCCCGGGCTAAGGAGGTTTCACTCGTGATTCGGGAACGCTCACCACCACCCCGAAGACCTCAGGCTCCACGCGACCCGAAGGACAAGGGGAAGGGGAAGATGCCCGGATACTAGTCTCCTTATTTTATTATTTGAATATTATTATTATTATTATTTTTTAGTGGTGTGGTTCTTTTTTTGTATGCCGTTTTGGCGTTTTTTTTTTTTTTTTGTAATCCCGAGTTTATCAAGATATTAATAAAGGACATATTATTGAACACCGATCCCGTCTTTCGTTTGTTGCAGCGGTTGTACCCTTTTGAGGGGTTGCCTACGTATCCACAAATAGCGGAATCAAACCAAACGTAGTTCAAAATTTGATTTGATTGATTTTTGCAATTTTCGAAATACATCAGGATTATTAATTCAAGATGTGTGACAGTAGAATAATTAATTCTAGCTTATTGACTTGTCTATAATTTTGGAAAATTTATAAAAAGACAAATTTTTATAAATTTTTGCAAATGACATTGAGATGGGGTTTAGGGATAGTAGCGCTTCAGCTGGTCCAAGTTGGTTGGGTTGACAAATTCGTTCCCGTCCAAATCTGTCAGCATCACCGCTCCTCCTGATAGGACCTTCTTGACTAAGTATGGCCCAGCCCAGTTGGGTTTGAATTTACCCCTTGGGTCAACCGGTAGTAAGGCACCAACCGATTTTAGGACCAGATCCCCTTCCTTGATGTCCCTGGGCCTAACCCGTTTGTTAAAAGCCCGTTGGATCCTTTTTTGATATATTTGAATGTTGTTGAGAGCCCGGGATCGCCGTTCGTCTAAAAGGACTAGCGAATCGTATCGGGCTTGGACCCAATCTGCCTCAGGTACTTGGCTTTCAAGTAGGATCCTAAGGGATGGCACCTCTAGCTCGACTGGTTGGACCGCTTCCATTCCGTATGTCAAGTAATACGGGGTTGCCCCGGTCGCGGTGCGGATTGAGGTTCGATATCCCCATAGGGCAAAAGGTATTTTGTCGGGCTAGTCCCGGTAATTTTCAGCCATCTTTTTAAGTATGGTGACAATTGTTTTATTGGCCGCTTCTACCGCTCCATTTGTTTGAGGCCGGTAAGGCGAAGATGTATGCCTTTGAATTTAGTATTTTGCCAGCAATGCGGCAGTTTCAGCTTGAAAGTGGGTCCCGTGATCGCTGATGAACTCGTGAGGGATCCCATATCGGCATATTATTTTATTTTGGATAAATTTGGCCACGTGCTTGGCGTTCAAGACACGGTATGACTCGGCTTCGACCCATTTGGTGAAGTAGTCGATGGCCACCAAGATGAAGCAATGACCTCCCGTCCCGGAAGGATGCACCTTTCCAATTATGTCAATACCCCATGTCGAAAACGGCCATGGTGATGTCATGGTATATAATAGGGAAGATGGCGTGTGCTGTACATTGGCGAAGATCTGACAGTTGTGGCAGTGTTTGACATACAACTGACAGTCTGTTTCCATGGTGTTCCAATAGTACCCGGGCCTCATGATTTTTCGGGCTAGCATATGGGCGTTCATATGCGGGCCGTTTTCACCATCATGGACCTCGGCCATGACCTTTTCGGCCTGTATTTTGTCGATGCATAGGAGTAAAGCCCTCTGTGCCGTCTTTTTGTACAATTGCCCGTCATCAGTTCGAACAAATTGGGTTGCTAATCTTCGTAGGGCCTTTTTGGCCCGATTTTCAGCTTTCGGGGGGTACTCTCCCGTTGTCAGGTAGGTTAGGACAGCTTTATACCAAGGCTCCGGGTCAGTTATCTCGATATCCTGAATGGCGTGGATGTAGGCTGGCTCGGACCGTCTTTCGACACAGATTGGCATGCTGGTCAGGTGATCCGGGATGTTCAGTAAAGATGCTAATTTGGAAAGTGCATATGCGAACTAATTCTCTTCCCGGGGCAGATAAATGTATTCTACCTTTTGAAATTGTTTCTCCAGAACCCTTACCCGTGCTTGGTAAGCCACGAGATTGGCGTTCCGAGTTTTCCATTTTTGGAGTGCTTGATTGATGACTAATGATGAATCACCGTGGACCCGGAGGTTTGTTACCCCTAAATCAGCGGCGGCTTGCAACCCGTGAATGCATGCTTCGTATTCGGCTGCGTTGTTGGTTACGTCGAAGTCCAACTTGATGGATAAGGGAGTGTGTTCCCCTCGGGGTGAAATTAACAGGATTCCGACCCCAAACCCTCGGAAGTTGGATGCCCCATCGAAATATAAATCCCACACTTCCGTATCGGTATGGAATATGTCTTCATCAGGAAAGGCCCATGTATCGGTGTGGCCTTCTTCGGATATTGGGCCGTCAGCGAGGAACTCGGCAACTACCCGGCCTTTGATGGCTTTTAATGGTACAAATTTGAGGTCGAACTCGGATAACATTAAAGTCCACCTTGACATCCTGCCATTGAGGATGGGCTTCTCGAATAAGTACTTGATAGGATCCATTTTGGACAACACATATACCTTGTGACTGAGCATGTAATGTCGGAGCTTTTTAGTGGCCCAAACCAATGCTAGGCACGTCTTTTCGAGCATTGTATATTTGCACTCATATTCGAGGAACTTTTTACTGATGTAGTAAATAGCCCGTTCTTCTGAATCAACTGTCTAGGCCAGCATAGCCCCCATGGCCGTCTCCGTCGTCGTCAGGTATAACGACAAAGGCAGACCGTGTTGAGGTGGCATTAGTACTGGCGGAGCAGACAGAATCTCCTTGATTTTATCGAAGGCCGCTTGACATTTGTCGTCCCACAGCACCCGTTCTCCGATTTTTAGCTTTTTGAAGATGGGTTCGCATACCATGGTTAACTTCGAAATGAAACGGCTGATGTATTGGACTTTTCCGAGAAACCCCCTTATTTCCTTTTCGGTCTTGGGTGGTTGCATCTTGGTGATGGCTTTGATTTTAGCTGGGTCGACCTCGATGCCGCGTTGGCTAACGATATGGCCCAGTAATTTGCCCGACGTTACCCCAAAACTGCATTTTTGTGGGTTCAGTCTCATGTTGTATTTACGTAGCCGGGTGAAGAACTTTCTTAGGGCTGAAATGTGCCCGCTTCGGTCCTTGGATTTGACGATCATGTCGTACACATAGAACTCCACTTCCTTATGCATCATGTCGTGGAGCAAAGTAGTGGCAGTCCGTTGGTAAGTGGCCCCGGCGTTGATAAGCCCAAATGGCATGACGGTGTAACAGTAAGTACCCCAAGGTGTAATGAAGGTGGTCTTACCCATGTCCTCTTCTGCCATTTTAATCTGATTGTACCCGGCATACCCGTCCATGAACGATAGAAGGGCATGATCGGCCGTATTATCCACCAGTATGTCGATGTGTGGTAACGGAAAATCGTCTTTTGGGCTTGCCTTGTTAAGATCCCGGAAGTCCACGCAAACCCGCACCTTGCCGTCCTTCTTGGGTACTGGCACGATGTTTGCAACCCAGTCTGGATATTCAGACACTTGTATAAAGCCTGTTTTAAATTGTTTATCGACCTCTTCCTTGACTTTAAGAGACCACTCGGGCTTCATTCTTCTGAGTTTTTGCTTTACCGGCTTGCACCCCTCTTTGATGGGTATTCGGTGATCGGCTATTTCCCGGTCTATACCCGGCATGTCCTTGTAGGACCATGCAAAGACATCTTTGAATTCATGGAGGAGGTCTGTGAATTGTTTTCTCTCCTCTGGATCTAAAGATAGGCCCAACTTAAGCATCTGGGGCTCTAAAGTGGTTCCCACATTGATGGACTTGGTTTCTTCGATTACCGGATCTCGGGATTCCCTTTGCTCGAGCTGCTCGACCAGATGTTGGGGTAGGGGTACCTGTTCATCGGGTTTCTCAATGTCATTGCATATAAAATTTTTGAAATTGAGAAAATTTTGGAAATAAGACAAGTCGTAAGCAGAACGGTGTTCGTTATTATTATTGATGGTAAATTTTGAAAATAGCTCGAATAGAGCTGCCATCTGATCATTGGTCAGTGGCGGTATAGGGAGAGGTCTTGGGACAGGCCCCGAGACCTCAGTGGATAAAGGAAGAGGGGTTACAGACTCGACTTTAGCACCAGACCCTCTAGACTCGGACTCAGACTCCGACTCTGACTCTGACTCTGACTCGGTATCCGGCATGTCTCCCTCGCCGGTGGTCAGCTTGTAGACCCGTCCTTGACCGTCGGTCCATTTTACGGTCTTCCTGCAAGCCCTTGTTTCGGTGTTGGCGCCGACCTCGGTGATTAGCTTGGTTGGGTCGAACCGATCGCTGCGAAGGATCAGGTTGACCAAGTCGTTCTTTGGAGCGGGGACGGCTTTGTCTTCTCCGAATAAGAGCCCCAGCACGGGCTCAGAGTTGTTTTCGCCCTCCTTTGATTCGGCCTGGACGATGGTGAATATATCATCAGGGATGAAATTGCATTCCCGAGCCTTTTTGGTCTCGGGATATGTGATGGTGGGTTGGTAGAGGCCCACTTGGACGGCTCCGAAGACTGGAGTGACGAAGTAATCCGTTAGCTTCAGGCTATAAGGGCTTATGTAAGTACCCTTGATAATGTCGATGGCCTTGTGAATACCGGCCCGAACCACGTTTTCCGGGGTTATAACATACCCCAATCATTTAGGACCTCGATGATCTTCCCAGCTGGAAGATATGGCCTTGAGGTTATTCCGGGTAGGTAACCCAGATTTTGTAGCATCGTGTCGATGCTAGTTGTGAAGTAGGGCCTAAAGAGATATTCTTCTTCGATCATGCCCACGAAATCAAATCCTCGCGGGTCGGCCCGGCCCGTAGCGTTGCAGCTTGCTACGGTAATTGGGGTCGCCTCCAGCGTGACGACACCGTCTTTGAGGGGCATCTTGACTTTTCGATGGAGGGTAGATGACACGGCCTTGACTGCGTGGATCCAAGGCCTTCCCAGCAAGAGATTGAATGACGAGGTGACATCTATCACCTGAAACTCCAATTCCTTTTCGATTGGGCCTGTTATGATCTTCAATTTCACGGCCCCGGCGACAGGTTTTGGGCTTCCGTCGAAAGCCTGGATAGTCTGTGCCGTTGGAAGGTAATCGGCATCGGTGATGCCGAGTGCTTTTGCGGTCCTTAGAGGAAGGACATCCACGGCTGATCCATCGTCGATAAGGGTCATCGGGAGATATTTACCTTTGCAGATGACCGTGATGTATTGGGCCAGATTGTGATTGGGCCCAAATGGTGGCAGATCAGCTTCGGAGAAGGTTATGAGTGGGCCTTCTTCTTTGGATTTTCCCTTAAGGTAGGGCATGATGGTGGCTACCATTTCAGCGGGGGTAGCCTCTGAATCAACCTTGATTTCATCGAGAGCCTTAGTCAGTGCTTCCCGATGAGCTTGTGAGCTAACCAATAGTTGCCATATGGTTAGATCGGCTCGGACCCTCTTCATTTGTTGGACCAGAGCCGTATCTGGGCTTGGTTCTTCGAGGGTAGGCTCCGTCCTAGCGGGTTCAGTGACGGATATAGGAATGGAACGCCCCGCTGCGGCGAGATGATTGGTGGCTAAGGCCTTGGACTTAGCCTGTCGGACCTCTTCGAGGGTGATGGGGACAGCTTCCCCTTTGGTTAAGTATACATCATCCTCGTCGTCGAACCAT
Organism: Agrostemma githago; assembly: GCA_958450325.1. Lineage (NCBI taxonomy): Eukaryota > Viridiplantae > Streptophyta > Magnoliopsida > Caryophyllales > Caryophyllaceae > Agrostemma > Agrostemma githago. Next base: position 41,777,634 of record OY288247.1, on the reverse strand, counting down.
ATCCCGTTGACTTGTGGGATATAAGGAGAGATGAGGTGAGAACAGTCAATTACCTCACCGGTGAAGATAGCTTGAGCGCTGAATGGATTTTCTTTGTTGCTCGGCTTGTCTCCGGGCAACGGGATTTTCCCGCTCTCGATAAGGTCCTGGATCAGGTGTTTTAACCTCCAACATTTTTGAGTATCATGCCCGTTACCCCGGTGATACTGACAATAGGCCTGGGCATTGTAAGTTTTGGGCCTCTTTTCCACTGGAGGTTCCGCAGTTGGGCCTATCGGTTGGATTAGGCCCTTTGAGGATAGCCTTTGTAAGGCATAAGTATAGGTAGTCCCTATATCTGTGAATACCCGATTTGGTGTATTCTTTTTAGATGAGGTGTCGAGCAGGTTTACCTCGTCGAAGATGCTGCGAGTTGCAGCTGCGGGTGTGGGCTTGATTGTAGATGAACTCGCCCCTTGATAGCCTTTGGTAGAGGCCTTAGTCAGGCTCTCTAGTCTCAGGTCATCCTCGATTCTCGTGCCCATTTCAGTAAGGACAACAAAGTTTGGGATGATAGCATACCGGAGGTGGACCCGATAGGATGGGAGTAGATTTTTGACGAAGGCTTCCACTAGGGCCTTCTCGCCGGGCTTGTCGACCAGCTTCACACCTTCAGCCCTCCACCTTTGCAGATATTTTGTGAACCCTTCTTTGGGCTCTTGGGCCATTACCTCCAGAGTACGCATTGTAGTCTGGATTTCAGTGTTATCGGCGTAGTTCCGAGCAAATTCGGTCGCCACATCATCCCAAGTCTTGTATTTCTTGGGGTCGAGCCTGTAAAACCAGGCCCTGGGATGCTTCTCCAAAGAGGAAGGGAATAGGTGCTTGAACATGGTGGACTTTACTCCTTTGACTGCCATGAAGTCCTTGAAAGCCCGGATATGATGGACCGGATCTTCGGTACCCTCAAACATAGGAAGTCCCGTTAAGTTGAGGTTGGCCGGTAGCTCGTCATTCAAAGGTGAATAAATGCGAGCATTTTCAGAGTGGATTGAGTTGCTTGTTGACAAGTGGACTTGCTCCTCGAGCCTGCGAACAACACTGACCAATTCGGCTATGGGCCCAACGGAATCACCTCCTTCAACTGGGACCGTCTTCTCTACGGTGCTCAGGCGGGTGTCCAAAGTTGCCTGGTTAGCGAGGATGGAGGTCAGTTGAGTCTCAATCTTGGCTAAGGCGTTTTTTAGTTCGTCCATCTTGCGTTGATGTCGGGTTGGGGCACCGCGTAATCAGAAACTAGCCCAGAAATCCCGGAATAGAAAGTACATCCCGAACGAGACTAAAAGGGAAATGACTCCAGGAAGACACCTAGACGGGTGACTTGTGAAGTGTGGGCCTTCCTTAGGATTCGGCAAGTGGGCCTAGTCCTGTTCGAAGGAAGGTTCACGTGGGACATCCCCAGACTTTTGACTCGATTGTGTTGACGGGCCCTCCTTTGTAAGAGTATGTCCTGCTTAGGTGGGCCTTGCCTTAGTCTAATAAGGCGGACGGGGATAGGGAAGAAACTCGTGATGTAAGATCGACAAAGTTTCGACGCTAGAAGACCTTGACAACTTAAGACTCGACCCGACACTGCTAAATACGGGAAGTTCTAGAAGTGGAAGGTTTTGAAAATTGATTGATTTTTGAATAAGGACCGAGTGGACTCGGTGAATGGCCCAAATTTCCGAAAAAGAGGACGAAAAGTCATTGGGCCATGAGTTATGAAAGTTCGAGTTTTGATTTGGGCAGCATACCGGCTAGAAAATAGGTTATTTTGAGTAAAATCATAAGTCCTAAATTCGGTATGTCCCGGGTTTTGAAAATTGAATATCTTGAAAAAGATGATGTAATTTTTGAAAAGTTGATATTTTTGAAAACGACTCGGAAACCAAGTAGCACATAGTCACACAAGCATTATAACGACGTTATGTATGCTCTACACTAAGTCTCGGTCGGTCTGAAAGGGTCTATACCAGTGTACATAGTCTAGACGTTGATCGGGACGGACTCTCTAAGTCGAATTGAGCTTAGAACATGCCGCGAAACCCACTCGAATCGACTATGGACACCTTTCGACATATCCATGTTGGAGTACATCAATGGTATAGTGGGACGTCGGTCACCAGTACCGGCCCGGGAAAATATGCGTTATGCATGAACCGTAAAACTAACACGCGCATCGTATTTGTCAAACGATTTCTATTCGAGTCTCACCCTAGGGATGCCGATGGTAAGTCACGCATCAGTTAATCCCCAGCGGAGTCGCCAAATTGTGGACATGACATAGGTCCACCCCGACGCGGCCACGCGCGGGTTTGGGTAGGCGAATGAATCTCCATATGAGAATGGATCGAATTGAAATTTAGGTCTATGTGGAGTCGCCACCGAATTTTGTGGTTATTCGGAACCATTCGAGCCCACTCTATGTCGTAGTGGTCCGTATACAAAATACGGCCCATTTCCGATGTCAGAGTCTATTGGGCTCGTCCCTTTGCATTTGATACCAATACCGACATTATCGGATATTGTGTATTGAATGACTCTCGTGCGCCAACGGTTTCGGGCATCCGGAAACCGAGGTTCTGAGTAAGGGGTGAGGGTACGTGTTGGGAAGCCCACAAAGGACACCCAACCCCGCCCGCACATTAGCGGCCTCTACTAAGAATTCGAGTGACTTACAATACGCGCGCTAGTTAAACGGGAAAATGCTTATGCAAACATTGTTTTCCTAGGCATGTGAATTGAATTGAAAGGGTTTCTAAGTCAATTTAATGCAACTAAAATTAACGTCAAAGTTGTATTTTAGCATGCGGGTTCATTTAGTACAATAAACGAACAAGAATTAAATTGACAAAAGAAACAAACGGTTAGTAACGGTAAATCGATATTAACGGTTTGTGCAAATAACGAATTGAATTGAATGATGGACGAGATGATGCATGGTTTGAAAAGATAGCATACACGTGATGAATTAAGCACGTGTTGACCTAAGTCGTAAAATACTATCGGGTTTAGAGAAGAGAAGATGTACGACCCGTGTTTTGGTCGTTATGAGGCCACTCGATCGGGTAGTCGATATACTCGATCGAGTAGGCCCTGAAAAGACGTTTCTGCTTCGTGGTACAGACCGTACTCGGCCGAGTTATGGACCAACTCGGTCGAGTACATGGCCACTCGACCGAGTCACTGTGATACTCGATCGAGTAGGTGTCGTGATAGACATTCTGATTCGGTTTTGAGGTGCCACTCGACCGAGTGGGCTAGGCACTCGGTCGAGTGCCCCCTGTACGAATTGTAATTCGTTTGCAAGTTGAATATTGATTTTGAAATTGCTTTTTGATTTTTGATGACTTGACGAATTGGGCATAAATATAGCGGAATTTATACTCAATTCGGGACTTGAATACTCGTCGTATCCCACACTCGATTACCGAATCGACATGGAATACCTAGAGTGAAAATAATGGAAGATTAATTTAAGTCGACCTAAATTAACTACCGCGATATGGTAAATTTCCTCCGCGTTAAATAATGTCATAATTCTATTGAATTGTATTGACAATTATTTTTGCATCAACGGAAAATCGCATTAGTTAACTTATGTGACTAGATCGTTAGATTCGACATCCAATTAAGGAATTGGTATCGAATTTAATAGATCGACACTTTGCTTAAATTAAAGGACTTGATTCCCTCGACTTCTCCGACATCGAAATAAATCCCTAAGGGTTGTGATGTCGGATCCGTGTCAACGGGTTTCGACCCTTATTGAAATACGATGTTTGCTTTTCGAGAAATCGATGTGAATATGCGAATGACAATAATGATACAGACGATATGAAAAATTATTGTTGAAGTTAACCTATCTCAATAATCAAGTAATTGGGATATCGGAACAAGCGATCGTCAACGCTGTGTGCAATACACTTGTATGTTCGTGTTTCCTTATTCCGATATCACTTCATACTCGACACAAATTGATAGGTATTTTAATGTTTTGATACTAGTATTATACTATCGATATTAATGATGCGATAATACCAATAAACGGAATAAATAAAAAAACGACCCATAGGAAGTAGACACGACGCGAGAAAAAGGAAGAGAAGGGAAGAAACGGGGTTTTGACACCCTCAACCTACATGTTCTTGTCTCGGTGCGGACTCGTAACCGAGGCTATAACACAAGAGTCTTCGAGGTTTATGGAGGTTAAGTTATGGTGGCTCGGGCTTGTTGATTCCTAAACTAGGTTTAGGGTTTTTGCTAGTGTATTACTTAAGGTGTATTAGGGTTGTAAAATGTGTGAATTAGGTTTGAATGTGAGGTCCCAAAGATGTGTGTCCAAAGTTGTGAAAAGTTGGTGCATGGGGGTTGCTTGTATAGGAAAAGCTAGGGCTTCGGTTTAGGGTTACTCGACCGAGTAAAGGGTTAACTCGGTCGAGTGGCCCGTTACGCCAGCCGTCGGGCTTGAAAAAGGGCCCACTCGATCGAGTGGGTGAAGCACTCGATCGAGTGGCCTAGCTGGGTCGCGCGGGTCACTCGCTTTGGACCGTGACCATGGATATTTGATGAGTTTGAGTTTGAATTGGGCTTTTGATGTTTGAGGGGTTGTTTGGTATGTCTCGGAAATGACTTTGACCGGGATTGACCCAATCGTGACGAGTCGGTTTTAATTCCGGTGTCGGGTTCGGCCCAAATTAGCCTTGTTTGATTGGAAACGGCCCGCTGGGCCTGGATTTGAGGTTGATTTTGTGAGATTTGTACTCTGTAAGTGTGTTAGCCAGCGATTAATGGATTTGAGCCCGTATCCGAGCGTATAGAAGCATGTTAGCGTCCGATCATCATCGGGTGTTTTTTTGGGAAACTACCATAGACACCTGGCAGTCAAAATGCGGGTGTCTACACTTGCTACCAAAAATATGATGCCCCACCCCTTGGGCATCATCAAGATTTTCAAGGAGCTTTACAAGACCCCAATGATCACCAATTGCCCGACATGGAGGTGTTTCAATCGCTTCTTCAAATGCAAAAGAGCAACCAAGAAATGGCCGTTCAAATTCAAAAACAACAAGATGAACTCATGGCCCAATTTCGAAGGGAAAACGGGGCGAGGGATGCTCGATTAAATGCAATATCAGTTCAAACCGTAATGTTTTTATCCCGAACATCACAATTAGATGAAGGGTGCCCACTTGAGAAAGAGGAGCCACCTAACCATGAAGCCGCCGATGTAGTTCCCTTTGGAGGAGAGATTTGCTTTGAAGAACCTCAATCGTCTACCCAAAAAGTGACGAATGAGGATATGACCCTTGGGGAAGACAACATTGGTGAGGAATTGGAGGAAGTTAGTGAGTTAGATGGGTTGGTAGAATTTGTGAAGTTGTTGGGTGAAATTGATGAGCCCAAGTTGCCCATGGCCGAGAATGTGGAAAAACATCAAGAGCCCCTTACTAGTACACCAAGCGATGGTTTGGAAGAGATTGAAACCGCCGGTGGAAGTTTAAATCCTCTCCTTCAAGATGATGTGGTGCCTAGTGATGAAGATGGGGAACCACAACTTGAGGAAAGTGTGGGGGTGTGCAACAAGGAAATGGGGCCAAACCTACTTTTTGTGCCTCCTTTCTTGGAAATGAAGCTTGCTTGTGATTGGAGGCGATGCATAGGGAGGAAGAGGTCGGTGAAGCTCGTAGGATGGATAGACCCCGGAGACGACATGAATGATGACTTTGGGTCTTGGGATTCCTACTTCTTGCCTCCACCTTGGAGGCTGTGGAGGTTGGCTAGGCTCGAGCGCTTCTTGGGCCTTCATTATGATGTCGGTAGCGCGTTCGACTTGCTCCTCCATGCCCTTTAGGGTTACAGTTGAAGAAGAGTCCACCATCCTAGGTTTGACGGAGTTCCTAAAGAACCGTCATGTTGTATATTCCCCCTTCCTCTTCTTTAGAGTATTTGTGCTTGTATTTGTGTGTTTTATCTCTTGATTTTGATAGTTTTGTGATATTCTTGTAATATTGGATTGTTGATGAGCGTTGTGAGGGAGAGAATTTGATGTTTTGTTTGAGTTTATTGTGATAGGTGAAGTGAAAGTGACTCCTAGAAAGGAGTGGTTAGTGATAGAGCTTGGATCGTGAGTAAGGAAGTCGGTTCTTGGGGTCATGGGAGTAACGAAGACCCTTCCCGACCGGGAAGGGTGTGTCATCCCGACCGGGATGGGGCCGTCCCGATTGGGATGAGGGTGCCAAAAATCGAGTCCACTGGAGTGCCATCCCGACCGGGATGGGATCTTCCCGATCGGGACGGGTGTGTCATCCCGACCGGGATCATCCATCCCGACCGGGATGGTCCCCTACTCCTTTTTGGTGCCTCTTCTTCGACATTCAAGCCCACCCAACCATTATATACCCCCACCCAACCTCCCTACCTTCCTTGCTCATATCATACCACCCACATACTTCATTTTCATATCCTCACTTCATCTTCTATCTACTTTAGACCGGTATACACACCAATTTCCACCCCCTCACACCATTATAAACCCACTACCTTAGCCATCCGGTTTTCTCAAGCTTGAAGAAGGATGACAATGACGACAACAAGCAAGTGCCTATATTGATCATTGAGACGATGGAGCGAGTGAGTTGCTAACCGGTCGGTATGGCAACTATCCTTTCTTTTCCGTTTTTTTATTGCTTGTTTTCCCCTTGTTTATCCCCTTCCCCTTTGTCATGGTGGCCTTCGAGGCCTTGGTATATGGTTGCTCCCGACTCTCGATGATGTGACTACACCGAGAGTCATTTCAAAATCAAAATTTACAGGTTTTTCACCCTTTTAGGAATTAGTCGGATTTGGGCGGAATCCGGGCTAGGTGACTTGATTACACCTAGTCCCCCCCTCCCATTTCCTTTTATTCTTTCTTTTTATTTCTCCCCCTCTCCATATCTTTTCTTGTCTCTGCCCATGGTGACTTGACTACACCCCGGCCGGACACTTTCTACCCTTTTCTCCACCTTTTGATTTTTAGCTTTGTTTTCGTAGTTTCTTTTCTTTTGTGCTCCCATGCACTACGGTCGAGCATGAGGACATTGCTCGGCTTAAGTGTGGGGGAGCGATATTCTATCGTAGTTAGTTTTATTTTCGTAGTTTTTCGAAAAATCTTTAAAAATCCTAAAAATTTGAATTTTTTTCACAAAAATCAAAAAGATTTTCTTTTGTGTGTTTTCCTTTTATGTCGTTGTATCGTATATTTGTTTCGTTGTGTGTGTTTTGCCTCCCTTGTCCTTATAGATTGCTTGAATCACCGTTAGTTTTTGAAAGCTTTCAAGACATCCGGTAACATCTTCTATCCCTTTCCCTCTTTATTTCTTGTGAAGTTTGGAGAAGGTTTGTGATGTGGTGTGCTCCGGTGGAACTTTGTAATGCTTGTGGTTGATTTGGTGGCTTGTTTGGAAGTTCGGGGTGGTGTTTGTGTTGTTTGTTTGTTTTTTTTGTTTGTTTTTGTTTTGTTGCTTTTGCTTCTTTTTCTTTCGTTCTTTGTCGTGTCTTTGTTTTGTGTGTGTATTTGTGTCTTGTGTGTAAAATGGTTTTCGAAAACCCAGTTTAGAGGCTAGTGTGCGAGTGTTTACTTTCCCTTCCTAGTGGTATAAATCGAGTTTTGGACTTTAGCCTAGTAGATTGACCCTAAATCAATGATTACGTTGGTTTCTTACCTTGAGTCCACCTTGCTTACTAGGGATTTACTACAGGATTTGCACCTTTGACCATTATGACCACCCACGGTGTGAAAAGGCCTTGGTTGCCGAGTCCCATCCCTTAGGTGACCATGTTTAGGATTGCTTGATTAGTCCAAGTTCTCCACTTTTTGTGGGTTTGAAGGGAAGGACGCTCCCCGACTCTCCCATTTACCTACCTCCTACACATATCCACACAATAAATTGCAATTTGTTGAGTTCTCCCTTTCTTGTCACACAAAGAAATGTCATAAAGCCAAATCGAGCCAAAAAGGGCAAAGAAAGAAAAAGAAAAGAAATGAAAGAAAGAAAAGAAAGAAGAAAAAGAAAAGGCACAAAAGCCAAAAAGGAAATAGAAAAGAAGAAAAAGAAATGGCATGGCAAAACAAAGCAAAAATGCAAAAGAAGAAGAAAATGCCAAAAGAAAATCATCTCACAAAAATAGAAACTTCACACCTCACAAAATAAGCCTTTTACCGACTATTACCTTGAAGAGCCTACCAAAGGACCGAGTCCCTAGGAAGGATGATAGTGGTAATGGTCGGTCTTCCCTCATTTTGCATATTTCCACCTTTTTACTTGGACTAGTTAGGCGGTTTCGGACATGGGACGACCCTCTTGGCTCATTGCTAAAGGGGGTGGGGTCTCACTTACCTACAGTGTCGACTAACACTGTGGTTCATTCTTTTTCCATCCCGCCGATCGTTCCGTGGTACGTTCTTAGAAGGTTAGGAGGAACCGAGGTAAGTTACCAACGTTTTTATTGCTTTGTCGTCATACTATTAGGGTTTTGTCCATTTCAGTTTGTATTGCTAGCATGGGAACGTTGTCACTTACCTTGAGTCCTAAACCGGCGCTTCTTTCACCGCTTTTTAGAGGGAAGCGGTAATTCATTTCTTTTGGGTGCAACCTTTTGTGAGTTTGTTTGTGTGCTTGTTTGTTTATGCGTTTTTGTGTCCGGTTGCATCCACTGTTTTGTCGCAAGACCCCACTTGCCTTGCGGAGAGCACTTGTCCTCTAGGTGTTCTCGCGTGAGTTGAAAGGGCGTTGGGTGCGCTAATACCCACTCGGCTAGTTTAGTAGTTAGTTTGTGCTTACTCGAGGGCGAGTAAGGGTTAAGTGTGGGGGAGTTGATAAGTGTAGTTTGTAGTGCCTATTTCGTAGTGTTTTGGTCCCATTTCCTTGTGGAATCGCTCCTTGGGAGCGATTTATGGGCTACTTATGCTTCCTCTAGTTCGTTTCAGGTTCGCGAGACCATTCGTGAAGAGTTGGAGCGATTCCGACTCAATACATACACTTTTCGGAGCCAACGAAGTGGAGGAACGATCACTCGATGCCTTGGATTCGACCCCGGGAACTTGGGACCCAATCTCGAGCCTCCGAGACCCGATCTCGAGTCCCGAGAATCGATGAGAAGTCCATGTGAAGCAAGGAGGAACCAAAAAGATCATATTGGAGGCCTACAAGACTCATCCCCGACGGGTATGACCTCATCCCGTCCGGGATGAAGGAGCAAAAAGAGGAGCTGCTATTTTGGGTCCATCCCGACCGGGACCACATCCTCCCGGCCGGGACCGACCCCTTCCCGACCGGGACCATCTCCTCCCGGCCGGGAAGGGCGTGCTGCTGCCGCGCTTCGTTTCCTCTCTTCTCCCTTCCACTTGTAACCCTATATGTACTCTTCCCTTGTTATGTTAAGCTTATGTTCTTCACTTCCCACTAAACCCTAGACCATTTTAGGTTAGATTAGTTTAGATTAGAGTAGATTAGTCGGTAATTAGTCCTTAATCTTAGTTTAGTGCTTGTAATTTGGGAATTCTTCAAGATCTCCACCAAGCTTGACAAACTTGGATGTTTGTTTTGGGTTTTTCTCATTTATGCAAGTTTCCTTCTTCCTTTCATCTTGTTAGTAGGTATAATATTCTTTTCCTTCTTCTTAATCTTGTTCTTTCATTAAAGTTTGAATCTTTGTTGTGTGGATTGCTCTTAGTTCATAGTTATCACTAGTTTTTTTATGTTTGTTTTGATGTTTGTGTTGATTCTTCTTGTTTATGTTAGTTTTTACATTAGATATGTTTGAGTAGTATCTTGCTAGGGTTAGTAAGGTGATTAGGGTGTTAATTGGATGATTAAGGGTTTGTTGGAGTTGTTGGTGGAAGATTTGGGTTTCCTCTTGGTTTGATGCATGGTACATGTTTGTTGAAATGCTTGAATGACTTGTTTGCATATGCTTGTTTTTCTTGCCTTTCTCTTGTGGGTAATAGTTTGCTCGTGGGTTTGGTTCCCTTACTAAGTTGCGAGAGCCCGGTGAGGACGACCCCTAGGTCGGTCTAAGTTGCGAGAGCCCGGATGCGACCTAGGCCCCGATATCACGCTAGTAACCCTGTTTGTCGTTTGTGTCGCCAAGGTGGGTTTTAGGTGGAACCTCTAGGTGAGTCTAAGTTGCAAGAGCCCGGACTATACCTAGATTACCCTACTACCTCCTTCACTCTAGCTCTTCCTCGACCATTCCGTTACCCCTTTGACCCCGACCTAATCCTAGCCCGTTTCCTTAGTTGTTCTCTCCGTTACCGTAGTCATAGCTTTAGCCTTCTCTCCCTTCCCTTTACTCTAGTATAGTTTAGCTCGTTGACTTAGTCTCGTATTTGGGTGACCTTAGTCTAGACGCCTCTTACCGTCCCCGTGGATTCGACCCGACTTACCCTAGCTACCCACTAGGATTAGTTGGTTATTTATTTGATCGGCGGGACCCACGACAAATCCCACCATCAACTAAACCTCTCGCCCTTATCCGAGAAGTGGGTCGATCCTAGGAAGTACCACAACCACAGACGGGCATCCTGCACCAGTGTTGATAAGTGTAGTTTGTAGTGCCTAATTTGTTGTGTTTTGGTCTCTGTTTCCTTGTGGAATCGCTCCTTGGGAGCGGTTCATGGGCTACTTATGCTTCCTCTAATTCGTTTCAGGTTCCCGAGACCATTCATGAAGAGTTGGAGCGATACACTTTTTGGAGCCAACGAAGAGAACGAACGATCACTCGATGCCTTGGATTTGATCCCGAGACCTCGGGACCCGATCCCGAGCCCCTTAGACTCAATCCCGAGACCCGAGAGTCGATGAGAAGCCCATGAGAAGCAAGGAGGGACCTTAAAGATCATATTGGAGGCCTACAAGACCCATCCCCGACGGGAAGGAACTCATCCCGTCCGGGATGAGATGCACAAAAAGCAATGGTTCTGTTTTGGGTCCGTCCCGGGCGGGACCAATCCGTTCCGGTCGGGACCCTTTCGTCCCGGACGGGATGGCTCAGCTGTAGCTGCGTGACTCTTTTGTCTTCCTCCTTCATTCTTGTAACCCTATAACTACTCCTCCCATGTATTGTTTAAGCACCATACTTTACCCTAGATTATTTTAGACCTCTCTTAAGCATTCAAAACCCTAATTAGCCTCTTTTCATCTCTAGTTAATCTTTAGTTAATCCTAGTTTAATCTAAGTAATTAGGCGTGTATTAAGGAGATTCTTGAAGATTATTCCAAGCTTGATAACCTTGGAGTTTTATTTAGGTTTCTTATTAATTCAAGTTCTTATCTTTTTCATCCTATTGTAGTGGGTATAATTTCTCTTCTATTAATCTTTTTTAATCTCTCAAGTTTTAATCTTTACATATTGTTTATTTGTTTTTGTTTGTTCATAATGAATGTTTGGTTGTTTATGTTGATTTCTCTTAGCATTGTTATTGTTAGTTTGATAATGAGTGAGTAGATTCCTTGTGGGGTTAGTAGGGGGATTGAGTATGGATTATGGGTGATTAGGGCTTGAATGTGGGTAAAGGTGATTCATTTGTTGCTAGTCACTTATTGGGCATACTATGTGTTTGTTGTATTGCTTGTATGGGTAGTAGTGGCCAATGCTTCTCATGCTTGTTCTCTCCTTCTCATGGTGTATCCAATTTGTGGTTGAATGTTTGTGTTTTGAGTAGCATCTTGCATGAATGTTTGGGTCTAGTCTTAGACACGAGAGTGCGGACGTTGGCTTTGGCGCGAGAGCGCAAACCAACCTTAGTGACTAAGTGACACCAACACCCTTGATTACCCAATCATCCTACTATGCTTATGAACCCGACCTAACCCTACTCTTTTCCATATTTGAATTCTCTATCTCTTTAGTCTATAATCTTCTCTAGCTTATTTGCTTAGTTAATCTTTAGTTGTTCATTAGTTTTTGTTATAGCCTATTCATCGTTAGTCTTGTTCATACCTCTTCTCCCATCATATTTGGTCAATTATCATTTCTTTGTGTTTGTTTGTGACTTAGCCTTGTTTGTGAGTGGACCTAGTCTAGACATTACAATACCGTCTCCGTGGACACGACCCGACTTACCCTAGATACCGTTAGGATTAGTTGGTTATTTATTGATCGGTAGGACCCGCGGCAAATCCCACCATCAATTTGGCGCCGTTGCCGGGGACGGTTTATGTTTAGACTTAGTTTGCTTATTAGCTAGACTTAGTTACCCTTCTTGTGCTCTTCTTCTATCTCTTGTGCATATTGTGTAATTTTTCTTAGTTTCTTTAGCTTCTTTTTCTCTTTGTCTTGGGAAGTGCTTGTTTATTGTCTTTGCCTAGTGCCCACAAAGCACTAGGTGTTCTCACGTTCGCTCTAGTGTGTAGTGTATGCCTAGGGGGGAGGTGAATTCTTTCTCTTCAATCCAGAGCCGGAAAGACTCTTTAGAGCCTTTCGCCAACGGACGATTGGCCGGGTTAGAATCTCTCAACCAAGTGCTAGCAATACCACCGAAGAACAAGCTCAGGGATCTGACTTTATCGAGCAACCTCAAGGCAATACCGAAGGGATCTTCATAAGTCCTTTTGGTACTTCTCAACCTAGTTCCCCCTCTACTTCTACATCAACACCGTCTACACCGTCCTCTCCCTCATATCCGATAATGCCTAAGTTTTCTTCTCACTCGACGTTTACGGAGGATGTCTTGCCCGGTCCAACCGCTTTACCGGGGGCATATACCGGCAATTTTGTGGTAAAGACTCAATTTATCCAATTGGTCGAGCGAAGTCAATTTAATGGGTTACCAACCAAAGATCCTCATCAACACATGGAAACCTTTTCGGATTATTGCGATGCTATTTCACAACCGGGAATAACCCAAGACCAAATCCGGTGGGTACTATTTCCCTTCTCTTTGATCGGTAAAGCAAAGCAATGGTTCAAAGGGTTAGACAAGGCGACTCTTGGTATTGATACTTGGAAGAAGCTAGCATTGGCTTTTTACCAACAATTCTATCCCCTGGAGAAGACAAATTTATTGAGAGCATCTATCACGGGATTTCCACAACGTGATGAAGAAAGCCTCTATGAAGCTTGGGAAAGATTCAAAGCCTTGATCCGCTCTTGCCCTCACCGTGGTTTATCACAATGGTTCCTTGTTCAACAATTTTGGAACGGGCTATATGAAGACTCAAGGGCCATACTCAATACGGGATCTAATGGAAGGTTTACTGAGGTGGATGATGACCAAAATTGGTCACGAATTGAAGAGATGGCGGTCCACAATTCCCAATACTTAAGACCTAGGAAAGCGAATCGAGGAGGTAGGCACAAGGTCGATGCTATCACACAACTAAGCATTGACCTTGGAGTTCAATTAAAAACTCACATGGAGACCATTGACAAGAAGCTCCAAAGCCACCTCAATCAAGTTCAAAGCACTAGTTCCTCCAACCAACACTCGATTTATGAAGTAAATGCTTTGGGAGTTGTGCCTCATACACCTTATTATGGGATGTGCGATACTTGTGGGATAGTTGGACATGAGCCTATACATTGTCGGGGAAGTATTGAGAAAATGAACGCCTTTCAAGCGTTCAAGCAAGGTGCCCCTTATCCTAATATGTACCAAGCTTCCCATCAAGCTTCTCAACAACAAGCTCTACAACACCGTCCTTATGTTCCACCTCCCTTGAGGGACAAAAATCAAGAATACCAAGGTTATCAAGGCAACCCAAGGCCATTCAACAACTTCAAGCAAAATAACCAAGGTACCTTCAACAACAATCAAGGATTCCAACAAGGGAATTTCAATCAAGGTGGTTTCCAAGGAAACCAACACAACTAAGGACATCAAAACTACAACCATGGCATCAATCAAGGCCTTAATCAAGGCAAATCTCATGGGTTCCAAGGGAACCATCAACAACAACAAGCAACCCAAGGTAATCGACAAGAAAGCAAGCCAAGGAGTCGGTCTCCTACTCATGATTATGGCATTCCTCTAGCCATCACAAACACTCCTCATAACCAACAATCTCCTCCTCGGGATTTCGACATGCAAAAGTCAATGTTGGACATGCAAAGAAGTCAATTGGAGACACAAAGAACCCAACAAGAAATCATTACTCAACTTCAAAGGGATAACTTGGCAAGAGATGCTCATGTGAAGATGCTCGAGACCCAAATAGCTCAACTTGCTTCGGATAGCTCTTCAAGGCAAAAGGGGCAATTACCTCCTAAAGGTGAAATGGCGAAATTCGAGCATGTGAATGCTATTACCACAAGGAGTGGTTCATCTTATAACCCTCCCCCACCCCCTAATGAGCATGTACCAATGAAAGAAGTTGTGCCTCCAATTCAAGAAGAGTCAAGCTTGGGAAATCCAATAGTGGAGCAAGTCTTATGGGAGATTGAGAAACCTCAAGAAGACAAGCTTCCCCCACTTCAAGGAAAAGACAAGGGTAAAAGGAAAGTGTCATTTGAGAAGTCCATCCCTTTTGAGCAAAACTAGGTTCACACTAAGTTGCCTTTCGCAACAAGGCAAATGAAGACTAAGGTGGATGTCCAATATGACAAGTTCCTTAATATTGTGAAGAAATTGGATGTGAGTGTCCCATTTACCGAGCTACTTACCCAAATCCCGGCATATGGAAGATTCATGAAAGAAATATTGGCTAGGAAGATATCCGTCGACAAGGAAGAAACCATAGCGTTCACAAGAGTGGTGAGCGAGCTTATTCAAGGTTCTACGCTTCCCAAATTGAAGGATCCGGGTAGTTTCTCGATCTCGTGCACCATAGGCAACTTCAAGATTGAGAGAGCATTATGTGATTTGGGTGCGAGTGTAAGCATCATTCCCTATTCCATTTGTGAGCGACTTGGGAAGAAGGAGCTCAAGAGTACTTCCATTACACTCCAAATGGCCGATAGTTCACTTAATCGACCATTGGGGATGTTGGAGGATGTGCCGGTAAGAATCGGGAAGTTTTTCATTCCGGTCGACTTCCTTGTGCTCGACATGCCGGAAGATGCTATCACTCCCATTATCCTTGGGCGCCCATTTCTACATACCGCCGGTGCGACGATTGATGTGAAGAATGGTAGGATCACATTTGAGTTAGGCGAAGAAAAACTCATGTTTGAACTCCAAGACAACACCTCGCCTACTAATGATGAGTCTTGTAAGATGATCCACACCATGGAAGACATCAATCTAGGGGATGAGTCGGGAAAAAGATTGAAGAACGACTTCTATGAGCTTGAAGATGATGATTCCAAGATTGGGGAGGATGAGTGCCCATATCATGAGTTTGAAGACAAGTGCCAAGACAAGAAGAAAGATGTGCCTCCCTTGGGGCCACATGAGGATAGATGGACGTTCGGGTATATACCGAAGGATCGAAAGTACAAGTTCAAGCCATTGAACTTAGTAGATCCGGATGCCCCGGGAACGTCGAGGCTAGGATGTGATGATCCTTGGAGTGGAGGTTGGTATTCCACTAGCTTGATTGAAGACTTTGCAAGGGCCTTCGATTTGTTTCTTCGTGCCCTTGATGGCGATGGAATTGGCTATAGTGTTGTTGAAAAAGAATTGAAGAGTGCACCATCCTTGGTTTGACGGAGTTCCAAAAGAACTGTCTCATTGTATATATTTCTCTCTTATTCTTTTAGATTTTGTGAAATTCTTGTGATTTGGTATTTTGATGAGTAATGCAAGGGAGGGACTTTGATGATTGTGTTTTGAGCTTATTTGATTGGTGCGAAGTGAAGATGAATCCTACGAGGAGTGGTTATTGTTAGAGCTTGGATTGTGAGAAAGGGAGTCGGTTTTTGAAGCTTGGAACGAGCTTTTGGAGCTATAAAGGGTTAGAAGACTCTTCCCGACCGAGAAGAGAGCATCCCGTCCGGGAAGGATGAACCATCCCGACCGGGAAGGATGTCATCCCGTTCGGGATGAGGGTGCCAAAAATTGGGTCTACTGAAGTGTCATCCCGACCGGGACGAGGTCTTCCCGACCGGGACGGGCAGGTCATCCCGACCGGGACCATCCATCCCGACCGGGATGATGCCCTGTTCCTTCTTTGGCCTCTTCTTTGTCATTTGAGCCCACCCTACCACTTTATACCCCCTCCCAACCTCCCTACCTATCATTGCCCTTCATATGACCCCTACACTTCATTTACACACATTCACCTCACTTTCTCTTCACTTTACACCGACTTTCACATCAAAACCCACCTCCTTATACCTTTGTGCTCCAACCATGGATCCATATCGTGATTGGAGGGGAATAGCAAAGACAACGACTAGCTAAGTGCCGATATTGACTTATGAGATGATGGAGCGAGTGAGTTACTAACCGCATGGTACGGCAACTATCCTTTCTTTTCCGTCTTTTATAGCTTGTTTTCTTTTGTTTGTTCCCCTCCCCTTATACACTTTTGTGTCATGGTGGCCCTCGGGGCCTTGGTAATTGTTGCTCCCGACTCTCGATGACGTGACTACATCGAGAGTCATTTCGAAATCCAAATTTGCAAGATTTTCACCCTTTTTGTAGGATTTAGTCAGATTTGGGCGGAATCCGGGCTAGGTGACTTGATTACACCTAGTCCTCCCCTCCCATTTCCTTTTATTTCTTTCTTTTTATTTCTTCCTCCGTCCATATCTTTTCTTGTCTCGACCCATGGTGACTTGACTACACCCCGGCCGGACACATTCTACCCTTTCCTCCACTTTTCTTTTTGATTTTTAGCTTTATTTTCGTAATTTCTTTTCTTTTTTCGTCTCCATACACTACGGTCGAGCATGAGGACATTTCTCGGCTTAAGTGTGGGGGAGCGATATTCTATCATAGTTACTTTTGTTTTCGTAGGTTTTCCGAAAAATATTTAAAAACCCTAAAAATTTGAAATTTTTTCACAAAAATCAAAAATATTTTCTTCTTTGTGTGTTTTCCTTTTGTGTCGTTATGTCGTATATTTGTTGTGTTGTGCGTGTTTTGCCTCCCTTTTTCCTTATAGGTTGCTTAATCACCGATAGCTTTGGAGATCTTTCAAGACATACGGTAACATCTTTCATCCCTTTTCCCTCTTTGTCTCTTGTGGAGTTTGGAGAAGATTTGTGATGATGTGTGCTCGGGTGGAGCTTTGTGCATATTAGTGGGTGATTGGTCGCTTATTTAGAAATTCAGGGTGGTGTTTGTTCTCTTTGTGTGTTTGTTTTGTTTTGTTTTGTTGCCTTTGGTTGTTTTTCTTTCGTTTTTGTCGTATTTGTTTTGTGATGTGTACTTGTGTCTAGTGTGTAAACGGTTTTCGAAAACTCGGTTTAGAGGCTAGTGTGCAAGAGTTTACTTTCCCTTTCTAGTAGTATGAGTCAAGTCTTGGACTTTAGTCTAGTAGAATGACCCTAAATCAATGATTTCGTTGGTTTCTTACCTTGAGTCCACCTAGCTTACTAGGGATTTACTACGGGATTTGCACTTTGACCATTATGACCACCCACGGTGTGAAAAGGCCTTGGTTGCCGAGTCCCGTCCCTTAGGTGACCGTGTTTGAAATCGTTTGATTAGTCCAAGTTCTTCACCTTTTTGTGGGTTTGAAGGGGGATCGCGACTCCCGGCTCACCCATTCCCCTACCTCCTACACATATCCACAAAATAAGATGCAAATTGTTGAAATCTCTTTCTTAGTTGTAATCCCCTAGAAATTCTAACGCGATACAGTGGCGGAAACACTGTAGAGTCGGGATTAAAACACACTGTAACTATGTCTTATTAAATTAAATTGGTAAAGTCAAACGTATGCCATACATAAAAATGGCTAAAAATTAAAACAATCCACAATGAGGTTAAACAATCCTTAAGACAATTATTAAAAAGATCAAGCAGGATCCAAGACTGCTCGATAGCCCACACCCACCGGAAAACAAACACGTATACCTGCCATGTTAAAACATAACAGCCACAATCAGTGGGGAGCAACGTCAACGTTCTCCCAGCCGTATAACAGGATTTTAAAACAGTAATTACTAATATAGGAAAAATAGTAAAAATGGAAAACAGTAAAACAGCATATTAAAATAAGCTTTAGCGTAAAACAAATTAATCAAAAGGGTTTCCGAAGAAAAATAAAAATATTTGCCAACCTGCAACCAATTTATATCGATAATAAATAAAAGAGTCAAAATGGCGTTATGGATAGGATTAATGTAGAATCTAGACTTTCACTAGGACAATACTAAACTAGTTTCGAGAACTTGGTCAAAACAGATCAGACTTCGGTCTCTAACTAGGCAACCCAACCATAACAGGACTGCGTGCAGCGAGGTCCTGGCTTAAGTAATATACACCCCTCCTGGATACAAACCATACCCAGTTCAACCCGACGCGACTTACACGATGCGATATGTAAGTTTAAGGTAAGCATACACCCTCCTGAACACAAACCATGCTCAGTTCAACGACCAATGTGTCTCAACATAGACACACCAGCTTTATAGTTGATGGCAAAACGTACATCCTAGACTATATTACTCTAAACCCACACTGGTCCTTATTCCATAACTCCAAAACAAACCATTATCGATATTTAAAAGATGTATTCATTATAAACAATATGAGGATAAAAGAAGTAAACATTTATATTTTAAAAGAGAAAACTTTCTATTTTAGGAAACTTCTATTTTTAGAAACTTTACTAAAAATAGCATTATATCAAAATAGTGAGAATATTAGTTCATACTAATATCACATTTTTAGTAAACGATATAGATTTATAAAACTAATACTTTCGGCCTTAACGATATTAATTATTAAACTAAGAACATTTGATTTTATGATATTATTAAAATATCGTATAAGCGTTATAAAATGATTAAAAATGTCTTAAACATTTTAATATTACTAATTAGGGTGTTTTCAAAAGTTAAAAAGCTAAAATTCCCTAATTATTATTAGTTACGACAATACGATTACAAATAGGATTTTACGGCAAATGTCAAAATTAAATCTTTTAACATCTTTTATTTAATTAAACCATTGAATATATTTAGAATATGTTAAGGGATGATTTAACTCTTTAAGTTTCAGATCTAAATACTTTCAAAATTGCTGGAAAAATAATTCTTTCAGGTAAGACGAAGCATTTTAACGATAAATCTCGGTTTTTAAAGCGTTTCCTCGTTAACCGTCCAATCTCGACAATAACGATTAATAAAAATACTATTTAAAAAACGATTTAAGTATTAATATCCAAAAATTATTATTAAACCTAAAAATCATGATTTTACAGAATCTACCAGTTTTCCAAAAAATTCCAGATTTATTAAATCCCGTCAAAACCGTCTTTAAAACCCGTTTTCACAATTAACGATTCCATTAATAAAACTTATCGTTCCTAACATTTTATCATGGCACTAAAAATCATAAAATTACATTTTAATATGAAATCATCAGAATCATAATTTTTTTAGATTTAAACCGAAAACCAGAAATCGAGAATTTAAACAACAAACACGGTTTTAACGATAAACGATGATTTAAAGTGATTAATTAATTCATCCACTTAACAATTCCGAAAAATTATGAAAAACTTCAGAAAATTCTATTTCACCAGAAAGTTTCACCACGTTAAAAATCAGATTAAAATAAAATGTTTAAGTACTAGAACTAAAAATCGGCTTTTAATCGTTTTTGTCCGAAAACGGTAATAATTCAATAATCGATATCAAAAATATCAGAAAAATACTAAATTATTAAAAATCATCAAAAACAACATTTTTCCAAAATATAAACATATATTACATGTTTAGGCCGATTATTACGATTTTACAAATTAATATTACAATTTAATCGTTAATCTCGTAAAAGCGATAAAATTACCGAATCATACAAATTTTCAACTTTAAAAAAAAGAATTCCAGAATTCGTGACATACATATATTGCCAAAATAAAACATAAAAATATATACATGCAAATACTCAATTAAAATCATGAAATACCGAGTACATCGACGTTACCTCTACTCCAAGTCTGAATCTATAATATATTCGTTGGTTTCGGGATCGTCCAAGAATCCTACCAAACACGGAAATCGTGGAAGAAAAATACCATGAGAAAACTAATAAAAATCAAGGTAAAAATTGATCGAAAACGACGTTGATTAATACCTTAACGAAGAGAACGGAAAGAGGATTATTTGACGATGAATTTGAGTCGATTAAGACTAGAATTGAAGCAAAAATAATCCTAGAATAGACGAAGGTGTCACGACCAAATGAGAATGATGGTAGAATTTTTTTTAACTTTGATGAATGAATAAAAATGTAGTATGGAAATGGATGGTTTCCAAAGTGTAAATGAGATTAAAGTTTGATGAAAACTATGCACAACTAAGATGAAATAGCCGGCCAAAATGAAATGATAAGGAGCATTAAAAGTTTTGATACTAATGCAACAATGAATGAAAAGAAATTATCTTACGTTTACGTTTTAACGTGATAAAATGAAACGTTTAAATAAAACGTAATAAAACTTGTGACCAAGAGCTTAGTTGGTCCAAAATGTGAGTAAATGGTCTCAAATAATTTATAAGTTGATAAAAAGTATAATCGTAAAATAGCTAAAGGCATTTCAAAGTAATTCGAATAAACCTCGTGTAAGAAAATAATTATTCGCGAAGCTTCGTAATAAAAATCATTAACAACTAATTTTTTGTAAATAAAAATATTTACTAGTTGAAAATATTATAGAAACGTAATCAAACATTTTTAGGAAAAAAGAATAACTTAAATCCAAGTTTAAAAATGTCAATTCAAAGAGAGATATAATTCCTTGCATAAAAATTAATTAATTTACGAAAAAAAACCAAATAAATGGATTTAAAAAGAATTTAAATCTTTAAGATTAAAAATAAAAATTATTAAACTCAAAAATTAAAATAGAGCTTAGTAAAATGATGAAATATGAGGCCAAAAGTGACAGAGTTAAGACGGAGTCCTAACGGAAAGAATAAAATGCTTAGGAGAAACATCGGGTGTTACAATCCTCCCCACTAAAAGAAAGTTTCGTCCCCGAAACTAAGAATAAGTAGAAAGGAAACAAGATTACCCCCCCCCCCCCCCGAAAAGGTGAGGATACAATTTTTTGCATAAAAATTTGCTTCAAAAGAAAATTTTACAATCTTCAAAGTGATACGATATCGAAGACAAATATCTATTCCAAGAAGAATTGAGCTAACCAACCCGAAGTTTAAAATCTTTTGATTAATGAAATCGTAAAGTAAAGTTATTTGATAAAATAACAACGTTAAATAACATTTGTAAACAAACTCGAAGGAAATAGGATAACCAAAATATTTTGAAAACAAAAGTAAAATATTTTGATTAAGAAATTCGATATTATTTTTTTTTTTTATGAAACAAAATTTAGTTTGGAGAAATAAAATTTTGTAGTTAGTAAAAATCGCACCAGCCGTCAAACATTTTCAATAACAGATTCAAAAGTCCACCAACAATAAAATGAAAATCAATTTTCAAAACGTTAAAATTTCGAAAATGTTATCAAAGTAATTATGAAAGTTTTCAAAAATGTTATCAAACTTGAACATACAAAATAATTTCGACAATGTTAAAATGTTTTACATAACAATCCTATACAAATTGAAGTACTTGGAAATATAAAAGTCTTCATAAAATTTTGATCGCTTGAAAATCAAAAATTAAAAATAATTTCGAAATAATTTAAGATAAATTATTAAGGCATTTTGAAATAGATCTAAATATAAATATCAACCAAAGATAAAACAAAGTGAAGTATATAGTTCTTAAATTATAAAATAAAAAATGTTAAATTGCTCAAAGTTTTTACAAAATGGGGAGTTTTAAAATTTGAAATTATGCTTC
Organism: Agrostemma githago; assembly: GCA_958450325.1. Lineage (NCBI taxonomy): Eukaryota > Viridiplantae > Streptophyta > Magnoliopsida > Caryophyllales > Caryophyllaceae > Agrostemma > Agrostemma githago. The sequence continues at coordinate 41,755,700 of OY288247.1, read as the reverse complement.
AAAATGTTAAAATTTCATGAAAATCAAAAATTTTAAATTAGTCAAGCTTTTTACAAAACGGGCAAATTCACAATTAGAAATTATAACTCAAAATGTTAAAATTTTACGATAATCCATTTTTTTTAAAGTAGTCAAACTTTTTATAAAATAGGGAGTTCGAAAAATAGTTAACGGGTAAATAGAACAAGGATAAATAAATTAAAAATAAGAGCTTTCAAAATCGACAAAGGTTGAAGGGATTAGCAGGAGTTACCGTAACAGAATTCAAGAGGAGCAGAAAGAAAGACGGAGTTGAGAGTCAAAAAGAGCTCTCAAGGATTAAGGAAGAAATTAATCATCTCGAGATTCCTAGCACGACTTCCACAAACACGGGTTCCTAATTCCCATCAAATAACGGTAAGTCCAATATCAGTACAGGGTGGTCCTACTCAATCTACAACCTCCAAAATTAAGTCTTACATACTTACACAATCTTTCAATTAGCATAGTAAGAATCCACAAATGATTTAGACTAATCCTTTAATTAAGATTCCAACGGTTATCAAAACATACCCTAACTCGTAATCACTAAGGTTTATAAATTCTCGAGTAAGGAAGACTAAAAAAAACCCACCAATTAACAAAGTGCGGACACAAAATCCTCAAAAATGATCACCAACATATTTATAATACCACAAGTACAGAAGTTGGGGAAGTACAATAAATCCTCAAACACGCTCAAACCTATAGGTAATGGCGCAAACACTCACATCTTCAAACACATCATTCGATTAATGTTTCTAAGAAGTCCATCAAATTTCTAATCGTAATGGTGCAACCACAAAATATTTAATAACTCAACGAAGCCACAATCTCGTTGGTCTAAGGTTCTGAACTATAAATCCATTAAGATGATTGACATCAAAATGTTCCTCAAAACAACGCGATAAATCCAACCTCTAATGGCAATATGTTTCTCCTTTTCAAGGTTATCAACAATTTATTCAATTTAGATCACTCAACTCCAAAGTTCATAGGTTACAACTTTAACCAACGATTAACGATCTAACCCTTAAGAAATACGTGTAATCTATGTTAACCAAAATTTCTAACGGTATTAATGAAAACCTTCTATGGTACCACAACACTCAGGTTAACAATTTAAACAGTACTCTATGATCCCAAATATTCCCGATGCATCCATCAAATAACATTTAGGTAGGAATCTCAAAATTCTATTATTAGCTACACTTGGTTCGGTTCTAGGTTAAATTAGGTACTAGGTATCCATCAAATACGATATACTCTTACTACCCAAAATATATTCAACTCTAAGTCTTCCAAATAATCAAGTAACCTATAATCCAAGGTTCAGAGTCTAAAGTACCAACCTAATTCCATTAATTGACAATTTATCATTCAAATCGATCCTCAAAAGCTTACTAAGATAGATAACAAGGTATAACTCACAACCCTCAAGCCCTAGGTATCAAGGGTTTACTAAACCTCAAACATCTATATCCTTTCACGGGGTTCACTGAGACAGAATCCGGTCTAACCAAAGAATCTCAAGAGAAAGATGGTAGAATAGAAGAATAGAACAAGGATTTACCAAGAGAATGAAGATGAGAATGTATAAGAGAAGAATTGGAAGAAATAGAGGAAGGAAGAAAAGAATCGATGATCCTATATTACTAAGTTCTTGAACCAGAAGAGAATCTTCGGGCCTCCAGAGTTCACGAGGGAATCCGAAATGGATTACTTCATCTTCTTGTAGAGGAACGAGCACGCAAGTCATGGGTCGCTCCATTTGGATTTACTGCGACATCAAGGATCATGAATCTACTCTTGATCATCTTGCCTGTAGCTTAAGTAAATTGAACCGGAGCTAAAAGTCATTATCGAAATCTTTCTTGGAGCACCTAGTTGTCCACTCGAGTCAGCAGGCGTTGAGAGTGCTAAGAAGGTCTTGTCCCGATCTGGAGCAGAATATCAGCATCTTGTTCTTTCATCTTCTTCGACATATAAAACAAATATTCAATGCTAATCATTGAGTTCGGGAACAGATAATTCTAACAGTGAAGTCCTTATCTGTTTCTACCCATTTCTAATAATATTTTTATTTACTGTTTAAATAATTTACTGGTATTTTCCCTATTTGCAGGTGTAAGCGTTGGGAGCAGTGATGCTCTAATACCAACTTTAATCCCCTAGAAATTCTAACGCGATACAGTGGCGGAAACACTGTAGAGTCGGGATTAAAACACACTGTAACTATGTCTTATTAAATTAAATTGGTAAAGTCAAACGTATGCCATACATAAAAATGGCTAAAAATTAAAACAATACACAATGAGGTTAAACAATCCTTAAGACAATTATTAAAAAGATCAAGCAGGATCCAAGACTGCTCGTTAGCCCACACCCACCGGAAAACAAACACATATACCTGCCATGTTAAAACATAACAGCCACAATCAGTGGGGAGCAACGTCAACGTTCTCCCAGCCGTATAACAGGATTTTAAAACAGTAATTACTAATATAGGAAAAATAGTAAAAATGAAAAACAGTAAAACAGCATATTAAAATAAGCTTTAGCGTTAAACAAATTAATCAAAAGGGTTTCCGAAGAAACATAAAAATATTTGCCAACCTGCAACCAATTTATATCGATAATAAATAAAATAGTCAAAATGGCGTTATGGATAGGATTAATGTAGAATCTAGACTTTCACTAGGACAATACTAAACTAGTTTCGAGAACTTAGTTAAAACAGATCAGACTTCGGTCTCTAACTAGGCAATCAACCATAACTGGACTGCTTGCAGCGAGGTCCTGGCTTAAGAAATGTACACCCCTCCTGTATACAAACCATACCCAGTTCAACCCGACGCGACTTACACGATGCGATATCTAAGTTTAAGGTAAGCATACACCCTCCTGAACACAAACCATGCTCAGTTCAACGACCAATGTGTCTCAACATAGACACACCAGCTTTATAGTTGATGGCAAAACGTACATCCCAGACTATATTACTCTAAACCCACACTGGTCCTTATTCCATAACTCCAAAACAAACCATTATCGATATTTAAAAGATGTATTCATTATAAGCAATATGAGGATAAAAGAAGTAAACATTTATATTCTAAAAGAGGAAACTTTCTATTTTAGGAAACTTCTATTTTTAGAAACTTTACTAAAAATAGCATTTTATCAAAATAGTGAGAATATTAGTTCATACTAATACCACATTTTTAGTAAACGATATAGATTTATAAAACTAATACTTTCGGCCTTAACGATATTAATTATTAAAGTAAGAACATTTGATTTTATGAAATTATTAAAATATCGTATAAGCGTTATAAAATGATTAAAAATGTCTTAAACATTTTAATATTACTAATTAGGGTGTTTTCATAAGTTAAAAAGCTAAAATTCCCTAATTATTATTAGTTACGACAATACGATTACAAATAGGATTTTACGGCAAATGTCAAATTAAATCTTTTAACGTCTTTTATTTAATTAAACCATTGAATATATTTAGAATATGTTAAGGGATGATTTAAATCTTAAAGTTTCAGATCTAAATACTTTCAAAATTGCTGGAAAAATAATTCTTTCAGGTAAGACGAAGCATTTTAACGATAAATCACAATTTGTCCGAAAATCAATACTTATTAATTAAAGACTTAAATAAATAGTACAAAAATTACGTAAAATAGTTAAAATATATTTATGGACATTCTGTCCAGAAAAGAAAATTTTCCAGAATCCTAAATCTCGGTTTTTAAAGCGTTTCCTCGTTAACCGTCCAATCTCGACAATAACGATTAATAAAACTAGTAATTACAAAACGATTTAAGTATTAATTTCCAAAAATTATTATTAAACCTAAAAATCATGATTTTCCATAATCTACCATTTTTCCAGTTTTCCAAAAAATTCCAGATTTAACAAATCCCGTCAAAACCGTCTTTAAAACCCGTTTTCACAATTAACGATTCCATTAATAAAACTTATCGTTCCTAACATTTTATTAAGGCACTAAAAATCGTAAAATTACATTTTAATATGAAATCATCTGAATCATAACTTTTTTTAGATTTAAACCAAAGACCAGAAATCGAGAATTTAAACAACAAACACGGTTTTAACGATAAACGATGATTTAAAGTGATTAATTAATTCATCAACTTAAAATTTCCGAAATATCATGAAAAAAATTCAGAAAATTCTATTTCACCAGAAAGTTTCACCACGTCAAAAATCAGATTAAAATAAAATTTTGAAGTACTAGAACTAAAAATCGGCTTTTAATCGTTTTTGTCCGAAAACGATAATAATTCAATAATCGATATAAAAAATATCAGAAAAATACTAAATTATTAAAAATCATCAAAAACAACATTTTTCCAGAATATAAACATATATTACATGTTTAGGCCGATTATTACGATTTTACAAATTAATATAACAATTTAATTGTTAATCTCGTAAAAGCGATAAAAATACAGAATCATACAAATTTTCAACTTTAAAAAAAATTTCCATAATTCGTGACATACATATATTGCCAAAATAAAACATAAAAATATATACATGCAAATACTCAAATAAAATCATGAAATACCGAGTATCATCGACGTTACCTCTACTCCAAGTCTGAATCTATAATATATTCTTCGGCTTTGGGATCGTCCAAAAATCCTACCAAACACGGAAATCATGGCAGAAAAATACCATGAGAAAACTAATAAAAATCAAGGTAAAAATTGATCGAAAACAACGTTGATTAATACCTTAACGAAGAGAACGGAAAGAGGATTATTTGACGATGAATTTGAGTCAATTAAGACTAGAAGTGAAGCAAAAATAATCCTAGAATAGAGGAAGGTGTCACGGCCAATTGAGAATGAAGGTAGAATTTTTTTTAACTTTGATGAATGAATAAAAATGAAGTATGGAAATGGATGGTTTCCAAAGTGTAAATGAGATTAAAGTTTGATGAAAACTATGCACAACTAAGATGAAATAGCCGGCCAAAATGAAATGATAAGGAGCGTGAAAAGTTTTGATACTAATGGAACAATGAATGAAAAGAAATTATCTTACGTTTACGTTTTAACGTGATAAAATGAAACGTTTAAATAAAACGTAATAAAACTTGTGACCAAGCGCTTAGTTGGTCCAAAATGTGAGTAAATGGTCTCAAATAATTTATAAGTTGATAAAAAGTATAATCGTAAAATAGCTAAAGGCTATTTCAAAGTAATTCGAGTAAACCTCGCGTAAGAAAATAATTATTCGCGAAGTTTCGTAATAAAAATCATTAACAATTAATTTTTTGTAAATAAAAATATTTACTAGTTGAAAATATTATAGAAACGTAATCAAACATTTTTAGGAAAAAAGAATAACTTAAATCGAGTTTAAAAATGTCAATTCATAGAGAGATAGAATTCCTTGCGGAAAAAATAATTAATTTACGAAAAAAAAACCAAATAAATGGATTTTAAAAAGAATTTAAATCGTTAAGATTAAAAATAAAAATTATTAAACTCAAAAATTAAAATAGAGCTTAGTAAAATGATGAAATATGAGGCCAAAAGTGACAGAGTTAAGACGGAGTCATAACGGAAAGAATAAAATGCTTAGGAGAAACATCGGGTGTTACATTAGTTGCAAGAAGAAATGCCTACAACTCAAATCTAGCCAAAAGGGGCAAACAATGAAAAAGAAAGAAAATGAAAGAAAGAAAGAACTGAAGAAAAAGAAAAGGCACAAAAAGCCAAAAACAAAATACAAAAGATGAAAAAGAAATGGCATAGCAACACAAGAAGCAAAAATGCAAAAGAAAGAAAAATGTCAAAAGAAAACCGTCTCACAAAAATAATCCCCACATCTCAAAAATAAGCCTTTTTCCGATCATTACCGTGAAGAGCCTACCAAAGGACCGAGTCCCTAGGAAGGACGATAGCAGTAGTGGTCGGTCTTCCCTCATTTTGCAATCATATCCACCTTTTTACTTGGACTAGTTGGGCGGTTTTGGGCATGGGACGACCCTCTTGGCTCATTGCTAAACGGGGCGGGGTCTCACTTACCTACAGTGTCGACTAACACCGTCGTTCATTCCTTTTTTCATCCCGCCGATCGTCCCGTAGTACGTTCTTAGAAGGTTAGGAGGAACCTAGGTAAGTTACCAACGTTTTTATTGCTTTGTCGTCATACTATTAGGGTTTGGTCCATTTTAGTTTGTATTGCTAGCTTGGGAACGTTGTCACTTGCCTTGGGTCCTAAACCGGTGCTTCTTTCACCGCTTTTTAGAGGGAAGCGGTATTTGTTTCTTCTTGGGTGCAACCTTTTGTTTGATTGTTTGTTTGTTTGTATGTTTGTTTGTCTATGTGTTTTTGTGTTCGGTTGCATCCACGGTTTTGTCGCAAGACCTCACTTGCCTTGCGGAGGGCACTTATCCTCTAGGTGTTCTCGCGTGAGTTGAAAGGGCGTAGGGTGCGCTAATACCCGCTCGGCTAGTTTAGTAGTTAGCATGTGCTTACTCGAGGGCGAGTAAGGGTTAAGTGTGGGGGAGTTGATAAGTGTAGTTTGTAGTGCCTAATTTGTTGTGTTTTGGTCTCATTTTCCTTGTGGAATCGCTCCTTGGGAGCGGTTCATGGGCTACTTATGCTTCCTCTTGTTCGTTTCAGGTTCCCGAGACCATTCATGAAGAGTTGGAGCGATTCCGACTCAATACATAAACTTTTCGGAGCCAACGAAGAGAAGGAACGATCACTCGATGCCTTGGATTCGAACCCGAGACCTCGGGACCCGATCCCGAGCCCCTTAGACTCGATCCCGAGACCCGAGAGTCGATGAGAAGCCCATGAGAAGCAAGGAGGGACCTTAAAGATCATATTGGAGGCCTACAAGGCCCATCCCCTACGGGAAGGAACTCATCCCGTCCGGGATGAGGTGCACAAAAAGCAATGGTTCTGTTTTGGGTCCGTCCCGGGCGGAACCAGTCCGTCCCGGACGGGACCATTTCGTCCCGGACGGGATGGCTCAGTTGTAGCCGCGTGACTCTTTTGTCTTCCTCCTTCATTCCAATAAATACTCCTCCCATGTATTGTTTAAGCACCATACTTTACCCTAGATTATTTTAGACCTCTCTTAAGAATTCAAAACCCTAATTAGCCTCTTTTCATCTATAGTTAATCCTAGTTTAATATAAGTAATTAGTCTTGTATTAAGGAGATTCTTGAAGATTATTCCAAGTTTGACAACCTTTGAGTTTTATTTTGGTTTCTTATTAATTCAAGTTCTCATCTTTTTCATCCTATTGTAGTGGGTATAATTTCTCTTCTCTTAATCTTTTTTAATCTCTCAAGCAAGTTTTAATCTTTACATATTGTTTATTTGTTTTTGTTTCTTCATAATGAATGTTTGGTTGTTTATGTTGATTTCTCTTAGCATTGTTATTGTTAGTTTGATAATGAGTGAGTAGATTACTTTTGGGGTTAGTAGGGGGATTGGGTATGGATTATGGGTGATTAGGGCTTGATTGTGGGTAAAGGTGATTCATTTGTTGCTAGTCACTTATTGGGCATACTATGTGTTTGTTGTATTGCTTGTATGGGTAGTAGTGGCCAATGCTTCTAATGCTTGTTCTCTCCTTCTCATGGTGTATCCAATTTGTGGTTGAATGTTTGTGTTTTGAGTAGCATCTTGCATGAATGTTCGGGTCTAGTCTTAGACACGAGAGTAAGGACTTTGGCTTTGGCGCGAGAGCGCAAACCGACCTTAGTGACTAAGTGACACCTACACCCTTGATTACCCAATCATCCTACTATGCTAATGAACCCGACATAACCCTACTCTTTTCCATATTTGAATTCTCTATCTCTTTAGTCTATCATCTTCTCTAGCTTATTTGCTTAGTTAATCATTAGTTGTTCATTAGTTTTTGTTATAGCCTATTCATCGTTAGTCTTGTTCATACCTCTTCTCCCATCATATTTTGTCAATTATCATTTCTTTGTGTTTGTTTGTGACTTAGCCTTGTTTGTGAGTGGACCTAGTCTAGACATTACAATACCGTCTCCGTGGACACGACCCGACTTATCCTAGCTACAGTTAGGATTAGTTGCTTATTTATTGATCGGTAGGACCCGCGGCAAATCCCACCATCAAGTGTGTTGGGTGCTCGACCCTTTAGTACTGCCATCTTCTTGAAGTGGTCGGTAATGTGCGAACTCACAAGAGCATGAAGCGTACTATAAGCCTCACACTCAAAACAATCCCCAATCCATCCACGGACCTCATCGCTATCTAGCTTAGGGCCTTCGGCATCCCATCTAATCACCTCTGGACCCCAGGGTAAACCCGTAATAACCCCGAAGTCCTCTAAGGTCATCCCGGCCTCCCCAAAAGGCATGTGGAAGGTCGAGGTAGTGTCGTGAAAGCGATCTATCATCGCTCTAATTACCATAAGGATGCACTTGGTCTTGCAACCTGCCAACCGGGCCCAATACCCGACCACGAGAACCAAAGCCGTCCTCACGATAATCTTCTTTGCCGCGGGACTAAGCTTCTGAGAGTAGATCTTTAAGCAAGTCGTAAAACCCGAGAAGGTCCTCATCGGACCTAGGGGCTGCACATCGAGGTAATACAAGAATAAACAAACCAAACCAAACCAAACCATACCAACCAAAACCAAAACCAAAATTCAAAGCCTAAACTAATAAGCACGAGTCAAGGTACTCACCAGGCCGTTCACAATATGGCTAGAAATATGCAAGTTAGGATGAAATACCAACTGATGACCATCCCAGTCGTTAGCCCAAAGAGGGTCCTCACAACCAACATCCTCGTCCCCGTGCGCGGGAACCGGGACATGAGCCCTCCTAGCAACCGTCTCAGGCAGCCTACGTCGCGTAACTCTGTCAAAGTCGGCCTCATTTATGGCCTCAGGATCACGACGATGCGATGGAACGCTTCGTCGTCTCCTACGAATCCTGCGGGGAGTCAGTGAGCTCGTCCCGGCGGTCTCACCACTGGTGCCAGTCAAAGGAGCTCCCTCGGGACAATCGGTATCATCTCTAGCTGCAAAACCAAGCAAAAACGCAAAAATACATGCCTTAGGTCAGGCTAAAGTAGCTCAAACGGGTCAAAATAAGGTCAAAATTTCGGATAGATATATCAAAATTCCGAAAAGCCCAATAGCACCCATTTTCAATCCTGGTCACAATAGAAGTGGTTTCGAGAAAATCCGACATCGTTACGGTACTTTTTTGTCTGTCGTAAGTCGCACAAAACCTCACGGAGTGCCCTAGAGGGCATCCTAACTCATAAAAGTTGACATGGAAGTCGCCCATAATGTCACAAACACTAATCAAGTAAGATTACAATGGGCAAGTACGAAAATAACCGGGAAAGCGATCCCTAAACCTAGTATCTCGAGTTTACCCCTCTGGGAGGCCATTAATGCACCTCAAAACCTCCTATCAAGCTTATAACTACCCTAACAAGCTCCATTCAACCTTAATTTAACAATGGGACCAAGAATGAACATCGAAACCTATTAAATTCAAAATGCCCAAATCGATTTTCTAGGGTTTGAACAAAATCGACTCACAATCAACCAAATTAAGCAAAATCGACAATAGGCGAGTAAGGAATGCTTACCCAACGTCGACGTAATCGTGTATAGAAAAAATCGAGACGGAAATAGGTTGCACAAATCAAGAGAGCGCGATTGAGTCGAGGGGGAGCGCGTGTTTGATTTTTGGAACGAATGTTCGTTTCCTCCCCCTTCGCTGGCTTTAAATGGGTCTGACCCACAAAAGCTCAGGCGCCCCGGGTCGGGCGTCCGTGTTTCGAACTGCTGAGGGCTAGGCGCCAAAATATTAAGGCGCAGCGTAACGCGCGTCTGACTACTCGTCTCGAGACTAAAACAAGAGCAAACGAGACATGGTATCAAATATCCGCAAAAACACGCACTCATAAACCAAGCAAAATAAACGATGACAAGACAATTTACTAACCGATACGGCAAAGCAAGCTTATAAACACCCTCTAACCGAAACCTGCCCAACGAAAAATAAATAATAAAACAACAACAAACAAAAGAACCTCGACTAACAAGAATACTCACACTCGAGCACATGATAAATCAAGCGAAGCAAGCAAATCCGAAAAAAGCAAGACGAATCCGAACAAAGCAAAACAAATCCGCAAAGCAAAATTAATTTAACCAAAATAAATGAACATCTGCGAATCTTTAAGCCTAATAGGTCATAGGCATCCTGAAGGTAATTCGAGCCTAACGAGTCCCTAGGCGCTCTGAAGGCAATTTTAAGCCTAACGGGTCATAGGCATCCTGAAGGTAATTCGAGCCTAACGAGTCGTTAAGCGCTCTGAAGGCAATTTCAAGCCTAAAGGGTCATAGGCATCCTAAAGGTAATTCAAGCGTAACGAGTCGCTAAGCGCTCTGAAGGCAATTTTAAGCCTAACGGGTCATAGGCATCATGAAGGTAATTCGAGCCTAACAAATCGTTAAGCGCTCTGAAGGCAATTTCAAGCCTAAAGGGTCATAGGCATCCTAAAGGTAATTCAAGCCTAACGAGTCGCTAAGCGCTCTGAAGGCAATTTCAAGCCTAACGGGTCATAGGCATCCTAAAGGTAATTCAAGCCTAACAAGTCGCTAAGCTCTCTGAAGGCAATTTTAAGCCTAACGGGTCATTGGAATCCTGAAGGCAAACTTTTTTTGAAGCCGAACGGGTCATAGGCATCCTGAAGGCAAACGTTTTTCGAGCCTAACGTGTCGTAGGCACCCTAAAGGCAAACTTTTTTCGAGCCTAACGGGTCATAGGTATCTTGAAGGCAAACTTTTTAAATTTTTGAGACTAACGGGTCATAGGCATCCTGAAGGCAAACCTTCTTAATTTTCGAGCCTAACAGGTCATAGGCATCTCGAAGGCAATTTTTCGAGTGGATACTTACACACTCGAACATTTTCTTTTATTCTCGAGCCCGACGGGTCATAGGCATCCCGAAAGTAATTGTTCGAGTGGATACTTACACACTTGAATATTTTCTTTTATTCTCGAGCCCGACGGGTCATAGGCATCCCGAAGGCAGTTTAAGTTTGAGTGGATACTTACACACTCGAACATTTCCTTTTATTCTCGAGCCCGACGGGTCATAGGCATCCCGAAGGCAATTGTTCGAGTGGATACTTACACCTTCAAATATTTTCTTTTATTCTCGAGCCCGACAAGTCATAGGCATCCCTAAGGCAATTTAAGTTCGAGTGAATACTTACACACTCGAACATTTTCTTTTATTCTCGTGCCCAACGGGTCATAGGCATCCCGAAAGTAATTGTTCGAGTGGATACTTACACACTTGAATATTTTCTTTTATTTTCGAGCCCGATAGGTCATAGACTTCCCGAAGGCAGTTTAAGTTTGAGTGGATACTTACACACTCGAACATTTTCTTTTATTCCCGAGCCCGACGAGTCATAGGCATCCCGAAGGCAATTGTTCGAGTGGATATTTACACACTCGAACATTTTCTTTCATCCTCGAGCCCAACGGGTCATAGGTATTCTAAAGGTAAAATAAGTAAGTATTCTCGAGCCTAACGGATCATAGGCATCCTGACGGCAATCTAAGCCTAATGAATCGTACGCACTCTGAAGGCATAATAAGTAAGTATTCTCGAGCCTAACAAATCATAGACATTTTGAAGGCAAAGTAAGTAAGAATTTTCATGCCCAACGAGTCATAATATTCGAAGGGCAACCCAAATTTGAATGGATTCTTACAATTCCGAAGAATAAAACCCATGAATGTAACAAACCCAGGACGAGATAGTAAGCACGGACCCGAGCTCCGGTAAGCGATTGCAGGCAAGGACGTCAGGTATGATTTCTAAGCCTTGGCTGGCGAGCCTCAAATACGTAGTCCAACGGACTTAAAAAGACCCGACCGAACAGCCACCAGGTTGTAGTCCTCGATCGACCTGGGCGGTTATACTTTGACTTTCGCCTTGTCCAAGCGTCAGTCAAAATGGGGGTTTTTGTAGACACCCAGATTTGGACCTGGTTGCTGCAGGAGTGCCCAACAAACACCCGATGACAATCGGACTGTAACACAACGTGAGATTGCGATGATTTAGATAGTTTTTCTATAGAACGGATCAAGTAATTACTCGAAAAAATTAATTTAACATCAAGACTGCCTTAGTCGTGTCATTACGGTCGCGTCGACACTAATTAGAGTCAATTCCGACACCAAGACTGCGAATCGGTCCCAAAATACACAAAGTCAAACCCGATTCAACACGTCGGGTCGAGCAAAACTCGGGATGCACACCCGAAGCCCATCCGGCGCAATGACGCGCTAAGGTTAGGGGGAAGACTTAATCCCCAAGTCATGATATTATACGTATCTTATCGGTTTTGGAAAGTTTCAAAATTGTATCTTCAAAATCCCAGGTGCCTCGCACCGGGCGTCCTACATCTCATGCGCACGATCTCAGGCGCCTAAGTTCTGGTGCGCCGGGACTCAGGCGTCCATCTGAGCGATTTGAACCGCGCGAACAACTATAAATACCCTCGTCACTTCATTCATTCGACACACAATTCATTCTTTTGTTCTCCCTATTACTCTTTACGAGTTTCTTCTAACTTGGGCTCGCACTCCGACACCCAAACAAATTATCGCTATATTAGTCTCGATAAGAAAATCGATGCTACTTCTCACCTTCGAGCACTCCACTCGATCCCGAGGTGCCTGCGTTCGACTAGCTACCCCGAGTCTAGCAGCGGAAGCTCTGCCAGATTAACCGCAGAACCAGCCGTGGTAACGGAACTATGCCAAAATCACCACAAGGCAAGCTAAGAAGATCCGCCCTCGAATTCCAACCGTCACTAGGTTATCATCTAAACAAAACTTTACATTTTTGTACTTTTATTATGCACTACGATAATGTACAACGTGGACGCTACGTCATACGTAACGTCCCAACTTCAACATAAACACTAAAACACCCTAAATAGACCTGAATAGTTCCGAGATCCGTTCTCAACTATCTATGCATCGTGTCCAATTTAGCGTATACTCCGAGGGTGAAACTCCTCACTACGTGATTTACTTACATTCGCATTTACAGCTTTCGTATGATTTAGTGCTTTTATGACCTTATAATCACATGCTAAATCACCTAACACGAGATTCAATATGTAAACAAGCTAAAACTGAACAAAGCGATGGTCGGGTTCCGTATTAGTCCCGGTGCTCACTTCACACGGTTCGACGCATCCTTATTAATATCAAGCAGACACATCTTAAGCAGAATACCAGGTAAGGTATACCACGAGAACGACTAATATTCGTATTACCACGTTAAAACTGATTTGCTAATACGTACTCCCTCCGTCCCACTAAGATTGTCACGTTTCATTAAAATACTCCACACATATAATAGGTAAATGAGACAATCTTATAGGGACGGAGGGAGTATAATATTAGTACCCTCTACTCTCCTATGTGCATCTTTTCATGGCCTGCATATCACGTGAAAACGCATGCAAAGAATGTAAAAACAATTACTTCGACGACAATAAGCTTATTTGTCCTTAAACAGCCGACATAGGGCTAAATCAATGGATGTTACAGTACTTCCGCCACAAGAAAGGAACAAAGTTATCAGTCCACCGATTGATAAGTAGAGGTCGCTATGTGCGGGCGAGATTAGGTGTCGATGTCAAGCGGACGTTGGCTTCCCAATACGTACACTCACCCCTTACTCCTAATCGACGGTTTCCGGATGTCCGAAACTGTTGGCATTGAGAGTCATTCCAGGCATGGAGTGCTTAAGGGTACAAGTCTTTATGTTTAGGTTCTCAACTTGAACAGTTTCCGATTCCCCATAATTGACTCGTTGATGACTCCACAAATCGGCAACAAATTCAGTTCACTAAAAAGGTCGCCTTACAAAACATATCGACCTTTAAACATTTACAACCATGACTCAATGATTCCAACGGAAACACGGGTGCCCGCATTCGTCTAGTACAAGTCTGAATCGTCATCTGAATCGAGGTCCACTACATCGCTCCGAATGCGAGATCAGACCGGCCCCCGACCGAAAGGAGGCCGCGTGGGTGGCCGCCGCAATGAAACCAAGTCGGTCCCGTGCGGGTAGGGCTGTGCATCTGGTCTGACCCGGACCGGACCTGGAACCGGAATTTTAAAAAAAATCGCACCGGACCCGGACCGAATCTCAAAATTTCGGACCAGGACCGGACCGGAAAAATTCTGGTCCAAGATCGGACCGGAAAAATTCCGGTCCAAGACCGGACCGGACCGGTTGACCCGGAATTTTCAAAAAAAAATTAAATTCCGGTCCGAAAATTCCGGACTGGTTGGACCGGTTAGACTGGAATTTTTAAGAAATAAGCATAATTCCGGTCTTTCCGGTCCAAACCGATTCGGACCGAAAAAAACCAGGTCAGGACCGGACCAGACCGGAACCCGGAATCGCCCAAAATGATGGACCGGAACCCGGCCTGGAATTTCTTTTTCCGGGTCCGGTCTGGTGCGGACGCGCGCGGCGCCAGGCGGTGCGGACGGACGTCCAAACAAATTGATGCTGTGGAGGATAAGGTTGACCAGGTCCTCCTTTGGAGTCGGAGCTATCCTGTCTTCCTCGAATAACAGCCCTAGCGCGGGCTCGACATTGTCGCCGTCCTCGGACTGAATGTGAGTGAACACATCATCCGGGATATAGTTGCAGTCCCGGGCCAATTGGTCCCTGAGGTGCACAACATTTGGTTGGAATAGACCGGCCTGTACGGCCCCAAATAACGGCATGACGAAGTAATCAGTCAGCTGTGGGCTATAAGGTCTCAAGTGGATACCCTTAATGAGATTGTAGACCTTCTCGATGCCTGCTCGGACAACATTGCCCGGCGTCATAGCGTACCTTAGGCCGAAATGAGAGTCTTCGTCCTTTAGGACCTCGATAATCTTCCCAGCCAGAAGATTTGGCATAGAGGTAGCCCCCGAGAAGTACCCCAAATTCTGCAGCATCGTATAGATGCTGGTGGTGAAGTAGGACCTGAATATGTAGTCCTCCTCTATCATTCCCACAAAATCGAACCCCTAAAAGTCCGCACCGAGGCGGCCCGTGGCATTGCATCTAGCCACGATCATAGGTGTTGCCTCTAAGGTAATGACACTATCATGCAGAGGCAATTTGATTTTTCGGTGCAGGGTGGAGGACACTGCTTGGATTGTCAGCTTAATGGTCTCCGCTACCGACTTTGGGCTCCCATCAAAAGCTTGGTTTTTTTGAGTAGTCGAGATGTAGCCAGCCTCGGTAATGTCGAGGGCTTTAGCGGTCCTTAAATGAAGGACGTTGACAGCAGACCCATCATCAATCAGGGTCGTAGGAAGATACTTCCCGCGACATATTACTGTTATATATAGGGCTAAGTTGTGGGAAGCCCCGAACGGTGGCAGATCGGACTCGGAGAAGGTGATCAGTGGACCTTCTTCCTTGGCTTTTCCCTTCAGGTGGGCCAGGACGGTGGCTGCCATTTCAGCAGGGGTAACCGTTGAGTCGATCTTTAATTAATTGATAGCCTTAGTGAGTGCCTCTCGATGTTCTTGTGAACTAATCAGGAGTTGCCATATAGTAAGGTCAACTCGGGTCTTCTTCAGTTGTTTCACGAGAGTCGTATCAGTAGTCGGCTCCTCGGAGGCAACCTCCGTCCTGACTTGTTCAGTAATTGTTGCCGGATTTAGGGTGTCCCTAGAGCTGGTAGCTTGATAGGGACGACTTGAGCGGGTGAGGTGGTTATTGGCTAAGACTTTGGACTTAGCCTTTCGGATTTCCTCACTAGTAATAAGGACAACTTCCCCTTTGACGAGGTATACATCATCTTGATTGTCGAACCAAATCCTGTTCACTTGTGGCGTAAAGGGACAGATAAGATGAGAACAATCAATCACCTCCCCGGTAAAGATGGCGTGGGAGTTGAATGGATTGTCCTTGTTACTCGGTTTGTCCCCGGGACAGATAAGATGAGAATAATGAATCTTACCACTCTTGATCAGATCTTGGATAAGATGCTTCAACTTCCAGCATGTTTCGGTATCATGCCGATTACCCCGGTGGTATTGGCAATAGGACTGGGCGTTATAGTTCTTTGAACGCCGGTTGGCTGGAACCTCAGGAGTGGGCCTATTGGTTGGGTTAGGCCTTTGGAAGAGAGCCTTTGTAAGGCGTATGTATAGGTAGTACCTATGTCGGTGAATACCCGGGGTGGGGTACTTTTCTTGAACGAGGCGTCTAGTAGATTGACCTCATCGAAAATGCTGCGGGTTGCAGCCGGGACCTTAGCAGAAGAGGAGGCCCCTTGGTAACCCATGCCAGAGGCTTTAGTTAGGCCCTCTAGCCTCAGGTCGTCTTCGATTCTCATACCCATTTTAGTAAGGGTGGTGAAATTGGGTATGACAGCGTACTGGAGATTGACCCGGTAGGAGGGGAGGTATTTCTTCACGAAGGCCTCCACCAAAGTCTTCTCGTTGGGCTTATCAACCAACTTGTCACTATCGGCCCTCCAACATTGAAGGTATTTAGTAAAACCTTCCTTGGGCTCTTGGGCCATAACCTCCAGGGAGCGCATAGTGGTTTGGATCTTGGTGTTATCGGCATAGTTTCGAGCGAATTCCGTAGCCACATCATCCTAGGTTGGGTATTGTTTCGGGTCTAGCCTGTAGTACCAGACTCGTGGATGCTTCTCGAGGGATGCAGCAAACAGATTCTTAAACATACTAGAATCTACCTCCTTGATAGCCACAAAATCCTTGAAAGCTTGTACATGTAGTAACGGGTCTTTAGTCCCTTCGAACATTGGCAAGACCATCAGATTCAGGTTTGCGGGCAGCTTGTCATTCACCGAGGAGTAGTCACGGGAATTTTTCCTATGGATGTTGTTACCCTCGGACAGGTGGACCTATTCCTCTAGTCGGCGCACCACACTAACTAGTTCAGCCATGGGTCTAGTGTTTTTGGGCCCGGGGTTAAGAGTGCCCTACTCCATAATGGTCAGACGAGCAATTGTGGCCGCTTGATCGACCCATATGGCTACCACTTGAGCTGCGACTTCAGTTCGCTTGAAGACCATGGTTTCCATCATGGTTTTCAAATCGTTCAAGTCTTGCTCCATTCTGAGCCTGGTTGAAGATGGTCTGTCTAAAAGAATACCACGTACTCAGAAACCTTGAGCCCGGACCTTGGAATGAAAAAAATAGCACATTTCGAGCAAGGAAAAGACTGAATGAGGGAAAATGACTCGAGAACGACGGCTACACGGGTGACTCGTAGGTGCTGTGACTTCCTTAGGATTCGGCTATGTCGGCCGATTCCCGTTCGAAGGAAGGACCGTGTGAGATTTCCCCAGACTTTGTACTCGAGTTTCTAGACAGACATTTCCTTGTAGGGGTATGCCCTACGCAGGTTGGTCATGCCTTTAAGATAAGGCGGACTTTGGGATGGGGAGGAAACCCGTGATGTAGGATCGACGGAGTTTCGATGCTGTAGACCTTCAATGAATTACGGAAAGACCCAACTCACGGATTACGGTAGGTCCTATAATAAGGAAGGTTTTCGAAAAGGGTTGAATTTTAAAAAAAAAATCGGAGGACGGTCTTGACTTTTGAAAGCAGCATGCCGACAGGACTGAGCTTTTTGAAAAGTTGAGAGTTTCGAAATGGACAGCATGCCGACTAAAAATAGGCTTATTTTGAGTCAAATCCTAAGTTTAATTTCGGCAGCATTCCGAGTTTTTGTAAACTTGACATTTTTGAAAATGATGCATTTTTTAAATGACGATTTTTGAAAAATGACACAGAAACCAAGTAGCACATAGTCAAACAAGCATTACGATGACACCGATGACTAAGTCTTGGTCGTTCTAAAGAGGGTCTATACCAACACCGATGAATCTCTCGTAAATCAGGACATACTTCCTAAGCCGAATTGGACTTAGAACATGCCGCAAAACCCATACGAGTTCGTCCATAGATCTCTTTAGCGCACCCATGTAGGAATGCACCGTGGTATAGTGGGACGTCGGTCACAAGTAACCGGCCTAGGCAAAAATAGGGTTATGCATGAACCATCGAACTGAAATGCGTACATTAATAACCGAACGATTTCTCTTCAAGTCTCACCCTGAGAATCCCGATGACAAGTGATACATCATGTATCCCCAGCAGAGTTGCCGAATTATGGACATGACATAGGTCCACCCTAACGCGGCCACGTGTGGGTTTGGGAAGGCGAATGAATCTCGTGGTGAGATTCTTCTCGGGTCGAAATTTAAATCAATGTTCGAGTCACCACCGAACTTTGTGGGAGTTCGGACCAGTTCGAACCTGAACGCGCCCCAAATCGGATCGGTCGTTTAGCGAAGGATGGGGAGGTCAAACAATATTTATAGACTCGCAAAACACAAAAACTACTAGAGTATTCGTGGTAAGTCGATGTCGGTCCGTAGGGAACGAAACGATATTGAGTTAAGAGTAACGTGTTTGGAAACTAGAGGGGGTTTTAAGGGTTGAGTCTATACTAGAAATGCGGTAAAATACGGAAATTAAATGACAAGAGAAATAACAATAGAAATAACTAGAGATGATCAATCAAAGGAAAATGTGTTAGGGAGAAGTCGGATTCGAAAATTGGGGACTAAGAGTCTCGGAATCGGGTTGGTCACAACATCAATAAAGGGATAATGCCACCTTTCGATTTCTTCACCCAACCCACCTAAAAACCCGCTTTCGCGACGAAGAAGGGTATGTCTCAAATTAAGGTAATTTCTACCCCGAGTTTCCCCATATTGATATAAATGAGTCAAGGTTGGTCTAGTTGGGCGAACTAAAACAGCAATGACACAACAACCCTAAACAAGATAAACCAACAAGCAAGTAACCCACCAACATCCCTCAATTCAAATAATCCAAAGTCCTCATCCCTAAACCCCTCAACAAGAAATCTACTCACAACTCATAATGGAAAACTACAAAACATTAACAAAGGAGGAAACAACTAAAACATGCATAATAACTAAATCTAAAGAAAATAACAACAAAACAGTAAAGAAATTACGATCTACCAAATTAACCACAAAACTACGAAGGAATTGCAATCTATCAAAATAAACTAGAAAATAATCCAGAACAACATAAACTAGATCTAGAGAAATTAACAAGACTAATATGATCAAAATAACAATCAACAAATTAAACATAAAACAATCTAAGACAACATAAATAAGGATGATCTAAACAAGACAATAATGAAAGAACAATAAAATGAACAATATTCAAAGAATAATAATTAAATCTAAACTAGAGATTAGAGAGTGAAAGAGAAATATACCAACTATGAAGATCAACAATAAACAAGAAAATTGCATAAATAAAGGTTTGAATCTTTGATGAAGAGAACAGAGGATTTGTCACTAATCCCTTAATAATCTTCACAAATCTTCAACAAAAACTTGAATTCTACAAACTTGAATGTAAATCTAGAGACTTGATGAAGAAACCTATGAAGATTTAATACTAGATTACTATGTAAACTACTAGAATTATAGAGAATTACTAAGAATACTACTAGAATAATCTACTAAATGGAGGGTTAAGTAGTGAGAGAATGGAACTAATGGAGTTGCTTAGGTAACAAACTAGGGTATGCATATATAGTAAACTCTTAATGAGTCTCTTAACCTAAAGCCCAAATCCACTTTTTGCTCCATTAGTGAGACAATCACCCTTTAATCTTCATGAGGTGGAATTTCGCCCCGTCGTTCACGGATCAATACCGCCGGGTGAAATTTCACCCGGTGGTTTTCTTCCGGTTCGGCAATTTTGGACGTCTTCACCGTCGGGCGAAATTTCGCCCGGTGGGTGAAGTTTTGCCCGGTCATTTCGCCCGTTGGAGAAGCTCTCGGAAAATCTTCGGGGAGGCAAATTTACGGTCGGGCGAAATTTCGCCCGGTGGTGTTTCATCAGGTGAAGTTTCACCCGGTCATTTTCTGGCCTCTTTTCTTGTCTTATTCTTCGTCGTATGATTGGATGGCTTTGAACTTTAAGTTGTGTGCTTTGCATTTCAGACGACATACCCCTCTCTTATGCTCGTGGAAGCTCGATCATGCTTTTGGTGCCAAAACATATCAAAATTGATAGAAAAACTACCAAAAACACGTAAAATGCACAAGAGGGACACTAATGCAAGAAATACTCAAAATAGGGCGATAATCGCACTCTAATCTCGTAAAACGAGGGAAAAATGGGTCTAAATGGGAGGAAAAACGGTCTAAATTTTGCACACAACAATTCCCCCATACCAAACTGTTGCTCGTCCTTGAGCAAAGACCCAAAAGAAATTACAAACTACTACTACTAGCTAGACTATGCTAAGAAGATACAGGGCAATTAACGGGCCCGCTCCGTTCCTTCAACCCACATCGAAATACCCATGAGGTAGAGTACTCCCATGCAAGGCAAGTTGGGGCTTGCTTAAAATGGTGGATGCGACTAAACCCACAAAAACACATAACACGAAAGAGTAGACGCATCCAAAGCAAAAATAAAACACCGAATCCCTCATTGAAACGGCGGGGAAGACACCGATTACTGACCTAAAACAATTACAAACTTCCAAGATAAATCACCTACGTAGACAATGACCAAATCCTAATACTATGACATTAAAGCAACAAAGATGTTGATAACTTAGCTAGGTTCTCATATTCTAAAGGGGTACTACGGGGCGTAAAACGAAGTGGAAAAAGTGACCCTTGGATTCGTTCGACACTGTAGGTAGGTGCAATCCCGCTCTCTTTGGCTAAGCCAAGAGCGTCGTTCCAAACTCAAGTTTCCTAAATTAGCCCAAACAAAAAGGTGGAGTGTTTACAATCTTTTGGTGGATCGACTAATCACCGCTATCTTCCTACCTCGGGACTCGATTCTCCAGTAAGCACTTCCCGGCGACGAATCAATCAAGGACTTTTTTTTTGGAGGAGATGTTTTTGACGATATGATTTTAATTTGAAGCTCCTTTTCTCTCCCTTTGTTTTTTATATTTTTGTGCCCTTTTCTCTTAATTTGGTTTGCCCTTTTTTGGCTTTTTGATGTGGTTCGAAACCAAGCTTGGAGGTTATTTTTGTGTAAAATTATTGTGGTGATGTATAGGTGGAGGAAAAATAGGTAATCGAGAACACGCGCCATACCCGGATAACCCACAAAAAGATGGAAGGAATTTGGACTAAAGGTGCAATGGTCACTCGAGAAAGGTCACCTAGAAAACGGGATGCGGGAACCAAGGCCTAACTCCTCCATGGGTGGTCAAGGTTGTCAAATGCAAATCCCAAAGTAAACCTCTGGTAGAAAAGGTGGCCTCAAGCTAAAGGATCAACAAATTCATTGATTTAGAGTCATTCTACTAGACTAAGGTCAAAAATCTACAATGGGTTATCTACAATGGAATGTGAATTCTTGTAATAAGTTTGTAATCGGGTTTTCGAAAATGTTTTGTCCTAGACACACTATACAAAAGCAAAGGAACACACGAAAAAGAAAAGGCAAATAAAAGAAAACACAAGTAAGGTCATGTACTCCATACTCCATCGACATTCAAGCACAAAATCAACCACCACACTCAAGATGCTCAACTTCGAGAGCCTCCAAATAGCAACAACCTAACTCCTCTACAAAAGTAAAAAAGAAAGAAGGAAGGAAGTTACCAAGCGGGGTGCTTTCATAATCTCTTCAAATCGTGCTATCAAGGTGGTGGTTACCTGTAAGAGTAGAGAACAAAACCATACACGGGACACGAAAACATAATGAAAACGAGAGAAGAAAAAGGAAACGAAAGGGAAAATATTTTTGGTTTTTTAAATTTTTCAAATTTTTATGATTTTTGAAAGATTTTTAAAAAAAGAAAGATAGTAGATCCCTCCCCCGTGTTAAAACTGTGCATTGTCCTCAATGGACAAGTAGGGGAAGATCGAAAAAGACGGAACAGAAAAGTAAGAATTTTTTTTTGGATTTTTATGATTTTTCAAATGTTTTTAGATTTTTCGAAAATTTTGGAAAAACGAAAACAAACCAAAAGAAAACGGTAAAAGAGTGGCGGGCCTAGGTGCAATCACATCACCTAGACCCTAGCCAAGTGGCTAAGAAATCAAAAATGAAATAAAAGAAGAGAAATTAAATTAAAAGAACGAAAGGGTGAAAAATTGGGCGTAGGTGTAGTCACGTCACCGAGCCCGGATTAAAGAAAAATGGAAAGTAAATGAAAAGAAAGAAAAGCAAATTGAAAGAAAAATGAAGAGAATTTGGATTTTCAAAAGGGTCAATGGCGTGATCACATCGCCTAAAGACCGGGAGCAAAACCAAGGCCGCTTTGGCCACAACAATCGGATTAGTGGGACAGCTTGCAACTTTGTCAGAGGTAAAACAATCACAATGATCATGATAATGATAAGGGAACAAGGAACGAAATTACAATGACAATGATATACAATTATAGATGATTAAAGACTCACCGGCACAACCCGCATACATATATAACACACACACACCACACTACTTACCGACACTGGGATCGGAGAGGGTCTAAATTGAGTAATCGTTCAAAGCATAGGAAGCCGTGGGAGACTCTGGATAGGATTCCATCTCACAAGCATAGTCCCAAACTCCCTTTCCTCCCCATTCAGTCTCGGTCCCTCGAAATTCGCCGGGTCCCAAAGGTAGGTCCCAATTGTGGCGAATAAAGATAGTGGTTCGGTGTGTGTTGGGAACAATTAAAGCTCTTCCGTGGCTAATGTGGACGAGGTGTTGATCGGCTACGTGAGAGATCCAAGTGGGAAAATAGGCCTCGTCAAGCCAAATGGAATTGTCTAGTGGGGTGAGGTGGTTTGTCGCATAACCCAACTTGGGCGCAATTATAGTCACAAGACCTCCACAATCTACGAAGGGGCATTGGGCGAAAATAATACGGTGAAAGTGTAACGCCACGACAAGTGGTAGGTCTAAAGGGTTAGGGTTACCAAGCAAAGAGTCACAAATAAATTGCAGGACACACACATCAAGATTAAGAATATTATCGGTCGAGGGTAACAAGCAGTCGGAGAGCATCTCAAAGAAATAACAAATTGCGGGGTTACGGATTTTGGAGGTAAAAGATGATTTAGGCTCGTAACCCCTTTGACAGCGTGATATGTGCTTCCAAAGATCTCCTCTAGATACACTAGCTTGTAAATCGCTCGAGGGTTCACTAAGTCCAGTACCCAATAAGGGTAAACCTAAAGCTAAGCCAAACTCGGAAATAGTCAAACAATGGGGTTTAACGAATAGTCTAAATTTAATCGCTCTTGGTGTGGTCGGATTGTCAATGGTAAAAGTTTCAAGGAACTCACAAGTAAGGTCTTTGTATGTAGAAGCCGCGAGGCTAAGGAGCCCACTAGTTCCGGTCCTTGACAATAACTCTTTAATATCATCAACAATTCCTAAATTTTCCATTGTGAAGGGACAAGGCCATCTAGTGCTCTGAAAGGTCTTTTCAGAGAAGGTTCGAGATAGAGGGGTATTAAGACAAGGTGAATATTTTGGCTTAGAAGACTTAAAAGATGTAGAAGATTTAGAAGGTGTAGAAGTCGAAGCTATACCTTGCTTTCGAGTGGCTCGCCTTGCTCTTGTCTCCATGATAATAATTTGCAAGAATAATCCCAAAAACTTTAGCTTCACCTTCTTCAAAACCCAAAAATATTCACCTAAGGTAGAATGGAATTATGAATGTGGTTGGGGTATGGAAGGTGGTGTGGACGTCCGTCCGCACTGCCCGGCGCCCAGCGCGCGCCCGCGCGGGATCGTCCCGGTATTTCAACGTGTGGCGGAGGCCACCCAAGCGGCTCCCTCCCTGTCGGGGGCCGGTCCGATCTCGCGTACGGGCTGATGTTTCGGACCTCGATTCGGATGACGATCCAGACTTGTACTAGACGGGTGGGGCACCCGTGTTTCTGTTTGGAATCGATCGAGTCGTGGTTGTAAATGTTTAAAGGCCGATTCATTTGGTAAGGCAACCTTTTTAGTGAACTGAATTCGTTGCCGATTTGTGGAGTCGCCACCGAGTCAATTATGGGGACTCAGAAACTGTTCAAGTCAACTTTGATCCGTAGCCGGAGCAAAGTTGAGGGGCACGGGACCTAAAGATAAAGACTTGTACCCTTAAGCACTCCATGCCTGGAATGACTCTCATTGTTAATGGTTTCGGACATCCGGAAACCGTCGATTCTGAGTAAGGGGTGAGGGTACAAATTGGGAAGCCAACATCCGATAGATGTCAACACCCAATCCCGCCCGCACTATAGCGGCCTCTACTAATCAAATGATTGGCTGATAACCTAGTTCTTTTGTTGTGGCGGAAATACTGTAACATCCATTGTTTTCACCCTATACCTTTTGCTACGTCGGTTGTTTAAGGACAAGTAAGTATTGTCGTCAAAGTAGTTGTGTTTACATTCTTCGCATGCGATTTCACGTGACAGGCAAGCCATGAAAAGATGCACGTAGGAGAGTAGAGAGTACTAATATTATACGTATTAGCAAATCAGTTTTAACGCGATAATATGGATATTAGTCATTCTCGTGGTATACCTTACCTGGTATTCTGCTTAAGATGCGTTGGTTCGGTATTAATAGAGATGCGTCGAACCTAGTAAGGTGAGCACCTGGACTAGTACGGAACCCGACCATCAGTTTGTTCAGTTTTGGTTATTTTACGTTTTGAATTCCGAGTTAGGTGATTTAGCATGCGATTATAAGGTCATAAAAGCAATAAACTATACGAAAAACTGTAAATGCGAATGTAAGTAAATCACATTGTGAGGACTTTCACCCTCAGAGTATACACTAAACGGGACACGATGCATAGATAGTTGAGAACAGATCTCGAAATTACTCGGGTCTATTTAGTGTATTTTAGTGTTTGTGGTTGAAGTTGGGACGTTACGTGTTTTAGTAGATGTTTGTGGACCTAGTGTCCACATCTAGTGTTATCGTAGTGCATAATTAAAGAAACAACGAGAATGTAAAGTTTTGTTTAGATGACAACCTAGTGACGACTTGACTTCAAACGCGGATCCTCCTAGCTTGCCTAGTGAGATTTCGGCTGAGCTTCGTTACCGTTGACCCTTCCTTCGGCTACTCCGGCAGAGCTTCGTTACTATGGACCATTTCTGCGGCTAATCCGGCAGAACTTCGTTACTAGACTTGAGCTAGTTGAATACAGGCACCTCGGTATCGAGTGGGGTGCTCGAAGGTGAGGAGTAGCGTCAATGTCGCTTTTATCGGAATTAGAATCGAGTGGATCGTTTGCCTCGGGTGTCGGAGTGCGAACCCTTAGCGAGAAGTTTAGAAGGAGAAGAGAAGAGTGAATTGTGTGTGTCGAATGAATGAGGTGAAGGGGGGTATTTATAGGTGTTTTCGGCCCTCGTCACCCATATGGATGCCTCAGGTGAGGCGCACCAAAACTCAGGCGCCTGGGTTCAGGCGTGGGGAGTCTCAGACGCGTAAGGTGAGGCGGTTGGAGTTTTGAAGATACGATTTTGACACTTTCCAAAACCGAGAGATAGGCGTATAATACATAACTTGGAGCTTAAGGATTCCCAGGGC
Source organism: Agrostemma githago (assembly GCA_958450325.1). Taxonomy (NCBI): domain Eukaryota; kingdom Viridiplantae; phylum Streptophyta; class Magnoliopsida; order Caryophyllales; family Caryophyllaceae; genus Agrostemma; species Agrostemma githago. The sequence goes on along the minus strand of OY288247.1, from coordinate 41,729,955 downwards.
TTGACCTAGTGCCGTGAGTTTAGTGGGCCTCGGGTGTGAATCCCGAGGTTCGCGTGGCGGGGTGCTAACTCGGTTCGAGTTTCGGGACCGACTTGGGGTCCCGGTGTCAGAATTGACTCTAATTAGTGTCTATGCGAGCGTAATGACACGACTAAGGCCGCCATCATGTTAGTTAAATTTTTCCGAGTAATTTATTTGATCTTTTCTATAGAAAAACTACCTAAAAACATCGCGAACACGCGTCGCGTTGTAGTCCTATCGTCATCGGGTGTTAGTTGGGCACTTATGCAGCCACCAGGTCTAAATCTGGGTATCTATAGAAGCCCTCACTTTGACTAAGGCTTGGACAAGGCGAAAGTCAAAGTATAGCCACCTAGGTCAATCGAGGATTACGACCTGGTGGCCGTCCGGTCGGGTTGTTTTAAGTCCATTGGACTACGTGTTGAGGCTCGCCAGCCAAGACTTAGAGATTGTACCTGACGTCTTCGCTTGCGGTTGCTTGCTTGGGCCCGGGCTGATGCTTGTCATCTCGTTCTTGGTTCTTAATGCTCGCATGTTTGCCCTTTTCGGATTGTTTAAAAGTTCGTTTAATTTTAAATGTTTTCGTGTGTAGGTGACGCGTTAAGTGTAAGTGCAACGAATGTTCATATGTGTTGGCTTCAACTTGAACAAATGTTTTTGGGATGCTTGTGAATCCTTGATGAAATTAAACGTTCGAGGGTGTCAGTCTTCACTTGAACGGTCGTCTTCGGGATGCTCATGACCCCTTGGGCGATACAAAGCGAAATAGAAATGTTCGAGAGCGTCAGTCTCCACTCGAACACTTGTCTTTGGGATGCCTATGACTCCTAGGACAAAATAAAACAAGATGAACTACTCGAGTGCGTCAGTCTCCACTCGAGTAGCTGTCCTTCGGAATGCCTCTGACCCCTAGGACAAAAGAAAATTAGATAAAATATTCGAGGACGTCAGTCTCCACTCGAATAGCTGTTTTTCGGGATGCCTCTAACCCCTAGGACAAAACAAGATGATATAAACTACTCGAGGGCGTCAGTCTCCACTCGAACAGCTGTCTTTCGGGATGTCTCTGACCCCTAGGACAAAATAAGATAAACTATTCGAGAGCGTCAGTCTCCACTCGAATAGCTGTCTTTCGGGATGCTTTTGACCCCTAGGGCAAAACAAACCATTCGAGGGCGTCAGTCTCCACTCGAATGAAAAAATGCTGTGGAGGTGTCAGACTCCTTCGAGAGCGTTGGTATCTACTCGAAAAATTGCTGTGGAGGTTTCAGACTCCTTCGAGGGCGTTGGTATCCACTCGAAAAATTGTAGTGGAGGTTCCGGACTCCTTCGAGGGCGTTGGCATCCACTCGAAAAATTGTTGTGGAGGTTTCAGACTCCCTCGAGGGTGTTGGTATCCACTCGTAAAATTGCTATGGAGGTTTCAGACTCCTTCGAGGGCGTTGGTATGCACTTGAAAAATTGCTGTGGAGGTTTCAGACTCCCCGTGGGATTTGTAGGAGACGATGGAGTATCTCGTCTGAGCATCGCGATCCCGAGTCCATAAGTGAGGCCGATTTTGATAGGGTGAGGAAGCGTAGGCTTCCGGAGACGGTTGCTAGGACGGCTCATGTTCCGGTTCCTATACCGGAGAATGAGGAGATTGGCTACGAGGATCCCGAGTGGGCTCGGGACTGGGATGGCCATCAGTTGCTGTTTCACCTTGACCTTCACGTTTCTCACCGAATCGTGCGTGGTCAGGTGAGTGTCCTATTCGTGCTTATTAGTTATGTCTTAGATTTTTGGCTTGGGTTAGGTTAGGTTTGTTTTGTCTATACTTGTATCGTTTTGGCTTGCAGCCCTCAGGCCCGATGAGGACTTTCTCGGGCTTTACTACGTGTCTCGAGATTTATTTTCAGAAGTTGACCCCCGCGGTAAAGGGGATTATCGTTAGGACTACTCTAGGTCCCGTGGTCGAGCAGTGGATCCGGTTGGTGGGTTGCAAGACTAAGTGCAACCTCATGCTGATTAGAGCGATGCTAGATCGCTTTCATGATACTACCTTGACCTTCCACATGGCTTTTGGGGAGGTCGGGATGACCCTAGAGGATTTTGGGATGATTACTGGTTTGCCCTAGGGTCCGGATAGGATTAGGTGGGCCGCTGAGGGCGCTAGGCTAGATAGTAATGAGGTGTGGGGCCTCATCGGGGATTGTTTGGAACGTGAGGCATATAATGCGCCTCATGCTCTAGTGAGCTCGTACATCACCGATCACTTTGAGCGGGTGGCGGTTTTAGAGGGTCGAGAATCCAACACACCAGAGCAGGATGCCTGGTGGTGATTGTGGTATTTCGTAGGGTCGACGTACTTCTCGGATAAAGGCGAGAGGTTTAGCACTAGGATTTTGCCTCTCTTAGCTGACCTGACTCAGCTAGGACGTTATGATTGGGTAACCGCGACTTTCTTTGTTTGGCACCTAAAACGGTGCGGGTTCACCCGAAGAGATTCGCGACGGGGATCAAGTGGAGGCTGGCTCTGCCTAAGAGCACGATCAGCCACTATCTATCGGAGAATGCGCTGGTCAACCAGTTAAGCCTCGGGGATGTAAGTTTTCTCTTCATGTCCTTTTTAGTTAGCAGCCCCAAAGGTTTAGGATTTATTGAGGTGTTGGTTATATTCTTGTAGTTTGTGGCCCGCCCTTGGGCCTATTATTAGGGCGTGCCGGAGTATGTGGCTGCGGAGCTGAGGCTTCGGAGTTATAGGAGGATGCTCCTTCCTGCGTTGTTGCGCCCGGTTTGGTATCTGGGCGAGCAGTTGGTGCGTCAGTGCTTGCATGACGATTTGAGGGTGCCGGTTGATCCTCCCCGGACCATGTTCAGACCACCGACTACCGAAGAGGTCCTCGAGGACAGGGATGGAGAAGGAGGCGATGCGCTCTTGGTGCCTGGTGCCTCTTATCTATCTCATGTTAGCCAGCAGCTAGCTTGGTACCGCCTTGTGGCAATGTTCTAATTCTTGGTTGTAAGGTTTATTTCGTGGATTAGCGTTTCCTTGCCCTCTGACCGACCGATTTGTTGCTTTCTCAGTTGACCGACCCGGCTGATGAAATCCAGCCCCCAGATTTTCTCCTGACGCTGGTTACGGTAGATGCGGCCGGGATACCTTTCACCGGGGCTCTCCTCTTGTGTTCGGCCGAGGAGAAGGACGCTGGGCTAGAGTGGCGTGACCGGGTATACCGGGTGAGTTTTGGCTTTCGTTTTATGTTTAGGTTCTAAGGGTTAGGGTCGGTTTGTCTAACTTCTATGGTTTCATCTCTCAGGTTTCCTCAGCTTCCCATCAGCGGTTGTGGCAAGCCGCCAACTGCTTCCGGGTCTATGCCTCGAGGGTTTCCCGTGACACTTCGGGACCTCGATCGATGAGTTTGTGTGATTAGGGTGGTTTTCTAGGCTGCTTGTGTGTTTTCTTAATGTTTAGGTGTATTTGTAGGATGTCCCGGATATGGTGAGACAGTTGGAGACTCGAGTGACCGAGCTCGAGGCGGAGGCGGATGAGACGCAACGGCTCCTACAATCCCTGGCCAATGAGATTGCTCACCTTAAGGAGCAGTTGGCTTGGTCTCCGGGTGAGACCTCCACGCAGAGTGAGGCTAGGCATCGGATCGAGAGGGAGGTTGAGGCGGAGGCTACGGGTGCTACCGAGGAGGTTGGAGGAGTCCCCGAGACGGCTACCTTAGACATGTTGTCGGGGATGGACAGTAGTGACTCTCCTCTTCTAGATTTGGAGGATCTAGGTTTGGATGACGACATTTGTGAGGTCGTGATAGCCATTGGCACGGCTTCTAGGGGTCCTCCCTAGCCTCGATTTGTGTATTGATTTGTATGTTTTGTATATTTGATTTTAATTTTAGTATTTGAATTAGTTGGATTAGCCTTGTGTTTTCGTTTGGCGAATTGTTTACCTAGATTGTCAAGTAATTACTTTTGCGTTTATTCATTTACGATCTGACCTAGTTTAGGGTGCATTGCCGTTGCATGGGAGTACGAAAACAGTTCCTTTTGGATGTTTTGAAATGTGTTAGTTTGAACCGGGGATCAGATCAGATAGTACGTCGATTAAAATGTTTTGGCTTGACACGGGTAAGATGTAAAACATTAACGTGTTCTAACCAAGTATATTAGGAGATGGGCATAGTTGTTTTGACATTCAGAATGAAGTCGAAGTTAAAATTCGGGCAACCTTTGAAAAAAAAGTTAGACCACTTTTGCATACTCATAATATTGCCTTATTAGGCTACAGATGCGACTTGTTGATAATTGTTAAAAGGCTACAACACGTCTAGGTAGGGTAGCTTATCCCCCTAAAAATAAAATGAAAAGACGCCTAAGTCTCGTGTGTCCGACGGGTGAACCCGCGTTCCTGTATGTCCTGCATGTGTATTTTGGTCTTCGGGGAGGGCTTCAATGACTTCGAGAGGTCGTTTTTGATGTCCGAGGTATCGTGTGATAGCTATGGTTATAATGCTGGATCGGTGTCCTTATTTTGGGTTGCTCCAGATGCTGTCCGCCTAGTTATGGGTGCCTGGGCTAAGGCTCTCGGGTTCAGGGCCGCCTGGGCTCGGGCGGCTGGAGACTCGGGCGCCTGGGTCAGGACGGTTCGAGTCTGGGTTATGGAAATTTTCGTTGTTTCCTAATTCTTGTGGGATTAGGGCTATATATACGGGTTGTGGTGCTCGTTTTAGACATACTAGTATATCTATAGGATCTAGAACATCCATATTTAGGGTCATGTCGGGTTTCGGGAATATCCTAACCGAGTGGGCAGGTTCTTTTATGAAATGTGACCCCAAGGTTTGTCCAAATGATGGTTTGTCCACAATTGTTGCGTTGAGTTGAGTCAAGATACAAGATGACTTCTTATTGGCCTGTTCTAAGTTTTGGGACCCAAAGGGCCACGTTTTTGCTTTCCCCGGGGGTAAAATTTGATCTCTTCCCGAAGAGATAGATGCTATAGGTGGGTGGAGCTCGGTTCGGCCTTGCGTGCCTTTAGGGGATGATTCTTATGTGGAGCGGTTTCATCACTTTCTGGACCTTTCTTCAATGGAGGAGGCTAAAGGTTTCTTTGGGAGAGATGGTATTAACCTAGAGTTGCTTTTCAAGACATTCTCACAGGCTGGTTCTCATTATGTTTCGGCCTTAGCATGTAGGCGTGCTTTTAATGTGTGATGGCTTGTTATTATCTTTTCGAGGATGCGAGGGCGCGTGAAGGTTGGGGTAACCCTCGAGTTTTGGACGTGCTTATGGGAATGGAACATGGACGATCGTCCTCTTTGCTTATTTTGGGTGAGCTCATTCTAGGTCTCGATGCTCATGCCCGACTACACAAGACATCTTTTCGGGGTTCCCGGATCATTTTACAGGTGTTTTTGGTGCCATGTTTCTTCGTAGCTTGGTTTTTTTTGTTTTGTTTTATTTTTTGTGGTTTCTTTGGTTTGGAGGTGTGATGTTTTGTCGTGGTTTGTACAGGTTTGGTTACAGGAGCAGCTTGGCTTGGTCGACTCTCCCCGGGGCATCAAAGGTTATAACTACAGGGGTTTCACGGGCCGGAAGACGGTGCAGGTCTGGAGCAAAGGTTACACGGAAATGGAATGGCTTTCCTATTTGGCTAAAGGTGAGGTAGTCATCAGGTGGTCTATCCCATGGTGGAATATTAGTGGGCGTATTGGGTTTCCATTCTCGTCTTCAGCTGAGGCTTTGTTAATACTATCCATGAGGGATCAGGTTTATATTTATCCGGGCATGTTGTCGAATCAAATGGGAGTCAAACCTTCCATTGCGAAGGATGCTAAGGTTACTCCTAGTTTTGATCCATTGACAGAAGATTCACTCAGGGAATTTAGGGCGTCTTGGGAACAGAGGTTCTTGCGTCCCGTTGTTTTTGAAAGTGTTCGACCGACCGACAATGCTTCCGTCCGGCGGAGGGTATGTGAACATCCGTCAGGACAGAGCAACTTAAGACTTAGGAAGACAACACCGCTAAGGGGCGAGGAGGTGACTCGAAGGACTGTCACTAAGTGCCTGACCAAAGACAGCGTTACCGATCCTAGTTCCGTTAGTTCATCTAAGCGGGCCAAGACTAACGAGACCCATATTGAAAATGTGAGAGAGGAAGGGAAGTGGTATTGGCTGGGCTCGCCTTTGGCTAGGGCGGTAGAAGCTTGCATTTAGAAGATCGATGATGAGAGACACAAGCGGGTGTACCCGAATGGCAAGGGGAAGAAAAGGTTGGACCGGTAGAGCTCGGCCATTTTGTATTATTTCTTATTAGTTGATATTATGTGGCGTATTAGTACTAGTTTTTCCTTTATAGAGTTTTGACACGTTGTTGCTTTCCGGGATGTCCGTGTTTCAGATGGTTGATGTAAATGCCTCGACAAAGGCTCGATTTAACCAAATTTTTGTTATTAATGAGAAGCACATTGTTATTATTTTTTTTTCTTTTTTTTTGTGGTGGCTCGCAACTCGGTTCTTCTTTTTACCCGGAGCGCCCTTTCGGGTTTTCACTTCGTCATCGGCTCACCTTTTTTTTGTTGTTTTTTTGCTCCTTTTTCTTTTTTTTGACGGCTCGCAACTCGATTCTTCATTTTGTCCGGGGCGCCCTCTCGGGTTTTCACCCCGTCCTCGGCTCGTCATTTTTTTTTACGATGGCTCGCAACAAGTTTCTTCATTTTGCCTGGGGCGCTCTTTCGGGTTTTCACCCCGTCCTCGGCTCGTGGTTTGTGCTTCGTCATTTTAAACCACTCATTTGCCGGGACGTGGAAGGAGTTCCAGTTTTTGCATGAATCGAGTAATTGATTTTTTTCTTATTTATTTGTTTGTTTTGTTTGTTTGGCTGAACCCGGAGGAAGGTTGCCTACGTATCTGCTTTTAAACGGAATCAAACCATGTTCGTAGTTCTTTCCAAAATGTGAGTGATTTTGCTTTAGACTTGTTTATGCCAATTATCGATGCCAACTTTTTTTTTGTCGTCGTGTGTTTTGTTTTGTTTTTTTCGCATGGCTTCCCCCTAAGTCGGAGGTCGGGATGTGGTTGTTAGGGTGTCTAGGGGTAGTATCGTTTGAGTTGATCCATGTTGGTGGGAGTTGAGAACTCTTGACCGCCTAGGTCGGTGAAGATCACAACGTCCCCCGAGAGTATTTTCTTAATGAGGTAGGGGCCCGCCCAGTTTGGTTTGAATTTCCCTCTAGGGTCGACGGGAAGGGGTGCTCTAATGGATTTAATTACTAAATCTCCTTCGTGTATGTTTCAGGATTTTACTCGTTTATTAAAGGCTCGTTGGATGCATTGTTGGTAAGCTTGCACGTTGGATAAGGCATGTACCCTACACTCGTCTAAGAGTACTAGCTCGTTGTAGACACCCACATTTTGACCGCCAGGTGTCTATAATAGTTCCCGCCAAACACCCGATGATGATTGGACGCAAACATGCTTTAATGGACTCGGATATGGGCTCGAAATCATGGACATTTGGTTTAGGCTTATTACGGAGTACAAATCTTACAAAACCAACCTCAAATCCAGGCCCAGTGGGTCGTTTCGAGTCAAATAAGGCTAATTTGGGTCGAATCCGGCACCAGGGGCAAAACCGTCTTTTAGCGACCGAGTCAAAACCCGGTCAAAGATATTTCCTGAGACACACGGACCAGCTGTGACACCTCAAACGTCCGGTTTGGACTCAAATACTAAAAAAATTCAGCCTCGCAAAATATTAAACAAATCCGTTTAAGGATAGAATTCGATCCCAAGTAAGAATCCTGTCCGAATACCAAATCAAGTATTCGACCGAGCATCAAATAACTCGGCCAAGCAGCCCCATTTCAGCCAAGGTACAATGCTTCCTCACCAAGCAACGGAATTTTTGTTCCACTCGAATTACTTATTCCTATCCTTAGACGGAATCCTACCTCAACCCGACTGGTGACTCTTTCTTCCTTTGCAAGTTAGTCATCCTATAAATAGGATCCTCCCGTCACACATTCAAGACATCAATTACCAACAATTCGGGAACACACATCTACAATTCATAATCATACACTTTCGTTACATATAATCCCATAACATCCATACATCCAAAGAAGCATCGAAATACTGTCAAAATCAGCCCGACGACCCGATCCCACAAGCCGGCCAAAACCCATCACTTCACACGTCCAAATACACCATCATAAACTCATCCACATCGTCTCGACGCTCCAGTGCCTAAGCCACTTCCCGACGAGCTCTTTTCCGAGAAAATAAAGCATGTAGGTTGAGGGTGTAAAATCAAACCCGATTCTTTCTCTTTCTCTTCTTTTTTCACGTTCTTTTCATTTTTGCATCGTTGTGTCGGTCCATTTCTTTTTAATATGGGTCGTCGTCGCATCTTTTTTATTTTCTAATATCGATACTATAAAAACTATTTTCATATATAAACGTTCTTAAAATACGATATCGATTCTCTAATCAAATATCGTATTAAACAATGACTAAATTAAATCTCGTTGATGCTAAAAAAATCGTTACATCTTTTTTTAAAACAAAATACGACGATTTTAACGCGGAGAGAATTAACATTTTTTTTTCTTCTTTTCGACCAATTTCTTTTCTTTTTCAAAACAATTTTTTCACTTTTTCTAAAATCATTCTAACTATTTGATATCGATTTCATAATCGAATATCGAATACGACGAATATCAAAAATATAAATGGAGTATAAATTAATCCATATTTGTACGCGATTTATAAAAATTGACGATTTTCAAAAAATAAAAAGCGGGACAGACTCCCGCGCGAGTCGCGCGCCTCCCAGGCGACTCGCGCGAGAGCCTGGAAGGCCGGGTCCTTTTTCTCTTCGCTTTCTCGTATTTTATTCTTTTCGTTCCTCACATAAAACAGCGACTTTCGCGACATATTTTCTTATTTCGATAAGTATTTTTTTCGACTTCGGTCAACACGTGTTAATCCATCGCGTGTCACAAACCTTTTTCAAAATCATGACATATTATCGTATTTGCATCTTTATTCGATTTATTCAATCGTTACTATCTCGTTTTCTCGTGTTTGTAGCAGTTTATTTTATTTCTTTTGTTTTATTAGACTAAAACAAATTTCATATGCTAAAATAACTTTGACGTTATTAGTTTAAGATGCATTAAACGACTTAGCAACCCATTTAGTTTTCTTCTCTCACATGCTTAGGGAAAATAATGTTTGCATATCATTCCACTATCGAACTAACGCGTGTACACCAAAAACGAACGATATCTTAGTAAAGGCCGCTAAGTGCGGGCGGGGTTGGGTGTTCTTAGTGAAGTTCCCAACACGTACCCTCACCCCTTACTCAGAACCATGGTTTCCGGTTGTCCGAATCCATTGGCAACGAGAGTCATTCAATACACGATAACCGATAATGTCGGTATCGGTATCGGTATCAAATGCTAAGGGACGAACCCGATAAACTCTGACATCACAAATGGGCCATATTTTGTATATGGCCCACTACGACATAGAGTGGGTTCGAACGGGCCCGAACTCCCACAAAGTTCGATGGCGACTCCTATTTCGATTTAAATTTCAATTCGACCCATCTCATATGGAGATTCATTCGCCTCCCCAAACCCGCGCGTGGCCGCGTCGGGGTGGACCTATGTCATGTCCACAATTTGGCGACTCCGCTGGGGATCAAATGATGAGTCACTTAGCATCGGCATCCTCAGGGTGAGACTCGAAAAGAAACCGTTCGAATAGTAATGTACATGTTTTAGTTCAATGGTTCATGCATAACCCAATTCTTTCCCGGGCCGGTTACTTGTGACCGACGTCCCACTATACCGCGGTGCATTCCTAAATGGGTGCACTAAAGACTTCGATGGCGGAACTCGCATGGGTTTTACGGCAGGTTCTAAGACCAACTCGGCTTAGGAAGACCGTCCTGATTTGCGAGAAAGCTATCGTCGTTGGTATAGACCCTATTCGACCGACCGAGACTTAGACTAAGAGCATACATGGTGTCATTATACTGTTTCCGTGACTACGTGCTACTTGATCTTCTTTGGTCTTTTTCAAAAACCGTCATTTCAAAATTGCATCTTTTCAAAACTATCCATTTTTCAAAGCCCGGAAAGCTACCGAATTTAGGACTTATGATTTTGACTCAAAATAGCCTATTTTTAGCCGGTATGCTGTCCAAACTTTTCTAAAATTCCGAAATCTCAGCCCGATAACCTTTTCGATTTTCAAAAAAAAAATCGGGCCATCCTATCCGACCTTGTTCGGTTTTCAAATCCAAATTCCCTTTTCAAAACTCTCTTCTTCTTAGGACTTCCCGTATTTAGCAGTGTCGGGTCAGGTCATAAGTTGTTAGAGTCTATAGCGTCGAAACTCCGTCGATCTTACATCACGAGTTTCTACCCCATCCCAGTCCGCCTTATTTGTCAAGGCACAGCCCACCTTCGTAGGACAAACTCCTGCAAAGGAAAGCCCGTTTACACATTCAAGTCCAAAGTCTAGGGATTATCTCACGTAGGTCTTCCTTCGAACGGGACTAGGCCTATTTTGCCAAAATCCTAAGGAAAGCCCACCGTCCACGAGTCACCCATCTAGAAGTCGGTCTTCAGCCCCACTCGGGGGGCTACCCTTCAGCAGAGCGATCAATCACGGTTGCTCTAAGGATCAGGTCTTACACGTGTTGTCTCACGTATCCCACTATCGAGTCACTTAGATGTCACACCGTCTGAGTCCTTAGTCTCACTTGGGGGCTATTCTCCGATGGAGCGATTAATCACAGTCACTCCGAGAATCGTACCCTACACATTTGTCTTAGGAGAGTCTAACCCGGGTCGAACTGGAGTCGTCTCTCCTCCCGCACTATTTCCTATGCCTTGGTGTATTCGAGTTCCGAAGCAACTTTCCTGATTACGCGGTATTCTTACAGACAAGCCGCCCTTCACCCGAACCATGACACAACAAGCCATAGACGAGCTGACCGCCTCACTGGATAAAATGGAGGCCCAACTGACAGCCATCAGGACCGACCAAACCGCCATTGCTACCCGTTTGAGCGCCGTGGAGCAAAGGACTCTTAAGGTCAGGAATGAAACCGCTGGGCCCATAGCTGAACTGGTCAGCGCCGTCCGAAAACTGGAGGAACAGGTCCACTTATGAATGAACAACACTATCCACACGGAAAATGCTCGAGAATATACACCCATTAAGGAGAAACTACCAAAGGATCTCAACTTAGAAGGGTTACCCATATTCGAAGGAACGGAGGATCCATTATTACACCTCTGAGCTTTCAAACAATTCATGGCAGTCAAGGGGGTCAAATCCGACATGTTCATCAATTTGTTCGGCGCATCCCTCGGGAAATATCCAAAAGCCTGGTTCTATAGGCTTAATGCAAAAAGATTCCCAACTTGGGAAGATGTGGCTACCGAGTTCGCTAAAAAATATTCTGATAATACTGAACTTCAGACTACTATGCGGACCCTAGAAGTCATGGCCCAGGAGCCCAAAGAAGGCTTCACCAAATACCTCCAACGCTGGAGGGTCGAAAGAGTGAAGCTGGTGGAGAAGCCCAACGAAAAAACATTAGTTGAGGCCTTTGTCAAGAACCTCCTCCCTTTCTACCGGGTCCATCTTCGGTATGCTATCGTACCCAACTTCGCCACTTTAACTGAAATGGGCACTAGGGTCGAAGATGATCTTCGACATAATGAAAATCTGGGTGAAGCTTCTACCGAAGGCCATACTGGACATCCACTTGAGTCCTTAGATGCCGAAGACTACTGACAACCTCATCCAAGAGTCTAGGTTTTGTTTAAGTTTGAGTCTGAGCCCGAGTCTAGGATATTCTACTCCTTTCAATTTCAAAATCAGAGTCAGAGTCAACTTTATTATGTCCTCCTTTCAAAATTCAATAAAATCAGCTTTTCTATTTCTCATATATACTTTCCTTATGTGTTTCCGAGAACATGATGAACACCATCATACACTGTGAGCACATGCACGTGACTATAGGCACATCTATAATGACTGCAGGAAACCGAGCCCGTATTTTCCTCTTACCTGTTCCATGTCTGGTATATAAAAGCCACATAACTACCCTTAGCAGGAGCGGTATTGTATCCTATGACAAATCCAGGTAGTCTCCTAGTTTGGATTCAAGATGGGAGGCAAGCCCATTTCCCACAATAAACACTCATCCAATAAGACTGATCAATCCCTACCCTAGGTGTTAGTCTGACCAAAAACAAACAAACGGCCAAAACAAAAGAGCTGGCCATGACAAAAAAAAATGGACGGAAAAATCAAGAGTCCAAGGAAAAAGTCCAGAGAAAAAGCAAAAGGCCAAAACAAAAAAGCAGGCCATCATAAAAAAAAATATATATATATAATCAAATGCCCATGACCGTGGTTACCGGTCAACTCAAGTGAAAAACCCCTTGGCCAAGTACGGTCAATTATCAATACTCATACCATCAAATAGGGGAGAAACAATCAAGTTGGTCAGCTAACACCACATTTAGCCTTCCCACATTACAACCCTCAAGACCTTCCCGAGACCCAGGCCAGAGACAGCTCGGAATTTTGAGGATTCAAGCTCCATAGGATACCCCTAACCATTAGGACCAGACATGGAAATCAGATCCTCGCATTATCAAAACTTATCCCGATCAAAGTTCGAGCCATTCTACTCGACTTCCCCTTTACATAACAAAATTCACAATCACCATACAAAGACCCGAGAGCAAAACTCGTCAAATCCTCCCGAGAGCAAAACTCGTCAAATCCCCCCGAGAGCAAAACTCGTTAAAATCCCCGAGAGCAAAACTCGTCAAATCCCCCCGAGAGCAAAACTCGTTAAAATCCCCGAGAGCAAAACTCGTTAAAATCCCCGAGAGCAAAACTCGTTAAAATCCCCGAGAGCAAAACTCATCAAATCCCCGAGAACAGAACTCGTTAAAATCCCCGAGAGCAGAACTCGTTAAAATCCCATCCCAATTCTTCTCATTCAAACCAGTTACCAGCCCCAAACACGGGAACTCAACTTGCAGTCGACATAGAACATGCCCAAATAAGTTCACACTACCTCTGGGGGCTACCCCGGAGAACGCTCACAGTCACAGGATCAACATCCTAACTATTCTAGCCCTTTGATCAAGACATCACTGGGAATGCACCTAGCCTACACCATCGTTGTGGCTAGTTACACACAAAGCCCTAGTAAACTAGGCACCATTATATATCTTTCAATCCACTGAACTACGACATGGTTCGATTTCACTACACGTGAATACGTAGGCAGCCTTTCAACAAGGGAACAACCACCCACATTGACACATATTCAAAAAAGCGCCATCATTCCTGACACGACACTGTCATGTTCTCAACAGCTAGCTTTGTCGTCCTGGGGGCTTCTCTTAGGCAGGAAACCTCCATCCACTCACAAAATCCAGATAAATTCAAAAAATCTAGCCTCCTTTCTGTAGTGCGTCCTAGTACTCCGCTCAGCCGAAGACAAGAATCTGTCAGGACTCGAGGCACTACCCACTTTGGAAATGTACCCAAAAATCAAAAATCCAAAAGAGCACTAGACTACAGCATTGTTACTGCTAAAACAGTCTCACTACAGACTACTGCAATTCCCCTATAGCAGATCGTTCTCATTTCGATGTTCGACTGTGTTGCCACTCGCCTAGGCTACGGAATAGCGCAACTTAAGAGTCTTGTCATCTTAGGTGGCCCACCCCCTACCGAGTCACGGTCTAACCCTTAGAGAGTCAAAGTTGTGTCTGTCAACTCGTCCTCTCGCGTCCAGAGTCGAGTCTGTCGGTATATCTCTCTCTTCAAATTCTCATTTTAAAATTTGCAAAACTTAGCCATTTGAGAAAATTCTTTTCCTAGTCACCACATGAATAGGACCTTTTTATCATGTTCCCTACTCCATCTAGCATACAGGCCTAACCAAGGATTTTAGGAGTCCGTGTCAGAATCTGATCAGGATCAAGTCATCCCAAGCATTCCTATTTCCAAAATTTTCAAAAAAAATTCAGCATTTTCTTTCCAAAATTCAATCAAAAATCATTTCTTCCCCAGCGTAAGTCGGTGTTTCACCTAAATGTTAAATACAAATTGTGTCAGCATACAGGTACACCCAGGCCTCCCGAAGAATTCTAAAAAAACTCCCCAGTGGAAAGCTCAGCCGACATTTTCTACTGAAGAATCAGGATATATCTGTAAACAGATATACCCATAGCTTCCAAGGCAAGCTCCCGTGCAATACCAAGACATGATGTATCTGTAAACAGATTCACCCATAGCTTCCAAGGCAAGCTCCCGCGCAATTCTAAGACAGGATGTATCTGTAAACAGATACACCCATAGCTTCCAAGGCAAGCTCCCGCGACATTATTAACATCAACCCAAGTATGATTTCTATCCTATGGCTGGCGAGCCCTTCACGCAGATCTAATGGACTATAAACGACCCGATCGGAAGTCTGTCAGGTTTTAATCCTTGATTTACCTGGTAGCTACTCTGACTTTTGCCTTGTCCAAGCCTCAGTCAGAGTGGGGGCTCTGTAGACACCCACATTTTGACCGCCAGGTGTCTATAATTGTTCCCGCCAAACACCCGATGATGATTGGAGGCAAACATGCTTTAATGGACTTGGGTATGGGCTCGAAATCATGGACATTTGGTTTAGGCTTATTACGGAGTACAAATCTTACAAAACCAACCTCAAATCCAGGCCCAGTGGGTCGTTTCGAGTCAAATAAGGCTAATTTGGGTCGAATCCGGCACCTGGGGCAAAACCGTCTTTTAGCGACCAAGTCAAAACCCCGTCAAAGATATTTCCCGAGACACACGGACCAGCCGTGACACCTCACACGTCCGGTTTGGACTCAAATACTACAAAAAATCAGCCTCGCAAAATATTAAACAAATCCGTTTAAGGATAGAATTCGATCCCAAGTAGGAATCCTGTCCGAATACCAAATCAAGTATTCGACTGAGCATCAAATAACTCGGCCAAGCAGCCCCATTTCAGCCAAGGTACAATGCTTCCTCACCAAGCAACGGAATTTTTGTTCCACTCGAATTACTTATTCCTATCCTTAGACGGAATCCTACCTCAACCCGACTGGTGACTCTTTCTTCCTTTGCAAGTTAGTCATCCTATAAATAGGATCCTCCCGTCACACATTCAAGACATCAATTACTAACAATTCAGGAACACACATCTACAATTCATAATCATACACTTTCGTTACATATAATCCCATAACATCCATACATCCAAAGAAGCATCGAAATACTGTCAAAATCAGCCTGACGACCCAACCTCACAAGCCGGCCAAAACCCATCACTTCACACGTCCAAATACACCATCCTAAACTCATCCACATCGTCTCGACACTCCAGTGCCTAAGCCACTTCCCGACGAGCTCTTTTCCGAGAAAACAAAGCATATAGGTTGAGGGTGTAAAATCACACCCGATTCTTTCTCTTTCTCTTCTTTTTTCACGTTCTTTTCATTTTTGCGTCGTTGTGTCGGTCCGTTTCTTTTTAATATGGATCGTCGTCGCATCTTTTTTATTTTCTAATATCGATACTATAAAAACTATTTTCATATATAAACGTTCTTAAAATACGATATCGATTCTCTAATCAAATATCGTATTAAACAAGGACTAAATTAAATCTCGTTGATGCTAAAAAATCGTTACATCTTTTTTTAAAACAATATACGACGATTTTAACGCGGAGAGAATTAATATTTTTTTCCTTCTTTTCGACCACTTTCTTTTCTTTTTCAAAACAATTTTCAAAACAATTTTTTCACTTTTTCTAAAATCATTCTAACTATTTGATATCGATTTCATAATCGAATATCGAATACGACGAATATCAAAAACATAAATCGAGTATAAATTAATCCATATTTGTACGCGATTTATAAAAATTGACGATTTTCGAAAAATAAAAAAGCGGGACAGACTCCCGCACGAGTCGCGCGCCTCCCAGGCGACTCGCGCGAGAGCCTGGAAGGCCGGGTCCTTTTTCTCTTCGCTTTCTCGTATTTTATTCTTTTCGTTCCTTACATAAAACAGCGACTTTCGCGACATATTTTCATATTTCGATAAATATTTTTTTCGACTTCGGTCAACACGTGTTAATCTATCGCGTGTCATAAACCTTTTTCAAAATCATGACATATTATCGTATTTGCATCTTTATTCGATTTATTCAATCGTTACTAACTCTTTTTCTCGTGTTTGTAGCAGTTTATTTTATTTCTTTTGTTTTATTAGACTAAAACGAATTTCATATGCTAAAATAACTTTCACGTTATTAGTTTAAGATGCATTAAACGACTTAGCCACCCATTTATTTTTCTTCTCTCACATGCTTAGGGAAAATAATGTTTGCATATCATTCCACTATCGAACTAACGCGTGTACACCAAAAACGAACGATATCTTAGTAAAGGCCGCTAAGTGCGGGCGGGGTTAGGTGTTCTTAGTGAACTTCCCAACACGTACCCTCACCCCTTACTCAGAACCATGGTTTCCGGATGTCCGAATCCATTGGCAACGAGAGTCATTCAATAAACGATATCCGATAATGTCGGTATCGGTATCTAATGCTAAGGGACGAACCCGATAAACTCTGACATCGAAAATGGGCCATATTTTGTATATGGCCCACCGACATAGAGTGGGTTTGAACGGGCCCGAACTCCCACAAAGTTCGGTGGCGACTCCTATTTCGATTTAAATTTCAATTCGACCCATCTCATATGGAGATTCATTCGCCTCCCCAACCCCGCGTGTGGCCGCGTCGGGGTGGACATATGTCATATCCACACTCGTCATATTGCTTTTGGTTCCATTCTTCCTCGGGAATACCACTTTCAGCTAATATCCTTAGCGATGGTACCTCTAGCTCTACGGGTTGTACGGCTTCGGAACCATAGGTTAGGTAATATGGTGTGTCTCTAGTTGATGTTCGATAGGATGTTCGGTACCCCCATAAGGCTAAGGGGATTTTGTTTGGCCAATCCCGATAGTTGTCTATCATTTTCATAAGGATTGTGGTTATGGTTTTGTTGGCTGCTTTTACGGCCACGTTTGTTTGTGGTCTATAAGGTGAGGATTTGTGTTTTTGGATTTTGTATTTGTCGAGAAGTTTTTGGGTGTAGGCCCTGAAGTGAGCCCCCTGATCACTGATGATTTCGTGAGGTATGCCGTAGCGGCAGATGTTGTTATTTTGTAAGAATTTGACTACTTGTTTTGAGGTTATTACGGTGTCAGAGGCGGCTTCTACTCATTTGGTGAAATAATCGACGGCCACTAGTATAAAGCAATGTCTGCCGGTCCTGGATGGGTGTACTTTTCTTATGATGTCTATTCCCCGAGTAGAAAAAGGCCAGGGTGTGGCTATAGTGTGGAGAGGATATGAAGGTAGGTGTTAAATGTTGGCAAATATTTGACAATTGTGGCAGTGACGAACGTGACGTTGACGGTTTGCCTCTAAGGTAATCTAGTAATAGCCTAGTCTCATTATTTTTCGGACTAGTAGGTGTGCGCTCAAGTGGGGTCCGCACTCTCCGTCATGTACCTCCTCCATGACTCTCTTGGATTGGTTTTTGCTTATGCACCTAAGGAGGACTCCTTGTGGGGTTTGTTTTATAATAGTCCTTGATTTAGTACGTAATGGGTGCGTGGCTTGTATTCGCAGGGCTCTTTTGTTGTTGGTGTTAGTGCAGGGTGGATATGACCCGTGGGTTTTAAATTCTAGGATTTCTTTGTACCAAGGTTCCTCGGGAGTATCGTCGGTTTCGAGGTTATGGATTTGGGCTGGTTGTTCGCTTCTCTCTACGCAGATAGGCATAGAGAAAAGATGATCGGGCATGTTTATTAGTTAGGCTAGTTTGGATAACGCATTGGCGAATTGGTTTTCTTCGTGGGGTTTGTGTATGAAGTTGATTTCGGTAAATTCCCGGAACATTATTTCCACTTTGGTTTGGTATGGGGTTAGGCTTTCGCTGTAAACCTTCCAGGTTCCTGTGGCTTGGTTGACCACTAATGATGAATCTCCGTGTACTCTAAGGTTTTTAACTCCTAGAGATATGATTGCTTTTAGACCTATTAAGCAGGCTTCGTATTCAGCTGCGTTGTTGGTAACGGGGAAGTCTAGTTTGACTGATATGGGTATATGGTCTCTTATAGCGGATATCAGGAGGATTCCTACACCGTACCGCCTCATGCTCGAGGCACCATCGAAGTATAGGTCCCACGGTTTGCTCTCGGCGAACAAAATGTCCTCGTCAGGGAAGGACCAGGTGTCGGTTTTTGATGTTTCCTCTAAGGGGTTTTCGGCTAGGAAGTCGGCCACGACCCTTCCTTTAAGGACCTTAAGGGGTACATATGTTAAGTCAAATTCTGCCAACATAAGTGTCCACCGGGCCAATCGTCCGTTGAGGACAGGTTTCTCGAAGATGTATTTGATGTGCTCCATTTTTTAGTATACGTGCACGGTATGGCTAAGCATGTAGTGTCGAAGTTTCTTGGTTGACCATACTAGGGCAAGGCAGGTCTTCTCTAGGGGTGTGTATTTTATTTCGTACTCGAGGAATTTTTTGCTAATGTAGTAAATAGCTCTATCTTCTTTGTCAACGGTTTGCGACAGCATGGTTACCATTGCGATTTCGGTTACTGTAAGGTTGAGGGAAAGTGGTAGTCCCTTTTTGGGAGGCATTAACATTGGGGGTTGTGCTAGTATTTCTTTTACCTTGTCAAAGGCTCTTTGGCATTTATCGTCCCAGATGGTAGGTTCGGTTATTTTTAGTTTTTTTAAAATGGGTTCACAGGTCATGGTCAGTTTGGCAATGAAGCGGCTGATGTATTGGACCTTTCCGAGAAATCCTCTAATCTCCTTTTCGTTCGAGGCTGCAGGCATGTCTAACAAGGATTTTATCTTGGATGGGTCTATTTCGATTCCCCGCTGGCTCACTACGTGTACTAAAAGTTTCCCAGATGTAAACCCAAAGGCGCATTTTTGTGGGTTAACCCTCATTTATACTGTCGTAGGCGTTTGAAGAATTTTTCGAGGGCCGGGACATTGCCTTCTTGGTTTCGGGATTTGACTATCATGTCATCTACATACACCTCGACTTCTTTGTGCATCATATCCTTTAAAAGTGTGGTTGCGGCCCTTTGGTAGGTTGCCCCGGCATTCTTAAGTCCGAAAGGCATCACCGAGTACCAATAGGTTCCCCAAGGCGTGGTGAAGGCTGTTTTAGACATGTCATCTTTTGCCATTTTTATTTGATTATATCCGGCGTACCCGTCCATGAAAGAGAGTAGGGCGTGATCGGCGGTATTATCTACTAGGATATCTATGTGAGGTAAAGGGAAGTCGTCCTTTGGGCTAGCTTTGTTAAGGTCTCGGAAATCAACACAGACCCGAATTCTCCCGTCGTTTTTGGGGACGGGGACAATGTTGGCTACCCAGTCGGAATATTCGGAGACGTGTATGAACCCGACTTTAAATTGTTTATCTACCTCTTCCTTGACCTTAAGTGCCCACTCAGGTCGCATGCGACGTAGCTTTTCTTTTACTGGTTTAAACCCGGGTTTGATTGGGTTTCGGTGTTCAGCGATGTCTCTGTCTATGCCTGGCATGTCTTTGTAGGACCAGGCGAAGACGTCTTTGTATTGTGTCAGTAGGTTCATAAGTTGTTCTCTCTCAGTGGGATCTAAGGAGGTTCCTATTTTTAGGATTTGGGCTGCTAAGGGGGTTCCAATGTTTAGGGATTCAGTGTCTTCAATCACCGGGGCGCCTAACTCTTGTCTGGCTAACTCTCTCAAGGTTTCGGTTGAGAGATAAGTGTCGTAAGAGTCGTTTTGGTCATTCTTGTTTTGTTCGCTATCGATAATGGCATTGCATGTTAAGTGTGACGAGTCATAAGCGAAAGTATTTTTATTATTAGTTAAATCGAGCAATAAGGAGACCATATGTTCATTTTACAGAGATAACATTACTGGGATTTCCGGGACAGGCCACGGTTCATCCTGAACAGACACGGATGTAGATGGAAGACAGATAATACTAGACTCTTGGCCCGTTTCAGACTCAGACTCGGACTCTGTTTTGGATTTGGACTCGGACTCTTCGAACATCCTCCCTTCTCTTGTGGTTAGCTTGAACCTCCTACCATTTTCGTTGGTCCATGTGACGGATTTCCTCCACCCTCTACCTTCTTGGTTTTTGTCGGTGTTGACAATAAGGGAGATAGGGTCAAATTGCTTGTCAGTCATGACCACAATGACTAGCTCACTGGGATTCACGGGAACGAAACGCTCTTCCCCGAATAGGAGATTGTTGGCTATGCCATCCATACAAGATGTGTGTTTCGGTTTTAAGGTGTTTGGTGTGGTTTCCGGAATGAAGTAGCAGTCTTGGAATATTTCTATTCCAGGATGTCGAATGCCTTTGATGTAGGTTTGTTTGGAAAATCCCATATAAGGTTCATTGTCACCTTCTTTTACGAAACATCCATTTAGGGTAAGGTCATACGGCGGGATTTGGATGCCCCTAGTTTTACGTGCGCGCATGATAGCCATGCATTCACGGATTTTGTCCTCGGTTGCGGGGTACCCAAAACCTATCATGTGGGTCTGTCCGATGGGATCCCGGAGTTTTCTTGCGGTGCCGGGATTTTTTCCTAGTGACAATCCCAGGAAATGTCCTTACTACCTCATTATAAGTTAATGGCTAGGTTGGAGTACTGATCGAAGTCGAATGGGGCTAGGTATTGCTCTAAACGGTTTACTACATGAAATCCCCTCTACACGGTATCGGCATCCTACGTAACTTGCGAGGTGGTGGCTTTTTCTACGAAGGCTCTTATGGGGGAGGCATGGATGGTGACTATTTCGCCGTTGATGGGAACCTTCACCTTTTGGTGTAAGGTAGATGGTACGACTTTAAAGGCATGGATCCAAGGGCGCCTTAGGATCATATTGTGGGATCCAGTTTTGACATCAAAGACCTGAAAGTCCATTTTCCTTTCTATAGGCCCCACAATGGTGCTAATGGTTGCGACCCCTGTGACCGGACGCCTCGTGCCATCATAGGCGCGCACTCCGGATTCGGTGGGTATGAAGTCAGTTTCTGAAATTCCTAGGGCGCGGGCTGTTTTGAGAGGGATTACGTTTACAGCGGAACCGTCATCCACAAGGGTCATGAGTACCTTCTTGCCCAAACAGGTTACTGTGACGTAAAGGGCTAGATTGTGTTTTGGTCCAAAGGGTGGGAGGTCCTCGTCGGAGAAGGTTATAGGATCCTTTAATCCCTTGGCCTCCTAAAGAACATGTCCTATCATGTCTTCAGGTGTAACGGTTGAGGATATGTTCATTCTTCCTAAGGCTTGGACTAGGGCCATGCGGTGATTGTAGGAGCTGGCTATGAGTTGCCATATGGAAAGGTCGATTTTGTCTTTCTGTAGCTGTTCGACTATTTCTACCTCAGGGGTGGTAATTGGGATTTCGTCGGTGGTTGTGGTGTTTTAAGGAGCGTGATTGGTGTTTGGTATGTCGACTGTGACGTTTTGGTAGGGTCGCCCAGATCTAGTGACGTGGCTTATGTCCTTGGTTTGGGTGGTTGTTGGGGGAATCGTGACAATTGGCTCGTGGATATAGACATCGTCATCATCATTCGCCCATACCCCATGGATGGTGTGAACGCGTTGGTATTGTTCTTAATTGATCGTGCAAAATTGAATGTATGACGGTTTTTTGGGAGGGGGAAAGGCTCCTTTTTCAATTAGGTTTTGGATGGCATGTCTTAGTTTGGTGCAGGATTGAGTTTCATGTCCCGGTCCCTGGTGAAAGGAGCAGAAGGCTTTGGGATCCCATGATTTGCTTCTTTGTACTAGAGGGATCTCATATACGGGTTCTAGAGGAGATATTAGACCATGTTGGATGGCGATGGGTAAAGCTTCATCATAGGGGATGCCTAAGTTGGCAAACTTTCTAGGGGTTTTCTTCTTTTGGGGAGCAACACTCTTGTTTACTTGGATTGGCAGGCGGTTTTGGGTTTTGACTGCGAGGGAGTTCATCTGCTTGTTGAGGTTACGAATAGAGGTCTCAATGGAGGTTACGGAGGTGACGAGGTTGTAAACTATATGAGTTAGGTCTTTGACACTGAAATTTGGGAGGGTAGTCATGGTGGAGGATGATCTCTGCAAGATAATATCGGGAGTCAGGAAGCTTTCGTCGGACGTCTAGAGACTCGTGGACTGCTCGCGACTGAGCAACGCGGGAACGTGACCCTTGACTTGCGTGTGTGTGTGCGGTTATTGACTTTAGGTATTCAGGTGCTTTAGACTCATGGTGTATTCGTCGAAACGCCTAAGGGATTTTAGGTCTCTGTAGCGAGACGATTTGACACAAACCTCGGAGGTGTGGTTTAAAGAGGACTTCTCGAAATGAGACGACCCAAAATGTAAAACCCCAAGTAGAGGCGATCCTAGTAACTAACACAGACTGTAATCCCCTAGAAATTCTAACGCAATACAGTGGCGGAAACACTGTAGAAGTGGGATTATAACACACTGTAACTATGTCTTAGTAAAATTAAAATGGTAAAGTCAAACAATAGGCCTTAAAATAAAATGCCCAAAATTTAAAACAATCCACAAAAGGGGTTTGAAAAATCCATAGGACATAATTATGAAAACAAATAAGCAGGATCCACACTGCTCGCTAGCCCACACCCGGAACACGTATACCTGCCATGTTAAAACATAACAGCCACAATCAGTGGGGAGCAACGTCAACGTTCTCCCAGCCGTATAACAGGATTTTAAAACTGTACTTACTACTATAGAAAAATAATAAAAATGGAAAACAGTAAAACATCATATTAAAATAAGTTTTCAGCGCAAGACCAAAATATTAAAATGGGTTACCGAATAAACATAAAAATAATTGCCAACCTGCAAACCAGCTTATATCGATAACAATAAAAAATATTCAAAATGACGTTATGGATAGGATTAATGTAGAATCTTGACTTTCACTAGGACAATACTAAACTAGTTTCGAGAACTTAGTCAAAACAAATTAGACTTCGGTCTCTAACTAGGCAACTCAACTATAACAGGACTGCGTGCAGCGAGGTCCTGGCTTAAGTAATGTACACCCCTCCTGGACACCAACGGTAATCCAGTTCAACCCGACGGCGACTTACACGATGCGATATCTAAGTTTAAGGTCAAAATATACACACTCCTGAACACAAACCATGCTCAGTTCAACGACCAATGTGTCTCAACATAGACACACCAGCTTTATAGTTGATGACAAAACGTACATCCCAGACTATATTACTCTAAACCCACACATTTCCTTATTCCATAACTCCAAAACAATCAATTATCGATATTTAAAAGATGTATTCACTACAAACAATAGAAGAACAAAAGAAAAGGAATCACTTTCCAAAAGAGGAAACTTTCTATTTTAGGAAACTTCTATTTTTAGAAACTTTACCAAAAATAGCATCATATCAAAATAGCGAAGATATTAGTTTTTACTAACATCACATTTTTAGTAAACGATATAGATTTATAAAACTAATACTTTCGGCCTTAACGATATTAATTATTAAAGTAAGAACATTTGATTTTATGAAATTATTAAAATATCGTATAAGCATTATAAAATGATTAAAAATGTCTTAAACATTTTAATATTATTAATTAGGGTGTTTTCAAAAGTTAAAAAGCTATAATTCATTAATTATTATTAGTTTCGACAATAAAATTATAAATAGGATTTTACGGCAAACATCAAATTAAATATTTGAACGTCTTTATTTAATTAAACCAACAAATATATTTAGAGTATGTTAAGGGATGATTTAAATCTTAAAGTTTCAGATTTAAATACTTTCAAAATTGCTGGAAAAATAATTCTTTTAGGTAAGACGAAGCATTTTAACGATAAATCACAATTTGTCCGAAAATCAATTCTTATTAATTAAAGACTTTAATAAATAGTACAAAAATTACGTAAAATAGTTAAAATATATTTATGGACATTCTGTCCAGAAAAGAAAATTTTCCAGAATCCTAAAACTCGGTTTTTAAAGTGTTTTCTCGTTAATCGTTCAATCTCGACAATAACGATTAATAAAAACAATAGTAATTACAAAACGATTTACGTATTAATATCAAAAAATTATTATTAAACACAAAAATCATGATTTTCCAGAATCTACCATTTTTCCAGATTTCCAAAAATTCCAGATTAATAAATCCCGTCAAAACCGTCTTTAAAACCCGTTTTCACAATTAACGATTCCATTAATAAAACTTATCGTTCCCAACATTTTATTAAGGCACTAAAAATCATAAAATTACATTTTAATATGAAATCATCAGAATCATAATTTTTTCCAGATTTAAACCAAAGACCAGAAATCGAGAATTTAAACAACAAACACGGTTTTAACGATAAACGATGATTTAAAGTGATTAATTAATTCATCCACTTATCAATTTTGAAAAATTATGAAAATATTCAGAAAATTCTATTTCAACAGAACGTTTCACCACGTCAAAAATCAGATTAAAATAAAATGTTTAGGTACTAGAACTAAAAATCGGCATTTAATTGTTTTTGTCCGTAAACGGTAATAATTCAATAATCGATAACTAAAATATCAGAAAAATACTAAATTATTAAAATCATCAAAAACATCATTTTTACAGAATATAAACATATATTACATGTTTAGGCCGAATATTACGATTTTACAAATTAATACGACGATTTATTCGTTAATCTCGTAAAAGAGATAAAAATACCGAAACATGCAAATCGACAATATATTCGTCGGCTTCGGGATCGTCCAAAAATCCTACCAAACATGGAAATCATGGCAGAAAAATAACATGAGAAAACTAATAAAAATCAAGGTAAATATTGATCGAAAACGACGTTGATTAATACCTTAACGAAGAGAACGGAAAGAGGATTATTTGACGATGAATTTGAGTCGATTAAAACTAGAATTGAAGCAAAAATAATCCTAGAATAAGGGAAGGTGCCACGGCCAAAATGTGGGAAAATGTCCCAAAATAATTTGTAAGTTGATAAAAAGAAAATCGTAAAATTGTTAAAGGTATTTCAAAGCAATTCGAGTAAACCTCGCGTTAGAAAATAATTATTTACGAAACTTCGTAATAAAATCATTACAGGCTAAATTTTCGTAAATAAAAAAAATATTTCTTAGTTGGAAATATTATATAAATGGGTTTAGACATTTTAGGAAAAGAAATAACTTAAATCCGAGCTTAAAAACGTCAATTCAAAGAGAAATAGAAATCCTCACGGAAATTAATTAGTTTACGAAGAAGACCAAATAAATGGATTTAAGAGAGTTAAAATCTTTAACATTAAAAGTAAATATCATTAAACTTAAAACTAAAAATAAAGCTTGGTAAAATGATCAAATATGAGGCCGAAATGTGATAGAGTTATGACGATGTCATAACGGAAAGAATAAAAAAAGCTAGAAAATTAGCGGGTGTTACAATCCTCCCCACTAAAAGAAAGTTCCGTCCTCGAAACTAAGAATAAGAAGAAAGGAGTCAAGATTACCCCACTCGAAAAGATGAGGATAAAAATAAAATTTCGCATAAGAATTTTGCTTTAAAAGAAAAATTTTACAACTCTCAAAGTGATACGAAATCGAATGCAAATATTTATTTCGAAAGGAATTTGGGCTAAGCTACCAGGAGTTTAAAATCTTTTAATTAGTGAAATCGTAAAATAAAGTTATTTGATAAAGAAATGACGTCAAATAACATTTGTAAACAAACTTGAAGGAAATAGGATAACCAAAGTATTTTCAAAATGAAAGTAAAATATTTTGATTAAGAAATTCGATAATATTTCTTTTCTGATGAAACAAAATTTAGTTATGAGAAATCAAAAGTAGTCAGTAAAAATTGAACCAGTCGTCAAAAATTTTCAATAACAGATTCAAAAGTCCACCAACAATAAAACGAAAACTAATTTCAAAATATTAAAATTTTGAAAATGTTATCAAAGTAATTATGAAAGTTTTCAAAAATGTTATCAAACCATAAAATAATTTCGACAATGTTAAAACGTTTTATGTAATAATCATATAGAAATTGAATATTTTGGAAATATGAAAGTCTTCATAAAACTCCGATTGCTTCAAAATAAAAATGAAATAATTTTGAAATAATTTAAAATAAATTATTTGGGCATTTTGAGACGGATCTAGATATAATTATCAACCAAAGATAAAACAAAAGTGAAGTATCATGTTCTTAAATTATAATTCAAAAAGGTTAAGTTTCACGATATCCGAAAAGTTGAAGTTAGTCAAACTTTTTACAAAACGAACAATTTCACAATTAGAAATTAAAACTCAAAATGTTAAAATTGTATGACTATTTTTTTTTTCAAAAAAAAAACTAGTCAAACATTTTGTAAATTAAGGGAGTTCGAAAACAAAGGTTAACGTATAAATAGAATAAAGATAAATGATAAATCAAAATAAGAGTTTTCAAAATTGATAAAGGTCAAAGGGATTGGCAGCAGTTACGGTAACAGAGTTCGAGAGAAGTAGAAAGAAGGACGAAGTTGAGAGTCAAACATACCTCTCGAGGATTATAGAAGAAATTAAACATCTCGAGATTCCTAGCACGACTCTCATAAACACAGGTTCCTAATTGGCCCATCAAATAACGCTAAGTCCAAAATCGGTACAAAGTGGTCATACTCTATCTACAGCCTCCAAAATTATCAACTTCCATAGTCTCCAAAATTAAGTCTTACATACTTATATAATATTTCAATTAGTACGGTAAAAATCCACAAATGATTTAGACAAATCTATTAATTAAGATTCCAACGGTTATCAAAATATACCCAAACTTGTAATCACTAAGGCTCATAAATTCAAAGCTCATAAGGTCTAAACTCGAGGTATACTTCAAATTTCTCGAGTAAGGAACACTAAATAAAATCCACCAATTCACAATGTCCGGACACAAAAACTTCAAAATGATCATCAACATATTTTTTTATTATCATCACTAGACAGAGGTTAGTAAAGTACGCCAAACCTTAAACACACTCAGCCTGACATGTAACGACAGATACTCACATCTTCAAACACGTCATTCGACTAAGGTTTCTGAGAATTCCATCAAATTTCATATCGTAACAGCGAAACCACTAAAATATTTACTAAATAAACGAAGCCAGAATCTCGTTGGTCTAAGGTTATAACAGTCCCAAAGATGATCCGTATTATAATATTCCTCAAAACAGCACAATAAAACTAAACTGTGATTGTGCAAGATAGTTCTCTTCTCTAGGGACAACAACTATTTATCCCAAGTTAGATCACTCAACCCCAAAGTTCATAGGTCACAACCTTAAACGACGATCAACGATCTAATCCTTAAGAAATACGGGTAATCTATGTCAACCAAAATTTCTAACGACATTAATGAAAACCTTCAATGGTACCACAACACTCAGTCTAACACCTTAAACAATACTCTATGATCCCAAATATTCGCGATGCATCCATTAAATAAGCATTAGGTAAAGAATCCAAAGTAATATATCAGTTACCCTTAGTTTGGTTCTAGGTTAGGTACTAGGTATCCATCAAATATGAGATACTCTCTTACTACTCCCAAATATATCCAACTCTAAGTACCCTAAAATAATCAAGGTAACCTATAACCCAAGGTTCAGTGCCTAAAGTATCATCCTAATTCCATCAAGCAACATTTTGCTATTCAAATTAATTCTCAAGAATTCTTACTTGCTTAGAAAGTAGGGCAGACTCAAAATCCTCAAACCAGGTAACAAGGGTTTACTAAACCTCAAACATCTATAACACGGGTTCACTAAGACAGAATACGGTCTAACCAAAGGATCTCAAGAGAAAGATGGTAGAATAGAAGAATAGAACAAGAATTCACCAAGAGAATGAAGATGAGAATATATAAGAGAAGAATTGGAATAGAGGAAGGAAGAAAAGAATCGATGATCCTATATTACTAAGTTCTTGAACCAGAGGAGAATCTTCGGGCCTCCAGAGTTCACGAGGGGATCCAAAACGGATTATTTTAATCTTCTTGTAGAGGAATGAGCACGCAAGTCATGGGTCGCTCCATCTGGATTTACTGCGACATCATGGAACATGAATCTACTCTTGATCGTCTTGCCTGTAGCTTAAGTAAACTGAACCGGAGCTAAAAGTCATTATCGAAATCTTTCTTGGAGCACCTAGTTGTCCACTCGAGTCAGCAGGCGTTGAGAGTGCTAAGTAGGTCTTGTCCCGATCTGGAGCAGCATCATGTCAGCATCTTGTCCATTCATCATTTTCTTCGACATATAAAACAAATATTCAATGCTAATCATTGAGTTTCAGGAACAGGAAAGCTAAACAAATAAGTCCTTACTTGTTTCTACCCATCTCTAATAATATTTTTATTTACTATTTAAATAATTTACTGATATTTTCCCTAATTTCAGGTGTAAGCGTTGGGAGCAGTGATGCTCTAATACCAACTGTAATCCCCTAGAAATTCTAACGCAATACAGTGGCGGAAACACTGTAGAAGTGGGATTATAACACACTGTAGCTATGTCTTAGTAAAATTAAAATGGTAAAGTCAAACAATAGGCCTTAAAATAAAATGGCCAAAATTTAAAACAATCCACAAAAAGGGTTTGAAAAATCCATAGGACATAATTATAAAAATAAATAAGCAGGATCCACACTGCTCGCTAGCCCACACCCAGAACACGTATACCTGCCATGTTAAAACATAACAGCCACAATCAGTGGGGAGCAACGTCAACGTTCTCCCAGCCGTATAACAGGATTTTAAAACTGTACTTACTACTATAGAAAAATAATAAAAATGGAAAACAGTAAAACATCATATTAAAATAAGTTTTCAGCGCAGGACCAAAATATTAAAATGGGTTACCGAAGAAACATAAAAATAATTGCCAACCTGCAAACCAGCTTATATAGATAACAATAAAAAATATTCAAAACAAATTAGACTTCGGTCTCTAACTAGGCAACTCAACTATAACAGGACTGCGTGCAGCGAGATCCAGGCTTAAGTAATGTACACCCCTCCTTGACACCAACCGTAATCCAGTTCAACCCGACGGCGACTTACATGATGCGATATCTAAGTTTAAGGTCAAAATATACACACTCCTGAACACAAACCTTGCTCAGTTCAACGACCAATGTGTCTCAACATAGACACACCAGCTTTATAGTTGATGGCAAAACGTACATCCCAGACTATATTACTCTAAACCCACACTTTTCCTTATTCCATAACTCCAAAACAATCCATTATCGATATTTAAAAGATGTATTCACTACAAATAATAGAAGAACAAAAGAAAAGGAATCACTTTCCAAAAGAGGAAACTTTCTATTTTAGGAAACTTCTATTTTTAGAAACTTTACCAAAAATAGCATCATATCAAAATAGCGAAGATATTAGTTTATACTAACATCACTTTTTTAGTAAACGATATAGATTTATAAAACTAATACTTTCGGCCTTAACGATATTAATTATTAAAGTAAGAACATTTGATTTTATGAAATTATTAAAATACCGAATAAGCATTATAAAATGATTAAAAATGTCTTAAACATTTTAATATTACTAATAAGGGTGTTTTCAAAAGTTAAAAATCTATAATTCCCTAATTATTATTAGTTTCGACAATTAAATTATAAATAGGATTTTACGGCAAACATCAAATTAAATATTTGAACGTCTTTATTTAATTAAACCAACAAATATATTTAGAGTATGTTAAGGGATGATTTAACTCTTAAAGTTTCAGATTTAAATACTTTCAAAATTGCTGGAAAAATAATTCTTTTTGGTAAGACGAAGCATTTTAACGATAAATCACAATTTGTCCGAAAATCAATACTTATTAATTAAAGACTTTAATAAATAGTACAAAAATTACGTAAAATAGTTAAAATATATTTATGGACATTCTGTCCAGAAAAGAAAATTTTCCAGAATCCTAAAACTCGGTTTTTAAAGTGTTTTCTCGTTAATCGTTCAATCTCGACAATAACGATTAATAAAAACAATAGTAATTACAAAACGATTTAAGTATTAATATCCAAAAATCATTATTAAACACAAAAATCATGATTTTCCGGAATCTACCATTTTTCCAGATTTCAAAAAATTCCAGATTAAATAAATCCCGTCAAAACCGTCTTTAAAACCCGTTTTCACAATTAACGATTCCATTAATAAAACTTATCGTTCCTAACATTTTATTAAGGCACTAAAAATCATAAAATTACATTCTAATATGAAATCATCAGAATCATAATTTTTTCCAGATTTAAACCAAAGAGCAGAAATCGAGAATTTAAACAACAAACACGGTTTTAACGATAAACGATGATTTAAAGTGATTAATTAATTCATCCACTTATCAATTTCGAAAAATTATGAAAAACTTCAGAAAATTCTATTTCAACAGAAAGTTTCACCACGTCAAAAATCAGATTAAAATAAAATGTTTAGGCACTAGAACTAAAAATCGGCTTTTAATCGTTTTTGTCCGTAAACGGTAATAATTCAATAATCGATAACTAAAATATCAGAAAAATACTAAATTATTAAAATTCATCAAAAACATCATTTTTACAGAATATAAACATATATTACATGTTTAGGCCGAATATTACGATTTTACAAATTAATATGACGATTTAATCGTTAATCTCGTAAAAGCGATAAAAATACTGAAACATGCAAATTTTCAACTTTTAAAAATTTTCCAGCTTATATGACATACATATATTGTCAAAAAGAAAATATAAAAATATACATGCAAATACTCAATTAAAATCATGAAATACCGAGTAACATCGACGTTACCTCTACTCCAAGTCTGAATCGACAATATATTCGTCGGCTTCGGGATCGTCCAAAAATCCTACCAAACATGGAAATCGTGGCATAAAAATACCATGAGAAAACTAATAAAAATCAAGGTAAATATTGATCGAAAACGACGTTGATTAATACCTTAACGAAGAGAACGGAAAGAGGATTATTTGACGATGAATTTGAGTCGATTAAGACTAGAATTGAAGCAAAAATAATCCTACAATAAGGGAAGGTGCCACGGCCAAAATGTGGGAAAATGTCCCAAAATAATTTGTAAGTTGATAAAAAGAAAATCGTAAAATTGTTAAAGGTATTTCAAAGCAATTCGAGTAAACCTCGCGTTAGAAAATAATTATTTACGAAACTTCGTAATAAAATCATTAAAGGCTAAATTTTCGTATAAAAAAAATATTTCTTAGTTGGAAATATTATATAAATGGGTTTAGACATTTTAGGAAAAGAAATAACTTAAATCCGAGCTTAAAAACGTCAATTCAAAGAGAAATAGAATTCCTCACGGAAAATTAATTAGTTTACAAAGAAGACCAAATAAATGGATTTAAGAGAGTTAAAATCTTTAACATTAAAAATAAATATCATTAAACTTAAAACTAAAAATAAAGCTTGGTAAAATGATGAAATATGAGGCCGAAATGTGATAGAGTTATGACGATGTCATAACGGAAAGAATAAAAAAAGCTAGAAAGATAGCGGGTGTTACACATACAGTTAATCACACAGTTGTACGACATAAGAAGTTGATCGCGATCCCGGCTCAGGATCAAAGAATTTGATATATGTTTTTTTTGCAAACGACCAATTCTTTGTAGAAAAGATTTTTTTTTGAAAAGGATGATTTGTAAAAAAACAGTGCAACGATGGCGTGATGACATCGTTCGTGACGTGAAGGTGTGTTACCATATGTGTGCGTCAGTAATCCGGCGATAGCAAAGGTGTAAATGTCTCTCTTTATTTTTTGAAAGGGGCATGGTCCTTAGGGGAACCAGTTTTGAAAACGATGACGTGATGCTTTTATCGAGACTACTATTAATTAGCTAGTTCGATACTCGTGGTGTATGTAATGCTCGTGGTAGAGCGTGAAGTCTAATGATGGTGATTTAAATGCGTGACTAAATCCTTATCAAGGAATTTAGGTGATGAATGGTTTTTCAGAAAAAAAAACTTTTAAAACGATTGTCCCACGTTCGTCGGTTGCATTAACTAGCATTTAACGGTGGCGGATGATGTATTGTGAAAAGTGTTTTGAGGGTGTAACCGTTTTGGGTTCCTTGACTTCATTAATTGAAGCTTTGGTAGTGTTAACGGTATATGTGTAAAAACCTTTTTTTTTGAAATAAAATGTAACCGTCTGGTGTACCTTGATCCCATTGATCGGGAGTTTCGGTGGTATTAACGGTAATCGTCGTTAACGGGTTTTGTTTTGGCCATGGTGGTGGCACTAAAAATAATTTTTTTTTAAAGTGGTAAGTGTAAAATTTGCCACGATAACGACATCTAAAAATGTTTTTTTCTCTTTTAGAAATCACGATTTGACCGGAGTATCGGCGTTCAAAAGGTCATTTTTCGAAAATGGAATTGGGTGCGGTTGAATATGTTGGCGTGGTTGAATCCATATTTTAGTCTTTTATTTGGGTTGTTCAAACTCGCTACACATAACTAGGAATGCATACACTCAGCCAGGATGCAGACACGGGTAGGTTAGGGTAGGCTACTGCCCACGAATACTCTTCACTTAGGCATTGACAGATCATCTAGGGAGACGAGTGTCATACCGTCCGTTCGGAACTATCCGCTTATTAATATCGCGAAGTACGCGTTAGGCGGCCGGAGCGTCAATCGAGGATCTCTCCGCGTGTCCCTAAGGATCTTACCGCGAAGAGGTCGATTGGTCCTGATATTGGTTAGGGTGGGCTTTTTAGGGCCAAAACGTAGTGAGCACAACTAGGAACTAGGAAACGAGCTTCACCGACCTTGTTCAAGTTACACCACCACCGGAAATTTGTTTCCAAATCTCCAGCGGAGTCGCCAAACTGTGGACGTCCATCCGCACCTCCTGGCGCCCTGCGCGCGCCCACGCGGAACCGACCCGGTTTTTCAACGTGTGGCGGCGGCCACCCACGCGGCCCCCTCCATATTGGGGGCCGGTCCGATCTCGCGTACGGGGCAACGTTTCGGACCTCGATTCGGATGACAATCCGGACTTGTACTAGACGGGTGGGGCACCCGTGTTTCCATTTGGAATCGATCGAGTCGTGGTTGTAAATGTTTAAAGGCCGATTCATTTGGCAAGGCGACCTTTTTAGTGAATTGAATTCGTTACCGATTGGTGGAGTCGCCACCGAGTCAATTATGGGGACTCGGAAACCGTTCAAGTCAATTTTGATCCCTAGTCGGCTCAAAGTTGAGGGGCACGGGACTTAAAGATAAAGACTTTTACCCTTAAGCACTCCATGTCTGGAATGACTCTCATTGCCAATTGTTTCGGACATCCGAAAATCGTCGATTCTGAGTAAGGGGTGAGGGTACATATTGGGAAGCCAACATCTAGTGTTATCGTAGTGCATAATTAAAGAAAGTACGAGAATATAAAGTTTTGTTTAGATGACAACTTAGTGACGACTCGGCTTCAAAGGCGGATCCTCCTAGCTTGCCTAATGATTTCAGCTGAGCTCCAGTACCGTTGACCCTTCTTGCGGCTACTCCGGCAGAGCTTCGTTACTATGGACCGTTTCTGCGGCTGATCCGGCAGAACTTCGTTACTAGACTTGAGCTAGTCGAACACAGGCACCTTGGTATCGAGTGGGGTGCTCGAAGGTGAGGAGTAGCGTCGATGTCACTTTTATCGGAACTACGATCGAGTGGATCGTTTTCCTCGGGTGTCGGAGTGCGAGCCCTTAGCGAGTAGTTTAGAGGTTGAAGAGAAGAGGGAATTGTGTGTGTTGAATGAATGAGGTGAAGGGGGGTATTTATAGGTGTGGGTTCAGGCGTGGGGAGGCTCAGACGCGTGAGGTGAGGCGGTTGAAGTTTTGAAGATACGATTTTGATACTTTCCAAAATCGAGAGATGGGCGTATAATACATAACTTGGAGGTTAAGGATTTTCGGGGCTTGAACTAGCGCCATCAGTTTAATGGGCCTTGGGTGTGAATCCAGAGGTTCGCTTGGCGCGGTGCTAACTCGGTTCGAGTTTCGGGACCGACTCGGGGTCCCGGTGTCAGAATTGACTGTAATTAGTGTCTATGCAACCGTAACAACATGACTAAGGCTGCCATCATGTTAGTTTAATTTTTCCGAGTAATTTATTTGATCCGTTCTATAGAAAAAGTACCTTAAACATCGCGAACCCGCGTCGCGTTGCAGTCCTATCGTCATCGGATGTTTGTTGGGCACTTCTGCACCCACCAGGTCCAAATCTGGGTGTCTACAGGTGGTGGTTTGATGTTTTTATGAAGGGTGAAAATGTAGAGTGAATTGTGAGGTAAAGGTGATATAAATAAAGGTAGTTGAGGAGCGAAGGTGAAAGTTTTAAACTAGATTGGTAAAAATTTGGTGTAAATATTTTGGAGGGAAAGTTATATGGGGCATTTGTGAAGGAAGAAATTGATAGTGTAGTGAGTAAATAGGATAAAGGTGATCAGCCAAGGTCGTCGGGTGAAGTTTCACACGGTCAAGTCCCATCGGAAATTTCACCCGACGGATTTTCGTCGTGAAAATCAATTTTGCCAACTTTTTCCACCGGGTGAAGTTTCACCCGATGAAATTCTCATCGGGCGAAATTTCGCCCGATGATATCTTCGTCAATCTTGGCAAATCTGGAAATTTTTCGTAGGGCGAAGTTTCGCCCGGTCAATAGTCTCACCGGGCGAAGTTTCGCCCGGCGGTCTTGTTTACTTCGTTTTTCCGCCTTACCATTCCATGGCTCTTCAATAATCACCTAGAGATTTAAATAACGACACATCTCACAATACTTAATCAATTTTTCCCACAAACATGCACGTGGTCTTCAATTTAGGCTCCATAACTTCTCCAAAAGCTTGATCTTCATCCAAATAAATGCTCCATGGCGAAATCCAAGTTCGTCCATTCTTCTCAAACTAACAAAACTAACAAAACTCGAAGAATATGATACATATATACAAGGTGGTTGTTGAAGATACCACCAAACATACTTCAACTCGAGAAGGGGTTAAACAACGCTCCCCAATGGGAGCTCACCAAGCTTCACAGTAACAAAGGTCTCACGAACGTGACCGGGATGATAAATCTTCAAACGTTGTCCATTAACCATAAATTTCCCAGTTTTCGGGCTTGATATCTCTATTGATCCATATGGTTGCACCTTGGTCACTTCGAATGGACCCGACCATTTTGATTTCAACTTACCGGGGTAAAACTTAAAACGAGAGTTGAAAAGTAAAACATTATCACCAACGGAGAAGTCCTTACGAAGTATTCGAGAATCATGCCATTTGCGTGTTTGCTCCCTGTAAATCCTCGAAATTTCGTAGGCCTCGAGTCTTAGTTCTTCCAATTCTTGTAGTTGGAGAAGGCGGTTATTTCCAACAACATTCTCGTCAAAGTTTAGCTCTTTGATAGCTAATTTGGCTTTGTGTTCTAATTCCACCGGTAAATGACAAGCTTTACCATACACAAGACGATAAGGAGTGGTTCCGATCGGCGCTTTGTAAGCCG
Organism: Agrostemma githago; assembly: GCA_958450325.1. NCBI lineage: Eukaryota > Viridiplantae > Streptophyta > Magnoliopsida > Caryophyllales > Caryophyllaceae > Agrostemma > Agrostemma githago. Next base: position 41,694,161 of record OY288247.1, on the reverse strand, counting down.
TTCTCAATGCCCAAAGGGCGTCATTTAACTTTAATGACCAATCCTTTCGGTGTGTATTTACAACTTTTTCCAAAATTTCTTTGATTTGACGGTAGGAGATCTCGACTTGCCCATTTGATTGAGGGTGGTAGCCTAAGGACATCTTGTTAGTGATACCATATTTCCAAAGAAGATGTTCAAATGTATCTTTCCTAAAATGAGAGCCTCCATCGCTAATTATGGCTCTAGGCACACCGAATCTCGGGAATATAACATTCTTGAAAAGCTTGATTACAACCTTGGAGTCATTGGTAGGAGAAGCTACGGCCTCGATCCACTTTGAGACATAACCAACCGCGACTAGGATGTATTTGTTGCCAAAAAAGGATGTTAACGGACCCACAAAATCAATGCCCAAAACATCGAACAATTCAATCTCCAAGATAGGTTGGAGGGGCATCTCGTTTCTTCTTGTAATATTGCAACTTCTTTGGCAAGCATCGCATGTGAGAATGAAAGCTCTTATATCTTTGAACATGGAAGGCCACCAAAACCCGCTTTGGAGAACATTGGTAATTGTCTTTTTGTTGGCCAAGTGTCCACCATAAGGTGTCGAGTGAAGGTGCTTCACAATATCAATTCCTTCGTCGGCCGTCAGACATCGTCGATAGATTCCAACCATACAACGGCGGAACAAATAGGGCTCATCCCAATAACAGCGTCGAGCTTCATAACGTAGTTTCTTCCTCTCTTGCTTGGAATAATCGTCCGGAATAAAATGAGACACTAAGAAATTGACAATATCGGCATACCAAGGTGTAATAGTTTCAACGACCATCAAGGCCTCATCTCTTATAGCTTCATTGATAGGTATACCATCATCTTCATTGCTTTGTTTACCAACCGTTAGTCTACTAAGGTGATCCGCTACCAAGTTCTCCGATCCGGCCTTGTCATTAATCTCGATGTCAATTTGTTGTAAAAGGAGAACCCACCGAAAGAGTCGGGACTTGTTCTCCTTTTTGGACATAATATATCGAATGGCCGCATGATCGGTATGAATAATGACTTTGGAACCGGTAACATATGTTCGAAATTTTCCCATGGCATAGACAACGGCAAGCATCTCTTTTTCGGTTGTGGTATACCTCGATTGGGCTTCATCTAAGATCTTGCTTTCATGGTATATCACATGTAGCTTCTTGTCGATCCATTGACCTTAAACGACACCAACGGCAAAATCGGAGGCATCGCACATGATTTCAAATGGAAGATTCCAATTGGATGCTTTGATAATTGGAGCGGTGGTGAGAGCGGTCTTTATCCTACAAAAAGCCTCAAGACACGAGTCATCAAAAACAAAAGGTGCATCTTTCATAAGCAAAGAAGTTAAAGGCTTGGCAATCTTAGAAAAGTCTTTAATAAATCGTCTATAAAAACCGGCATGACCTAGAAAACTCCTCACCCCTTTGACATTAGTTGGTGGTGGCAAGTTCTCAATCACGGAGACCTTAGCCTTATCAACTTCAATCCTCTATTAGAAACAATATGACCTAAGACAACACCTTGCTCAACCATAAAATGACATTTTTCCCAATTTAAAACAAGTCTATACTCTTAACATCGAGCTAACACTTGATCAAGATTTTCAAGGCAAGAATCAAAAGATGTACCATGGACACTAAAGTCATCCATAAAAACTTCCATAGATTTTTCAATAAAATCGGAGAAAATAGCCATCATACACCTTTGAAACATTCCCGGCGCATTACACAATCCAAATGGCATCCTACAATAGGCATAGGTGCCATATGGACATGTAAAAGTGGTTTTCTCTTGGTGATCGGGGTGAATAGGAATTTGAAGAAATCCCGAATGACCATCGAGGAAACAAAAGTAAGAATGATACGTTAATCGTTCAAGCATTTGATCAATGAAGGGAAGGAGGAAATGGTCTTTACGGTGGCCGTGTTTAATTTTCGAAAATCTATACACATGCGACAACCGATAATGGTTCTAGTAGAAATAAACTCTCCCCTTTCTCCTTTCACAACCGTCATTCCTCCTTTTTTCGGTACACCTTGTACGGGGTTAACCCATTTACTTCCGGTTATTGGGTATATGATGTTAGCCTCATACAATTTGAGGACTTCCTTCATGACAACCTCTTTTATAGCGGGGTTCAACCTACGTTGACCCTCAACCGAAAGGCGGTGGTCATCATCAAGGATGATCCTATGCATACAAACATTTGGGCTTATTCCTTGGAGGTCGGCAACGCTATACCCGATGGTCTTTTTGAGTTTTCTCAAAACAATCAAAAGCTTTTCCAATTGAGGTCCATCAAGTGTGGCATTGACGATAACGGGATAATTAGTTCCTTCAAGAAAAGCATATTTAAGGGAAGAGGGGAGTGGTTTAATTTCAAGATTAGGAGGAGAAGATACCATTGTCTTACCCACCGGTAGTGGTTCTACCTTTTCTTCATGTAAGCATTCTTCTTCAAGAGGTGGGGAATCAAGTGGTTCCTCTTCTTTTTCATCATCTATCAAGCTATACTCAACCAAACTATCAATAACTTCAATGGGAATGCATTTGTTCAATCATTGGTTGTTTAAGAGCTTGAGAAAGGGAAAATTCTACCGATTCATTCTCTATGTTAAAATACAACTTTCCATTCTTTACATCAACTATAGTACCACCGGTAGCCATAAAAGGTCGACCTAGAATAATGGGGGTAATAATGTCCTCGAGCATATCCTTGACAACAAAGTCGGCGGGGATGAAGAACTTACCAAGTATCCTCAAGAATCCCAAGTGGGTACTTGACGGACCTATCTGCAAGTTGAATCGACAAACTAGTGGGTCGCATCTCCCCCACACTAAGTCTCTTAGCAATTGAATAAGGTAAGAAACTAACACTAGCCCCTAGGTCAAATAAAGCTTGTTTAACAACAACATTTCCAACCCGGCAAGGGATGGAAAAGCTACCGGGATCCTCTAGTATCTTTGGCAATTGATTCATGAGAATGACACTACATTGTGTCGTGAGAGGGACACATTCTTTGTCCTCTATTGTTCTCTTTTTAGACAAGACTTCTTTCAAAAACTTAGAATAAAGAGGCATTTGAGAAATTACCTCGGTGAAGGGTAAAGCTATCTCCACCTTCTTTAACATATCCACGAAACGGCTAAATTGGGCATTCTCCTTATGTGGCTTAGCTCGTTCGGGAAAAGGCAATGGTGGGACAAAAGTGGGAGGCGGTGGAACATTGGATTCTTTTTCTTCTTGGGCTAATCGCTCCGCCTCTTTTCTTTTCCCTTCTTCCGCTTCCATTTGCTCCTTCTCCGCATTTTGTAGAATATCAAACTCCGTTCGTATTCCTCGGTTTTGTTTGGGGGAAGTGGGTGATGTTGCTTGTGGGGCACTTGGTTGATTGACATTGGTTGTGGTGCTTTTGGTGTTCAAGTTCAAGTTCTTGTATGGGTCCTCAATTTCTTTGTCATCTCTCAAAATGATGGCGTTTGCTTGGTGTGGAGGGTCTCTAGGGTTTTGGGGTTGCCTGGGTAAACCATGGGGTGGATGAATTGGAGCGGCTAAGGCTTTTGTTACTTCTTGTGATTCCCAAACCTTTAGCCTTGTTTTGGTATCCGTAAGCTCACTCCATAGTTGCCCAATGGCTCTTTGCAAATCATTAATATTATCCCATGGAACTCCTCCTTGACCATATTGAAAATTGCTTGGTTGGCCATAAGATTGAGAGCGTTGATTAAATGGTTGCTGATTGTAACTTTGATTTCCTTGAAAATTGCCTTGGAACCCTTGATTGTATCCATGATTGAAATTGTTACCACGTGGATTTTGGTAATTGTTGTAATTGCTAGGAACATGGAAGTTGCTACCTTGTTGTTTGAAGTTGCTTCTTTGGTGAGGAGGCAAATATGAGGGCATCTTTGGAGGACCTTGATTAAATTGCCTTTGTTGACTTTGATTAAATGGCCTCGGTTGACTCCCTTGGGCACGTGGCATTGATTTTGAACATTTTTGTTTCCATAAGAAAAATTAGGATGAAACCTTGTGCCGGCCTTGTAGGTAATGGAAAAGGGGTCAAATTGTGGTCTTTGCCCATATACTTGTATAGCTTTGACTTCATTTGACTCTTCAAAATAAGTTTCTTCATTAAGAATGCAAGAACTAGAATCATGACCATAATTGCCACAATGATCACAGTGAACTTCCCATATTATTTGTTTAGGAGGTGATGGTTGCCTTGTTGGAACACTCTGTGGACGTCCGTCCGCACCGCCCAGCGCCCCGCGCGCGCCTGCGCAGGACTGACCCGGTTTTTCATCGTGCGGTGGCGGCCACCCACGCGGCCCCCTCCTGGTCGGGGGCTGGTCCGATCTCGCGTACGGGGCGATGTGTCAGACCTCGATTAGGATGACGATCCGGACTTGTACTAGACGGGTGCGGGCACCCGTGTTTCCGTTTGGGAATCGATCGAGTCGTGGTTGTAAATGTTTAAAGGCCGATTTTTTTGGTAAGGCAACCTTTTTAGTGAACTGAATTCGTTGTCGATTTGTGGAGTCGCCACCGAGTCAATTATGGGTACTCGGAAACCGGTCAAGTCAACTTTGATCCCTTGCCGACTCAAAGTTGAGTTGCACGGGACCTAAACATAAAGACTTGACCCTTAAGCACTCCATGCCTGGAATGACTCTCATTGCCAATGGTTTCGGACATCCGGAAATCGTCGATTCTGAGTAAGGGGTGAAGGTATGTATTGGGAAGCCAACATCCGACAGATGTCAACACCCAATCCTGCCCACACTATAGCGGCCTCTACCATTCAATCGGTGGGCTGATAACCTAGTTCTTTTGTTGTGGTGGAAATACTGTAACATCCGTTGTCTTCACCCTATACCTTTTGTTACGTCGGTTGTTTTAGGACAAGTAAGTATTGTCGTCAAAGTAGTTGTGTTTACATTCTTTGCATGCGATTTTATGTGACAAGCAGGCCATGTAAAGATGCACGTAGAAGAGTAGAGAATACTAATATTATAGGTATTAGCAAATCTGTTTTAACGTGATAATACAGATATTAGTCATTCTCGTGATATACCTTACCTGGTATTCTGCTTTAGATGCATCGGTTCGGTATTAATAGAGATGCGTCGAGCGTAATAAGGCGAGCACTTGGACTAATACGAAACCCGACCATCACTTTGTCCAGTTTTAGTTATTTTACGTTTTGAGTTCCGTGTTAGGTGATATAGCGTGTGATTATAAGGTCATAAAAGAAATAAATCATACGAAAAACTGTAAATGCGAATGTAAGTAAATCACGTTGTGAGGAGTTGCACCCTCGGAGTATGCACTAAACGGGACTCGATGCATAGATAGTTGAGAATGGATCTCGGAATTACTCAGGTCTATTTAGTGTGTTTTAGTATTTGTGATTAAAGTTGGGACGTTACGAGTTTTAGTAGATATTTGTGGACCTAGTGTCCACATCTAATGTTGTCGTAGTGCATGATAAAAGAAAGTGCAAATATGGAAAGTTTTGTTTAGATGACAACCTAGTGACGATTCGACTTCAAAGGCGGATCCTCCTAGTGATTTTGGCAGAGCTCCATTACCGTTGACCCTTCCTGTGGCTACTCCGGCAGAGCTTCGTTACTATGGACCGATTCTGCGGCTAATCCGGCAGAGCTTCGCTACTAGACTTGAGCTATTCGAACACAGGCACCTCGGTATCGAGTGGGGTGCTCGAAGGTGAGGTGTAGCATCAATGTCGCTTTTATCGGAACTACGATCGAGTGGATCGTTAGCCTCGGGTGTCGTATCGCGAGCCCTTAGCGAGAGAGTAGAGGGAGAAGAGAAGATGAGAATGTGTGTCGAATGAATGAGGCGAAGGGGGGTATTTATAGGTGTTTTCGGTCCTCGTCGCCCATATGGACGCCTGAGTTGGGACGCACCAAGACCCAGGCGCCTGGGCTAAGGCGAGGGGAGACTAAGACGCGTGGGGTGGGGCGGTCAGGATTATGAAGATACGATTTTGATACTTTCCAAAACCGAGAGGGAGGAGTGTGATACTTAGCTCGGAGCCTAAGGATTCCCGCGGGTTGACCTAGCGTCGTGGGTTTAGTGGGCCTCGGGTGTGCGTCTCGAGGTTCACTTGGCACGGTGCTGACTCGGTTCGAGTTTCGGGACCGACTCGAGGTCCCGGTGTCGGAGTTGACTCTAATTAGTGTCTATGTGACCGTAACGACACGACTAAGGCTGCCATCATGTTAGTTTTAATTTGTCCGAGTAATTATTTGATCCGTTCTATAGAAAAACTACCTACAACATCGCGAACCCGCGTCGCGTGGCAGTCCTATCGTCATCGGGTGTTTGTTGGACACTTATGCAGCCACCAGGTCCAAATATGGATGTCTACACACTCCCTTAAATTTGGTAATTGCCTCTAGGAGTAGACTTAGAACTCATGGCATCGATTCTCTTGGTTAACTCTTCAACTTGTGCTTGAAGTTTCAATTCATTAGAACTCTTAGAAGAGTTCACTTCAACTTTCTCCCTAGAATCCCTCGATTGGCCCATTCTAGAATCACTCTTTGCCATATTTTCAGTAAGATTCTTAGATGCCTCATCGGTAAGGGAAGAGAAGTCTCCTCCGGCGGCCGGATTGAGGTTCTTCTTGGTTCTCGATGAAAGGGTGTAAAACGTTTGGGTTGTTAGCCAATCGGGTATTCCATGGTGAGGACACTTGCGTAATAAATCTCTAAATCTTTCCCAAGCCTCACTTAGGCTTTCAAATTCATCTTTCTTGAATATTTGTATTTCCATACGATATTGGTTGGTCTTTGACAGCGGAAAATATTTCTCCAAGAAGGCATTGGATAATTGAGCCCATGATGTGAATGTATTAGCGGGATGGCCTTGAAGCCATCTACGAGCTCCATCTCTCAAGGTCTTTGGAAATAACAATCGGTGCAATTGGCATGAAGTTAACCCATTATCGAAATTGGATGCGTGTCGTAACCGCAGTCAAAATTAAATTTATAATTCACTTACAAGACTCTAACTAACTAGTAGTAAGACAAGTAAGGGTCGAACCCACAAGGATTAATGATACTATCTCAGATCAATTTAGTAATATTTATATAGTTATATAAGTATAAATATAATAATGGGGGGTTTGTTTGGGTTGTTTTTATACTAAACTAACTAACTAAAATTAAATAAATAAAACGAATAATACTAATAATCGCAATAAATTGTAGAAAGTTCATACAAAGGAAGAATAGGAGATATGTAATTTTCTATAGATGTCGGGTAAAATCATTGATTCACTTAATTAATTATCGGATAGATTAGTTAATCGGTAATCCTTGAACGCAAGTAAATTACCAATTTTATCTTTCTGACTCGTTAAACCCCGTGAACGCAGGCAAGTTTTATCCTAACCAATTTATCAAATTAACCATGAACGCATGAATCAAATTAATAAATTAAGTCGCTTTAAGATCACTAATCAGTTGAATAAAATATAACCAGAACGCTGCAATTATATTTGACTCAACTACTACACAAGATTCTAACAATTAAGATTAGACCAGAACGCTGCAACCTAACAAAAATTACTATTAATTCAACGATCGATTCATGAATACAATTAAGTTGGCCAAACAAAATTAACAAACACGAATCAGATAGTCAAATAATGAATCTTATATAAATATCCAACAAACTAATTAATCAGTCAAAACAATATCATAATCTCATAAACCCTAACATCAATAGTCAATTACATACTCTAATTGAAAATTACTCTAAACTAAACATAATAATAGTAGAAATAAGATAAAGATTAGAAAAGCTCATAAAAATCGGGACAAAATTTGATTAGATGGAATCGAGCCGAGTTGTCTCCGTCTTTGGCGTATCTGTCGTGCGGCTTCTATGCTATCTTCTTATTCTCTCTCCTCTTTTTTTGTATTTTTTTGTTCTTCTTTCACTGCTGCCTCCTCCTTATGTCTTATTTTTTGGTTTTTATTTATTTATTTATAAGAAGCCTTTCTTTCCTAAACCCTTTATTTCCTTTTTTACCCTTTTTTTGTTTCCTAGTCTATCTCTTGTAGTAATGGGTTTCAACCCATTAGTTTGGTATCGAAATCTGCTGGTCTGCTATCTTGTAACTCGATTTAGACCTAGTAGATGACGAAATTTGATGTGTCTCTCTTCTATAAACTTGTAGGTCTTGAACTTAGCTTTCCAACGCATCCTGAATCACTTGATTCCGATATCGTATGAGTGAGATATCGTCGTCTTAAGATAGATCTACACAATGTATACGAGAATATATGCATTATTTGACCTTCAAATTAAATGGGTTATTCTAAATAATCTAAAAATAGGTAATAAACTTATTCCAGCATATAAATAATATTAACGTATAAATTAACCCGATATTCATAAAAATACGTTATTAGCACAAATAATATGAAAGACGACATAAAAATAATAATACTAAAGGAGTAAAAATATGTATAAATATCGGTTTATCAAATTCCCCACACTTAGTCCATTGGCGTCCTCAACAATGATTATTCTAGAGTTAACATAAAATGAAAATTTAACCTTCAAATGTTTTAAACCATCCCAACTAGTTACAATTGACGACAAACTAAAAATATTTAAGAAAACATTTTTTATAAGTTAGTAAACTTAACAAAATAATTGCGAGTTAGATTAGCAAGTAATATATACATAAAATTTCTCCTCCCTTAAACTATTCAATTAACTAATTTAACAACATATAATATACGAAACCGCTTCTAAATTCAAATTATAAATGAACTCATCATCCTTCACACTCGGTTTAACTACCTTCAAAAAATATATTTGTATTGTCTCAAGAAGACGGGTTTCAGCAGTTTAAGGTCTTAAAGGAAGGGGATTTACTTTCATGTACATTCCTATTACCAGTTCAGTACGAGGATCGTTCTCCCGAGCGTATAAGCCAAACTAGATACCTCGTCTCACTTTTTCCACACTTATTCTTTTTTTTCTTCTTTCTTTCTTGCTTTTTTTTTCATTCTAATTTTCTTTTCTTTTTTTCTCTTTTCTTTTTCTTTTCTTTTTTTTCCCGATCAAGTGACCCATGTAGCGAGCTTTCAACCAATGACTCTCGCCCTTCCGGACAAGGCATTAGGCATTTTTCCAATCCCATTAGTGTAACACCCACTAATTTCCTAGTGCCGTTAATTATTCTGTTGTGACTCCGTCATGACTCTATGTCAATTTCGTCTTCTATTTCCTTCATCTTTCTGAATTCTTATTATTTTTTTTGAGTCAAATAATATTTATTTTTATTTTAAAAGATTTTAATTCTTTTAAACCTATTTATTTGATTTTCATTGTAAACTATTTATTTTTGCGCGTGAAGTTCTATTTTTCTACGAACTAACGTTTTAAGCTTTGAATTCAGTTATTTATTTTTCCTAAATATCAATACACGTTTATATGATATTTCCAACTAAGAAATATTTTTATTTAAGAATATTTGACCTTAAATGATTTTATTACGAAGTTTCATAAATAATTATTTTCCAACGCGCGGTTTACTCGAACTGATTTGAAATACCTTTAACAATTTTACGATTTTCTTTTTATCAACTTATAAATTATTTTGGGACATTTTCCCACATTTTGGACCGTGACCCCCCTTGGCTCACTCCTACTACATTTTTTTTATACACTTCATTTTATTATGTTAAACATTAGATATTTATTTCTTTCTTCAATCATTTTGGTGGATTAATACAAACTCTTCACACTCCTCTCACATTCACTCTTGGCTGAAATTTTTGAGGTGAATGTACCTAGTTTTCATCAACTTTTAAGTCACCATTCATTCCATATCTCTTCACATTTTCCTCTTTATTCATTCTTCCACTTTACTTTAGCAAAAACCTTTTCTTTCTCCCTCTTTTTGGCTGATGTTCCTGCCCATTTTCAGCAGCCATTTCCGTCCATAATCAAGCTTTGATCGTCCTATTTTCGTCTCCTAAATAATCGTCATTCCGATCCCTTCGTTAAGGATTTTTGAATGATCCCGAAGCCGACGAATTTATAATCGACTCGAATTTGGGTTAGAGGTAACGTCGATGTTACTCGGTATTTCATGATTTTAATTGTGTATTTGCATGTATAATTTTTATATTTCATTTTTGACAACATATGTACGTCATATAATATGGAAAATTTTTAAAAGTTGAAAATTTGCATGTTTCGATATTTTTATCGCTTTTACGAGATTAACGATTAAATCGTCATATTAATTTGTAAAATCGTAATATTCGGCCTAAACATGTAATATATATTTATATTCTGTAAAAATTATTTTTTTGATGTTTTTTAATAATTTAGTATTTTTCTGATATTTTTGATATCGATTATTGAATTATTACCGTTATCGGACAAAAATGATTAAAAGCCGATGTTTAGTTCTAGTACCTAAACATTTTTTTTAATCTGACTTTTGACGTGGTGAAACTTTCTGATGAAATAGAATTTTCTGAATTTGTTCATAATTTTTCGGAATTTTTAAGTGGATGAATTAATTAATCACTTTAAATGATCGTTTATAGTTAAAACCGCGTTTGTCGTTTAAATTCTCGATTTTTGGTCCTATGATTAAATCTGGAAAAAAAATATGATTCTGATGATTTCATAATAAAATGTAATTTTATAATTTTTAGTGCTTTAATAAAATGTTTGGGACGATATGTTTTATTAATGGAATCGTTAATTGTGAAAACGGGTTTTAAAGACGGTTTTGACGGGATTTATTAAATCTGGAATTTTTGGAAATCTGGAAAAATGCCAGATTCTGGAAAATCATGATTTTTAGGTTTAATAATAATTTTTGGATATTAATACTTAAATCGTTTTGTAATTACTATTTTTATTAATCGTTATTGTCGAGATTAGACGATTAACGAGAAAACGCTTTAAAAACCGAGTTTTAGGATTCTGGAAAATTTTCTTTTCTGGACAGAATGTCCATAAATATATTTTAACTATTTTACGTAATTTTTTTACTATTTATTAAAGTCTTTAATTAATAAGTATTGATTTTTGGACAAATTACGATTTATCGTTAAAATGCTTCGTCTTACCGAAAAGATTTATTTTTCCAGCTATTTTGAAAATATTTAAATCTGAAACATTAAGATTTAAATCATCCCTTAACATATTCTAAATATATTCAATAGTTTAATTAAATAAAAGACGTTAAAAGATTTAATTTGACATTTGCCGTAAAATCCTATTTGTAATTGTATTGTCGTAACTAATAATAATTAGGGAATTTTAGCTTTGTAAATTTTGAAAACACCGTGATTAGTATTATTAAAAAATTTAAGACATATTTAATCATTTTATACACTTGTACGATATTTCAATAACTTCATAAACTCAAATGTTCTTACTTTAATAATTAATATCGTTAAGGCCGAAAGTATTAGTTTTATAAATATATATCGTTTACTAAAAATGAGGTATTAGTATGAACTAATATTTTCACTATTTTGATATAATGCTATTTTTAGTAAAGTTTCTAAAAATAGAAGTTTCCTAAAATAGAAAGTTTCCTCTTTTAGAATATAAATGTTTACTTCTTTTATCCTCATATTATTTATATTGATTATATCTTTTGAATATCGATAATGACTTTGTTTTGAAGTTATGGAATAAGGACAAGTGTGAGGTTAGAGTAATATATTCTAGGGTTTACGATTTTGCCATCAACTATAAGGCTAGTGTATCAGGAATCGGTACATTGGTTGTTGAACCGGGTGACAGGTATCCCGGGAGTTGTGTACATTTTGACCTTAAGCTTAGGCCTCGCAGTAAGTCGCCGTCATAAGTTGAACTGGGTGACAGGTAATCCCAGGAGGGGTGTGCATTATCTTAAACTAGGGCCACGCATTTATAAGTTGCCGCTCTATTATGGTTGAGTAGCCTAGTTTGAGACCGAAGTTTAATTTGTTTGAACTAAGTTCTCGAAGCTAGTTTTTAGTATTCTCCTAGTGAAAGTCTAGCCGTCTACACTACTCCTATCCATAACGCCATTTTGAATATTTTTATTATTATCGATATAATTTGGTTGCAGGTTGGCAAATGTTTTATGTTTTCTTCGGAAAACTCATTTTTATTATATTGTTTTGATACGTGAAGTTTTTCACTGAAAGTTTATTTTTATTATAATGTGTTTTACTGTTTTCTATTTTTACTATTTTTCTATAATAGTAATTACAGTTTTAAAATCCTGTTATACGGCTGGGAGAACGTTGACGTTGCTCCCCACTGATTGTGGCTGTTATGTTTTTAACATGGCAGGTGTATGTGTTTTCCTTCGCGTGGGCTAGCGAGCAGTTATGGATCCTGCTTGTTTTAATCAGATCACTTTATTATGGATTGTTAAAACCCTTTTTATGGATTTTATTTATTTATTTATTTATTTATTTATTTATTTTGTAGCAATTTTTATTTTATGGCTTATGTATTGACTTACCATTTTTATTTAATCAAACATAGCTACAGTGTGTTATAATCCCACTTCTACAGTGTTTCTGCCACTGTATTGCGTTAGAATTTCTAGGGGATTACAATTAGGACTAGGTTCCCCTCGGATTTAATAACTCGAGTCACAAGAACGACTCACTCACTCTTGAGGTATCTAATCTTCCTTATCGCCCTAATTAGGAGTCACCTATGAAAGTAAATTAATTAGACAAGCCCGACTTACATCCCGTACCTCTAGAGTCAACGAAAAGTGTAGTTAAGGTAGCTAAACCAAGTGCTATTCTTTATAATTCACTTATTAATCAAATTTAAAAGAGACTTAAAATATTATCTGTTATCAAATTAATTAACCCAAGTTCGATCGGGAGGAAAAATAATTGCATATATAACTTCAAAACATTTTTTATTCACTAACATCATCACTAGAAATCATTTTAAAAATATTACTAGTATTTTGTGACAAAATGTTAGATTAAAATTTGTCGTCAACTTCTCAAGTTAGGTAGTTCAATAAAAACAAAGGCTAAAACTTTTAATCTCAAATTTCTATTAAAAAAATTTCAAAAAAATTTCGGCAGCACTTCGCCTAAATATTCACATATCCCAAAATTTTAAAATAGCCTGCAAAACACACATTCATTGTAATGGCCACCCGCCAACTCCACATTCAGCAATAATCTATCCAATTTTCAGTTTACCTCATCCCCACACTTAAATCCGACATTGTCCTCAATGTCAGAAATAGACATCAAAGAGCTGAAAATATGCACATATAAATATATAAGAGGGATAAAGGTACTTAGCGGGTCTAGCGAAGTAGAACTATATGCATCTTGTCCACGTTGAATTTTGAAAACTTCATCCCATTGACAGCTATCACATGTTCAACAAAGGATCACTGTTATCTATCCTACAAAATTCCAACCCTAGACCAAGACAAGTGAAATGGGGAAATGAAATATAAAGGGAAAAATAAAACTAAGTAAAATAATTAGTCAATCATACAAAATAAATATACAAGCTCCGGTTGCCTCCCGAGAAGCGCCTTATTTTACGTCGTGGCTCGACATGCTATTTCTCAATTTTCATAAGTTGGATCCTCCAAATCAATAATATCCACCCAATTGGCCTCGAATCCATCATAATATGGCTTAAGTCTATGACCATGCACTTTAATTATCCTTCCTGACTCACATCCTTTAATTTCTACCGCTCCGTGATCAAACACTTCAAGAACCTCAAAGGGACCGATCCATCTTGATCTCAATTTCCCAGGAAATAATCTTAACCTAGAATTATAAAGGAGGACTTTATCACCCACATTAAAGCTCTTTCTAGATAACATTTTATCGTGATAAGCCTTAGTTTTCTCTTTGTACATCCGAGAATTTTCATATGCATCATTCCTTATCTCCTCCAATTCTAGAATTTCTAGTTTTCTGTGAGCAACAGACTTTTCATAATTAAAATTACACTTTTTAATCGCCCAAAATGCTCGATGCTCTAATTTAACTGGAAGGTGACAAGCTTTCCCAAATATGAAGCGATAAGGAGACATCCCTATTGGAGTTTTGTATGCAGTTCTATATGCCCATAATGCATCACCTAAACGCTTACTCCAATCTTTCCTATTAGGACTCACAACCTTCTCCAGAATTGATTTTATTTCTCTATTAGAAACCTCAACTTGTCCATTAGTCTGTGGGTGATAAGCAGTAGAAACCTTATGAGTAACATGATATTTCCTAAATAAAGCCTCAATGATACAATTACAAAAGTGAGTCCCTCTGTCACTAATAATAGCTCTAGGAATACCAAACCTATTAAAAATTTGATCCCTAACAAACTCAGCAACCACCTTTGAATCATTTGTTCTAGTAGATTTAGCCTCCACCCATTTAGAAATATAGTCAACTACTAAAAGAATGTAAGTATTCCCAAAGGATGATGGAAAAGGTCCCATAAAATCAATACCCCAAACATCAAAAACATCAGCTTCAAATATGGAAGTAAGAGGCATTTGATCTCTCCTAGAAATGTTACCACTTCTCTGACATTGATCACAAGTTTTCACAAAAGTATAAGCATCTTTATGCAGAGAAGGCCAAAAGAATCCACATTCTAGAACTTTATGAGCTGTTCGTTTCGGACCAAAACGACCCCTACACTCAAATGAGTGACAAAATTCAAGAATGGATTTACTTTCCTCTTCAGGAACACATCTTCTTATAACATTATCGGAACAAATTTTAAACAAATAAAGTTCGTCCCAAATATAGTACTTAGCATCTTGCTTAATTTTATCTTTTTTAGGCTTTACTAAGTTCCTTAGGAAACTTCTTCGATACCAAGTAATTAACAATATCAGCATACTAAGAATATTTCACATTTAATGCATACAATTGTTCATCAGGAAACAAATCAGAAGAGAGGGCAGTTATGTCTTGTTCCTTAATAATCCTACTAAGATGGTCAGCAACTAAGTTTTCTGCTCCTTTCTTATCTTTTATTTCCAAATCAAATTCTTGTGACATAACATCCAACGTAATAATCTTGGTTTCAAATTTTTCTTTTTCAGCAAATATTGCAGAGCAGAGTGACCAGAGTAGACTATCACATGAGTACCAAGAAAATACGATCTAAACTTTTCAAGAGCAAAAATAACAGCATACAATTCCTTTTCAGTGACAGTATAGTTGCATTGAGCTGGGTCAAGAGTTTTCGACGCATAATATATAACATGATATTCCTTCCCTACTTTTTGCCCTAATACAACTCCTACCGCTTTATCACTAGCATCACACATTATTTCAAAAGGTAATCCCTATTCTACTAAAAGGATAGGAAGACCTACCAATATGCTGACATGTCAACACATGAGAGAAAATTCTGGACCACTTTCCTTTTCCTATATGCTGAAGGTTATAGATTTAGCTATAACCTTCTCCTTTTCTAATTCTGGACCACTTTCCTTAGTTTCTGTTTTACTCTGACTAATATGAGGTTCATGTCGATTATCTTCAACGTCATTTTGTTTTGTAGCTCTTGGTATAACCTCAATTTCTTCCTCAACATCTAATCTATTTTTAAGCTCCTTACCACTCCTTAAGGTTATTGCTTTAAACTCATCCAACAAATTAGGTTCAGGTTGTCTAACAAAATTACTCTCAATGTTGGCAAGGGTGGTACAAATCAATTTCATTTGATTATCCAAGTGACACAAGTTATTATCAGTTTGTTCTTGACGACTAAGGCTCTGAGAGTGAACTTGTCCTACTTGAACTACCAATTGTTTTACCATATTTTCTAACGATTGATGTTGGTTATCCATAACGTTAAGTTGATTATTCACAACATCTCTTAATTCTTTCATCTGCTCAACTTGTTCTTTTAATTGATTTTGCAATTTCTAAATCACATTCATTCTTGGTTCCATATTGTTGACTGCTAATGGCCATATTAAAGAACCACCACTAGCAGTGTCTATCTACCTATTATGATCATCTAGGAAACCATCATACAAACATTCAATCAAGTTTTTTTCACTAAGTTCATATTGTGGGCAAGAATTACATAATCGGTTAAATCTATCCAATAATCATTTAAGGATTCATTGTCATCTTGTTGAATATTCATAATTTGTTTTCTTATTGCCCTTGTAATACTCACAGGTTGATATTTATCAAGAAAAAATTTTCTTAAACAATCCCAAGATGTATTAGATCCACCAGGTAAATTAAAAATCTTTAGCTAATTCATGCAATGTAAATGGGAAAGCTCGGAATTTAATACAATCATCATCAATACCATCCAAAGATAACCTGGAACAAGCAAGATAAAATTCTTGTATATGTTTTAGAGCATCCTCATTAGATCGACCATAAAATTTAGGGAGAATTTGGATAAAACCTGGACTTAGCTTAAATGATTTTTCGAAAGTAGGAAAAATAATACTAGTAGGTGTCTCCGTAGAAAATAATTGCTCCGCTCCAGCAAACATCTTAAATATTGTAAATTAAGTACCTGAAATAAAAACTAAAGAGTATATAAAATAAAATAAATAACTAGGTAGATAAATAAGTAACTAATTACTAGCTAACTAATATAAAATCAAAGATAATAAACAAATCAGTCCCCGGCAACGACGCCAAAATTTTATGCGTGTCGTAACCGCAGTCAAAATTAAATTTATAATTCACTTACAAAACTCTAACTAACTAGTAGTAGGACAAGTAAGGGTCGAACCCACAGGGACTAATGATACTATCTCAGATCAATTTAGTAATATTTATATAGTTATATAAGTATAAATATAATAACGGGGGGTTTGTTTGAGTTGTTTTTATACTAAACTAACTACCTAAAATTAAATAAATAAAACGAATAACACTAATAATCGAAGTAAATAAATTGAAAGTTCTTATAAAGGATAAATAGGAGATTTGTTATTTTCTATAGATGTCGGGTAAAATCATTGATTCACTTAATTAATTATCGGATAGATTAGTTAATTGGTTAATCCTTGAACGCAAGTAAATTGCCAATTTTATATTTCTGACTCGTTAAACCCCGTGAACGCACGCAACTTTAATCCTAACCAATTTATCAAATTAACCATGAACGCATAATCAAATTAATAAATTAAGTCGCTTTAAGATCACTAATCAGTTGAATAAAATATAACCAGAACGCTGCAATTATATCTGACTCGAATACTACACAAGATTCTAACAATTAAGATTAGACCAGAACGCTGCAACCTAACCAAAATTACTATTAATTCAACGATCGATTCATGAATACAATTAAGTTGGCCAAACAAAATAAACAAACACGAATCAGATAGTCAAATAATGAATCTTATATAAATATCCAACAAACTAATTAATCAGTCAAAACTATATCATAATCTCATAAACCATAACATCAATAGTCAATTACATACTCCAATTGGAAATTACTCTAAACTAAACATAATAATAGTAGAAATAAGATAAACATTAAAAAGCTCATAAAAATCGGGACAAAATTTTATTAGACAGAGTCGAGCCGAGTTGTCTCCGTCTTTGTCGTATCTGTCTTGCGGCTTCTATGTTGTCTTCTTATTCTCACTCCTCTTTCTTTGTATTTTTTTGTTCTTCTTTCACGACTGCCTCCTCCTTATGTCTTATTTTTTGGTTTTTATTTATTTATTTATAAGAAGCCTTTCTTTCCTAAACCCTTTATTTCCTTTTTTACCGTTTTTTTGTTTCCTAATCAATCTCTTGTAGTAATGGGTTTCAACCCATTAGTTTGGTATCGAAATCTGCTGGTCTGCTGTCTTGTAACTCGATCTAGGTCCTAGTATATGACGAAATTTGATGTGTCTCTCTTCTATAAACTGGTAGGTCTCGAACTTAGCTTTCCAACGCATCCTGAATCACTTGATTCTGATATCGTATGAGTGAGATATCGTCGTCTTAAGATAGACCTACACAATGTATACGAGAATATACGCATTATTTGACCTTCAAATTAAATGGGTTATTCTAAATAATCTAAAAATAGGTAATAAACTTATTCTAGCATATAAATAATATTAACGTATAAATTAACCCGAAATTCATAAAAATACGTTATTAGCTCAAATAATATGAAAGACGACATAAAAATAATAATAATAAAGGGGTAAAAATATGTATAAATATCGGTTTATCAAGCTCCATCTCTCAAGGTCTTTGGAAATAACAATCGGTGCAATTGGCATGAAGTTAACCCATTGCAACGGGCCCCTACTAATTTTTCTTTAAATGAAGCGATGTGCTCTTGGGCATCTTCTTGAGAAAAACCATGAAAAGTATCTTGTTGAACCGCATTTGTCAAAGAAGCTTTCAATTCATAATTCTCGGGTATCCCTCGAAATCAACCGGTGAAGGTATTTCTTCGTGTGTAAGTTGGGAATGAGAGGCTAAGGTTGCCATTTGTTGGATTGGTGGTGGTGGTGGTGGTGATGGATTTGGATTTCGATTATTTGGAGGGGATGGATTTTGATTTGGTGGTGGTGTTCTTGGTGATGGTGGGGTTGGTGGTGAATTTTGTGAAGTGGATGATGTAGAAGGTGTATGTGATGTAGGTGGTAGAATGGGATTAAGGTTAGGAGGTGATAATGAAGGATGTGGAATAATAGTGGTTGAGTTATTACCCCGAAAACACAAAGCTCTAAATGTCCTTTCCGGCTCCGGATCGAACCACAAGGGCAATGATGTATTCCTGGGCATACACTCAATTAAACGGTAAGACTCCTAGCACCTTTCAGCACTAGGGAAGAGGGAGAAAGATGAAACAAAAACAAACAACCAAACACAATAACTTGTGGACATGACATAGGTCCACCCCGACGCGGCCACGCGCGGGTTTGGGGAGGCGAATGATTCTCATGTGAGATGGATCTCGGGTCGAAATTTAAATATAATTAGGAGTCGCCACCAAACTTTGTGGGAGTTTGAGCCCGTTCGAACCCACTCTATGTCTTAGTGGGCCGTGCACAGAGTACGACCCATTCCAATTTCAGAGTTTATTGGGTTCGTCCTCTTTCATTGCGATACCAATACCGACATTATCGGAAATCGTGTATTGAATGACTCTCGTATGCCAACGGTTTCGGACATTCGGAAACCATGGTTCTGAGTAAGAGGTGAGGGTACGTTTTGGGAAGTTCACAAAGAACATCCAACCCCGCCCGCACTTAGCGGCCTCTACTTTGATATCGTTCGTTTTTCGTGTACGCGTGTTAGTTTGACGGTTAAATGATATGCAAATAGTATTTTGACTAAACATGTGAAATATGTTTGATCTACGTCTTTTAACGCATCTTTGAATTAGGTCGAAGTTGTTTTAGCATGTGAGGTTCGTTTTAGTACAATAAAACAAACAATGAAAACAAAGCGCCGAAATTGAAACAAACGAGTTAGTAACGATAAAACGGTGTGTAAATAGTCTAGAATGATATAAAAGACATGATGCATGGCTTTGAAAAGAGTAGGACACGTGATAGACTTGACACGTGTTGACCGAAGTCGTTAAAAGAATTTTATCGGGACTCAAAATATGCTGAAAGGCTCACGGTTTCGATGTACAAGGGGCCACTCGATCGAGTCAGAGGGAGGACTCGACCGAGTGGTCCTCAAAAAAACCTTCTGCCCCAATTTTGAGGTGTCACTCGACCGAGTGGCTATGGCACTTGATCGAGTGCCCCCTGCACGAACGATGGTTCGTTTATTTGCTTTTAATTTTAAGATCGATAGTTTTTGCTAAATCACGTGTAAATATAATATGATTTACACTCGATGCGGCTTTCGATACTCGTTATATTCGATACTTGATTATAGAATTAATATCTAATAAATAGAGTGAATTCTATAAAAGATGTTCCTAAATCGTTTTAAACCGAATTAAGATGAAATAAATCCCTCTGGGTTGTAATGTCGTAATTAGTCTTTTCAGACCATGTGACTATTACTTCGGCGTCAACGAGATCGTGTTTACTATGGTTTATTAATTGGTCCTTTAGATCCGATATTCGACTATAGAGTCGATATTGTATCCTAGGAAACAATGCTTTTAGAAAATAGTACGATAATATCGATATTTGAAACGAGAAAAGGAATAAATAAAAGAAAAAAAACGTGACGAAGGAGATGAAGAACGACGGACGAAAAAGACGAAAAAAGAGGAGAGAAAAGGAGAAAGCGGTATTTGTAATACCCTCAACCTACATGCTAATTTCTACCTCGATTAGGGACTCGTAGTAACGGCACTAGTGTGGGAGTAATGAGGATATTGGAGAGTTAAGGTGTTCTATTCTAGCTTGGGTTTCCTATAGGATTTCTAGGGGAAAATCGGGATTGTGTTGCCTAGAATTGCTAAAGTTTTTTAGCTGCGAATTCTGTGTTGTTGTTGTGAATTCTGTGTGTTTTTGAAGGTTTCAAATGGGTGTATTTATAGGAAAAGTACCCCGGTTTTGGATAAGAAAGACTTTGCCTGGATGGGAAGAAACACCGGCTTGGGTAAAGGGAAACACCCGGTTTGAGGTGAAGAAGGATTCCGATTGTGGATTGAAAAAGGAATCTGGTTTCAGCTGAAAAAGAGGCCACTCGATCGAGTGCCCGGTCTGACGTCGGTTTTATCCGTTTTTGCGAGCCTACTCGACCGAGTGGGCCGGTCCACTCGATCGAGTGGGTCTGATCGGGTGGAAGACTCTTTTTAGAAATCTAGTTTTATCTCTAGCGGAGAGGTTTAGTTGCGTAATTCTTCTTCATTGCTGATTTTTGTGGTATTTGACTTTGAATTGGATTTCCGAAACCGCGTGACTGACTTTTCCTCCTTGGAAATGCCTTTGCCCTTGGTGGCGGTTTTGACCCAAATTAGTCTTATTTGATTGGAAAGGACTCACTGAGCCTAGATTTGAGGTCGGTTTGGTGAGATTTTTACTCCGCTAAAAGCTCGTGCCAAATACTATTGATTACGAGTCGAAAATCGAGCGTATTAACTCATGTTTACGTCCGATCATTATCGGGTGCTTTTTGGAAACTGCTATAGACACCTGATGGCCAAATGTGGGTGTCTACATAACTAAAAACACAATTACTCGCCGTTCCCCGGCAACGACGCCATTTTGAACGCACCCCAAATCGGATCGGTCATTTAGCGAAGGATGGGGGGTCAAATAATATTTATAGACTTGCAAAACTACTAGAGTATTCGTGGTAAGTCGTGGTCGGTCCCCAGGGAACAGAACGATATTGAGTTAAGAGTAACGTGTTTGAAAACTAGAGGGGGTTTTAAGGGTCGAGTCTATACTAGAAATGCGGTAAAAGACGAAAATTAAATGACAAGAGAAATAACAATAGAAATAACTAGAGATGATCAATCAAAGGAGAAGGTGTTAGGGGGAAGTCGGGATTCGAAAATTGGGGTCTAAGAGTCTCGGACTCGGGTTGGTCACAACATCGATAAAGGGAGAATGCCACCTTTCGGTTTCTTCACCCAACCCACCTAAAAACCTGCTTTCGCGGCGAAGAAGGATAAGTCTCAAATTAAGGTAATTTCTACCCTGAGTTTCCCCATATTGATAGAAATGAGTCAAAGTCGGTCTAGTTGGCCGGACTAAAACAACAATGACACAACAACCCTAAACAAGATAAACCAACAAGCAAGCAAGCAACCAACATCCCTCTATTCAAATAATCCAAAGTCCTCATCCCTAAACCCCCCAACAAGAAATCTACTCACTACTCATAATGGAAAAAACAAAACATTAACAAAGGAGGAAATAACTAAAACTTGCATATTAACTAAATCTAAAGAAAATAACAACAAAACAATAAGGAAATTACGATCTATCAAATTAAGCACAAAACTATGAAGGAATTGCAATCTATCAAAATAAACTAGAAAATAATCTAGAACAACGTAAACTAGATCTAGAGAAATTAACATGACTAATATGATCAAAATAACAATCAACAAAATTAAACATAAAAGAATCTAAGACAACATAAATAAGAATGATCTAAACAAGACAATAATGAAAGAACAATAAAATGAACAATATTGAAAGAACAATAATTAAATCTAAACTAGAGATTAGAGACTGGAAGAGAAATATACCAACTATGAAGATCAACAATAAAGAAGAAAATTGCATAAATAAAGGTTGAATCTTTTTATGAAGAGAATAGAGGATTTGTCACTAATCCCTTAATAATCTTCAGAAATCTTCAACAAAAACTTGAATTCTACAAACTTAAATGTAAATCTAGAGACTTGATGAAGAAAACGCACTACAACAAAAAAGCCTTTTCGCGGCAATTATTTCGTGACGATTGATAAATCGATATAACTAATATACTTAATTCCATATGAGTGACCACCTATTGTAACGAATATCAATCGACACAATAAACACAATAAATCGACGGGTTATCTCCTCGTAACCCTAATAACCCCCCTTAAACCTTCATTCCTAATAAACTCACGCCTTCTTGCCGAACTCCATTACTGACCTTCATCACAAAAACCTTAACCTCCATAACTGGACCCAAAATCCGACCTCAATTTTAAAGGTCGTACAGGACGCATCATCTACATCAATGATCCTATCTCCGGTGATATGCCCGTTTCGTCGTCTCTCAACCTTTGTTACTCGAATTTGAAAACCCATCTAAGTCTATTTCCGCCGTTACTGCTGGTGCGTTCCAAGATTAAGTCTGAATTGTTTTGTTTTGATTTTCTTTTGTATTTGTGTTTGTTTAATTTCAGGGTTAATGGTTTTGTAATTTAGGGTTCGCTTCTATACCTTCTTATTGAAATCCAATTCCTCCTGACAGATATATGGAGCAGCTTCTAACTTGATTCAGGATGCATCTCAATTCGTTCGGACAGACATTAGTGTGTTCTTTTGTATGTTAATTCTTGATTCAAACTGCGTTTTTGGTGTTGTTTGTTGATGCGTAAACTCACGACATCATGGAAATGAGTAATATTTGATGATATTCTTTGTATAGTTGATCTGATTTGAGCAGCTTAAGACTGTAATTTTTATTCTGTTTCAGATTCAACTGTTCTCATTGTACTGTCTGAACTGAATCGACGACGGAGCCATAACCTGAATTTCTTCCTGTCATCTATAGATGAAGAAATCACATGTTATAGAGATCATTTACTTAAATTATTAAACAGAATGAAACCCTGGTGAGTTACTGATGCATTTCTCAGCTATTCACTTCAGTTTTCACCTAACTATGAGAAAAAATGATTTTGGTGTGTATCATTCATCAACCACTTAATTTCAACCATCTGATTGTTTAGCAGCACTCTAATCTAGGATGGGTTTAGGGGCTGCTATTCTTTACTAAAATGAGGGTTATGTTAGTATCAAATGAAGGATGTACATGAGAGTAATACAACCTGTTTATTTGGCAAGAGAGATCAACAATTCAGATTGTTTACCGTGCCCATTTAGGCTGCCACTAAAGCATGAATTTCAGACCTGTCTTGGGTGCATCTTCAGTGAATATATATATATATATATATATATATATATATATATATATATATTGAAGCAAGGTGTAACTCAGACTTCATATAATGCAGGGTGCGTTTTCTCTCGAAAGCAAGCTGCTTTATATGCAATGAAATATGCGATTCAAGTCTATCGAAGGTTTTGCGAGATCACTATACAAATTTCATTAATCCGGAGTCAAGCCGAAGCTATTTTCTATTCAGTTTTGGTCTGTGTTGGCTAGAATTCTGGCTGCTGTATGTTGCTCGTGCATCCTGCAATAGTAAGGTCTGCTTTGTATGTTTCAGGTTCCGTTAATACTCACATCACTTTGTTGTGGTTGATTGTTGTTATTAGTGTTTCCACTCATTAGTGATATTGAACCTTTTGAAAGTGAATAATTGACCTGCTGCTGATATGTTGATCAACAAAAGTCCCTAATGTTTTGCTAGCTTTCTATTTTACCCCGTAGAGATGATGTATTTGTTTTATTTCCGCAGGGACCCATCAGTGGCAAAGTCTTGTTTGTGATGGAAATACCCGTCATAAATGTATGACGGGTCAAGTATTTGGGGAAAAGACAGGCTTAGGGAGGAGTAAAGGTGAGGTCTTATTCTATGTAAGTGGGTGTTACTTGACTCGTCATAAACTTAAGACCGATAACCTGTCTTAAGGGAGACCTACTCTTTTTCATTCATTTACTTAGAAAACCATTTTACGTGAATACTATAGTCTTTGTTTTAATTGATGTACCTATTGCAATCCTTTAATCCTACTAATTAGACTTGTTCAAACGCAGAAGAGTTTAACGAGGGAGGAAATTCCGTGGAATCAGCGGGAGGATTTTTTTTAGGCGCGACTACTTTACATAATATAGAATACATACATAGGCCGAAGACATAGTAATTTTTTTAGGTTGTCAAAAGATCGTTTGCTCTTATTTATATAATTAATTTAAATTAGTCGATGTTGTATATATAATATTTGGAATTTATGAGTAATATAAAAGTTATATATTTTGTTACTTGTTTATTCTATTTATTTTCGCACCGAATTTTGAGAGATAGAAGTGATATTTCGTATCGAATGAAATCGATACGAAATTTATTATTCATATATGGTTGCATTTAATAGTACTTATCTCGTCGAATGCAATTGCAACAATTGTCATTGAATGACATTTTATTGTAGTTATCGTGTCGAATACAATCACTACAATTATTATTTGAGGCAATTTCAAATTATTTACGCCGTCAATAATAATCGACACAAAAATCGCCATTGTATCTTCTCTTCTTTCGCGTCGATTTTAAGAAGCTAACCCAGCGAATAGATTATTCACCACGAAAGGCTATGGCAACACAGCCTACCACAACGAATATAAAAATCGATGGGAAAACCTTTCGCGTCGAATGAAATCGCCACGAAAGGCCTAAATAATCGCCGCGAAAGGGTTATTTTGTTGTAGTGACTATGAAGATCTAATACTAGATTACTATGTAAACTACTAGAATTATAGAGAATTACTAAGAATAATACTAGAATAATCTACCAAATAGACGGGTAAGTAGTGAGAGAATGGAACTAATGGAGGCCTAATGGAGTTGCTTAGACAACAAACTAGGGTATGCATATATATATATATATATATATATATATATATATATATATATATATTTATATAGTAAACTCTTAATGGATCTCTTAACCTAAAGCCCAAATCCACTTTTTGCTCCATTAGTGAGACAATCACCCTTTAATCTTCATGAGGTAGAATTTCGCGTCGTCGTTCACGAATCGATACCGCCGGATGAAATTTTACCCGGTGGTTTTCTTCCAGTTCGGCAATTTCGGACTTCTTCACCGTCGGGCGAAATTTCACCTGGTGAGCGAAGTTGCGCCCGGTCATTTTGCCCGATGGAGAAGCTCTCGGAATATCTTCGGGGAGGCAAATTTATCGTCGCGCGAAATTCCGCCCGATGGTGTTTCATCGGGTGAAGTTTCACCCTGTCATTTTCTGGCCTCTTTTCTTGTCTCATTATTCATCGTATGATTGGATGACTTTGAACTTTAAGTTGTGTGCTTTGCATTTCAGACGGCATTCCCCTATCTTATGCTCGTGGAAGCTCGATCATTCTTTTGGTGCCAAAATCTATAAAAATTGATAGAAAAACTACCAAAAATACGTAAAACGCACCAGAGGGACGCTAATGCGAGAAATACTCAAAATAGCGCGATAATCGCGCTCTAATCTCAGAAAACGAGGGAAAAAGGGGTCTAAATGGGAGGAAAAACGGTCTAAATTTAGCACACAACAAAACCCACTCTATACTTAGGCGTATCACGCACAAAGCACGACTCGCTTTAGTGCTAGAGCTTATGGGGTTCTTCCCTTTGCATAATGATACTGATGCCAAGTTATTGGGTATCGTGTATCGAATGACTCTGGTTCGCCAACGGTTTCGGGCATTCGGAAACAAAACGTTTTGAGTAAGGGGTGAGGGTACGTGTTGGGAAGCCCACGAAGGACACCCAACCCCGCCCGCACTTAGCAATCTGTCACACTTAGCACGACTCACAGTTATTATTATAGAGAGTCTGTCACACTTTATAATTTACTTAAGTTGGGTCGTCAATTTTATTTTATAATTTACTTACAACGGTATCGATCTATTTTATTTTATAGTTTAGTTACGTTAGAATCGATATTAATTAAAGTGTGTGCATATATATATATATATAATTTTATAAGGATCGGACTTCGTAGAGTTTCCGTGGTGAACTGTGATATCGGAGCTGTGTGAATTGCTGATTTGGTAAGGTTTAACCTTACATATGTATTATTGTGTTAAATTACAGAATATGTTGAGCATGAATGATATGAATGATATTATGATATCCTGAGATATTATTATGAGACATTGTGATGAGTTGGAAGTATTGAGATTCTGATACTGAGTATGATATGAGAGGCTACGGCCGCGTTGGTGCCTGCGGGACCACGCATGGAATGTGAAGGTTACCTAGAAAAGTAACCTAGGTTCGGTTGATCTCGAACCTGCCTTGTTATTCGCCTCCTTTTGGTCGGCCTTAGGAGAGATGTGCACATTAATGAATACGGGACCCCTGTTAGTATTATGGTTTCTATGTGGAAACCAAGTTTGGAATTGAGGTTGAGATCATGAGATTTTATGCTCAACTATTACTTTATTGAACTGTATGATTATTCCTTACTCAGCTTGCTGACCTTGTTTACCTTGTCTAAATTGTACCCTATTTTATCGGGGGCCTGTGATGAACCAATTGGTATTTCCGACCTTTTGGGGAGAAGTTAATCGTGCGGGTTAGATTGTGATGTGATGACATTATGGATGCATGAGCGGGATTGGTAGAGCGACGACAGACTATACTTAGACGATTGACTAATCTTATCTCTTGATGCGTCTTAATACTATGATTCTAGTTTTGAATTCTTCTTTCTGACTTTTCGAACTTCCGTTGTAATTGGGAACCATCGGACTTTGTTTTAAATTCAGTATCTGGTTGGATTGATTGTATTGGGACTACTATCTTGGGTCACACCAAGAAGGTAACACCTTTATTTACTCGGGAATGTCTTGGTAAGGCTCTTGTGTAAATGGGGGTGTTATAAAGTGGTATCAGAGCGATCGATCTTGAACCTGTAATAAATGAACATAGGAATTAAAATGAACCCCGACGATAAACAATTGGAAGCCCACTTAAAATCTATGGTTGAGGAGACGTCCTTATACCAACCCCCGGCCCTTTTGGTTTAGACCCGGTAACCACGTGCGAGACCGAGAGAGGGTAGAATAGGATGGGTACGCGGTGATGATATGAATCTCCTTTGAATTGCATAATTTTGCGAGTAGTTATAAGTGCGATGTTTACAATGATATGAGTAATTACAACGTTAATAGTAATGTATTGTTATGATGTATGAGCATTTAAGGCTCATGTGTATGTTATTGTCGTTTTCAAGTAATGATGTCAAAGGAAGCAGCTACTTGTTCTACCCCAGGCACTCCGAGTGCCGAGGAAATGGCGCGCTTAAAGGAAACCAACGACGTGCTTTTGGAAGCTCTGAGAAACACCAACGCCCCCGAAACCACCGGCGACAGACGCGACCACCATCAGCGCTGCGATAGCACGCCTTCGTTCAATTAAATATGACGGGACTGGTGGGCCGTCGCGGCTAGAGAACTGGGTGAGAGAAATTAAGAAGGTGTTCCAAACCATAAAGTGTCCGGAGCATTTGGAGTTGAATCAAGCTGCATTCTATTTGAGTGGCAAGGCCGATTTATGGTGGCACCTTAACTATGACAAGCTTATTATAGAGCATGAGGAAGGGGATTATGGGGAGTATGCCTTTGGGTGGAAGAGTCTCGCAGAAGTGGTGAGGGCGGAATTCTTTCCGGAACATATCCGTAGTGCAAAAAGAGCTGAATTTGATCGTTTCACCACTA
This sequence comes from Agrostemma githago, assembly GCA_958450325.1. Taxonomy (NCBI): domain Eukaryota; kingdom Viridiplantae; phylum Streptophyta; class Magnoliopsida; order Caryophyllales; family Caryophyllaceae; genus Agrostemma; species Agrostemma githago. The sequence goes on along the minus strand of OY288247.1, from coordinate 41,666,059 downwards.
CAGAAGACATGACTGTCGAGGACTATTACGACAAGTTTATGGAGTTGGCCACTTATTCTGCCGACCTCAATCTGAGTTCTGAACTTCTGGCTTCTCGCTTCGAGAGAGGTCTGTCTGTTAGGATCCTCGAGAAGATACCCATGGGGAATAATGTTGATGTGAAAGAGGTATACCTGAGAGCCGGGCACGCCGAGCGAATAGCTGATCACATTAAAGAGTTGAATGGTCAGAAGGATGAAAAGAGAAAAGTCGAACCAGATGGTGTTGTGCATGGGGATACGAAGAGAGGGGGAAATAACCGATCCCAGAGGCAAAGGACCCAATATTCAGAAGGAAACGGTTATGAGAGTGGTGATTACAACACTAAGAGGAGATATGCAAGGAGCTATAACTGTAAATCGTGTAAGAGGAACCACCCAGGGAGGGACTGTACAGGAGAACTGGTTACCTGCTATAACCGTGGTAAGCTGGGACACCGTGCTTATGAGTGCTACCAGCCGAGGCAACAACCGAGTCAGAGTCTAGGGAGTTATACCCCTCAGTCGGGTGCCAATAACGTAGCTCTAGGGAATGAGCAGCAAAGGAGCTGGAACCGCCAGTCGAACTATAACCCGAGAACAGGTAGTGTGAGCCAATCGACAGAAGCACCGGCAACCACCCCATCCACTAATGGTACACAAGGAGGACACAAGACAATTGGGAAACTATATGCCATGAGGAAACAAACTGCTGAGCTGGAAGGACCTGTTGTCACAGGTATTTTCTAGTTAACTCTGTCCCTTCTTTTGTATTGTTTGAGTTAGGGGGAACCCATCCTTCGTACATGGTAGCTATGTGTCATATTTGGGGTTAAAGTTGTTGGATAATGTTGTGAACGATATTGTGCCACGTTAGGAACGTTAGTTAGATGCACTTGAGTCCCTCGTGGTCTGTCTAAGGTAAATAGGGAGTTAGACTTAGCTTATATACCTGTGGATTGATAGAATTCATGTTAGATCATTTTTGCTTTAATCTTGGGGACAAACTGGTTGGGCAAGTATAAGGCTCAAATTGATTGTCACTTGAAGAAAGTTTCACTTCTAGGACCCAAGAAAGTTCGGGTCCTACAGACGATTTAGAGTTAAAAAACAGTGAAGTTGATACCCACGATTACACTAAAGGAGTAGAAGAAGGGTAGCACTTGATTTTGGTGTTATGTGAGAGATACTCGAGCCGAAGAGCACTGACCCGAAAGAACTTGACGAAATAAAGAAACAGTTGGAGGAGTTAATGGATAAGGGTTATACTAGGCTGTGTGTGAGACAGAGGCCTAGATGCGCGATCGTTTTCTCCAGTTAATTGATGAGATTAATAGTTCAGTTACTAGGACGTAACTTTGGTCTTGAGGGGGTAAGATGTAACGACCCAATTTATGCTTCATACTTAGATCTTCATAGTATAGAATTCTCGTTTTAACTTACTTCGTTATAAGAAAGGTAATTTTCTTTGTAGGTCCATCGAAGTTTTGTGTCGTGTAGCGAACTTCAGGACGAAGTTCCTTATAAGGAGGATAGACTTTAATACCCCGTCCCGATTATCTATGCCACGTTACTTACGTTAGTTTGGTGATTGGGTGATCGATCACTTATTGATTAGTTAGTCAGTCAGGTTGGTATAGTCAGACTTTTTGTAGTGGGAGGTGAACTTCGGGACGAAGTTTCTTATAAGGAGGGTAGATTGTAATACCCGTAGTGTCTTACTCATTTTTCCTAGCTATTTAATTCGGGTCTCATTAATGGCCGGGTAGTAGCATATATAGTTAACCCGTTTCTTTGAACCCATTAATAATACTCTTATCATACGTATTCCTAATATGATAATCGTATTATCCACCACTACTACAATTAAGATTAAATAGGATGGGTCTTAACCATCCTATATTGGATAAGGAACCGTCCTTTAGGTCGACGTCCTATTAAATCAAATAGCGCGGTTCCTAGAAGGTCAAACCGTGATATTAAATTCAACTTTAATAAGACGGTTCAAGGAGGAACCGTCCTATTTAATGCGTTATTAAAAAGCGCGGGTCCAGAACCGTCCTATTTAATGTGTTATTAAAAATCACGGGTCCATTGAAGCGTGCTATTAAATCTATAGTAAACAGCACGGTCCTGATCCAAACCGTCCTATTATTCATTGATATAAATAGGATGGTTGACGTAAACCATCCTGTTAATTCTTTCGAGAATAAAAACAAAATATCATCCACTAAATAAGACGCTTACGATAACCGTCCTGTTTGTGTTACCTAATTTTTTTTTAAAAACATTATTTCGATATAATTGTACGCCAATCCAAAAATCCAATATTTACATTAAAACATTGAATCAAAATTCAAAAGCCCGACAATTGCATCATATGTACCAATTCTTAACCAAAAATTACAAATCGATAAATATGGTCCCAATAGTTGTGGTTGAGTTATAATAACAATGACTAAGGATGATTCTTCAATGATTCGGTCTTCCGTGTACAAGCTCTAGAAACTACCTAGAAAGCATATACGAGTGTGTGTATATATATATATTACTGTGTACTTCTTCATATAGCATGGTGTCATAAGATTCAAAAGCATCCTCCACCTTGAAGCTACCTCCACAGTCCACAATTGCTTTGTCCTGGCTACCTACACAGAAATCACCAACAGGTACATTGTCACGAAAATACAATGGTTTTTGATGATCACAAAAGAGCTAACTCAAGTTGCTCCATTGGAACAAAACATTAAGTCTTGTACTATATGCATGTGCATAAAACCAACCCTCAAAAGTTACAACACCAGATGGTTTAGTTGTAGGCATACAACCATCATCAGCTATTAAGCGTTTGCAATACCTTAAAGGTTTGTGTATAACCAACAGTTTCAACAAAAAAAAACACCAATGACTGTAAAGACAACTAACGACAACCCTAAGTCACTAATCCCAAGTATTATGTGGCTATAAGAGCCTAAATACATACTGCTACTCTGTATATTACATGTCTGGATAACCCTATAAAAGAGATCCGATCCTACTCCAAGGTATTAAATCCTGTTTTAAGACTCGGGATCAAAACCAACCACATGAGCAACAAAGGGTATCGTTGGGTACCGTGTCACGTGTCTGACATGTGTCGTGTCCAAAATAGCCATACCCGACACCTCAAACATAATTATTTTTACTTTCATTGCGTATCGTTGACCATCAAAGTCAAAAGGGACTTATGTGGGTGACAGTAGACATGGCGAGAAGGTCTAACCGGGTCGGGTCAGCTCGTGCCCCGGTCATTTTTTGAATTTGTAAGAGTTCAGGGATCGGATGAGACCGGGCTAAGTCATTTCAGAATTCAGATTTAGATCATTTCCTGGTGTTATTATGAGGTTAATTAGGGACAACAGTCAATTTGGGTTTCGGTCAAGTCCCGAGGTATCGGGTCAGGTCCAAGGTTGAAGTCTGATAATAGGGGTTGGTCAGTTTTGCCAAGTCTAGCCGGTAGTTGTATATCAAATTATCAATGGCGTGTGTAGGGAGGGAATAAGAATTACATTTTCTTACCCATAGCCATACGGGTTAATAAAAATGAGGCGGAAGATATGCTCCTATGAAACCATAGCCAATATACAGAATGGGGCACCTAGCACGAAACTGCTTCATTCTCGGGACATTTGTTCTCTTTGCTGTCACCTTCAGTTAGTAAAAAATGAAATCAAATTAACAAAAAAAAAGATTTGCGATGCTAAAATGCTTGAGGACTCCAATAAACCCTACCAAACATAAACCATATAAAATGGCAAATAATAAGTGAGTCTTGAGTTGACCTTCAACTGGCGGCCGTGCAGAACCGATTCATTCAAGCGAAGTGCTTCTTGAACACCCTCCGTCTCCAAGAATTCGATATAAGCATAACCCTTTGGTTGTCCAAATTTATTTGTCAGGATTGTCACACTATTTACGGTCCCGCAAGATTGGTAATGCTGCTTAACTTCTTCAGGCGTGCAAGCATAATCCACCTGCATAACTCAACGGTGATTTGCTATGTTACTTCGACTCTTAACTCGAGTATGTGATCCCAGTTACCAAAAATTATCTAATACCGCCATGCATGAAACTTTACTACTGTCATTTCTTTCCGTCGATAAATGTTGACTGCAACTTTTACTAGTTATATAAGCGGATTTGTGACTAAGGAGGTCATAATCTTAGTTGCTGCCTACACGTTTTACCAGTCAAACCACTGTAATTTTGACCAAGAGATGTCGACGGTAAATCGGGATTTTCAAGGATAATGCTCATTCAATCAGAAGCCAATTATCTAAAACATCCACGCTGCAGAGAAGTATATTCATCTGATAAGTGAGGTTTGTAGTGCCTATTTTATAGTGTTTTGGTCCCATTTTCCTTGTAGAATCGCTCCTTGGGAGCGGTTTAGGGGCTTCTTATGCTTCCTTTAGTTCGTTTCATGTTCCCGAGACCGATTTGGAAGAGTTGGAGCGATTCCGACTCTATACATACACATTTTGGGGCCAACGGAATAAAGGAACGATGACTCGATGCTTTGGAATCGACCCCGAGACCTTGGGACCCAATCCCGAGCCTCCGAGACCCGATCCCGAGTCCCGAGAATCGATGAGAAGTCCATGTGAAGCAAGGAGAGACCAAAAGGATCATATTGGAGGCCTACAAGACTCATCCCCGACGGGTATGCACCTCATCCCGTCGGGGATGAAGTGCGCTTTTAGAGGAGCCACTGCCAGGTCGTCCCGGTCGGGACCAACCCGTCCCGGTCGGGACCAACCCGTCCCGGTCGGGACCACCGTCCGTCCCGGTCGGGATGATTGTTCCGGTCGGGACCGGCGAGCTGTAGCCGAACCTTCTTTTCTTTCCTCTCCCTTCCATTTGTAACCCTATATATACTCTTCCCTTGTTTTGTAAAGCTTATGCACTTCATTAGACTTAAAACCCTAGACTACTTTAGGTTAGATTAGATTAGATTAGAGTAGATTAGTCGGTAATTAGTAGTTAATCTTAGTTTAGTACTTGTATTAAGGGAATTCTTCAAGATCCTTCCAAGATTGACAACCTTGGTGGTTTGTTTTGGGTTTTCTTCATTAATGCAAGTTTCAATCTTTCCTCTTCACTAGCTTGGTACAATCTTCTTCTCCTTTTTACTCTTAATCCTTTATTGTTTATCAAGTTTGAATCTTTGTTATTGTTAGTTCATAGTTCTTGTTAGTTTCACTCATGCAAGTTTGGTTGTTTGTTTTGGTTTCTCTTGTTAGTGTTAGTTTTAGTTTAGATATGTTAGAGTAGTGTTCTTGCTAGGGTTAGTAGGGTGATTAGGGTGTTAATTGGATTATTAAGGGTTTGTTGGAGGAATTGGTGGAAGATTTGGGTTTCCTCTTGGTTGATGCATATTACATGTTTGTTGAAATGCTTGAGTGACTAAGTAGGTTGGAATGCTTGTTTTTCTTGTCTTTCTTTGTCATGTGTGTCGCCGGATGGGTTCCATGAGGAACCTCTAGGTCGGTCTAAGTTGCGAGAGCCCGGACCAACCCAGATCACCCTACTACCTCCTTCACTCTAGCTCTTCCTTGACCATTCCGTTACCCCTTTGACCCCGACCTAATCCTAGCCCGTTTTCCTTAGTTGTTCTTCTTAGTCGTAGTCTAGCCTTCCCCCCTTCTTATCATTCTCTAGCTTAGCTCGTTGACTTAGTCTCGTATTTAGGCGACCTTGGTCTATACGCCTCTACCGTCCCCGTGGATTCGACCCGACTTACCCTAGCTACCCTAGTTAGGTTTTGCCGGTTATTTATTTGATCGGTGGGATTCACGACAAATCCCTCTCCATCAAATTGGCGCCGTTGCCGGGGACGGTGCTAGTTTAGACTTTGTTTTCCTATTTGCTTGACTTTGTCTTTGTGTTTGTGTTTTTCTTTTTTCTTTTTGTTACCTTGCTTCTTGTGTGTGTGGTTTATTTCTCTCTTGTCTAGTGCCTAAAAAGCACTAGACTTCTCACGTTTGTTCTTAGTCTACAGTTTGTGCTTAGAGGTGGTGACTATCTTCTTCTTGCAACTTAGAGCCGCTTTAACGGACGGTTGCTAGAATGAGTGGTTTCCAACCGGGTATGGACTACGATTTTCGAGCGAGCATGGGGTTTGATCTAAACTCCACATACTCGGGAGCCGATATGAGCTACTCCTCTTCTTCCATGAACCAAGGGTATGACATGACGTCCCCCTATCACTATCAAGCTTCTTGGGGTAATCAAGAAGGGTATGATCTTCAAGAATATGGAAATGGCTACCAACAAGTGAACGATTACCAATCCTACGATCATGGTGACTATTACTCGAGTTATCAATGTGAACCCACCATGCTCAATCAAGATTCGCCTTATGGAAGCCAATACCCCCAAGACCCACCATATTACCCTCCACCCCAACCACAATATGAACCCCATGACCCACAATACTACCAATCACATCAACCTCACTACCAACAATATGATGCCCCACCCCTTGGGCATCATCAAGAAACCATGTTTAATCAAGATTATCAAGATTATCATAAAGATTATCAAGATTATCAAGGAGCTTCACAAGACCCCAATGATCACCAATTGTCCGACTTGGAGGTGTTTCAATCGATGCTTCAAATGCAACAAGAAATGGCCATCCAAACGCAAAAGAATAATGAACTCTTGGCCGAAATCCTTAGGGAAAGGGAGGAGTCTAAAGCTAGATTGCATGCTTTAACGGCTCAAACCCTAATGCTCTTGACTCAATCCTCACAACTTGATGAGGGATGTTCATTTGGGGAAGGGGAACAACCCAATGACGAGGCCGTTAATGAATTCCCTATAAGGAGCGAGTCTTGCTTTGAAGAACCTCAATCGTCTACCCAAAAAGAGACGAATGAGGAGATGACCCTCGGTGAAGACAACATTGGTGAGGAATTGGGGGAGGATGGTGAGTTGGATGGTTTGGTAGAGTTTGTGAAGTTGTTGGGTGAGATTGATAGCCTCGAGTTGCCCTTGTCCGAGAACGTGGATAAGCATCAAGAGCCCCTTACTAGTACACCAAGCGATGATTTGGAAGAGATTGAAACCGCCGGTGGAAGTTTCAATCCTCTCCTCCAAGATGATATGGGGCCTAGTGATGAAGATGGGGAACCACAACTTAAGGAAAGTGTGGGGGTGTGCATTGAGGAGATGAGGCCAAAACCGTTTTTTGTGCCTTGTTTCTTGGAGATGAAGCTTGCTAATGATTGGAGGCGATGCCTAGGGAGGAAGAGGCCGGTGAAGCTCATAGGATGGATAGACCCCGGATATGACACGAATGATGATTTTGGGTCTTGGAAATCCTACTTCTTGCCTCCATCTTGGAGGCCGTGGAGGTTAGCTAGGCTCGAGCGCTTCTTGGTCCCACATTATGATGTCGGTAGCGCGTTCGACTTGCTCCTCCATGCCCTTGAGGGCTACGGTTGAAGAAGAGTCCACCATCCTAGGTTTGACGGAGTTCCTAAAGAACCGTCATGTTGTATATTCTCCCCTCCTCTTCTTTAGAGTACTTGTGCTTGTATGTGTGTTTTATCTCTTGATTTTGTTAGTTTTGTGAAGCTCTTGTAATTGATTTGGTATTTTGATGAGCGATGTGAAGGAGTGAATTTGATGTGTACTTTGAGTTTATTGTGATAGGTGAAGTGAAGGTGACTCCTAGAAAGGAGTGGTTAGTGATAGAGCTTGGATCGTGGGTAAGGAAGTCGGTTTTTGGGGTCATGGGAGTCATGAAGACCCTTCCCGACCGGGAAGGGTGTGTCGTCCCGACCGGGATGGGGCCGTCCCGATCGGGATGAGGGTGCCAAAAATCGAGTTCACTGGAGTGTCATCCCGATCGGGAAGGAGGCTTCCCGACCGGGACGGGTATGTCATCCCGATCGGGACCACCCATCCCGACCGGGATGATCCCCTACTCCTTTTTGGTGCCTCTTCTCCGACATTTAAGCCCACCCAACCATTGTATACCCCCACCCAACCTCCCTACCTTCCTTGCTCATATCATACCACCCACGTACTTCATTTTCATATCCTCACTTCATCTTCTATCTACTTTAGACCGATATTCACATCAAATCCCACCCCCTCGCACCATTACTACCTCTACCACGCGGTTCTATCAAGAATGAAGAGGAATAGCAATGACGAAGACAAGTTTTGTGACTTTATTGATCATTGAGACGATGGACCGAGTGAGTTGCTAACCGGTCGGTATGGCAACTATCCTCTCTTTTCCCTTTTTTTTAGCTTGTCTTCATTTGTTTATTCCCTTCCCCTTTGTCATGGTGGCCTTTGAGGCCTCGGTAGTTGTTGCTCCCGACTCTCGATGATGTGACTACATCGAGAGTCATTTTCAAAATCCAAATTTTACAAGTTTTTCACTCTTTCTTTTTGAGGATTTAGTCGGATTTAGGCGGAATCCGGGCTAGGTGACTTGATTACACCTAGCCCTCCCCTCCCATTTCCTTTTACTTCCTTCCTTTTATTTTCTTCCCCTATCCATATCTTTTTCTTGTCTCGGCCCATGGTGACTTGACTACACCCTGGCCGGACACATTCTACCATTTTCTCCACTTTATTTTCGATTTTTAGCTTTATTTTCGTAGTTTCTTCTCTTTTTCTTTTGTCTCTCCGCACACTACGATCGAGCATGAGGACATGGCTCGGTTTAAGTGTGGGGGGAGCGATATTCTATCGTAGTTAGTTTTATTTTCGTAGTTTTTCCAAAAAAATCTTTAAAAACCCTAAAAATTTGAAAAATTTTCACAAAAATCAAAAAGATTTTCCATTTGTGTGTTTTCCTTTTGTGTCTTTGTCTCGTATATTTGTTTTGTTGTGTGTGTTTGCCCCCCCCCCCTTTTTTCCCTATAGGTTGCTTAAACCACCGATGGCTTTGGAAAGCTTTCAAGATGTCCGGTAACATCTTCTATCCCTTTTTCCTTCTTTGTCTCTTGCGGAATTTGGAGGAGAATGTGATGTGGTGTGCTCGGGAGGAGCTTGGTAAAGTTTGATGTTGGTTGGTTGCTCATTTGGAAGTTAGGGGTGGTGTTTGTGTTATGTATGTGTTCATTTTGTGTTGTTCTTGTTTTGTTGCTTTTGTTTCTTTTTCTTTCGTTTTCGTTGAGTCCTTGTTTTGTGTTTTGTTGTGTGTCTTGTGTGTAAACCGTTTTCGAAAACCCGGTTTAGAGGCTAGTGTGTGAGTGTGTACTTTCCCTTCCTAGTAGTGTAAATCGAGTCTTGGACTTTAATCTAGTAGAATGACCCTAAATCAATGATTTCGTTGGTCCTTTACCTTGAGTCCACCTAGCTTACTAGGGATTTACTACGGGATTTGCACTTTTGACCATTATGACCACCCACGGTGTGAAAAGGCCTTGGTTACCGAGTCTCATCCCTTAGGTGACCATGTCTAGGATCGTTTGATTAGTCCAAGTTCTCCACTTTTTGTGGGTTTGAAAGGGAAATCGCGCAACCCCGATATACCCATTACCCTACCTCCTACACATATCCACACAATAATTTGCAACTTGTTGATTCCTATCTTTCTTGATGCAATAAGAAATGCCAAAATGCCAAATCTTGCCAAAAGGGCAAAGAAAAGAAAATGAAAGAAAAATGAAAGAAAGAAAAGAATGAAGAAAAAGTAAAGGCACAAAAGCCAAAAAGAAAATAGAAAAGAAGAAAAAGAATGGCATGGTAACAAACGAGCAAAAATGCAAAAGAAAGAAAAATGCCAAAAAGAAAACCCGTCTCACAAAAATAACCCCTACCTCTCAAAATAAGCCTTTTTCCGACTTTTGCCATGAAGAGCCTACCAAAGGACCGAGTCCCGAGGAAGGATGATAGCGGCATTAGTCGGTCTTCCCTCATTTTGCATATTTCCACCTTTTTACTTGGACTAGTTAGGCGGTTTCGGACACGGGACGACCCTCTTGGCTCTTTGATAAAGGGGGCGGGGTCTCACTTACCTACAGTGTCGACTAACACCGTGGATCATCACTTCCCACTCCGCCGATCGTCCCGTAGTACGTTTTTAGAAAGTTAGGAGGACCTAGGTAAGTTACCAACGTTTTTGTTGCTTTATCGTCATACTATTAGGGTTTAGTCCACCTCGGTTTGTATTGCTATCTTGGGAACGTTGTCACTTACCTCGAGTCCTAAGCCGGTGCTTCTTTCACCGCTTGTTTGAGGGAAGCGGTATTTCTTTTCTTTTGGGTGCAACCTTTTGCGTGTTTGTTTGTGTGTTTGTTTGTTTATGTGTTTTGTGTCCGGTTGCATCCACAGTTTTGTCGCAAGACCCGACTTGCCTTGCGGAGGGCACTTTTCCTCTAAGTGCACTCGCGTCAGTTGAAAGGGCGTAGGGTGCGCTAATACCCATTCGGCTAGAATAGTAGTTAGTATGTGCTTACCCGAGGGCGAGTAAGGGTTAAGTGTGGGGGAGTTGATAAGTGTGGTTTGTAGTGCCTATTTTGTAGTGTTTTGGTCCCATTTTCCTTGTAGAATTGCTCCTTGGGAGCGGTTTAGGGGCTTCTTATGCTTCCTTTAGTTCGTTTCAGGTTCCCGAGACCGATTTGGAAAAGTTGGAGTGATTCCGACTCTATACATACACATTTTGGAGCCAACAGAGTAAAGGAACGATGACTCGATGCTTTGGAATCGACCCCGAGACCTTGGGACCCATTCCCGAGCCTCCGAGACCCGATCCCGAGTCCCGAGAATCGATGAGAAGTCCATGTGGAGCAAGGAGAGACCAAAAGGATCATATTGGAGGCCTACAAGACTCATCCCCGACGGGTATGCACCTCATCCCGTCGGGGATGAAGTGCGCTTTTAGAGGAGCCAATGCCAGGCCGTCCCGGTCGGGACCACCGGCCGTCCCGGTCGGGACCGGCGAGCTGTAGCCGAACCTTCTTTTCTTTCCTCTCCCTTCCATTTGTAACCCTATATATACTCTTCCTTTGTTTTGTAAAGCTTATGCACTTCAATAGACTTAAAACCCTAGACTACTTTAGGTTAGATTAGATTAGATTAGAGTAGATTAGTCGTTAATTAGTAGTTAATCTTAGTTTAGTACTTGTATTAAGGGAATTCTTCAAGATCCTTCCAAGATTGACAACCTTGATGGTTTGTTTTGGGTTTTCTTCATTAATGCAAGTTTCAATCTTTCCTCTTCACTAGTTTGGTACAATCTTCTTCTCCTTTTTACTCTTAATCCTTTATTGTTTATCAAGTTTGAATCTTTGTTATTGTTAGTTCATAGTTCTTGTTAGTTTCACTCATGCAAGTTTGGTTGTTTGTTTTGGTTTCTCTTGTTAGTGTTAGTTTTAGTTTAGATATGTTAGAGTAGTGTTCTTGCTAGGGTTAGTAGGGTGATTAGGGTGTTAATTGGATGATTAAGGGTTTGTTGGAGGAATTGGTGGAAGATTTGGGTTTTCTCTTGGTTGATGCATATTACATGTTTGTTGAAATGCTTGAGTGACTAAGTAGGTTGGAATGCTTGTTTTTCTTGTCTTTCTTTGTCATGTGTGTCGCCGGATGGGTTCCATGAGGAACCTCTAGGTCGGTCTAAGTTGCGAGAGCCCGGACCAACCTAGATCACCCTACTACCTCCTTCACTCTAGCTCTTCCTTGACCATTCCGTTACCCCTTTGACCCCGACCTAATCCTAGCCCGTTTTCCTTAGTTGTTCTTCTTAGTCATAGTCTAGCCTTCCCCCCCTTCTTATCATTCTCTAGCTTAGCTCGTTGACTTAGTCTCGTATTTAGGCGACCTTGGTCTATACGCCTCTTACGTCCCCGTGGATTCGACCCGACTTACCCTAGCTACCCTAGTTAGGTTTTGCCGGTTATTTATTTGATCGGTGGGATTCACGACAAATCTCTCTCCATCAAATTGATGGTGCGATTTGTCGTGGATCCCGCCACCAAATAATATAACCAACTAGCACCTAACGGTAGTTAGGGTAAGTCGGGTCGTGTCCACGGAGACAGTGTTGAAAGGTTTAGACTAAATCGGCCTAAAACGAGACTAGGTCACACAAACAAACACAAAGAGGGTAAAAATGGAAAACTATGATGGAGGAGAAGTAGGAACTAGACTAATGATGAACTAGACTACCAAATGCTAAACAATGCTAATAATCAAACTAACTAGCAAACTAAAGGAAATGATGACTAACTAACAAGATGAATCAAATATGGAAAGAAAGAAGTGGGTTAGGTCGGGTTCATAAGTGTAGTAGGGTGACTTGGGTAGTTAAGGGTGTAGATGCCTCCTAATTGCTAGATTCGGTCCGGGCGGTCGCAACTTAAACCGATGTCGATGACTATTCTCAACATGTCCACACACAAAACAAACAATGAGTAGAAGAAGACTAGCATGAGAAGCATGGCCACTACAACTCATACAAGCATATCAACAAACACATGGTGTGCCAAATATGTGACTAACAACAAAGATTCACCCTTTACCCCCAATCAAACCCTAATCACCCATATTCTACCCTTAATCCCCCTACTAACCCACAAGAAATCTACTCACTCATAATCAAAGATGAACTAGCAATAATAAGAGAAAACAATATCACAATCCAAACATCCATTATCAAGAACAATATGAACAATAACAAGGAATACTAAGTAAAGATTCTAACTTGAAATAATAACAAGAACAAGAGTAAAGAAAGTTATACCAACACTAGGATGATGAAAAAGATGCAATCTTGTATAAATAAGAACCCAAATTAATCCCAAGGTTGTCAAGCTTGGAGAAATCTTCAAGTATCTTCTTAATACAAGAACTAATTAACTAAGATTAACTAGAATTAACTAAGGATTAAGGAGAGATTCAAACTAATGAGAGGAACTAAATCTAGGGTTTATAACTTGTAGAGAGGCTTAAGAGAGTCTAAACTCAGGTAGGATCCATAAACAATACAAGAGGGAAGTATTTATAGGGGTACAAGAATGAAGGAGGATGAATTAAATGAAGTGCGGCTACAGCTCGCCGGTCCCGACCGGGATGGCCGGTGGTCCCGACCGGGACGGGTTGGTCCCGACCGGGACGGCCTGGCAGTGGCTCCTCTAAAAGCGCACTTCATCCCCGACGGAATGAGGTGCATACCCGTCGGGGATGAGTCTTGTAGGCCTCCAATATGATCCTTTTGGTTCCTCCTTGCTTCACATGAACTTCTCATCAATTCTCGGGATTCGGGTTCGGGTCTCGGAGGCTCGGGATCGGATCCCAAGGTCTTGGGGTCGAATCCAAGGCATCGAGTGATCGTTCCTCCGCTTCGTTGGCTCCGTAAAGTGTATGCGTGGAGTTGGAATCACTCCAACTCCTCACGAATGGTCTCGGGAACCTGAAACGAGCTAGAGAAAGCATAAGTAGCCCATGAATCGCTCCCAAGGAGCGATTCCACAAGGAAAATGGGACCAAAATACTACGAAATAGGCACTACAATCTACACTTATCAACTCCCCCACACTTAACCCTTACTCGCCCTCGAGTAAGCACACACTAACTACTAAACTAGCCGAGCGGGTATTTGCGCACCCTACGCCCTTTCAACTCACGCGAGTACACTTAGAGGAAAAGTGCACTCCGCAAGGCAAGTGGGGTCTTGCGAAAAAACTGTGGATGCAACAGGACACCAAACACATAAACAAACAAACACACAAACAAACACACCAAAGGTTGCACCCAAAAGAAAAGAAATACCGCTTCCCTCGAACAAGCGGTGAAAGAAGCACCGGTTTAGGACTCAAGGCAAGTGACATCGTTCCCAAGCTAGCAATACAAACCAAGATGGACTAAACCCTAATAGTATGACGACAAAGCAATAAAAACGTTGGTAACTTACCTCGGTTCCTCCTAACATTCTAAGAACGTACTACGGGACGATCGGCGGGATGGAAAAAGGATGAACCACGGTGTTAGTCGACACTGTAGGTAAGTGAGACCCCGCCCCCTTTAGCAAAGAGCCAAGAGGGTCGTCCCATGTCCGAAACCGCCTAACTAGTCCAAGTAAAAAGGTGGAAATATGCAAAATGAGGGAAGACCGACCATTACCGCTATCATCCTTCCTAGGGACTCGGTCCTTTGGTAGGCTCTTCACGATAATAGTCGGTAAAAGGCTTATTTTGTGAGGTAGGGGTTATTTTTGTGAGACGGGTTTTCTTTTTGGCATTTTTCTTTCTTTTGCCTTTTTGCTCGTTTGTTGCCATGCCATTCTTTTTCTTCTTTTCTATTTTCTTTTTGGCTTTTGTGCCTTTTCTTTTTCTTCATTCTTTTCTTTCTTTCATTTTTCTTTCTTTTTCTTTTCTTTGCCCTTTTTGGCAAGATTTGGCTTTTTGGCATTTCTTGACAATTAAGAAAGAGAGAAATCAACACTTAGCAATTTATTGTTTGGATATGTGTAGGAGGTAGGGAAATGGGAGAGTCGGGGAGCGTCCTTCCCTTCAAACCCACAAAAAGTGGAGAACTTGGACTAATTAAACAATCCCAAACACGGTCACCTAGGGTACGAGACTCGGTAACCAAGGCCTTTTCACACCGTGGGTGGTCAAAATGGTCAAAGGTGCAAATCCCGTAGTAAATCCCTAGTAAGCTAGGTGGACTCAAGGTAAGAAACCAACGAAATCATTGATTTAGGGTCATTCCACTAGATTAAAGTCCAAGACTCGATTTATACCACTAAAAAGGGAAAATAGACGCTCACACACTAGCCTCTAAACCGGGTTTTCGAAAACCATTTACACACAAGACACACAACAAAACACAAAACAAAATCAACGAAAACGAAAGAAAAAGAAACAAAAGCAACAAAACAAGAACAACACAAAACGAACACATACTTAACACAAACACCACCCCTAGCTTCCAAACAAATCACCAAATCACCCACAAACTATACAAAGCTCCACCCGAGCACACAACATCACAATCTCCTCCAAACTCCGCGAGAGATAAAGAGAGAAAAGGGATAAGATGTTACCGGTAGTCTTGAAAGCTCTCCAAAGCTATCGATGATTCAAGTAACCTATAAGGAAAAAGGGGGGCAAAACACGCACAACACAACAAATACACAATACATCGACATAAAAGGAAAACACATAAAAGGAAAATCTTTTTGATTTTTATGAAAAAATTTCAAATTTTTAGGGTTTTAGGGTTTTTAAAGATTTTTAGAAAAACTACGGAAATAAAACTAACTACGATAGAGTATCGCTCCCCCACACTTAAGCCGAGCCATGTCCTCATGCTCGACCGTAGTGCATGGGAGCACAAAAGAAGAGAAACTACGAAAATAAAGCTAAAAATCAAAAAGAAAAGTGGGGAAAAGAGTAGAAGGTGTCCGGCCGGGGTGTAGTCAAGTCACCATGGGCCGAGACAAGAAAAGATATGGATGGGGGAAGAAATAAAAAGAAAGAAATAAAAAGAAATGGGAGGGGAGGGCTAGGTGTAATCAAGTCACCTAGCCCGGATTCCGCCCAAATCCGACTAATTCCTATAAAAGGGGTGAAAATCTTGAGAAATTTGGATTTTGAAATGACTCTCGATGTAGTCACGTCATCGAGAGTCAGGAGCAATAACTACCAATGCCCCGAGGGCTACCATGACCCAAAGGTGTAGAAGGGAAAGGGAATAAACAAAAGAGGAGAAGCTATAAAAACGGAAAAGAGAGGATAGTTGCCATAACATATGGGTAGCAACTCACTCGTTCCATCGTCTCATAAGTCAAATCGGCACGTAGCTAGTCGTTGTCGTCATTATCCCTCTCCAATCGCGATCCGGTTCCATGGTTGGGGTAGAAAGGTATAGTGAGGGGTTTTTTATGTGAAAGTCGGTTTAAAGTGAAGAGAAAGTGAGGTGAAAACGTGTATGTGAGGTGTAAGGGTTATACAATGAGAGTAAGGACATGCAGGGGGGTTGGGTGGGGGTATAAAGTGGTTGGGTGGTCTCAAACAACGAAGAAAAGAGCCAAAGGAGGACAGGGGGTCCATCCCGGTCGGGATGGGTGGTCCCGGTCGGGATGGGTGGTCCCGGTCGGGATGACCGTCTCGTCCCGGTCGGGAAGACCTCGTCCCGGACGGGATGAGCTGTCAGTGAACCCATCTTTTGTGCACCTCATCCCGGACGGGATGACATCCTTCCCAGTCGGGATGGGCCTTCCATCCCGGACGGGATGACCTCTTCTAGGCCGGGAAGAGTCTCCTAACCCTCTATTGCTCCCAAAAGTATTGCTCCCAAAAGCTTGCTCCAAGCTTCAAAAACCGACTTCCCTTCATACAATACAAGCTCCAACAATGACCACTCCTCCCTAGGAGGCATTTTCACTTCACACCTATCACAATAAACTCAAATAACACATCAAATTCCCTCCCTCACAATGCTCATCAATCATCCAAAAAATCAAGAAATTCACAAAACCAAACAAACTACATGAGAAAGAGATATATACAAAGAGACGGTTCTTGTGGAACTCCGTCAAACCAAGGTGGTACATTATTCATTCTTTTTCAACAACCAAAGTTAGTTCCATCTCCATCAAGGGCACGAAGGAACAAGTCGAAGGCCCTAGCAAAGTCTTCAATCAAGCTCGAGATATAACCGACCACATACCAAGGCTCTTCATGGCCTTGCCTTGACGTTCCCGGGGCATCCCGATCTTCCAAGTTCAACGACTTGAACTTGTACTTTTGGTCTTTGGGGATATACCCAAACGTCCACCGGTCTTCATGTGGCCCCAAGGGAGGCTCATCCTTCTCCTTGCTTTTCAACTGGTCATCAAGCCCATGATGTGGGCACTCATCTCCCTCCAAATCGGAGTCATCATCTTGAAGTACATAAGAGTTCTTGCTCAAGATTTGTCCCGACTCAACCCCTAGATCAATGTTTTTCTTGGCTTGGATCATATTGCATGACTCATCATTAGTAGGCGAAGTGTTACCTTGGAGGTCAAACACTAGCTTCTCTTCGCCTAACTCGAATGTGATCCTACCATTCTTCACATCGATCATAGCACCGGCGGTATGTAGAAATGGGCGCCCAAGAATAATGGGAGTGATAGCATCTTCCCGCATATCGAGTACGATGAAGTCAACCGGATTGAAGAACTTACCGATTCTCACCGGCACATCCTCTAGCATCCCCAATGGTCGGTTGAATGAACTATCGGCCATTTGGAGCGTGATAGGAGTACTTTTAAGCTCCTTCATCCCAAGTCGGCAACAAATAGAATAAGGGATGATGCTCACACTCGCACCCAAATCGCATAATGCTCTTTCGATATTGTAGTGCCCTATGGTGCAAGGGATCGAAAACCTACCCGGATCCTTCAACTTTGGAAGCGTAGAACCTTGAATGAGCTCGCTCACCACTCTTGTGAACGCAATGGTCTCTTCCTTGTCGACGGATCTCTTCCTAGCCAATATTTCTCTCATAAATTTTCCATATGCCGGGATTTGGGTAAGTAGCTCGGTAAATGGGACACTCACATCCAACTTCTTCAAAATACTAAGGAACTTGTCATATTGAGAGTCTACCTTGGTCTTCATTTGCCTTGTTGGGTAAGGCAACTGGACTTGGTACTTATTTTGCTCAATCGGGGTAGGTTCTTCAAATGACACTTTCCTTTTTCCCTTGTCTTTTGCTTGAAGTGGGGGAAGCTTGTCTTGTTGGGGTTTCTCAACCTCCCATAAGACTTGCTCCTCTATTGGATTATCAAGGCTTGAGCTTTCTTGCATTGGAGATGCCATTTTCTTTGTCGGTTCTTGCATTGGCTCTTGCTCATTCGGGTGTGGGGGAGGGTTATAAGATGTACCTCTCCTTGTGGTGATGGCATTTACATGCTCAAATTTCGGTGTTTCGCCTTGAGAAGGTAGTTGTCCTTTTTGTCTTGAGGAGCTCCCCGAAGCAAGTTGAGATACTTGAGTTTCAAGCATCTTCATACGGGCATCTCTTGGAGCGTTTTCCCCTTGAAAATAAGCATAGAACTCTTGTTGATTCTTTGACATCTCCATTTGACCCCTTTGCATCTCCAACATTTATTTTTGAATGTCGAAATCATGAGTTGGAGATTGTGGGTTGTGCGGAGTATTGGTGAGGGCTAATGGAGAACCGTAATCATGAATAGGATATCGACTCCTAGGCTTGCTTTCTTGACGGTTAGCTTGAGTTGCTTGTTGTTGATGGTTCCCTTGGAACCCATGAGAATTGCCTTGATTAAGGCCATTGTTGTGGTTTTGTTGTCTTTGTAGGTTTTGGTTTCCTTGGAAACCGCCTTGATTGAAGTTCCCTTGTTGGAACCCTTGATTGTTGTTGAATGAACCTTGGTTACTTCGCTTGAAGTTGTTGAAAGGCCTTGAGTTGCCTTGGTAACCTTGGTTGTTGTCCCTTAAGGGAGGTGGAACATAAGGACGATGTTGTTGTTGGTGTTGAAAAGCTTTTTGTTGAGGGACTTGATTGGAAGCTTGGTATTGATTAGAGTAGGAGGCACCTTGCTTGAACGCTTGAAAAGCATTCACTTGCTCAATACTTCCTCTACAATTCATAGGGTCATGACCAACGATTCCACAATTGTCACACATCCCATAATAAGGCAAAGGAGGTGCAAATCCCAAAGCATTCACTTCATGAATTGAGGCTTGGTTGGAGGAACCAATGCTTTGAACTTGAGTGAGGTGACCTTGGAGCTTCTTGTCAATGGTCTCCATATGTGTCTTCAATTGGGCTCCAAGGTCAATGCTTAATTGAGTAATAGCATCAACCTCATGCCTACCTCCTCGATTTGCCTTCCTAGGCCTTGAATATTGCGAATTATGCACCGCCATCTCTTCAAAATTCTCGCTCAAGTTTGGTCATCATCGACCTCGGTGAACCTACCATTGGAGCCCATGTTGAGTATAGTTCTTGAGTCCTCATAAAGACCATTCCAAAATTGTTGGACCAAGAACCATTGTGAGAGTCCATGATGAGGGCATGATCTAACCAAGGACTTAAACCGCTCCCAAGCTTCATATAGGCTCTCTTCATCCCGTTGTTGGAAACCGGTGATGGAGGCCCTAAGCAAATTAGTCTTCTCCGGAGGGTAGAAAGTTTGGTAGAACGCCAATGCAAGTTTCTTCCAAGTGTCGATGCCCATGGTTGCCTTATCGAGACCTTTAATCCATTGCTTCGCTTTTCCAATAAGAGAAAACGGGAAGAGTACCCAACGAATTTGATCTTGAGTAACCCCGGGTTGAGATATAGCGTCACAATAATCGGAGAAGGTCTCCATATGTTGGTGCGGGTCTTCGGTGGGCAAACCACTAAATTGATTCCTTTCCACAAGTTGTATGAAGTGAGTCTTGGCCGTAAAATTTCCGGCATAAGCGGCCGGTAGAGCATTGGGTCCCGGCAAGTCGTCTTCCGTGAATGTAGAGTGAGAGGAAAATTTCGGCATTGTTGGATGTTAGGGAGAAGATGGTGTAGACGGAGTTGAAGTAGATGTAGAAGGGGAGCTAGGACTAGAATCTCCAAAGGGATTGGTGAAATTCCCTTCGGCCGTCTCTCGAAATGCTTCCTCAATATCGCTTCCTTGAGCTTGCTCTTGATGGGTATTGCTTGCACTTGGTTGAGAGATCCTAACCCGGTTAATCGTCCGTTGGCGAAAAGCTCGAAAAAGCCTTTTCGGCTCGGGATTAAAGAGAAAGGATTCGCCTCCCCGCCTAGGCATACACTACACACTAGAACAAACGTGAGAACACCTAGTGCTTTATGGGCACTAGGTAACGACAATAAACAAGCACCACTAGAGACAAAGAGAAAAGAAAGCTAAGAAAGAAAGAAAAAACTAGAGAATATTCACAAGAGATGATAGAAGGGCACAAAGGAGGGTAACTAAGTCTAGATATAAGCAAACAAAGTCTAAACAATGCACCGTCCCCGGCAACGGCGCCAAATTGATGGTGGGATTTGTCGTGGATCCCGCCACCAAATAATATAACCAACTAGCACCTAACGGTAGTTAGGGTAAGTCGGGTCGTGTCCACGGAGACGGTGTTGAAAGGTTTAGACTAAATCGGCCTAAAACGAGACTAGGTCACACAAACAAACACAAAGAGGGTAAAAATGGAAAACTATGATGGAGGAGAAGTAGGAACTAGACTAATGATGAACTAGACTACCAAATGCTAAACAATGCTAATAATCAAACTAACTAGCAAACTAAAGGAAATGATGACTAACTAACAAGATGAATCAAATATGGAAAGAAAGAAGTGGGTTAGGTCGGGTTCATAAGTGTAGTAGGGTGACTTGGGTAGTTAAGGGTGTAGATGCCTCCTAATTGCTTGATTCGGTCCGGGCGGTCGCAACTTAAACCGATGTCGATGACTATTCTCAACATGTCCACACACAAAGCAAACAATGAGTAGAAGAAGACTAGCATGAGAAGCATGGCCACTACAACTCATACAAGCATATCAACAAACACATGGTGTGCCAAATATGTGACTAACAACAAAGATTCACCCTTTACCCCCAATCAAACCCTAATCACCCATATTCTACCCTTAATCCCCCTACTAACCCACAAGAAATATGCTCACTCATAATCAAAGATGAACTAGAAATAATAAGAGAAAACAATATCACAATCCAAACATCCATTATCAAGAACAATATGAACAATAACAAGGAATACTAAGTAAAGATTCAAACTTGAAATAATAACAAGAACAAGAGTAAAGAAAGTTATACCAACACTAGGATGATGAAAAAGATGCAATCTTGTATAAATAAGTACCCAAATTAATCCCAAGGTTGTCAAGCTTGGAGAAATCTTCAAGTATCTTCTTAATACAAGAACTAATTAACTAAGATTAACTAGAATTAACTAAGGATTAAGGAGAGATTCAAACTAATGTGAGGAACTAAATCTAGGGTTTATAACTTGTAGAGAGGCTTAAGAGAGTCTAAACTCAGGTAGGATCCATAAACAATACAAGAGGGAAGTATTTATAGGGGTACAAGAATAAAGGAGGATGAATTAAATGAAGTGCGGCTACAGCTCGCCGGTCCCGACCGGGACGGGATCATCCCGACCGGGACGGCCGGTGGTCCCGACCGGGACGGGTTGGTCCCGACCGGGACGGCCTGGCAGTGGCTCCTCTAAAAGCGCACTTCATCCCCGACGGGATGAGGTGCATACCCGTCGGGGATGAGTCTTGTAGGCCTCCAATATGATCCTTTTGGTTCCTCCTTGCTTCACATGAACTTCTCATCGATTCTCGGGACTCGGGTTTGGGTCTCGGAGGCTCGGGATCGGGTCCCAAGGTCTTGGGGTCGAATCCAAGGCATCGAGTGATCGTTCCTCCGCTTCGTTGGCTCCGTAAAGTGTATGTGTGGAGGTGGAATCACTCCAACTCCTCACGAATGGTCTCGGGAAACTGAAACGAGCTAGAGGAAGCATAAGTAGCCCATGAATCGCTCCCAAGGAGCGATTCCACAAGGAAAATGGGACCAAAATACTACGAAATAGGCACTACAAACTACACTTATCATCATCGCAGACACGATTTCAATTTCCTAATAAGAGGGTTCCGTGTAAAACTTTTACCATAACACAGGAACATATCCTCATCACTCGTCAATTATACCGCCACAACTAGCCAATATATTACTATGTGATTTTGGCGGTCAATTGATCTTTGTTATTCCGACTTCACTTAGCCGCCTCGTATCTTGTTGGTGACCATACTCACCATTTTCTATATGCATTTACTGTCAAAAACGTCATCTTGAACCACTAGTATACTTGTCAACCTTGAAAATCAGAGGGATTGGAATTGATATTTTTTTCAAGGAAATAAAAAGGAATTTGCTTGATGCGAACACCTTGGTTGAATTTGGGGAAGTTCGAAACCACTTGTTGGAGTATAGAACAAAAAAGAAGTTGAGTACACATTTGATGGTTTATTTTAATTACATGTATAGTTAGTTATATTCTATAATCAAATTAGTTACGAAAATGATTGTTTTATTGGAGACGACTTGGCTGCTTCGAAGAATGATTCATGTTAGCCGACCCCAAATCATTTTGAGCCTAAGTTATAGTGGTACCTATAACCTTAAGGACTATTCTAGACTTCATGGATACAAGATTATACTAAGAGACTCATAACGTGGCTAAAATCAAAATGTACTACGCAATATGACCTAAACATATTTGAATACCAAAGCCATCATGGATTAGTAAAGAATAATAAGCTACCTCATTTATTTTTTTAAAGGAAGAAAAGAAGGTACTAAGTTCTTCTCTTATGAAACTAAATCTTTCTACATACCTGCATCTTAGATGCCCAGCCTCCTGTATTCGAGCTGCTTCAGTAACTTGTGTTAGGGCCGCAGGAACGGAAGATGCAGCAGCTGAAGCAAATGCTTGTGGATCTGAAAATGTGAGCACAAAGTCTTCAATATGTTTCAAGGCCAGTCCTTTTGCCCCGTTTAAGCTTCTGCATTTTGAGGTGCCCTCCACAGAGTTTCCAATCAGACTAACTTCATCTATCCTGCACAAGTTACACGCAACAAATCCTGGTTAAGACTAAACCATAATGAAAAATGTGCGTCAATAATTGCATCAGATGGATGCTACTTCTAATGAGTCATTTTACTTTATTTCATCATAATCTTGAGCCAAAGAATAAGGATTCTTTGACTCCGCTAGGAACAGAAAGAAGTTAAATCTTGAAACAAGGTGGTAGAAACTAGAAACAAGTAGAAGTTGAAGTTGTGTTTCAAAGGGCGCATGTAAGATTTCATTATCCTAATATAATAGGCACTTTTAAGAATTTTACCTTCCATCAAACACGTATGCTAATGCCAACGCTGCCATGAATCTTGCCATCTTCAAGACTGAAGTGGAGCAAATATGAACAAGGGCAGGAACTCCGTCTTCTTCCACTATACGCAAAGCATTGACTGGGTAAAAAGTAAGGTTCCAAAGAGCTCCAACAGCTGTCTCAAGAACATCCTAGAAAACAGCGGCAGTTCAAACTTTGGCCTACTCACAAATTAAGTTCACACACTAAAAGTGGACTTTTTCTCTGCAGGTAAGAAAAAGCAAACGTGTAGAAAAACATGATACATGCAGCTATTAAATCGTACCAATCGTAACACAACTTTTGCTGCATTACTCAATCATAAATACGAAAAAAATTCATACAACGAGCTCCATATAGAGTAACTTTTTTTCTCAACAATAACAGAGTTAGAGGGAAAAACTTCTACATGAACAACAGATGAAGTATTTCGGAATTCAGATCACTCAAATACAAAATGTGTCTTTGATTAATAATCGTACTAAAACAACTTCTCATAGCAAATGTATGATTATTAATCAAATACTCATACAAAACACGTCTTTAATTTTGTAGAGTAATTTCCGAAGCCAATGAAAACAGTAATATCGTTTTAGTTCCGCATTCAAATGCAAAACACGTCTCTAAACAAAATCCGATTAAACAAGTTCTAATTCAACAAACGGATAATCTTATGATCAAATAAAACTAAATGAATTCATGATCACATCGAATGATAGAACTAACAAAATCTAAATACATAAATGATCATAATCTACGCTTCGCATTCAAATGCAAAACGAATCACACAAACAACATTCGATTAAACAAATTCTAATTGAACAACAGACGATCTCATGATCAAGTCATCAAACAAAAGCAATCGAATTCATGATCACATCATAAATCATCAAAATCTGCATGAATACATAAAAGTAACAAAATCTCATTGCACAAATGATCGGAAATTACACTTCGCATACAAATGCAAAATGCATCACATTAACAAATTCGAATAAACAACTTCTAATTAAACAACACACGATCTCATGATCAAACAAAACCAAACGAATTCATGATCACATCATAACTCATCAAAATCTGCATGAATATATACGGATTAACACCATCAAATACATAGATGATCAAAATTTACGCTTCGCATTCAACTGTGATCAGACAAAACCACTCAAATTCTAAAAATCTGCATGAATACATAAAATTATCAAAATCTCCATCAATATGTAAATTATCAAAATCTGAATGAAGTAATTGAACCTTGAACAGTAGCCGCCATATCTTTCTCGACTTTCGATTGCATCTCACGAAGCGCAGCCGCTTCATCCTCCATCTCTTTCAACCTTTTCCTCATATTTTCCACTTCCTACATCAATCAACATCGATTACACAATTGAATTACGAAATTCAATCGCTCAAGCTAGGGTTTGAATTTCATCATCAATCATCATCATCATCAATAACAACAGCAACAGCAACAGCAAAACAGCAATCGAAATCAACCTAAGAGAGAGAAAAACGAGTACGAAGACAAAAACGAAGAAGAGAGAGAAATATACCGTTGATGCATCAGCGTCGGTGACATCATCGGACGCCGCCATGTCAACGTCATGGCAGGCGGAGAAGGCGGCAGAGTTGAGCGTTGAGGGTTGAATTGAAGACGGAAGGGTTTAGGGTTGAGTTGAAGGATGAAGATTGAGTTCCAGGATGAAGACAGAAGGGGTTTACGGTTATTTTGTTTGACAGATTGACTTGCACGTTTAGTTTGTTTTGATGGAAACCTATAACTTTGTACTCCGTATTACTCTAGGGATTGAATAGGACGGGTCATATATTTAATAGGATGGGTGTAATATATACCTCGCTTATAAATTATAAGTGATGGGGGCCAAAACCCCCTGACTCATAGGCCCGACCTCCTTTACGGGTAGCCATCAACTGGCCAAAAATACCTATCTACTAACCACTATGCTGATGTCATGGGTGACATCACCCTACTACACCCTTTCCCCTATAAATACCCCACTTAGGGTGAGGGGAAGGGGGGGATTGATTTCATTCACACATACTCCTCCCTACTCTCTCTACCTCTCTTATCTCCCTAAATATCTATATTCAGTCATACATTTTACTGACTTGGGCGTCGGAGGCTCCGCCCCGGGGGTTCCCCTCGGGCCCGGAGTTCACCTTGCAGGATCGCCGTCGGCACGCACCCGGAGCCGAGGAGAACCGCGAAGCCTAAGGTCAGGGACCCGTTTCCATACCGGAACAATAAGTATTTAATAGTTCGGGTTAACCTATAACCTTGCTTTTATATTAATTAGGACGGGTCATATATTTAATAGGATGGGTGTAATATATACCCGCGCTTTTAAATTATGTTTAATAGCACGGGTTTAAGCTATAACCGTGCTTTTATATTAATTAGGACGGTTTCATTGACCAACCGCGCTAATAATAAATATTAAAGGATGGTTCTTTTGTTGAACCGTGCTATTTAACCAAGATCATAGGGAGCCAAAATTTATCATTTTATAGAGGACTGTTCCTTATATAAGCATCCTATTTTGGGCGTCTTCTAATATCAAAATTGTAGTAGTGCACCCTCGTAATACTATAAACTAAATTATAAACTATAATATAATATAATAATATAATATAGCCTAATAGGAATATAATACTCGTATAAACCTAGCTTCACACTCCTCTCTTTTATTTGCTTCCTCCATCACGCCGCACACATACACTATTTTGTCCGTCTTCAATCCTCGCTTCCACGAAAGACCTCACAAACTCTCAGCACATTACCCACATGGCAAGAGAAAGAAAGAAGGAAATCGAGTCCGGCCATCGATCACATCATACACGTGTATATAGGTACCTTACGTTGTCTATTTTAGCACCGTTAGTATTGGTTTTCAATAACGTATTGGGCCACGGCTAGTCTTGGTTGTGTTGGAGTTAGAGTAGTGTCGGGCGTGGCAGTCAGGAACGTGCGTAGGTGGTCTCGCGTGAGGTTCAGTCATCGTATTGTGGTTGTGCGTGGTGTTCTACTCGTTCTAGTCGTGTGGTTGTTGTCGTGGCGGCTTCGGTTGTTAATGTTGTGTATCGTCATTGGTTCTACGTACTACGTAGTGTGGCTTGCGTTTTGTTGTTGATATAAAGAGTTGGTGTTGTTGTTTAGTTCCTTTTTGGGTGTTTAGGATGGTGATGCTTGATGTGGGTGGTTATTGGCATGAGTCACGGTGATAGTTGCACGACTCACAGTTATTATTATAGAGAGTCTGTCACATTTTATAATTTACTTAAGTTGGGTCGTCAATTTTATTTTATAATTTACCTACAACGGTATCGATCTATTTTATTTTATAGTTTAGTTACATTAGAATCGATATTAATTGAAGTATATATATATATATTATTTTATTAGGATCGGACTTCGTAGAGTTTCCGTGGTGAACTGTGATATCGGAGCTGTGTGAATTGCTGATTTGGTAAGGTTTAACCTTACATATGTATTATTGTGTTAAATTACAGAATATGTTGAGCATGAATGATATGATTGATATTATGATATCCTGAGATATTATTATGAGACATTGTGATGAGTTGGAAGTATTGAGATTCTGATACTGAGTATAATATGAGAGGCTACGGCTGCGTTGGTGCCTGCGGGACCACGCATGGAATGTGAAGGTTACCTAGAAAATTAACCTAGGTTCGGTTGATCTCGAACCTGCCTTGTTATTCGCCTCCTTTGGGTCGGCCTTAGGAGGGATGTGCACATTAATGAATACGGGACCCCTGTTAGTATTATGGTTTCTATGTGGAAACCGAGTTTGGAATTGAGGTTGAGATCATGAGATTTTATGCTCAACTATTACTTTATTGAACTGTATGATTATTCCTTACTCAGCTTGCTGACCTTGTTTACCTTGTCTAAATTGTACATTATTTTATCGGGGGCCTGTGATGAACCAATTGGTATTTCCGACCTTTTGGGGAGCAGTTAATCGTGCAGGTTAGATTGTGATGTGATGACATTATGGATGCATGAGCGGGATGGGTAGAGCGACGACAGACTATACTTAGACGACATTAATCTTATCTCTTGCTGCGTCTTAATACTCTGATTCTAGTTTTGAATTCTTCTTTCTGACTTTTCGAACTTCCATTGTAATTGGGAACCATCGGACTTTGTTTTAAATTCAGTATCTGGTTGGATTGATTGTATTCGGACTACTACCTCGGGTCACACCGAGATGGTAACACCTTTATTTACTCGGGAATGTCTTGGTAAGGCTCTTGTGTAAATGGGGGTGTTACAGTATGTTTGACTAAACTTTCTTGTGCTTGATCGGCTTGCTTTTGTTGTGCTCCTGAAATATTAGTTTAGATAATACGTAATCACGTAAACATTTCAAGGTTGATTTGTTTATGGTTGAGTCGCAATTTAAGGTGTTTTAAATGCGTTAGGATTGAACGAGAGTGCGAAATATTTTTTTCGGGATGCTTAAGATTTGCTAGTTTGAGCCGGGAATTGGATCAAGTAGAACGTCGATTAAAACATTTGACTTGAAATATGCAAAACATTTATAAAGCAATTTATGACTAAACATTTTGACCGAGTGTGTGTACAATGCTGTAGATGTGTATAATCGTGTTTGGATAATGATGCTTGTGTAGAAAATGGAATGATAAAAAAAAATGTTGGACCAGTTTTTATGCTTTACTGACAATGCTTGACAATGCCGCGTAGAGCTACAACACGCCTAGGTGGGGTAGTTTATCCTCCAAAGATTTTTTTTTTATAAAAAAGTCTAAGTGTAGTGGATCGGAGTGATGAAAATGGATTGTCCGTCGCTGATGAGGGAATTTTTGTTCTTCCATTGTGCTTGTATCGTGGTTTTGAGCTTTGGATACTACAAAAAACAGTTGAAATTACAGCGGACTATTTGCATCGGGAAAAAAATCCGACGTAAATATAATGTTCGCCTTCGTCGGATAGGACGACGCAACGATGTTTGCGTCAGATATCACAATGCATATCGACGCTGATGTAGGCGCGTTGATGAGGGAATTCCCGCCAAAAGTTTGCGTCGGATTAACCGTCGTAACTCCGACACAGGAAAAAATATTGCGTCGGATGTAATCCCCTAGAAATTCTAACGCGATACAGTGGCGGAAACACTGTAGAGTCGGGATTAAAACACACTGTAACTATGTCTTATTAAATTAAATTGGTAAAGTCAAACGTATGCCATACATAAAAATGGCTAAAAATTAAAACAATCCACAAAGAGGTTAAACAATCCTTAATACACAATTATTAAAAAGATCAAGAAGGATCCAAGACTGCTCGTTAGCCCACACCCACCGGAAACAAACACGTATACCTGCCATGTTAAAACATAACAGCCACAATCAGTGGGGAGCAACGTCAACATTCTCCCAGCCGTATAACAGGATTTTAAAACAGTAATTACTAATTGTGGACATGACATAGGTCCACCCCGACGCGGCGAAGCGCGAGTTTTGGGGAGGCGATAGAATTTTCATATGAGATGGATCGAATAGAATTTTAAATCGAAGTAGGAGTCGCCACCGAATTTTGTGGTTATTCGGAACCATTCGAACCCACTCTATGTCGTAGTGGGCCATACATAAAGCCTGGCCCATTTCCGATGTCAGAGTTTATTGGGTTCGTCCCTTTGCAGTTCGATACCGATGCCGACTTGAGCGGTTAATCGTATATTGAATGACTCTCGTTGCCAATGGTTTCGGACATCCGGAAACCACGGTTCTAAGTAAGGGGTGAGGGTACGTGTTGGGGAGTTCATTGAGAACACCCAACCCCGCCCGCACTTAGCGGCCTTTACTAGGATATCGTTCGGTTTTGTGTGCACGCGTTAGTTCGACGATTGAATGATATGCAGAGATTATTTTCCTAAGACATGCGAGGAAAAATAAATGTGTTGCTAAGTCGTTTAATGCATGTTAAACTAATAACGTCAAAATTATTTTAGCATGTGAGTTCGTTTTAGTCTAATAAAACGATAAAAAGAATATGAGAAAAATAAATTGCTACAAACACGAGAAAACGAGTTAGTAACGATTGAATAATAATATAAATATACGAGATCGAGAAAATAAATATAAATCGAAATATGAAAAATATTACTAAAACGTTGTTTTGTAAAAAAAAACGAAGTTCGAAAAATAATAAAAAACGAGAAAGGCACACGTGGGCAGTCGGCCACGCGACTCGCCCGGGACTCAGGCGGGTCGCGTGGCGGCCTGATTTTGACGACGGTTTTCGGGAAATTTTTGATTAAATCGCGTACGAATATTGCATAATTCGTACTCGACTTAATATTCTCGATATTTGTTATATTCGATAGTTGACTACGAAATCAATATCAAATATTTGGAATAGTTTTGCAAAAGATATAAATTTAGAAATCGTTTCGTAGAATAATAAAAATAAACGAACGAAAAATTAAAAAATAGGACCGGGTCACAGACTCGTGCGCGAGTCGCCTGGACCGGGTGCGACTCGCGTACGGGTCTGTCCACTTTTATTTTTTTGTTCGAAAATCGTTAATTTTATAAATCGCGTACAAATATGGATTAATTTATACTCGGTTTATATTTTCAATATTCGTCGTATTCGATATTCGATTATGAAATCGATATCGAATAGTCGGAATGGTTTTAGAAAAGGTTTTGAAAAAAAGTTTATTTTAAACGAAAAGAATTTTGAACGAAAAGTTGTAAAAAAAGGTTTTGAATAAGAAGATGTAACGATTTCGTCGAAAACTTAATATAATTCTTTTTGATACGATATTCGATTATATAGAATCGATATCATATTTTAAGAATATTCGATATATGAAAATAGTTTTTTAATAGTATCGATATTAGAAAAGAAAAATAAAAAAGAGACCGACGCAAGATCCTTAAAAAAACGAGAAGAAGAGGAGAGAAAAGAGAAAAGTTGGGTTTGATTTACACCCTCAACCTACATGCTTTGTTTTCTCGGGATAAGGCTCGTCGGGAAGTGGCTTAGACTTGAGAGCGTCGAGATGATGAGGATGAGTTAAGGTGTATCGGTTTGGGTGGTTTGGGACGCCGGGTTTGACGTGTGGTCGGGGCTTCGAGGCTTCGGGAAAAGTGTCGGGATTTGCTAATTATCGGATTGGTGTATGAACCGTGTGTGGAGGGGGTTTTGGACGTGTTTTTGCTGCTGTTGTGTTGGTACATTTCTGATGAATGATCCTTGTTAATTGTGTTGGACGGGAGGTCCTATTTATAGGGAGTTTCCGACCTTGGTTTAGGAGAGTTTGAGTACCGCTTAGGATAGGAAACGTAGGAGTTTGAGGAGCATAAGAATTCCGCTTTCTTGGCCAAGAAGAAAGGAATTCTCGGCTGATTGAGGAGTATTTGGCCGGGTATTTGGTACTCGGTCAATGTCTGAATCGGTTTCTGGATAGAATTCCTACTTGAGGTCGAATTCTACCTTTAACGGAATTGTTTAATGCTTTTAATGAATCTGAAATTTTGTAGGAATTTGGGTTGGAATCAACCGTGTGAGTGTCACGGCTGACTCACATGTCTCGGGAAAATCTTTGACCGGGTTTTGACTCGGTCGCTAAAAGACGGTTTTACCCCTGGTTCCGGTTTCGACCCAAATTAGTGTTATTTGACTCGAAACGACCCACTGGGCCTAAATTTGAGGTCGGTTTTGTAAGATTTGTACTCCTTAAAAAGTCTAAACCAAATGTCCATGTTTACAAGCCCATATCCGAGTCCATCAAAGCATGTTTACGTCCAATCATCATCGGGTGTTTGGCGGGAACCACTATAGACACTTGGCGGTCAAAATGTGGGTGTCTACAGAGCCCCCACTCTGACCGAGGCTTGGACAAGGCAAAAGTCAGAGTAGCTACCAGGTCAATCAAGGATTAAAACCTGGCCGACTTCCGATCGGGTCGTTTAGAGTCCATTAGACCTGCGTAAAGGGCTCGCCAGCCATAGAATAGAAATCATACCTGGGTTGATGTTGATAATGTCGCGGGAGCTTGCCTTGGAAGCTATGGGTATACCTGTTTACAGGTATATCCTGTCTTGGATTTGCGCGGGAGCTTGCCTTGGAAGCTATGGGTATATCTATTTGCAGATATATCTTGAAAGAAGTTGCCTGAGCTTTTCCACTGGGGAACTTAGAATTTCTGGGAGTCTTGGGTGTACCTGTATGCTGACATAATTTGTATGTAACATTTAGGCGAAACACTGACTCATGCTGGGGAAGAAATGATGATTTTTTTCGAAAATTTTTGAAAGAAAAAAAAATGCTGAATTTTTTTTTTGGAATGGTTGAAAATAAGGATTGCTTGGGATGACTTTGATTCCTAATCGGATTCTGACACAGATTCCTGGAACTTCCTGGTTAGGCTGGTATGCCTAGATGAAACAGGGAAAGTGGTGTAAAGGTCCTATTCCTGTGATGACTAGGGAAAAGGATATTCCCTATTATAAATAGAGGGCTTTGGCTTCTTATTTTTCATATTCCCATCTAAATCTTTTCTTCTACCTTAAAATCCTTTAGACTTTTTTAGGATAAAATAAAAGAAACTATCCTTGCAATGGGTATTGATCATTTGACTGCGATGCTTCAGGCGTGGGCCCAGGACTTTCGAGACGCAGATAAAGTTCAATTAACTCAAATGGGAATTGTGGCTTTATTCCCACTTCAGCGACTTAAAGTAGATTCGCACTTCCTTGATGCCTGCTTATCCTTTTGGGATACTACCCTTCATGTTTTTGCATTTCCTCGAGGAGAAATATGTCCTCTTCCTGAAGAAATAGCAGCTATTGGCGGGTGGTGCCCTAGTGCTCGTCCGGTTATCCCTCCATTTTATCCTGACCCAAGGAGGAGGTTGAGGGATTTTCTAGGCCTGTCACATGCTGAGACAGCCCGTATGGTGAAGGGAGATTCAGTTTTCCTATTTGACTTGGCTGACAAATTCATGGACCCAGTTGGTGAAAGAATTACTTCTACCCATAGGCGTAGGGCTTTTGCCTTTTGTATGCTGCATTGATATGCCTTTGAAGGTCGGATGGATGCTGACTCATGCTTAGGTGAGATCAGGCTAATCAGCGTAGTTGACCAAATGGAGACAGGTCACAGCCCGGCTTGGCTGATAACTGGGGAGATTATTATGGGCCTTGACGCTAGGAGACTTGACCTAGATCGGCAATTGACAGGGAGCATTCGTCTTCTGCAGGTACTTAACCGTTTTTTTCGAACAATTGCCCGATTTTCTGACTTTTGCGGTAATTTTGAATTTTCCCGGAATTTTCCGGAATTTCCAATTTTTCCGGATTTCTCGAAATTTTTGAAAATTTTTGATTTTGCCGAAATTTCCGAATATTTCCAATTTTTACGAAAATTTTGATTTTTCGATTTTTTTCAAATTTTTCGAATTTTTTGATTTTTTTTTTTATTTTCGAAAGTTTTTGACTTTTCGAAAACTTTTTGCAGATTTGGTTATCCGAGCGTCTGTCGATCATAGAGCCCCCAGTGAACATATCCAGATATCGTAGCTGTCAGATCGGCTCAAGGTCTTGCCGAATAAGATCAAGTCATCACATAACTCAAAAATATTGGGATGAAGAGTTAACGTTCCATGGTGGGCCTTTGATCAGATGGAACGTCATCTGGTGGTTCCTTTCGAGGCTGACAGGGTTAGCTAGAAGGGACAAGGCCCGTTATCTGGTGATCTTGTCTTTGGATTGGACTGTCCATATCTATCCGGACCGTATTCTAAGACAGTTCGGTTCGTTTCAGGAGATCCCCGAGACTGAGGCAATTATTAGCGTTTCGATCCAATTGATGGTCGCTATGTGTGATACGTGGCTTCAGCGCTGGTTTACCCGTGTGATGTGGACTATACCTCGCCCTTGTCAAACCACTTGGGTTTCTGAATCCTATCGAAAATGGACTTCTGAAGAATCCCAGGAGGCCCGTAAAGCTTTGAAGACCGAAGAAGCTCTTGATTTGGCCCGCCGAGAATCGGCCAAAGACAACAGGCGGTTCTTTGAAGAGACACCAACTTCCCTTGCTGAGCCGGGGCCGGGTTCTAAGTTGAAGACTAAGACTCAGGCTAATGAGACCGGTGCTAGTGACTTGGAGAAAAGACTTGGACCGAGGCTAGCGATCCAGGACAGGCTAGGCCGGCGTGAAAACGAGGTGCCCGGGGAGTCGAGTTTGAAGAAACGAGCCCGGGTTAAGGAGGTTCCCTTGGTGATTAGGGAGCGATCACCTCCACCTCGACGCCGATGGACTGAAAAGGAGGCTAAGGGCAAAGGAAAGGGAAAAATGCCCTAGTTTTTTATTATTTAAGTATTAGTATTATTTATTTTGGGCTGATTTTTTTTGTAATTTTATTATTATTATTATTTTTGAATTAATAAAAGAAATTTATTACAAACCGTTCCTGTTTTCCTTTCTCGATTGCAGTGGTTGTGCCCTTTTGAGGGGCTGCCTACGTATCCATAATAAATGGAATCAAACCAAACGTAGTTCAGACTGAATTAATTTGCAATTTCGAAACACATCGAGACTATTGGTTCAAGATGTTTGTAACAGTAGAATAAATAATTCTAGCTTTTGACTTGTCTTTAAAAGTTTGAAGAAAAAGATGTTTTTAATAAACTTTTGCAAATGACATCGAGAGAGGTGGGTTAAGGGTAGTAGCGCTTCAGCTGGTCCAGGTTAGTTGGGTTGACAAACTCGTTCCCGTCCAGATCCGCTAGCATTACCGCTCCACCTGATAGAATCTTCTTTACCAGATATGGCCCAGCCCAGTTAGGTTTGAATTTTCCCCTTGGGTCTACTGGTAATAAAGCTCCAACTGATTTGAGAACCAAGTCTCCTTCTTTTATGTTTCTGGGCCTTACCCTTTTGTTGAAAGCCCGCTGGATTCTCTTCTGATAGATTTGTATATTATTGAGGGCACGAGATCGTCGTTCGTCTAAAAGGACTAGCGAGTCATATCGCGCTCGAACCCAATCAGCATCAGGTACTTGACTTTCGAGTAGGATTCTGAGTGATGGTACTTTTAACTCAACGGGTTGGACTGCTTCCATGCCGCCGTATGTAAGATAATACGGTGTTGCCCCGGTCGCGGTACGAATCGAGGTCCGATATCCCCAAAGTGCAAATGGTATTTTGTCAGGCCAATCCCGGTAATTATCAACCATCTTTTTGAGTATGGTGACAATTGTTTTATTAGCCGCTTCTACCGCTCCATTGGTTTGGGGTCGGTAGGGTGAAGACGTATGCCTTTGAATTTTGTACTTGGTCAGCAAGGCTGCTGTTTCGGCTTGAAAATGGGTCCCGTGGTCACTAATGAACTCATGAGGGATCCCATACCGGCATATTATCTTATTTTGGATGAATTTGGCAACATGACTGGTGTTGAGAATACGATAGGATTCAGCTTCGACCCATTTGGTGAAATAGTCGATCGCTACCAAAATGAAGCAGTGTCCTCCGGTTCCCGAGGAGTTTATCTTTCCAATCATGTCGATTCCCCATGTTGAAAATGGCCATGGTG
The DNA here is from genome assembly GCA_958450325.1 of Agrostemma githago. Classification (NCBI taxonomy): domain Eukaryota; kingdom Viridiplantae; phylum Streptophyta; class Magnoliopsida; order Caryophyllales; family Caryophyllaceae; genus Agrostemma; species Agrostemma githago. The sequence goes on along the minus strand of OY288247.1, from coordinate 41,631,502 downwards.
ACGTCATGGTGTACAGCAGGGATGGTGGCATATGCTGCACATTGGCAAAAATTTGACAATTATGGCAATGTCTAACATATTGTTGACAGTCGGTTTCCATGCTATTCCAGTAGTATCCGAGCCTCATGATTTTCCGGACTAACATCTGGGCATTCATGTGTGGGCCGCATTCGCCATCATGTACCTCAGTCATAACTTTTTCAGCGTTGGTTTTATCAACACATCGAAGGAGAGCCCCCTGTGCTGTCTTTTTGTAAAGTTGCCCATCGTCGGTGCGGATGAACTGGGTTGCCAGTCTTCGCAGGGCCTTTTTGGCTCGGTTGTCGGCTCCGGGTGGATATTCCCCGGTTGCTAGGTATGTCAAAACAGCTTGATACCACGGCTCGGGATCAGGTATCTCAATTTCTTCGATGTCGTGGATATACGCTGGCTCGGATCGTCTTTCGACACAGATTGGCATACTGGTCATATGATCGGGAATGTTTAGCAAAGATGCCATTTTTGAGAGTGCATCCGCGAATTGATTTTCTTCCTGAGGTAGGTATATGTATTCTACCTTGTGGAATTGTTTCTCAAGATCCCTTACTCGTGCCTGGTAGGCCATGAGATTAGTATTTCGAGTCTTCCATTTTTGGAGCGCTTGATTAATGACCAGAGATGAATCACCGTGTACTCGGAGGTTTGTGACCCCTAAGTCGGCGGCGGCTTGTAGCCCGTGGATACATGCTTCATACTCAGCGGTGTTGTTGGTGACGTCAAAGTCCAATTTGATGGATACGGGAGTATGTTCCCCTCTCGGTGAGATTAGAAGGATCCCGACTCCAAATCCGCGAAAATTGGATGCCCCGTCAAAGTATAAGTCCCACGCTTCGGTGTCAGTGTGGAAAATGTCTTCATCCGGGAAGGACCAAGTGTCGATGTGTCCTTCTTCGGTTATGGGACTGTCAGCGAGAAATTCGGCTACTATTCGTCCTTTGATGGCTTTCAATGGTACAAACTTCAGAACGAATTCAGCCAACATTAGGGTCCATCTTGATATCCTGCCATTGAGAATGGGCTTTTCGAAAAGGTATTTGATGGGATCCATTTTGGATAATACCTGTACCTCGTAGCTGAGCATGTAATGTCGGAGCTTCTTAGTGGCCCAGACCAAAGCTAAACACGTCTTTTCGAGCATGGTGTACTTACACTCGTACTCTAAAAACTTCTTACTGATGTAGTATATGGCCCGTTCTTTAGAGTTGACCGTCTTGGCTAGCATAGCCTCCATGGCTGTCTATGTCGTGGTTAGGTATAGTGACAAAGGCAAACTGTGCTGAGGTGGCATTAGGACCGGTGGTGAGGCCAAAATTTCCTTGATTCTATCAAAGGCTGCTTGACATTTATCGTCCCATAGTAACCGTTCTCCTATTTTCAGCTTCTTGAAGATCGGCTCACACACCATGGTTAACTTTGAAATGAACCTGCTAATGTATTGGACTTTTCCGAGAAACCCTCTTATCTCCTTTTCGGTTTTAGGGGGCTGCATCTCAATGATGGCCTTGATTTTGGCTGGATCGACTTCGATACCTCGTTGGCTAACGATATGACCCAGTAATTTGCCGGACGTTACCCCGAAACTGCATTTCTGAGGGTTTAGCCTCATGTTGTATTTGCGTAGTCGGGTGAAGAACTTCCTCAGGGCGGTGATGTGACCGTCCCTGTCTTTGGATTTGACGATCATATCGTCCACGTAGACTTCCACTTCTTTATGCATCATGTCATGTAATAAAGTTGTGGCGGTTCGTTGGTAGGTGGCCCCGGCATTGATGAGACCAAATGGCATAACAGTATAGCAATAGGTACCCCAAGGTGTAATGAAGGTGGTCTTATCCATATCTTCTTCTGCCATTTTTATTTGATTATACCCCGCATACCCGTCCATGAATGATAGAAGGGCATGATCTGCTGTGTTATCCACCAGTATATCGATGTGTGGTAATGGGAAATCGTCTTTCGGGCTTGCCTTGTTAAGATCCCGAAAGTCTACACAGACACGAACCTTACCATCCTTTTTAGGGACTGGTACTATGTTTGTAACCCAATCTGGATACTCGGAGACTCGTATGAACCCAGCTTTGAATTGTTTGTCGACTTCCTCCTTGACCTTGAGGGACCATTCGGGCCTCATGCGTCGGAGTTTTTGTTTAACCGGCTTGAATCCTTTCTTGATCGGTATATAGTGCTCGGCTATTTCGCGATCAATCCCCGGCATGTCCTTGTAAGACCATGCGAAGACGTCTTTGAATTCTTGAAGGAGAACTATGAATTGTTGTTTCTCCTTGGGATCTAAGGATAATCCTATCTTAAGCATCTGAGGTTCTAAGGTTGTTCCCACGTTGATGGATTCGGTTTCTTCGATTACCGGATTGCGGGATTCCCTTTGCTCTAGTTGCTCGATCAGATGTGGAGGTAAGGATACCTGTTCGTCGGGTTTCTCAATGTCATTGCACATAAAATTTTTGAAATTGAGAAAGTTTTGAAAATGAGACAAGTCGTAAGCAGAACGGTTGTTATTATTGATCATAAATTGGGAAAAGAGCTTGAAAAGAGCTGCCATCTGATCACTAGTCAGTGGCGGGATAGGTAGGGTGCCCGGGACAGACCCCGAGGCACCAGGAATGGCTAAAGGGAGAGGGGGAGTTACAGGATTGACCCTAGCACCAGACTCACTAGACTCAATCTTAGACTCTGACTCGGACTCCGACTCGGACTCAGACTCGGATTCTTGCATCTCTCCTTCCCTTGTGATCAGCTTGTAAGTCCTTCCTTGACTGTCCGTCCATTTGACAGTTTTCCTCCAAGCTCTGGCGCCAGACCCGACTTCTGATATTAGTTTAGACGGATCAAAGGTGCGACTGCGGAGAATGAGGCTGACTAGCTCTTCCTTCGGTGTTGTGACAGCGAGTTCCTCTCCAAAAAGTAGCCCTAGTGCGGGCTCAGCGTTCTTAGCATCTTCGGATTGGATGAGAGCGAAGATGTCGTCCGGTATGTAGTTGCAGTCCTGGGCCAAGTGGGTCCCAGGGCGTGTGGTGGCAGGCCGATATAGGCCAGTTTGGACAGTCTCGAACACTGGAGTGACAAAGATAACCTTACCGGTTTCAGTTTGGCCCATGTTTTCCGTAGTTAGGATGTAGCCCAAGCCGGTTTGAGTCCTCCCATTGTCTAGAACTTCGAGAATTTTTCCTGCAGAGAGATCGGGCCTTGATGTAACCACTGGTAGAAAGCCCAAATTCTGCAACATCCGGTCGAGGTGGACCTTGAAATAAGGACGGAATAGCTGGTCCTCCTCGATAGCTCCTACAAAGTCGAACCCCCAGAGATCGGTGCGGCCCGAGGTGTTGCAATTAGCCACAGTCATAGGTGTGGCTTCTATAGTGATGACGGTGTCATGCAAAGGTAGCTTGATTTTCCGATGCAAGGTGGAGGATACAGCCTTGGTTGCGTGGATCCAAGGTCTTCCTAAAAGAAGGTTGAAGGAAGAAGTTACGTCGATCACTTGAAACTCCAGCTCTTTCTCTATCGGGCCTGTTATTATAGTGAGTTTTGTGGCTCCGGCTACTGACTTTGGGCTTCCGTCAAAAGCCTGAATGGTTTGAGCTTTAGGAATGTAATCGGCCTTGGTGATGCCAAGGGCTTTGGCGGTCCTCAAGGGAAGGACATTGACTCCTGACCCGTCGTCAATCAGGGTCATGGGTAGGTACTTTCCACGGTAGATAACCGTGATGTAGAGGGCCATGTTGTGGACTGGCCCAAATGGTGGTGGATCAGCATTGGAGAAGGTAATTAGTGGGCCTTCCTCTATGGATCTCCCTTTTAGGTAGGGTAGGACCGTAGCTACCATTTCAGCTGGTGTAGCCATGGAGTTGATTTTGACTTGATTGAGGGCCTTAGTGAGTGCCTCTCGATGTTCCTGAGAGCTAACTAGGAGTTGCCATATAGAGAGGTCAACCCGAGTCTTGCTTAGTTGCTTTACAAGAGCCTTTTCAGCAGTCGGCTCTTCTGGGGCGGGCTCCACCTTAAGTGGCTCGGCAATGATGAGGGCTTGACTAGTGGCTAAGGCCTTGGACTTAACCTTCTGAATCTCCTCGGGCGTGATGGGGACAGCTTCCCCTTTGGTGAGGTAGACATCATCTTCGTCATCGCACCAGATCCCGTTTATTTGCGGGATAAATGGAGAAATGAGGTGTGAGCAATCCATTCTTTCCCCGGAAAAGATGGCGTGAGTGGCTAACGGGTTGTCCTTGTTGTTGGGTTTACCCCCGGGCAAAGGAACTTTCCCGCTCTCAATGAGATCTTGGATAAGGTGCTTTAGCTTCCAACATTTCTCGGTATCGTGCCCCTTACCACGATGATAGTGACAGTAGGCCTGGAGGTTGTAGGCCTTGGAACGGAGTTCGACCGGGATATCAGGTGTTGGGCCTATCGGGGTGATCAGGCCTTTCGATGATAGCCTCTGAAGGGCATTTTCATAGGTAGTGCCTATGTCGGTGAATACCCGGGGAGTGTTAGTCTTCTGGGATGAGGTATCGAGTGCATTTACCTCGTCGAAAATGCTACGAGTGGCAGCAGTAGTAGCGGGCTTGCTTGTTGATGAGCTAGCCCCTTGGTATCCCTTGGTGGAGGCCTTAGTGAGGCTTTCCAACCTTAGATCATCTTCGATTCTCGTTCCCATTTCAGTTAGGATCGCGAAGCTAGGTACGATAGCGTACCGGAGATGGACCCGGTAAGCTGGAAGGAGGTTCTTGACGAAGGCTTCAACCAGCACTTTTTCACTGGGCTTATCGACCAGTTTGACGCTTTCAGCCCTCCATCGTTGAAGGTATTTTGTGAATCCTTCCTTAGGTTCCTGGGCCATTACTTCCAGGGTGCGCATAGTGGTCTGGATTTCCCGTGTTGTCGGCGTAGTTCCGAGCGAATTCCGTCGCCACGTCATCCCAAGTTTTGTATTTCTTGGAATCGAGCCGGTAGTACCAGGCCCTTGGGTGCTTCTCGAGAGATGAAGCGAACAGGTGCTTGAACATGCTGGACTTAACCTCTTTAAGGGCCATGAACTCCTTGAAGGCCTGGATATGGTGGACCGGGTCTTCAGTACCCTCGAACATTGGTAGACCCGTCAGGTTAAGGTTGGCGGGTAGTTCATCGGTCAGTGGGGTGTAGGTCCTAGCATTCTCCGTATGGATGGAGATTTGGGTTGTCAGATGGACCTGTTCTTGCAGTTTGTGGACTGCGCTGGCTAATTGAGCTAGAGGCCCAGTAGTATCGATATTGCCGCTAGGAGTTCCTTGTTCCACGGCACTTACCCGGGTGAGGATGGCGATCTGTTCTCCCCTCATTGATGTGATCATGTTTTCAAGCTTGATCAGTGAGGCCTTCATGTCATCGATGGCTTGTTGCGTCATGGCTCGAGTGTGGGGTGGCCTGTCTGTAAGGGCATCGCGTAATCAGTAACTGACCCAGATCTTAGAATCAAAAGTACATCCCGAGCAAGGAAAAGACTAGACTAGAAAAAGACTGAAAACCGACTTCTAGACGGATGACGCGTGAATGGTGGGCCTTCCTTAGGATTCGGCAAAGTAGGCCTAGTCCTGTTCGAAGGAAGGTCTATGTGAGAATTCCCCAGACTTTGGACTCGAGTGTATAAACGGGCTTCCCTTTGTAGGAGTCTGTCCTACGAAGGTGGGCCGTGCCTTGACAAGTAAGGCGGACTAGGATGGGGTAGAAACCCGTGATATAAGATCGACGGAGTTTCGACGCTATAGATTCTAACTTATGACAAGACCCGACACTACTAAATACGGGAAGTCCTAAGAAGAAAAGGGTTTTAAAAAGTGAATTTGAATTTGAAAACCGAGCAAGGTCGGATTGGAAGGCCCGATTTTTTTTGAAAACCGAGAAAAAGGCTATCGGGCCGAGATTTCGGGCTTTTTTTTTTAAAAAGGTTTGGACAACATACCGGCTAAAAATAGGCTATTTTGAGTCAAAATCATAAGTCCTAAATTTGGTGGCTTTCCGGGTTTTGAAAAATAGATGGGTTTGAAAAGATGCGAATTTTTGAAAATGACGGTTTTTGAAAAGACCAAAAAAGATCAAGTAGCATGTAGTCATGGAAACAGTATAACGACGCCATGTATGCTCTTAGTCTAAGTCTCGGCCTTACCAAACAAATCGGCCTTTAAACATTTACAACCACGACTCGATCGATTCCCAAACGGAAACACGGGTGCCCGCACCCGTCTAGTACAAGTCGGTCAAATAGGGTCTATACCAACAACGATCGCATTCTCGCAAATCAGGACGGACCTCCTAAACCGAATTGGTCTTAGAATCTGCCGTAAAACCCATGCGAGTTCCGCCATCGAAGTCTTTAATGCATCCAAGTAGAAATGCACCGTGGTATAGTTGGACGTGTACATTACTAATCGAACGATTTCTTTTCGAGTCTCACCCTGAGGATGCCGATGGTAAGTAACACATCAGTTAATCCCCAGCAGAGTCGCCAAATTGTGGACATGACATAGGTCCACCCCGACGCGGCGAAGCGCGGGTTTTGGGGAGGCGATAAAATTTCCATATGAGATGGATCGAATAGAATTTTAAATCGAAGTAGGAGTCGCAACCGAATTTTGTGGTTATTCGGAACCATTCGAACCCACTCTATGTCGTAGTGGGCCATACTTAAAGCCTGGCCCATTTCCGATGTCAGAGTTTATTGGGTTCGTCCCTTTGCAGTTCGATACCGATGCCGACTTGAGCGGTTAATCGTATATTGAATGACTCTCGTTGCCAATGGTTTCGGACATCCGGAAACCACGGTTCTAAGTAAGGGGTGAGGGTACGTGTTGGGGAGTTCATTGAGAACACCCAACCCCGCCCGCACTTAGCGGCCTTTACTAGGATATCGTTCGGTTTTGTGTGCACGCGTTAGTTCGACGATTGAATGATATGCAGAGATTATTTTCCTAAGACATGCGAGGAAAAATAAATGGGTTGCTAAGTCGTTTAATGCATGTTAAACTAATAACGTCAAAATTATTTTAGCATGTGAGTTCGTTTTAGTCTAATAAAACGATAAAAAGAATATGAGAAAAATAAATTGCTACAAACACGAGAAAACGAGTTAATAACGATTGAATAATAATATAAATATACGAGATCGAGAAAATAAATATAAATCGAAATCTGAAAAATATTACTAAAACGTTTTTTTGTAAAAAAAAACGAAGTTCGAAAAATAATAAAAAACGAGAAAGGCACACGTGGGCAGTCGGCCACGCGACTCGCCCGGGACTCAGGCGGGTCGCGTGGCGGCCTGATTTTGACGACGGTTTTCTGGAAATTTTTGATTAAATCGCGTACGAATATTGCATAATTCGTACTCGACTTAATATTCTCGATATTTGTTATATTCGATAGTTGACTACGAAATCAATATCAAATATTTGGAATAGTTTTGCAAAAGATATAAATTTAGAAATCGTTTCGTAGAATAATAAAAATAAACGAACAAAAAACCAAAAAATAGGACCGGGTCACAGACTCGTGCGCGAGTCGCCTGGACCGGGCGCGACTCGCGTACGGGTCTGTCCACTTTTATTTTTTTGTTCGAAAATCGTTAATTTTATAAATCGCGTACAAATATGGATTAATTTATACTCGGTTTATATTTTCGATATTCGTCGTATTCGATATTCGATTATGAAATCGATATCGAATAGTCGGAACGGTTTTAGAAAAGGTTTTGAAAAAAAGTTTATTTTAAACGAAAAGAATTTTGAACGAAAAGTTGTAAAAAAAGGTTTTGAATAAGAAGATGTAACGATTTCGTCGAAAACTTAATATAATTCTTTTTGATACGATATTCGATTATATAGAATCGATATCATATTTTAAGAATATTTGATATATGAAAATAGTTTTTTAATAGTATCGATATTAGAAAAGAAAAATAAAAAAGAGACCGACGCAAGATCCTTAAAAAAACGAGAAGAAGAGGAGAGAAAAGAGAAAAGTTGGGTTTGATTTACACCCTCAACCTACATGCTTTGTTTTCTCGGAATAAGGCTCGTCGGGAAGTGGCTTAGACTTGAGAGCGTCGAGATGATGAGGATGAGTTAAGGTGTATCGGTTTGGGTGGTTTGGGACGCCGGGTTTGACGTGTGGTCGGGGCTTCGAGGCTTCGGGAAAAGTGTCGGGATTTGCTAATTATCGGATTGGTGTATGAACCGTGTGTGGAGGGGGTTTTGGACGTGTTTTTGCTGCTGTTGTGTTGGTACATTTCTGATGTATGATCCTTGTTAATTGTGTTGGACGGGAGGTCCTATTTATAGGGAGTTTCCGACCTTGGTTTAGGAGAGTTTGAGTACCGCTTAGGATAGGAAACGTAGGAGTTTGAGGAGCATAAGAATTCCGCTTTCTTGGCCAAGAAGAAAGGAATTATCGGCTGATTGAGGAGTATTTGGCCGGGTATTTGGTACTCGGTCAATGTCTGAATCGGTTTCTGGATAGAATTCCTACTTGAGGTCGAATTCTACCTTTAACGGAATTGTTTAATGCTTTTAATGAATCTGAAATTTTGTAGGAATTTGGGTTGGAATCAACCGTGTGAGTGTCACGGCTGACTCACATGTCTCGGGAAAATCTTTGACCGGGTTTTGACTCGGTCGCTAAAAGACGGTTTTACCCCTGGTTCCGGTTTCGACCCAAATTAGTGTTATTTGACTCGAAACGACCCACTGGGTCTAAATTTGAGGTCGGTTTTGTAAGATTTGTACTCCTTAAAAAGTCTAAACCAAATGTCCATGTTTACAAGCCCATATCCGAGTCCATCAAAGCATGTTTACGTCCAATCATCATCGGGTGTTTGGCGTGAACCACTATAGACACTTGGCGGTCAAAATGTGGGTGTCTACACTAATATAGGAAAAATAGTAAAAATGGAAAACAGTAAAACAGCATTTTAAAATAAGCTTTAGCGTAAAACAAATTAATCAAAAGGGTTTCCGAAGAAACATAAAAATATTTGCCAACCTGTAAACCAATTTATATCGATAATAAATAAAATAATCAAAATGGCGTTATGGATAGGTTTAATGTAGAATCTAGACTTTCACTAGGACAATACTAAACTAGCTTCGAGAACTTAGTCAAAACAAATCAGACTTCGGTCTCTAACTAGGCAACTCAACCATAACAGGACTGCGTGCAGCGAGGTCCTGACATAAGTAATGTACCCCTCCTGGACACCAATCGTAATCCAGTTCAACCCGACGGCGACTTACACGATGCGATATCTAAGTTTAAGGTCAAAATATACATACTCCTGAACACAAACCATGCTCAGTTCAACGACCAATGTGTCTCAACATAGACACACCGGCTTTATAGTTGATGGCAAAACGTACATCCCAGACTATATTACTCTAAACCCACACTTGTCCTTATTCCATAACTCCAAAACAAGCCATTATCGATATATAAAAGACATCATTGTTATAGATAATAAGAGAACAAAAGGAAAAAGGATCACTTTCTAAAACAGGAAACTTTCTATTTTAGGAAACTTTTATTTTTAGAAACTTTACTAAAAGTAGCATCATATGAAAATAGCGAAAATATTAGTTTATACTAAAACCACATTTTTAGTATACGATATAGATTTATAAAACTAGTACTTTCGGCCTTAACGATATTAATTATCAAAGTGAACATTTAATTTATGACATTATTAAAATATCGTACAAGCGTTATAAAATGATTAAAAATGTCTTAAACATTTTAATACTACTAATTAGGGTGTTTTCAAAAGTTAAAAAGCTAAAATTCTCTAATTATTATTAGTTACGACAATACGATTACAAATAGGATTTTACGGCAAATGTCAAATTAAATCTTTTAACGTCTTTTATTTAATTAAACCATTGAATATATTTAGAATATGTTAAGGGATGATTTAACTCTTAAAGTGTCAAATCTAAATACTTTCAAAATTGCTGGAAAAATAATTCTTTCAGGTAAGACGAAGCATTTTAACGATAAATCACAATTTTTCCGAAAATCAATACTTATTAATTAAATACTTTAATAAATACTACAAAAATTACTTAAAATAGTTAAAATATATTTATGGACATTCTGTCCAGAAAAGAAAATTTCCAGAATTCTAAAACTCAATTTTTAAAGCGTTTTCTCGTTAATCGTCCAATCTCGACAATAACGATTAATAAAAGTAGTAATTACAAAACGATTTAAGTATTAATATCTGTAGACACCCGCATTTTGACTGCCAGGTGTCTATGGTAGTCTCCGACAAACACCCGATGATGATCGGACGCAAACGTGACTTGGTATAATCGGATTTGGCCTCGGAATCGATAATGTCCGACATGGACTTTTAGCGGAGTAATAATCTCACAAAACAGACCTCAAATCCAGGCCCAGTGGGTCGTTCCGAGCAAAATAAGACTAATTTGGGCCAAAACCGACACCAAAAATAAATCCCGTCCTTTAGCGACCGGGTCAAAACCCGGTCAAGGACGAACCCGTCACACAAACCAGCCAAGTTCAGCTTCTAGAAATTGCGCTCAAATCAGAATTCAAAAATGCAAAATCAAATCACAAAAGTCAACCCTTCCTAAACTAACCCTAATCACACCCCTACTCTATAAATACCCCACTAATCACCATCATTTGAGACCTTTTTTTCAGCATTAAAAAAACCTAAGAAAAGCTGAAACATAAGCCTTAAAAAACCTCTTTCACCCTACAAAATTCTACCCTAATCATCCTAAACATCACATACTACAACCCTAAGCAAAAGTCATACAAAAATCGAGCCATTTTGCTCTCAAGCAAACCGGCACACACACACACACATATACACACCATAACTCACATTCATCCTCGATACTCCGGTGTTCCGTCGCCATTTACGAGTCTATTTCCGAGGCCTATACCAAGCATGTATGTTGAGGGTGTCCTAAACCCCATCTTGATCCTTTATACTTCGTTTCTATTTACGTTTTTGTGTAATTTAAATTATAATTATACTAATATCGTAATACTAACACTAACATCGCTAACATTTTTATTTCTCGCATACTAACATTTCATTTCTCGCATACTAACTTTATTTCCTCGTTACTAACACTATAATACCGCGTATATATTAATACTAGTATCTCGGTTTCGAATCCGTTTGACTACGACGATCGCCTAAAGTCCGTCTAATCCCTTTACGAGCAACGACGGAGGTGGAGCCCTTTCGAGGAGCCCCGCCCCAATGTTCTCAAGGGCGTGACGTGATTGCAATCGGTCGTAGTTGAACGCACTCGATCCCATTTCAATTAGTACGAAACCCGTTGACACGAAAATCGACATCACATGATCCGAAAGGGTTAGTTTCGATGTCGTGACGTAGAGGGATACTATTTCGTCACTAATTCAAAATCCTCAATCTATAAAAAAACATAAGCCGAGTAAATAAAACCGTATTGGCACGTGATTATAAAAACTGACGAGTTTTCGACAAATAAAAAGGCACCCGACCAGACCCGCACGCGAGTCGCGCGACCAGCCATGCGACTCGCGGGCAGGCCTGTTTGGCCGAACCCACTTTTCCTTTTTTTCTTCCAACTTTCTACCCTACTCGGTCCTTACATTGACATGCGACCTTCGCGACATACTACCATATTTTAAAACTCGTTTTCTCTTTACGACTTTTTTGGTCAACACGTGTAAAGACCATCACGTGAACTCATCTTTTCTAAAATTCACTCTCATGCACAACACTAAAAGAAACGACTTTGATCGACGGTCTCACACTATTAATTTTTGTGTCGACGACTCTTTAGTCGTATCCGACACATAATTAATTTAGACTCCATTTTTCGAGGTGATAAGTCGGGACAAGACACCGAGGTTCAAAATCGGGTTAGAATCACGCCTAGGTCTCGAACCTCCGTCCTTTGATTAATATGCAATATAATGCGTAATTAATCAAGGTTAGTCCGTCTAATTAATCCACGATCTAGCGAACATTTATTATATACGGGTCTTTGTCGAGTCGTGTATTTTATTTCTCGCTTTTCTTACTTAGTTTATTATTTCTTTTAATCGTTATAATAATCGTCGTATTGTGAATTCCGGGTTGTATTTCCGCCCGTGTAACTTGTACGTTACTTATTTTCGAGTTTCGTTTATTTACTTGCTCATTGCTTTATAAATGAACCTCGCATGCTAAATCACTTCGACCATAATAAGATGCATTAAATGACGTAATTCATACATAATTCATATGCTTAGCCCGAAAACGCTGTTTGCATATCATTTTATCATTTTACTAGCGCGCGTACACGAACACGAACGGTGTCTTAGTAGAGGCCGCCATGTGCGGGCGGGGTTGGGTGTCCTTAGTGGGCTTCCCAACACGTACCCTCACCCCTTACTCAGAACCTTTGGTTTCCGGATGTCCGAAACCCTTGGCGCACGAGAGTCATTCTTTACACGATACCGGTGTAGATGGTATCGGTATCGCAATGCAAAGGGACGAGCCCAATGAACTCTGAAATCGAAGTGGGCTTACTTTGTGTATAGCCCATGACGACATAGAGTGGGCTCGTATGGTTCCGAATAACCACAAAATTCGGTGGCGACTCCATTTTGACTTAAATTTCGAACCCGAGAACAATCTCACCACGAGATTCATTCGCCTACCCAAACCCGCGCGTGGCCGCGTCGGGGTGGACCTACGTCATGTCCACAATTTGGCGACTCCGTTGGGGATACCTGATGTACCACATGTCATCGGGGTTCCTAGGGTGAGACTCGAAGAGAAATCGTTCGAATATTAATGTACGCGCATTAGTTTAATGATTCATGCATAACCCAAATTTTGCCCGGGCCGGTTACTTGTGACCGACGTCCCACTATACCACGGTGCACTTCTACATGGGTGCGCTAAAGACATCGATGGTGGAACTCGTCTCGGTTTCGCGGCATGTCCTAATACCAACTCGGTTTAGGGAGTCCGTCCTTCACACGAGAAAGCCATCGTTGTTGGTATAGACCCTATTTTGACCGACCGAGACTTAGTGTAAAGCATACATAAGCGTCATTATAATGCTTGCTTGACTACGTGCTACTTGGTTTCCGTGTCATTTTTTCAAAAAACGTCATTTCAAAAAATGCATATTTCCAAAAATACCAAATTTTGAAAAACCCGAAATACTGTCCGTTTCGGGACCCGTCTTTTCAAAATATCCAATTTCAAAAACTCGGAATGCCGCCGAAATTTAGGATCAACGATTTGACTCAAAATATCCTTTTCTCTAGTCGGCATGCCATCCGTTTTAACTCTCGAATTTCCGAAAACACCCTGATTTTCTGAATTCTTCAAAATTCTAATCTCGGTTTTCGAAACTCTTTTTCAATTCTCGGAAATTCACCCATCTTATATTCAAATTTTAAACATCCAACCTCCTTAGTGAACCTTCCTTATTATAGGACCTACCGTCTAGCCGTGTGTCGGGTCTTTGCATAGTTTGTCAAAGGTTTATAGAGTCGAAACTCCGTTGATCTTACATCACGAGTTTCCCCCCTTTCCCGAGTCCGCCTTATCTGTCAAGGCACGACCAACCCGCGTAGGGCATACCTCTACAAAGGAAAGTTCGTCCATACACTCGAGTCAAAAGTCTGGGAAAAAAGTCTCACGTGGACCTTCCTTCGAACAGGATTAGGCCCACAAAGCCAAAATCCTAAGGAAGTTATACCACTCATCGAGTCATCCGTCTAGATGTCTTTCTCGAGTCTCTAGTCTTCTTTCCTAGTGTCGCTCGGGATGTACTTCTTCTTATGATTCCAAGATCTGGGTTTGGGTACTGATTACACGGTGTTCTTACAGACAGGCCACCGGCAACCAGGCACGCCCGCAAGATGGCTACATTGAACAGTCTGCAAACCGCTTTGGACGCCATGATCGCAAAGCAAACCGACATTGAAGCCCAACTGACTGAAATGAGGGCTGGCCAAGTGGCCATCGTTGCTCGCCTAGCTACAGTGGAGCAAGGGACTCCTAATGTCGAGACTGCTGGGCCCATAACTGAACTGGTCAGCGCAGTCCGCCGACTAGAAGAACAAGTCCATTTGACTGGGAGTAACAACATCCACCGGGAGAATAGCCGAGATTACTCCACGGTGAGTGACAAACTACCCGCAAACCTGAACCTTACAGGCTTGCCCATGTTTGAGGGAACCGAAGACCCGTTACTACATGTACGGGCCTTCAAGGAATTCATGGCCATCAAGGGAGTGGATTCATCCATGTTTAAGAACCTCTTTGCTGCATCTCTCGAGAAGCACCCACGGGCCTGGTATTACAGGCTAGACCCGAAGAAGTTCCCTACCTGGGATGATGTAGCCACCGAGTTCGCTCGGAACTATGCTGACAACACCGAGATCCAAACCACGATGCGATCTCTGGAGGTTATGGCCCAAGAGCCGAAGGAAGGTTTTACTAAATACCTTCAACGCTGGAGGGCCGAGAGTGTGAAATTGGTTGATAAGCCCAATGAGAAGACTCTGGTGGAGGCTTTCGTCAAGAACCTCCTCCCTTCCTACCGGGTTCACCTCCGATATGCTATCATACCCAATTTCACCACCCTTACTGAAATGGGTATGAGGATCGAAGACGATCTGAGACTGGAGGGCCTCACTAAGGCCGCTAGCAAAGGGTACCAAGGGGCTTCTTCCTCTACCACTAAGCCCCAGGCTGCAACTCGCAGCATTTTTGACGCGGTTAATCTACTAGATGCCCCGTCCAAAAAGAACACCCCACCTCGGGTTTTCACTGATATAGGTACCACCTATACCTATGCCTTACAAAGGCTGTCCTCTAAAGGCCTAATCCAACCGATAGGCCCAACTCCTGAAGTTCCGGTCGAGCGACGCTCCAAGAACTACAATGCTCAGGCCTATTGCCAATATCATCGAGGCAATGGGCATGATACCGAAAAGTGTTGGAAGCTGAAACACTTGATTCAAGACTTGATCGAGAGCGGTAAAATCCCGCTACCCGGAGATAAGCCAAGCAACAAGGAGAATCCTTTCAGTTCCCATGCCATCTTTGCCGGGGAGGTGATTGATTGCTCTCACCTTATCTCCCCATTTATCCCGCAAGTGAACGGGATCTGGTTTGACGATGAGGATGATGTCTACCTCGCTAAAGGGGAAACCATTCCCATCACCCCTGAACAGATTCGAGAGGTCAAAACTCGAGTCTTAGCCAGCAACAACCTTGGTCGTCCCTACTTAGCCACAAGCACTAGGGACACCACTATCCCGGCAACCATCACCGATCCACTCGGGATGGAAGTCGCCCCTGAAGAGCCGACCGCTGAAACGGCTATTATGAAGCAACTGAAGAGAACCCGAGTTGACCTCACTATATGGCAACTCCTCGTTAGCTCTCAAGAACATCGAGAAGCACTTACAAAGGCTCTCGATCAAGTCAAGATCGACTCTTTGGCTACCCCTGCTGAAATGGTAGCCACGGTCCTACCCCACCTAAAGGGTAAGGCCAAAGAAGGAGGCCCAATGATCACTTTTTCTGAGGCCGACTTGCCACCGTTCGGGGCCTCCCACAACCTGGCCCTTTACATCACGGTGATTTGCCGAGGAAAATACCTCCCGATGACCCTAGTCGATGACGGGTCAGCTGTGAACGTCCTTCCCTTAAGGACCGCCAAAGCCCTCGGAATCACCGAGGCAGACTATATCCCGACTGCTCAAACCATCCAAGCTTTTGATGGAAGCCCAAAGTCGGTAGCTGGGGCCATAAAACTGACCATCATCACGGGCCCGATAGAAAAGGAGCTTGAATTCCAGGTGATTGATGTCACCTCATCATTCAACTTGCTCCTAGGAAGGCCGTGGATCCACGCGGTGAAAGTTGTGTCCTCCACCCTCCACCGAAAGATCAAGATGCCTCTACTCGACAATGTCGTCACTTTGGAGGCAACCCCAATGACCGTGGCTAGCTGTAACGCCACGGGCCGCACGGACCTCTGGGGGTTCGACTTTGTGGGGATGATCGAGGAAGAGTACCTTTTCCGACCTTACTTCACCACGAGCATTGATACGATGCTCCAGAACTTAGGGTACCTTCCGGGGTCTACCTCTCGACCCGACCTTCCAGCTGGGAAGATCATTGAGGTTCTTAAGGACGAAGACTCTCACTTCGGCCTTGGCTATGCCATCACTCCGGACAACGTTGTCCGAGCAGGAATCGAAAAGGCTTGCAACATCATGAAGGGTATCTACTTGAGCCCTTACAGCCCACGGTTGTCTGACTACTTTGTCACACCCGTATTCGGGGCTGTCCAGGTTGGGCTATACCAACCCAATGCTACACACCTCGGGACCCACTTGGCTCGGGATTGCAACTACATCCCGGATGATGTGTTCGCCCTCGTCCAGTCTGATGAAGCCAATAATGCTGAGCCCGCGCTGGGGCTGCTCTTCGGGGAAGACACCATAGCCCCGACCCCAAAAGAAGACCTGGTCAACCTGATTCTCCATAGCAACAGGTTTGACCCGACCAAGCTGATCTCGGATGTTGGTTCCGAGACGGGAAAAAGGGCCTGGAGGAAGACTGTCAAGTGGACTGACGGTCAGGGGAAGATCTACAAGCTGGTCACCGGAGAGGGAGACATGCCTGAGTCTGAGTCCGAGTCTGAGTCGGAGTCTGAGTCAGAGTCTGAGGTCAAGTCTAGGGAAGTCGGTGCTAGAGTCACTCCTGTAACCCCTCTCCCTTCTATCATTCCTGCTGCTGGCACTTCGGGGTCTGTCCCGAGTGCCTTACCAATTCCGCCACTGACCAATGATCAGATGGCTGCTCTCTTTGAGCTGTTTTCCAAATTTTCAATCAATAATAACAACCGTTCTGCTTACGACTTGTCTCTTTTAAATTTAGCTTTCAAAAATGTTTTATGCTATGACATTGAGAAATCCGACGAACAGGTACCCTTACCTCCACATCTGATCGAGCAACTAGAGCAAAGGGAATCCCGGAATCCGGTAATCGAAGAGACCGAATCCATAAACGTGGGAACAACCTTAGAGCCTCAGATACTTAAGATAGGGTTATCCTTAGATCCCGAGGAGAAACAACAATTCATAAACCTCCTCCAAGAATTCAAGGATGTCTTCGCATGGTCCTACAAGGACATGCCGGGGATAGACCGGGAAATAGCTGAGCACCACATACCTATCAAAGATGGTTGCAAACCGGTCAAGCAGAAGCTTCGTCGAATGAGGCCCGAATGGTCTCTTAAGGTGAAAGAAGAAGTCGACAAACAGTTCAAAGCCGGCTTCATACAAGTGTCCGAGTACCCGGACTGGGTGGCAAACATCGTACCGGTTCCTAAAAAGGACGGTAAGGTGCGGGTATGCGTAGATTTTCGGGATCTTAACAAAGCAAGCCCGAAGGATGATTTTCCTTTACCACACATCGATATACTGGTGGATAACACAGTCGATCATGCCCTTCTATCATTCATGGACGGGTATGCCGGATATAATCAAATCAAGATGGCAGAAGAAGATATGAGTAAGACCACCTTCACCACACCTTGGGGTACTTACTGCTATACCGTCATGCCATTCGGTCTCATTAATGCCGGGGCCACATACCAAAGGACCGCTACCACTTTATTACACGACATGATGCATAAAGAGGTAGAAGTTTATGTGGACGACATGATCGTCAAATCCAAAGAACGGGACGGTCACATCACCGCCCTAAGAAAATTCTTCACCCGATTGCGCAAATACAATATGAGGCTAAACCCTCAAAAGTGCAGTTTCGGGGTAACGTCAGGCAAATTACTGGGTCATATCATTAGCCAACGAGGTATCGAGGTCGACCCAGCTAAAATCAAAGCCATTACCGAGATGCAAGCTCCTAAAACCGAAAAAGAAATAAGGGGATTTCTCGGGAAAGTCCAGTACATTAGTCGATTCATTTCCAAACTAACCATGGTATGTGAACCAATTTTCAAGAAACTGAAAATAGGGGAACGAATACTATGGGACGATAAGTGCCAAGCTGCTTTCGACAAAATCAAGGAAATTCTGTCTGCTCCGCCGGTCTTAATGCCACCTCAGCCAGGTTTGCCTTTGTCGTTATACCTAACAACAACCGAGACAGCCATGGGGGCTATGCTAGCCCAGACGGTTAACTACGAAGAAAGAGCCATCTATTACATCAGCAAGAAGTTTTTAGAGTATGAATGCAAATATAACATGCTCGAAAAGACGTGTTTGGCTTTAGTCTGGGCCACCAAGAAGCTCCGGCACTATATGCTTAGCTACGAGGTCCATGTCCTATCCAAGATGGACCCCATCAAATATCTCTTCGAAAAACCAATCCTCAATGGCCGAATTTCTAGATGGACTCTAATGTTGGCAGAGTTCGACCTAAAATTTGTGCCATTAAAGGCCATTAAGGGGCGGGTGGTAGCTGAATTCCTCGCTGACAGCCCGGTAACCGAAGAAGGACACACCGACACCTGGTCCTTCCCAGACGAAGATATTTTCCATGCCGATACCGAAACGTGGGATTTATACTTCGATGGAGCGTCTAATTTTCGAGGGTTTGGAGTCGGGATCCTCCTAATCTCACCGAGAGGGGAGCATACTCCCGTCTCCATCAAACTGGACTTCGATGTTACCAATAATGCAGCAGAATACGAAGCGTGCATTTACGGGCTACAAGCCGCCGCCAATCTAAGGATCACAAATCTCCGGGTACACGGTGACTCATCCTTGGTCATTAACCAAGCACTGCAAAAATGGAAAACTCGGAATGCTAATCTCGTGGCCTACCAGGCACGAGTAAGGGATCTCGAGAAACAATTCCAGAAGGTAGAGTACATATACCTACCCCGGGAAGAGAATCAGTTTGCGGATGCACTTTCGAAATTGGCATCTCTGTTAAATATTCCCGACCACGTGACCAGTATGCCGATTTGCGTCGAAAGACGGTCCGAGCCGGCATATGTTCACGATATTGAAGACATTGAGATAACTGATCCCGAACCATGGTACCAGGCTGTGTTAAAGTACCTGACAAACGGAGAGTATCCTCCCGGGACGGAAGGTCGAGCCAAGAAAGCCTTACGAAGGCTAGCCACTCAGTTCATCCGTACTGATGACGGACAACTGTACAAAAAGACGGCACAAGGGGCCCTTCTCCTTTGTGTTGACAAGTATAAGGCTGAAAAGGTTATGGCCGAAGTACATGATGGTGAAAACGGTCCACATATGAATGCTCACATGTTGGTCCGAAAAATCATGAGGCTAGGTTATTACTGGAACACTATGGAAGCCGACTGCCAGTCATATGTCAAACATTGTCATAACTGTCAAATCTTCGGCAATGTGCAACATATGCCGTCATCTTTGCTCTATACTATGACGTCACCCTGGCCGTTCTCAACATGGGGTATCGACATAATCGGGAAAGTAAATCCCTCTGGTACTGGTGGGCACTGCTTTATTTTAGTAGCTATCGACTATTTCACCAAATGGGTCGAAGCTGAATCATATCGCATTCTCAATGCTAAGCATGTCACCAAATTTATCCAAAACAAGATAATATGTCGGTATGGAATCCCGCATGAACTTATCAGTGATCACGGGACTCATTTTCAAGCTGAGACCGCAGCCTTGCTGACTAAATATAAAATTCAAAGGCACACGTCCTCGCCTTACCGTCCCCAAACGAATGGAGCGGTGGAGGCAGCCAACAAAACAATTGTCACCATACTCAAAAAGATGGCTGATAATTACCGGGATTGGCCCGACAAGATACCTTTTGCCCTATGGGGGTACCGGACGTCAATTCGCACCGCAACCGGGGCAACGCCATATTACCTAACCTATGGGATGGAAGCGGTCCAGCCCGTCGAATTGGAGGTACCGTCCCTCAGAATTCTGCTAGAAAGCCAAGTACCCGAGGCTGACTGGGTTCGAGCACGGTATGACTCGTTGGTTCTATTAGACGAACGACGATCCCGCGCTCTCAACAATATCCAAATCTACCAGAAGAGGATCCAACGGGCCTTCAACAAGAGGGTAAGGCCCAGAAACATTAAAGAAGGGGATCTAGTCCTTAAATCTATTCGAGCTTTACTACCGGTTGACCCAAGGGGAAAATTCAAACCCAACTGGGCTGGGCCATATCTAGTAAAGAAAATTTTATCAGGGGGAGCAGTGATGCTGACGGACCTGGACAGGAATGAGTTCGTCAACCCGACCAACCTGGACCAACTGAAGCGTTACTACCCTTAGCCATTTCTCAATGTCATTAGCAAAATTTATCAAAATCTTTTTTACGAAAAGCAAGTCAATAAGCTAGAATTACTTATTCTACTGTCACAAAACATCTTGAACTAATAGTCTTGGTGTAATTCGAGATGGCAAATTTACTAAGCCTGAACTACGTTTGGTTTGATTCTGCTAATTGCGGATACGTAGGCAGCCCCTCAAAAGGGCACAACCAATGCAATCGAGAAAAGAAAGGAACGGTTTAATAATAAACTTTCTTTATTAATTCAAAAAAAAAACCCGATAAACTCGGGAGATTACAAAATGCAGGAATTCAAAAATACGAAAAAACACACAACCAAAAATAGTAATAATACTTAAATAATAATAAAGCTGAAGGACTCGGCATTCAGGGCATCTTGCCCTTCCCCTTGTCCTTGGCCTCCTTAGCCGTCCACTGGCGACGACGCGGAGGGGAGCGTTCCCGAATCACCACGGGAACCTCTCTGGCTCGGGCTCGCCCGTTTGAGCCCGAATCCTCCATCACCTCGATAGGCCCAAGTCGGGCCCTCA
The DNA here is from genome assembly GCA_958450325.1 of Agrostemma githago. NCBI lineage: Eukaryota > Viridiplantae > Streptophyta > Magnoliopsida > Caryophyllales > Caryophyllaceae > Agrostemma > Agrostemma githago. Next base: position 41,610,565 of record OY288247.1, on the reverse strand, counting down.
CGGCCGCAGGAAGCCGGTCACGCGGACCCAGTCGGTCCCGGGCCGCCAGCCTAGGCCCAAGGCGTCTCTCCAAATCAGTCTGGGGGCTCGGCCGCCCCCGTTTGCTGCTAGAACCGACCTCCTTAGATCGAGTCTTAGTTTGTGACTTAAGACCCGATTCCTCCCGAGCTGCAGCTTCAGGAATATTTCCCCCAACGAAGAGATCCCTGTTATCTTTCGCCGTCTCACGGCGAACCAGTTCAAAGGCCTCATCAAGCTTTAAGGGCTTGCGAGCTTCCTCGGACTCCTCAGAAGTCCATTTTTGGTAAGCCCTCGAAACCCAAGCGGATTGGCAAGGGCTGGGTATAGTCCATGTAGGACGAGTGAACCACCTTTGCAACCAGGTGTCGCACATAGCGTCCGTCAGTTGGAGCGAGACGCTGATGATGGCTTCAGTCTCAGGAATGCGCTGAGACGAACCGAACTGCCTCAGGATGCGGTCCGGGTAAATGTGAACTGTCCAGTCAAGGGACAAAATCACCAAATAGCGAGCTTGGTCTCTCTTGGCCAGCCCCGTCAGCCTAGAAAGAAACCACCAAGCGACAGTCCACCTTATAAAGGGACCCCCGTGGAACACCAGCTCCTCATCCCAGTAAGCTCGGTTTATTAGATGACTCGAGCTTATCCGCCGCCTGCGAGAGCTAAGCTGACTGCTCCGATAGTTGGGAATACTCGGAGGGGGCTCTATGATTGATAGCCGCTCCGACAGCCATATCTGAAAAGAGAACGCGAATTTGTAAGAGTTCGCCAGATAACCTACAAGGATCCCGCGAAGCGCAAAAAAAAAACGAAAAAAAAAAAAAAAAAAAAAAAAAAAAAAAAAAAACGCGAGATGTATACCTGCAGGATACGGGTACTCCCCGTCAGTGGTCGGGTCGGGTCGAGTCGCCTAGCATCTAGACCCATGATAATCTCCCCAGTGGCTAGCCAGGCAGGGCTATGACTAGTCTCCATCTGGTCAACCACTCCAATTAACCTAATTTGACCCCTGCATGAGTCAAGGCCCATCAGCCCTTCAAAAACGTAACAGTGCAGCATGCAAAAAGCGAACGCCCTACGCCTGTGAGTAGGGGTGGCCCTCACATCCCGGCTGTTCATGAACTTGTCGGCAAGGTCGAATAGGGAAACGGTATCTCCCTGCACCATCCGATCTGTCTCAACATGAGACAAACCCAAGAATTCCCTTAGCCTCCTCCTCGGGTCCGGGTAGAACGAGGGAATGGCAGGCTGAACAGCTAGGCCCCAATCTCCTATGGTTGCGACTTCCTCGGGAAGAGGGCATATCTCTCCCCGTGGGAACGCGAAGACGTGATGGGTAGTATCCCAAAACGACAGACAGGCGTCCAAGAAGTGTGGGTCAACTATCAGTCGTTGGAAAGGAAATAGACTGACAATCCCCATCTGGGTCAGCCGAATCTTTTCCTCGTCCCGAAAGTATTGGGACCAGGCAAGAAGCATGGCAGTCAAATGGTCGATACCCATGACAGAAGTTTCTAACTTTCTTGAAAGTCTAAAAGATTTTGAGAAGTTTAAGAGAGAATTTGAGTTAGGATGCAAAAAGCTGAAGCAGGGAAACCTATATTTATAATAGGAAACCTCGCCAGTAACCCTAACTGCTGTGCCTCCTCAGCTAATCTGGGCCCCATGCGCGCGCAGGCCTGAATTCAAACCAGAAACCCAGAATAGGAATCAAGTTGTCCCAGGCTTTCCTAAAAAAATTTTAAAATTTTCTGTGTCAAAAATTATGATAATCTTCTTTTTTCGAAAATCGTGGCATTTTCAAAATTTCAGTACCTTTCCTTCCCAGCGCGAGTCAATATTTTGCCTATGTGTTACATACAAATTGTTATGTGTCAGCATACAGGTACTCCCCAGGCTTCAGAAGCAAGTCTCCACAGAGCTATTTTATCTCCCCAGCATAGTCGGTGATTCCTCCGAAATGCTACCTCCAAGGCAGGATGTGTCGGCATACAGGTACACCTACATCCCCAAAGGCAATTCCGACTCCCCACGGAGCTACCATCATCAGGACAAGTATAATCCTCTGCTTATGGCTGGCGAGCCCTTCACGCAAGTCTACTGGAATATAAACGACCCGACCGGAAGGCTGCCAGGTCGTAATCCTCGATTGGCCTGGTGGCTACTCTGACTTTTACCTTGTCCAAGCCTCAGTCAGAGTGGGGGCTCTGTAGACACCCGCATTTTGACTGCCAGGTGTCTATGGTAGTCTCCGACAAACACCCGATGATGATCGGACGCAAACGTGACTTGGTATAATCGGATTTGGGCTCGGAATCGATAATGTCCGACATGGACTTTTAGCGGAGTAATAATCTCACAAAACAGACCTCAAATCCAGGCCCAGTGGGTCGTTCCGAGCAAAATAAGACTAATTTGGGCCAAAACCGACACCAAAAATAAATCCCATCTTTTAGCGACCGGGTCAAAACCCGGTCAAGGATGAACCCGTCACACAAACTAGCCAAGTTCAGCTTCTAGAAATTGCGCTCAAATCAGAATTCAAAAATGCAAAATCAAATCACAAAAGTCAACCCTTCCTAAACTAACCCTAATCACACCCCTACTCTATAAATACCCCACTAATCACCATCATTTGAGACCTTTTTTTCAGCATTAAAAAAACCTAAGAAAAGCTGAAACATAAGCCTTAAAAAACCTCTTTCACCCTACAAAATTCTACCCTAATCATCCTAAACATCACATACTACAACCCTAAGCAAAAGTCATACAAAAATCGAGCCATTTTGCTCTCAAGCAAACCGGCACACACACACACACATATACACACCATAACTCACATTCATCCTCGATACTCCGGTGTTCCGTCGCCATTTACGAGTCTATTTCCGAGGCCTATACCAAGCATGTATGTTGAGGGTGTCCTAAACCCCATCTTGATCCTTTATACTTCGTTTCTATTTACGTTTTTGTGTAATTTATATTATAATTATACTAATATCGTAATACTAACACTAACATCGCTAACATTTTTATTTCTCGCATACTAACATTTCATTTCTCGCATACTAACTTTATTTCCTCGTTACTAACACTATAATACCGCGTATATATTAATACTAGTATCTCGGTTTCGAATCCGTTTGACTACGACGATCGCCTAAAGTCCGTCTAATCCCTTTACGAGCAACGACGGAGGTGGAGCCCTTTCGAGGAGCCCCGCCCCAATGTTCTCAAGGGCGTGACGTGATTGCAATCGGTCGTAGTTGAACGCACTCGATCCCATTTCAATTAGTACGAAACCCGTTGACACGAAAATCGACATCACATGATCCGAAAGGGTTAGTTTCGATGTCGTGACGTAGAGGGATACTATTTCGTCACTAATTCAAAATCCTCAATCTATAAAAAAACATAAGCCGAGTAAATAAAACCGTATTGGCACGTGATTATAAAAACTGACGAGTTTTCGACAAATAAAAAGGCACCCGACCAGACCCGCACGCGAGTCGCGCGACCAGCCATGCGACTCGCGGGCAGGCCTGTTTGGCCGAACCCACTTTTCCTTTTTTTCTTCCAACTTTCTACCCTACCCGGTCCTTACATTGACATGCGACCTTCGCGACATACTACCATATTTTAAAACTCGTTTTCTCTTTACGACTTTTTTGGTCAACACGTGTAAAGACCATCACGTGAACTCATCTTTTCTAAAATTCACTCTCATGCACAACACTAAAAGAAACGACTTTGATCGACGGTCTCACACTATTAATTTTTGTGTCGACGACTCTTTAGTCGTATCCGACACATAATTAATTTAGACTCCATTTTTCGAGGTGATAAGTCGGGACAAGACACCGAGGTTCAAAATCGGGTTAGAATCACGCCTAGGTCTCGAACCTCCGTCCTTTGATTAATATGCAATATAATGCGTAATTAATCAAGGTTAGTCCGTCTAATTAATCCACGATCTAGCGAACATTTATTATATACGGGTCTTTGTCGAGTCGTGTATTTTATTTCTCGCTTTTCTTACTTAGTTTATTATTTCTTTTAATCGTTATAATAATCGTCGTATTGTGAATTCCGGGTTGTATTTCCGCCCGTGTAACTTGTACGTTACTTATTTTCGAGTTTCGTTTATTTACTTGCTCATTGCTTTATAAATGAACCTCGCATGCTAAATCACTTCGACCATAATAAGATGCATTAAATGACGTAATTCATACATAATTCATATGCTTAGCCCGAAAACGCTGTTTGCATATCATTTTATCATTTTACTAGCGCGCGTACACGAACACGAACGGTGTCTTAGTAGAGGCCGCCATGTGCGGGCGGGGTTGGGTGTCCTTAGTGGGCTTCCCAACACGTACCCTCACCCCTTACTCAGAACCTTTGGTTTCCGGATGTCCGAAACCCTTGGCGCACGAGAGTCATTCTTTACACGATACCGGTGTAGATGGTATCGGTATCGCAATGCAAAGGGACGAGCCCAATGAACTCTGAAATCGAAGTGGGCTTACTTTGTGTATAGCCCATGACGACATAGAGTGGGCTCGTATGGTTCCGAATAACCACAAAATTCGGTGGCGACTCCATTTTGACTTAAATTTCGAACCCGAGAACAATCTCACCACGAGATTCATTCGCCTACCCAAACCCGCGCGTGGCCGCGTCGGGGTGGACCTACGTCATGTCCACAATATCCAAAAATTATTATTAAACCTAAAAATCATGATTATCCAGAATCTACCATTTTTCCAGATTTCCAAAATTCCAGATTTAATAAATCCCGTCAAAACCGTCTTTAAAACCCGTTTTCACCATTAACGATTCCATTAATAAAACTTATCGTTCCTAACATTTTATTAAGGCACTAAAAATCCTAAAATTAAATTTTAATATGAAATCATCAGAATCAATTTTTTTTTTCAGATTTAAACCAAAGACCAGAAATCGAGAATTTAAACAACAAACACGGTTTTAACGATAAACGATGATTTAAAGTGATTAATTTATTCATCCACTTAACAATTCCAAAAAATTATGAATAAATTCAGAAATTTCTATTTCACCAGAAAGTTTCACCACGTCAAAAATCAGATTAAAATAAAATGTTTAAGTACTAGAACTAAAAATCGGCTTTTAATCGTTTTTGTCCGAAAACGGTAATAATTCAATAATCGATATCAAAAATATCAGAAAAATACTAAATTATTAAAAATCATCAAAAACAACATTTTTCCAGAATATAAACATATATTACATGTTTAGGCCGAATATTACGATTTTACAAATTAATATAACAATTTAATTGTTAATCTCGTAAAAGCGATAAAAATACCGAATCATACAAATTTTCAACTTTAACAATTTTTCCAGAATTCGTGACATACATATATTGCCAAAATAAAACATAAAAATATATACATGCAAATACTCAATTAAAATCATGAAATACCGAGTAACATCGACGTTACCTCTACTCCAAGTCTGAGTCGATAATATATTCGTCGGCTTCGGGATCGTCCAAAAATCCTTAACGAAGAGAACGGAAAGAGGATTATTTGACGATGAATTTGAGTCGATTAAGACTAGAATTGAAGCAAAAATAATCCTAGAATAGTGGAAGGTGTCACGGCCAAATGAGGATGAAGATAGATTTTTTTTTAACTTTGATGAATGAATAAAGTGTAGTATGGAAATTGATGATTTTCAAAATATAAATGAGATTAAAGAGTTAATGAAAACTATGTGAAATCCTCGTGAAGTGGCCGGCCAAAATGAAGTGATAAGGAGTATGAAAAGTTTTGATACTAATGCAACAATGAATGAAAAGAAATTATCTTACGTTTACGTTTTAATGTGATAAAATGAAACGTTTAAATAAAACGTAATAAAACTTGTGACCAAGAGCTTAGTCGGTCCAAAATATGAGGAAATGGTCTCAAATAATTTATAAGTTGATAAAAAGTATAATCGTAAAATAGTTAAAGTTATTTCAAAGTAATTCGAGTAAACCTCGCGTAAGAAAATAATTATTCGCGAAGCTTCGTAATAAAAATCATTATCAACTAATTTTTTGTAAATAAAAATATTTACTAGTTGAAAATATTATAGAAACGTATTCAAACATTTTTAGGAAAAGGAATAACTTAAATCCAAGTTTAAAAATGTCAATTCAAAGAGAGATAGAATTCCTTGCGGAAAAAAAATTAATTAATTTACGAAGAAACCAAATAAATGGATTTAAAAAAAATTTAAATCTATAAAATTAAAAATAAAAATTATTAAACTCAAAAATTAAAATAGAGCTTAGTAAAATGATGAAATATGAGGCCGAAAAGTGACAGAGTTAAGACGGAGTCCTAACGAAAAGAATAAAATGCTTGGGAAAATAGCGGGTGTTACATCGGACCATTCGACGCAGTGTCTGTTGAAACCGACGCACTGATAGCTTTTTTTTTTGTAAAAGGTAAAAATTGTATAAATAATGGTAACAATTAATACAAGAGAATCAGTTCGCGACAATCAGCTATGAGTTAAAACATACAATTGAGTCACTCAAACTATAGCCTATCCAGCCACTGCCTTTCATATACAGATAATTTCGCTTTCGAACCTTGCCTAATTTTGAATCTGAACTCTTCCTATATCGTCCGAAAGATGACCTTAGGATGCAGTAAGACTTCTTCAAGACGAGCTCTATTTCTTTGACACCAAAGATGGTACACTGCAGCGTTTAAAACTCCGTTTATAGCATTCCTTTTCAATTTCAAGCCTCTTCTGCTATCCTTCCATGCCTGAGAATTGACAGCCGGACAGTTTGTCTGTAGCCAGCCGTTCAACATTCCTAACAGGCGCTTGTTGTACTCGCACGAGAAAAACAAGTGTTCTGCTGTCTCTGAAGCTGCTTCGCAAATACAGCAAACATCTTCCTGCAAAATGCCCAAATTACAGAGTTTCGACTTTGTATTAAGAGCATTGTGGTGATAAGTCCAATTAATAAAACTGTGCTTGGGGAAGGTCCAACTATTCCAAACAATGTGCATCCACTGAACAGCAGTTCCCGTAGAACGGAGCCATTCATAGCCCTTGTTGATCGTATAAGTGTGGGTATCATCATCAGCTCAGACATTAGAGTCATACGCGTCCCTAAAAACCTCTTTCACCTTGCAAATCTTCCTCCATATCCAAGTGGAATCAGTGGGGGGACTGTAATTTAGCCACTCTAGCTCTTTTAAGTAAATGTTATGCACCCACTTGACCCATAACGAGTCCGCTTTCTTATGGATCCACCAAACGAGATTCCCAACCGCCGCTTTGTTCCATACGAGGTCATCTTTAACTCCTAACTCACCTTCTTTGAAAGTCTTACAGATTTTATCCCAACCTATTAATGGAGCACGTTTGTATTCCGTCCCTCCTCCCAAAGAAAATTCCTGCACAGAGCTTCGATTTTCTTAATAATTGTTGTAGGCAGTATAAAAATGGAGGCCCAGTAATTATATAGCGTTTTGAGAACAGATTTGATGAAAGTAAGTCTACCCGCATACGATAACTTCCTCGTCCCCAAGCACCTGATTCGTTCCATAACTTTATCATTATGGGGTTGACAATCCGAAGCACTTAGTCTAGTGGATTTGATTGGAACCCCAAGGTATTTCAAAGGTAGAGAACCTTCCACACAACGAGAAACATGAACAATCTTCTGTCGAATATCCGCTGAACACCATTAAAGTATATATTCGACTTGCCCGGGCTCATTTTTAGTTCTGAAGCAGCAGAGAAGGATGCAAACTTCGGAGTAGAATCATTATGGATGACACTTCTCCCTTACAGAAAAGCAGTAGATCGTCAGCGAACATAAGTCTACTAAGTTTTGTAGGACCACAAAGGGGATGAAGTTTGAATCTCATGGTAGTAGTAGTGTGAAATAGAATTCTGGACAAATACTCCATGCAGATGGTAAAGAGCAACGGCGACAAAGAATCCCCTTGACGAAGTCCCCTTTGTCCCTTAAAGAAACCAAACATGTCCCCATTTAATGAAATGGAGTATTAAGCCAAAGTAACACACTCGATGATAAGCTTAATGAAAGGTTGAGTGGACTGCAAAGCCTCGAGCATTTGTAATAAAAAAATCACACTCAATTGTATCATAGGCCTTTTGAAGGTCCATTTTTAAAGATACATCTTGACGAAACAGCTTTCCTTCCATATAATCTTATCAAATCCTGACAGACCAGAATGTTTTCTAATATGTATCTTCCTTTAATAAACCCACCTTATGTGTGTGAAATGATATCAGGTAGCACACGTCCTAGCCTCTTGCACAACAGTTTCGAAATACACTTACACACCATGTTACAACAAGCTATAGGACGATACTGTTTCACATCTTGAGGCCTTTTCACCTTAGGGACCAACGTAATAGTAGTAGCATTAATTTGTTTGAGCAGCCTGCCACTGTCAAAGAATTCATGAATCGTTGCACATACATCATCCCCAATAGTATCCCAACTCTCCTTAAAGAATTTACTAGAGAAACCATCATGACCCGGAGCCTTATCATTGGGAATACTAAAGATCGTCTCCTTGATTTCCTCATTGGACACAGGCACAAGTAGCTGCAAATGATGGGGAATCTGAACAAACTTGTCCCTTCCGGACAATGGACACAACCACTGCAGTGGTCGTATTCTTCTGGCCAAGGAGTGATTTATAAAAGCTCAAGAAAATGTTTTGGATGCTTGCAGTATCAGTATGAATTGACCCATTTATATCCTTAATCTGATGTATCTTATTAGAAACTCGTCTTTCCCACAGAACCCCATGAAAGAACGAAGTGTTAGCATCACAATCGCGCATCCAATGGGCTTTAGCTTTTTGACGCAAGTATTCCAATTGGAGTTGTTGCAAATCCACAAATTCAGAGTGTGCCTGATACTCGTCCTGCAGCAACTGCATATTATTAGGCTGCTCAATCAGACGCACCTGGCAATTCTTTAGTTTAATTTTGGCCATTTTCGCCTTATTCTCCACATCAGAAAACTGTATTCTATTTAATGGTTTCAAAGGGGCTTTCAGCGTCTTCAATTTCACCGTCTTCACTGATACTTGTATCCAATCTGTCCTCCCTATTTAAAAAAAAAAAAACGCATGCGTCGGACAGTCCGACGCAATATCTGGTTTGTGACGGCGTGTGCGTCGGACTGTCCGTCGCAGGGCACTTTTTATTTTAAAAAAAAACACGGTGTAATACCCCAACACACCCGACCCCCAATCCCCAAATCATAACAAAAACCCCCAAACTAATCGCGACCTCCAATACCCTAAATCAAACGCAATCCCAAACACCTCTCCGACATCCTCCGGCCACCTCTGACGACCACTCTTCCGGTATCCTTGTGCCTCACTTCCTCCGGCGACTATTCACTCTGGCGTATCCCCCTCCCCTCACTGTCCGACGTAGACCCTCCTCGTCGTCGCCCCTCCTCGTTGCTGGCGTTTAACACTCGTCGCCGGCGCCCTTCCTCGTCGCCGACATTCCTCTCTTACCTCCCTCTCTCCCCAAATCCCAAAGTATGTGTTCTTTATTTTTAATGTTATTGTTATTACTTTCTTATTATTGTTATTGTTATTGTTATTGAGTTATTATTATTGTTATTGTTAATGAAGTGATAAGAATTATTAAGTTTGTTGAGGTGGTGGTGGTGGTTGAGGTTGTTGGTAATAGTGAAAAGAATTATTGAGTTTCTTGTTGATGTTGTTGGTAAGATTGTTATTATTATTATGAGTGTGAAGAATTTAAAGTGGTAGTGGTGTTTTCGAATTATTAGTATGTAGTAGTGGTGTTTTAGAATTATTTGTGTTCTTGAGGTGGTGTTGGTGGTAGTAGTGCTTTTGATGAATGGGTGATTAAGTAGTACTGTTAGTATTAGTAGTAGTCGTAGTGTGTTAGTATTAGTCGTATTGTTAGTGTTAGTAGTAGTGTAGTATGTAATAATATTAGTAGTATGGTAGTATTGGTGGTAGTAGTATTATAGTTTAACACCACTATTAATATTGTTATTGCTGTTGTTTTTCGTTACTGTTATTATTGTGGATGTTTTTGTTGGTTGTTGTTGGTAAGAGGTATTAAGTAGTATGATGGACTAGTAGAAGTATTAAGTTGCTTGGCTTCATGTTGTTGGTGTTATGAGGTATTAAGTAGTAGCAGTAGTAGTAATTTTGTTATTGTTGCGTTTTGTTTGTGGTTGTGGTTTGTTTGTGTTTTCACTACTACAAATCCCTCACTTTCTCGACGCTTTTTTTACTGATTCTCGACACAAAAAAGCAACAAAAATATTTTTCTCGATGCTTTATCAAAGCATCAGAATATTTGGCGTCGGGAATCGGAGACGCTTTGATGTATCGACTTTTTTTACGCTTGTAGAAACGAAACAATTGGGGTTTTTTTTGGAGATTGGATGCAGTTACTAATTCATGATTTGGCATGTACAGAATGAAAACTTCATTCTCGATTCTACGAGAATTTTTATGAAAGCCTTTCATTTGCTTCTCTTTGATGGAAGTTTTATTTTTCCATAATGTATCCTAATTTTTGGCCTAATTCTTCTTCTGATAATCGATTCAACCTCGACCTTCTCAACGCTTTTAAGCGTCGACTTTTGTTTACGCTTCTTTGCGTCGAGAAGCTTCATATTTCTCAACGCTTTTTTCAATTCCCCTAGTACATTTTGAACCTAGATAACTTTCTAGATAATTAAATGTCATAAAGAACTAAATGAAATAAAATTAAACCATGACATTATAAAAAGTGTAGGCTAAAATATTATTTTGATGAGTATATTATATATTCAAAATAAAATAGAACTTTATATATAGTATAAAAGAATACATTTTAAATTCGTAGATATAAATTTTACAATCCAGACAAATCGAAAGAATACCATTACTAATGTTTTCAATTCACGAAAAAGAGTGAAACAATTAAATATGCAACTAATTACTTCTCAAAAGTAGTAGTCGTGAAGAATTGCTCCCGTCATTCAAGAATTGCTCCTTTCATTTAGATGCACCGCCATGATCGAGCATTTGATGAATCTGATTTCTACACATGGCAAAAAAAAATTAAGAAAGGAAGTTGATAAACAGATATAAATTGGTTAGTACACATACCATCATATGTAAATGGATAATTACAACAAAAAAAATATGAGGAATTATTCTACCACTTTTTTGTTCACAATCGCTTCAAGCTAGTCAACACAGTTAGTCTGATCTAAAGTAGCACTCTGTATATCAGATCATCAAGACCTCTTTCACATAGAAAGAAAGCCAATTAAAATAGTACAGTGAACAAAAAATCATCTTTTTAAAAATTTGAGTACCACAAGATTAAGAAACAATAAAGATGCAAAACCAAAAGAAGAAAATTAACTATTATATCATTTACCAATTGGTGGTTCCTAGGCAGGTATAGAAGTAGAAATAAAAGATAATCATCTTGCACGAAGATATTAAAGTGTCTCGATAGTTTAACGATAACTAAACTCAAACTTTCAAAGATAATTGGGGATCACTCAAGCTAGAGATTAATAGAGCTGTGTGCAATGACAGTCTTCAAGACCTTGTCTAGCAAACTTGCATTTAAGAGAGGCTATTTCAAACTATCCAGGTACACATGTAACAACCCGGATTTTTGATGACTTAAATTAATAGATAATGCGGAAAGTTATCTAAGTCATTTAATTAAAATTATATCAGAGTGTAAATAAATCCGGATCGCTACAGATCCTTACAATAAACGACTATTAATTACATTGTCTTGATTCACATAGTACAGAATAAAGATTGTATTTTATACAAAAACATGTTATTAAATCTCTCTCGCTCGATTCCTCAACGTCTTATACCTGCAAAAAATAAAACAGAGGCCGCTGATCGGAACAACAACCAAACCGTTCATCTAACATTACCTCATACACATAAGACAATCATGTGAATAACCAATAATATGCTTACAAAAATATTAAAGGATATCACGTAACAGATACTTTCCTTTAATTCAATTAACCAACATGTGAGGTGATGAAAACAGTAAAATTTAGAAGATGAGACATTGACAGCCATTTGATTTTAAATCATTTTTCACGTAAACAGATGAGACACACGAGTCGTGGCTCCTAGTATCACCGCTACATCCTATTAGCTTGAATCTCACCAATAGAAGTAACCGTGTTACCCACTCCTAAACCGAACCGATCTTATGAGGTGTACATCTCACCCATAAGGCTCAATTGGGCCCGAACTTCAATTATATTATACGTTTATTCAGACGGGGCTCTGGGCGAAATGAAAGCCGATGATTACATTCTCTGCATCACCAAGAGGGAACCCACAGTTTTCAGAATCCTGTTCTGCCCTCGCTACCTAGGTGGTAATACTGATAAAGTACTTGTCTATACATGCGTACATACCCTACGCAGACTCTTGAACCGCAGCTCTCACTGCTGTAGGCCGACTACCTTAAACACTAGGTCGATTCTCGGTCCGCAGCCTCCGAGTCTGTTTTTCATTACAAGTGCAATTGAAACACCACGAATGGTAGAATTCCACACAAGCTATTCGTCCCATACTCGCATCGTAAACTTTATATAAATATCGCCCGTGAACAAGTAGTATTTTATTTGGTGACCTTTAATAATTGGTCGGACTCATTTGAAACAGTCAAATCCCCAAATACTTACTTTCAGTGTGATAACGTTATACTTTAATCCTCAAGTGTCACCCGAAATATTATATCCCCAAAATCGTATAACTTTTATTTAAAAATAAGATTTTATTTAAAAGATGTTTTATATTAAAATAAAATTAAAGTATAATAAAATACTATTTCAAAATTCAAAGTTTTTATTTTAAAATTTAAAGTTCTGTAAAATATAAAAGTTTCTAAAAGAATATATAAATTAAGTCATACTTAAAATTTGACGTGGAATCACTTTAATACTTATGAGTGTTTTATAAAAGTTTCAAAATAAAATAAATTTATTTACTATAGAAAACGTAATTCATAAGTTTTTGTCCATTTAAAAAGAATTAAATGATATATGATTAAAATATAATATTTTGTAGGATACTAATTTGTATTATTAATATAGTACATAATTAAGCATAAAAATACTAAAGTCGAATTAAAATATGGATAAAATCATAAACACATAAATGATATATAAATTCTATAATTTAAATATATAATACGAATAGTAAATACAAATAAATAAAATGAAATGATATAAGTATATATTCATTTAAAATATAATTTAAATCATACTTAGTCGATTTACAAATTTCGAGAGAATCATTTTTTAATATTTATGAATGTCGTGTAAAAGTTTCGGAATAAAATAAATCTGTTTATTTTAGAAAATGAATTTTATAAATTTCTACCTATGTAGAAATAAATGAAGTATTATTAAAATATTTTTATTTTCATTTATTATAATATATAAACAAATGTAAAAGTACTAAAGAAAATTAAAATAATGACAAAAATAACAGTTATATAAAATACATACAAAATATAAAGTACATAGAATAAATATACATAGTAATCAGAAATAAAGAAATTAAATGATATAAGTAAATTTTATTATTTTAAGTTCTTTTATTCATTTTCTTAATTTCTCATATAAACAGAAATGTAAATGTGATAATTAAATAAATTAAAAAAATGATAATTAGTTAAGTTTAATTTAGTCATAAATAAATACGTAACATGAATAAAATATCACGTAACATTTTTATATACATAAGTAATTTAGTCTTACAAATAAGCCTAAATATTTAAATAATCAATTTATTAGGTTAGTAACATAATATACTTATATATATAAAATTTTGTTAGAAGAAAGGTTTGGTTACCTGAATAGCTATTACGGAGTATTTATTAAGAATTAAAGGTGGTCAGGTCAATAATATCGTCTACGTTAGGTAAGTCGTCTCCTCTCCCCTTTTCAAAGAATTTTCGATCGAGATTGATTTAACCCAAATACGATACTAGAAAAGTGATTCCGTCAAATATTGGGTAGCTTCTCATTCACGATGCTCCAATTATAGAGAAGGACAAGGGAGTAAATATAGTATGTAGTACTGAGTATATAGTATAGTAAGTAGAAGTAGTACGTAGTATGTAGTGTATATAATTAGTGTAGTATGTACGTATATATAGTACGTAGTATATATATATATAGAGAGAGAGAGAGAGAGGGGAGTACTAGTAGCAATATATGTGTAGTGAAGTACCTAGTAATCCTAGGTATATATAGTAGTAGTTGTGGGAGTAGTAGTGTTCTAGGTGTTATAGTGTAATAAACTTAGTGTAGGTATGTGTAGGTTAGTTGTAATAATAGAAGTAGATAGGTAGGTTATAGGTAAGTTTTGTTAGTAATAATAAGGTATCAACGTGGAGGTCAAAAGAAGACTCAAGTTTCCTGAGTTCCGGTACATTTCTTGTACAAATGCCTTTCTTTATTTTTAAAAAAGTTGAAATATAAGATTACGGAATCAAAATAATGGAAACCGTAAAATTTATTTTTAAAAAGAAATTTGTGAGACGGTAAGTAAAATAAACGGTAAATAGTATTATGAGTCAATAGTTATAAGTAATCATTATTTTAAGAATTTGAGAAATTGTTTCAAAATTTTTACGAGACGATAAAATGTCCAAACGACAGGTCAATATTAAAAAATATTTTCGAGTTTTTAAACTTTATTTAACGAAAGATAAATTTTTAATAATTCGATAAATAAATACTCATGTTTTTAATACGGAATAATTTTTAATTTAACGAAAATAAAATATTTTATTCACGAGAATAGTTTTTTAAGCGTTAATCTTGGTTTAAATTAATGTTTAAAATTTTAACACTATTTGAAAAATACGTAGTATTACAATACAGCAAAATATAAATTAGTGCAAGGCAAACTATAACTAAAACTTGCACTATAACTCCTTGTGAATCATAGCTGAGATGATATGTAAATGAGAAATATAATGGAAAACAATAAAGGCAAACAAGAAAAAATAACATAGCCAAAGATAACGAACAAAATATTTTTTTTACGAAAGATAAGAAAATGTAAAGTTACAGAACGAGTAGAATGGCAAACCCATCGTACCAGTTTGAGTATGGTAACCTAAACTCAGCTTAAATGTGCCAAAACCCGACTGAATATAGCGTCAAAGTCGAGAAGGTAGCCTGAATGAGCATTAGACTTCATTACATTCGAGTTGAATAGAAGCATGCAGGTGTACAATAGCATTCCTATGCATATACTTCACTCATGGCAGCCTATATCTCTTCCTAAAGAATCTGGCAGTTTGTGTTCACTAGACCCGCAGCCTGCACTCAATAAAATCTTATACTAACGTAGCCTGTAATACTATACTCAAACTACTATTTACAACAAGGTCTATTATATGAACCTGGCAGTTTGGCAATCGAAGTCCATCGCTGATCTGTTTGGTATAAACCTATCGAACTGATAAAATGATAGGGGAAATCAGTCAGGATTTTTCTGTTGAACAAAGCCACAACAATATATCACTAAGCAGGCATAGAATTTCACTAAGTAGACAAAAAAATTGGAGAAACGGTGATAAATGGGTAGAATTTGATGTAGACAAACGTAATAGATATTCGGCATAGTGATCCTAAGTAGGCAGAGAATGTCAATAAGCAAAACCATATCCTCAAACCCCTTAATGAATTAAGAGGTTAACCCCTTATTAAGTGATCGTACGTGCAATATGGGGTATTATTGAAATAAGGGGTCTTTTTCCTATGGCTATTATTGAAATAAGGGCTATTACATTTTAATACAGTAAGAGTGTAAGCTACGTAAACGTTAACTAATCCACTATGTATCTATTTACTGAACAACTACTCTTAACATAATGGAAACCAAATTATTCCACCTCAAAATTTTCTAACAAGCCTGCTACAATATTTTAAGGAGTACTACTTTTTAAAGGTGCGACAAGATTTTTCTTTTCTTTGTAGAAGCAAAAACCAGTAGAAATTGAGCAAGATATAGCCGTCTCAAACAATTAGGCAGCCTCAGGTCAGACAGAACAAAATGAGAAATTGATAATGCGCCTTTAGCAACCTATCTCATATAATAAGACGGTCTCATGTAAGACGAGAGGGAATGAGAAATTGATGATGCCGCCACTTTTAGCAGCTTGTCTTATACAATAAGGTGGTCTCATATGAGATGAAATGAGAAATTGACAATGCCATTTGTTTTAACAGATCTCTTGTCACAATAAGACCGTCTCTCATATAAAACATAGCTGATTGATTAATTGGTATAACAATGTCAACATCAATAGAAAAAATGCTTCAAAATCACCTGTTCAACATAGATAAACTTGCAATTCTTATCCACAAGTAACGACGGAATTACCGAGTCCAATATATTAACAAGATTATGTAGAGGTTATGCATATATCAACAATAAAAAAATTTAACTGTAATATAGTATATTTGCCTTTCAAAATGACAAAAATCATAGATCTGAAGAGACAATTCATACCTAAAGTACTTCCAAAGCAGCCCAAACGAGTTTCAGACAGCACTAGCAACAACGTTAACCTGCAATTCAGGAACCGTATACATAAATACGAAGTATCATAGAATTGTTTGAGGACAAACAATTGACCAATTTAATAACTACAAATGGTAAGCGATATTTAAAGGGGATCAGTAGAATTTGATAGGGATTTACAATGGAGAA
Source organism: Agrostemma githago (assembly GCA_958450325.1). Lineage (NCBI taxonomy): Eukaryota > Viridiplantae > Streptophyta > Magnoliopsida > Caryophyllales > Caryophyllaceae > Agrostemma > Agrostemma githago. The sequence continues at coordinate 41,593,736 of OY288247.1, read as the reverse complement.
TTGATAAGGGGAGGAACTCACACAATTGTAGAATACAGAGGAGTTAACGATTCAATACATCCAAAATCGATCAGTAGGACAACGAAATAAAAAATCAGGAGAGATGAACATGATAATCATCGAGGAAATTTGATTTGAGATTGAAAGCAATGAAAACCTAGAAAATTGATTGCAGATTTGGTAATAGAAGAAGATACATATTCTATAGAGTGGTTTATAATTAGGGTTAGAATATATAATTAGAGGGAAATAAAAAAGTAAGGATGTGAGCGTTGGACCAAAATTTTGAGTAGGCGTGTTTAGCGGTTTTTTTTAGTCCTTGGTTGATAAAGATACTACGGAGTAATAAAAAATATTATTAGGTGAATTTGGGCAGGAAATAAGTCGACGCCTTTAAAAGCGTCGATGCTGAAGCGTCGAAAAAGCAAGGAATTTGTAGTAGTGTTTGTTGGTTATGTTTAATTAGTAGTGTCATTGGTTTACCTTATGTATTGTTGTTAATCAAGCTTGTTATCTTCTCAGACCTAGTACAAGTTCAAGACTTACTCATAGAAGTAATTCGTGAATAGTCCCCATTTTGGGACTATCTTTGTACGTTTCATGTCACTTAGGTGGTAAACACGAAATTGTGTTTTGTTCATAAGAACAAAGGTTTGGTGGCAATTCCCTCATTTTTCTTAGAATGCAGATGTGGAGTATTCATAAACTCCACATTCTGGATTTGAAGAACTGAGGCGAATTAGTGTTGAATTTTCTTCTTATCAGCAAAACACAGTTTCGTGTTTATCAGTGACATGGAACGTACAAGGACAGGTTTACGTTTGAGTGATAAGGTCCCAAAGTGGCGCATATGTTCAGAAATGATTACAATGACGATAGTCCAAAAATGACACGTAGCTGATTTTATTGTTTCTGTGTGCTTCACGTTTTTGTATCTATTTAAATAACGTTAATACTCTTAGATGTTGAAAATTTCCCCCGCGCTGATTGCAATATCTCTACGTACTTTGTATATATATATATATGTATATGTATATATATATATTTGTGTGTGTGTATGTGTACATACATTGAATTCATATAAAATGAAGAGAGTATAAAGTAAGTGGATGTATGAGAGATTAGATGAGCGAAAGAAGGCAAAAAAGGGAATATAGAGACGGTGTGGAGGAGTTTATACGGTTCGCAGTAGATAATAATCCCCTATATACGAGAGAAGAACTTAGGTGTCAATGTAAGAAATGCAAAAAATTTGCCGCAATACATGTCGACGATGGGAAAGATCATCTTTACAATCATGGGTTCATTGCTGACTACTACGTCTAGACGTATCACGGCGAGGATGAAAATCTCGGTAGTGATGACCAAGGAAGGGTGAGCGAGAACCCATATCAGGATTTTTTAGAGGACGCATTACGACCTAGAGTTAAAGACATAAGGGAAGAGGAGCGTAACCCAGACGACATTAGCGATGAAGAAGTTCAGCATGAACCCAACCCAGAAGTCACGTCCTTTTTCAAAATGTTGAAAAATGCGGAGCTCTCAGTTTACGACGGATGTAATATGAGTTTGCTTCAAGTTGCTTCGAGGATGTTGACGTTGAAGTGTGAGAGTAACATGCCTCTTAGATGTCTAGATGGTTGGATAGCTTTGATTGCTGAACTCCTCCCGAAAAAAGACAATGTCATGTCTCATGACTTCTACGAGGTGAAAAATATTTTGAAGGGCCTTCAACTCCCTCATAAGAAGATCTATTCATGTCCTAATGGGTGCATGTTGTTTTGGAAGGCAGATTCTGACCTGAACAACTGTACGAAGTGTGGTATCGAGAAATACAAGAGTGCAACGACTGGTACGAGGGGAAAGAGAGTAGAAAGTAAGGTGTTGACCTATTTCCCACTATGACTCAGACTACAACAACTATATGCGAGGAAGAACATAGCGGAGCAGATGAGTTGGCACTAGAAAAACTCTAGAGTAAGGGTAAGTGGTACCATGGCGTACCCAAGCGACGGTGAGGCTTGGAAATCGTTCGACCTTAAACATCCGGAGTTCTCTAAAGAGCCGCGCAGCGTTAGATTTGGTTTGTGCACCGACGGGTTTTCCCCTAACGGGCAGTTCGGCAAATCTTATTCATGTTGGCCAGTGATAGTGACCCCCTACAACCTTCCTTCATGGGTGTGTAATAATAGACAATTCGTGTTGTTGTCTCTGATCGTTCTTGGACCTAGGAGTCCAAAGTCCAATATGGACGTGTATCTCCAACCACTAATTGAGGAATTAAAAAGTCTATGGGACAAAGGTGTTTACACATACGAAGTGTCAAAGAAGAAGAGCTTCAATCTAAGGGCAGCACTAATGTGGACAATCAATTACTTTCCCGCTTACGGGATGCTTTCTGGGTGGAATACAACTGGTTACCGTGCATGCCCATATTGTCGTTCAAAGGACATAAGTTCTTTTTGGTTGACCAATAGTTCTAAGGTGTGTTGGTTTGACTCTCACAGACGATTTCTACCTTCCGAACATCCATTCAGAAACAATTGTAAAAGTTTTCTAAAGAAGAGACTCAATGTAAGTAGGATTGCCTCCAACCGGTTATCAGGCGATGAGATACGGGAAGAAGTCAATTTTTTTCCTATAATCGTGAACGCTTGCCCCCATGAGTTGAAGAAGTTGAAGAATAAGAAAGAGGGTTGGTGGTAACAAAATATATTTTGGGAACTTTCATATTAGAAAAGATTGCTAATTAGACACAACCTCGATGTCATGCACATTGAGAAGAATTGTTTTGAGCATCTAATAAACACTATCTTGTATGTACCTAACAACACATCGTTCGGGCCAAAAGGAAAAGCTGACGTCAAACAATTGTGTTTTAGTGGACCTAAATCATTGGAGTTTGTTCTATGTGACTGGGTATCTGGTTTGAAGTTTCCGGATGGTTACGCATCCGACTTGTCTAGGTGTGTAGACCACTCAAAAATGATATTGCGTGGCATGAAAAGTCACGACTGTCATGTATTTATGCAGCGGTTGTTGCCGATAACATTAAAGGAGCATGTCCCTACCAACACATGGAATGCAATTACGGAGATTAGACAATTCTTCCGTGACTTGTGTTCGTATACCACTTCGGTGGATTCTATGAATTGTCTAGAAAACAACATCGTTGAAATCATTTGCAAGTTGGAGAGAATATTTCCTCCGTCATTCTTCAATTCAATGAAACATTTACCAGTACACTTGCCTTATGAAGCAAAGGTTGGGGGCCTCGTTCAATACCGTTGGATCTACCCATTTGCGAGGTATAATCACAATTCTCATGAATTATCAGACTTTAGTAATCGACATAATCACCCGAACTCTTATTATTTTGTAGGTTCCTTAATCATTTAAAGAACAAAATTGGGAATAAAGCCACGGTTGAAGGATCAATATGCAATGCAAACTTGTTAGAGGAGACATTAAACTTCTACTCCTACTTTGAGGATCATATCGACACAAAAACCAAGGATCTTGATGTAGGTGTGCCTGAAACTCAAGAAACTAATAAGAAACTAGAACCTTTTCAGAATGAGTCACGCAGTACCACAGGTAAATGCAAGGAGAGATGGCTAATTGAGCTTGAGTATAATCAAGCACAGACCTACGTTCTAAGAAACTGTGGTGATGTCTTCAAGCCGTAGAAGGAGTAAGTGATTGACAGTCCCTCAAATTGTTGAAATTTTATTTGCTTGATTATACAAGATGGACCCGATCAAATACCTTTTCGAAAAGCCCATTCTCAACCAACACTAGTAGAATTAATGCCATTGGAACCTATCAAAAGGAACCGGTTGTAAGAACAAGAGGTTCCTTAGATGACCAAAAAAATGATTGGCACCTATTGTAAGTTGAACCGGTTCCAAAGACCTTATCAATGGAACCGGTTGTTCACTAAAAGAGGTGCCAAAGGTAGTGTCTAAAATTTTTAGACCATATCAAAATACTTTGACACCTTTTGTAGGTTCAACTGGTTCCAAAGACCTTACCAATGAAACCGGTTGTTAACTAAAAAGAGGTGCCAAAGGTACATGTTAAATTTTTGGATCTTATTAAAAACTTCTTCATTAATGGAACCTATTTTCCTAACAAATGGTTCCAAAGACTTCTAAATTACAAATAATAAAACACAAAATGTTAAGTTATCTTCTTAGAAATTGAACAAAATTGAAAACACAAAAAAGATAGCTAGCATTTAAGTATATACTACTCCACAAAATTGAAGAAGCTAATTAAAAACATAAAATCGAAAATACAAGATAGAACCCAGATAACAAAAAAAACACACGGAATACAAAAAAATTGAAGAAGACACATAGAAAAAAAAAACGAAGACACAGAACCACAGACAAACCCACAGACGAAGAACACTGATAACCCTAATTGAAGAAAATAAGGGAAGAAGACACAGACGAAGACGACACAGAACCCAGAACCCTAATCGAAGAACCCAGATTCCAGAAGACACACAAACGAAGAACCCAGATTCCAGACGACACAAAACCAAAAACCCTAATCGAAAACGACCCTAATCAAAAACGAAGAACCCAGAAGACGAAGACGCGAAGAAGAAGACAAAAGGGGACGAAGACAGACGCACAAATCAGGAGAAGACCCTAAACACGAGGTACCCTAATTTTTCGTTTTTCTGCTTGTTTGCGTTTTTTTGTTCTGTTACTGTTGAAATCGATTGATATATAGTGAAAGAGGTTCTAAATATTTAAATCTTCTTCAGGTTTCTTCTATCTATTCAATCTTCTTCCCCTTCGTTTATCCACGAATCCCTTCATGTTTTTATTGATGAATGAATCATCTAATAATATCTTCGGTTTATCCGATTTCAGTTTGTGAAACCCTATCTTTTTTTATTGTCTTAAAAGTTGTTCATTTTTGGGTATATGTTGTTGTAAATCTGGGGTGGATTAATTACGATTTCTAGAGATGGATTAATTGCTCTCTCACTATAAAAATAGGGTTAAATGATTTGTAATTAATTTAGTGGACAATCGTGGTTGCTGCTAGTTTGATTTATTCGGAGTGTATAATCTGCAATGCAATTACTAATGCTGTATGTTGTAATTTGATTTTTTGTTGCTTCTACGTATGTTTATTTTTTAATCAATTGCTGTTTGTGTTGATTGTCCATCTGTCATTGATTTTCGGTTCCCTAAGTTTGTCGGAGGATTTGAAATTCTGGTGGGAAGAACATAGATTGAGGTTTTAGCGGGCGAGGTAGTAATGCAGGAGAGTGATTTAGAAATGCTGATTCAAACAAACAATTTCGTATACGTGAAACGGTTTCTGCAATTTGAATCTTTTTAGGGTACGTAAAAGTAGCAAAATCGACCAAATACGAGATGATATGAGTTTGCAAAATCAGTCGAAACCAGAACATTTGATCGACTGGAAAATAACCTGAGATGGAATGACCCAAAAAATTACTTTAATTTCAAACCAAAACACCAAATTCAAATTAACTTGGTCCAAACTAGACCCATATATATATGAAATGAAATGGGTCTAGACTGCAGATCCAAATGAACCGTTTACCATGTGTTATTATGTGTCTCAGTTCATGCTTTTAATTTTACTAGTAACTTTTAAGTCAATCTCATTTTGGTCGTATATGTTTATATGGAGTACTTCGTAAATAAGAAGTACTCCATATATACGGGTGTAGTAGTACGTACCTTATTAAGACGGCTTGGAGCATAGTATCGAAAGTGCCATTCATGCTACCATCGGACTTTTGATAGGGCACAAACTCAAAATCAAATTAAATTTATCGAAAGTGCCATTCATGCTAACGGTAATCTTTTTAAATGCTTTTAAAAATATTCAAACTGGTATAATTATTCTTTTTATTGGAGTATATATAGTGAAAGAGGTGTTACTGTTTCAATATATATGAGGTGGGGTGTTAAGTTCATTCAAAGTGGCATAAAAGAATATGATTAACGAATCAGATAACGAAGATGTGAGCAAAATGGTATGTTCTGGTTTATGACATTACCGATTTGCTTTAGGATAACAGGGAGTTTTGTATGGGACGATCTCGTACTTGAGACCAACACTTGTTATTCGATTATACGATTAACGGGTCGGCCTCAAGTGTATGATCATTTCATACAGGTCTGTGTTTGATGTATGGCAGTCACAATTGTAAAACTAACTAGAAACATGAGGTATAGGTTAACACTTAACAGAGGAGATATGAGGATGCGAGCAAAATGGTATGCTCTGGCTTTTTGGTTTACGACATTACCGACTTGCTTTAGGAACCAATGAGTTTTATATGAGACGGTCTTATACGTGAGTCCAACACTCGTAAATGATTATACAATTTACGGGTCGGCCTCAAGTGTATGATCATTTCATGCAGTCATAACTCACAATGTAATCTTATCTGACCATAAAACTGTCTCCTGTCTGCGATTGAGAATTTGCCAATCAAGAATCTGACTATACCCCTGTGTGAGTTGTGAGTATGCTGGTTGTTCTTTCACCCATAGAGTTGATAGCTCCTTGTACCTAATTTGTGTAAGCTTATACTACGTCAGGTATCTAAACCTCGTTTTAGGTATAGATTAGACACATATCCTAACTGTATAATGTCTAAATTCTTTATTATGAAAGTATTTATTTTATTTTTATTTAGGTTTTGCTCGCTCCTGATTCATGTTAGCCGACCTCAGATTCTGATTCTTGTTAGCCGACCCCAAATCTTTTGGGACTAAGGCTCCGTTGTTGTTGTTGTTAGGTTTTGCTCGATATAACCGACCCCCCTTACCTTGCAATAAGCAGGACTAAGTGTGACTTCCGGGTTTTTAAGACGATATTGTAATGTTGTACTCCGTATTAGGTTAGAATTTTTATAGGTTCTAAAACATCGTCATTAAGCCCTAGGTCCTGCTATTTCAGCATATTTCAGCTTATTTCAGTTTATTTTAGCTCATTTTAGCGCATTTTAGCTCACTTTGGTTCAGTTTGGTATAAACTCACTTCAGTTCGGTTCTTCTGCCTCGACTGCTCTACTCAACTTGTTTCTATAGTTCAATCTCCATTTCACTTTACTTCAGCTCCATTCAATTTTGTTCAACTCCATTCGGCTCAATTTATTAGCTTCATTCATTTCAATTAATTTCACCCATTTTAGCCTTTTAGGCCATGCTCTATTAGACTTCTTTTCAGCTCACTTCCCACTTCAGTTGAGTTCAGTCTTATGCAGTTCATTTTATCTTAGTTATTTCAACCCAGTTGGACGCACTTCATTTCAGCATATTTCAGTTCAAAAGAACAAATCCTTAGCTTTGTTTAGTCCATTTCAAGTTGATTAGCTGAATTCAGCTTATTTCAGTTTACAAAATACTTTCAGCTTAAAAGAACAGAGACTTTATTGTAGTTATTCACAAACATCCTTTTCCCTCATTTTTCGGTTAAAATTGATATTCGGCACGAACACGTCACTGTAGGTAAGACTAGGAGGAACTCTAGAGTTGTAAAAACTGGAGTGATTTTGCATTTTTGCTGTTAGGGTTGCTCTTTATGATATACTAAAATATTTTTTTGCAATTAATGTAGTGGTTGTTTAGACTCTAATTTATTATTATTATTATTATTATTATTATAAAAACCGGAACTTGTATTATTATTATTATTATTTATTTATTTATTTATTCTTTTTTAAGACACCAATGTTTGACCTAACCAAACTAAACATATTTATTTGCTGATGGTACTTGAAGGGATTGTTTCATCTTGCTTTATACTTATGGTATGGTCTCCTATTTATGAATTTTTAGGTAGTAAAAGTCGATAAATTTAACCATTTTTGTAAATTTAGGGTAGTGAGTCGAGTGTTGTCCCCGACCATTAACTAGATTCCCCCTATGTCGGAAGGTCTGAGACGTTAGTCCTACTACTTGATGTATAGACAAACTAAATGTGTATTTGGATAACAAAAGGATAACCCTAATGCCACACCAAAATGTATTATGTCACTCAAGACACTTACAAAATTGATGCTATGAAAATAATACTCTCACATGATTAGTGACAGAGTACGTTTTGGGTGTGACATTATCAATTTCCTAAATACTCCGGAAGAGTCATAGATGAGATCTTGTTTTTCCTAGTGAAAAAAAATCACATGTAGGTGCTAAATATTTATATTATAGGCATTATTTTTGGAGGATTAGAGGTAGGGATCATTATTTTGTCCTCTCTCAACTCTCACCACATTTTTAGAGCACCTCATCTTAACAGTTAACACAAGTATGGACAAAGGATTCTCATTGTATTATAGGACAAGATGAAATGTCAATTTCACAAACAAATAAGTACACAATAAGCCATGAAAATGTGTACTAGTGTTGTTGGATCAATTAATGACTTAATGTGCGACTTGTCTCTCTTGTCTCTTAATTAACCACATCACATTGCCTTGGAATTAATTATCATATTTGTGTGTATTAATTATTAGATTGTATAAATGAATCGAAGTTGGATGTATGGACAAAGAGATATTGAATTTTGTCGAAAGCTTGAAGAATTTATTAGTCGGGCGCTCGAACACCAAATACAAGAGGGGAATGGTAATTTGATAATGTGTCCATGTAGCATGTGTTACAATGTGAAGAAGGTGAAGTGCGTAACTGAGCTACGTGCACATTTAATTATCAAGGGATTTAAACCAAATTATAAAGTTTGGATTTGGCATGGAGAGAAGACGGTGATGGGTGATAGTATATATAGTGATATGAATAGAGGAGATGAAGAAGAGGTTGACATTTCTGAGCAGAATAATAATCATGACCATGAAGATCTGAATGAGGGTTTTAATATGGATAATGATGATGTAGAGGTTGAAAACATTGATGAAATGATGGATGACCTTGAAAAATATTTTGTAAATTGCCCAACCATGTTTCAAAGAATGGTTACTGATTCCAAAACAGCTCTATATTCAGGTTCCAAGTATAGCCTTTTAGGTTATGTGTTAAAGTTATATACTGCAAAAGCTGAGGGGGGTTGGAGTGATAAGAGTTTCACTACTTTGTTAGAGATTGTTTCTGATGGCTTACCTTCGAGTAATGTGCTACCCATTACCACATATCAATGCAAAAAAATCCTTTGTCCATTGGCTACAAAATACGAAAAGATTCACGCATGTCCGAATGACTGTATTTTGTACAGAAAAGAGTACACTAACTTAGAAGAATGCCCAAGATGTGGAGAGAAACGATACAGATTGACAGAGAATGATAATAGAGGCAAAAAAGGAGGCCCAAGAAAGACTTTATGGTATTTACCAATTATTCCTAGATTTAAGCGATTATTTGCAAATTCAAAAGATGTAGAGTACATGATATGGCATCACAAAGGCAGGAAAAAGGATGGTAAACTTAGGCATGTAGCCGACTCTCCACAATGGCGAAACTTTGATAGATCATTTCCAAACTTTGGTGAAGAGTATAGAAATTTAAGATTAGGGCTTTGTACTGATGGGATTAATCCATTCGGGACAACATAGTTGTTGGCCTGTAATGTTAGTAATATACAACATTCCTCCTTGGCTTAGTATAAAGAGTAAATATATCTTGCTGGCACTACTAATATCAGGCCCCAAACAACCGGGAAATGATATTGATGTGTATCTGGCACCTCTTGTTGAGGACTTGAAGTTGTTGTGGGAAGTTGGTGTACGTGTGTATGATGCTGCTAGTGACTCTAAATTCCAATTGCGTGCGATGTTGTATTGCACAATAAATGATTTTCCCGCTTACGGCAACCTTTCCGGTTATAGATTAAAAACCGATAAAGGATGCCCTGTTTGTGGGGATGACACTGACTCCGAATGGTTGGAGAACTCGGGTAAATATGCTTATATGGGCCATCGGCGATTTCTTCCCGAGGGTCATGCATATCGAAAGAAGAAGAAGTTCTTTTATGGGAAAACCGAGCATAGGCCACCTCCATCAATTTTGAATAGCAAAGAATATTACGAACGAGTTAAAAACATAAATGTCGACAGCTTGGATGTCTTACAAGCTAATGTGATTAAGACTCTTTGCGAATTGGAAATGTTCTTTCCGATTTCTTTCTTCGACATCATGGTTCACTTAATTGTTCATCTAGTCAGAGAGATAAAGTTATGTGGTCCAGTTTTCCAGAGAAACGTGTGGGCAATGGAACGAGAGATGGGTACGTACAAGCGACGAATGAAAAATCGATATCGCCCTGAAGGTAGTATTGTTGAATCAACAATTGCTTGTGAGGCACTTGGATTTTGTACTGATTACATGGCGAATGTGCATCCTATTGGACTTCCTACCTCGCGACATGAAGGAAGACTTTCAGGACAGGGTACCTTGGGAAAGAAAATTATTATAGTTGACAATCACCTCTTAAAACGTGCCCATCTGTATGTTTTACAAAACAAGACAGATGTCGATAAATATTTAGTTAAGCATATGGCTTTATTGAAGCAACAAAATCCACAGAAGCATGAATCTTGGTTGACGAATGAACACAATCGCACTTTTGTACAGTGGTTCGAAGATGATGTGATGGATGAGTTGTCCGATCCATCGCAAAAGGTGAAGGAAAACATAAGGTGGTTAGCCCAAGGACCTAATCGAAACATCGTGACTTATGAAGGGTATGATGTCGATGGGTTTTGCTTTTATACAAGTAGACAGGATAGCAAAAGCACGATGCAAAATAGTGGTGTTATTGTTATTGCATCGTCTGAAGAATATGTCGGAAAGGGTAAGAAATCGGTAAATGTGTCTAGGTCATATTATGGGATAATTAAAGATATATGGGAGCTTGATTATTCTAGGGAATGTAAGGAAACTTTGTTTCGATGTAGATGGGTTGATTGTGATAAGGGTGTTAAAGTTGATGATATGGGATTCACTTTGGTAAATTTCAGTGTCCTGGGACATGCACAAGACCCGTTTATACTTGCATCTCAAGCAAAACAGATCTTTTATATGACTGATCCTTTGGATAATAGTTGGAAGATAGTACGTTACGGTAAAAGACGTATTCTTGGTGTTGAGGATGTTACAGACGAAGAAGAATATGATCACTTAGACGAATTTCCTCCTCTATCAACCAAAAGTCAAGAAGCGTTAGATATACGTCATGAGACTTATGTACGTAATGATCATGGTGATGGCATATGGTTTGAAAATCCTAAACAATAATACTAATAATGCATCATCGTTTAGTGAAGGTATATATGCGTGCTGCATCTTAATTATATTTTCAATTAATTGTTAGATGTATTGATTTTTTAAATCGGATTTGTTAATGTTATTTTTATTTGTTTATTGGATTATTCAAATTAACTACTTTTGTTATATGGTTCAGGTTATTGCATCATGAAAGAAAATAATATGAATATAGTTAGCGTTGTAGAAAAGCCAAAGCCAAAGAAGAAATATAAACCTAGAGGTCCGACAACAAGGGTGAAGGATAAGAAAAAAGAGGAAACTATGCCACCGCAGTCTATAGAATTTGATGAGTTAGATATGCCAAAAGGCCCATGTGCGATTGCTTTCGGTTCTGAAATGGGGGTTTTAGCCCGGGGAGTGAAGATTACATATGGGGGATGGCCTAAAGTGCCCGAAGGCAAAAAGGAAACAATTTGGTTACATATGAAGGTAATAATTAGTCTTGTTATTGATAATGAAGTATAATCTTTTACAATTTGACTACATGAACTATAATCTACTAACCTTATGATTTAACGGATTTTGTTGTAGAAAATGTTCAACATCAAAGATGAGACGAAACAGGAACTCGTACTAAAGATTATTGGACATCGATATAAAAATTTTAAGACAAGGCTAGCTAGAAATTACATTTACAGAAAAGGAAAACAAAAGAGTAGCAAGGAGATTGAAGAAGAGTCAGAAGTTGAGGAATTAGAAGGGGGCGAGGAGTTAGATGACGATCCTAATGACGATCCTTGTGAGGCGTACGGGATCTCAAAAGAAGATTGGGAGGAGTTCGTAAAACAACGTACTGATCCAAAAGCTAAGGTTTATATCTTTCTTTTACTTAAGGTTATTGCCTTTGTGACTGCTGTTGCGAAGCATATATTCATCTGATCTCTATAAATAACTTCTAAAATCTGTAGGAAAGAAGTGAGAAAGGTCGACTTGCCCAAATCAGCAACAACACTCCACATTACATGGGAAGATCTGGGTATAGTTGCAAGGCCGATAAATGGCTCCAGGAAGAAGTTGATAGGGAGATGTCACTAAACCCGGATGCTGATCCAGTTGCAGTTAGGGAAATTGCTATTCAGAGGATCAAGGATAGAAGTTTCATGTGGGTAAAAGGACATACGCCGTCATCGAGTGCTCCTCCACCACAGACATAAGAAATCATCAACAACATCCACTACAAGAGTTAAAGTCATTGGCGACTGATCTTAGCTACTGACATCTGTCGCAAAAAACAGACGCGCGACCGTCAGCGGTCGCTAAGCGTCAGTGGCTACAGTTAGTCGCTTCTAGCAACTGATTTCAGTCGCAAAAAAGCGCGCGACTGAAATCAGTCGCTAAATTTAGCGACTGAAATCGGTAGTTAAGGCCTCATATTAGCGACTGATATCAGTCGCTAATGGGGCCATTAGCGACTGATTTAGCGACTGATATCAGTCGCTAAAACTTCAGTTAGCGACTGATTTCAGTCGCTAAATAGCGCGACGTGGCATCATTTAGCGACTGATATCAGTCGCTAAATATAAAACTTAGCTACTGATATCAGTCGCTACCGTGCCAGAAATAGGCCGGTTCAATTTATTATTTTTCTAGCCAAAATCTGCACAATAAAACAAAGCAACAACTACAATACATCCCAAATATCATTCCAAACGTTATTCCAAACGTTATGTCGTGAATACCTACACTACATTAAAAGTGTTGTTACAAACAGTTTTTTCAACAAGCATTTCTCCCACTACAAATTGTTTTCAATAAATCAACTCAGCCAACAGGAAAACTGGCGGACGCACCACTATTACCGCCGAAGGGGTCTCTAGGATCCGGGAATCGGGGAGTGGGGCCGGAGTTGCAGTTATATTGCTGCGTGTTCCTAAGACGCCGTAGCTCTTCCAGAATTTGCAGGTTAATGGACTCCTGCGTCTTCAACCTCTCATTCTGCTCCTTCATCTGCTCGGCCATAGCTGCCCGTTCCGCCCTCTTCTCTTGAATTTGAGCCCTCATCTCAGCCATCTCGGATGGCACACACTCGGTCGTCGTAGAATGGGCCCCCCGAACATTGGGTGGTGTCCAGTACAGGGAATGAGCGTTCCCCGTACCGTACACCGCTCCCTTGCGGTATCCCTCGGCGACTCTAAACCAAATTGTGCTCGGGTCCACACCTTCATTTTCGGGCGCTCTAGTGGCCGCCAAATACGATCTCTGAAAGAAATAGAAGTCATGATTAGGTTGATTGTTTGAAGGAAAAAAGTAACAAAGTATTGTGTTTGAAACTTACCCAAGTCTCCAAATCCTTCTTCGTGGCGAATGATCGACCGGTCTCATCGTCCCCCTTACCCTTCGATTCGAGAAATAGCTGCACAGGAGGAGGGAATTCTCCGGTTTTCTTCTTCGCCTGTTGACAGTACATGTAGATTATTCATTTATTTTTATAATGAAAACATTAAATAAGAATCCAATATAATAATCAAAGGAGACGAAAATACTAACGTTCATGGCCCGCTGGTGCATCGACTGCGACCCACCGTAGTGGGTGCGCTCCGCCTCTGCCTCGGGATCCCCTCCCCGCCTCTTGTTCTTTTTAGCCTGGACGGATCTCTTCAGGAACTTCGGGTCGGCTCGCGCTGTTTGGAACTGTTGGATCGCGTCACCTACAATTTATACACTTTGATATCAATAAATGTTTTGAATATATATACGACTTTCTATTCAGGTACTAATACCAATTTAGTAATCGAACCTCTAAGTTTTTGCTGTAACTTTCCATCGCTTGCCAGCTTATACATCATGTCTTTGTATCTTACAGTTGCGACATCCATGTATCTGTCTCAAACAGCCACCTCGAGACCATCGTTGTAGAAGTGTTTCATCTGCAAGATAGTTTGTTGTCGTTGTATAAGTAATCTGTAAACAGTAACAGATAATTAATAAAAATCAGAAATTGGTGTACCTTGAAGTTGGCAAACCACTTCTCCCGTTGCCACAGAGGCAACTTAGTCCAGCTCGTGCAGTAAGTAGTCAAATCTTCCATGAAACTGTCCTTGACACCTGTCACCGTCGCACGAGTACGAAACCTACATGTAGGTATACACCAAAGAGTGAAATAAGATGATGTCTCACAAAAAAAAAAGAAATACAATGTCTCACCATGTGCCCTCGGGGCCAATGATTAGGCGCCCGTCGTGTGTGTATTGCAGCCCTTCATCCTGGTGTGGCTGCGGTTGTTCTTGTTCCTCATTGCCATGCACCTCCTCGTCCTCCACTTCCTCTTGCCTGTTTTCTTCTTGGCCTTGCTGCTGCACCCGATCCCTGCTCCTGCTGCTGCCGCTGCTCGAACTTCCAAACCGCAACCTGCTGCCCAACGTCATATCTGCAGACATGTAATAGTTGAAAGTTAGGAACTGACATCATAATATTGAAATACACTCGAAAAAAAATCAAGGTTTGCAGATTACTATGTACACATAATATAACTTACTGAAACTATACACTACTAAAAATCAAGGTTATACTCACATTTAAGGGTCACTACCATAGACGCGACTTCTAACAATGTCACATCACACCCTCCATATAATGGCTTCTCCGCAACCTCTAACATATCAAAAAAAGCTTTCGCTCGTGGGTTTGGCTCTTGTGGGGTTGGTTGGTCATCGTCGTTAGTGTACATGCTCTCATCATTAAACAAATTGCACTCAACCACATCAACAATCATTCCTCTCACCCCGCCCTCATTCTGATCCACCTTAGATTCCTCAAAATCAGACTTCTCACCATGACAAATCCAATAATAATAATTTGGGCTAAACCCATCTGAGATAATATGTTCTTTAATCAAAATACTATCCAAGAATTTGATGTTCTTACATTTCACACAAGGACACCTAAATCTACCATCTGACGCGTATTCGGGATGGGTTTCAGCGAACTCAAGAAAGTGATTAACACCATCTAAAAATTCCTTTGTGGGACGTCGTTTCTTATCGAATCTTTCCCCATACATCCATTTTCGTTCCTGTCTCTTCATTTTTTTATCTAAAAAATTTAAGACAATAACCACATACAAATTATTTTCTCTAAAGTAATTTACTAATATATATACACTAGTCAAATATTATGTAAAATTCTCAATTCACCTAAACATAGTACTATTTCCACCCAATTCGTCCATAATTACATCACCAAATCGGCATAATTGTATTTTATTTCCAAATTCCTAACACATCAAAACAACCCAATTCAATCAACTACTTAACCGCAAACCCTAATTTTATACTAACAATCTACCTAATTCAAATTGGGGAACCTATTGGGCGATTTAAATCCTAACTACACTAAATATTCCAACAACTAAGAAACTATCCAACCCAATAACTAATTTATTTAAATCGATAAAAACAGAAATTAACAAATAATTGAAACCAAATAAAGATAGATAAACATACCTTAAGGAAAATGAGAAAATTGAAGAAGGAATGAAGAGGAAAGAAAGGAGGGACGAGTGTTAGAGAGAGGGGGGAGGGTTTTAGAGAGAGAGACCGAAATGAGGGAATGTTTCGGGGGAGGGGGGGTGTTCGTTTATTTAAAAAAAATTAACAAGTTTAGCGACCGAAATCGGTCGCGCGCCACTCTCATTAGCGACCGATTTCAGTCGCTAATTCTGTCGCCATTTCATTAATTTAGCGACCGAAATCGGTCGCGCGCCGATTTTTTAGCGACTGTTTTCGGTCGCTAAAGTTAATTAATTTTTTAAAATTTCCGTCTCCTCGTCCAGCTACTAATATCGGTCGCAGTATGAACTTTCAGTCGCTAAATTAGCCACTGAATTTATCAGTCGCTAGTGATTAGTAGCTACATGCAGTATTTCTTGTAGTGATCGTAAGTCCTTTTTATAATCTTAAGCTGATAAATAAGATCGCTAACACTCCAAATTTCATGTAAACAGAAGCATTGGTCGAATTTGGCGGAGAGTGGCAAGTTTGTTCCTTCGAGGTTAGAAGATGTATTGGTGAAGGCAACGGGTAAAAAAGAGCATCCAGGGAGGACAAGAGGAGTCGGTACTTTTTTTGGTAACCAAAAATATTTTGGAAAACCAAGTCGAAGTTCTTCGGAGAAAATGTACACGGCTCAGGAAATGGATGAAAAGTTAGATGAGGTTAAAAGGGAAACAAGGACAGAGATGAAGAATATGTTCATTGAAATGGCAAAGGCATGTGGTATGATATTGCCCATTGGCTTTCACGGTGATGAAGAAGCATCAAATCATTCACCAACCCCACAAGATCACAGTAGTCATTCAATTCATCAAAGTGACCCTTTTGTTGACTTAAAGGTACAACAAATTATCATTTTTTGGGATTATGTTGTTTTTGTTCACTAATGTTTTTTCCTTCTACATTTTTTGTACCTATTCTAATAATTTTGAATGACTGTATATTTTGTAGGATTCTACATCTTGTAAGTTATGTGTTCATGATGGTGTTGCATTGATCGTCGTTGCTGAGGGGATAGCTCTACCATGGAAAGAAAACACAATGGTGCACCACACAACATTGAGTCCACATAATGTTCATGTAACAATCGATAAGTGTTTGGATTCTACTGCGTTACTTCCAGTTCCGTGGTCCGGATTTGAAAAAATTGGTGAAGCTGTGGGAAGTTTTGCACAATGGCCCAAAAAATAGGTTCTACTAAGCCAAAACAAGGTAAATATTACTTATCTAATTAGGTCTTTTGTGGATTTGTGCCATGATTGAATTTCTTATCATCACAAAGAGTGAAATTTTGTTCCATTAACCATGCATTGTATTGAATTATGATTTTAAACCAAGAACAATTCTCGTATATTTTAATCATGTTAGTTTTTTAATTAATACGTGTAATTTTAGGAATTGTCCTCTAATAAAAAGTTGAAAAGAAAAGCAAGATCCAAAGATACAAAGGAGTCTCGTAATAAGGCTCAACAAAAGGATGAAGTTCGTGTCGGATCTATGAATGAGGTAAATTTGGTTCGATTTCTACTACTGGAATATTTTAGGTCTTAATAATAACATGCAAATTGATATTTGTAGGTCAATAATGTTTGTGGAAAAAACAATGATCCAGAAGGTATTGGTTCATATTGTCAACAATTGGAAAGAGTAATGGTTTCATTATCTGCGGATTCCATATTTATGATATCTATAGATATCAGTAAGTCGGTGTACAATTCCGGAGATGTCACAGTGTACTTAAGTTTCGAGGATATTAGGGAAATGTGCAATTATGATGCTCTAAATCTAACAATAATTCAAGCTTGGGGAAGGTATAAACTTGATGTTTTGTATTATTTTCAATTATGTTAAAATCTAGGATTAGTTTTATTATATGTTTGTTCTATATATTCATTTTGAATGTTTACACTATGTTCTTAAAATAGGTTCCTACATGATTATGGACAAAAATTAGGAGTGACAGAAGAAGGTGTCGGCTTCATTTGTCCCGTGTGTCTTAGTTCATACTTGTATGATCCACGGTCGATGGAAAACTACATCAAAGATGTCATGCTAATTCAAGAAGACAAGAAATATGTGATGGGTGCATTCTATGCAAGGCAAGTCTCCACGGTTCTTTAAATTAATTACTTAGTTATTTTATATTATTTCATACTTACTAATCGTAAGTTGTATTATAAACAGCAAGAATTGGTTGTTGCTTGTCATTTGCCCTTGGGACAACATAGCATATATCTTTGACTCGAATAAAGATAAACATGACTTGGACATCGTAATACTACATTTGCAATTGTAAGTTATGTTTATTAATTGGTCATCAAAATACTATCTTAAGTTAAACCTTTACAAGAAAAATAATAGTCTAATAATTTTTAATGTTTATAATGTAAGGGCTTGGAAAATCTATACAGTGAGTGGCGGGAGACGTCATACGGTTAAAAAATATAGTCTCAATGTGAACATGATTGAGGTAAACAACATTATTAAGCTTTAACTTGTTTAATTATTTCTTTTTTTTACATGGGTTAGTTGTTGCCATTTAATTTAAACTTAACGCGTTGATTGAGATACTTCATGAAATCTGGTTAATGATTTTGAGTTCTTAAAAATGTTTACTCCATTATAGCTATCTCATTGTTGTCTTTTGTTTTCTGTACAAATTTTGTGTCGGAGATGACTAAATTAAAGCAATGATTATAGTGCAATTGATGAATTTAACTATCTTGGTGAATAATGATTTATAACACCTTTTTGTTCATACAATTTCAGTGTCCTCAACAATCTGGAGCCTTTGAATGTGGATACTATGTCATGAAGTGGATGTACGACATCACCGTATTTTACTCTAAGAGTCAAGAAAGCTTAATTAAGGTTTTTTTAACTTAATCTTAGTTTTTCTGTTATAAAGTAATTATGGGTGTAATCGCTAATCCATTGTTACTATTCTTTTTATTTGTTAGTGTGTTTCAAAATCAAGAATGACGACGGAAGATATGAACCAAGTTCGTGAATATTGGTCTCAGAAGTGCATAGAGTTGATGATGTAGTACGTTTGTGACTTTGTTAACTTTTGTGGTTAGATATATATTGTAGTCATGTTGATTGCTAGACGTGGGGCATTCTACTGGAGATGTTACTTAAGTAGTTGGAGGTGTGGATTGGTTATGGATTTGGTTGTGCTATTTAAACATTGCAGTGATATGATTTTGATTTTGGTTTAATCAAATTGTAGGGAGGTGCTGCCCAATTTTCGACAAATTATTAATATTATAATTGGCGTGCTTTGATTTGTTTTTTATATACCATTCTCAGGGATACGAAAATTCAATTTTGTAATTAAAATCAGTAACAATTGTCACCGGTTTCAAAATATAAATAAATGATAAAATGACATGCCTTTGGAACCGTGTCTAAATTATCATAGGTTTCAATGAGGTACCCTTTGGAACCTGTTGGCATTACAATAGGTTCCAATGGTAAACCTTTGGAACCGGTTGTGAATAGCAACAGGTTCCAATGAAACAGCCTTTGGAACCGGTTGTGAATAGCAAAAGGTTCCAATGGAACACCCTTTGGAACCGGTTGTGAATTATAACAGGTTCCAATGGTACACCCTTTGGAACCGGTTGTGATTTACAACAGGTTCCAATGGTATACTTTTGGAACCGGTTGTGAATAATAACAGGTTTCAATGGTACACCCTTTGGAACCGGCTGTCAATAGGTTCCAATGGTATACCCTTTGGAACCGGTTCCAACAACAACCGGTTCCAAAGGGCATCTATGGAACCTTCTTACAACCGGTTCCAAAGCTCCGGACCTAAGGAATCTGTGGTAGTAGAACCTTTGAAAAAAGGTTCCAAAGGGTAGTTTACAACCGGTTCCAAAGGGTAATTTTCTACTAGTGCAATCTCATGTTGTGTTGTGAATGAAGACACTAATGTCGTTAGTGAGGAGGAATCAGGAGTGAACGTTGGTGTCGACTATGAGGAATCGGAATTTGATGATTGGATTGCCCCTGAAGGAGATGTCGAGGAAGAGGTTGTCGATGAAAAAGCGGGTTGGGAAGAGGTTGATATTGAATCAGATGACGAAAATGATAAGGACGAGGGTTTCATTGAGGAAGACACGGATGGAGAAGATGATACTGATGATGATTAGTTACGTAGTACATTATTTTTCTTTGTAGTTTCAAACAATTTATGTAATCATGGATTTTTTTTATTTCATATTAATGTACGGATTCCAGTTTCAAACATTTTAAACTACTTGTCATTTTGTTTCTCGTAGAACACTTGTACTGGCAGGTAACCAGCAGCAGGAGGAGGAGATTATCGAAGAGATGGAGGTCGAAGCCAATGTAGGTGCGGGCGGGTGTGGACATGACGTAGGTCCACCCCAACGCGGCCAAGCGCGGGTTTGGGTAGGTGAATGGATCTCGTGGTGAGATTGTTCTCGGGTTCAAAATTTAAGTCAAAGTTGGAGTCGCCACCGAATTTTATGGTTATTCGGAACCGTTCGAGCCCACTCTATGTCGTCGTGGGCCATACACAAAGTACGGCATTACGATACCGATACCGTTTACACCGGCTTTCGTGTATAGAATGACTCTCGTGCGCCAACGGTTTCGGGCATCCGGAAACCGAGGTTCTGAGTAAGGGGTGAGGGTACGTGTTGGGAAGCCAATTAAGGACACCCAACCCCGCCCGCACTTAGCGGCCTCTACTAAGACATCGTTCGTGTTCCTGTACGCTCGCTAGTAAAACGACTAAATGATATGCAAACAGCGTTTTTAGCTAAACATGCGAATTATTGGTTAGCTACGTCATTAAATGCATCTAAATCCAAGTCAAATTGTTTAACATGCGAGGTTCATTTATAAAGCGATAAGCATCAAAATAAATAAAGCTCGTAAATATGTACAAAATACACGGGCGGAAATACAACCCGGCCAATACAAAATAACGAATAACTAAAAAAAAAGAATGAACGGAAAATATAAAAAAACGATAAATAATAACTTGAAACGGACCCGTATATATGAATACAAATTAAACCGTAAGTTGTGTAAATGGGCGAACTCCGATTAAATACACATTATATTGTGTATTAATCGAAGGACAGAGATAGGGGACCTAGACGTGATGCTAGCCCGATCCCGAATCTCGGTGCCTTGCCCCGACTTATCACATTGAGAAATTTATGTCTAGACTAACCATGTGTCGGATACAACTAAGGAGTTGTCGACACAAGATTAATAGTGAGAGACCGTCAATCAAAGTCGTTTAAGTGAAGTGATATGCATGAGTTTTGAAAAAGGAGATCACGTGATTGACTTTACACGCGGCGACCGATGTCGTAAAAAAAACGAGACTCGAATGATGCATTAAAGCTCTCGGTTTTCTGGGCTACAGGACCCACTCGATCGAGTCATGGCATGGACTCGATCGAGTGCACTTTCGAAGTAGCTACTGCCCAGTTTTTGGGGTGCTACTCGATCGAGTGGCCCATGGCACTCGGTCGAGTGGCCCCTGTACGAGGCATAACTCGTTTCGGAAAAGGGGTGGCTATTCCGATTTATTTATTTTTAAATCGATGGTTGGCCGAGTTGGATAAAAATATTGCATGATTTAAATCCAACTCGACCTCCGGTGTTATAATCGTGTAATTTACGATTATGAGACCGTCATCGGGATTTTATGAAAATGTGTTATTATGGGATTGAAAAATTTGACTAGTGACGAAATTATAGTCCTCCGCGTCACGACATCGATACTAATCCTAACGGATTATGTGATGTCGGTTTTCGCATCAACGGATTTCCCACTAATCTTAGAAATGGAGTCAAACGCGTTCAACTATGATCGACCACGATCACGTTACGCCCTTGAGTACATTGGGGCGGCGCTCCTCGAAAGGGTGCCACCTCCGTCGTTGCTCGTAAAGGGATTAAACGGACTTTGGATGGTCGTCATAGTCAAACGTGTTAGGATCCCAACTTTAATACTATTATGCACATATACACGGTATTAGAATGTTAACGACGATAATTAAATGTTAGAGGTTAGAATACGATAAATAAATGTTAGATGTTAGTGTTAGTACACTAGTATAATTATAACATAAAGCGTGAAAATGTATACATAAAATTAGAGATAATAAAGTTAGAGACGGGGTTGATAACACTCTCAAGATACATGCTTAGAATGGCCTCGGCAATGGACTCGTAATAGCGACGGAAACGTGGGTGTATCGAGGATGTAGTTGAATTATGGTGTGTGTTTGTGTGTGTATGGTGGTTTTGTCGGTTTTTTGAGGGACAAATGACTCGGGTTTTTGATTAGAATTGCTAAGGGTTATAGTGTAGTGTAGTGTAGAGTGTTAGGGTAGAAATGTGAGGTGAAATGTATATGTAAAAATCTCCCCAAATGAAGAGCACAAGGGGGGTATTTATAGAGATTACCCCCCGACCTAGGGTCACTCGATCGAGTGACCCTAGTGCACTCGATCGAGTGCCCTAGGAAAGGGGTCTGATGCGATTTTTGTGGCTCCACTCGATCGATTGGATAGGGTTGACGAACCATTTTAGGAAATGGTTGACCTTTTTGATTTCTTTGAGGATTGTGTTCGGAAGCAAGTTTCTAGAAGCGAACTTGGTCGATTTTTGTGTCGTATTCATCTTTGACCGGGTTTTGACTCGGTCGCCAAAAGACGGGTTTTATTTTTGGTGTCGGTTTTGGCCCAAATTAGTCTCATTTTACTCGGGACGACCCACTGGGCCTGAATTTGAGGTTGGTTTTGAGAGATTTGTACTCCGCTAAAAGTCCACGTTGGATATTATTGATTCCGAGCCCATATTCGAGTGTAACAAGTCACGTTTGCGTCCAATCATCATCAGGTGTTTTGTTGGGAACTGCTATAGATACTAGCAGGCAAAATGCGGGTTTTAACAGAGCCCCCACTCTGACTGAGGCTTGGTTAAGGCGAATGTCAGAGTAGCTAACAGGCCAACCGAGAATTATGACCTGGCAGCCTTCCGGTCGGGTCGTTTATAGTCCGTTAGACTTGCGTGAAGGGCTCGCCAGCCATAAGCAGAGGGTCAAACCTGTCCTGATGATGATAGCTTCGTGGGGAGTCGGACTTGCCTTTGAAGTCCTAGGTGTACCCGTATGCCGATACATCATATTTTGGATGTGGCTTTCGGGGAGAAACACTGACTTACGTTGGGGAGTAATGTAGCTGCGCGGAGACTTGCTTCTGAAGTCTGGGGTGTACCTGTAAGCTGACACATAACAACTTGCATGTAACACATAGGCAAAACACCGACTCGTGCTGGGGAAATAAAATATCAATTTTTTGAAAAGCGAAAATTTTGAAATAATTTTAGAAATTTTTAGGAATGCTCGGGACGACTTGATTCCTATTCTGGGTTCTGAGCTACAATCAGGCCTGAGTAGGGCCCAAATCTGCTGAGGAGGCATGGTAGTTAGGGTTTAGTTAGGTTTCAGTTAGGTTTCCTTATTATAAATATACGAATCCCTGTTTCAGTTCATTGCATCCCAAATCACAAACCCCTTCTTCTCCTCAAAATCTTTTAGACTTTCATGAAGATTCAAATTTCTGCCATGGGTATCGATCACCTGACTGCGCTGCTTTTTGCTTGGGTTTGTCTCATGCTGAGACAGATCGAATGGTACGGGGAAATTCTGTCTCCCTTTTCGACGTGGCTGACAAGTTCATGAATAATCGAGACGTGAGGATTACTGCTGCTCATAGGCGTAGGGCTTTCGCCTTTTGTATGCTGCACCGCTACGTTTTCGAAGGGATGATGGAGGCTGACTCGTGCTTGGGTCAGATCAGGCTGATTGGTGTGGTTGACCAGATGGAGACTGGTCATAGCCCTGCTTGGCTAGCCACTGGGGAGATCATTATGGGTCTCGACGCTAGGAGGCTTGACCCTGACCGACAGCTGACGGGGAGTGTCCGTATCTTACAGGTATACATCTCACGTTTTTTTTTCACGCGAATTTTCTGATGTCCGTAAGTCACTCGATCGAGTGGACCTGTCACTCGACCGAGTGACGTCTTCGAAGAGCTTCTGCCTGTTTTCAGGGGGCTTACTTCATCGAGTCAGCTGCGATACTCGATCGAGTGACACTCTCGACGAGCTTCTGTCTGCTTTCAGAGGTCTTACTCGATCGAGTGGGCTGTAGCGAACCTTCCCGTTGCTTACGAAACTTGTGTATCCCTTTTCAGATATGGCTGTCTGAACGTCTGTCGATCATAGAGTCCCCTCCGTGTATTCCCAACTACCGTAGCAGCCAAATTAGCTCGAGGAGGCGTCGGATAAGCTCGAGTCACCATATAAACCGAGCCTACTGGGAAGAGGAACTGGTGTTTCATGGTGGTCCCTTAATTAGGTGGGCCGTGCATGGTGGTTTCTCTCTAAACTGACGGGTTTGGCCAAGAGAGACCAAGCCCGCTATTTGGTGATTCTGTCTCTTGACTGGACAGTTCACATCTACCCGGAACGCCTCCTGAGGCAGTTCGGTTTGTCTCAGCGTATTCCTGAAACAGAGGCAATTATTAGCGTCTCGCTCTAATTGATAGACGCTATGTGTGACACATGGTTGCAGAGATGGTTCACCCGTCCTACATGGACTATACCCAACCCTTGCCAATCCGCTTGGGTTTCACGTGCATACGAGAAGTGGACTTCCGAGGAGTCCGAGGAAGCTAGGCTTTGAAGGTTGATGAGGCCTTCGAATTGGTTTGTCGGGAGACGACGAAAGACAACAGAGGTTTCTTCGAGGAGGGAGACACTCCTGCTACTTTAGTCCGATTAGAATCGGGTCTTAAGTCACATACTAAGACTCGATCTAAGGATGCTGGTGCTAGCAGCACTCGGGGGCAGCCAAGCCCTCATACTAACTTAGAGAGACGACTTGGGCCAAGATTGGCGGTTAGAAACCGACTAGGCCCACACGACCGGCTTCCTGAGCCTGTGAGGGCCCGACTTGGGACATTGATGTGATTGAGGACTCATGTTCAGAGAGGCAAGTCCGGGCTAAGGAGGTTCCCGTGGTGATTCGGGAACGCTCTCCTCCGCATCGTCGTCAGTGGACGGCCAAGGAGGCCAAGGAAAAGGGAAAGGGCAAGATGCCTTGAACGCCTAGTCCTTAGCTTTATTATTATTTAAATATTATTACTATTTTTTTGTGTTGTGTTTTTTGAATCCCTGTATTTGTAATTTCCCGAGTTTATCGGGGTTTTTATTAATAAAGGAAGTTTATTATTAAACCGTTCCTGTCTTTCTCGATTGCACTGGTTGTGCCCTTTTCAGGGGCTGCCTACGTATCCGCGATTAACGAAATCAAACCAAACGTAGTTCAAGCTTAGTAAATTTGCAATCTCGAATTACACCAAGACTATTGGTTCAAGATGTTTGTGACAACAGAATAAATAATTCTAGCTTATTGACTTGCTTTTTGTAAAAAAAATGATTTTGATAAAATTTGCTAATGACATTGAGAAATGGCTAAGGGTAATAACGCTTCAGCTGGTCCAGGTTGGTCGGGTTGACGAACTCGTTCCCGTCCAGGTCCGTCAGCATTACTGCTCCTCCCGATAGGATCTTATTTACCAAGTATGGCCCAGCCCAATTAGGTTTGAATTTTCCCGTTGGGTCAACTGGTAATAAAGATCGAACCGATTTAAGGACCAGATCCCCCTCCTTAATATTCCTGGGTCTCACCCTTTTGTTGAAGGCCCGCTAGATCCTTTTCTGATAGATTTGGATATTGTTGAGGGCACGAGATCGTCGTTCGTCGAGTAGTACCAACGAGTCATACCGTGCTCGAACCCAATCAGCTTCGGGTACTTGACTTTCTAACATAATTCTAAGGGACGGTATTTCCAGCTCGACTGGTTGGACTGCCTCCATCCCATAGGTTAGATAATACGGTGTCGCACCGGTTGCGGTGCGGATTGACATCCGATATCCCCATAGGGTAAAGGGTATTTTGTCGGGTCAGTCCCGGTAATTATCAGCCATCTTTTTTAGTATGGTGACAATTGTTTTATTGGCTGCCTCTACTCCTCCATTCGTCTGGGGACGGTAAGGTGAAGACGTATGCCTTTGAATTTTATATTTGGTCAGTAGCGTCGCAGTTTCGGCTTGAAAGTGAGTCCCGTGATCACTGATAAATTCATGTGGGATACCATATCGACATATTATCTTGTTTTGGATAAACTTGGCAACATGTTTAGCGTTGAGGATGCGGTACGATTCAGCTTCGACCCATTTGCTGAAATAGTCGATAGCTACTAAAATGAAACAGTGTCCTCCGGTACCAGAGGGATTTATTTTCCCGATTATGTCGATACCCCAAGTTGAAAATGGCCAGGGTGACGTCCTGGTGTAAAGTAAGGATGACGGCATATGTTGCACATTAGCGAAAATTTGACAGTTATGACAATGCTTGACATATAATTGGCAGTCGGCTTCCATTGTATTCCAGTAATACCCGAGCCTCATGATCTTTCGGGCTAACATCTGGGCATTCATATGTGGGCCACATTCGCCATCATGCACTTCAGCCATGACCTTCTCGGCTTTATATTTATCAACACAAAGAAGGAGAGCCCCCTGTGCCGTCTTTTTGTACAGTTGCCCGTCATCGGTACAGATGAACTGAGTGGCTTGCCTTCGTAAGGCTTTCTTGGCCCGACCTTCGGTCTCGGGAGGATATTCTCCATTTGTCAGGTACGTTAACACAGCCTGATACCATGGTTCAGGGTCAGTTATCTCAATGTCTTCAATGTCGTGAATGTATGCCGGCTCGGACCGTCTTTCGACACAAATTGGCATACTGGTCACGTGGTCGGGAATATTCAGCAAAGATGCCAATTTTGAGAGTGCATCTGCAAACTGATTCTCTTCCAGAGGCAAGTATATGTACTCTACCTTTTGGAATTGTTTCGCGAGATCCCTTACTCGTGCCTGATAGGCCACAAGATTAGTGTTTCAAGTTTTCCATTTTTGGAGTGCTTGGTTAATGACCAAGGATGAATCACCGTGTACCCGGAGATTTGTGATCCCCAGATCGACGGCGGCTTGTAGCCCGTAAATTCATGCTTCGTATTCGGCTGCATTGTTGGTAACGTCAAAGTCCACTTTGATGGACACAGGGGTATGCTCCCCTTTTGGTGAAATTAGGAGGATCCCGACTCCGAACCCTCAAAAATTGGATGCTCCGTCGAAGTATAAATCCCATGTTTCGGTGTCGGTATGGAAAATATCTTCGTCTGGGAAGGACCAAGTGTCGTTGTGTCCTTCTTCGGTTACGGGACTGTCAGCAAGGAATTCAGCTACCGCTCGCCCCTTAATGGCCTTCAACGGTACAAATTTTAGATCGAACTCTGCCAGCATTAGAGTCCATCTAAAGATTCGGCCATTGAGAATGGGCTTTTCGAAAAGGTATTTAATCGGGTCCATCTTGGATA
This sequence comes from Agrostemma githago, assembly GCA_958450325.1. Lineage (NCBI taxonomy): Eukaryota > Viridiplantae > Streptophyta > Magnoliopsida > Caryophyllales > Caryophyllaceae > Agrostemma > Agrostemma githago. Next base: position 41,566,454 of record OY288247.1, on the reverse strand, counting down.
GCACATAGACCTTGTAGCTGAGCATATAGTGTCGGAGCTTCTTAGTGGCTCAAACCCGAGCCAAGCACGTCTTTTCGAGCATGGTATATTTGCACTCACACTCTAAAAACTTTTTGCTGACGTAATAAACGGCTCGTTCTTCGGAGTTAACTGTCTGAGCCAACATAGCCCCCATGGCTGTCTCGGTCGTTGTTAGGTATAACGATAGAGGCAAGCCGGGTTGAGGTGGAATTAAGACTGGTGGAGCAGACAGGATTTCCTTGATTCTGTCGAAAGCAGCTTGGCACTTGTCGTCCCACAGTACCCGTTCCCCTACTTTCAGTTTCTTGAAAATTGGTTCACACACCATGGTTAGTTTGGAGATGAACCGACTGATATACTGGACTTTCCCGAGAAATCCCCTTATTTCTTTTTCGGTTTTAGGAGGTTGCATCTCGGTAATGGCTTTGATTTTAGCTGGGTCGACCTCGATGCCTCGTTGGCTAACGATATGGCCTAGTAATTTGCCTGATGTTACCCCGAAGCTGCACTTTTGAGGGTTTAGCCTCATGTTGTATTTGCGCAATCGGGTGAAAAATTTTCTTAGGGCGGTGATGTGACCGTCCCGTTCTTTGGATTTGACGATCATGTCGTCTACATAAACCTCTACCTCTTTATGCATCATGTCATGTAATAAGGTGGTAGCGGTCCGCTGCTACGTGGCCCCGGCATTAATGAGACCAAAAGGCATGAAGGTGTAGCAGTAAGTACCCCAAGGTGTAGTAAAGGTAGTCTTACTCATATCTTCTTCCGACATCTCAATTTGATTCCCGGCATACCCGTCCATAAATGATCGAAGGGCATGATCGGTCGTGTTATCCACCAGTATGTCGATGTGTGGTAACGGAGAATCATCTTTCGGGCTTGCCTTGTTAAGATCCCGAAAATCTACGCATACCCGCACCTTACCGTCCTTTTTAAGAACCGGCACGTTGTTTGCAACCCAGTCCGGATATTCGGACACCTGTATGAAGCCGGCTTTGAACTGTTTATCGACTTCTTCTTTTACTTTGAGAGACCACTCGGGCCTCATTCGGCGGAGCTTCTGCTTAACCGGTTTGCACCCGTCTTTGATCGGTATGTGGTGCTCGGCTATTTCCCGGTCTATTCCCGGCATGTCCTTGTAGGACCATGCGAAGACATCTTTGAATTCTTGGAGGAGGTTCGTGAATTGTTGTCTCTCCTCGGGATCCAAGGATAACCCTATCTTAAGTATCTGGGGCTCTAAGGTTGTTCCCACATTAATGGATTCGGTTTCCTCGATTACCGGATTCCGGGATTCCCTTTGCTCTAGTTGCTCGATCAGATGTTGTGGTAAGGGCACCTGTTCGTCGGGTTTCTCAATGTCATTGCATAAAATATTTTTGAAAACAGAATTTAAAAGAGGCAAGTCGTAAGCAGAACGATTGTTATTATTGATTGAAACTTTGAAAACAGCTCTAAAAGAGCAGCCATCTGATCATTGGTCAGTGGCGGAATTGGTAAGGCATGCGGGACAGACCCCAAAGTGCCAGCAGCAGGAAGGATAAGTGGGAGAGGGGTTACAGGAGTGACTCTAGCACCGGACTCCCTAGACACGACCTCAGACTCTGACTCAGACTCCGACTCAGACTCCGACTCATACTCAGGCATGGCTCCCTCTCTAGTGACCAGCTTGTAGATCTTTCCTTGACTGTCAGTCCACTTGACAGTTTTCCTCCACGCCTTGTTTCCCGTCTCGGAGCCAACGTCCGAGATCAGCTTGGTCGGGTCAAACCTGTTGCTGTGGAGAATCAGGTTGACCAGGTCTTCCTTTGGAGTCGGGGCTTTGGTGTCTTCCCCGAAAATTAGCCCCAGCGCGGGCTCATCATTGTCAACTCCATCAGCCTAGATGAGGGCGAACACATCATCCGGAATGTAGTTGCAATCCCGGGCCGATTGGGTCCCGAGGTGCGCAGCATTGGGTTGGTATAGACCAACCTGAATAGCCCCAAACACCGGCGTGACAAAGTAGTCAGTCAACCGTGGGCTGTAAGGGCTCAAGTGGATACCCTTAATGATGTTGCAGGCCTTTTCGACTCCTGCTCGGACAACGTTGCCCGGGGTGGCGGCATAGCCAAGGCCGAAGTGAGAGTCTTCGTCCTTAAGGACCTCAATGGTCTTCCCAGGTGGAAGATCGGGTCGAGAAGTAGCCCCCGGTAAGTACCCTAGGTTTTGTAGCATCGTGTCCATGCTAGTTGTGAAGTAGGGCCTAAAAAGGTACTCTTCCCCGATCATCCCCACAATGTCGAACCCCCAGAGGTCCGCCTGGCCCGTGGCGTTGCAGCTAGCCACAGTCATTAGGGTCGCCTCTAAAGTAATAACATTGTCGAGCAAAGGTATCTTGATCTTTCGGTGGAGGGTGGAGGATACTGCTTTGACCGCGTGAATCCACGGCCTTCCTAGAAGCAAATTGAAAGATGAGGTGACATCGATCACCTGGAACTCAAGCTCTTTTTCAATTGGGCCTGTTATAATGGTCAGCTTTATGGCCCCATCTACCGACTTTGGACTCCCATCGAAGGCTTGGATGGTCTTAGCAGTCGGAACATAATCAGCCTCGGTAATACCGAGGGCTTTGGCGGTCCTCAAAGGAAGGACATTCATAGCAGACCCATCATCGACTAGGGTCATTGGGAGGTATTTTCCTCGGTAGATCACCGTAATGTAGAGGGCCATATTATGGGAGGCCCCGAACGGCGGTAGGTCGGCTTCAGAGAAAGTGACCCTTGGGCCTTCTTCCTTGGTTTTGCCCTTCAAGTGGGGCAGGACCGTGGCTACCATTTCAGCAAGGGTAGCCAAAGAATTGATCTTAACTTGATCGAGAGCCTTAGTGAGTGCTTCTCGACGTTCTTGTGAGGTAACTAGTAGCTTCCATATGGTAAGGTCAACTCGGGTCTTCTTTAGTTGCTTCACGAGAGCCGTTTCATCAGTCGTCTCCTCAGGGGCGACTTCCATCTCGAGTGGATCGGTGACAGTTGTCGGTATATGGATGTCCCTAGAGCTAGTGGCTTGATAGGGACGACCAAGGTGGTTACTGGCTAAGACTCGGGATTTAATCTTACGGATCTCCTCAGGGGTGATGGGGACAGTTTCCCCTTTAGCGAGGTAGACATCTTCCTCGTCGTCAAACCAGATCCCGTTCACTTGCGGGATGAGTGGAGAGATAAGGTGAGAGAAATCAATCACCTCCCCGGAAAGGATGGCATGGGAGCTGAAAGGATTATCTTTGTTACTCGGTTTATCTCCAGGTAGCGGGATTTTACCGCTATCTATCAGGTCCTGGATCAAGTGCTTCAGCTTCCATCACTTTTCGGTGTCGTGCCCATTGCCTCGGTGGTACTGGCAATAAGCTTGGACATTGTATTTCTTGGAGCGTCGCTCGACCGGAACATCAGGAGTTGGGCCTATCGGTTGGATCAGGCCCTTTGAGGACAACCTTTGTAAGGCATAGGTATAGGTGGTACCTATATCAGTGAAAACCCGAGGTGGGGTGTTCTTCTTGGACGGGGCATCCAGTAGATTAACCGCGTCAAAAATGCTGCGGGTTGCAGCTTGGGGCTTAGTGGTGGAAGAGGAGGCCCCTTGGTATCCCTTGCTAGAGGCCTTAGTAAGGCCTTCCAGCCTCAGGTCGTCTTCAATTATCATACCCATTTTTGTAAGGGTGGTGAAATTGGGTATGACAGTGTACCGGAGATGAACCCGGTAGGAGGGGAGAAGATTCTTAACGAAAGCCTCTACCAAAGTCTTTTCACTGGACTTATCGACCAGTTTCACACTCTCGGTCCTCCAGCGTTGAAGGTACTTAGTAAAACCCTATTTTGGCTCTTGGGCCATAACCTCCAAAGACCGCATTGTGGTTTGGATCTCGGTGTTGTCAGCATAGTTCCGGGCAAACCCCGTAGCCACATCATCCCAGGTAGGGTATTTTTTCGGGTCTAGCCTGTAGTACCAGGCCCGTGGGTGCTTTTCAAGGGATGCAACAAAAAGATTCTTGAACATCGAAGAATCTACCCCATTGATAGCCATGAATTCTTTGAAGGCCCATACATGTAGTAACGGGTCTTCGGTCCCCTCGAACATGGGTAAGCCCGTGAGATTTAGGTTCGCGGGCAGCTTGTCACTCACCGGGGAGTACTCAAGGCTATTCTCCCGATGGATATTGTTACTCCCAGCCAAATGAACCTGTTCTTCTAGTCGGCGCACCGCGCTAACTAGTTCAGCTAGAGGCCCAGTAGCCCCGGCATTAAGAGCCCTTTGCTCCACTGCAGCCATGCGAGCAACGATAGCCACTTGACCAGCCCTCATTTCTGTCAGTTAGGCATCAATGTAAGTTTGGTTGGCGGCCATGGCATACACGGAGGCCTTCAGGTTGTTCAGAGTTGCTTCCATTTTGCGGTTGTGTCTGGTGGACGGTGGCCTGTCTGTAAGAACACCGCATAATCAGAAACCGAACTCAGATCTCGGAAAAAAAGTACATCCCGAGCGACAAAAAGAAAAGGACTAAAGACTCGAGAAAGACACCTACACGGATGACTCGTTGGTGGTATATCTTCCTTAGGACTTTGGCCCTGTGGGCCTAATCCCGTTCGAAGGAAGGTCCACGTGAGATTTTTCCCCAGGCTTTTGACTCGAGTGTACAGACGGACTTTCCTTTGTAGGGGTATACCCTACGCGGGTTGGTCGTGCCTTGACAGATAAGGCGGACTCAGAAAAGGGAGGAAACTCGTGATGTAAGATCGACAGAGTTTCGACGCTACAAACCTTCGACATACTATGCAAAGACCCGACACAGGGATAAACGGTAGGTCCTATAATAGGGAAGATTTGTCTTGTTTTGGAAAGTCGGATGTTTGAAATTTTGAATATAAAACGAGTGAATTTCCGAAAGTTTGAAAACCGAAAACGGAATTTCGAAAAAACGAGATTTAGAATTTTAAAAGTTCCAAAAATCGAGATGGCGTTGGAAATTTGGCAGTCAAAACGGACAGCATGCCGGCTAAAGAAAAGGATATTTTGAGTCAAATCACTAATCCTAAGTTTCGGCGGCATTCCGAGTTTTGAAAATTGGATATTTTGAAAAGACGGGTCCCGAAATGGACAGTATTTTGGGGTTTTTTCAAAATTTTGGTTTTTTTGGAAGGCTGCATTTTTTGAAATGACGGTTTTTGAAAAAAATGACACGGAAACCAAGCAGCACGTAGTCAAACAAGCATTATAATGACGCTTATGTATGCTTTACACTAAGTCTCGGTCGGTCAAAATAGGGTCTATACCAACAACGATGGCATTCTCGTAAATCAGGACGGACTCCCTAAGCCGATTTGGTCTTAGGACATGCCGCAAAACCCATACGAGTTCCGCCATCGAAGTCTTTAGCGCACCCATGTAGGAATGCACCGCGGTATAGTGGGACGTCGGTCACAAGTAACCGGCCCGGGCAAAATTTGGGTTATGCATGAATCATTAAACTAATGCGCGCACACTAATATACGAACGATTTCTCTTCGAGTCTCACCCTAGGAACCCCGATGACATGTGGTACATGAGGTATCCCCAGCGGAGTCGCCAAATTGTGGACATGACGTAGGTCCACCCCGACGCGGCCACGCGCGGGTTTGGGTAGGTGAATGGATCTCGTGGTGAGATTGTTCTCGGGTTCGAAATTTAAGTCAAAGTTGGAGTCGCCACCGAATTTTATGGTTATTCGGAACTGTTCGAGCCCACTCTATGTCGTCGTGGGCTATACACAAAGTACGGCCCATTTCGATTTCAGTGTTTATGGGGCTCGTCCCTTTGCATTACGATACCGATACCGTTTACACCGGCTTTCGTGTATAGAATGACTCTCGTGCGCCAACGGTTTCAGGCATCCGGAAACCGAGGTTCTGAGTAAGGGGTGAGGGTACGTGTTGGGAAGCCCACTAAGGACACCCAACCCCGCCCGCACTTAGCGGCCTTTACTAAGACATCGTTCGTGTTCGTGTACGCGCGCTAGTAAAACGACTAAATGATATGCAAACAGCGTTTTAAGCTAAACATGCGAATTACTGGTTAGCTACGTCATTTAATGCATCTAAATCCAAGTCAAATAGTTTAGCATGCGAGGTTCATTTATAAAGCGATAAGCATCAAAATAAATAAAGCTCGTAAATATGTACAAAATACACGGGCGGAAATACAACCCGGCCAATACAAAATAACGAATAACTAAAAAAAAGAATGAACAGAAAATATAAAAAGACGATAAATAATAACTTGAAACGGACCCGTATATATGAATACAAATTAGACCGTAAGTTGTGTAAATTGACGAACTCCGATTAAATACACATTATATTGTGTATTAATCGAAGGACAGTGATAGGGGACCTAGACGTGATGCTAGCCTGATCCCGAATCTCGGTGCCTTGCCCCGACTTATCACATTGATAAATTGATGTCTAGATAACCATGTGTCGGATACAACTAAGGAGGTTTCGACACAAGATTAATAGTGAGAGACCGTCAATCAAAGTCGTTTAAGTGAAGTGATATGCATGAGTTTTGAAAAAGGAGATCACGTGATTGACTTTACACGTGGCGACCGACGTCGTAAAAAAAAGCGAGGCTCGAATGATGCATTAAAGCTCTCGGTTTTCTAGGCTACAGGACCCACTCGATCGAGTCATGGCATGGACCCGATCGAGTGCACCTTCGAAGTAGCTACTGCCCAGTTTTTGGGGTGCTACTCGATTGAGTGGCCCATGGCACTCGGTCGAGTGGCCCCTGTACGAGGCATAACTCGTTTCGGAAAAGGGGTGGCTATTCCGATTTATTTATTTTTAAATCGATGGTTGGCCAAGTTGGATAAAAATATTGCATTATTTAATTCCAACTCGACTTCCGGTGTTATAATCTTGTAATATACGATTATGAGACCGTCATCGGGATTTAATGAAAATGTGTTATTATGGGATTGAAAAATTTGACTAGTGACGAAATTATAGTCCTCCGCATCACGACATCGATACTAATCCTAACGGATTATGTGATGTCGGTTTTCGCATCAACGGATTTCCCACTAATCTTAGAAATGGAGTCAAACGCGTTCAAAATGACCGACCATGATCACGTTACGCCCTTGAGTACATTGGGGCGGCGCTCCTCGAAAGGGTCCCACCTCCGTCGTTGCTCGTAAAGGGATTAAACGGCTTTGGATGGTCGTCATAGTCAAACGTGTTAGGATCCGAACTTTAATACTATTATGTACATATACACGGTATTAGAATGTTAACGACGATAATTAAATGTTAGAGGTTAGAATACGATAAATAAATGTTAGATGTTAGTGTTAGTACACTAGTATAATTATAACATAAAGCGTGAAAATGTATACATAAAATTAGAGATAATAAAGTTAGAGACGGGGTTGATAACACCCTCAACATACATGCTTAGAATGGCCTCGGCAATGGACTCGTAATAGCGACGGGAACGCGGGAGTATCGAGGATGTAGTTGAGTTATGGTGTGTGTGTGTGTGTATGGTGGTTTGTCGGTTTTTTAGGGACAAACGACTCGGGATTTTGATTGGAATTGCTAAGGGTTGTAGTGTAGTGTAGTGTAGAGTGTTAGGGTAGAAATGTGAGGTGAAATCTATATGTAAAAATCTTCCCAAATGAAGAGCACAAGGGGGTATTTATAGAGTTTACCCCCCGACCTAGGGTCACTCGATCGAGTGACCCTAGTGCACTCGATCGAGTGCCCTAGGAAATGGGTCTGGTGCGATTTTTGTGGCTCCACTCGATCGAGTGAGGTCAATCCACTTCATCGAGTGGATAGGGTTGACGAACCATTTTAAGAAATGGTTGACCTTTTTTATTTCTTTGAGGATTGTGTTCAGACGCAAGTTTCTAGAAGCGAACTTGGTCGATTTTTGTGTCGGATTCGTCTTTGACCGGGTTTTGACTCGGTCGCCAAAAGACGGGTTTTATTTTTGTTGTCTGTTTTGACCCAAATTAGTCTTATTTTACTCGGGACGACCCACTGGGCCTGGATTTCAGGTTGGTTTTGAGAGATTTGTACTCCGCTAAAAGTCCACGTCAGATATTATTGATTCCGAGCCCATATTCGAGTGTACCAAGTCACGTTTGCGTCCGATCATCATCGGGTGTTTTGTCGAGAACTACTATAGACACTAGCATGCAAAATGTGGGTGTCTACAGCGGGTCCCAGAAGCCGTACTTGTCACGGCTTCCCGGAGCTGTATGGTAAGTGATTTTGGTAAATGAATTATAGTATCCAAATTTAAGATATACATTTGCTGAATCGTCAAATTACTAATACAGGTGGGAGGATAAGGTCATTTCGGACGCTTTACGTGATTCCGTTGTTGGCACCTTCATGCCTGCCACCGGCACCTACAGAAGTTGGACTGAGGCGCGCCAAAGGGACAAGGACGCAATGTACACCCACTTTGAGGTAAATTGTCAATCCTACTCCCAAATCATCACTTTTTACTATTTATTGTGTAATTTCTAACTAAATGATTTTTCTGTGTGTCAGAGCAAAGTAAGGATTGACGCCGGGTTTCATCTATGGGGCGAGTACCAGAACAAGATCAAAAAACGCATGCGTGATGTCTTCTACAATCCGTTGAAAGTAGGTGATAGGCCGAAGTGGATACCAGTCAGTAAGTAGACGAAGTTACATAGGAGGAAAGGGGAACCGGAATTCAAGAAAAAGTCGTAAGTGAAAAAAATGAACAATCGATATGAAAATAAGGACGGTATCGCGAAACCGACTAGCTGCCTCTATAGTAAGAGTGCAGCGTCCACTTACAGATCGATGATATGTATTTTAAAGAAAAAACATTAAGTGGTCATTTGTTTCAAATAAATTAATCCACTCAACTAATGACATTTTTTTTTTCTAAGGGGCCGGACACTACCCCAATCCAGGTGTTGGAAAAAACAAAGAAGACCAAGACGGGAACCTGGATTGAACCGATGGTAGAAGAAGTGCATGTGAGTTCTCTTACCATATAATCTTGTTTAGTTGTGGTTGTTAGATAAGTACATTTTGGAACTTAGTTGTTTTCCTAATAATATATTTTCTTATTTTAAGTGAAATATGACCAAGTGAAGGAAGCGGCGTTGGTGTCAAATCAGGAGGAAACAGATGAGAATAAGTTGTACCACGAGGCCACGGACGGTTACGATGCCAAGAAACGCGTTTATGGAATAGGAAACCTAGCTAAGGAGCTATTCCGCCCCTACACTGGCAAGAGCGGCACTGTCATCGAGGACCCTTACACGCCTACTCTCGCCACACACCAGCGTGTGAAGACCGACCGGCTGACCAAGAAACTAGAGACATTAGCAGAACGTCAACAGCTGGCGGAGAAGATATTGGAGGATCAGCAGAAGACGATAGAGCTGCTGCGGGAGAGGCTGGCCATGTCAGATCACTACAAGAAAATCAGCTCCGGGCGTCCACTTGGTGGGCGTCCTGGGCATATGGACGGCTGCATGGCGTCTGAAAAGAAAAACAGGAGTCCACTAGCGGATGCCATATTCGCCTTAATGACATCCACTGTCGGACGCCATTTAGTTGAATATGGCGTCCACTATCGGACGCTCGTTCACCAGACTCGCTTCAAATACACGCCGAGCCCCTTCGCCCCATTCATTCGTAAATTTTCTTTTTACTCTCTAATGTTTCTCTACACGCCGAGCCCCTTCGCCCATCCTCTCTTCCATTTTCCCTTCTTCTTCCTAATTTTTGGTATGTTTTCTTACTTTAATTAGTTCTTATTCATTATAATTAGTTCTTATTTTTTTTTATTAGTTTTTATTAGTAGTTTGATAGTTAATATTGTTTAGGTCTGAATTTTGATTAGGTGGATTAGTTTAGCCCAATTTCGATTAGGTAGATTAGTTTTGCCCATTATCTCAATTTTGATTAGAGTTTGATGAATTTGGTGGAATTTGGATTAAATTTATTAATTAGGATTTGAGTATTGTGTGATAAGTTCAAAATGCTAGGGTTAGAGACCGTTCTCCCGGATAATCCCGTACTTGCAGTAGTACAAAATATATATTTGGCTAGTGGAAAAGGCTACGGTTGCATTTAATAACCGTAACCACAATATTCTGTGGAAATAGGATTTATAACTGGCTACGGTTGTGTAAAAAAAGCCGTAGCCAAATATAAAATGCTTTGGTTGAGTTTCAAAACCGTAGCCAAAAGTAGTTCGAAATGGCAACGGTTGTGATCATAGAACCGTAGCCAAATTTGAAATGCTTCGCTTGTGTTTGTAAACCGTAGCCAAATATATATTGCTTCGTTTGCTTTTGTAAACCGTAGCCAAACGTGGTTCCAAATGGCAACGGTTGGGTCGAACATGAAATGACTCGTTAATTTAGGGTCGAAACATAACCCACTCGTTGGGTCCACAAAAATTTATTAAAATTATTAACATATTAATAACCCCACTCATTGGAGTATTATATTTCGATTGATAATTAAAAAAATAATACTTTTAATATTTTAAATTACAAATATAAACGAATATTCTAATTATTACAAATGTTTTATTCATTTAATAATAAAATGATTTTTAAAACAATTTTAAATGTTGATTTTTTTAGAATATAAACATTGTAATTAAAGAGTATAATAATACTCTTAAGATAAATAAAAATTTAATTTAATTTTAATTTATTTAACTTAAAGAAATAAAAAGTTAAGTTCGAAACAGTATATGATCCTAACCCGGCCTGATCGAGACCCGTTTTTATCGATTTTGCATTCGATATGACCCATATTTTGACCTGATCCCGACCCATATCCAAATAACATGAATTGAGTTTTAGTTGAAGTTGCTCGTTGGTTATCTCGTCTCATTAGAGTTGGGAACTAGGTTTGGGTCAATGTGAGTCGATGAAAGCAAGGTTAGGGTCTGTATTCAAGACGATTGTAATTTATAAATACGAAAACATGTCTAAATTATCCGGAATAGACATGACAAAATTGACATTATCCCATACTCGAAATACCCTACACAAATGATCGATTCTAACCCGATATTTTACAACCGACACAATCAAATTGACCCTTTTGCTAGGTCTAGAACTAAAGATCGAATCGATTTTATACTCAAGCAACCACACTCATGAATTAGGGTTTCAATTCAATCAATTCCTCGCTCGACTCCATGGCAACCATCACTCCTTCATCTCCATCAACAACCACAACACCGCCGCCGCCGCCATTCGCCGCACAAACACAGTCCAGGGTAGACCACCAATGTCAACACAGGTGCAGCCTCTGGCACACACCGTGGCTAGAATACAACACCCATTTTTGTATTTATTTCATTCTGATTTCGTATTGTTATTTCAGGAATAATAATTCGAGAATATTCATGTTGGTAGGTGCAGTTTTGATGGGCGCAGGTGGGTTTTGGGTTTGTTTGTTTGATTGATTTTCCGTATTTGGATCATAACGCCTTTCTTTTAATTGATGTTTCTTGATGTTATTCTGTCAATTGAAATGTTCTACGCTCAGATATTTATTTTTCGTTATAATTGATATCTGAACTGTACGGAAATTGTCTTTCTATATTAAGCCTTAATGCCTTATTGACCCAAGGTTGGTTGATGGGAGTGAAGTAGATTGACAATATGATTGCGTCAAAACGGAGGAGGATGACGATTTAAAAAGAAGGTTTACTACTAATTCAGGCTATGCCTTTCTTAGGGGAAGAAGACTTTTTAATTAAGAATCCTAAAAGGGTTGATTATTTTGATGTTGAAGTCGTGGAGATTGCTGCTGCTCATCACAACCATACTCATATAAGTACCCAATTAATGGTTGACTATTATATCATAAATCTTGGACTCAAACACTCTTGACTCTTGGACCCATTTCTTGTCCCTCAAGTAGCCTTAACTCAACTGAATTGAATTACTTTTGGTGAACTAAAGTGAGCCGAAAAGAACAAGGCCTTAGACTCTTGATGTCCCAAGTGTAATTAAATGCTATTGCCTGCAGGAAACATCAAGATGGCAAATTCTGGGGTTACCGTTTAGTAGGGTTGTAAGGCCATATAGTGATAAAGGAACTTATCATGTCATTCTGGTGTATCACAAAAATTAGCATTACTAGTGTGTTCATTAATGTTGCCAATGTTGTTTAGGTTATCTAATTGGAGTACATTTTTCTGGTTGTGCAGTAATGTCAGTTGTTAGTGGGTTGCAGAGTAAGGTAAATGGGTTTGATTCAAGTAAGTCTCCTACTGCTATCATATATTTACATCAAACACTCTTGAGTCTTCAACCCTATTCTTTTCGCTAAAGTAGCCTTAACTAAACTGAAATGAAGTTAGCTTGGTGAACATAAGTGAGCCGAAAAGAACAGGAGGGTTGTCTTGGTGCCTGGGGCGTTCTTAGTCTAGTGTAGGTTGGGTTTAGTTGGAGTTCATATCTAAAATGCCGTATTTGAAAGTATATTTTATAATGTTTGGCGGATTTTTTATATACCTGTAATAATTGTGTCTTTTTAAGCTTGGGTTCACATTCTTATTATTGGAGGTCTTGGCCTTTGATGAAGTTTTTTCTCGAGCTCGGTATTTTCATGCATTTCAAATATAGAGTATGAGGATAAAAGAGAAGGCATGAAAAGAAATGAAGAAGTGGAACTGAATTGACGGAACCTCCACGCAGACTATTCTTATTTACAGAGCAAGCTGTGGCCATGACAGATAGTTCTTCATTCTATGCTATATTTTGGTCCATATTTTGATTTAATTCTTTGAAAATCGTTGACCCACTTACACTACTTTGAATCGATGTGTGTATCAATGCATTCAAGATGCCACTTTCCTATATTCACGCGGGACTTGGCTATTTCATGGATAAAACGAAACACATCTCACATTCTTGTAGAGGATTGACACGCAGCATGAGGATCCATCCATTACTCAGCAAGTTCCATTTGGGTTGCCATTTGAATAACGCATGACTTCTCTTTTGGACAGTTATGAAGCATATTACGACCATGAAGGGGATATTACACATTTTATTCTGTTGAGTTGGCAGCTAGATAACACTCACCCATTTACTTTCCTTTTCATTTTATATCTACTACGGAGTATTATCTTGTGATTTATTCTTGTTAATTTTACTGATCCAAATTTTGCCTTCAGGAGAAACAGTTAAATAAAGAAACTTTTTGCATGCTGAAGTCCATAGCTCAAGAAAACATGTAAGTTAACATTTCTCATTGGCTCTTGACGACCATGAGTTTTCCTCTTCTGTGTATGTCTTATCCTCTTTCCAAATTTATACAGTGTAGTATCTTCTGAAACAATGGCTTTGATGTATTTTTTAGTGAAAATGGTAGAATTTAGAATCGCTGTTTGTAGGATAATCTGTTGTCACATCTTCTTGCAAACTAATAATTTTTTTAGTCAAATAATGTTTTATCTTGTGTAACTGCTCGTATTACAACTCTACGAGTGGCTATAACTCTCCACCATATAAAAATTTAGAAAGTACATATACGTAAAACCTTCTTCAGCTACAAAATTATAATCTCTACTTTCTAGTAATTAGTACTTAATAACTTGCTCTTTGATATATATGTACATCGGCTCTCCCCGGTACACGACAAAAAGATTTAATACAATGGTACCTGGCTCAACAAAATGAGAAGAATAGCTATACATCAATGGAAGAAGCCTGAAATGATGTTAAAATAGTTTGAATTATTCTTTCGAATTTTTATATTTTTGGTTTGTTGTAATAGTTAGCTTTGTAAGTGGTATTGTTTTTGATAATGTATAAAAAAAATTGGTGGTTACTAATATTAATTTATGTGAAATTATTGGATTTTTAAAAAAAAAAATTTAACTATGAAATGGCTTCGGTTATTTACAATGAACTGAAGCCTTTAATGTATTTTTAGCTTTGGTTGTAGTCATCAACCGAAGCCTTTTATCAACCTTTGGCTCCGGTTCCAACAAATAATTGAAGCCAAAAGTATTTTTGGCTGCGGTTAGTATCAACAACTGAAGCCTTTTATAAACCTTTTGGCTTCGGTTCCTATAAACAACTGAAGCCAAAGGTACTTTTGGCTTCGGTTCATCATAATAACCGAAGCCTTTTACCATCTTTTGGCTTCGGTTATAAACCGAAGCCACAGCTAATAGACTAATGCTACGCCTTGATTTACTACGCCTATATAACCGAAACCATATGCCCTTTTTAACCGAAGCCACAAGTGATTTTTGTACTAGTGTTGTCTTGCGTAATCTTGCTTGATTAGTGTTTGTGATGATGTGGGAGACTCCTTTGTCGCTTGTTGTGAGCTAAAATAACCTCTAGGGCCTTCCGTGAAGTTTTGTGTGACTTACGACGGACCAAAAGGTGTCGTAACAATGCCGGATTTTCCCAAAACCACTTCCATCGTGATCGGGGTCGAAAATAGGTGTTAGCGGTGCTTTTGGAGTTTTGATATCTCTATCCAAAAATTTGACCTGTTTAAGCTGTTTCTGTCTGACCTAAGCCATTGATTTTTGTGTTTTGTTTGGTTAAATTGGAATTAAATTGATGAATTAGGGTTTTCGTAAATTGAGATTAAATTGTGATTACATTTGTGATTAAATTCGGTGATTAATTTGTTATGTATATATTTTTTTGAGTTTGATGTTTGTAATATCTGATTTATTTCAATTTATTTAAGTTATTATTGGTAGTTATATATAGTTAATTTTGATTAGGTAGATTGTTGATGTAAGCTTAGGGTAGTCAATTCTAAATTAAGGTCAATTCTAAATTAAGCTTATCTATAGTTAATACGTTAAGGTCAATTCTAAATTTATAAGACATTTTGGTTTACTTTGATGTATTTGTGATTAAATTGAGGAAATTCAGTTATGGAAATTAAGTTAGAGAAATTAAGTTTAAGTTAAATGGTGATTAAATTTATGTTTAGTAAGTACTAAATTAAGTTAGGGAAATGAAACTTTAATTTGTTATATATATTTGTTGAACATAGAAAATGAAGAGAATTGAACGGAAATTGATGTATGAGGGAAGACTTGATAAGAAGAGACGTCCCACCGTTGAATTTTTTAGGGGTGTTGAATCAATTGTCGAGGTTGCTAAAAAGTCACTAGACTATGCATCGAGGGAGGAAGTTAGGTGTCCGTGTACTAAATGCAAGAACCTAAAATTTTTTGAAGTCGTTGTGGTTAAGGAACATGTCATCTATAATAATTTTTCACCCGATTATTATCATTGGATTTGTCATGGTAAGCCATCTCAGTTTGAGGAACCTGAATACCGACAAAATGAGGGGGGGTTGAGAGGTATGATAGTTGACGTTGTGGAGTGCAACTTGTTCAACAACGATAACACATATAGGAATGATGACTCACCTAACCCACGAGACTCACTCAACCCACAAGACTCACCTAACCCACAAGATCCTAACCCACGAGCAAAGGCGTTTTTCGACATGTTGAACGCTTAGGAGAAACCGTTATACGGAGGGTGCGATGTGACTTTGTTAGAAGTCGCATCTATGTTAGTCAGCCTTAAATGTGAGTTCAACCTACCCTTTGCTTGAGTCGATGGTATTGCTGCCTTGCTCGAGAGAGTCATCCCAAAAGACAATATCATGACCCGAACTTTCTACACAACCAAAAAAGTTGTGAAGGTCCTTCAACTCCCGCATGAAAAGATTGATGTTTGTCTAGATGGATGCATGTTATTTTTGAAGGACGATGCGATGCTTGATGAATGTAGGAGATGTGGTAAGGGTAGGAGATGTTATTTTGGAAGGACGATGCGATTATTGATGCTAATTGTTGTTGACATTGTTTACTTTGTTGCAAGGTTAAGATGGCAGGCGGTAGATCCACCAGGAGACGTGGTGGGGGAAGTAGGTCTATTCAGACATCCACCACGCAGCAGGAGGAGGAACGGGTCCCCGAAACGGGACTGGAGCAGAATGAGCAGCAGAAGGGGCAGCAGCAGGAGCTGGAAAAAGACGAGAACGGCTGGGTGAAGATTGACCCTGGTCGCGTTTGGTAATATAATCTAACATGTCGATTCTTTTGTAACATATGAATTCTTCGACTATATCTTTTAAGATTTCATACATATATGTGCTTCTCGACTCGGTGTAGGTTTCTGCATGAGGAGGTCACCGGAGGCTGTACTAGCAGCTACAAGGTCAACAAAGGGCAGGGGTATGCTTGCTGGAGTATGGTGTTGTTGGACGTACGACAGTGGTGGTTCAACAACTTCCGGGTACGTGGATTGTTTTTGTTACCGAATATTTATTTTACAATGTAGACTTTGTAAATATTTTCGCTACTAATTAATAATCCGCCTTGATTGTGTAGTTGAAGTTCACTTGGGATAAGGAGTTAGAAGGAAGGTTGTGGGACCGATATAACGACACCTGCACACGATGTTTCGCTTGCGTCATGAACAAACGCCACAAGCGGGGGACTGCGCTCAAAGACCTTAAAGGTGTAGTTTTTAATAGTACTTAGTTTTAACAAACAATCTAACGTCAATCTTTTACTGTATTAACTAATATATTAGTATCTTCATATTTCAGGGGAAGCGTTGGAGAGGTGGGTTGCGTACCATGACAGCGCGGATTTCAAGGTCAGGTCGGAGAAGGGACAGAAAAAAAAATGAAGAACTGCGAAAAGGAGGGGAGGGCGGACCCGACACATCATCGAGGTTCTCAGTCTTCGTACCGTCGTGCCCTGAAGGTATGATTTTTATTAATATCATAGTATTACTTCAATTCTCATAAACTATGTTCGCATAATATTCACCTAACGTTCATACTCGTTTAATAGATACAAGTTGAACTCGGGAGGATGCCGACCGCGCCCGAGCTGTTCCTGGACATGCACGCAAAGAGCGATGATGAAGGGACGACTAGTTTTATCACGAGGAAAGATCAGGCAATCCGGGTGAGTATTAACTATTTCAAATAAAACAACTTTGTCTATACTTTAGGTGGTAGATAACTATCTTTTGTGATTTCTTTTAATAATAACTTGAATTGAAATCATTGTTGTGTACGCAGGATGCCTACAAAAATGACCAGGTGAACCTCGAGACTGCTTCTGATGCTACCCAAGTCAACCCGAATAAAACTTTCTTCAAGGTCGTCTCGGGGTACAGGAAAGGAAGTGTGTACGGTGTAGGAAATGCACATGAGATGTACTTCGCACCTCCCCTACCGCATCTTGGCACCTCTGCACAGATGGAGTACACGCCGGTAGGATCTCAGCAGCCCGACCCGGAGAAGGAGCAAATGAAGGAACAACTAGCACAGCGGCAGAAGCAAATGAAGGAACAGCAGGAGCAACTCAAGAAAATGCAGGAACAGATGGCCATGTTTCAGGCCATTTTTGAGAGATGCAACCAAGGTTGTCCCTCATTCCCTCCAGACGACAGATACCCTTTTAATGGGGATGGTGGTAACTCTGGTGCTTCAGCTAGTTTCACAGTTAGCTGATTGTTTTTTGTTGTTGTTGTAACTGGATTTATGGATTATGTATCTTCGAACTAGTTTAGATTTATGTACCTTCAAACCGTATGTTAAAACCTTTTTATATGAATTCTTTTTTCAGCATAAATGAGTCGTGAGATGAAGTGTTTTCGTTGATCGAGAGTGAATGAAGTTGAGGTATTGTGGATGGTCGACAGTTGTGGTTGGTTGAGAGTTGTGGATGTGGTTTATTTTGCAGGTTTTGGCTAGACATCGAACGCATGTTTACGGCCATGCAACAGCATACATGGCGTCCAATAACGGACGCCATGGCATACACCAAAGGAAGCTATAATCGACGAAAAATGGCATATATTCAGGGGAGGTGACGTCTGACAGTGGACGCTAGGTGCCCCTGGATGGCGTCCACTGTTGGACGCCAACCTAAACCAGATGGCGTACAACAGTGGAAGCCATCCAGGGGCACCTAGCGTCCAATGTCAGACGTCACCCCTGGCGTCCACTGTTGGACGACAACTGGCGTCCAACAGTGGACACCCGTTTTAAAAATAGGTGACCGGTCGTGGCTTCCACTTTCTGGCATCTGTTTGTGGACGTTTGTTCCCATATAGCGTCCACTGACGCAAGCCATTAGGTGGACGCCCGAGGTTGCTTTTCTCGTAGTGGATGTAGGCTGCATCATGGGGCCGCATTCACAACGGTGGGACGATAACGCTGATGACGGCCATGGGTTCGCCTCTAGAAGTATTGACCTAGTGTCTTAGGTAGACAACTTTTAGGTACTTTTATGTTGCTATGTACAATCTTAAGTCTTTACCGAACTACTAAATAGAATTGTAAAACAAATTACTCTCTTCTTGTAATATAAGTTCGTTTTCTTTGAAAAGAATATTGTTCGTCTTATACGGGACGCCGAATTGGGATGCGAAGTACGTTGTATGTTGCCTTGCACGGGATATGCTTTTGTATTGAGCTGGTTTCTGTTGTGTAGGGAATGATTTGTGGTTTTGTTGTTTTCGCTTAAGCAAAATTGGGGAAGTAGCGGAACATTGTTGCTGGAAAATGTTGTCTCATATTGCGTCGGATTATCCGATGGAATTCGCTTGAACTCCGACGCAGTAACTTCTATATGCGTCGGACTATCCGACGCAATATAGCCCCATTCCGATGCAAATTGAGGACGTTGCGATCGAATATCCCTCGTAACTTCCGTCGTATTTTCTAAATTTGCGTCAAATTGTGCGAGAGCTAGTCCGATGCATAAATTCACGTTTGTGTCGGATTTGCGATGGCGAGTCCGACGCACAACGTGTTTGACTAAGCCTCTGACCTCTTAGCTTGGCGTCGGATTATCCATCGCATTTCCGACGCAAATATATGTGCGTCGGAGTGTTCGATGCACATTGAACCCCCTGCGACGAAAATTTGCGGCGGAACCTTTGCAACGGTATATCCAACGCAAACTACCGGTTGCTTCGGAATTTTAGGTATTTGCGTCCGGTTTATCCGCTGCAATTCAATCTACTATTTTGTAGTGGGAAAAGGAGATGACTGATTTAGGAAATTACTCCTATCGCTCGAAGTCGTCGAACAGTAGCTGAATGAGGTGTAACACGTCGGGCAGCCTGAAACTCAGGCGCTGGCCCTCCGGTGTTATGGTTTCCAGGCGATTGGCCCCGAGCGGCCGAGTTCGCAGGTGCTGGCTTGGGGCATCTAGGTTGTCGATTATGGATATTACGACGCCATTGTAGCTATATATATGGGTTATGGGTGTTCTCTTTTAGACATAATTAACACCTAAGTGTCTTGATAGCTCTTCTAGATTTATCGAGTCTTCGATCGCCTTTTGACCGAGTGGATGAATTCTTTCAAGAAACGTGAGCAGATTAAGGTTCAAGATGACTTCTTAATAGCATGTTCGCGCTTTTGGAATGCTAAGTATCACGTATTTGCATTTTCGAGGGGTAATATGTGTCCTCTGCTCGAGGAGATAGACGCAATTGGAGGGTGGAATTCATTTCACCCTTCTATCCTGGTCCAAGGTGATGTTCCCGTGGAGCGGTTTCGTTGGGTTTGATATTCCTCTTCCGGAAGAGGTCGAGGTTTTCTTTGGTGAGGAAGATATTAATATGGAGCTCCTTGTTATGGAACTCTCACAGAAGGACGCTCATTGTGTTTCACCTATAGCTCGCAAGCGTGCTCTTAGCATTGCGATAGTGTGTTACTATTTGTTTTTGGATGCATCGGTGCAAGCTGGTTGGGGTAACCCTCGCGTCATTGACGTTGTAATGGAAACGGAACACGGGCAATCACCCTCTTGGCTTATTTTGGGAGAGCTTATAATGGGTCTTGACACGCGTGCATGCATTCATCGTGCTCCATTTCGCGATTTTAGAACCATTTTGCAGGTATGTCATGGTGCAATTTTTTTTACTTTATTCGAAACTATCATAGTTAGAAGTTGTGACATTGTGTTGTATTGTGTTGATGCAGGTTTGGCTACAGGAGAGGCTACGTCTAATCGAGCCACCTCGGCTCATCGAAGGTTACAACCGCAAGAGAATTTCCATGCGGAGCGTCGTACCCATTCGAGATTTTAATGGCCCCGAAGACGAATGGTTCTCTCATCTGCCTGCCGATGGAGGGATTGCTATTATATGAATTGTCCCGTGGTGGCATGTTAAGAGATATATCGGCCTCCCGTTATTATCGTTGACCCGTACTATGCGGATTTTGTCATTGAGTACATGTGTCTATGTTTATCCGGACAGGTTGATGCGCCAAATGGGCTAGGCGTGGACCATTTTTGAGGTAGACACTATTGTTATCAATTCTAATCCATGGGGAACGATGCTCTTAGGGAATTAGAAATGACTTGGAGACGGAGGACTATACATGTCATTCCTGAGGCAAATACTCGGTGGAAGGTTTGTGAAGATCCGACGGAGCGGGAGAGGTTAAGGACCGTGGAGATTGCGGAGCTACAAAATAAGGAAGCTATGCGGGCTAATGTCGCTAAACGCCTGACCGAAGACAGTGTTATCGATCCTAGTACCATCAATTCGTCCAAGCGGGTCAAGACGGACAAGTCCCAAATTAAAGACGTGGATATAGAAGATGCATGGGATTGGTAGGGCCAACAATTGGCTTAAAATGGGAACGCTTGTATTCGAGAGGCCCATGATGAGCGGCCTAAGGAAGAGCACCCGAAGAGCAAGAGAAGGAAAAGATGGACCGGTAGGGCCCAACCATTAGTATTACGTCGTATTATGTAATATTATGTAGCGTACTAGTACTAGTTTTTTAATGTGGAGTTTCCTAACACGTTGTCTTTGCTTTCGGGCTATCCGGATGATAGCTGCATGATGTAAAGGCCTAGATAAAGGTTTGATTTGCTTGATTTACATTAATGAGAAGCCCACGTTTTTTTTATTGTGGTGGCTCACAACTTGATTCTTCATTTTTTATATGAGAAGCCTACGTATTTGTGCTTTAGACTCGTTATGCCAATAATCGATGCGGGATGTTTAGAGTGTTTTGTATGGGTTTTCACCCAGATTTAGTGATCAGGAGGGGATGTTAGGAGGCTAAGGGTAATAGCAGTTAAGTTTATCCATGTTGGTAGGGGTTGAGAACTCTTGTCCGTCAAGATCGGTGATTATCACGGCGCCTCCCGTGAGTATTTTCTTGACAAGGTAAAGGTCTGCCTCGTTAGGTTTGAACTTTCCCCTACGACCGACGGGAAGTGAGGCTCTAATGGGCTTAACCACTAAATCTCTCTCGTGTATGTTTCGAGACTTGACTCATTTGTTAAAGGCTCGTTGTATTCTTTTTGGTAGATCTGCACATTGGATACTGCGTGTATTCTACGCTCATCTAAGAGGACTAGCTGGTCGTAACGTTTTTGGTTCCATTCCTCTTCGGAATTGCCGTTTTCGGTTAGTATCCTAAGAGAAGGGATTTATAACTTTATTGGTTGTACTGCTTCTGAACCGTAGGTTTGTTAGTATGGTGTGGCTCCAGTGGGAGTTTGGAGGATGTTCGGTATCCCCATAATGCGAATGGTATTTTGATGGACCAATCTCGATAATTATCAATCATCTTCTTAAGGATGGTGATGATGGTTTTGTTTGCTGCCTCTACAGATCCGTTTGCTTGAGACCTGTAGGGCAATGACTTGTGTCGTTGGATTTTGTATTTGTCTAGGAGTACTTGAGTGTCGGCCCTAAAATAAGCCCCCTGATCACTGATGATCTCGTGTGGTATGTCGTAACGTCAGGTGATGTTTTTTTTAGGAATTTGACTACTTGTTTGGAGGTTAGTATTGTGTAGGATGCTGCTTCTACCCATTTGGTAAAGTAATCGACGGCCACTAGTATGAAACAATGTCCGTTGGTTCCGGATGGGTGTACTTTTCCTCCAATGTCTATTCCACAAGTGGAAAAGGGCTAGGGTGTTGTTCTAGTGTAGGGTGAGTATGGTGGTATGTGGTGGATGTTAGCAAATATTTGGCAGTTGTGACAGTGACGCACATGATGCCGAAAGTCTGCCTCTAGGATTATACAGTATTAACCTAGCCTTATTATCTTACGGGGTAGTGTGTGTACACTCATGTGGGGTCTGCATTCCTCATCGTGTACTTCTTCCATGACTCTTTTGGATTGGCTTTTGTCTATGCACCTAAGGAGTACTCCTTGTGGGGTTTTTTTGTATAATAGTCCTTGGCTTAGGACGTAACGTGTGGCGAGTATTTTCAGGGCTTGTTTATTTTTGGTGTTTCTATTGGGAGGGTATAATCCATCGGTTTTGAAATCTAGGATCGCTTTGTACCAGGGCTCCTCGAGGGTGTCATTGGTTTCAATGTTGTGGATCTAAGCTGGTCGTTTGCTCCTCTCCACACATATGGGCATGGAGGAAGGTTATCAGGCATGTTTATTAGTGAGGCTAGTTTGGATAATGCATCCGCAAATTGGTTTTCCTCACGCCAGATGTGCACAAAGTCGATTTCGATGAACTCTCGGGAAATTGTTTCACTGTAAACCTTCCAAATGCATGTGACTTGAATGACTACTAGAGATGAATCTCCGTGGACCCTAAGGCTCTTAATCCCTAGTTTACTGCGGCTCATAGTCCTATTAGCCAGGCCTCGTATTCGGTCGTGTTGTTAGTTACCGGAAAGTCTAGTTTTATGATATGGATGTATGGTCACCTTGTGGGGAATTTAGAAGAATTCCTACACAGTAGCCCCTCACGCTCGAGGCGCCATCGAAGTATAGATCCCACGACTCATCGTCGGCGAATAAGATGTTCTCATCAGGGAAGAACCATGTATCAGTTGAGTGTGTTTCCTCTATTGTGTTTTGTGCTAGGAAGTCGGCTACGACTTTTCCCTTGATGACCTTAAGAGATGAATAGGTTAGATCGAATTCTATGAGTGCTAGGATGATTTCTATTGAGATCTTGGTTGTTGGGAGGTAAAGTGGGCCATTGGTTGATGTCCTTATGATTAAGGTTTGTTTGATTGCAATTGACAAATGACATAGTATCGAGTCATAAGCGAGAGGTGTGTATTTTAAATCAAGCAATTGTCGAGGCGTACGGGAAGAAAGAAAAATTTGTTTCTTTTATTGATAAAACTGTAAGACAGTATGTTTAAATAAGCCTCTTGGGAGGTAAGGACAGACCCCTAGACCTCCGACTTAATGCATAAAAAAATGGAAAATACTTATTATTTTACTAAATCCTGACCATAAGACTAGCTAGACTTCGACTTGGACCAGGTTCACGTGCCTCTGATATTTAGACTACCCCTGGGAAAAGCACCTTGATAGCGCCATCGGACATTGATTTCGCGTACTCGTTGGTGGTGACTACCATGGATGTAGCGACCTTTCAATCGGTGCCCTCGAGGGTGAGGAGCATGGTGCGTGGCTTCACAGGGGGAGAGGTCCAGGCGTCCACTAAGTCTTGGATTTCGTGCGATAGGAGGTAGCAATCTTTCATGTCGTGTCCCCTGCCCCGATGGTATAGGCAATAAGCCTTGAGATCCCAGCTTGCATCCCGAACCTTGATGGGCGGATCCGAGGTAGGGGCTAGCTGTGATATCTGCCAATCATCATTGACGATTCTGAGTACCTTGGCGTATGTGTGGACGCCCGTCCGCACCGCCCGGCGCCCCGCGCACGCCCTCTCGGGACGTCCGGTTTTCGCGGCGGCCACCCACGCGACCCCGTTCGTTGCCTGGGCCGGTTGGACCTCGAAGTGGTTGACGATTCGAATTGTACTAGACGGATGCAGACATCCGTTTTTCCGTTAGAATCGTTCGTGACGTGGTTTTAAATGTTTAAAGGCCGATATGTTTGGTAAGATCACCTTTTTAATGAACCAAATTCGTTACCGATTTGTGGAGTCGCCACCGAGTTAATTATGGGAACTCGCAAACCGTTCGTGTAAACTTTGATCCTTAGCCGGCTTAAAGTTGAGTGGCATGGAGACCTAAAGATAAAGACTTGTACCCTTAAGTACCCCATGCCTGGAATGACTCTCATTGCCAATGGTTTCGGACATCCAGAAACCGTCGATTTTGAGTAAGGGGTGAGGGTACGTATTGGGAAGCCAATATCCGATAGACATCGACACCCAATCCCGCCCGCAAATAGCGGCCTCTACTAATCAATCGATGGGATGATAACTTTGTTTCTTAATTATGGCGGAAGTGCGTTAACATCCGTTGTTTTAATCTTATGTCTTTGCTATGTCGGTTGTTTAAAGACAAGTAAGTATATTGTTGAAGTAGTTGTAATTATATTCTTTGCATGCAATTTCACGTGACAGGCAGACCATGAAAAGATGCACATAGGAGAGTAGAGAGTACTAAGTTATTATACTCCCTCCGGTTTTTAATTTTTTCCCCGTATTCCTTATTTGGCAAGTTTTTATTTTTTGCCCCATTTCTTAAGTTTCCTTTTTTATCCTATGTATATTACCATATTGTCCTTATGCTTTTCTTTATTTACACAATTTGCCATTGTATTTACACACTTATACCTTTATGTTTGATGAGTCATTGTGCTTAGTCACCAAAATTCATCATCAATTCTTTCTTTATTCATACTTTATCAATTTTCTTAATTTCTGTGCAAAAGGGAATGGGGCGAAAATTAAAAAACGGAGGGAGTACGTATTAGCAAATCAATTTTAACGTGATGAAAGAATATTAGTCATTCTCGTCGTATACCTTACCTGGTATTCTGCTTAAGGTGCGTCGGTTCGGCATTAATAGGGATGCATCCAACCACGTGTGAGGAGTGAGCAACGGGATTAATATGGAACCCGACCACCACTTTGTTCAGTCTTAGTTTGTTTACGTTTTGAATTCCATGTTAGGTGATTTAGCATGCGATTATAAGGTCATAAAAGTGGTAAATCATATGAAAGCAGTAAATGCGAAATGTAAGTAAATCACAGAGTGAGGTGTTGCACCCTCGGAGTGTACACTAAACGAGACACGATGCGTAGATGATTGAGAACGGATCTTGGAACTACTCGATTTTAGTTTAGGGTGTTATAGTGCTTATGGTTGAAGTTGGGGACGTTACGTATGTTTATAATGCGCCATAGACCTAGTGTCCATACTAGTCGGACTCGACATTATCGAAGTGCATAATAAAAGATACAGAATGTAAAGTTTTGTTTATATGACAACCTAGTGACGATACGACTTCGAGGCGGATTCTCCTAGCTTTTTCTGCATTGAATCCAGCAGAGCTTCGCTACGGTATCTGGAGGTGGCTAGTCGAGCACGGGTTCCCCTTTTCGTTCTTATCGAGTAAGGAACTTGAAGAACTACGAGGAGTAGTGTTGATTCGCGTATCGGGACAAACGATCGAGTGGATCATGCTTAGAGTCTGAGTGCAACGCTAAGCTAAAGAGAAGCTCGTAAAAAGGAAGAGGGAAGAGAGTTGAATGCGAGTTGTTCGAATTCTCGAGTGTGTTGAAATGAGCGGAGAAGGAGGGGTATTTATAGTTGTTCGCGCTGTTCAAATAAAATACTCAAGCACCTGGTGGCTTGCATACCAGGACAGAAGCGCCTAAAGGCTAGCGTGGGAAGACTCGGTTGCCTGGTGGGAGGCGATTGGGTTTTCGAAGATCCGATTTCGAAACATTCCAAAATGAAAAAGATGTGTATCTTGGTTTACTTGGGGGTTAAGAGTTTCCTCTTAACCTTAGCTTGTCGAGTGCCGAGTGGGCCTTCTGTGTATCTCAAGGTTTTGCTCGGCCTGACGCATTGACTCAGGTTTGACTTTGAGTGTTTCGGGACCGATTCGGAGGCTAGTGTCGAAATTGACTCTAATTAGTTTCGACGCGACCGTAATGACACGACTAAGAGTATTTTGATGTTGAATCAATTTTTCTGAGTAATTATTTGATCCGTTCTATAGAAAAACCATCTAAAACATCGTAATCTCGCTTCGCCTTGCAGTACAATCGTCATCAGGTGTTTTTCTGGCACTCCTGCAGCCACCAGCTCAAACCTTGGGTGTCTACAGTATGACATCCCTAAATTGGTGAGGCTTCTAAAAGGGCGCCCTCCATGGGCCAGGATGAACAGAGCTGGCTTAAGCCTTCTTTTCTCCTCGGGGATGTCGGGAGTGGGAGGTGCCACGGGAGATTGATGGGCCTTCACATCTATCTTCTAGAGGTAACATTTTGTTGGGCCATTACCCGCTTGTCAGAGGCTCCCTCCGACCTAACAAGTTAGAGCAGGATGTTGTCGTGTGAGGCCAACATCTTTGTCATGGTGGCCTAGATTTCTTGATTGAGGCCTAATACGGAACTGATTTGATTATTGTAACCATCGCTGCTGCTTGAAGACATTTCGGATGCTGGATCTCCGGAACAGAACCAAAGATGAGCGTGGACCCTCCGGATGACGTAAAAGACTCGAGAGTAACTCGAAGAATGCTCGTAGGTGAGCGACACGGAAATGAGACCCTTGATTCACGCGTGTTTGCGGTCACCGAGTTTTGGGACTCATGTGTTTTTAGACGTTTGGTGTATTCGGCGAGACGCTTAACGGACATGGGTCTCTAGAGAAAGATGATTTGACACAAATCTCAGGGTAAGATTTAGATAGGACTCCCGAGATGAGATGACCCAAAATGTAAAACCTCATACGGAGGTGATTTTAGCAATTTAACAAAGACACTTAATCGTACGGTTGTATGACGTAAGGAGTTGATCTCGATCCCGACTCGGAATCAAAGGATTTTGATGTTCTTGAAAATGGGTAGATTTGAAAAACGACTTTTCGAAAGTGGGAGTTTTGAAATTGACATTACGATGGTTAAGCGACATCGTTTTTGATATGTCGGAAAGTGTTGTCATGTGGATATCAAGAATTCGTGAGTTGAAAAATTGACGATAATAACGACGTGAAATTATGATTTTGCAAAATGATGGTGTAGAAGAACCAGTTTGAAGAGATGCGTAAATCGTGGGGGTTACGTTGTTATCGAGACTTCTATTGATTAGGAGTTCGATATTCGTGATGTAAGAGGTATATATTTTTTAGGAAACATGATGACCATAGTGGTGTTTTAAAATGAAATTTGTGTAGCTAAATTAAGCTTACGAGAATTTAGGTGGTGGTAGCGGTGTTTTGAAAGGGAGAGTGAAATCGCGTATGTAAATATACCTTGATTCAGTTGATTGGATTTTAGCAATAGTAACAGTACGTGTGAAAGTGTTTTGTGGACCGAAAAATGTAACCGTGTTAGATACGTTGATTCCATTGATTGAAATTTTGGTGATACTAAGAGTATTGTAAAAGTGTTTTGAAAAAAGGAAAAATGTAACCGTGTTAGGTGCCTTGATCCCATTGATTGGAACTTCGGCGATACTAACGGTATGATAATGTTTGGAAATGGGGAGTTTTGATTCGGCCAGCGTAACGACACTAAAATGGGTTTGAAAATGATGAGTGTGAACTTGGCCAGAGTAACGGCGCTAAAACGGGTTATGAAAAGTTTGTCTTTAGAAACGACGTGGCCGGAGTGACGGTGCTAAAGCATTTTCGAAAATGACTTTTTCAAAAACGGAGTTTGAGTGTAGTTGAATATGTTGTCGTGGTTTAATCCGGATTTTAATGTTTTATTCGGGTTGTCACAACACGCTGTGGACGCTCGCCCACACCGCTGCCCGTGGGAACCCGCGCGGAACCGCTCATGGCGGTCACCCACAAGGCCCGTCGTCGGCACGCTCGTCGCGTCTCGGGGCCGATCCAATCTCACTTTCGGGGCGATGTGTTGGACCTTGATTTGGTTGACGATTTGAAATGTACTAGATGGATGTAGGGACATCCATGTTTCCGTTGGAATCGATCGAGACGTGGTTGTAAATGTTTAAATGCCGATATGTTTGGTCTGACGACCTTTTTAGTGAACCGAATTTCTTGCCGATTTGTGGAGTCGCCACCGTGTAATTTTGGGATACTCGGAAACCGTTCAAGTCAACTTTAATCCTTAGCCGGCACAAAGCTGAGTGACATGGGAACCTAAAGACAAAGACTTGTACCCTTAAGCATTCCATGTCTAGAATGACTCTCATTGCCAATGGTTTCGGCCATCCGAAAACCGTAGATTCTGAATAAGGGGTGAGTGTACATATAGGAAGACAGCGTCCGATAGATGTCAACACCCAATCTCGCCCGCACGTAGCGGCCTCTACTAATCAATCGGTGGGCAGAAGTACGATAATATCTGTTGTTTTAGCCATATGACTTCGCTACGTCGATTGTTTAAGGACAAGTAAGTTTCTGTCGTCGTAGTAATTGTTTTTACATTCTTTGCATGCGATTTCGTGTGACAAGCAGGACATGAAAAGATGCACGTAGGAGTGTAGAGAGTACTAGATACTATTCGTATTAGCAAATCAGTTTTGACGTGATAATACGGATATTAATCGTTCTCGTGGTATACCTTACCTGGTATTCTCCTTAAGGTGCGTCCGTCTGGTATTAATACGGATGCATCGAACCACGTGTGAGGGGTGAGCATCGGGACTAATATGGAACCTGGCCACCACTTGTTCAATTTTAGTTTGTTTACTATTTGAATTCCGTGTTAGGTTATTTAACATGCGTTTATGGTCATAAAAGTGGTAAATCATGCGAAAGCAGTAAATGCGAAATGTAAGTAAATCACATTATGAGAAGTTTCACCCTCAGAGTGTACACTAAACGAGACATGATGCATAGATGGTTAACGGCTCTCATGACTACTTACGTTTAGTTAAGGTGTTATAGTGCTTATGGTTGAAGTTGTGGACGTTACGTATATTTATAACGCGACATGGACCTCGTATCCATACTAGTCGGACTCGACATTATCGAAGTGCATAATAAAAGATACAGAATGTAAAGTTTTGTTTAGATGACAACCTAGTGACTATACGACTTTTAGCGGCGGATCCTCCTAGCTTTCCTTCAGCAATTCTGGCAGAGCTTAGCTACGATAGGCTTGGTCGACTAGTCAACATAGGTGTCGTTTTTCGTTCGAATATAGTCAATAACTCGAGGAACTAGGAAGAGTAGTGTTGATTCGTGCGAATCGGAGAGAAAACGATCGAGTGGATCGTGCCTAATGTCGGAGTTCGATGCTAAAGAAGAGCAAGGAGCTCCTAGAGAGGAGAGAGGAGATTGAGTTGTGAATTGTGTATTGTCGAAATGAGCAGAGAAGGGGGGTATTTATAGTTTTTCTCGTAGTTCAAATTGAGGTCTCAGGCACCTGGTGGTTTGCAACCCAGGATTGGGGCCCCTGTGGTGAGGCGGTGCAATTCTAAGGCGCCAGGAGGGAGGCGGTCAATATATTGAAGATCCGATTTGAAAACTTTCCAAAGCGGAGATTATACGTAATCTTGGTGTTTTTAGGGCGTTAAGAGTTCTTCCCTTGACCTAGCGCGCGTGCGCCGATGAGCCTCGGGCGCACATCACGAGCTCACTCGGCTTGACGCGCTGTCTCGTGTTTGACTTTACGTGTTTCGGGACCGATCCGGAGCCCCGGTGTCGAAATTGACTCTAAATAGTGTTGACGCGACCGTAATGACATGACTAAGACTGTCTTGATGTTGAATTAATTCTTCGGAGTTATTATTTGATCCATTCTATAGAAAACCATCTAAAATATCGTAAAATCATGTCGTGTTGCAGTCCGATCATCATCGGGTGTTCGTTGGGCACTCCTACAGCGCCCAGATCCAAATCTGGGTGTCTCCAGAAGCCCTCACTTGGACAAGGCAAAAGTCAAAATATAGCCATCCAAGTCAATCGTGGATTACGACCTGGTGGCTGTCCGGTTTTAAGTCCGTTAGACTACGTACTAGGGCTCGCCAGCCATGGTTTTGAAATCATACCTCACCTCTTCGCCTGCGATCATTTGCTGAAGCTTTGGTCTAGGTTTCCTTGTCTTGCTTTGGTTTAGTGGGGCTATTGTAATTGACTAGTGTTTCGGTCTTTGACATGGACCTTTTGCTTGAGTCTATTTTGAATGACTTGGCTCTGATTTAATCCCTTACGGGTGGTTGTATTAAGTTAGAGTTATCCCTCTCGGCTGGCTGCGTTGATTTAGATTTATCTCTCTCGGGTGGCTGCATTGATTTGGATTTATCTCTCTCGGGTGGCTTCGATGATTTAGATTTATCCCTCTCGGGTGGCTGCGTTGATTTTAGATTTCATTTTCTTTGGAACAGAATCTTGTCTATTCTTGGACTTCTTCCAGATAGTTTCTGACTATATCTGGCGTATTCTTTGGAACGGATCTTTGTTCCTAGTGTAACACCCCGTGTTTTTAACCATTTTAGTTATTTCTAATAACGATTAATATTAATAAATCGAGTCTCAACAAACTATTTTAAATAGTAATATTCAATTCTTGTGCCTTTGGAACTTTTCTATTTCACTTCACTGGTTGTAAAACTGAAATTTCTATCGTTATCGCAATTCTGCGCGATTTTGTAAAATGATTCCTATTTTCTCATACGGACTCCGATTGAGGCGTTTCAAAGGCCTAACTTTATTATTTTTCCAATACCTAAACAATGGACAAATCAAAAATTACATTTTCTAAGTGAATCACAAAATTATTGCACGGGACAGCGTCTTTGCAACGAAAATTGTCATCGACGAATCGTTTCTCGACTTTCGATTTCCGTAATTCTTTCCTAACCTTTGTGGAACCAAAATTACTCCAAAATATCATCCTCGCACATTTCATGCCGTCACCTTGAAGTCCAATGGTCAAAAAATGATTTTCTAATCAAAAACACCAAATAGAGTAATGTACCTTCAAAAGTATGACTAGCCATTTGAAGGAATTGTCATTTCTTTGTTCATTGTTTGCTCTCTCACCAAAGGCACGACCAAGTGCCCTTATAATCACACTCATATGATCCTTAAACTCATATGTTCATCCACCTAACATCCTCCTTCAAATCCTTTCTAAAAACCAAAGAAAAACCATGAAAATAATCCTAAGTTCTTAAGCCTTTACACTACCATTTTGAAGAGCTCTAATCCCTTCTTTCTCTTATCTTATACTACTTATTTTCAAATTTATTTAATAGTATAACAACTAACTTGGTTTGTTTTTGTGTCCTTCTGACTAATTTATGAAAAGGAGCAAGAGAAAAGGAGCATCGATCTTCGTTTTCTTATATATTGTAAAATCGATTATTATTGCTTTAAGTAACTGGTGAGCCGAAGTCGTACGCTCCCAAAGATACTATTTATACACTTATAACCACAAAACTAAAACTATAGTATAGAGAAATAAGGGTCGATCCACAGGGAAGACGAAGTAATTTACGTGAATTAAATCTTGAAATTAATAACTAAGAAAGGGGTTGATTGGATGATTGAGTAACTAAACTAACTAACAAGCAAATAACGAAGTCAATGATAATAATGAATGAGTTCAGATGATTAGAACGATCTCGGGTAAGAATTTCCACAACTAATTGTCAAATTGATCATAGACTAACAACTTTCTCCTAACTCTTGAGCAAATTATCGTGGGAAGTAAATCCCGAATCTCACGCGAATATTATTTGACTCGAAACACGATAATCAAATAACCTAATTATCAAAGAACCTAATACACGCGATTAAGTTTAATTCAATAATAGCATTAACGAATAGAGAACGATAGAAGTGACGACCAATAAAACACGCGATTATTAGTTCGAATCACAAGTTAAATCTCTCTCTAACCTAGATATGATGAAACGCATCTAATATTAAGGTCAAAGATCGTTACTTTATCTAACGGGTGTCCGTCCTTGCGGATTTTCACTCTAGCTTTCATTTTTCCTCACACTACTCTCGTGGCACGCAACTCGAATTTTCTTTTTACCCGGAGCGCCCTTTCGGGTTTTCACTCCGTCTTCGGCCACATTCCCCACTTTTGCCTAGGCGCACTTTCCGGGTTTATTTATTTCTCTTTTTTTTTCAATTTTTTTTTCTTTTTTTTTAAAAGACGTAATACAAGCTAACTACTATATACAACGATATAATTTCCCTCCCCACGCTTGAATAACACATCGTCCTCGAATGTGTGAACTAAGGACAATAAAAGAAATGGGAAGAGAAATACCTCGGGCTCAAGAGTGAGAAGAGGAGCCGGCGTCACGTGACTTAGCCTCACGTGCCGCCCTCCTAGATGATCTCGCTTGCTCACGGGCTGCAAGCTCTCCATAAAACTCGGGAGATGGTTCCGAGTAGTCATTAGGGTGCAACTTCAACTGCAAACGATTCATACACCGACTGAACTCAGCAGCCAACCGACTATTATCAGCAGATTCTTCCACTCGATCTTCTATTGCTTCATGCCAATCGCTCCAACGATCAAAATCAGACGTACGCTTGGTCTCCTCCACAACCGGGGCACTAGACTCGGTAGTCGGCCTAGGAAACTCCTCATCATGAGGAAGGTAAAATGCAGCCGCAGTAGGCCCCAACGGTAACGGTTTCCCATCTGGACGGGGCAAAATCATATAATGCTGGTGGGACGTGCCGAGCGTCCAGATTAGGTAGTGTTTAACAATCGGTCGCGAAATCATAGAACAACTCTCCATTAACTTTATACTAATAGTACTATCACCTACGATAGGAGAGTCAGTCATCTTGGGTAGGCCAAGATACTGAGCTAGAAGAGTGACCATACCCCCAATCGGAGTATTCCCCGAGACCGCCTTCTAGTGCTTCTCACAACAATTCAAGAATATATCGAGCCAATCCGGGGTTCCCAAACATTCGGGCAATATGGCCCACAAATACATCAAATCCGCCCTAGGTAGATGTGTCGGTTCACCTTTGCAAAGAAATGTGGAGTTCAAAAGTCGGTGAACATAACGAAGGGCAGGATGAATAATATCAGCATTCTTAGCCCCCTCATAAGCACTCCCAGCTATTTTCTTCCAAAATTCGTCCATCATACACGTAGTAGGAGTCAGTACATCCGCCCCCCCTTTCGGTGCTATACCCAACGCCTCCCTCAATTCTGTGAAGTCTACATCTCGTTCTGAATCTCCGAGATGAAAAGTAATGTGAGGGGGGTCGTCATCACGATGGACTTCTAAGGTGGACAAGAATTCAAGTGTGTAGCGCTTATACGTGTTTGCGCACATCTCGTAAAAGTTTGCTAACTCAATACGAGTCAATAATGTCAACACTTCCTCCCTAATCCCGAGCAACTCCAATGCCAAATTATCGACAAACTTAGTCGACATAATAACCCGGTCAAATTGTTGGCGCCATATTGATTTCTGTTTCGCACTCAAATTCTTACACCCCATATAATCAACCACGGTTGTTTTTTGCTTTTTCGGGGCCATGACTCAAGAGTTAAACTACCCAAAATTTGTGAACTATGAACTCAGACGACACCCGACTCAGACCCAAACACGTAGACGAACCGTGACAGACTCGATTGACACGAAACGGGGTGCTGACTACAACTAGGCTTGCTTAAATCACACGGAATAGACAGAAATCAACTCAGAAACCAGAATTTCCCAAACTTAGAATTGGCAGCTCATAGACAGTACACAAACTATGGAATTAGAGAAACAAAGCAGAAGAGGGTGAGAGGATGGAGTTAATGACTTACAACCTCGACAGAAACGGAACGGAGCAGCTGCTTACTCGACCCAACATCGGAGACACGACTCAACCGACCAACGCGAGTCGCAGAGAGGCCGCGCGACTCGCCGGACGACCCAGACCACTGACCTGAGGAAGCACCGGCGACAGACGACGACGGACAACGACGGCGACGGACAAACGACGACGACGGACCAAGACAGAGATAGATTTGAAAGAGAGTTGGAGATAGGTGAAGGGAAAGAGATATGCGGTAAATTGGGGATTTGATTGGGAATAATTAAGGATTTTGAGATTGAATTGGGGGAATTTTGAATCTTAGGGTTTTGAAGTTTGGGGATATTGATATTTGATTAAGGAAAGAGATGGGAAGGGAATAGAGGGATGGCAGTTGTTTCAATTTTTTATTTTTTTTTAAAATTTTTTTTTTTCTTTTTTTAATAACAAAATAATACCTGTGAGAGGGGGACCCGCGCGAGTCGCATAGAGGCCGCGCGACTCGCGCCAAAGCCTGTAACTTCGTCCTTTTTTTGATTTTTCTTCAATTTTTGCACTGTTTTCAAGGGGTCTCCATGCTAGTCGCCCAAGGCTTGTGCAAGTCGCCCAGTTTCCTGAAAAGTCGACACTCTCCTTACCTATCAAGACATGAAAAGTTAGTAATAAAACTAAGTAAACAAACTATTAAGGAAAATAACGAAACTAATACTACGACCTATGACCCGTAAAACAAAATTCTACAAGAAAGATCTACAAGACACGGGTTGCCTCCCGGAAGCGCTTTTGTTTAAAGTCGTTCGCTCGACTAAGTGGCGAGGTGAGTTAATCTTCATAAATGGGCTCGTAGAGAGTCAAACTCTCCGCCGTCTCAACTCGGAAACCCTCATAATACGGTTTTAAGCGTTGACCGTTCACTTTCAGAACCTTATTCGTATCCAAGCTACGTATCTCAATAGCTCCATGATGAGATACATCCGTAACTTCATACGGTCCTACCCAACGTGAACGTAGTTTACCGGGAAATAGCTTGAGACGTGATTGAAAAAGGAGCACTTCTTGACCAACAATGAATTCCTTTCTCGATATCATTTTGTCATGCAAACGTCTCGTCTTTTCCTCGTAAATCGCCCGCGTTCGCATAGGAATCATTCCGAATCTCCTCAAGTTCTTGTATCTCCAGTTTCCGACTTTCACCCGCTCCAACTAAGCTTGTATTGAAGCTCTTGATCGCCCAATAAGCTCGATGTTCTAACTCTACGGGCAAGTGGCACGGTTTTCCAAAGACTAACCGATATGGAGACATCCCTATGGGTGTCTTGTAAGCGGTCCGATATGCCCACAACGCATCTTCTAAGCGTTGACTCCAATCCTTCCGATTAGGATTGACCGTTTTCTCCAAAATAGATTTCACCTCTCTATTTGACACCTCGGCTTGCCCCTTAGTTTGCGGGTGATACGCAGTCGATACTTTGTGGGTCACAAAGTATTTTTTCAATAGAGCGCCAATGATTCAATTGCAGAAATGCGTTCCGCGGTCACTGATTATGGCTCTCGGAATTCCAAACCTAACAAATATTAAGGATTTGATAAATCTGCAACCACTTTAGAGTCATCTGTTTTCGTGGGTATCGCTTCTACCCACTTCGACACATAATCAACAGTGAGTAATATATAAATAAATCCAGAAGTGTTAGGAAAAGGTCCCATGAAATCAATTCCCCACACATCGAATATTTCACAATAAATAATGGGGTTTTGGGGCATTTCATTTCGTTGGGATATGTTCCCCACCCTTTGACAGTTGTCACAGGACTTACAAAATGCATGCGCATCTCGAAAGAGATGTGGCCAGTAAAAACCACAATCGAGTACCTTCTTCGCTGTTCTCTTGGATCCAAAGTGTCCACCACATGCATGAGAATGACAAAAGGTGAGAATAGAGTACATCTCACTCTCAGAAACACACCGTCTAATGATCTGATCTTTCCACAAGTAGGGGTCATCCCGCACATAATGCTTCGCGTCACTGCGAATCTTATCTTTCTGAGCTTTAGAAAAATGAGTTGGAAACTTGTTAGAGACCAAATAATTGACAATATTAGCATACCATGGTTCTAGAGTACGTAAAGCAAACAAAGTTTCATCAGGAAAAATCTCCTTTACCGACTCCAAACCATGGTCATGGTCATCATTCTGAACCAGCCGACTCAAGTGGTCTGCAACCACGTTTTCTGCACCTTTCTTGTCCTTAACTTCCATATCTAACTCACTAAGGAGGAGAATCTAACGGATTAGCCTCGGCTTGGCCTCCTTCTTCGTCATCAAGTAACGAAGCGCAGCATGATCTGAATAAATAACAACTTTAGTACCAAGCAAGTAAGAACGAAATTTTTCTAAAGAAAAGACAACCGCCAACATCTCTTTTTCAGTAGTCGAGTAATTTCGTTGCGCATCATTAAGGGTCATAGAAGCATAATGAATAACATGAGAAGCTCTCCCATCCTTTTGACCCAAGACCGCCCCTAAAGCATAATCACTCGCGTCACACATGATCTCGAAGGGAGGAGACCAATTAGGGGCTTGAATGATCGGGGCGGTTGTGTGACGAGTTTTCAATTCATCAAATAACTTCTTGCACGCCTCATCAAAAACCAAGTCAACCTCCTTTTGCAACAATTTGCACAATGGTTGTGCAATCTTGGAAAAATCCTTAATAAATCTTCGGTAAAAACCTGCATGTCCAAGAAAGGATCGAACTTCACGCACGTTAGTAGGATAAGGTAGAGTCTTAATTGTATCAACTTTCGCTTTATCTATCTCGATCCCCTTACTCGACACAACATGTCCCAAAACTATACCCTGCTCAACCATAAAGTACAAGACACTTCTCAGAATTAAGTACAA
This sequence comes from Agrostemma githago, assembly GCA_958450325.1. NCBI lineage: Eukaryota > Viridiplantae > Streptophyta > Magnoliopsida > Caryophyllales > Caryophyllaceae > Agrostemma > Agrostemma githago. The sequence continues at coordinate 41,529,809 of OY288247.1, read as the reverse complement.
GGTTAGTTTCAACACAACGCTTCAAAACAAGTGATAAATGATGTAAACATGCATCGAAAGAATTACCATGTAAAGTAAAATCATCCATTAACACCTCAATAAAATTCTCCACATACTCGGAGAAAATACTCATCATGCAGCGCTGAAATGTTGCGGGTGCATTACATAACCCGAACGGCATGCGGCGCGCAAATGTGCCGAATGGACATGTAAAAGTAGTCTTCTCCTGATCCTCAGGAGCAATTGCTATCTGAAAATAGCCCGAGTAACCATCCAAGAAGCTGTAATATGCTTTGCCTGCGAGTCTCTCAAGCATCTGATCAATGAAAGGGAGGGGAAAATGGTCTTTTCAAGTTACCGTGTTGAACCTACGGTAATCTATACACACTCTCCATCCATTCCAGACTCGAGTAGGTACTAAATCTCCATCCTTATTCTCCACGACCGTGACCCCACTTTTCTTAGGGACAACCTGAGTGGGACTAACCCACTTTCTATCAGAAATAGGATAGATCATACCTACTTGCAGAAGCTTCAATACCTCTTTCTTCACAACCTCCATCACAGGAGGGTTCAACCTTCGCTGCGGTTGCCTCACCGGTCGTGCCTCATCCTCTAGCAGAATCCGATGCATACAAGTCGATGGACTTATGCCTTTGATGTCGGCAATTGTCCAACCAATAGCTTGCTTATGCTCCTTCAAAACATCCACCAACCGCTTTTCTTGTTCCTTGGTGAGCTTACTAGAAATAATTGCAGGCAATGTATCTCCCTCACCAAGGAACACATACTTCAAGTGATCCGGGAGTGGTTTCAGTTCTACAACTGGTGCCTGCAAAATAGATGGTAACAAAGTGTCACTAGGCACAGTTAGTTGTAATGAAGGTTGAACCGTGTGCACGAAGGACACCCCGGTCAACTCAGCTGCTATTTCCTGCAAGTTAGCAGACACTAAATCATCAGACTTCTTTACTGCTATTCCGTTCTCAATCACGAACTGTAACTCATCTGGGTTATCCAAATCGAAAGTTTCCTGCACTAAAGGCTCAAACACGTCAATAAGACATAAAGAATGGTCCTCGGTGGGGAATTTCATAGCATTGAAGATATTATACTCCACCACCTGACCATCAAACTCCATAGTAAGAGAACCGCTGCAAACATCAATCTTAGTTTTCGCAGTTTTCATAAATGGTCTCCCTAACAGTATAGGGGCAGCATGTCTATCGTGCTCCATGTCTAGCACATAAAAATCCGCAGGGAAAATCAATTTATCAACCATGACCAAAACATCTTCTACGACTCCCTTAGGATAAACATTGGACCGATCAGCTAATTGAATGACAATATTAGTTTTAATCATAGGTCCAAGTTTAAGCGACTGATAGATGGAATAAGGAAGCACATTAATCGAAGCACCCAAATCTAACATAGCTCTATGAAATTCGGTGTCTCCTATAGTACAAGGTATTGTGAACATTCCCGGATCTCCACACTTAGTGGGCAATTTACGTTGAAACACGGCCGAAACATGTTCACTTGCCTTCACCTTCTCGATTCCCTTAAGCCTATTGTTCCTCTTTATAGGACAAAGTTCTTTTAAAAACTTGGCATATCGAGGGACACTTTTAAGTAACTCTAAAAGGGGAATGTTTACCTCACATTTACGAAAGGTTTCGTAAACATCATTATCATGCTTCTTCTTACGAGTATCCTTCAATGCATCTGGAAAAGGTGGTGGAGGATCGTGGATTTGAACCGATGGTGCCTTCACCGTAGAACTCGGCACCACTGTGTCATCTTCGATCATATGTGCATTCCCATCATCAATGACCATCTCTTCTTCCTCTTGGATAGCAACTTCCTTGGATCTAGCTTTAGGCTTCTCGACCTCTACTAGTTGCCTTCCATTTCTCAAAGACACCGCACTCACATTCTTCTTTGGGTTCTCTACCGTTTGAGATGGTAGACCACTCGTTTGTCCCGATTCTAACCGATTAATCGCGGTTGCCAGTTGACTCACTTGAGTCTCAAGATTCTTGAAATTTTGCTTGTTTTCCGCTCGATTTTGAGTAACACTTACCGTGAGTGCCCGAATCATGTCTTCCGTGGACATTGATGAACTCGGTGTTGCTTGTTGTTGTGGAACCTGTGATGTGAATTGTTGTCCTTGAGGTTGTGGAATGAATTGACCTCTAGGAGGGCCACTTGAACCTTGAAAGTTACGCCATCCAAAGTTAGGATGACTTTCCATCCTTCATTGTAAGTTTCGGAGTAAGGATCTCATTTCTTCTTGTTCGAGGTGTTATCCCAAACACCATTAACCTCTTCGGAACTACCCTCTTGCACATAAGGGCATAAATCACTATGATGTCCCTCCGTGGAGCATATACCGCACACCGTAGCTTGTTGCCTACCTCCCATCATAGCTTGGATCGCCGACGTTAAACTATCGACTTTCTCCTCAAGGTTTGAAGTAGGGTTCAATGAGCTAACAACGCGCTTCAAATTTCTCCTAGCATAATCCCTCGAACTTTTCGCTAGATCACTGATAATATTCCATGCTTGCGTCGGGTTCTTGTTCACTATACCACCGCCACTAGCCGAATGAATCATACGACTATCCTCGGGTGTAAGTCCTCCACATAAATATAAGATAAGATCCTGGTCCAAATACCAGTAGGGACAACTGGCACATAACTACTTGAATCTCTCATAGAACTCGTACATGGTTTCCCCGTCTCGTTGTTCCACATTGCTAATGGCTTTCTTCAAGTGTGCGGAACGGGACGGTGGGAAATACTTCTCCAAAAATGCCTTCTTCATATCCACCCAATTTGTGACACTATTAGGTGGTAGATAGTATAACCAATCTCTTGCATTTCCCTTCAATGAAAAGGGAAAAGCTCGTAGCTGCAATTGCTCGTCAGTCACACCCGCCGGCTTCATACTAGAGCATACAATATGGAAATCCGAAAGATGTTTGTTCGGATCTTCAATGCTCGTTCCATTGAAAGTGGGTAGATGATGAATCAGACCCGATTTCAGTTCAAAAGTGGCTCCCTCGGCGGAGCTGGGAAAGTAATGCACAATGGTTGAACTGCAAGATCAGGAGCTGTGAGCTCTTTCAGAGTCCGTTTTTCTCTTGCCATGATTACTTCGTCCTCAGATTCGGGTACAGATTCTGGTGTAGATTCTAGATCACTTTCGGGCTCGGGTTGTTGAAAGATGACCAATTCGCTATTATCACCCTGTCTCCACCTGAAAATAGAACGTTCGATCTCGGAGTCGAAGGGCTCGAGTGGATTATTAGTGGAACGAGTATTATGCATATGCTATCGTACCTAAAAAAAATAAAAAAAGATAAATAAATATCACACAAAAATTAACTATTGCCTTCCCCGGCAACGGCGCCAAAATTTGGTGAGCCTAGGTCGTATGCTCTCAAAGATAAATAATTAAGTCCTATTACCTTTAACAATATAGTAGAGGTAAGTCGGGTGTCGAATCCACAGGGAAGGCGATGAAAATTAATGTGCGAATAATATAAATAAACGTAACAAGAATATGGGGGGTTTTGTGAGTGATTAGACTAATAACTAAACTAACCAAAGTAGAATAACTAATAATGATGAAATCAGATGATTAAGAAATTCGACTCAAAGAAAATCCACTAACTAGTTAAACAATTGATCATCGACTAGTAACCTTTATTTAATCCTTGAGTATTCTATTATGAAACTAAAAGTCTCAATTGTTCCGTAGATAATATTACTTAGGTCGAAACGCGATACTAAGCAACCTAGTTATTGAACAACCTAATCCACGCGTCTAGATTTAATTCAATAACAGCATGAACGATATGAACAAATCAATAGAAATAACGACCTTTAACACACGCGGTTATTGGTTCGAATTATATGTTTATTCCTCCTTTTACCCAATTACGATGAAACGCATACAAATAATTAGGTCTAAAGGTTGCAACTTTATCTAGTGAATTGAACAATTACGGATTCAAACACAAAGAATTGCAATAGATTGAAGATTGAAATAATCAGTTGGCCAAAAAGATTAAACAAACAACAATCATAAATTAGGCACAAAGAATAAACAATACTCAAGTAAATAAATAAAGATCAAGAAAAGTCTCACAATCAATTAACTAGTAAGCTTCAAATCTTTGATCTGAGATTGGAAGATTAGTTACACATAATTAGGGTTCTTCTCTTCTTTATTTTCTTGATGAACGTAACGTGTATTATGAATGAATGATAAAAACTAATAGTCTTAATCTAAAAATATGTAGTCTAATAATGAAAATAGGAAAGTCCAATAATTTCCTAACTCTAATAATAATATAATAATAAACAATAATTAAGTTGACACGGACTCAAAGCAGTTCCGTCTTCAATCCCCAAGCTGCGCTTTGATTTTTCACTCGGTTTGGTTGGGCTTGTTCTTCACATTCTCCATCTCGATCCCAAATCACACATCATGGAATTAAGAGCTCTAAAAACCGTCTTTTCTCCAATAAAGCACAATTTACTTAATAAACCCAATTAGACGATTTCCACTCTAAAGCCGCACCTTTAATCACCAAATCTAGCTCAAATCTCCGTCATAAACACATACAAAACATGCTAGATTAACTAAAATTTGGTGAGCCTAGGTCGTACGCTCCCAAAGATAAATAATTAAGTCCTATTACCTTTAACAATATAGTAGAGGTAAGTCGGGTGTCGAATCCACAGGGAAGGCGATGAAAATTAATGTGCGAATAATATAAATAAACGTAACAAGAATATGGGGGGTTTTGTGAGTGATTAGACTAATAACTAAATTAACGAAAGTAGAATAACTAATAATGATGAAATTAGATGATTAAGAAACTTGACTCAAAGAAAATCCACTAACTAGTTAAACAATTGATCATCGACTAGTAACTTTATTTAATCCTTGAGTATTCTATTGTGAAACTAAAAGTCTCAATTTTTCCGTAGATAATATTACTTAGGTCGAAACGCGATACTAAGCAACCTAGTTATTGAACAACCTAATCCACGCGTCTAGATTTAATTCAATAACAGCATGAACGATATGAACAAATCAATAGAAATAACGACCTTTAACACACGCGGTTATTGGTTCGAATTATATGTTTATTCCTCCTTTTACCCAATTACGATGAAACGCATACAAATAATTAGGTCTAAAGGTTGCAACTTTATCTAGTGAATTGAACAATTACGGATTCAAACACAAAGAATTGCAATAGATTGAAGATTGAAATAATCAGTTGGCCAAAAAGATTAAACAAACAACAATCATAAATTAGGCACAAAGAATAAACAATACTCAAGTAATTAAATAAAGATCAAGAAAAGTCTCACAATCAATTAAGTAGTAAGCTTCAAATCTTTGATCCGAGATCGGAAGATTAGTTACACATAATTAGGGTTCTTCTCTTCTTTATTTTCTTGATGAACGTAACGTGTATTATGAATGAATGATAAAAACTAATAGTCTTAATCTAATAATATGTAGTCTAATAATGAAAATAGGAAAGTCGAATAATTTCCTAACTCTAATAATAATATAATAATAAACAATAATTAAGTTGACACGGACTCAAAGCAGTTCCGTCTTCAATCCCCGAGCTGCGCTTTGATTTTTCACTCGGTTTGGTTGGGCTTGTTCTTCACATTCTCCATCTCGAGCCCAAATCACACATCATGGAATTAAGAGCTCTATAAACCGTCTTTTCTCCAATAAAGCACAATTTACTTAATAAACCCAATTAGACGATTTCCACTCTAAATCCGCACCTTTAATCACCAAATCTAGCTCAAATCTCCGTCATAAACACATACAAAACATGCTAGATCAACTTCCCCACACTTAGACCTTTGCTCGTCCCGAGCAAAACTAGGAAACATCAACAATAAAATACAGATCTTACAAACAAAACATGGGAAGCTTGACATCACACAAAATTCATCCCTTCAACCACCCTCCTTATATCGTCCTCAAAGTTTAAGCACAAGGTCACAATAACATGGCAATTCTCTACAACAACCGAAGATTGTGACCACAAAACAAAACCAAAAACTATCGAAACATGATACTACACCCCTTATATCTCCGAATCCTAAACATGATCACATGTGCTACAAAATATCACCAATGGTAAACAATGTATACCACTATTCTCCACAACCCACACATGTGATCGACCTAACGCCTCTAACACCTCAATACAACACAAAACAATACTCCAATCGCATAAAATTTAGTGCTACGACTACACCGCACCGTGATTCTTCTCACCTCGACCAATTATCCTACCCGACCGACCTTCTATGTCACCCTTCTTATGATGCCACACCAAGAACGGAGAAAGTATATGTGAATTTTTTTCCTAAATCCCTCATTTTGCCTAGAGTGTCCGACCTTGCGAATTTTCACTCTAACTTTTCATATTTTTTTTTCAAACTCACACTACTCTCGTGGCATGCAACTCGATTTTTCTTTTTACCCGGAGCGCCCTTTCGAGTTTTCGCTCCGTCCTCGGCCACTTTCCCATTCTTGCCTAGGCGCCCTTTCGAGTTTTCACCTAGCCGGGTTTATTTTTGTTCTTTTTTCAATTTTTCATTTTTTTTCTCATTTTTTTTTAATGATAAAGTAACGAAAATAAAGCATATCACACAAGTACAAAGGTATTACAAAACGGACCGATTCTCCGACTTCCCCACACTTGGTCAATGTTAGCACAAAATTAGCTCGAAGATAGCACAAGAAGCTCCAAAATATGAGCTTGAGCAACACCAAGAATCATCACCACTAATAGCAATTCGAATCACTGATACCCAAAGTTGCAAAGCAGTCCACGACTTCAATAAAAATTCCATAGCAAGCAAATCAGTCCATGCTACTTAGACTAGATTGTGAACCCCTTCATTACAACCTCTAGGACACGATCCCCAAATGAGCACAATAACAAAGCTAAGGCAAGCAAGCTTATCAAGAATTACAACTCACTCACATATATGTCAGCCTCCAAGATGTATTCCAGCAACTCACAAAACCAACCAAAACTTTCACTAAAACATTTTCTCAAACAGTAGAAAGACACTACTATTAATCCATCTTCACCCTCCTAATCACTCTCATGTGCTACCAATAATTAAACTTCATGATAATCTTGATAATAGGAACATTTGCATACGATTAACAACAAAACAAGTAGGAGCAATATTAACAATGATTCAGACCTGGTAGCCTGAAAATCAGAATTACAAACATATAACTCCAATCTCGTGTTGTTACTCGGCACAAACTGTCAATTCCAAGTTTTAGGACACAGGATAATAGGCGTGTACGGTGAGGGCGACGGCGACTTGACTGACCACCGGCGACGACAGCGGCCGGCAGCAGACCAGGCAAACGGACGACACGAACGAACGCAGGCAGAGACGGACCCTTACCGGCGCACGCAGACCCTGACCGACGACACGAACTACGACGGAATACTGGAGTTGAATATGAGTTGTAGTGAAGAGAAAAGGATTAGGGTTGAGTAGAGATTAATGGGTTTTTGGAACTGATTTGGGGAAGAAGGAGGTTAGGGTTTTGAATTAGGGGAATTGGGTGAAGAGGAAGATGAAGATTGAATTTCAGAGTTGGAAAATTTGAGTTAGAATTGTTGATGGATGAAATGGAGGAAGGAGGAAATATGGGGAATAGATTAGGGATGGAGATTTGATGTGGTGAATGTCAATGGTGAATTGAATTAGGGGTGAAGATGGAGAAGGGGTCTGTACGTTTGATTTTTATTTTTGTGAGTTTTTTTTCTTTAAAGTCTTAAAATACAGGAAAAAACAGACATGTAGGTGGAAGAAGCGCGCGACTCGCCCGGGTTCCATGCGACTCACGCGGGTCGCTGGAACTTTGTTCCTTTTTCCGATTCTTTTTCCAATTTGCTTCGTTTTCGAGGGACCGTCATGCTAGTCGCCCAAAGCTCGCGCAACTCGCCCCACCTCCTGAAATTAGTCTTTCTTGTTCGTCGTTGGCTTGACGTGGAAAGCGGATGCCATCTTCATTAATTGGGTCGAAAAGACCAATTCTCTCGATTGCTCCCTCCGTCCAACTTCAAGTGAAGTCCACAAACTAGCTTATTCAAAAACAAAAACAAAAAATCATCAAATAACAAAAAGCGGGTTACCTCACGTAAGCGCTGATTTAACGTCCCGCTCGACGGTGAGGGGTCACACACCATTACCCCTTTATAGAGTAACTCAATTTATTTCAAGATCGGAACAAGTTAATGCCCGTAGGAGACGGTCAAACAAGCTAGCAAAAGAGTTTGTGAAAATTGTATAAAAGATTATAATGAGAATATACCATATACACCGCATAAATATAGAGGTACATAGAACGTCGGACTCATGGTATGGTTCTCGAGATAACGGCGTCATCTCAAACAATTTTTCTGTGTCCCAACTTCTTATGGTCATGTCTTTCAAATCCCATAATATATCACCCGATTCACCACCCAAGGAGGGATCAATAAAATATGTGGGTAACGGTAAGTCTGATACGGGTTCTATATAGGGCACAGTCAATAAATACAAGTCACCTTCCTCTCCCTCATCATCCAGTGGGGCACCCTCGACATGAGTAAGGGAAATAGGATACTCAATTTTGGTCACATCATCACTAATTATCGATTCATATTTAGGACACTCAAAGTATTGGGGAAGTTCAAGAAATAAAGTGGTTACCTCTAATTCTCGAGCATTGTTAATCAGAACATCATTTACATCCCATTTTTCATTACGACCTAACTCAAGAAATCTACCATCACTTTCAACTTGTAAATCGATTTGAGTTGCACGATTAAAGTTATGGTAAATCGCTACCAAGAGTTGTTCGTTACTCAAAGGTAAATATTTGCGTTCTAGCACATACTCCGTGAGTCTTTCAAAATAGTGATGTAGTAACTCATTTTCAAGTTGGGGACAACAAAAACTCATTTCTAGATGACAAACAAAAATACCCTTAATTAAAATATATATTTACAATAGACACAAAAACGAATAATCACACAAAAACAACTAATTGCCTTTGTAACACCCGCTATTTTTCTAGCTTTTTTATTCTTTCCGTTATGACATCGTCGTAACTCTATCACATTTCGGCCTCGTATTTCATCATTTTACCAAGCTTTATTTTTAGGTTTAAGTTTAATGATATTTATTTTTAATGTTAAAGATTTTAACTCTCTTAAATCCATTTATTTGGTTTTCTTCGTAAACTAATTAATTTTCCGTGAGGAATTCTATTTCTCTTTGAATTGACTTTTAAAGCTCGGATTTAAGTTATTCCTTTTCCTAAAATGTCTAAACCCATTTATATAATATTTCCAACTAAGCAATATTTTTTTACGAAAAATTTAGCCTTTAATGATTTTATTACGAAGTTTCGTAAATAATTATTTTCTAACGCGAGGTTTACTCGAATTGCTTTGAAATATCTTTAACAATTTTACGATTTTCTTTTTATCAACTTACAAATTATTTTGGGACATTTTCCCACATTTTGGACCGTGACCCCCCTTGGCTCACCCCTACTACATTTTTTTTATACACTTCATTTTATTATGTTAAACATTAGATATTTATTTCTTTCTTCATTCATTTTGGTGGATTAATACAAACTCTTCACTCTCCTCTCACTTTCACTCTTGGCTGAAATTTTTGAGGTGAATGTACCTAGTTTTCATCAACTTTTAAGTCACCATTCATTCCATATCTCTTCACATTTTCCTCTTTATTCATTCTTCCATTTTATTCTAGCAAAAACCTTTTTTTTCTCCCTTTTTTGGCTGGTGTTCCTGCCCATTTTCAGCAACCATTTTCGTCCATAATCAAGCTTTGATCGTCCTATTTTCGCCTTCTAAATTATCGTCTTTCTTTCCCCTTCGTTAAGGTAATAATCGATGTTATTTTCGATTGTTATTTACCTTGATTCTTTTAGTTTTCTCATGGTATTTTTGCACCATGTTTGTCATGTGATTTAGGATTCTTGGTCGACCCCGAAGCCGACGAATTTATTGTAGACTCGGATTTGGATCGAAGGTAACATCGTTGTTACTCGGTATTGCATGATTTTATTTATGTGATTGCATGTATATTTTTATATTTTCTATTTGACAATATATGTATGTCATATAATCTGGAAAAAGTTTTAAAAGTAGAAAATTTGCATGTTTCGGTATTTTTATCGCTTTTACGAGATTAACGATTAAATCGTCATATTAATTTGTAAAATCGTAATATTCGGCCTAAACATGTAATATATGTTTATATTCTGTAAAAATGATGTTTTTGACGATTTTTAATAATTTAGTATTTTTCTGATATTTTAGTTTTCGATTATTGAATTATTACCGTTTACGGACAAAAACGATTAAAAGCCGATTTTTAGTTCTAGTACTTAAACATATTATTTTAATCTGATTTTTGACGTGGTGAAACATTCTGATAACATAGAAATTTCTGATTTTATTCATAATTTTTCGGAATTTTTAAGTGGATGAATTAATTAATCACTTTAAATCAGCGTTTATCGTTAAAACCGTGTTTGTTGTTTAAATTCTCAATTTTTTGTCTTTGGATTAAATCTGGAAAAAAAATATGGTTCTGATGATTTCATAATAAAATGTAATTTTATAATTTTTAGTGCTTTAATAAAATGTTTGGGACGATAAGTTTTATTAATGGAATCGTTAATTGTGAAAACGGGTTTTAAAGACGGTTTTGACGGGATTTATTAAATCTGGAATTTTTGGAAATCTGGAAAAATGGTATATTCTGGAAAATCATGATTTTTAGGTTTAATAATAATTTTTGGATATTAATACTTAAATCGGTTTCTAATTACTATTTTTATTAATCGTTATTGTCGAGATTGGACTATTAACGAGAAAACGCTTTAAAAACCGAGTTTTAGGATTCTGGAAAATTTTATTTTCTGGACAGAATGTCCATAAATATATTTTAACTATTTTAAGTAATTTTTGTACTATTTATTAAAGTTTTAATTAATAAGTATTGATTTTCGGACAAATTGAGATTTATCGTTAAAATGCTTCGTCTTACCTAAAAGAATTATTTTTCCAGCAATTTTGAAAGTATTTAAATCCGAAACTTTAAGATTTAAATCATCCCTTAACATACTCTTAATGTATTTGTTGGTTTAATTAAATAAAGACGTTCAAATATTTAATTTGATGTTTGCCGTAAAATCCTATTTATAATTTTATTGTCGAAACTAATAATAATTAGGGAATTTTAGCTTTATAACTTTTGAAAACACCCTAATTAGTAATATTAAAATGTTTAAGATGTTTTTAATCATTTTATAACGCTTATACGATATTTTAATAATTTCATAAAATTAAATGTTCACTTTGGTAATTAATATCGTTAAAGCCGAAAGTATTAGTTTGATAAATCTATATCGTTTACTAAAAATGTTGTATTAGTATAAACTAATATTTTCGTTATTTTGATATGATGCTATTTTTAGTGAAGTTTCCTAAAATAGAAGTTTCCTAAAATAGAAAGTTTCCTCTTTTGGAAAGTGGTCCTTTTTCCTTTTGTTCTCTTATTATTTATAATGATTATATCTTTTGAATATCGATAATGGCTTTGTTTTGGAGTTATGGAATAAGGATAAGTGTGGGGTTAGAGTAATACAGTCTGGGAAGTACGTTTTTGCCATCAACTATAAAGCCGGTGTGCCCATTTGGGGCACATTTGGTCGTTGAACTGGGCGTAGTTTCGCCCAGGAGAGTGTGCATTGTGCCCTTAAGCTAGATATCGCATCGTGTTAGTCGCCGTCAGTTGAACTGGATACATTTGGTATCCAGGAGGGGTGTATACTACTTAAACCAGGACCTCGCTGCACGCAGTCCTGTTATAGTTGAGTTGCCTAGTTAGAGACTGGATTCTGTTATGAGTTAAGTCTACAGTTCTCGAAGCTAATTTCCAGTATTATTCCTAGTGAAAGTCTATCCTTGTGCACACTAACCGAATATCTATAACGCCATTTTGAATATTTTATTTATTATCGATATAAATTGGTTTGCAGGTTGACAAATATTTTTATGTTTCTTCGGAAACCCTTTTGGTTATTTTATTTTACGCTAAAGCTTATTTTAATATGATGTTTTATTTTTTTTCCTTTTTACTATTTTTCTATAATAGTAATTACAGTTTTAAAATCCTGTTATACAGCTGGATGAACGTTGGCGTTGCTCCCCACTGATTGTGGCTGTTATGTTTTAACATGGCAGGTATACGTGTTCCGGGTGTGAGCTAGCGAGCAGTGTGGATTCTGCTTATTTATTTTTATAATTATGTCTTATGGATTGTTCAAACCTCTTTTGTGGATTGTTTTAAATTTTGGTCATTTTATTTAAGGCCTATTGTTTGACTTTACCATTTAAATATTAATTAGACATAGTTATAGTGTGTTTTAATCACGACTCTACAGTGTTTCCGCCTCTGTATCGCGTTAGATTTTATAGGGGATTACAGTTGGTATCAGAGCATCACTGCTCCCAACGCTTACACCTGAAAATAGGGAAAATACCAGTAAATTATTTAAACAGTAAATAAAAATATTATTAGAGATGGGTAGAAATAAGTAAGGACTTATTTGTTTAGCTTTCCTGTTCCTGAAACTCAATGATTAGCATTGAATATTTGTTTTATATTTCGAAGAAGATGATGAATGGACAAGATGCTGATATGATGCTGCTCCAGATCGGGACAAGACCTACTTAGCACTCTCAACGCCTGCTGACTCGAGTGGACAACTAGGTACTCCAAGAAAGATGCCGATGGTGACTTTTCAGCTACTGTTCAGTTTACTTAAGCTACAGGTCATATGATCAAGAGTAGATTCAAGTTCCACGATCGTGCAGTAGACTTAGATGCGACTTCACTTCACTTTGGATCTAGACGAAGCAACACAAGACTAGTGTGCTTGTGTCCCTACGAGATGAAGAAGATATCCCGCGAATTCCTTTGTGGAACCGTAGAGGTCCGAAGATTCCCCTCTCGTTTTAGATCTTAATCATCTGGAACCATTGATTCTTTTCTCCTTGCCTCTACTTCTTCCAACCCTTCTTATAAATTCTCGTCTTTATTCTTGAGATAACTCTTTGATTAATTCTCCTACTTTACCATCTTTCCTCTTGAGATTCTTTGATTTGACCGAATTCCGTCTCAGTGAACCTCGTGGAAAGTTATAGAGGTTGAGGTTTAGTTAACCCTTGTTACCTGGTTTGAGGATTGTGAGTCTACCTCATCTTCTAAGCAAGTAAGAAATCCTTGAGGATTGATTCGATTGACAAACTGTTGATTGATGGAATTTGGATGATACTTTAGACACTCAACCTTGGGTTATAGGTTACTTTGATTATTTTTGAGTACTTAGAGTTGAATATATTTTTGGAGTAGTCAGAGTGTATCATATTTGATGAATACCTAATACCTACCCTAGAACCGAACTAAGTGTAATTGATAATATTACTTTGAATTCTTACCTAATGCTTATTTAATGGATGCATCGCGAATATTTGGGATCATAGAGTATTGTTTAAGGTGTTAGCCTGAGTGTTGTGGTACCATTGAAGGTTTTCATTAATGCCGTTAGAAATTATGGATGACATAGATTACCCATATTTCTTAGAGATTAGATCGTTGATCGTCGTTTAAGGTTGTAACCTATGAACATTGGAGTTGAGTGATCTAACTTGGATAAATTGTTGTTGTCCCTAGAGAAGAGAACTATCTTTCACAATAACAGTTTGGTTTTATTGTGCTGTTTTGAGGAATACTATACTACGGAACATCTTAGTGGGACTGTTATAGCCTTAGACCAACGAGATTGTGGCTTCGTTGAGTTAATAAATATTTTGGTGGTTTCGCTGATACAATATGAAATTTGGTGGAATTTTTAGAAACTTTAGCCCAATGACGTGTTTGAAGATGTGAGTGTTTGCGTCATTACCAATAGGTTTGAGCGTGTTTGAGGATTTGTTATACTTTCCCCAACTTCTTTACTTGTGGCATTATAAACATGTTGGCAATTTGAGGATTCTGTGCCCGAGCATTGTTATATTGGTGGACCTTGTTTAGTGATCCTTACTCGAGAAATTTGGAGCAAACCTCGAGTTCAAACCTTATGAGTCTTGAAATTAGGAGCCTTATCGATCAAGGGTTTGGGTATGTTTTGTTAACCGTTGGAATCTTAATTATGGATTTGATTCTAAAGCATTTGTGGATTAGTATCGTGTCGTTTGAACGATTGGATAGTCATGTAAGACTTAATTTTGGAGGCTATGGCAGTTGATAATTTTGGAGGTTGTCGATTGAGTAGGACCACCCTATACCGATATTGGACTTAGCGTTATTTGATGGGCCAATTAGAAACCTGTGTTTGTGAGAGTCGTGCTAGGAATCTCGAGATGATTAATTTATTCTATAATCCTCGAGAGGTCTGTTTGACCCTCAACTTCGTTCTTCTTTCTGCTTCTCTTGAACTCTGTTACCGTAACTGCTGCCAATCCCTTTGACCTTTATCGATTTTGAAAACTCTTACTTTGATTTATCATTTATCCTTATTCAATTTATACGTTAACCTTTGTTTTCGAACTCCCTTATTTTACAAAATGTTTGACAAGTTTTTTTTTTTTGAAAAAAAAATTATCATAAAATTTTAACATTTTGAGTTTTAATTTCTAATTGTGAAATTGCCCGTTTTGTAAAAAGTTTTACTAACTTCAACTTTTCGGATATCGTGAAACTTAACCTTTTTGAATTATAATTTAAGAACTTGATACTTCACTTTTGTTTTATCTTTGGTTGATAATTATATCTAGATCCATCTCAAAATGCCAAAATAATTTATTTTAAATTATTTTGAAATTATTTCATTTTTATTTTCAAGCAATCGGACTTTTATGAAGACTTTCATATTTCCAAAATATTCAATTTCTATATGATTATTACATAAAACGTTTTAACATTGTCGAAATTATTTTATGGTTTGATAACATTTTTGAAAACTTTCGTAATTACTTTGATAACATTTTCAAAATTTTAATATTTTGAAATTAGTTTTCGTTTTATTGTTGGTGGACTTTTGAATCTGTTATTGAAAATTTTTGACGACTGGTTCGATTTTTACTGACTACTTTTGATTTCTCATAACTAAATTTTGTTTCATCAGAAAAGGAATATTATCGAATTTCTTAATCAAAATATTTTACTTTCATTTTGAAAATACTTTGGTTATCCTATTTCCTTCAAGTTTGTTTACAAATGTTATTTGACGTCATTGTTTTATCAAATAACTTTACTTTATGATTTCACTAATTAAAAGATTTTAAACTCCGGGTAGCTTAGCCCAAAAAATCCTTTCGAAATAAATATTTGCATTCGATTTCGTATCACTTTGAGAGTTGTAAAATTTTTCTTTTAAAGCAAAATTCTTATGCGATTTTTTTTTTATTCCTCATCTTTTCGAGTGGGGTAATCTTGACTCCTTTCTTCTTATTCTTAGTTTCGAGGACGAAACTTTCTTTTAGTGGGGAGGATTGTAACACCCGCTATTTATCTAGGTTTTTTATTCTTTCCGTTATGACATCGTCGTAACTCTATCACATTTCGGCCTCATATTTCATCATTTTACCAAGCTTTATTTTTAGTTTTAAGTTTAATGATATTTATTTGTAATGTTAAAGATTTTAACTCTCTTAAATCCATTTATTTTGTTTTCTTCGTAAACTAATTAATTTTCCGTGAGGAATTCTATTTCTCTTTGAATTGACGTTTTTAAGCTCGGATTTAAGTTATTCCTTTTCCTAACATGTCTAAACCCATTTATATAATATTTCCAACTAAGAAATGTTTTTTTTATTTACGAAAATTTAGCCTTTAATGATTTTATTAAGAAGTTTCGTAAATAATTATTTTCTAACGCGAGGTTTACTCGAATTGCTTTGAAATATCTTTAACAATTTTACGATTTTCTTTTTATCAACTTACAAATTATTTTGGGACATTTTCACACATTTTGGACCGTGACCCCCCTTGGCTCACCCATACTACATTTTTTTTATACACTTCATTTTATTATGTTAAACATTAGATATTTTTTTCTCTTCATTCATTTTGGTGGATTAATACAAACTCTTCACAATCCTCTCACATTCACTCTTGGCTGAAATTTTTGAGGTGAATGTACCTAGTTTTCATCAACTTTTAAGTCACCATTCATTCCAGCAACCATTTTCATCCATAATCAAGCTTTGATCGTCCTATTTTCGCCTTCTAAATTATCGTCTTTCTTTCCCCTTCGTTAAGGTAATAATCGATGTTATTTCTGATTTTTATTTACCTTGATTCTTTTAGTTTTCTCATGGTATTTTTGCACCATGTTTGTCATGTGATTTAGGATTCTTGGTCGACCCCGAAGCTGACGAATTTATCGTAGACTCGGATTTAGATCGAAGGTAACGTCGTTGTTACTCGGTATTGCATGATTTTATTTATGTGATTGCAAATATATTTTTATATTTTATTTTTGACAATATATGTATGTCATATAATCAGAAAAATTTTTGAAAAGTTGAAAATTTGAATGTTTCGGTATTTTTATCGCTTTTACGAGATTAACGATTAAATCGTCATATTAATTTGTAAAATTGTAATATTCGGCCTAAACATGTAATATATGTTTATATTCTGTAAAAATGATGTTTTTGATGATTTTTAATAATTTAGTATTTTTCTGATATTTTAGTTATCGATTATTGAATTATTACCGTTTACGGACAAAAACGATTAAAAGCCAATTTTTAGTTCTAGTACTTAAACATTTTATTTTAATCTGATTTTTGACGTGGTGAAACTTTCTGATAACATAGAATATTCTGATTTTATTCATAATTTTTCGGAATTGTTAAGTGGATGAATTAATTAATCACTTTAAATCATCGTTTATCGTTAAAACCGTGTTTGTT
The DNA here is from genome assembly GCA_958450325.1 of Agrostemma githago. Taxonomy (NCBI): domain Eukaryota; kingdom Viridiplantae; phylum Streptophyta; class Magnoliopsida; order Caryophyllales; family Caryophyllaceae; genus Agrostemma; species Agrostemma githago. The sequence goes on along the minus strand of OY288247.1, from coordinate 41,512,708 downwards.
GTTTAAATTCTCAATTTTTGGTCTTTGGATTAAATCTGGAAAAAAAATATGGTTCTGATGATTTCATAATAAAATGTAATTTTATAATTTTTAGGGCTTTAATAAAATGTTTGGGACGATAAGTTTTATTAATGGAATCTTTAATTGTGAAAACGGGTTTTAAAGACGGTTTTGACGGGATTTATTAAATCTGGAATTTTTGGAAATCTGGAAAAATGGTAGATTCTGGAAAATCATGATTTTTAGTTTTAATAATAATTTTTGGATATTAATACTTAAATCGTTTTCTAATTACTATTTTTATTAATCGTTATTGTCGAGATTGGACGATTAACGAGAAAACGCTTTAAAAACCGAGTTTTAGGATTCTGGAAAATTTTCTTTTCTGGACAGAATGTCCAAAAATATATTTAAACTATTTTACGTAATTTTTGTACTATTTATTAAAGTTTTAATTAATAAGTATTGATTTTCGGACAAATTGTGATTTATCGTTAAAATGCTTCGTCTTACCTAAAAGAATTATTTTTCCAGCAATTTTGAAAGTATTTAAATCCGAAACTTTAAGATTTAAATCAACCCTTAACATACTCTTAATGTATTTGTTGGTTTAATTAAATAAAGACGTTCAAATATTTAATTTGATGTTTGCCGTAAAATCCTATTTATAATTTTATTGTCGAAACTAATAATAATTAGGGAATTTTAGCTTTATAACTTTTGAAAACACCCTAATTAGTAATATTAAAATGTTTAAGATGTTTTTAATCATTTTATAACGCTTATACGATATTTTAATAATTTCATAAAATTAAATGTTCACTTTGGTAATTAATATCGTTAAAGCCGAAAGTATTAGTTTGATAAATCTATATCGTTTACTAAAAATGTTGTATTAGTATAAACTAATATTTTCGTTATTTTGATATGATGCTATTTTTAGTGAAGTTTCCTAAAATAGAAGTTTCCTAAAATAGAAAGTTTCCTCTTTTGGAAAGTGGTCCTTTTTCCTTTTGTTCTCTTATTATTTATAATGATTATATCTTTTGAATATCGATAATGGCTTTGTTTTGGAGTTATGGAATAAGGATAAGTGTGGGGTTAGAGTAATACAGTCTGGGAAGTACGTTTTGGCCATCAACTATAAAGCCGGTGTGCCCATTTGGGGCACATTTGGTCGTTGAACTGGGCGTAGTTTCGCCCAGGAGAGTGTGCATTGTGCCCTTAAGCTAGATATCGCATCGTGTTAGTCGCCGTCAGTTAACTGGATACATTTGGTATCCAGGAGGGGTGTATACTACTTAAACCAGCATCTCGCTGCACGCAGTCCTGTTATAGTTGAGTTGCCTAGTTAGAGACTGGATTCTGTTATGAGTTAAGTCTACAGTTCTCGAAGCTAATTTCCAGTATTATTCCTAGTGAAAGTCTATCCTTGTACACACTAACCGAATATCTATAACGCCATTTTGAATATTTTATTTATTATCGATATAAATTGGTTTGCAGGTTGGCAAATATTTTTATGTTTCTTCGGAAACCCTTTTGATTATTTTGTTTTACGCTAAAGCTTATTTTAATATGATGTTTTATTGTTTTCCTTTTTACTATTTTTCTATAATAGTAATTACAGTTTTAAAATCCTGTTATACGGCTGGGAGAACGTTGGCGTTGCTCCCCACTGATTGTGGCTGTTATGTTCTAACATGGCAGGTATACGTGATCCGGGTGTGGCCTATCGAGCAGTGTGGATTCTGCTTATTTATTTTTATAATTATGTCCTATGGATTGTTCAAACCCCTTTTGTGGATTGTTTTAAATTTTGGCCATTTTATTTAAGGCCTATTGTTTGATTTTACCATTTAAATTTTAATTAGACATAGTTACAGTGTGTTTTAATCCCGACTCTACAGTGTTTCCGCCTCTGTATCGCATTATATTTTCTAGGGGATTACAGTTGGTATCAGAGCATCACTGCTCCCAACGCTTACACCTGAAAATAGGTAAAATAACAGTAAATTATTTAAACAGTAAATAAAAATATTATTAGAGATGGGTAGAAACAAGTAAGGACTTATTTGTTTAGCTTTCCTGTTCCTGAAACTCAATGATTAGCATTGAATATTTGTTTTATATGTCAAAGAAAATGATGAATGGACAAGATGCTGATATGATGCTGCTCCAGATCGTGACACGACCTACTTAGCGCTCTCAACGCCTGCTGACTCGAGTGGACAACTAGGTCCTCCAAGAAAGATGCCGATGGTGACTTTTCAGCTCCGGTTCAGTCTACTTAAGCTACAGGCCATATGATCAAGAGTAGATTCAAGTTCCACGATCGTGCAGTAGACTTAGATGCGACTTCACTTCACTTTGGATCTAGACGAAGCAACACAAGACTAGTGTGCTCATGTCCCTACGAGATGAAGAAGATATCCCGCGAATTCCTTTGTGGAACCGTAGAGGTCCGAAGATTCCCCTCTCGTTTTAGATCTTAATCATCTGGAACCATTGATTCTTTTCTCCTTGCCTCTACTTCTTCCAACCCTTCTTATAAATTCTCGTCTTTATTCTTGAGATAACTCTTTGATTAATTCTCCTACTTTACCATCTTTCCTCTTGAGATTCTTTGATTTGACCGAATTCCGTCTCAGTGAACCTCGTGGAAAGTTATAGAGGTTGAGGTTTAGTAAACCCTTGTTACCTGGTTTGAGGATTGTGAGTCTACCCTATCTTCTAAGCAAGTAAGAAATCCTTGAGGATTGATTCGATTGACAAACTGTTGATTGATGGAATTTGGATGATACTTTAGACACTCAACCTTGGGTTATAGGTTACTTTGATTATTTTTGAGTACTTAGAGTTGAATATATTTTTGGAGTAGTCAGAGTATATCATATTTGTTGGATACCTAATACCTACCCTAGAACCGAACTAAGTGTAATTGATAATATTACTTTGGATTCTTACCTAATGCTTATTTAATGGATGCATCGCGAATATTTGGGATCATAGAGTATTGTTTAAGGTGTTAGCCTGAGTGTTGTGGTACCATTGAAGGTTTTCATTAATGTCGTTAGAAATTTTGGTTGACATAGATTACCCGTATTTCTTAGAGATTAGATCGTTGATCGTCGTTTAAGGTTGTAACCTATGAACATTGGAGTTGGGTGATCTAACTTGGATAAATTGTTGTTGTCCCTAGAGAAGAGAACTATCTTTCACAATAACAGTTTGGTTTTATTGTGCTGTTTTGAGGAATACTATACTACGGAACATCTTAGTGGGACTGTTATAGCCTTAGACCAACGAGATTGTGGCTTCGTTGAGTTAATAAATATTTTGGTGGTTTCGTTGATACAATATGAAATTTGGTGGAATTTTTAGAAACTTTAGCCCAATGACGTGTTTGAAGATGTGAGTGTTTGCGCCATTACCAATAGGTTTGAGCGTGTTTGAGGATTTGTTATACTTTCCCCAACTTCTTTACTTGTGGCATTATAAACATGTTGGCAATTTGAGGATTCTGTGCCCGAGCATTGTTATATTGGTGGACCTTGTTTAGTGATCCTTACTAAATTTGGAGCATACCTCGAGTTCAAACCTTATGAGTCTTGAAATTAGGAGCCTTATCGATCAAGGGTTTGGGTATGTTTTATTAACCGTTGGAATCTTAATTATGGATTTGATTGTAAAGCATTAGTGGATTAGTATCGTGTCGTTTGAACGATTGGTTAGTCACGTAAGACTTAATTTTGGAGGCTATGGCAGTTGATAATTTTGGAGGTTGTAGATTGAGTAGGACCACCCTGTATCGATATTGGACTTAGCGTTATTTGATGGGCCAATTAGAAACCTGTGTTTGTGAGAGTCGTGCTAGGAATCTCGAGATGATTAATTTCTTCTATAATCCTCGAGAGGTCTGTTTGACTCTCAACTTCGTCCTTCTTTCTGCTTCTCTTGAACTCTGTTACCGTAACTGCTGCCAATCCCTTTGACCTTTATCGATTTTGAAAACTCCTATTTTGATTTATCATTTATCCTTATTCTATTTATACGTTAACCTTTGTTTTTGAACTCCCTTATTTTACAAAATGTTTGACTAGTTTTTTTTTTTGAAAAAAAAAATTATCATAAAATTTTAACATTTTGAGTTTTAATTTCTAATTGTGAAATTGCCCGTTTTGTAAAAAGTTTTACTAACTTCAACTTTTCGGATATCGTGAAACTTAACCTTTTTGAATTATAATTTAAGAACTTGATACTTCACTTTTATTTTATCTTTGGTTGATAATTATATCTAGATCCGTCTCAAAATGCCCAAATAATTTTTTTTAAATTATTTTGAAATTATTTCATTTTTATTTTCAAGCAATCGGACTTTGATGAAGACTTTCATATTTCCAAAATATTCAATTTCTATATGATTATTACATAAAACGTTTTAACATTGTCGAAATTATTTTATGGTTTGATAACATTTTTGAAAACTTTCATAATTACTTTGATAACATTTTCAAAATTTTAATATTTTGAAATTAGTTTTCGTTTTATTGTTGGTGGACTTTTGAATCTGTTATTGAAAATTTTTGACGACTGGTTCGATTTTTACTGACTACTTTTGATTTCTCATAACTAAATTTTGTTTCGTCAGAAAAGGAATATTATCGAATTTCTTAATCACAATATTTTACTTTCATTTTGAAAATACTTTGGTTATCCTATTTCCTTCAAGTTTGTTTACAAATGTTATTTGACGTCATTGTTTTATCAAATAACTTTACTTTACGATTTCACTAATTAAAAGATTTTAAACTCCGGGGAGCTTAGCCCAAATTCCTTTTGAAATAAATATTTGCATTCGATTTCGTATCACTTTGAGAGTTGTAAAAATTTTCTTTTAAAGCAAAATTCTTATGCGGTTTTTTTTTTATTCCTCATCTTTTCGAGTGGGGTAATCTTGACTCCTTTCTTCTTATTCTTAGTTTCGAGGACGAAACTTTCTTTTAGTGGGGAGGATTGTAACACCCGCTATTTTTCTTGCTTTTTTATTCTTTCCGTTATGACATCGTCGTATCTCTATCACATTTCGGCCTTATATTTCATCATTTTAGCAAGCTTTATTTTTAGTTTTAAGTTTAACGATATTTATTTTTAATGTTAAAGATTTTAACTCTCTTAAATCCATTTATTTGGTTTTCTTCGTAAACTAATTAATTTTCCGTGAGGAATTCTATTTCTCTTTGAATTGACGTTTTTAAGCTCGGATTTAAGTTATTCCTTTTCCTAAAATGTCTAAACCCATTTATATAATATTTCCAACTAAGAGATATTTTTTTTTTATTTACGAAAATTTAGCCTTTAATGATTTTATTACGTAGTTTCGTAAATAATTATTTTCTAACGCGAGGTTTACTCGAATTGCTTTGAAATACCTTTAACAATTTTACGATTTTCTTTTTATCAACTTACAAATTATTTTGGGACATTTTCCCACATTTTGGACCGTGACCCCCCTTGGATCACCCCTACTACATTTTTTTATACACTTCATTTTATTATGTTAAACATTAGATATTTATTTCTTTCTTCATTCATTTTGGTGGATTAATACAAACTCTTCACACTCCTCTCACATACACTCTTGGCTGAAATTTTTGAGGTGAACGTACCTAGTATTCATCAACTTTTAAGTCACCATTCATTTCATATCTCTTTACATTTTCCTCTTTATTCATTCTTCCATTTTATTCTAGCAAAAACCTTTTCTTTCTCCCTCTTTTTGGCTGGTGTTCCTGCCCATTTTCAGTGATAAGTGTAGTTTGTAGTGCTTATTTTACTATGTTTTGGTCCCATTTCCTTGTGGAATCGCTCCCTGGGAGCGGTTTATGGGCTTCTTATGCTTCCTCTAGCTCGTTTCAGGTTCCCGGGACCAATCACGAAGAGTTGGAGCGATTCCGACTCAATACATACACTTTTTGGAGCCAACGAGGTAAAGGAACGATGACTCGATGCCTTGGAATCGACCCCGAGACCCGGGGACCCAATCCCGAGCCTCCGAGACCCGATCCCAAGTCCCGAGAATCGACGAGAAACCCATGAGAGGCAAGGAGGGACCAAAAAGCTCTTAAGGGAGGCCTACAAGACCCATCCCGATCGGGAAGGCCTCAACCCGATCGGGATGAGGTGCACAAAGGACGTAGCCACTGTGAAGAGATCGTCCCGATCGGGACCACGCCGTCCCGATCGGGATGATCCCGTCCCGATCGGGACCGGCCACCTGGCAGCCTGCATCCTTTCTTTCATCTTCCTTCCACTTGTAACCCTATATATACCCTTCCCTTGTTTTGTAAACCAGATACACTACATTAGACATTAAACCCTAGACTACTTTAGGTTAGATTAGGTTAGACTAGGGTAGATTAGTCGGTAATTAGTAGTTAATCTTAGTTTAATCTTGTATTAAGAGGAATTCTTCAAGATCCATTCAAGATTGACAACCTTGGGTGTTTGTTTTGGGTTTTCTTCATTAATGCAAGTTTTATCCTTTCTTCTTCACTAGTATGGTATTCTTCTCTTCCTTTTTACTCTTTATCTTGTTTAATTCATCCAAGTTTGCATCTTTGATTGTTGTATTGTTCTTAGTTCATTGTTTTCACTAGTATCTTTATGTATGTTTTGATGTTTATGTTGATTCATCTTGTTCTTGTTAGTTTTAAGTTGATTATGTTAGAGTAGTGTTCTTGCTAGGGTTAGTAGGGTGATTAGGGTGTTAATTGGGTGATTAAGGGTTTGTTGGAGATGTTGGTGGAAGATTTGGGTTTCCTCTTGGTTTGATGCATATCACATGTTTGTTGGAATGCTTGAATGACTAAGTAGTTGAGAATGCTTGTTTTTCTTGCCTTTCTTTTGTGGGTGTTAGTTTGTTGTGGGTTCGGTTCCCTCATTAAGTTGCGAGAGCCTGGTGAGGACGACCCCTAGGTCGGTCTGAGTAGCGAGAGCCCGGATTCGACTGTAACACCCCCGTTTATTCAAGAGCCTTAACTAGGCCTTCCCGGATAAATGAGAGTGTTACCATCTCGGGTTAACCGAGGTAGTAGTCACATCACAACCCAATACTGAAACACAACCGAGTTTAATAGGTTATTCAAAAGATGCAAACTAAGTTCAAACATAAGTATGGTTACATAACCCAAACGATTACATGAATAAAAGGTCCATTCAGTTCTAACGACGGGACATGCTAAAGTAAAATAACGATGGCCACACATTCCCTTCCCGAACAGCAATTCCCTTCAGTTAAGCACACATCAATGGTCCATATGTGCATCAATACTCTGCTCCCCAAAAGACCGTAAATGTCAATTGGATCGTCGCAGGCCCCCAATAAAATAGGGTGACAAGGTAGACAATGAAAACAAGATTAGAACATGCTAACAATAATATACAAGCACGGAATATGAAACAACAATGCTCAACCATCTTAGTACTATCATGGGTACCAATTAACAATATCATCTTCACTTCCTCAGTACCATCACGGTACCAATCAATATTCCCATCTCAATATTCTCATCTCAGTATTCTCATCTCAACTCTCCTGGCAGGCCATTTCATTCCGAGTGTGCACACCCCCCGCAGGTTCAACAACCCGCGAGGAGAAATCAGGGAGGGGACCGTGATCAAAGGCCCCGGCTAGGTCTAAAGCTAGCGTCACCAACTCCAATACATCAATATTCAACAATCATTCTCCCATCAATATTCAACATTATACTTATTATCACAATATCACATCGTATTCGTAACTCATACATCATACATGCATCATAATATAATATTAACATATTCTAAGTAAGGAAAACCTTACCTACTAGCAGGTCACAACCACGTCGTCAGTACAATTCACCACGGAATTTCTACGAAGTCCGAACCTAATAAAATATTATAAATAAATTAATATCGATCCTAACGTACTAAATAAAAAGAGACCCGATCCAACTAAGTGATAATATACCACTATAGACTTAAATCATATTATTGTTAATCCTAGCTTAATATTTATAACACCATGCCTTTGCAATATATGTATATGTTGAACCTGATCATAACTATTGTCTATGTCCTACTAACTATCCCTAGCAACCTGATAAATTCACATATTAACAATAACAACCTAAACGAAAAAATAAGTATAGAACCAAATTGGAGTAATAACAATCTAGTAAATAATAGAAACAGAGTCCAGATCAAATAAAAAAAAACACTAAACCACCCACGCACTACCTTCTGGATCATCCAACGTACACCATCATTCTCTAAAACTTGACGCCCTGAACTCCTTACAACCCCGACGACACGACAATTATCACAACAGTACGACACCCACCACAGGACAGATGACTTGGTTACACTGCCCGACAATCGACACCATACCAACATAACCAATGGCACAACCGTGCTACAACGGTGACCATACCACAATGGCGCCGCCGACGATATAATACTACAATAACATGGACACGGGTCAATATAACCACACACTACACTGCAAAATCCGATTATTGTGACATCCCCCGAGACCATCTATACAACAGTAATAACATGATATAATAACCAATACAACATCGTTTACGACGCTCAAATAGATAAGACAATGCAAGGTACCTATAGCTTTGACGGTGTGGCCGATGTCCTGACTCGGTCCAGTTCTTCCTTACTCTAGACGGGTAAGCAGGTGGTCAGGGAGTGGGATGATCTAGGTTGAGCGAGTTATCGGCAGGCCGTAGGGTTTGGAGTGCGGTTGAAGATTGTATATAGTGTATGCTGCTAGAGGTTTATAAAGGGGTAAATATTAGGGTTAGTGGATTTATAAAATAACATGTGTACGGGCTAAATCCATAAGGGGAGGCCTAGTATAAGTATAATATAAACCGGGTTTAATTAACGGGTTAAGTCTTGTTGTTCTCGTATGACTAATGAGCTTTATCTATCTTAACTGTCTTAACTCAAATGACTTACAGTTTGACTTGCTATGACTTACTATAAAATAAAAGTATTACAGTCTACCCTTCTTATAAGGAACTTCGTCCCGAAGTTCACCTTCCACTATGGAATGACTAACAAGCCCAACCGGTCTGACTAACTAAACAATAATTGATGAATCACTCAATAATCACCGAACTAACATAAGTAACCGGGACGGGGTATTACAGTCTACCTCCCTTATGGGGAACTTCGTCCCCGAAGTTCGCTACCCGACACAAATTACAACACTTCGATAGAATCTAAGGAATTACCTTCCTATTAACGAAGCACGAAAACAAACAAATCTATACGATACTAGTTTAAATATATCATAAATCAGGCGGTTATGTTCTACCCTACTTAAACACATGGTTACGTTCCCGTAACCAAAATAGTTACCTGATCAAAGAGGTGAGGAAAACGTTTCTGCATCGATACTTCTGTTTCCCAAGTGGCCTCCTCGACGTTGTGATTAGACCACAAGACTTTGACAAGAGCTGTTTCTCCTCTCCGAGTTTTTCGGACTTTTCGGTCTAAAATTTCCTTTGGCACCTCCTCATAAGTGAGAGAATCATCTAGCTGGATCGTCTCGGGTTCAAGGATGTGAGATGGGTCACTCAAGTATTTCCTCAACTGGGAAACATGAAACACATTATGAACTTTAGCGAGAGCTGGGGGAAGTGCTAATCGATACGCCACCTCCCCTATCCTATCCATAATTTCGTATGGCCCAACAAACTTTTGACTCAACTTGCCCTTCTTCCCGAACCTCATAACCCCTCTCATAGGTGACACTTTCAACAAGACCTTCTCACCCACAGCGAACTCAACCTCTCGGCGGTGGAGATCAGCGTAGCTCTTCTGACGATCCTGTGCTGCTCGCATCTTCTGTCGGATTACATGTACCTGCTCGATCATCTCCTGGATCATGTGGGGCCCTAGCACTACCGCGTCGGCCTTCTCGTCCCAACATACCGGGCTCCTACACTTCCTCCCATATAAAGCTTCAAACGGTGCCATTTGGATGCTAGCATGGTAGCTGTTGTTGTAAGAGAACTCAATCAAATCCAGTCGATCCTCCCACGAACCCTGAAATTCCAAGGCGCAAGCCCGCAACATATCCTCTAATGTTTGTATGGTTCGTTCTGTCTGACCGTCGGTCGCAGGGTGAAAGGCTGTACTCATCTTCAATTGGGTACCCAAGGATTCTTGCAGCTCCTGCCAAAATTTCGACATGAACCTCGAATCACGATCTGACACAATGTCCTTAGGTACTCAATGTAATTTCAGAACATGCCTCCTATAAGCCATTGCTAGCTCAGCCTTACTCCACGTATCCTTCATTGGCACGAAGTGAGCCGACTTGGTGAGTCGATCTACTATCACCCAAATCATATTATTCCCCTTCGGGGTTCTCGGCAAACCTACAATGAAATCCATGGAAATGGAGTCCCACTTCCACTCAGGCACCTCTAAGGGTTGCAGCTTACCCTGTGGTCGTTTGTGTTCACTCTTGACCTTCTGGCAAGTCAGACATCTGGACACAAACTCGGCCACCTCTCTCTTCATGTTCTCCCACCAGAATGTCTTCTTCAGGTCCTTATACAGTTTGTCCCCACCCGGATGTACCGAGTAAGGACTACAATGCGCCTCGGTCATGATTTTCCTCCTTAAATCTCCTCCTTCTGGTACCCACCACCTGCCGTTAAACCTGAGGCTCCCGTCTGGGTGAATGGTGAGATTTGAGGGTTCACCTTTCTCAATGCGGGCTCGCCACATTACATACTTCGGATCCAAAAACTGCTCTTCTCGTATTTCGTCGTACAACTCGGGTTGAATCGCCAAGTCCGACATTGCTTCCCCTTTCCTTATCACATGAATCCCCATCTGTTGCACTTCATTCCTTAGCTTCAATCTGGACATATCCAAACACAGAGAATGCACCGATTTCCTGTTTAGGGCGTCGGCCACCACGTTTGCCTTTCCCTCGTGGTACAAAATCTCCATATCATAATCTCCGATCAACTCTATCCACCGCCTTTGCCGCATATTCAGTTCCTTCTGTGTGTAGATGTACTTCAAGCTCTTGTGGTCTGAAAATACCTTGAATGTTGCCCCATACAGATAATGTCTCCATATTTTCAGAGCAAACACCACTGCCCCAAGTTCTAGATCATGAGTTGGATAGTTCCCTTCGTAAGTCTTCAGTTGACGTGAAGCATATGCAATGACTTTACCATTCTGCATTAGTACACAACCCAACCCATTTTTCGATGCATCAGTGTACACCTCAAAATTTTCGCTCCCCTCAGGTAAGGCTAGGATTGGTGCTGTAGTCAGATGCTCCTTCAAGGTTTGGAACGCCCTCTCACAGCTGTCATCCCATCTATATCGAGTCTCCTTCCTCATAAGGTTAGTCAACGGTCTTGCTATCTTTGAGAAGTCCTTCACAAACCTTCTATAGTACCCGGCTAACCCTAAGAAACTCCGAATCTCTGCCACATTCTTTGGCGCCTGCCACTTTGAGACAACTTCGATCTTGCTCGGGTCTACAGATACACCCTCTTTCGAAATCACGTGTCCCAAGAATGCGACCTTCTCCAACCAGAACTCGCACTTTGATAACTTAGCGTACAACTGGTTGTCTCGAAGTAATTGCCATACGATCCTCAAATGCTCTGCATGCTCCTCCCGGTTCCTTGAATAAACCAAGATATCATCGATAAACACCACCACGAACTTGTCCAAGTAGGGTCGAAAAATTCGGTTCATCAAATCCATGAAGACAGCAGAGGCATTTGTTAGACCAAACGGCATCACCACGAATTCATAGTGGCCATACCGAGTTCTGAATGCGGTCTTAGGAATATCTTCATTCTTGACCCTCAACTGGTGATAACCGGACCTCAAATCAATCTTTGAAAATATACCAACCCCACTCAGTTGATCGAATAAATCATCAATACGAGGCAAAGGGTACCGGTTCTTCACAGTGACATTATTCAGCTCCCTGTAGTCAATACATAATCTCATGCTCCCATCCTTCTTCTGCACAAACAAAACAGGAGCACCCCATGGCGATACACTGGGTCTGATATACCCCTTATCCATCAATTCCTCTAGCTGCTTCTTCAACTCAGACAACTCCTTAGGCCCCATACGGTACGGTGCCTTAGAGATCGGCCTCGTCCCTGGCTTCAGCTCAACACTGAAAGCAACTTCTCGCCTTGGTGGTAACCCCGGAATCTCCTCCGGAAATACGTCTTCGAACTCATTCACTACAGGTATTGAATCAGAAGAAAACTCCTCAGCCCGAATGTCCCGTACATGGCACAAGAATAACGGACTTCCTTTCTTCAGATGTGTCTTCAAAGTAATGGCTGCTATGATCTTCACAGCTGGCTTTACCGCAAATCCTCTATAAGACACTCTAACTCCCTTCGGGCCTCTTAATGACACTTTCTTGAGGTTACAATCAATCTGGGGTCTAAATCGTCCCAACCAATCCATTCCCAGGATAATGTCAAAGTCATCTAAAGGGAACTCTATTAAATTAACTGGCAGGTCAACTTCCCCAACTATTAAGGACACATTACGAAAGACTCTTTTACACCTAACCGACTTCCCCGAGGGTGTGATAACATCATCGACTATGTTTTCAAAATCTTCTAACCCTAGACTCGGTACATGGTTACAGGCTACAAATGAATGGGTTGCCCCAGAATCGAACAGAATAAAAGAAGGTTTCGAGTTAACGAGAAAAGTACCCGTGATAACTTGTGTGTCCTCCTCAGCAGCCTGCTTCCCCATAGCAAAGAGCTTCCCAGTGTTTTTACTTCCTTCATGTGCTCCATTAACAGATGTAGTTGGTTTGGTGGCTGCAGTTGACTGATTAGTGCTCCCAGATCCCTGATTGTAACTCCCTTGTGGTCGGTTCCAGTTCCCCTGTGATCGGTTCCAGTTCCCCTGTGATCTGTTCCAATTCCCCTGGTATCGATTTCCTTGATTAATACTCTCGGATCCCGACACCGGAATGGAATTAGGGTTACCCTTCTTCACTCGACACTCGTAAGCACGGTGCCCTGATTTTCCACAGGCGAAGCACTTAACAGGTTGTCCATTGCAGTCCGTCCCTGGGTGGTTGTAGTTGCAATTCTTACAGTTATAGCTCCTTACCTCTCTCCTACCCGAGTTATAACTACCACCCCCATAATTGTACCCTACAGAATATTGAGGCCTTGGTCCCTGAGGTCGATTATTCCCATGTCTTTTCGCATCCCCCTGCACAGCTCCCTCAGACTCAGCTTTCCTCTTCTCACTCTTCTGACCGCTCAGCTCCTTAATGCGATCAGCTATTCGCTCGGCGTGCCCGGCTCTCAAGTATACCTCTTTCACATCAGCATTATCCCTCATGGGTAGCCTTTCCAGGATTCTGATAGACAAGCCCCTCTCGAAGCGGGAAGCCAATAGTTCAGGACTCAAATTGAGGTCAGCAGAATAAGTGGCCAGCTCCATAAACTTGTTGTAATAGTCCTCGACAGTCATGTCGTCTGTCATGGTGAAACGATCAAATTCAGCTCTTTTTGCACTACGGATATGTTCCGGAAAGAACTCCACCCTCAGTGCTTCTGCGAGACTCTTCCATCCAAAGACGTCCTCCCCATAATCCCCTTCCTCATGCTCTGCAATAAGCTTGTCATAGTTAAGGTGCCACCATAAATCGGCCTTGCCACTCAAATAGAATGCAGCTTGACCCAGTTCCAGATTCTCCGGACAACTCACGGTCTGGAACACCTTCTTCATTTCTCTCACCCAGTTCTCTAGCTGCGACGGTCCGCCAGTCCCGTCATATTTACTGGGACGAAGGCGTGCTATCGCAGCGCTGATGGCGGCCGCGTCTGTCACTGGTGGTTTCGGGACGTGGATGTTTCTCAGAGCTTCCAAAAGTGCATTGTTAGTTTCCTTTAAGCGCGCCATTTCTTTGGCACTCGGAGTGGTTGGGGTAGAGTTCGTAACTGCTTTCTTTGACATGATTACTTCAAAACAACAATAACATACACATGAGCCTTAAATGCTCATACATCATAGCAGTATATTAGCATCAACGTTGTAACTTCTCATAAATTATGCAATTCACAGGAAATTCATATCATCGCTGGCCCATCCTATTTTACCCCCTCTCAATCTCACACGTAGTTACCGGGTCGAAACCAAAAGGGCCGGAGGTTGGTATGAGGACGTCTTCTCAACCAAAGATTTTAAGTAGGATCCTGATGGTCTATCACCGGGGTTCATTTTAATTCCTATGTTCATTTATTCCGGCTCCAGAATCGATCGCTCTGATACCAATTTGTAACACCCCCGTTTATTCAAGAGCCTTAACTAGGCCTTCCCGGATAAATGAGAGTGTTACCATCTCGGGTTAACCGAGGTAGTAGTCACATCACAACCCAATACTGAAACACAACCGAGTTTAATAGGCTATTCAAAAGATGCAAACTAAGTTCAAACATAAGTATGGTTACATAACCCAAACGATTACATGAATAAAAGGTCCATTCAGTTCTAACGACGGGACATGCTAAAGTAAAATAACGATGGCCACACATTCCCTTCCCGAACAGCAATTCCCTTCAGTTAAGCACACATCAATGGTCTATATCTGCATCAATACTCTGCTCCCCAAAAGACCGTAAATGTCAATTGGATCGTCGCAGGCCCCCAATAAAATAGGGTGACAAGGTAGACAATGAAAACAAGATTAGAACATGCTAACAATAATATACAAGCACGGAATATGAAACAACAATGCTCAACCATCTTAGTACTATCATGGGTACCAATTAACAATATCATCTTCACTTCCTCAGTACCATCACGGTACCAATCAATATTCCCATCTCAATATTCTCATCTCAGTATTCTCATCTCAACTCTCCTGGCAGGCCCTTTCATTCCGAGTGTGCACACCCCCTGCAGGTTCAACAACCCGCGAGGAGAAATCAGGGAGGGGACCGTGATCAAAGGCCCCGGCTAGGTCTAAAGCTAGCCTCACCAACTCCAATACATCAATATTCAACAATCATTCTCCCATCAATATTCAACATTATTCTTATTATCACAATATCACATCGTATTCGTAACTCATACATCATACATGCATCATAATATAATATTAACATATTCTAAGTAAGGAAAACCTTACCTACTAGCAGGTCACAACCACGTCGTCAGTACAATTCACCACGGAATTTCTACGAAGTCCGAACCTAATAAAATATTATAAATAAATTAATATCGATCCTAACGTACTAAATAAAAAGAGACCCGATCCAACTAAGTGATAATATACCACTATAGACTTAAATCGTATTATTGTTAATCCTAGCTTAATATTTATAACACAATGCCTTTGCAATATGTGTATTTGTTGAACCTGATCATAACTATTGTCTATGTCCTACTAACTATCCCTAGCAACCTGATAAATTCACATATTAACAATAACAACCTAAACGAAAAAATAAGTATAGAACCAAATTGGAGTAATAACAATCTAGTAAATAATAGAAACAGAGTCCAGATCAAATAAAAAAAAAACACTAAACCACCCACGCACTACCTTCTGGATCATCCAACGTACACCATCATTCTCTAAAACTTGACTCCCTGAACTCCTTACAATCCCGACAACACGACAATTCTCACAACAGTACGACACCCACCACAGGACAGATGACCTGGTTACACTGCCCGACAACCGACACCATACCAACATAACCAATGGCACAGCCGTGCTACAACGGTGACCATACCACAATGGCGCCGCCGACGATATAATACTACAATAACATGGACACGGGTCAATATAACCACACACTACACTGCAAAATCCGATTATTGTGACATCCCCCGAGACCATCTATACAACAGTAATAACATGATATAATAACCAATACAACATCGTTTACGACGCTCAAATAGATAAGACAATGCAAGGTACCTATAGCTTTGACGGTGTGGCCGATGTCCTGACTCGGTCCAGTTCTTCCTTACTCTAGACGGGTAAGCAGGTGGTCAGGGAGTGGGATGATCTAGGTTGAGCGAGTTATAGGCAGGCCGTAGGGTTTGGAGTGCGGTTGAATATTGTATATAGTGTATGCTGCTAGAGGTTTATAAAGGGGTAAATATTAGGGTTAGTGGATTTGTAAAATAACATTTGTACGGGCTAAATCCATAAGGGGAGGCCTAGTATAAGTATAATATAAACCGGGTTTAATTAACGGGTTAAGTCTTGTTATTCTCGTATAACTAATGAGCTTTATCTATCTTAACTGTCTTAACTCAAATGACTTACAGTTTGACTTGCTATGACTTACTATAAAATAAAAGTATTACATCGACCTAGGCCGCCATAGCGCGCTAGAACCCCGTTTGTCATGTGTGTCGCCGAGATGGGTTCTAGGTGGAACCTCTAGGTCGGTCTAAGTTGCGAGAGCCCGGACCAACCTAGATCACCCTACTACCTCCTTCGCTCTAGCTCTTCCTTGACCATTCCGTTACCCCTTTGACCCCGACCTAATCCTAGCCCGTTTTCCTTAGTTGTTCTTCTTAGTCATAGTCTAGCCTTCCCCCCCTTCTTATCATTCTCTAGCTTAGCTCGTTGACTTAGGGGGCGTTTGGTTCATCAAAGGGAAAGGGAATGAAATCAACAAAGGGAAACAGAGGGAAAGGAATGGGATTACCCCAAATTTAGGTTGTTGTTTGGTTTCAATGAGAGAGAATGAATTTCACCCAACTTTCACTCAAACTTGACATTAGCGGTGTGCCATCATATTATTTATGCTTATGTAAAATAAAAAAAATTATAAAATAAATAAATTAATATCTAAATTGTAAAAATAATAAAAATTAATTTTTGTAGTATCTTTTGATAATAAAATACCTATAATATAAAGAGTATTATTTTTACACTTTTTTAATTGTAAATATGGTAAATATACGGAGTAATAATTACTGCAATACGATAAATTTTAAAAAATACATTTTCTTTTTAATTGATAAATTAAGGTATCAAAAATTATTTTGACCCAACTTTGACTCATATTTGACTTGACCCGAAAGTGTGGTGGTGTTCGTAATGGTGGTAGGTGGGTCTTGGTGGTGGTGGTGGTCGTAGTGGTGCGGTGGTGGGTGGACTTTGGTGGTGGTGGTGGCGGTTGTTGGTGATGGTGATGTGATGACTAGGTTGGTGAGTGGGGGAAAGGGAATGCAAATACCTTGGGGGGTGGGGGTAAGAAGGTAGAGGAGTTTGGGGGAAAAGGAGGGGGAAAGGGAATGATTGATTTGGCTAAACAAACGCAAACAAAGGGAATCGTGAACTTTGATTCCCTTTCCCTTTCCTGAATACCTCATACCAAACGGCCCCTTAGTCTAGTATTTGGGCCGACCTAGTCTAGGCTATACATTACCGTCCCCGTGGATTCGACCCGACTTGCCCTATCTACCGTAGGAATAGCCGGTTAATTATTTGATCGGTGGGGATCCCGCGACAAATCCCTACCATCAATTTGGCGCCGTTGCCGGGGACGGTGCTAGTTTAGACTTTGTTTGCCTAGTTACTTGACTTTGTCTTTGTGTTTGTGTTTTTCTTTTTTCTTTTTGTTACCTTGCTTCTTGTGTGTGTGTGGTTTATTTCTCTCTTGTCTAGTGCCCAAAAAGAACTAGACTTCTCACGTTTGTTCCTAGTCTACAGTTTGTGCTTAGAGGTGGTGACTATCTTCTTCTTGCAACTTAGAGCCGCTTAAACGGACGGTTGCTAGGGTGAGAGGTTTCCAACCGGGTATGGACTACGATTTTCGAGCAAGCATGGGGTTTGATCTAAACTCCACATAATCGGGAGCCAATATGAGCTACTCCTCTTCTTCTATGAACCAAAGCTATTACATGATGACTCCTAATTACTATCAAGCTTCTTGGGGGGATCAAGACTCTAGTGGGTATGAACTTCAAAGTTATGAAAACGGCTACCAACAAGTGAACGATTACCAATCCTACGATCATGGTGACTATTACTCGAGTTATCAATGTGAACCCACCATGTTCAATCAAGATTCACCTTATGGAAGCCAATACCCCCAAAACCCACCATATTACCCTACACCCCAACCACAATATGAACCCCATGACCCACAATACTACCAATCACCTCAACCTCACTACCAACAATATGATGCCCCACCCCTTGGGCATCATCATGATTTTCAAGGAGCTTTACAAGACCCCAATGATCACCAATTGCCCGACACGGAGGTGTTTCATTCTATGCTTCAAATGCAAAGGAGCATCCAAGAAACGGCCATTCAATTGCAAAAAGAACAAGAGGAATTAATGGCCCAAATTCAAAGGGCAAACGAGGCGAGGGATGCTCGATTAAATGCATTATCGGTTCAAACCGTAATGTTTTTATCCCGAACATCGCAATTAGATGAAGGGTGCCCACTTGAGAGAGAGGAGCAACCTAACCATGAAGCCGCCGATGTAGTTCCCTTTGGAGGAGAGATTTGCTTTGAAGAACCTCAATCGTCTACCCAAAATGTGACGAATGAGGAGATGACCCTTGGTGAAGGCAACATTGGTGAGGAATTGGAGGAGGATGGTGAGTTGGATGATTTGGTGGAGTTTGTGAAGTTGTTGGATGAAATTGATAGCCTTGAGTTGCCCTTGTGCGATAATGTGGATAAGCATCAAGAGCCCCTTACTAGTACACCAAGCAATGACTTGGAAGAGATTGAAACCACCGGTAGATGTTTCGATCCTCTTCTCTAAGATGATGTGGGGCCGAGTGATGAAGATGGGGAACCACAACTTGAGGAAAGTGTGGGGGTGTGCATTGAGGAGATGAGGCCAAAACCGCTTTTTGTGCCTCGTTTCTTGGAGATGAAGCTTGCTAATGATTGGAGGCGATGCCTAGGGAGGAAGAGGTCGGTTAAGCTCGTAGGATAGATAGACCCCGGAGACAACATGAATGATGATATTGGGTCTTGGGATTCCTTCTTCTTGCCTCCACCTTGGAGGCCGTGGAGGTTGGCTAGGCTCGAGCGCTTCTTGGGCCTTCATTATGATGTCGGTAGCGCGTTCGACTTGCTCCTCCATGCCCTTGAGGGCTACGGTTGAAGAAGAGTCCACCATCCTAGGTTTGACGGAGTTCCTAAAGAACCGTCATGTTGTATATTCTCCTCTCCTCTTTAGAGTACTTGTGTTTGTATTTGTGTGAATTTTCTCTTGCTTTTTGTTGTTTTATGTAGCTCTTGTAATTGATTTGGTATTTTGATGAGCGATGTGAGGAAGGGAAATTGATGTTGTATTTGAACTTATTGTCATAGGTGTGAAGTGAAGATGATTCCTAGAGAGGAATGGTTAATGATAGAGCTTGGGTCGTGAGTATGGAAGTCGGTTTTTGAAGCTTCGGTGAAGCTTTTGGGGTTTTGGAGGTCAAGAAGACCCATCCCGGGCGGGAAGGGAGCTTCCAGACCGGGAAGGATATGCCATCCCGACCGGGAAGGAGTCGTCCCGATCGGGATGGAGGTGCAAAAATTGGAGCTTGCTGGAGTGTCGTCCCGACCGGGAAGGTGGCTTCCTGACCGGGACGAGTGTGTCTTCCCGACCGGGACCATCCATCCCGACCGGGATGGTCCTCTTTCTCCTCTTTTAGCCTCTTCTTCGACATTTGGGCCCACCCAACCATTGTATACCCCCACCCAACCTCCCTACCCATCCTTGTTCATGTCATATGACCATTACACTTCATTTACATACCCTCACCTCAGTTCTCTTCCCTTTACACCGAGTTTCACATCGAATCCCACACCCCCTCACGCCATTACTACCTCTACCATGCGGTTCTATCAAGCTTGAAGCGGGATAGCAATGATGAAGACAAGCAAGTGCCTATATTGATCTATGAGACGATGGAGAGAGTGAGTGCTAACCTATGGTACGGCAACTATCCTTTCTTTTCCGTTTTTGTTGTTGCTTGTTTTCCTTTGTTTATTCCCTTCCCCTTGAGTCATGGTACCTTAGTCTTCGAGCCCTTGGTAGTGGTTGCTCCCGACTCTCGATGATGTGACTACATCGAGAGTCATTTTCAAAATCCAAATTTTACAAGTTTTTCACTCTTTCTTTTTGAGGACTTAGTCGGATTTGGGCGGAATCCGGGCTAGGTGACTTGATTACACCTAGTCCTCCCCTCCCATTTCCCTTTATTTACTTCTTTTTATTTCTTCCCCCATCCATACCTTTTTCTCGTCTCGGCCCATGGTGACTTGACTACACCCCGGCCGGACACCTTCTACCTTTTTCTTCACCTTTATTTTTGATTTTTAGCTTTATTTTCGTAGTTTCTCTTCTTTTCTTTTGTCTCTCCGCACAGTACGATCGAGCATGAGGACATGGCTCGGTTTAAGTGTGGGGGGAGCGATATTCTAGCATAGTTAGCTTTATTTTTGTAGTTTTTCGAAAAATCTTAATAAACCATAAAAATTTGAAAAAATTTCACAAAAATCAAAAAGATTTTCCTTTTGTGTGTTTTCCTTTTGTGTCTTTATGTCGTGTATTTGTTGTATTGTGTGTGTTTTGCCTCCTCTTTCCTTATAGGTTGCTTAAATCACCGCTAGCTTTGGAGAGCTTTCAAGACTACCGGTAACATCTTATCCCTTTTTCTTCTTTATCTCTCGCGGAGTTTGGAGGAGATTGTGATGTTGTGTGCTCGGGTGGAGCTTTGTAAAGTTTGTGGGTGATTTGGTGATTTGTTTGGAAGCTAGGGGTGTTGTTTGTGTTGTTCATATGTTCGTTTTGTTTTGTTGCTTTTGCTTCTTTTTCTTTCGTTCATTTTCGTCATGTCTTTGATTTTGTGTTGTGCTATGTTGTGTGTCATGTGTGTAAACCGTTTTCGAAAACCCGGTTTAGAGGCTACTGTGTGAGTGTGTACTTTCCCTTCCTAGTAGTGTAAATCGAGTCTTGGACTTTAATCCAGTAGAATGACCTTAAATCAATGATTTCGTTGGTCCTTTACCTTGAGTCCACCTAGCTAACTAGGGATTTACTACGGGATTTGCACTTTTGACCATTATGACCACCCACGGTGTGAAAAGGCCTTGGTTACCGAGTCCCGTCCCCTAGGTGACCGTGTTTGGGATTGTTTAATTAGTCCAAGTTCTCCACTTTTTGTGGGTTTGAAGGGAAGGACGCTCCCCGACTCTCCCATTTCCCTACCTCCTACACATATCCACACAATAAATTGCAAAGTGTTGATTTCTCTCTTTCTTAATTGTCAAGAAATGCCAAAAAGCCAAATCTTGCCAAAAAAAGGGCAAAGAAAAGAAAGAAAAATGAAAGAAAGAAAAGAATGAAGAGAAAGAAAAGGCACAAAAGCCAAAAAGAAAATAGAAAAGAAGAAAAAGAAATGGCATGGCAAAACAAAACAAAAAAGCAAAAGAAAAGAGAAAATGCCAAAAGAAAAATCGTCTCACAAAAAGATCTTAACCCCACAAAAATAAGCCTTTTTCCGACTTTTGCCGTGAAGAGCCTACCAAAGGACCGAGTCCCGAGGAAGGATGATAGCGGCATTAGTCGGTCTTCCCTCATTTTGCATGTTTTCCACCTTTTTACTTGGACTAGTTAGGCGGTTTTGGACACGGGACGACCCTCTTGGCTCACGCTAAAGGGGGCGGGGTCTCACTTACCTACAGTGTCGACTAACACTGTGGATCATCACTTCCCACTCCGCCGATCGTCCCGTAGTACATTTTTAGAAAGTTAGGAGGACCTAGGTAAGTTACCAACGTTTTTGTTGCTTTATCGTCATACTATTAGGGTTTAGTCCACCTCGGTTTGTATTGCTAGCTTGGGAACATTGTCACTTACCTCGAGTCCTAAACCGGTGCTTCTTTCACCGCTTTTAAAGGGAAGCGGTACTTGTTTTTCTTTGGGTGCAACCGATTATGTGTTCGTTTGTGTGTTTGTTTGTTTTTGTGTCTTGTGTCCGGTTGCATCCGCAGTTTTGTCACAAGACCCGACTTGCCTTGCGGAGTGCACTTTTCCTCTAAGTGCACTCGCGTGAGTTGAAAGGGCGTAGGGTGCGCTAATACCCATTCGGCTAGTATAGTAGTTAGTATGTGCTTACTCGAGGTCGAGTAAGGGTTAAGTGTGGGGGAGTTGATAAGTGTAGTTTGTAGTGCTTATTTTACTGTGTTTTGGTCCCATTTTCCTTGTGGAATCGCTCCTTGGGAGCGGTTTATGGGCTTCTTATGCTTCCTTTAGCTCGTTTCTGGTTCCCGGGACCAATCACGAAGAGTTGGAGTGATTCCGACTCAATACATACACTTTTTGGAGCCAACGAGGTAAAGGAACGATGACTCGATGCCTTAGAATCGACCCCGAGACCCTGGGACCCAATCCCGAGCCTCCGAGACCCGATCCCGAGTCCCGAGAATCGACGAGAAACCCATGAGAGGCAAGGAGGGACCAAAAAGCTCTTAAGGGAGGCCTACAAGACCCATCCCGATTATCGGGAAGGCCTCAACCCGATCGGGATGAGGTGCACAAAGGACGTAGCCACTGTGAAGAGCTCGTCCCGATCGGAACCAACCCGTCCCGATCGGGACCACGCCGTCCCGATCGGAATGATCCCGTCTCGATTGGGACCAGCCACCTGGCAGCCCGCATCCTTTCTTTCATCTTCCTTCCACTTGTAACCCTATATATACCCTTCCCTTGTTTTGTAAACCAGATACACTACATTAGACATTAAACCCTAGACTACTTTAGGTTAGATTAGGTTAGACTAGGGTAGATTAGTCTGTAATTAGTAGTTAATCTTAGTTTAATCTTGTATTAAGAGGAATTCTTCAAGATCCATTCAAGATTGACAACCTTGGGTGTTTGTTTTGGGTTTTCTTCATTAATGCAAGTTTTATCCTTTCTTCTTCACTAGTATGGTATTCTTCTCTTCCTTTTTACTCTTTATCTTGTTTAATTCATCCAAGTTTGAATCTTTGATTGTTGTATTGTTCTTAGTTCATTGTTTTCACTAGTATCTTTATGTATGTTTTGATGTTTATGTTGATTCATCTTGTTCTTGTTAGTTTTAAGTTGATTATGTTAGAGTAGTGTTCTTGCTAGGGTTAGTAGGGTGATTAGGGTGTTAATTGGGTGATTAAGGGTTTGTTGGAGATGTTGGTGGAAGATTCGGGTTTCCTCTTGGTTTGATGCATATCACATGTTTGTTGGAATGCTTGAATGACTAAGTAGTTGAGAATGCTTGTTTTTCTTGCCTTTCTTTTGTGGGTGTTAGTTTGTTGTGGGTTCGGTTCCCTCATTAAGTTGCGAGAGCCCGGTGAGGACGACCCCTAGGTCGGTCTAAGTAGCGAGAGCCCGGATTCGACCTAGGCCGCCATAGCGCGCTAGAACCCCGTTTGTCATGTGTGTCGCCGAGATGGGTTCTGGGTGGAACCTCTAGGTCGGTCTAAGTTGCGAGAGCCCGGACCAACCTAGATCACCCTACTACCTCCTTCGCTCTAGCTCTTCCTTGACCATTCCGTTACCCCTTTGACCCCGACCTAATCCTAACCCATTTTCCTTAGTTGTTCTTCTTAGTCATAGTCTAGCCTTCCCCCCCTTCTTATCATTCTCTAGCTTAGCTCGTTGACTTAGTCTAGTATTTGGGCCGACCTAGTCTAAGCTATACATTACCGTCCCCGTGGATTCGACCCGACTTGCCCTATCTACCGTAGGAATAGCCGGTTAATTATTTGATCGGTGGGGATCCCGCGACAAATCCCTACCATCATTCAGCAACCATTTTCATCCATAATCAAGCTTTGATCGTCCTATTTTTGCCTTCTAAATTATCGTCTTTCTTTCCCCTTCGTTAAGGTAATAATCGATGTTATTTCCGATTGTTATTTACCTCGATTCTTTTAGTTTTCTCATGGTATTTTTGCACCATGTTTGTCATGTGATTTAGGATTCTTGGTCGACCCCGAAGCCGACGAATTTATCGTAGACTCGGATTTGGATCGAAGGTAACATCGTTGTTAATCGGTATTGCATGATTTTATTTATGTGATTGCATGTATATTTTTATATTTTATTTTTGACAATATATGTATGTCATATAATCTGGAAAAAATTTTAAAAGTTGAAAATTTGCATGTTTTGGTATTTTTATCGCTTTTACGAGATTAACGATTAAATCGTCATATTAATTAGTAAAATCGTAATATTCGGCCTAAACATGTAATATATGTTTATATTCTGTAAAAATGATGTTTTTGATGATTTTTAATAATTTAGTATTTTTTTGATATTTTAGTTATCGATTATTGAATTATTACCGTTTACGGACAAAAACGATTAAAAGCCGATTTTTAGTTCTAGTACTTAAACATTTTATTTTAATCTGATTTTTGACGTGGTGAAACTTTCTGATAACATATAATATTCTGATTTTATTCATAATTTTTCGGAATTGTTAAGTGGATGAATTAATTAATCACTTTAAATCATCGTTTATCGTTAAAACCGTGTTTGTTGTTTAAATTCTCAATTTTTGGTCTTTGGAATAAATCTGGAAAAAAAAACATGGTTCTGATAATTTCATAATAAAATGTAATTTTATAATTTTTAGTGATTTAATAATATGTTTGGGACGATAAGTTTTATTAATGGAATCGTTAATTGTGAAAACGGGTTTTAAAGACGGTTTTGACGGGATTTATTAAATCTGGAATTTTTGGAATTCTGGAAAAATGGTAGATTCTGGAAAATCATGATTTTTAGGTTTAATAATAATTTTTGGATATTAATACTTGAATCGTTTTCTATTTACTATTTTTATTAATCGTTATTGTCGAGATCGGACGATTAACGAGAAAACCCTTTAAAAACCGAGTTTTAGGATTCTGGAAAATTTTCTTTTCTGGACAGAATGTCCATAAATATATTTTAACTATTTTACGTAATTTTTGTACTATTTATTAAAGTCTTTAATTATTAAGTATTGATTTTCGGACAAATTGTGATTTATCTTTAAAATGCTTCGTCTTACCTAAAAGAATTATTTTTCTAGCAATTTTGAAAGTATTTAAATCTGAAACTTTAAGAGTTAAATCATCCCTTAACATACTCTAAATGTATTTGTTGGTTTAATTAAATAAAGACGTTCAAATATTTAATTTGATATTTGCCGTAAAATCCTATTTATAATTTTATTGTCGAAACTAATAATAATTAGGGAATTTTAGCTTTATAACTTTTGAAAACACCCTAATTAGTAATATTAAAATGTTTAAGATGTTTTTAATCATTTTATAACACTTATACGATATTTTAATAATTTCATAAAATTAAATGTTCACTTTGGTAATTAATATCGTTAAGGCCGAAAGTATTAGTTTTATAAATCTATATCGTTTACTAAAAATGTTGTATTAGTATAAACTAATATTTTCGCTATTTTGATATGATGCTATTTTTAGTGAAGTTTCATAAAATAGAAGTTTCCTAAAATAGAAAGTTTCCTCTTTTGGAAAGTGGTCCTTTTTCCTTTTGGTCTCTTATTATTTATAATGATTATATCTTTTGAATATCGATAATGGCTTTATTTTGGAGTTATGGAATAAGGATAAGTGTGGGGTTAGAGTAATACAGTCTGGGAAGTACGTTTTTGCCATCAACTATAAAGCCGTTGTGCCCATTTGGGGCACATTTGGTCGTTGAACTGGGCGTAGTTTCGCCCAGGAGAGTGTGCATTGTGTCCTTAAGCTAGATATCGCATCGTGTTAGTCGCCGTCAGTTGAATTGGATACATTTGGTATCCAGGAGGGGTGTATACTACTTAAACCAGGACCTCACTGCACGCAGTCCTGTTATAGTTGAGTTGCCTAGTTGGAGACTGGATTCTGTTATGAGTTAAGTCTACAGTTATCGAAGCTAGTTTCCAGTATTATTCCTAGTGAAAGTCTAGTCTTGTGCACACTAACCGAATATCCATAACGCCATTTTGAATATTTTATTTATTATCGATATAAATTGGTTTGCAGGTTGGCAAATATTTTTATGTTTCTTCGGAAACCCTTTTGTTTATTTTGTTTTACGCTAAAGCTTATTTTAATATGATGTTTTATTGTTTTTCTTTTTACTATTTTTCTATAATAGTAATTACAGTTTTAAAATCCTGTTATACGGCTAAGAGAACGTTGGCGTTGCTCCCCACCGATTGTGGCTGTTATGTTTTATCATGGCGGGTATACGTGTTCTGGGTGTGGGCTAGCGAGCAGTGGGGATTCTGCTTATTTATTTTTATAATTATGTCCTATGGATTGTTCAAACCCCTTTTGTGGATTGTTTTAAATTTTGGCCATTTTATTTAAGGCCTATTGTTTGACTTTACCATTTAAATTTTACTTAGACATAGTTACAGTGTGTTTTAATCCCGACTCTACAGTGTTTCCGCCACTGTATCGCGTTAGATTTTCTAGGGGATTACAGCCTTCCCCGGCAATGGCGCCAAAATTTGGTGAGCCGAAGTCGTACGCTCCCAAAGATACTATTTATACACTTATAACCACAAAAATAAAACTATAGTATAGGGAAATAAGGGTCGATCCACAGGGAAGACGAAGTAATTTACGTGAATTGAAGCTAGAAATTAATAACTAAGAAAGGGGGTGATTGGATGATTGAGTAACTAAACTAACTAACAAGCAAATAACGAAGTCAATGATAATAATGAATGAGTTCAGATGATTAGAACGATCTCGGGTAAGAATTTCCACAACTAATTGTCAAATTGATCATAGACTAACAACTTTCTCCTAACTCTTGAGCGAACTATCGTGGGAAATAAATCCCGAATCTCACGCGAATATTATTTGACTCGAAACGCGATAATCAAATAACCTAATTATCAAACAACCTAATACACGTGATTAAGTTTAATTCAATAATAGCATTAACGAATAGAGAACGATAGAAGTGACGACCAATAAAACACGCGATTATTAGTTCGAATCACAAGTTAAATCTCTCTCTAACCTAGATATGATGAAACGCATCTAATATTAAGCTCAAAGATCGTTACTTTATCTAACGGGTTTGAACAATTACAGATTCAATCGCTAGAATAACAATAGATTGAAAATTGCAAAGATTAATTAGCTACTTTAATCTAAACATTCAACAATCATGCAAATATGAACGGAGAAATAACAATACTCAAGGGATAGAATAAAGAAGGATTAAAGTCTCACAATTGACTAATTAGAAGCTTCAAATCTTAATCCGAGATTGAAGGCTTAGTTCTTCATGCTAGGGTTTTTCTTCTCTAATTTCTAATTGAACGTGATGATGATGATGATATCAATTTTTGTCCTCCTTCCTTAACCTAATACTAGACTCCTAATAATAATAATGATAATAATAATAATAATAAAAAAATAGAAAGATATCAAGTTTCCTAAAAAAAACAAAGTCTTCTAAACATAATAAATTAAGGCGGAATAGGGCTGAGATGCGTCGCGGAAAACAGGCTTCCGCGCGACCCGCGCGAGGCTCGCGCGACTCGCCCAGCTGTCACGCGACTCGCCTCGCTGCCTTCTCCTCAAATCTCGTAATACAGTGTTTAGACTCTAACTAACATATAACATCATGTTTAGGACTAAATCATTAGATCACCAAGTTTAAAGTTAACTATTTGCTGATTTATCGATGATGTCTAGTATATGCGCGCCAAATTTCATGTAAATGCATCATATATATTTTTATTTATAAAATTTGTACTAAAATGGGTCAGATCTGGAAAGATGATTTTATTTGAGAACATTTATAAATTAGTTTAATCTAAATTTCTGGGGTTAAGTTATGTACAAATATAGGTTGCTAAAATAAATATTTGGTTAACTTTCATGATATTTAAGTATTTTAAAAGATTTAAAAGAAAGTATTGAAAACTGTATTATTTTCGTTTTTAATTTATTAAAAATAATAAAACTTCTTATTTATAAAAAAATTAGTTTATATATGGAAACCTAACTCATAAAAGTAGATTTAAAACAAAAATCAGGATTTAAAAATGACATTTAAAAAATGACTTATTTTGTATCCTTAATAATGTTACCGATTTCGTTATTACTAAAATTTATTTTTGTGAAATTCTAAGTTTTGAGAAATATAATACTTGATAAGGTAAAAAATGATTTTTATAATTATTACAAATTTATTTTATTTTCGGAATATTTTACTAAGTATGAAAGGTTTTAAAAGATAAGTAGACTTGTACAAATACGAAACTGTACAAAAATACTAAATACATACACTTGAAGTATAAATGTACTAAATACTTATACCTAAAAAGTATAAAGTACTAAAATACGAATAACCTAATCACTTAAACTTATGAATAACCACATAAGGAGTAATTAGTGACTAAGTCAAAACTAAGGGTTGACAAGTCCATCTTGGTCAAACTTTGACTTTTTATGTCAACATAGACCAAGTCCAAGATAAAGAAACTCATCTCAAATAATGTACTTAGAAATAATTGAATCTTTAATCAAATCTCAACTAATGAACGCTTCAAATAATATACATCAAATAAAACGTTCCAAATCTCTAACATCAAATATACTTAAGATATTCAGTCAAGTAAAATACACTTAATATAATTGTGATGAACGTTTAGTAAATCGTTCCTAAATTAGCATAAGGAACTGTTGTACATTCGGGTCAATCAGTGTCCTATGTGAATCAGTGGACCTTCCCAGTGTTCCATTTCTTGGAGCTTCTGTACCTATGAGACAGTATGCATCCTTCCGGTTATCTGAACTAAGTTCCTACGGGAGTCTGACCGTTCGATACCAAGTGAGCCGTATGTAGCAACCGTACCTTCGGCACGGTATGCGATCATTCTGGTTGTCTAAACCAATGTTCCTACGGGAGTCTAAGTGTCCAGCACCCTTATATGTCTCCTATAGACAAACTATATTGTAGTATCTATTTACGTGTTGGGCAATATTATGCTGAGGTTTAGAGATCGACGTGATGGGAGATTGCTCAGAGAACTTTGCTATAAGAGAACAGACAACACATCCTGAAGCTGCGTGTGGATTGATTGTCGTTAGAGTAGTAGTCACCGGCTATCACTGAGGACCTGCGGGAGCCCAAGAGTTGTGGTAGGGGATACGTGTGCATGTATTTGACAAGGGCCTAATCAACTGTACTCTCTTTCTGATATCTTGGCACTTTTATTCATGGTTGTGTATGTGATTCTTTTCCCTGACTTCTGTGCGTTATCAGTGGGCCTCGCGGTGGTGTGGGTAGGCTTATGCGAGTTGTCGTCTACATCATCAGCTGTCGGTTCTCCCCCGCGATTAGAGTTCTAAATCAAATCATAACTGTTGTTCGATCCTATTGAGCACTAGGGGTGAGATGTAAACCTCCTAGTATCGATATGATTGGTGAGATTGATGTTCTCATCCGCACTTATGGTGAGATGCAAGCCTTAAGTGTGCATGAGACATTACTAGTCACGTTCCGTGCATTATGTGAAAGCAAACCATTGTTTTTAAAGGTAAATGACAACAATTTTCTAAATCACTTGTGTTGGTTACGTCCTGTTATTGTTCTATACTCTCATGACTGATGATGTGATTGAAATGCCTGATAATGGGGAGTGACTTTTTGTTATATGTCTCGCTTGAATATTGATCATGATTGATATTATGTTTCATATGATTTGCATTCGGCATGTCTTATTGTATTCCATTCACGTGGCACTTCATGATATACGTTACTGTAATCTATTCACATGATGCTCATATGATGTATATATTACCGTATTCTATATAGCATGCATGTCTGATATATTCAATTGATTCGCATGATGAACCAAAATCACTTCATGTGTATCTTACAATGTATACATGTCGATTTGTAATGTGACATGTCTGCTTATCTGTTAATTAGATAACCTAAACGTTATACTACACTGATTATTTGGGGCCGTGTTAGAAGGACGATTAGGTTACTCCCACTAAGACCCTGTTCTTTTCAGCGTATTTTCAGCCGTTTCAGACCAACTCAGTTTCTATCAGCTCAGCTCAGCTCCTATAACCTCAGCTCAGCTCAGCTCTAATATTTTCAGCCCAGCTCCAATATTTTCAGCTTCTAAAATAATAGTTCGATGATGATGATGATGATGATGATAATCATAATCATAATAATAGTAATAGTAATAGGAGTAATAATAATAATAATAATAATAATAATAATAATAATAATAACAATAATAATAATAATAATAATAATAATCTATCCATTTCCTCCTAATCCTCGAAACTTTGGGAAGACGAGAAATGATGCTGAAGCTGTAGAGCAATCAGGTCAGAGAGCTTCGCAGAAGAGTTCGATCAACGATTTCATCATTCACGCGATCAATTCATCCGGTATTCCAAATGTTTCTCTCATTCTTCTACAGCTGATTCTGAAATTGTTAATCCATCACTGAATGACCTTGATGTTATATTGGAGGTTCCTCCTGTTATACCAGAGGTTTCCCCTGTTATTCAACCTACTGAGGTTCCAATTGTCAAACCTAATTGGTCAAAAATTGTAGCTAATAAGAACCAAGTAGTGAATAATAACCTTCAAAATCCAAATAATTAAAAAAAAATCAAAAAAATAAACTGCTCTGGCGATTTTGGAGATTTCCTAGCGTTTTTCCGGCAACACAGGCCATTGACGGCGACCGACCTGTTCTGCTTTACATAGGACTACTAGACTGATGAGGAAGAAGGCTCGACCCATTGTGAAAGGCCCGAAACCTAATACTCGTATGACAACGAAGGAACGAAAGGCTTCGTTGAACGCTGAATCTGCCGTGGCAGAGGATAGCGAATCGTGTAACACCAAAATTAATGAAATACCTGGATTGAATTTGGAATCAGAGTCGGAGGAAGAAACTGACTCAAAATTTGTGCCTGAATCGGACCTTATTCTCGAGCCTATTGGCAGTTTAGGGTGGAAACAAAGAGAAGGAAAAAGGGTTATAGATGTGGAGGAGGAGGAAGAACTATTGCAATTCTCCGAAGAAGACATGGAGGAGGAAGTGGATTACTGGAGTAATGCTGTATATTGTTTCATCATGGGGGCCAACCCTCCATGGGAAGTGATCGAAGGGTATGTGAAGAGAACTTGGAAAGAACACGGTATTGACAAAATATCATTCCTACCAAATGGAATTTTCGTTGTACGATTCAAGGAGAAGGATGCTAAGGTAAAGATTCTCAACCAAGGCTTCTTCATGTCTGATAATAAGCCACTAGTAGTGAAAGAATGGACTCCCGATGCTAAGTTAGACAAGGAAGATGTGCAAGAAGTACCCATTTGGATACAATTGCATGAGTTGTCACTTAAAATTTGGGGTCGATGCCTACCCCGGTTTGCCTCGTTGGCTGGTCCGTATGTAAAATCTGATTTAGCTACGGAGGAACGTACTAGATTGGGGCATGCTAGGATCATGGTATTGGCGAAGGTGGGACAAAAATTCAAAGAGACAGTTAAATTTCGTGATGAGCATGGGGACATAATTGAAATTCGTGTCAAATACGAATGGAAACCGGTTTGGTGTATGAAGTGCAAAGGGTACGGTCATGGTGTGCTTGATTGTAGGAAAGATGAGCTGAAGAAAGCTAGAATAGAGGCAAAACAAAAGAAGAATGAGGGAGGGGTGCTACGG
Source organism: Agrostemma githago (assembly GCA_958450325.1). NCBI lineage: Eukaryota > Viridiplantae > Streptophyta > Magnoliopsida > Caryophyllales > Caryophyllaceae > Agrostemma > Agrostemma githago. The sequence goes on along the minus strand of OY288247.1, from coordinate 41,480,892 downwards.
CCAGTGAAGCAGGGTAGGCAGCAGGTTGTGCGTACTAACGTGACTGGCCAGAATCAAAAGGCAACTGCAGCTCCAAACCGTGAACCGAGGGAAACATCGATAGTGAAACCGGGGATTACCTTTGCAGAAATGCTAAAGGGATCTCCAACAAAGAATGAAAGGGTCGGAGGAAAGGAAGGGGTCGGATTGGAATTGGTTGTACATGGAGATACATAATATAGGAGTATATAATGTACGTGGAATGTGTAATATAAATAAGCAGCGTACAATTAGCGAATTTATTAGGAAGCAATTGGTAGATATTTTTGGTCTACTTGAAACTAAAATTAAGAATAAATCGTATGTAAAAGTTCAACAGAACATTTTCTATGAATGGAGCATAACGACGAATAATCACTGTATTGAAGGGGGTCGAGTCTGGCTTTTATGGAAACATGAAAGAGTTAACTTGACGATTTTGGAGTATAGTAATCAAAGTATTCACGTTAAAGTCGCGACGAGCTCGGGGAAGGAATATCAGCTTACTTTTGTGTATGCCTTTAATTCTGCTTCGGAGAGAGTTGAACTTTTGGCGTAAGCTTGAATCATATGCTTCAATGGGTCCATGGATGATCTTGGGTGACTTTAACTGTGTTATCGATGCTCGAGAACGTTTGGGTGGTACGTCTTCCGATGAGGCAATGAGCCAATTTCGGGACTGTATTGCTAATTGTGAAGTAAGTGACTTTAAGGCTAGTGGGTCTTGGTTCACCTGGAATAATAAGCATAAAGTGGCGGAAACTAGAGTCTATAGTCGCATTGATCGTTGCTTGGTTAATGATGAGATTTCGAATTTATTTCCGAATGGGTTTGCGAATTTCTTACCTGAGGGCACTTTTGACCACTGTCCATGCATTGTGCAGTTTGAACATCCCCCGGTAAGGAAGAATCATAGTTTCAAATATATGAATATGTGGAGTAAATCTCCGGTCTTCAAGGATTGCGTGTCGACTACTTGGGGAATGGCAATTAGGGGGACATTGATGTTCCAAATTGTGACTAAGCTACGTAATTTGAAGAGGCCGTTGAAGGAATTGAATACAAGCTGCTTTTCGGATATTGAGAATAGGTACAACTTGGCTGAGTTGTGGCTGGAAGACGTGCAGGTGCGCATCAGGTCTGACAGCAGCGTAGAGTTGATGGATGAAGAGGTTGTTTTGAATGATCAAGTGCGCATGTTGCAGGCAGCTAGATCAGATTTCTGGAGCCAGAAAACGAAGCAAAAATGGGTCAAGAACGGTGATATGAATTCCGCTTATTTTCACGGCATTTTAAGGGCACGTAGGGCTCGTAATGCAATTACCAGAATTATCGATGCGGATGGGCTGGAGTGTACGAACAAGACTAACATTGAGGGTGCTTTCCTTCGTTATTACATTTCTCTTTTAGGGGAATCGAGGGGAGTTGAACCTATTAATGTTGGGATTGTTCGGAGGGGCAAATTATGTTCTGATGAACATAAGAGATGGCTGGAAGAGACTGTGTCCGAAGAAGAGATTAAGCGAGCTATTCACAGTATTCCACGGGATAAAGCGCCGGGTCCGGATGGTTTCTCGAGTCAATTTTTTATTGATTCGTGGGACATTATTGGAGGTGATATAGTGAAAGCTATCCAAGATTTCTTTGTCTCAGGTAAGCTTCTGAAACAGCTGAACTGTGCAAATATTACATTGATTCCTAAAGTGCAGAGGCCGCAGTCTGTGAAAGAATTCAGGCTGATTGCTTGTTGCAATGTATTGTACAAATGTATTGCGAAAATTATTTGTTCGAGACTGGCTAGAGTTTTGTCCCAAATAATATCCCCTACTCAAGGGGGTTTTATTGAGGGACGAAGCATCGTGGAAAATGTGTTGATTTGTCAGGACCTTGTCCGTATGTATAAGAGGAATCGTATTTCACCATGTTGCCTTTTTAAAGTGGACATTCATAAGGCCTATGATAGTGTGGAATGGAGCTTTGTGGACCAAATGTTGCGAGCTTTGGACTTTCCTGATCATTTTCGAGGGTTAGTCATGGAATGCATTGAGTCAGTCTCATATTCTCTTTGTGCGAATGGGGATAATTTCGGATTTTTCCGAGGGAAAAGGGATTTGAGACAAGGTGACCCAATGTCTCCGTTGTTGTTCACGATATGTATGGAGTACTTTTATCGTATTTTGACCCATGGCAAGATGGATAGGAATTTCAAATATCATCCAAAGTGTGGCCCAATGAAGCTGACCCATTTGTTATTTGCTGATGATCTGCTCCTGTTTTGCAAGGGGGAGACGGAGTCGATGGAGTTTTTGTGGCGCGCCTTTGCCACTTTTAGCAGGGCATCGGGGTTGGCTATCACTACAACAAATTGGCACTTGCGCCACGAATTATGCCACGAGAATTTGTTATTTGTGGCTAAATTTTACCTAGCCACGGGAAAAATTTGAATCGCTACTTGGGAAAAAAAATATGTCACGGGAACATTTTTTCCCATGGCAAAAATTCACTTGCGCCACGAATTTTATTAAAATCGTGGCCAATAATCACTCTTGCCACGAAAGATCCCACACCCATGGCAAAAATATGTTTAGCCATGAATTTGTTCAGTGGCAAATATTATTTAGCCACGACATAATATACTTCCGTGGCGAAATTAATTTTTAGCCACAGATTTAATAAATGCATGTGGCTAATGGTTCTCCAAACATTAATCATATTACTTTCAAGTTAAGCCGAGTGTCAAATATTGATCTTCAAAAATTCATTAAAATTCAAAGTTAAAAATAATATGAAAAACAAAATTATTAACTTTGAAAATATTTTATTAACAAAAAATTGGTATTATTATATTTAGTTTATTTTAAGCAAAAAAATTGATTTTTTGTAAAATTAAATACAAGAAAACTTTGGTTGTCTAATTTGTTGATTTTTTACTAATCATCATTTTTGAAGTAATTGATTTCTTTTAATTTGACAACATGTTTTATTAAAATACTATAATCTTAAGTATGACTTTTGAAAAACAACTAACATTTACATAGTGTTATATATGCTAGCTAAAATGTGGCGTACATCATTGAGACGTCTAATATTAGTGTCATATCAAGTAAAAGAAGCATGTGATTGATCATCCATCATTGAGACGTCTAATATTATTTAAGATTCTTTCATTTTTACCGCTTAATTAATTAATTTTTTCACTTGTAATACATACACTTCTTTTTAAGACCAAAAAACTTAAAAAAGAAAGTGACTGAGAATGATTTTTTTTCCAAATTATTGATTCTCTTACAATATTTCATTGTGAAAAAAATTGCTTTATTAAATTCGTATTTAAGAATTCTAATCAGTCTATATATTTTTATGGAATTAACTTTGACTGTGAAAACAATAATTATTTTTGTAATTTAATTGTCTTTCAAGTTGTTTGGTTTGGATGAAAGATCAATGTATTAGAAAGTTGTGTCTAAGTTCAAAAATCAGTCAAAATAATTTTTCAAAAAAAAGAGAGGTATAAATAAGAAAATCAAATAATTAACAAATACAAGTAAGAAAATATAATAATTAAGGACTAATAGTGAGAAAATCCAAAATTAATTTATCGGCAACTTTTTAATTCAATAACTGTTCTGTAATATTATTTGGAAGATATTTTAAAAAATGAATTTAAAATAAAATTTACTTTATGAAAAATAAAATTTGGGTAAAACATGAAGTAGGGAAGAGAAAACTCAATGAGGATAAAAAACTGATGAAATAAAATAATGACCGATAACGAAAAGAAAAAAACATATCGAAAGAACTAGCAATAAAAGAACGTGGAAAATAGAAACTAAAATAGAAATATCGATAAATTAATGAAATCATGAGTCCGAAAATGAACTTCGAAACTCTTTTTTTTTTCGGAATAATTATTTTTTAGTCATAATATGTAAATCATTGGGGAAATAAATAATTACTCAAAAGTAAATGTAGTTTGTGAAAAAAAACATCACTTTAAAAGAATTCAAACCAATGATTATGTCAGTAAAGTTCAATTTCATTTATGGTAGCTGGCCATAAGAACTCCACAGTTAAGCGTGCTTGAGTGAGAGTAGTGTTAAGATGGGTGACCTCCTGGGAAGGCCCTTCGATGCGTATGCTGAATTAAATAATATTCGAATGACTAAGCAATAAAGCTAGTAATCGTTCCAGATGTGACTACTATAGAGGTAGAGAATTCTTACGGTTATTAATTTATTTAATTTATTATATATTTTTTCACCGGAATAAATGTTTTGCTACAAACATAATTAGCCACGGGATAATCCGTGACAAAAAATTAATTCTAGCCACGGGAGACTCCGTGGCAATAAAATCAATACTTGCCACGTTTTTTTCCCTGTGGCTATTTGTTTGCCACGGCCACTTGCACCATGGATGGTCTTTCCGTGGCAAAGTACTTTAGCCACGAATTCAACTGTGGCCCAAGTGCTCATTTGTAGTAGTGTATAAGTGTAGGCAAGTCCCACGCCTATTTTGCAGGAGTCGATGAGGATAGAAAGACAGCTATTTTGCAATTCTTTAGCTGTGTGGAAGGTACGATTTCTTTTCGTTATCTTGGATTACCTATCCAAAGTACCCGATTAGGTAAGAATGACTGTGAAAAATTATTAGCTCGTATAATCTCGAGAATCTCTAGTATTGGTGCCCGGAAGCTCTCTTATGCGGGGAGGTTGACTTTAGTGCAGTCTGTATTATCTCCGCTGCATAATTATTGGGCTATGGTTTTTATTATCCCAAAATATGTGATGGCTTGAATTGGTTCTTTATGTCGCAATTTCCTTTGGGATGGTGGTGTGGAAGGTACCAACCGAGCTTTAGTGAGTTGGGAGAAAATTTGTTATCCTAAGGAGGAAGGTGGACTTGGTCTTCGTGATCTCTCTATCTGGAACGAGGCAGCCGTGGCAAAGCTGGCTTCGTGGGTTTTTGATCAACCTGATCGCTTATGGGTTAGGTGGGTCAATAGCATATATTTGAAGGGGACCGTGTGGAGTGATTATCAGCCTAATACTGATGTCAGTTGGGCGTGGAAGAAGATTTGTCAAGCGAAAGAGAAGATCAAAAATATGTATGTGAATGGAGTTTGGCATGGTTCGCTGACTTTTCTATTCGATCTCGAAGGCTTACGAGGAGCTCCGGTGTCATAAACCGAGAGTCTCGTGGGCGCGGCTTGTATGGAGTGGTTGGAGCATCCCTAAACATAGCTTTATTTCTTGGCTTGTGTTTAGGGGGGCTTTAAACACTAGAAAGAAATTATTGAGGATCGGGGTGGCTGACTCGGACCTTTGTTATTTGTGTGAAGCGCCGGAGGAGAACCTGGAACATCTATTTTTTGGGTGTTACTGGAGTACTCGAGTTATTGAATTGTTGAGTGAGTGGGTGAAGAAGCGAATACCGTGTAATGGGGGATTAGCTTGGGCGACCCATATGAGAGGATCGAAGCTTCAATGCAACATCCTCCGAGCTATGATCAATGCCACTATTTATCATGTTTGGAGACAGCGGAATTTGTGCAGAATTGAAGGAGTAGTTCTGTAGACACCCGCATTTTGCCTGCTAGTGTCTATAGCAGTTGCCGACAAAACACCCGATGATGATCGGACGTCAACGTGACTTAATATGCTCGAATACGGACTCGGAATCAATAGTATCCGACGTGGGCATTTAGCGGAGTGCAAATCTTTCAAAACCGACCTCAAATTCAGGCCCAGTGGGTCATTCCGAGTCAAATGAGACTAATTTGGGCCAAAACCGACACCAAAAATAAATCCCGTCTTTTGGCGACCGGGTCAAAACCCGGTCAAAGACAAACCCGTCACAAAAACCGGCCTAAGTGCACCTTCTAGAAGCTGGCGCCCAATCCAAATTCAAAAAAGATTACAACAAACAACAATATCAATTCCTTCCTAAAATGGCTCGATTTGCTTGATCCACTCGATCGAGTGGATAGACCCACTCGGTCGAGTGGAGCCTCAAAAAACGGACCAGATTCATTTCTGAAGGCACTCGACCGAGTGCACTAGGGCACTCGATCGAGTGACCCTAGGTCGTGGGGTTCTCCTATAAATACCCCATCAACCCATCACATTAAACAACTTTTTTGACAACTCTTCTTCAACTCTTCTTCATCTTTTTTACATCATAATTTCAGCCATCTCTTCATCACACTTACATAACATTCAACCCTACATTTCTACTATATTCAACCTATACACTCACATCCTCTCTATACACACATACATATTCAAAATCCCGAGATCAAAACTCGTCAAAGACCCGAGAGCATCCTCTCCCTAACCAAACACACCCTAACTCACCCTGCATATCTCGACACTCCCGCGCACACGCCGCTACTACGAGTTCGTTTCCGAGGCCATTTAAGCATGTAGATTGAGGGTGTCATCAAACCCCGTTTCTTTTTCTCCCTTCTCTTTTTACCCTTTTTATTATTATTATTATTATTATTATTATTATTATTATTATTATTATTATTATTATTATTATTATTATTATTATTATTATTATTATTATTATTATTATTATTATTATTATTATTATTATTATTATTATTATTATTATTATTATTATTATTATTATTATTATTATTATTATTATTATTATTATTATTATTATTATTATTATTATTATTATTATTATTATTATTATTATTATTATTATTATTATTATTATTATTATTATTATTATTATTATTATTATTATTATTATTATTATTATTACTACTACTACTACTACTACTACTAACCACTAACACTAACCTTTAATTTTGTGCATACTTACATTTTATTTATGTATTCTAACACTAACTTTCATTTTTGTATACTAACACTTTAATTCCGTATTCTAACATCTAACATTATTATACCGTGTATATATACATACTAGTATTAAAATCTCAGTTTCGAATACGTTTAACTATGACGATCGCCTAAAGTCCATCTAATTCCTTTACGAGTAACGACGGAGGTGGCGCCCTTTCGAGGAGCGCCGCCCCAATGTGCTCAAGGACGTGATGTGATCGTGATAGGTCATAGATGAACGTATTTGATCCCATTTTCAAGATTAGTGCGGAACCCGTTGACACGAAAACCGACATCACATAATCCGAAAGGATTAGTTCCGATGTCGTGACGTAGAGGGATGCAATTCCGTCACTAATTCAAAATTTCAATCTAAACGATAACATTTTCATAAAATTCCAAGGACGATATTATAATCGCTTGCATATGCGATTATAGCACCGAAAGCCGAGTTAAGTGCAAATCGTACAATATTTGTATTTAATTTGGCCCACTATCGATTTTAACCAAAAAAGCAACACGAGTTGTCACTCGTACAGGGGCTACTCGACCGAGTACGTAGGCTACTCGATCGAGTAGTACCCAAAAATCTGGACAGTAGCTACTTTAAAGACACAATCGACCGAGTCAGACCATGACTCGATCGAGTGGGTCCTGTAGCCCAAAAATTTGAGAGCTTCAATGCAACTTTTGAGCCTCATCATTCTTTTTACGACTTTTAGTCGGCACGTGCATAATCAATCACGTAATTCTAATTTTCAAAACTCATGCATATCACGACACCTAAAACGATTTTGATCGACGGTCTCGCGATATTAATTTTATGTCGACGACTCTTTAGTCGTATCCGCCACATGATTAATTTAGACTCCATTTCTCGAGGTGATAAGTCGGGACAAGGCATCGAGGTTCGAGATCGGGTTAGCACCACACCTAGGTCTCGAACCTCCGTCCTTTGATTAATATGCAATATAATGTGTAATTAATTAAAGTTCGTCCGTCTAACTAATTCGCGATCTAGTGTGCAGTTATTGTATACGGGTCTTTGTCGAGTCGCGTATTTATTTATCGCTCTTCTTATTTAATTCAATTATTCTATTTTATTGCTCGTTGTATTGTGAATTCCGGGTTGTATTCCGCCCGTGTAATTTGTAATTTATTTACGAGTTTTCTATTCTTGATGTTTGCCATTTATTGCCTTAAATGAACATCGCATGCTAAATCACTTTAACGTGAATCAAGATGCATTAAATGACGTAGTTAACCAATAACTCACATGCTTAGCCCGAAAACGCTGTTTGCATATCATTTAATCGTTTTACTAGCGCGCGCACATGAACACGAACGATGTCTTAGTAGAGGCCGCCATGTGCGGGCGGGGTTGGGTGTCCTTAGTGGGCTTCCCAACACGTACCCTCACCCCTTACTCAGAACCTCTGGTTTTCGGACGTCCGAAACCCTTGGCGCACGAGAGTCATTCTATATACGAAAGCCGGTTTAGACGGTATCGATATTGCAATGCAAAGGAACGAGCCCAATAAACTCTGAAATCGAAGTGGGCTTACTTTGTGTATAGCCCATGACGACATAGAGTGGGCTCGTATGGTTCCGAATAACCACAAAATTCGGTGGCGACTCCATTTTGACTTAAATTTCGAACCCGAGAACAATCTCACCATGAGATTCATTCGCCTACCCAAACCCGCGCGTGGCCGCGTCAGGGTGGACCTACGTCATGTCCACAAGTTCATCAGCCACATTATGCTGTTAAGTTGATTAAAATGTATGTGAAAAATAGAGTAATGTGTAAGATTAGATATCCAATTCATGCGAAAGATGCAATATGGCTACATAAATTGATGTAGTCATACCATTGTAAATTGTTTACACATCATATATATATATATATACTTACCCTTTACCAAAAAAAAAAAGAACCAAGTTGGTATGAGTCTCTCATATTTTGATGAAGTTGTTGATTCTGAGGTTCTTGATTTTACTATGGATGATTTTAAGGATGAAATCAAAGTGTGGAAACATACGTTAATGGGGAATGTTATCGGTTCTCGGCCAAATCTTCAGGCAATGAAGAAATTTGTGCAGGAGCAGTGGGGAACCATAGCTCAGCCTGTGGTCCAGTATTTTAAAAAAGGATGGTTTTCCTTTCGCTTTAATTCGCAGGAAGCCATGGAAGGGGTGCTTAGAGGAGGTCCTTGGAGAATGGGTGTGTATACTCTTTGATGGGGGCCAAAACCCCCTGACGCATAGGCCCGACCTCCTTTACGGGTAGCCATCGACTGGCCCAAAAATACCTATCTACTAACCACTATGCTGATGTCATGGGTGGCATCACCCTACTACACCCTTTCCCCTATAAATACCCCACTTAGGGTGAGGGGAAGGGGAGACAATTAATTCATTCACATACTCCTCCCTACTCTCTCTACCTCTCTTATCTCCCTAAATATCTATATTCAGTCATACATTTTACTGACTTGGGCGTCGGAGGCTCCGCCCCGGGGGTTCCCCTCGGGCCCGGAGTTCACCTTGCAGGATCACCGTCGGCACGCACCCGGAGCCGAGGAGAACCGCGAAGCTCAAGGTCAGGGACCCGTTTCCATACCGGAACAATTTGGCGCCGTCTGTGGGGATCTTACGGTTGTGCCCACGAGTTACCCACAAAAAAATCAACCATCCCTAATGACAAAAATGGCGATTTTCCCCGATCCAATCGAAATCGGGAGGAGGAAATCAGAAAAATCCCCAATCCAATTGAATCAATCAATCAAACCCTAAATTCACATTAGGGTTTGGGTTCCTCAGTAAACAAACACTCCGCTGATCAAAATTCCGAAAATCTGTTTGACGAATCATCAATGATATGAGGCCAATTAAGCTTCCAGAACCTCCGAGGGGCATGCCGGAGATATTTGAAGGTGGTATCTATGGCGTAATTAGGCGTGCTGTTATTATCGGTAATGGTTATCCAGGCCTGCAGGAGGAATTAATGAATGGTTTCATTGGCTACCTGTTTCTATTCACAAGAAGTTGGACTGTATCTTAAGGCAGATTTATGTTTATTCACATATCATGCTTACGCCAGGACGTAATAAAATTGGCTCTATACCTTTGGCTAATTGTAGCAGTGTTGGTTTGTCGTCCATCTTGGAGGCTGACGTGAAGCAGATTGTAAGCTTGGCGCAAACAACTTTTGAGAAGGATGGCCCTTTATTGGTTGTAGCCTCAGGAAGGGATACTACATCAATTGCCAGTTCAATTAGACGCTTGGCATCAGATTATGTGTTTGTAGTTCAGATTCAGCATCCACGAACTCGATTAGATAGATTTGACATGGTCATTACCCCGAAGCATGATTACTATCCTCTAACTCCTCAAGCTCAAGCTCAGATTCCTCGGTTTATTCGACCATGGATCACTCCTCGTGAACCACCTGGTAAAAATGTGGTCCTCACTGTTGGAACTCTGCATCAAATTGATTCCACAGCCCTCCGAAGTGCTGCAAAAGCTTGGCATGATGAGTTTGCCACACTAACAAAGCCACTGCTGGTGGTTAACATTGGGGGACCAACAAGTAAATTTTTTGTGCCTGTTCGTGTTAGTCTATTCATATGGCCGGAAGCTTGATATCTTCTCGGCATGACACGGTGGAGATCGATATCTGCCTAAAATAAGGTTGGTCACTTATGTAATCATATTGAGGGGTAATACCCTAGTGCTCTATATATGTCTTGTACAGCCAGATACAAACTCATTCCCTGAAGGACCGACCGCTAGCAAATGGTTTGATTTAGCATTTATACGGGAAGCAATAATTGAAATAGACTCACTAAGTCCAAACCCTCCTTCTAGCGCCAAAACATCGCAACACATTGGATTATGACTCACCACCTGAATTGTGAGTTTTTCTTGTACGTGTCTGGTGTGGAGTGCATAGTTTGAGATTTCACCACCTATTTGGTCAAATATTATTCAACCACGATCAAAATTTTCAAGTAAACTCAAGTAAGCTTTCCACAATTGAAAATGAGTCACAAAAAATCACACCTTACACGAACAATTATCCAACTTTTCGTCCCGTTACAAAAATTTCCAAAAACCTCCTCAAAAATTTTACCCCGAAAATTGTGAAGATAAATCACAAAAATGAGTATCAAATAAGCTGAATATTTTTAGCTTGACAGAGACATGGCCCAGCCGACTTACGGCTCGGCCAAAATGCCGCCTTGCCGATTTACGGTTCACCCTGCCGACATACGGCTCGGCCCTACCGACTTACGGCTCGGCCAAGATGTAGCCCTGCCGATTTACGGTTCGCCCTGCCGACTTACGGCTCGGCCCTACCGACTTGCGGCTCGGCCAAGATGTTGCCCTGCCAATTTACGGTTCGCCCTGCCGACTTACGGCTCGGCCCTACCGACTCACGGCTCGGCCAAGGTGCTGCCCAGCCAAATTACGGCTCAACCTCAGCGTCTGCAGAGACCGCATAGGTCCGCCAACCACCATGTGGAATTCTACGAAGACAAGACCAACATATACCCATCACCTGTTCATTACTCTCACAGCTAATGGGCAGGGGGCATTAGGGGAGGAGCCCCTGTTGCAAAACCCTGAGAAAACAGACCCCCCAACAAAAAATAAGGCCTGATACACATTCAGCCTTCTACAGAGCACAAGTCCCTCTGCCTACCTCTGGGCAGGCAGGGGGCAGGCCCCCTGGACTTCGAACAGAAGCCAGGGTCAGGCCCGGCCCCATGCGCCGAACTACAAGTCCCTCTGCCTACCTCTGGGCAGGCAGAGGGCAGGCCCCCTGGACTTCGAACAGAAGCCAGGGTCAGGCCCGGCCCCATGCGCCGAACTACAAGTCCCTCTGCCTACCTCTGGGCAGGCAGGGGGCAGGCCCCCTGGACTTCGAACAGAAGCCAGGGTCAGGCCCGGCCCCATGCGCCGAACTACAAGTCCCTCTGCCTACCTCTGGGCAGGCAGAGGGCAGACCCCCTGGACTTCGGCCAGAAGCCAGGGTCAGGCCCGGCCCCATGCGCCGAACTACAAGTCCCTCTGCCTACCTCTGGGCAGGCAGGGGGCAGACCCCCTGGACTTCGAACAGAAGCCAGGGTCAGGCCCGGCCCCATGCGCCGAACTACAAGTCCCTCTGCCTACCTCTGGGCAGGCAGGGGGCAGGTCCCCTGGACTTCGAACAGAAGCCAGGGTCAGGCCCGGCCTCATGCGCCGAACTACAAGTTCCTCTGCCTACCTTTAGGCAGGCAGGGGGCAGGCCCCCTGGACTTCGAACAGAAGCTAGGGTCAGGCCCGGCCCCATGCGCCGGATCGTAAGTCCCTCTGCCTACCTCTGGGCAAGCAGGGGGCACAGCCCCCAGGACCTAGACAAGGCCCATTAACTACCCTGGTAGGCCTCTGGCACCCTGACACATCCGTATGAGATGTACCAGGGCATGAGCGTTGACCACAGGGCTTAGTGATTACCTGGTCATGCATAGAATAGTAAAACCCCATGTACACCTCCGAGTACACAAAAGGCACGACGTCTGACGCCCAGACAGAATCCAGACGATGCTAGGGCAGACGCACCCAGAAGGCCTAGTGAGTGCTTGACTTTGTATGAAAAACAAAGTCCGTCATTTTGTTTGTCGGTCCAATCGTGCTTGGCACCGGACCCGCATACTCAGTATCCGACTCCGCTGAGGGCAAATTGATGGGGGCCAAAACCCCCTGACGCATAGGCCCGACCTCCTTTACGGGTAGCCATCGACTGGCCCAAAAATACCTATCTACTAACCACTATGCTGATGTCATGGGTGGCATCACCCTACTACACCCTTTCCCCTATAAATACCCCACTTAGGGTGAGGGGAAGGGGAGACAATTAATTCATTCACATACTCCTCCCTAATCTCTCTACCTCTCTTATCTCCCTAAATATCTATATTCAGTCATACATTTTACTGACTTGGGCGTCGGAGGCTCCGCCCCGGGGGTTCCCCTCGGGCCCGGAGTTCACCTTGCAGGATCACCGTCGGCACGCACCCGGAGCCGAGGAGAACCGCGAAGCTCAAGGTCAGGGACCCGTTTCCATACCGGAACACTCTTATTCTCAAGGAATGGTCTCCTACTTTTTCTCAGGATCCGGACAGGGTAGCATGTGTTCCCATATGGGTGTTATTTCCGGACCTTGACCCATACCTATGGTCGGAAGTAGTACTAGGGAAGATGACTAGCAAGATAGGTAAGCCTCTCTGTGCAGATTTGGCTACCACTACGAAAGCAAAGCTTTCATTTGCTAGAATATTGGTGGAGACAGATGTGTTGAAAAAACTTCCTGAAAACATAGTGATTTCCACACCTTACTGTGAACACTCTATGCAACGTTTCCAATACGAATGGATACCTTATTACTGTAAGTGCTGTGGAAAATTGGGCCATACTATCTCTTTGTGTAAAAGGGAGAAGAAGAATTCTGAGAAAATCAAAGGAAATGTGGTCACTGAAGAAGTGACTATTGTTCCTATCTTGGAGACTGAAATTCAGACAGTGAAACAGCAACCTTCTCAAGGGTCAGCTCAAGTTGCTGGGGTGGATGAGGGTACTGATCCAGTACCACATCAGCCTCTACCATTCTATCAGGATGATCTTTTCTCTGCAGCTAAAAAAATTGCCAAGAAAGTAGTTCCAAAGTATGTTCAGCAGCCTATTTCTCTAGGTAATGCTTTTCAGGTCTTTAATATGTCTGAACAGTTAGTATGTGAGGATGGAGAATCTGGGAAATTTTTTTAGGAGAGGGAGTCTCTTCCACCTGATAAAATCCAATGAAGATTGCTTCATGGAATATTAGGGGGTTCAATGATCCAATAAAACATAGTGAGGTTCGAGAATTTTTGAGTATTAATAAGCCAGATGTCTTGGCAATAATTGAAACTCGGGTGAAATTGAATAAAGCCTCAAAAATCTTGAGAGGCAATTTTGCTAATTGGTCTGTTATTCATAACTACAATAATCATCATAATGGTAGGATTTGGGTTTTGTTTAATTAATCTACTATTTCCTTTGATGTTTCTCAAATATCTGATCAGCTTATTACTGGGTTTCTCCATCTTTATCAAACTAATGTGGATCTACAATTGAGTGTTGTTTATGGGTTTAATAAAGGGTCAGACAGAAAACAACTCTGGTCTGATTTGGAGGGGCTCACAACTAGTGCGCCTTGGCTAGCTCTTGGAGACTTTAATATCATTCGGCATCCGGATGAAAAGAAAGGAGTAAATTCACCAGACTTTCATGATATGTGGGATTTTAACCAATGCCTTCTCCATTGTAGACTAGATGATCTGAATAGTTCCGGATGTCAACTGACCTGGACTAACAAAACGGAGTCTGATTCCAGAATTTGGTCGAAATTGGACAGAGCGTTTGTGAATTCAGATTGGCAGAAGGCCTTCCCTAACTCTGCTGCGATCTTTTGTGAACAGGGCGTGTCAGACCATTCTCCAATTTTAGTGCTAGTGTCAGCTGAAAAGGTGCTTCGGAAAAGATTTAGCTATCTAAATTGCTGGGCAGATCACCCTGATTACCTGGAAACAGTTAAGAAGGCGTGGAATACTACAGTGGCTGGTTCTCCAATGTTCAGATTTTTTCAGAAGCTTAAGGCAGTTATAAAGGGGTTAATAGTCCTTCATTCAGCGAATTACACAAACATATATATCTGCTAAAGTAAAGCAATCAAAAGCTGAATTGCTCGAATGTCAAGGTAAATTAGCTTCAAATTTCTCATCTTTGTCTTTGATAGAAAAGGAGAAGCTACTTTTAGCTAGCTACCTGAAACTCAAGCAGCAAGAACTTGGAATGCTACAGCAACGAGCAAAAATTAAACACATTCAGCTGTCAGACTGTTCGTCTAAATACTTCTTTGTAAAGATAGCTGAACAGAGAAGCCAACAAATCATTGGAGCTATTAAGGATGCAGATGGGGTTCTTAGGACAGGGTCGGACGCTGTATCAGTAGCTTTTCAAGACTACTATTCTAGACTTTTGGGTCATGGAATTAAGACTGTTTATATGGGTGAGGAGGGTACTGAAGTTCAGTCTGCTACAGCTGCTTCACTTACTACTCCAATATCTATGCTAGAAATTAAAACTGCGGTCTTTAGCATGGATGTAAATAGCAGTCCCGGGTTAGATTGATTTTCAGTGAGTTTTTTTAAATCCGCCTGGAATATAATTGGCACCGAGTTCTGCGCAGCAGTTCTAAACTTCTTCAGGAGTGGTAAGATGTCAAAACAGGCTAATACTACTTTGGTATCCCTAATTCCTAAGAAGAAGGATGCTGTTTCAGTAACGGACTATCGTCCCATCTCTTGCTGCACAGTTCTTTACAAAACTGTTGCTAAGATTCTGGCAAATAGGCTTAAGCCTCTTCTTCCAACTCTAGTGGGAGAAGAACTGGTGGCATTCATCACAGGTAGGAGTCTTTTTGACAATACTATGCTTTCTCAAGCTTTAGTTAAGGGGTATAATAGAAAATTTCTGATACCACGTTGTTTTATAAAGGTCGACATTCGAAAAGCATTCGACTCGCTTCAGTGGTCTTTCATAGGCCAAATGCAAACTAGTTTTGGGATTCCAGATCAATTTTGTTTTTGGATTATTGGATGCATTCAAAATCCTTGGTACACTTTTAAGATTAATGGTGGAGTTTCAGGCTTCTTTCAAGGTAAAAGCGGAATTCGTCAGGGCGATCCCCTTTCTCCTTATATCTTTGTCATGAGCATGGAGATTCTTTCTCGTCGATTAAGAACTCTTTGTGATCAGCCTCAAGTCTCATACCATCCAAAATGTTGTAAACTCAAGCTAACGCATTTGATATTTGCGGATGATTGATGATCTTTACTCTGGGGGATCTTCCCTCAGTCATGGCTTGTAAAGAGGCATTAGATTCTTTTGCCCTAGATTCTGGTCTTACTGCAAATCTGGATAAAACGAATATATACTTTGGGGGTGTTGCTTCTCAGGTCAAGAAGATGATTTTACTAAAGTTAGGTTTTGTACTAGGTGAATTCCCTTTCCGATACTTGGGAGTGCCACTTTCTGATGCTAGAGTTAGCATAGATATGTTCTCCCCACTCCTCCTAAATATTCAAAAGAAGATTAATCATTGGTCATCACACTTTCTCTCTTATGCGGGCAAACTACAATTAATTAATTCAGTAATTTTTGGCTTAGATAACTTTTGGTGTTCAAGCCTTCTTCTACCAATGTCAGTGATTAAAACTATATCCAAGATATGTAAGGATTTTTTTCTGGGGTATAGGAGATGGCGAAAGGAGATTTGTCTTCAAGAAGTGGGATGATATTTGTTTCCCTTGGGAAACAGGTGGGTTTAACATTAAGCACCGGCAAACCTGGAATATTGCCATGTTCTCGAGATGGTTGTGAACTCTCTCTAACTCTCCTAATAGCATCTGGAGTAGGTGGTGCAAAGAGTATATTATAAAGGAGTACTCAATTTGGTGTATTACTGCTAAGGAATTCTACCCCACAGGTCTGAAAAGTTGCATTGCAGTTCGAGACAGGCTTGCTCAAAGATTGGGATCTATCGATCAAGTTCAACAGTTTGTGAAGGACTGTGTTGCTCGTTCAAAATTCCAGGTTCAGGATGCTTATTGCAGGTTACGGCACGATGGCAAGAAGATGTGGGGATCAATGCTACTTCATAGTGTTATCATACCGAGCCATCAAATTGTTCTTTCTTTGGCAATTCAGAAACAGTTGCCGACAACCGATCAGTACAGAAAACGAGGATTTCAAATGGTGAATAGATGCAGCCTTTGTGAATTAGCATCAGAAAGTAATCGACATCTTTTCTTTGAATGCTCATTCTCCAAGGAAGTATGGTTAGCAGTCCTTAAATGGATGAAAATGACATACACAGACAGTAGACTCTCGAAGATTATGAGATGGATGTCTTCTGCTCATACAAAAAAGCATTGGAAGATGAATTGGATGAGATCATGCTTAGCAGCTACGGTTTATATCGTTTGGAAGGAACGAAACAAGAGAATTTTTGTCGATAAGAAGTCAACTGTGGCTACTTTAGTATCTCAAATTCAGTTTTTGGTAATTGCTAGATTTTCTGCCTATAGAACTAGTCCTAAATTTAGTAGGATTATTGAGGCGATTGTGCCAATATCGGTGTGATATTCTAGTGTGGTAGTTTTTGCAAAGCTTGTAATTTCTTTTCATAATGAAATGAAATGATATCTTCCTTGCAAAAAAAAAATTTAAAAAAAAAAAAAAAAAAAAAAAAAAAAAATAATAATAATAATAATAATAATAATAATAATACTAAGCATTGGAAGAAGCCCTGGATTCAAACTACTTTGGCAGCCACGGTGGCTCTACTTTGGAAAGAACATAACAAAAGGATCTTCTCATCTAAGCAGTCTAGCATAGAATATTCGGTTTGCAGAATTAAATTTCATGTAGCAGTTAGATTCTACAGTAATGCTAATCCTAAGCATAATAGGATTATAAGTCATTTAGATTCTTTGAATGCTTTTGCATTCCTTGTGTGATAGTGTTTTTTTTTGCATCAAAATTGTAATTTCACTCGAAAATGAATGAAATGATATCTTTTTCTGCAAAATAAAAAAAAATTATAATAATAATAATAATAATGATAACAATAATAATAATAATAATAATAATAATAATAATAATAATAATAGTAATAATAGTAATAATAATAATATAATATTGTATTTATTATTTATTTATATGAAACGGAAGTTGCATTAAGATCGAAACAAATTACAATAAGTCATTATTATTATTGTTGTTGTTGTTATTATTATTATTATTACATTTTGATATTAATGCAAGTTTCTTTTCATAAACAAATAGTGATGATGATAATATTGATGTTGTTGTTGTTGTTGTTGTTGTTATTGTTGTTATTTTTATCACTCATATCTTTTAATGTTATCATCATCATCGTCGTTGTCGTCATCATCGTCATCATCATTGTTATTATTATATGGAGAATTTTATTGATGAATCAAAAAGTAGTTTACAAAAAATTGGTGGGTAGCCGAGATACAATCTGGGCCCCCACCCCCTTAGCTATAGCAAAACTAAGTCCGGTAAAAATAAAAGAAGCAGCGCGTGCTCCGGCATCCTCTTTATTATTATTATTATTATTACTATCGTTATTATTATTCTTTTCTATTTTCTATTTTTTTATCATCATTGTTATTATAAAAATTATTAATTAATATTATTATACACTCCATAATATTTTGAGATCTTGAAATAGATATTACATTCAAATATTTACAACTTTGTCTCAATGCCATTATGATTAATTTACAATTTTTTTACACTATTTTTGAGTGAATAGAATATCTAATATATATATACACACATCATATAATATAACATATGAGTATTATTTATATTGTATTAAGATTTAAGAATATCAAAATTTAAAGTTTTGTATATTACGTAATAAAAGATATATATACATAACAAATTTTCTATTGTCAAGTATGAAAAAAATAAAAGTGAAAATCGAATGAATTGGAGGGAGTATTATGTTGTTGTTCTCATCATCATCATCATCATCATTAATTGGTTTTATAATATATTTTTTTTCATTTTTTAAAATATTATTAGATAATTTATATAAGTAGTTATTAGTTTCAACTTCTTTTAGTACAGCTCAGCTTCTATCAGACCAGTTCAGCTCCTATCAGACCAGCTCAACTCTTATCATACCAGCTCAGCTCAGCCCTTCCTTGATATTTCTGAGCCTGACTCTTTTGTTGAAGGCTCGTTGTATTTTTTTTTGATATATTTGAATGTTGTTGATGGCCCGAAACCGCCGTTCGTCTAAAAGAACCAGCGAATCGTACCGCGTTTGAACCCAATCGGCATCGGGTACTTGACTCTCTAGTAAAATCCTGAGGGACGGTACCTCCAACTCGACTGGTTGAACTGCTTCCATCCTGTACGTCAAATAATATGGAGTCGCATCGGTTGCGGTGTAGATTGACGTTCGGCATCCCCACAGGGTAAAAGGTATTTTGTTGGGACAGTCCCGGTAATTATCAGCCATCTTTTTAAGTATGATGACAATTGTTTTATTTGCTGCCTCTACCGCTCCATTTGTTTGGGGGATGTTAAGGCGAAAATGTATGCCTTTGGATTTTGTACTTAGTTAACAAAGTTGTCGTTTCGGCTTGGAAATGTGCCCCGTGATAACCAATGAACTCGTGCGGGATCCCGTACTGGCATATAATCTTGTTTTGGATGAAAATGGCAACATGCTTAGCATTCAAAATCCGATATGACTCGGCTTCGACCCATTTGGTGAAATAGTCGATAGCTACCAAGATAAAACAGTGACCTCTCGTCCCGGAAGGGCTTACTTCCCAATTATGTCAATCCCCATGTCGAAAATGGGCATGGTGATGTCACGGTGTATAATAGGGATGATGGCATATGTTGTACGTTGGCAAAAATCTGGCAGTTATGACAGTGTTTGACATATAACTAGCAGTTGGTTTCCATATTGTTCCAGTAATACCCGAGTCTCATGATTTTTCGGACC
Organism: Agrostemma githago; assembly: GCA_958450325.1. Taxonomy (NCBI): domain Eukaryota; kingdom Viridiplantae; phylum Streptophyta; class Magnoliopsida; order Caryophyllales; family Caryophyllaceae; genus Agrostemma; species Agrostemma githago. Next base: position 41,461,377 of record OY288247.1, on the reverse strand, counting down.
AACATCTGGGCGTTCATATGTGGACCACATTCATCGTCACGTACCACGGCAATAAATTTCTCGACTTTTATTTGTAGACGCATAGGAGGAGAGCCCCCTATGCTGTCTTTTTGTATAACTGTCCGTTGTCCGTACAGGGGAACTGGGTTGCTAGCCTCCGTAGGGATTTTGGCTCGGTTTTCGGTTCCCAGAGGATATTTGATGGTGATGAGTTTGTCGTCTATCCTACCGATCAAAATAATATCAACGAACCTAAGCTACGTAGCTAGGGTAAGTCGAGTCGATCCTGAAGGACGGGAGTTCCAAACTAGAGGGTGTTATGGTCAAAGACTAGCTTCAAGACAAACTAGGGTGATTGACTAAGATTTAATAATGACTAAACTAAAGCCTATAACATGAAATAAATAGGCAAAACAAGCAACTAATGATAATGAAAAGCGAGGTAAATCAATAAGAAGAAACTAGGGCTAGTTCGGGTTCATGGATGTCAAGGAGAACAAAAGGGGGAACGGGGGTGCTAGCATGGTTTCGTAGCCTAGGTTACATTCGGGCTCTCGCTACTTAAACGGCCTAGGGGTCTCCTCATCACACTCTCGCTCCTAGTAGAGGAACCAAACCTATCACCAAACAAGAACATGCAAGAGGAGAGGCAAGAAAAATAAGGAGTCATCGTCTCAAGTCTCACAAGCATTTCATCGAACATGGTGAGTGCAAGGCAATAGGAAACAACAAAAACAACTAGCATTACCAATCTCACCCTAATCATCCCTAATCACACCCAATCTCCCTACTAACCCTAGGGGAAAACTACTCACACGTAATTAAATTAAAACTAACATTAACTAGAGAAACCATCAAAAGAACAAAAACATTCATTATGAAGAACAAACAAAGAGAAACAACAAACAATAGATAAAGATGTAAACTTTACTAACTATGAAAGATTAACAGAAAAAAGAGAAGAAGGATTATATCCAACTAGAAAGGAATTGGAAAGATGAACACTTGCATATAAAGAAAACCCAAAACATCCACCAATGTTGTCAAGATTGGTAGATTCTTCAAGAATTCCAATAATACAAGAGTAACTAACTAAGATTATGCTAAGATTAAAGGAAGATTAAGAAAAGATTAAGGAGAAACTAAGCTAAGCTACACTAATGTCTATCTAGGGTTTTGTATGGTTCTCCCCTTAAAACAATACAAGAGGGAGGTATATATAGGGTTCCATAAGTGAGAGGATTGAAAGAAGGCGAAGAAGTGCGAGCTGGGCCCTTTTCGGCCGGGAAGGTGGTGATCCCGGTCGGGATGGGTCCCATCCCGGGCGGGAAGGTGGTAATCCCGGGCGGGAAGGCCCATCAAGGGCTCGTTTCTTCTTGTCTTCTCATCCCGACCGTGATGGGTCCTTATTTGCTCTTCCTAGGCTTCTTATCGATGCTCGGTGCTTGGGATATTCTCAAGTGGGCTCCATGGAACTCGAGATCGAGTCTAAGTCACCGAATCATCGTTGCTTCTCTTCATTGGGTCCATATGCGCTAGAAACGAGACAGAATCGTTCCATTTCTCCACGATAGGCCTTAGGAACCTAAAACAAGCTAGAAGAAGCGTAAGTAGCCTCGAAACCGCTCTAAAGAGCGATTCCACAAGAGAAAGCGGGACCAAACACGAGAAATAAACACTACAAAACGCACTTATCAACTCCCCCACACTTAATCCTTACTCGCCCTCGAGCAAGCACGAACTAACTACCAACTAATAGAAACTAGACTACTAACCGAGCAGCTATTAGCGCACCCTACGCCCTTTCAACTCACGCGAGAACACTTAGAGGAAAATTGCTCTCCGCAAGGCAAGTGAGGTCTTGCGACAAAACTGTACATGGATACAACCGAACTCGCAAACACACAAACAAACAAACGGTTGCATCCAAGAAGAAACAAATACCGCTTCCCTCAACAAAGCGGTGAAAGAAACACCGATTAAGGACTCAAGGCAAATGACAACGTTCCCAAGCTAATAATACAAACCGAAATGGATAAAATCCTAATAGTATGACAACAAAGCAATAAAAATGTTGGTAACTTACCTTGGTCCTCCTAACCATCAAAGAACGTACTACGGGACGATGAACCACAGAGTTAGTCGACACTGTAGGTAAAGTGAAACCCCGCCTCCTTTAGCGATAAGTCAAGAGGGTCGTCCCAAGTGTTGTGTGCTAAATTTAGACCGTTTTTCCCCTAATTGAAACCCGTTTTTCCCTCGTTTTGCCAGTCTTGAGTGCGATTATCGCCATATTTTGAGTAAATCTCGCATTAGCATCCCTCTTGTGCGTTTTACGTGTTTTTGGTAATTTTTCTATCATTTTGATAGAATTTTGCACCAAAATCACGATCGAGCTTCCACGAGCACAAGAGAAGGGAATACCATCCAAAGAGTGAAGCACACAACTTAAAGTTTAAAGCCATCCAATCAATCAACGAAGAATGAGACAAGAAAGAGGCCAAGAAAAATGACCGGGCGAAATTTCACCCGACGGTGAAAGCGCCTCCCGAAGATTTTCCGAGACCTCCCCACCGGGCGAATCTGACCGGGCGAAATTTCGCCCACTGGGTGAAATTTCGCCCGATGGAGAGAAGAGCCGGAAAACGCAAAAATGGAAGAAAATCTGACCGGGTGAAATTTCACCCGGTGGGAATTATCGTCAAGTCCGCAGGGCGAACTTTCACCCTATGAAGATGCTAAGGGAGATTGTCTCACTAATGGAGCATAAAGTTGGATTTGGGCTTTAGGTTAAATACCCATTAAGAGATTACTATATATATGTCTACCCTACTTAGTTGCCTATTACCTCTCCATTATGCTAAGGAGGGAAGACATTACACCACTCTATCATCCTATTACACCATCTTAGTAGTAGTATTCTAGTAGAAAATCCTCCATAATTCTAGTAGTTTACATAGTAATTAGTAGTAGATCTGCATAGTTTACATCAACAATTCTCTAGATTACAAGTTTGTAGAAGATTATTCAAGTTTTATTTGAAGATTTGTTGGGTTTATTGGAGGATTAGTGACAAGTTCTCCATTTTATTCATCAAAGATTCAATCTTTATTCATGATATCTTCTTATTTCTTGTAGATCTCCATAGTTGGTATACTTCTCTTCCACTCTCTAATCTCTAGTCTAGTTTTAATGTTATTTTCTCATCATTATCTCGTCTAGATCATATTAGTGTTGATAGTTTCATTAGATCTATTTAATATGCATGTTGTAGAGATTTTCCCCTTAGTCAATGTTTTGTTGTTTTCCATATGATTAGTGAGTAGATTTCTTGTTGGGGAGTTTAGGGATGAGGACTTGGACTATTTGAATTTAGGGGTAATGGTGGGTTGTTTGCATGTTGGTTTATCTTATTTATGGTGTTATGTCATTGTTGTTTTAGTACGGCCAAATAGACCGACATTGACTAATTTCTATCAATACGGGGAAACTCGGGGTAGAAATTACCATGACTAGGGACTTACCCTCATTCACCGCGAAAGCGGGTTTTTAGGTGAGTTTATCAATATTGCGACAAAAACTCGATCCCGACCTTCTTAGACTCCGAGTACCGAATCCCGACTTCTCCCTAACACCTTTTCCCTAGATTGACCACCTCTAGCTATCATCGTAGTGATTGATCTAGTATAGACTCGACCCTTAGAAAACCCCCTCTAGACATCAAACACGACACTTTAAACCCGTTATTATCACACCGTTCCCTGTGGATCGACCTCGACTTGCCACGATTACTTTTTTGTTTTTGTGTGTCATCTCGAGTCTTATAAATATTTTTTTTGATCTCCCGTCCTTCGTTAACGACCGATCTGATTGGGTGGCGATCAAAGTGGCGCCGTTGCCGGGGAACGGCGAGTAGATATTGAGTTTTTAGTTGTTGTGTTTGATTCTTTTCCCTTCTCTCTTTTCCCTAGTACCGTGAGGTGCTAGGAGTCTTATCGTTTAATTGAGTTTTATGTCCAGGAACACGTCATCGCCCTTGTGGTTCGATCCGGAGCCGGAAAGGACTTTTAGAGCATTGTGTTTTCGGGGAAATAACTCAACCACCATCATTCCACATCCTTCATTATCACCTCCTAACCTTAATCCCATCCTACCACATACACCTTCACCGTCTACACCTTCTACATCATATCAATCTCTTCCAAACAATCCTTCCATACCTTCCACTTCACAAAATTCACCACCATCACCGAAAACTCCACCACCAAATCCATCCCCTCCAAATTCTCTAAATTCACCAAATTCAAATCCACCATCACCACCAATCCAACAAATGGCAACTTTAGCCTCTCATTCCCAACTCACACATGAAGAAACACCTTCTCCCGTCGATTTCGGAGAGATTCCCGAGAATTATGAATTAAAAGCTTCTTTGACTAATGCAGTCCAACAAGACACTTTTCACGGTTTTTCTCAAGAAGATACTCAAGAGCACATTGCTTCATTCAAAGAGAAATTAGTAGGAGCCCGTCTCAATGGATTAATTTCATGCCAATTGCATTGTTTATTATTTCCAAAGACCTTGAGAGATGGAGCTCGTAGATGGCTTTAAGGCCATCCCGCTAATACATTTACAACATGGGCTCAATTATCTAATGCCTTCTTGGAGAAATATTTTCCGCCGTCAAAGACTAACCAATATCGCATGGAGATACAAACATTTAAGCAAGATGAATTTGAAAGCCTAAGTGAGGCTTGGGAAAAATTTAGAGATTTGTTGCGCAAATGTCCACATCATGGAATACCCGATTGGCTAACTACCCAAACATTTTATAACACCCTTTCATCTAGAACCAAGGAGAACCTCAATTCGGCCGTTGGAGGAGACTTCTCTTTTCTCACCGATGAGGCATCTAGAAATCTTATTGAGAAGATGGCAAGGAGTGATTCAAGAATGGGTCAATCAAGGGATTCTAGAAATAAAGTTGAAGTGAACTCATCTACGAGTTCTAACGAATTGAAATTTCAAACGGAACTTGAAGAATTGAAAAAGAGAATGGATGCCATGAGTTCAAAGCCCACTCCTAAAGGTATGTACCAAATTCAAGGGAGTGTTCCACCAAGGCAACCATCACCTCCAAAGCAATTAACATGGGAAGTTCAATGTGATCATTGTGGCAATCATGGTCATGATTCTATCTTTTGCATTCCTAATGAAGAAGTTTATATTGAAGAACCAAATGAAGTTCAAGCTATACAAGCATATGGGCAAAGACATCAATTTGATCCTTTTTCTAATACTTACAATGCCGGCACAAGATTTCATCCTAATTTCTCTTATGGAAATCAAAATGTTCAAAATCCAATGTCGCGTGCCCAAGGGAGTCAAATGAGGCCATTCAATCAAAGTCAACAAAGACCATTTAATCAAGGTCCTCCAAAGATGCCCCCATATATGCCTCCTCATCAAAGGAGCAACTTCAATCAACAAGCTAGCAACTTCCATGTTCCTAACAACTACAACAATTACCAAAATCAACATAGTAATCATTTCAATCATGGATACAATCAAGGGTCCCAAGGAAATTTCCATGGTAACCAAGGTTACAATCAACAACCATTCAATCAACCCTCTCAATCTTATGGCCAACCAAACAATTCTCAAATTGGTCAAGGGGGACCTTCATGGGAGAGCTATAATGATTTGCAAAGAACCGTTGGGCAACTATGGAATGAACACCAAGATACCAAGGCAAGGCTAAAAGTTTGGGAATCACAAGAAGCAACAAAAGCCTTAGCCGCACCAATTCATCCACCCCATGGTTTGCCCGGCCAACCCCAAAACCCAAGAGATCCTTCGTACCAAGCAAATGTCGTCATTTTGAGAGGTGGCAAGGAACTTGAGGACCCATACAAGAATTTGAACACCAAAAGTACCCCATCCAAAGTCAATCAACCAAGTGCACCACAATAATCATCTCCCACTTCCCCCAAACAAAATCGGGGAATACAAGCGGAGTTTGATATCCTCCAAAATGCGGAGAAAGAACAAAGAGAACAAAGAAAGAAGAAAGAGCAAATAGAAGCGGAAGAAGCAAAAAAAAAGAGGCGGAGCGATTAGCCGAAGAAGAAGAAGAACCCAATGTTCCACCGCCTCCCACTTTTGTCCCTCCATTGCCTTTTCCCGAGCGAGCTAAGCCACACAAAGAGAATGCTCAATTTAGCCGTTTCGTGGATATGTTGAAGAAAGTAGAGGTATCTTTACCCTTCACCGAGGTAATCTCTCAAATGCCCCTCTACTCTAAATTTTTGAAAGATGTCTTGTCTAAAAAGAGAACAATAGAGGATAAAGAATGTATTCCTCTCACGGGTCATTGTAGTGTCATTCTTATGAACGAAATGCCAAAGAAACTAGAGTATCCCGGTAGTTTTTCTATCCCTTGTCGGGTTGGAAACGTTGTTGTTAATCAAGCTTTATGTGACCTTGGGGCTAGTGTTAGTTTGTTACCCTATTCCATTGCTAAGAGACTTAGTGTGGGGGAGATGAGATCCACTAGTATGTCAATTCAACTTGCGGATAGGTCCGTCAAATACCCACTTGGGATACTTGAGGATGTACCCGTTTAAGTTGGTAGGTTCTTCATCCCCTCCGATTTTGTTGTCATGGATATGCCCGAAGACACTATTACCCCCATTATTTTAGGTCGACCTTTTATGGATACCGGAGGTGCTATAGTTGATGTTAAGAATGGAAAGTTATCATTTAACATAGGGAACGAGTCGGTAGAGTTTTCCCTTTCTCAAGCTCTTAAACAACCAATGATTGAACAAATGAATTCCATTGAAGTTATTGACAGTTTGGTTGAGTATAGCTTGATAGATGATGATAAGGAAGAAGATGAACCATTCGACTCTCCACCTCTCAACGAAGAATGCTTGCATGAAAAGGTAGAACCACTACCGGTGGGTAAGAGTATGGTATCTTCTCCTCCTAATCTTGAACTTAAACCACTCCCCTCTTCCCTCAAATATGCTTTTCTTGAAGGAACTAATTATCTTGTTATCGTCAATGCTACCCTTGATGGACCTCAATTAGAAAAACTTTTGATTGTTTTGAGAAAACACAAAAAGGCCATCGGGTATAGCATTGCCGAACTCCAAGGCATAAGCCCAAATGTTTGTATGCATAGGATCATCCTTGATGATGACCAGCGTCCTTCGGTTGAAGGTCAACGTAGGTTGAACCCCACCATGAAAGAGGTTGTCATGAAGGAAGTCCTCAAGTTGTATGAGGCTAACATTATATACCCAATAACCGGAAGTAACTGGGTTAGCCCCGTACAAGTTGTGCCGAAAAAAGAGGGAATGACGGTTGTCAAAGGAGAAAAGGGTGAGTCAATTTCTACTAGGACTATTACCGGTTGGCGCATGTGTATAGACTATCGAAAATTGAACACGGCCACCATAAAAGACCATTTCCCCCTCCCCTTTATTGATCAAATGCTTGAAAGATTGGCGCATCATTCTTATTTTTGTTTCCTTGATGGTCATTCCGGATTTCTTCAAATTCCCATTCATCCCGATGATCAAGAGAAAACCACCTTTACATGTCCCTATGGCACCTATGCTTATAGAAGGATGCCATTTGGACTATGCAATGCGCCGGGAACATTTCAAAGATGTATGATGGCTATTTTCTCCGATTTTATTGAAAAATCCATGGAAGTTTTTATGGATGATTTTAGTGTCCATAGTACATCTTTTGATTCTTGTCTTGAAAATCTTGATCAAGTGTTAGCTCGATGTGAAGAGTATAGACTTGTTTTAAATTGGGAAAAGTGTCATTTTATGGTTGAACAAGGTGTTGTCTTAGGTCATATTGTTTCAAATAATAGAGGAGTCGAAGTCGATAAGGCGAAAGTCTCCGTGATTGAGAACTTGCCACCACCTACAAATGTCAAAGGGGTGAGGAGTTTTCTAGGTCACGCCGGTTTTTATAGACGATTTATTAAAGACTTTTCTAAGATTGCTAAGCCTTTGACTTCTTTGCCTATGAAAGATGCACCTTTTGTCTTCGATGACTCGTGTCTTGAGGCCTTTTGCAGGATAAAGACCGCTCTCACTACTACTACAATTATCAAAGCTCCCGATTGGAATCTTCCATTTGAGATCATGTGCGATACATCCGATTTTGCCGTTGGCGCCGTTCTAGGTCAACGGGTTGATAAGAAGCTACATGTGATATACTATGCAAGCAAGACCTTAGATGAAGCCCAATCGAGGTACACCACAACCGAGAAAGAGATGCTTGCCGTTGTCTATGCCATGGAGAAATTCCGAAATTATGTTACCGGTTCCAAAGTCATAATTCACACCGATCACGCGGCAATTCGATACATCATGTCCAAGAAGGAGACCAAGTCCCGACTCTTTCGGTGGGTGCTCCTTTTACAAGAATTTGATATTGAGATTAAAGACAAAGCCGGATCGGAGAACTTGGTAGCGGATCATCTTAGTAGACTAACGGTTAGTAAAGAGAACAATGAAGAAGATGGTATCCCCATCAATGAAGCTATGAGAGATGAGGCCTTGATGGCCATTGATACTATTACACCTTGGTATGCTGATATCGTCAACTTCTTAGTATCTCATTATATTCCGGACGATTATTCCAAGCAAGAGAGGAAGAAACTACGTTATGAAGCCCGACGCTATTATTGGGACGAACCGTATTTGTTTCGCCGTTGTGTAGATGGAATTTAACGGCGATGTGTTACGGCCAAAGAAGGACATAACATTGTGAAGCACCTTCACTCGACATCTTATGGTGGACACTTGGGCAACCAAAAGACAATTGCCAAGGTTCTCCAAAGCGGGTTTTGGTGACCTTCCATGTTTAAGGACATTCGAGCTTTCATTCTCATGTGCGATGCTTGCCAAAGAAGTGGGAATATTACAAGAAGAAATGAGATGCCCCTTCAACCCATCTTGGAGATTGAATTGTTCGATGTTTGGGGCATTGATTTCATGGGTCCGTTCACATCCTCTTTTGGTAACAAGTACATTCTAGTCGCGGTTGATTATGTCTCAAAATGGATCGAGGCCGTAGCTTCCCCCACCAATGACTCCAAGGTCGTAATCAAGCTTTTCAAGAATGTAATTTTCCCAAGATTCGGTATGCCTAGAGCCATAATTAGTGATGGAGGCTCTCATTTTAGGAAAGATACCTTTGAGCACCTTCTAAGGAAATATGGTATCACTCACAAGATGTCACTAGCCTACCACCCTCAAGCAAATGGGCAAGCCAAGATCTCCAACCGTCAAATCAAGGGAATTTTAGAGAAAGTTGTAAATACACACTGAAAGGATTGGTCATTGAAGTTGAATGACGCCCTTTGGGCATTGAGAACGGCTTACAAAGCGCCGATTGGAACCACTCCTTATCGTCTTGTGTATGGTAAAGCTTGTCATTTACTGGTGGAATTGGAACACAAAGCCGAATGGGCAATCAAAGAGCTAAACTTCGATAAGAGTGTTGTAGGAAACAACCGCCTTCTCCAACTACAAGAATTGGAAGAACTAAGACTCGAAGCCTACAAAATTTCGAAGATATACAAAGAACGAACTCGTCAATGGCACGACTCTCGAATACTTCGTAAGGACTTCTCCGTTGGTGATAAGGTATTGCTCTTCAACTCTCGCTTTAAGCTCTTCCCCGGTAAGTTGAAATCTAAATGGTCGGGATCAATATGGATCAATAGAGATATCAAGCCCGGAAACCGGGAAATTTATGGTTAATGGCCAACGATTCAAGATCTACCACCCCGGTCACGTTCGTGAGACCCTTGCTACCATGAAGTTTGGTAAGCTCCCGTTGGGGAGCGATGTCTAACCCCCTCTCGAGATTGAAATAGGTTTGGTGGTATCCTCAACAACCACCTTGTACATAGGTATTATATTTCTTTGTGTTGTAAGTATGTTAGCTTGAGAAAAATGGTTGAAATTGGATTTCGCAATGGAGCATAAATTTGGATGAAGATCAAGCTTTTGGAGAAGTTATGGAGCTCAAATGAAGACCACAAGCATGTTTGTGGGAGATATTGTTATATGTAATGTGGGTCGAGTCATATATTTGAATCATTAGGTGATTATTGAAGAGCCATGAAATGGCAAAGCGGAAAAACGCAGAAAAGAAGACCGCCGGGCGAAACTTCGCCTGGTGAGACTCGACCGGGCGAAACTTCGCCCTACGGAAATTTGCCAGAAATGCCAGGAATGAAGAAAATACCACTGGGCGAAATTTCGCCCGGTGAGATTTTCACCTGGTGAAATTTCACCCGGTGGAGAAAAAGTTGGCAAATCGATTTTCACGACGAAAGTCCGTCGGGTGAAATTTCACCCGGCGGTGTGACTTGGCCAGATCACCTATACCTTTTATATACTCACTCCATTTTCATCTCCCTCCAACAATTTACCTCAACATAACTTTCCCTCCAATAATTTTTACACCAAATTTTTACCACTCACTTTAAAACTTTCACTTTCCCTCCTCAAACACCCTTATTTATATCACCTTTTCACCTCACTCATCATTTCACCCTTTCACCCATCATAAAATACTACATTTAAACCTCCATCCATATTTCATCTTCAACTTGGTGAATATTTATTTTGGGTCTTTGAAGAGGGAAGAAGCTAAAGTTTCGGGATTTTTGTTGCAAATTATTATTATGGAGACAAGAGCCCAACGAGCCGCCCGTAAACAAGGTATGGCTTCGACCTCTAATCCTTCTAAGCATTCATCTTATAGTAAGTCTACTAGGCCTAAACTTTTACCTTGTCCTAATACACCTCTAGCTCAAACCTTCTCCGAAAAAGTTTTCGAGAGTACAAGGTGGCCTTGTCCATTCACAAAGAAAATTTTAGGAATTAAGTACGATATTAGAGAGTTATCGTCTAGGATTGGTATTAGTAAACTCCTTGATTTTATGCGTATCACAAATAAAGACCTTACATGTGAGTTCTTAGGTACCTTTACCATCGATAACCCGACCACACCAAGAGAGTTTAAATTTCGCTTGTTTGGTAGAACTCACTGTTTAAATGTTTCCGAATTCGGTTTAGCTCTAGGTTTACCCTCATCGGGTACCGGACTAAGTAGACCCCTAAGTGATTTGCAAAGTAGTGCGACTAGGAGAGACTTATGGAGGCGCATAGCGCCGGGTCAACGTGATTTCGAACCCAATTCTAGTTTTACCGCTGAAATCCGTAACCCTGCTATTCGTTATTTTGCTGAAATCCTTTCCCACTGTCTTTTGCCGTCTACCGATAACATTATCAACCTCAATGTGTGTGTCTTACAATTGTTATGTGACTCTTTACTTGGTAACTCTAATCCCCTTGACCTACCCATTGTCGTGGCGTTACACTTTCATCAAATTATCATTGACCAACGCCCTTCTGTCGACTGTGGTGGTCTAGTGACTTTAATAGCTAAAAATTTGGGTTACGCGACCGACCACCTTAAACCACATGACCTCCGTGTCTGGCTTGAGGCCTACTTTCCTTCTTGGATTTTTCATGTGCCTGACCACCGCCTCGTCTCTCTTGGCCACGGCTGTGCCTTAATTGTCCCCAACAAAAACCTAACCAATATTTATAACCATCGTAATTGGGACCTACCTCCAGGTCCCTGTGAATTCCGACTGACCAAATCGGGGGAAATAGGAGTTTGGGAGTACGCCGGTGAGGGAACTTAGACGGCTTCCTATGCGTCAAATGACTATTCGACGTAAGCACCCCTACAAGAGTCGGTAGATAATTTGGTTTGTGTATGTTGTGGGTATTTGTGTGGTTTGTGTCGGTGAGTCTCTAATCTTTTACAATTGTATATCTTTCAAATGATACTGTTCCTTATTCCTTGTCCCATCATTATAATCGTTGTGATTGTTTTATCTCGAACAAAATTTGCAAATTGTCCCACTGTCCCATCAATATTTTTGCGGCCGTCGCGGCCTTGGTTTTGCTCCCGGTCTTTAGGCGATGTGATTACGCCATTGACCCTTTTGAAAAATCCAAATTCTAATCAACTTTTCTCAATTTTCCTTAATCCGGGCTAGGTGATGTGACTACACCTACGCCCATTTTATTTTCTTTGATTTTTATTTTCTAAGCCACTTGGCTAGGGTCTAGGTGATGTGATTGCACCAAGGCCCGCCACTATCTTATCGCTTTATTTTATTTTCCTTTTCTTTTTTCAAAATTTTGAAAAACCCAAAAACATTTGAAAAATCATAAAAATCCAAAAATATTTTTCTTATTTTCCTTTTCGATCTTCCCCTACTTGTCCATTGAGGACAATGTACAGTTTTAGTGTGGAGGAGGAGTCTAATATCTTTTAATTTCTCAAAAATCTTTTCAAAATCCATAAAAAATTGATAAATGCGAAAAATCAAAAATATTTTCTTTTTCTTTTTCTTTTCTTTTCTTGTTTCTCGTTATGTTTCGTGTCTCATGTATGGTCTTGTTCTCTACTCTTACAGGTAACCACCACCTTAATAGCATGAATTGAAGAGATTATGAAAGCACCCGCTAGGTAACTTCCATCCTTTTTTCTTTACTTTCGTAAAGGAGTTAGGTTGTTGCTATTGGAGGCTCTCGAAGTTGAGCATTTTGGTGTTGTGGTTGATTGTGCTTGAATGATGATGGAGTATGGAGTTCATGACTTTACTTGTGTTTTCTTTTATTTGCTTTTTCATTTTCGTGTGTTTTGTTTTATTTTGTTTTTGTATAGTGTGTCTAGGATTAAAACTTTTTGAAAACCCGATTACAAGCTTATTACAAGAGTTTACATTCCATTGTAGATAACCCATTGTAGATTTTGGACCTTAATCTAGTAGAATGACTCTTAATCAATGAATTTGTTGATCATTTAGCTTGAGTCCACCTTTTCTACTAGAGGTTTACTTCGGGGTTTGCATTTGACCACCTTGACCACCCATGGAGGAGTTAGGCCTTGGTTCCCGCATCCCGTTTTCTAGGTGACCTTGCTCGAATGACCACTGCACCTTTAGTCCAAATTCTCTCCGCCTTTTGTGGGTTATCCGGGAATGGCGCGCGTTCTCGATTGCCTATTTTTCCTCCACCTATACATCACCACAATAAGTTTACACAAAAAAATAACCTCCAAGCTTGGTCACAGACCACATCAAAAAGCCAAAAAAGGGCAAACCAAAGCAAGAAGAAAAGGGCACAAAAACATGAAAAAGAAAAACAAAGGAGAAAGAAAAGGATCTTCAAATGAAAAATCATATAGTCAAAAACATCTCCTTGAAAAAAAAAGGTCCTTTGATTGATTCATCGCCGTGAAGTGCCAACTAGAGGACCGAGTCCCGAGGTAGGAAGATAGCGGTGATGAGTCGATCCACCCCAATAATTGTAAACACTCCACCTTTTTATTTGAGCTAATTTAGAAAATTCGAGTTTGGAACGACCCTCTTGGCTTAGCCAAAGAGAGCGGGACTGCACCTACCTACAATGTCGAACGAATCCATGGTTTACTTTTTCCACTCCGTTATACGCCCCGTCGTACCCCTTTAGAAGACTAGGAGGACCTAGGCCAAGTTATCAACATCAATATTGCTTAATTGTCATAGTATTAGGCTTTGGTCCTTGTTTGCGTGGGTCATCTATCTTGGAAGCCTATTGTTATTTTAGGTAAGTAATCGGTGTCTTCCCCGCCGTCTCGATGAGGGATTCGGTGTTTTATTTTTGCTTTGGATGCGTCTATTCTTTCGTGTTATGTGTTTTTGTTGTGTTTAGTCGCATCCACCATTTTGAGCAAGCCCCAACTTGCCTTGCATGGAAGTACTCTACCTCATGGGTATTTCAATGTGAGTTGAAGGGACGGAGCGGGCCCGTTAATTGCCCCGTATCGGCTTAGCATAGACTAGCTAGTAGTAGTAGTTGTAATTTCTTTTTGGGTCTTTGCTCGAGGACGAGCAACGGTTTAGTGTGGGGGAATTGTTGTGTGCTAAATTTAGACCGTTTTTTCCCTCATTGAGACCCGTTTTACGCCATATTTTGAGTAAATCTCGCATTAGCGTCCCTCTTGTGCATTTTACGTGTTTTTGGTAGTTTTTCTATCATTTTGATAGAATTTTGCACCAAAATCACGATCGAGCTTCCACGAGCACAAGAGAAGGGAATACCGTCCAAAGAGTGAAGCACACAACTTAAAGTTTAAAGCCATCCAATCAATCAACGAAGAATGAGACAAGAAAGAAGCCAAGAAAAATGACCGGGCGAAATTTCACTCAGTGAAACACCACCGGGCGAAATTTCACCCGGTGGTGAAAGCGCCTCCCGAAGATTTTCCGAGATCTCCCCACCGGGCGAATCTGACCGGGCGAAATTTCGCCCACCGGGTGAAATTTCGCCCGATGGAGAGAAGAGTCGGAAAACGCAAAAATGGAAGAAAATCTGACCGTGTGAAATTTCACCCGGTGGGAATTATCGTCAAGTCCGCAGGGCGAACTTTCACCCTATGAAGATGCTAAGGGAGATTGTCTCACTAATGGAGCATAAAGTTGGATTTGGGCTTTAGGTTAAATACCCATTAAGAGATTACTATATATATGTCTACCCTACTTAGTTGCCTATTACCTCTCCATTATGCTAAGGAGGGAAGACATTACATCACTCCACCATCCTATTACACCATCTTAGTAGCAGTATTCTAGTAGAAAATCCTCCATAATTCTAGTAGTTTACATAGTAATTAGTAGTAGATCTACATAGTTTACATCAACAATTCTCTAGATTACAAGTTTGTAGAAGATTATTCAAGTTTTATTTGAAGATTTGTTGGGTTTATTGGAGAATTAGTGACAAGTTCTTCATTTTATTCATCAAAGATTCAATCTTTATTCATGATATCTTCTTATTTCTTGTAGATCTCCATAGTTGGTATACTTCTCTTCCACTCTCTAATCTCTAGTCTAGTTTTAATGTTATTTTCTCATCATTATCTCGTCTAGATCATATTAGTGTTGATAGTTTCATTAGATCTATTTAATATGCATGTTGTAGAGATTTTCCCCTTAGTCAATGTTTTGTTGTTTTCCATATGATTAGTGAGTAGATTTCTTGTTGGGGAGTTTAGGGATGAGGACTTGGACAGTTTGAATTTAGGGGTAATGGTGGGTTGCTTGCATGTTGGTTTATCTTATTTATGGTGTTATGTCATTGTTGTTTTAGTCCGGCCAACTAGACCGACCTTGACTAATTTCTATCAATATGGGGAAACTCGGGGTAGAAATTACAATGACTAGGGACTTACCCTCATTCACCGCGAAAGCGGGTTTTTAGGTGAGTTTATCAATATTGCGACAAAAACTCGATCCCGACCATTTTAGACTCCGAGTACCGAATCCCGACTTCTCCCTAACACCTTTTCCCTAGATTGACCACCTCTAGCTATCATCGTAGTGATTCCTCTAGTATAGACTCGACCCTTAGAAAACCCCCCTCTAGACATCAAACACGACACTTTAAACCCGTTATTATCACACCGTTCCCTGTGGACCGACCTCGACTTACCACGATTACTTTTTTGTTTTTGTGTGTCATCTCGAGTCTTATAAATATTGTTTTTGATCCCCCGTCCTTCGTTAATGACCGATCCGATTGGGTGGCGATCACCAAGCTCAAAAATAGCCTAACTAGTCCAAGTAAAAAGGTGGATATGGTTGCAAAGTGAGGAAATACCGACCATTACCGCAATCATCCTTCCAAGGGACTTGGTTCTTTGGTAGGCTCTTCACGATAACAATCGGTAAAAGGCTTATTTTTTAGGGGTGAGATTGTTTTGTGAAATGATTTTCTTGGCATTTTTCTTTTGTATTTTGCTTTTGATTTGTTATGCCCTTTCTTTTTCTTCTTTTCTATTTTGTTTTTGATTTGTTGTGCCTTGTCTTTTTCTTCTTTCTTTTCTTTCCTCTTTTTTTTTTCTTTCTTTTTGACTTGGTTTGCCCTTTTGGCTAAATTTTGTATTGTAGGCAATCATCACAACCAAGTATAGAAACCTCGATAAAATGCAACTTATTTGTGAGATATGTGTACAAGGTAGGGACATGGGTGAGTCGGGCGCGCTTTCCCTTCAAACCCACAAAAAGGTGGAAACTTGGACTAATCAAAACAATTTCGAACATGGTCACCTATGTACCAACCCGGATTTTTGATGACTCAATTTAATAGATAATGCGGAAATTTATCTAAGTCATTTAATTAAAAATTTATCAGAGTGTAAATAAATCCGGATAGCTACGGATCCTTACAATAAACGACTATTAATTACATAGTCTTTATTCACTTAGTACAGAATATAAATTGTATTTTATAACATATTATTAAATCTCTCTCGCTCGATTCCCCAAAGTCTTAGACCTGCAAAAAAAATAAAACAGTGGACGCTGAGCGGGACAGCAACCAAACCGTTCTTCTAACATCACTTTATACACATAAGACAATCATGTGACTAATAACAAATATCATGCTTACAGAAATATTAAAGGATATCACATAACAAATAGTTTCCCTTAATTCAGTTAATAAGCATGTGAGGTGATGAAAAACGGAAAAGTTTTTAAAGACGGAGCGTTGGCAGCCATTTGATTTTTAAAAGATTTGTTTCCACATAAACGGATTAATACACGAGTTGTGGCTCCTAGTACCACCGCTACACCCTATTGGCTTGCATCTCACCAATAAAAGTAACCGTGTTACCAACTTGTAAACCGAACTGATCTTATGAGGTTTACATCTCACCCATAAGGCTCAATTGGGTCGGACTTCAATTATATTATATGTTTATTCAAACGGGGCTCTGGGCGGAATGAAAGCTGATGATTACATTCTCTGCATCAACAAGAAGGTAACCCGCAGTTTTCAGAATCTTGTTCTGCCCCGGTAGTAATACTGATCAAGTACTTGTCTATATATGCGCACATACCCTGCACAGACTCTTGAACCGCAGCTCTCACTACCGTAGGACGACTACCTTAAACACTAGGTCGACTCTTTGACCGCAGCCTCCGAGTCTGCTTTTCATTACAAGTGCAGTCGATGACATCTCAATGACGTATCCAACTCGCATCGTAAACTTTATATAAAAGTCACCCATGATCAAGTAATATTTTATTTGGTGACCTTTAATAATTGGTCGGACTCATTTGAAACAGTTAAATTACCAAATTCTTACTTTTGAGGTGATAGTGTTATACTTTAATCTTTAAGTGTCACCCGAAACATTTTTTTCCAAATATCGTACAACATTTATTTGAGAAGGTACATTATTTCTAAATACGTTATTTTGGATATAAATGTTTATTTACTTCGTCGAGTCCTTATATATATTTTGTATTTGTTTATAAATTTAAATTTAGAAAATATAGATTTAAAATTTAATAGGGTCACATGACATGTGTCGTCCTACTATTTGTCCATTTCTAAAAATAACCTTTAAACATGTTTTCTTTATTTTAAACTTATTTTTAAATCGAAATTTCTTTAAATAAGGTTTTATTAAAATAGACTAAGGTATAATAAAATACTATTTGTGACTTAAGGTCTCGGAAAAATATATATTAAGTAATACGTAATTGATTTTGGAGATCTTGACGTTTCTATATATTAAAACGTATTATTTGTTAATGATTTTACAATTCTTTAATTTATATAAAAAATAAAGTTAAATAAAATACTTTTGTAAAAATTTTATACTTTCTGAAACTCTATTTAACAAGTCATATTTTAATAATTTTATATTTTTCAAAGTTTTAAACTAGTAAACAAGACTTTTATCAAAACTCAGTTTTAAGTAATATATTTGTAAATTACGTTTGGTGATATAAAACTCGATGAAAAATTATTAAAATTTGCAGGACATAACTTTAAATTGTAATTAGATTTACCATATTTATTTTCCAAATTTCTAAAGTGATAAAATAATTTACGTAATTCCTTAAAAGCTAAATAATGAAAATTTCATAATTAAATTTATACTTATCTACAAATTACGAAATTTGGCGTGGTACTACTTTTAATAATTATAGGTGTCGTGTAAAACTTTCAAGATAAAATAAATTCATTTAATATATTTGAGGTAATTTTTAAAGTTTCCGTCTTCTTAAAACAAAATAAAATGTGATTAAAAACAAACTATTTTGTATGTTACCCACTTATACCATTGTTACAAGATATAATAAGTACAAATAATACTTAAAAGAAAAATATGAACAAAAACCATAATACACAAAGAAATTAATTAGCAAGAAATGTAAAACAAAAGTAAAGTGGAATATAGTGCAAATAATAAACAGTACATAAATAAAAAAAATGAAGAGATACTAAAAACAACAAAAATTGATTTTATTCTTTATAGGTTCTTTTAACCATTTTTATCCATTTTCTTTTATATAACAAAAATTAAAGTGATGAGGAATTTAATAGTGGAGTTTTCGTCAAGACATTATTTTAGTCATAAACGAAACTACGTAACGAAAATTAAATCGAAGTCCGCTACAAGTAAATTTTGGTCCCATAGTAACTCTACGTCCTCTAAATCAAAATTATTACAAGTCTTATAACCAAAATAAAAAGCATCCCCCTTTCCACTAACCAAATAACACAACTCATATATTTTCCCGCCTAAAGCTATCCACAACAAAAATAAAAAAAATAGACCAAATGAGCTAAGTGCAAATCGAACCCTTGACCTCATGTTTATCACTGTTCTCCTCTCCAACTACACTCTAACATCTTACTCATTCAAATATCACTACATCACACATAAAGCTATACACCACAAAAATTATGTAATTAAGGAAAATTGATCGATTACATTGGTTACGAAAATCACATGTTTTAAATGGAAGATATCACATACAATATTTAATATGGAATGTATGATCAATTTTTTTTAAAAGTATAAACATATTGTATTTCGTTTTAACCAAATAGTTGCATTATTTTTGTTAATAGGAGGTTGCCCTATCCCGTACAATATTTTACATAGAATATAAAATAGTTATGATTATTATTGTATATTTTTCTGATCATATTCGAAAGTCATATTCTTAACATCGATATAAAATTTAGTAACTATATAAAAATGGAATATATATTCCGATTGCTCTTACAAATCCTGATACATAGTAAAAACTCACCGAAAATTCTCTATATACTACTCTAAGACAATAACAGTTACTAACATTTTCTCAAAAATACACTAATTTAAATTGAGAAGTAAAAGAACATTTCACTAATAAATTCGCAAACTATTCATTTTCATTAATGTTAAAGAAATTGACAAAAAAAACTTCTTTTTATGAAAATAATTAGATAAATTTTAAGATATGATGTCATTAACCTTGAGAAAAAAATCAGTTATCTAAAAAATTTATTTTTGAAATGAGTTATTTACTTTAACTTTTACAAAGATAACTCTCCCCGTCCCAATGAATTCGTTGTCTATTCCATATTGGGGCGTCTCAATGAATTCTTTGCCTTTCTATTTTAGGAATGTTATATACTATTAAAATCCATATAAAAAAAGTTTCACAAATTACATAATATAAGTCTTACACCTGAGACGGTCCATTTTTAATTTATTTTTTAATTTTCTAATAAAAAACTGAATAGTTTTTTTTACACAAAGAGAACGTATCACGGCGTGCTAACCATTAAAAAAAGTACATTATTATACAATTTTTGATAAATATTTATGTATTTTATGGTATGTTAAAGAGAGAAGTGGGTATCTCGAGATGTGAGATGATATAAACCGAGTATATAAAAAATACTTCCTCTATTTCAATGAAAGCTTCCACCTAGAAAATGGCACATTTTTTAAGGATAATAATGAAATATTCAAAAGTAGAGAGGGTGTAAAGTAAGTGGGTCACCTAGGTAAGAGTGAAGAGTTATACCAAAAAAGAAAGTGAAGAAATTTACGAAAAGGGAAAAGTGGAAGGTTTCAATAAAACGAAGGGAGTATAAACAATATTTTCATTAATTACACGTTATTTAATACTCCGTGCATTTCAAGACATTACTCAAATATTTTGATTAGTTATACACGTTATTTAATACTCTAAATTATACAGTCGATAAATAGTAAAAATAAAATAATAATTTTTTTTATTTTAAATCTTAAATGAAATATTCTATAAGATAAATATAATATAAATACCGTGCATTGCACGGGGTCTATACTAGTTAAAATTAAACGTCTAACATTTTTCTATATATAACTTAGTAATGTTAGTCATAAAATAAGCCTAAATATTAAACTAAGCATATTACTATATTAGTAACATAAATATACTTATATATAAAAAGGATGTTAGAAGAAAAGTTTGGTTACCTTATTAGCTACTATTTAATAACGATATTAAGAACTAAAGATTGCTGGGATCGATAATATCGTCGATGTTCGGAAGGTCTTCTCCTTCTTTAAAGAAGTGTTCCTTAATAAAGGTTGGCTTGTGGGTTTGTTTATGAGGATGGAGTTGTAGTATTAGAATTGAATAAGAAGTAAGAAGTAAGAAGTAAGAAATGAAATGAATGAGGGTAAGTAGTAAAAGGGAAGGTAGTAATTGAAGTACTAATGGGTATTATAAGCAATAAATAATAGGAGTGGAACAAATATCCCAAATTCTTAGCATGCAGCAAGTTTAGGACGTGAGTGTGAGAGGCTCAAATGGTTCAGTTTCCGGTCTCTCAAAATTCGTTCCGTTTTACGTAAACTTGCTACCGAGAATTTTTATTATAATTACCTCGACTGTTTTATAACTAGAAAACTAAAAACATTTTGAAAATATCGATAATTGAATTTTAACACGGGTTAAGATAAGCTCGCTTTTTCTCGAAAATTGAAATATAAATTTTACAGAATAAAATAACGGAACCCGTAATATTTACTTTTGAAACAGAAATGGTGTTACGATGTGCAAAACAGACGATGAATAGTAATAAGGACAATAATTTGAAAGTAATCATTACTTGTTGAAAACTAGCCTAAGTAGACTACATGTCACATTTACGGGCGGTGTTCCGTCGTTCATTTACGTCTTCCCGTAACCGGGTCTCGAAATATTATTTTCAAAATTTGATAAATCATTCTTATTTATTGTAAGACGGAAAATTATTTTAAATTGTCGGGACGACATGTTAATATTCATAAAAATGGTTTATCGTGTTTTAAACTCGACTTAACGAAAGTTAAAATGTTAATAATTCGATAAATAAATTCATATGTTTTTATAAAAAAATAATTTTTAAGTTGACGAAAGAAAATAATTTTATTCAAGAAAATAATTTTTCAAGTGTTAAACTTGGTTTAAATAAATGTTTAAAATTTTAACACTGTTCTAAAAATACGGGGTGTTACAGTCCACCCTCTTTAAAACAATTCCGTCCTCGAAATTTCTCTCGCACGGAAGCGTTGGCTCCAAAATGGCTTGCTCGCAAATCTGACTCTCCTCAAATGTTTTACAAAGGGTGTACATCCCAAATTAGTATAGTAGGTATTATTGATCAACGGTAGATTCTAAATTCCCATATAATGACACAATTTAATCTCGACTCATTCTTAAGATTTGGTTTATGGTTTGTTCTATCTCCAAAATGTTGTGATGTCTATTTTCCTTAAAATCGAAAGGTGTTGTCTCGTGGATAATGTTAGTTTCTCTTAGTGTATAAATTTATTAAGCAATAAGTTGTCCTAATTTTCACACAAGCTCTAGGCGTTCGTAAGCTATGGTACTTTTGGGTCTAGTAGGACACTTCCCTCGTATGTTTCAAAACATAGATTATACCAAAGTTCGATGTTCCTATGACAACATTAATATTTTCCATGAACAAGGTTGATCTCTTAAGGTTAATCCTCAAGTGCTTTCGCCGGTCACGACAAGGTTAATCCTGAATTCTCATGTTGGATTTTTAGAGTTCTTAAATTCAAAATTATCACTCTGTTGCTTTATTCCTCAAATTAAACAACGGTTTAATCTTAACTTATTTAGATCAAAAATTTCTTGGTTCACAAGTGTCCTTTTGATTTACAAGTATGACACTTAAAGTTTGTAATATTATGTAATCCCCTAAAAGTTCTAGCGCGATACAGTGGCGGAAACACTGTAGAGTCGGGATTAAAACACACAGGACTATGTCTTAATAAATTAAATTGGTAAAGTCAAACATGCGCCATACATAAAAATGGCTAAAATGTAAAATAATCCATAAAAAGGTTAACAATCCTCAAGACATGATTATAAAAAAAACAGCAGGATCCAAGACTGCTTGCTAGCCCACACCCACCGGAAAATAAACATGTATACCTGCCATGTTAAAACATAACAGCCACAATCAGTGGGGAGCAACGTCAACGTTCTCCCAGCCGTATAACAGAATTTTAAAACAGTAATTACTAATATAGGAAAATAATAAAAATGGAAAACATTAAAACTGCGTAATAAAATAAGCTTTAGCGTAAAACAAATTAATTAAAAGGGTTGCCGAAGAAACATAAACACATTTGCCAACCTGCAAACCAATTTATATCGATAATAATAAAATAATCAAAACGGCGTTATGGATAGGATTAATGTAGAATCTAGACTTTCACTAGGATAATACTAAAAACTAGTTTCGAGAACTTAGTCAAAACAAATTAGACTTTGGTCTCTAACTAGGCAACTCAACTATAACAGGACTGCGTGCAGCGAGGTCCTGGCTTAAGTAATGTACACCCCTCCTGGACACCAACCGTAATCGAGTTCAACCCGACGGCGACTTACACGATGCGATATCTAAGTTTAAGGTCAAAATATACACACTCCTGAGCACAAACCATGCTCAGTTCAACGACCAATGTGTCTCAACATAGACACACCAGCTTTATAGTTGATGGCAAAACGTACACCCCAGACTATATTACTCTAAACCCACACTTGTCCTTATTCCATAACTCCAAAACAAACCATTATCGATATTTAAAAGATGTATTCATCATAAACAATATGAGGATAAAAGAAGTAAACATTTATATTCTAAAAGAGGAAACTTTCTATTTTAGGAAACTTCTATTTTAGGAAACTTCTATTTTAGGAAACTTCTATTTTTAGAAACTTTACTAAAAATAGCATCATATCAAAGTAGTGAAAATATTAGTTCATACTAATACCACATTTTAGTAAACGATATAGATTTATAAAACTAATACTTTCGGCCTTAACGATATTAATTATTAAAGTAAGAACATTTGATTTTATGAAATTATTAAAATATCGTGTAAGTGGTATAAAATGATTAGAGACATCTAAAAATATTTAATAATACTAATTAGGGTGTTTTTCGAAAGTTATAAAGCTAAAATTCCCTAATTATTATTAGTTTCGACGATAAAATTATAAATAGGATTTTACGACAAATGTCAAATTAAATCTTTTAACGTCTTTTATTTAATTAAACCAACAAATATATTTAGAGTATGTTAAGGGATGATTTAACTCCTGAAGTTTCAGGTTTAAATACTTTCAAAATTGCTGGAAAAATAATTCTTTTAGTTAATACGAAGCATTTAACGATAAATCACAATTTGTCCGAAAAATCAATATTTATTAATTAAAGACTTTAATAAATAGTACAAAAATTACGTAAAATAGTTAAATTATATCTATGGACATTCTGTCCAGAAAAGAAAATTTCCAGAATTCTAAAAACTCGGTTTTTAAAGCGTTTTCTCGTTAATCGTCCAATCTCGACAATAACGATTAATAAAAATAATAATTACAAAACGATTTAAGTGTTAATATCCAAAAATTATTATTACACTTTAAAATCCTAATTTTACAGAATATAAATTTTTTTCCAGATCTTTCCAAAACCCAGATTCAACAAATTTCAACAAAACCGTCATTTAAACCCGTTTTCGCAATTAACGATTTTATTAACAAACCTATCGTTCCAAACATTTTATTAAGGCACTAAAAATCATAATAATACATTTTAATATGAAATCATCAGAATCATAAATTTTTCCAGATTTAAACCAAAGACCAGAAATCGAGAATTTAAACAACAAACACGGTTTTAACGATAAACGATGATTTAAAGTGATTAATTAATTCATCCACTTAACAATTCCGAAAAATTATGAGAAAATTCATAAAATTCTATTTCACCAGAAAGTTTTGCCACGTCAAAAATCAGATTAAAATAAAATGTTTAAGTACTAGAACTAAAAATCGGTTTTTAATCGTTTTTGTCCGAAAACGATAATAATTCAATAATCGATATAAAAATATCAGAAAAATACTAAATTACTAAAAATCATCAAAGACAACATTTTTCCAGAATATAAATATATATTACATGTTTAGGCCGATTATTACGATTTTACAAATTATTATAACAATTTAATCGTTAATCTCGTAAAAACGATAAAAATATCGAAACATGCAAAATTTCAACTTTAAAATTTTTTCCAGAATTCGTGACATACATATATTGCCAAAATAAAATATAAAAATATATACATGCAAATACTCAATTAAAACCTTGAAATACCGAGTAACATCGACGTTACCTCTACTCCAAGTCTGAATCAACGATGTATTCGTCGGCTTCGGGATCGTCCAAGAATCCTACCAACACGAAAATCATGGCAGAAAATACCATGAGAAAACTAAAAAAAACAAGGTAAAAATTGTTCGAAAATGATGTCGATTAATACCTTAACGAAGGAATCGGAAAGAGGATGATTGTGACGATGAGAATGATGTGATTGAGACTAGAAATGGAGCAAAAATTTGCCACACGGCCAAAGAGAGGAGAGGAGAGTGATGAATATTTTGATGAATGTAAAAGAATGAATGTAGAGAATAAAGGTGGAGATGGGTGATACACTACTTAAAAGAGTAAGCATGAATTAAGGCTTACAAAAAAAATACATGAGTGAACCTAGACCTTAGTTTGGCCGGCCAAATGGGATAGAGAGGGAGTAAGATAAGCTTTGACATAAATGCTACAATGAATGAAAATGATTTATCTTATGATTACGTTTTAATGTGATAAAATGAATCGTTTAAATAAAATGAAATAAAACTTGTGACCAAGAGCTTAGTCGGTCCAAAATGTGAGAAAACAGTCTCAAATAATTTATAAGTTGATAAAAAAATATAGTCGTAAAATAGTTAAAGGCATTTCAAAGTAATTCGAGTAAACCTCGCGTAAGAAAATAATTATTCGCGAAGCTTCGTAATAAAATCATAAATGGCTTGTTTTTAGTAACTAAAATATATCTTAGTAAAAAAAATATTCCATAAACATATTCAAACATTTTTAGGAAAACGGAATAACTTAAATCCAAGCTTAAAAATGTCAATTCGGAGAAAAATAGAATTCCTCGCGGAAAATTACTTAGTTTACGAAGAAAATCAAATAAATAGATGTAAAAGAATTAAAATCTTTTAAAATAAAAATAAATATCATTAAACTCAAAATTGAAGATAAGCTTGGAAAAATGATGACACATAAGCCAAAATGTGATAGAGTTATAACGATGTCATAACGGTAAGGAATAAGGATGCTAGAAATATAGCGGGTGTTACAATCCTCCCCACTAAAAGAAAGTTTCGTCCTCGAAACTAAGAATAAGCAGATAGGAAATCGAGGTTTACCTTACTCGAAGAGTTGAGGATGCTTAGCTCGTATCGAAGACTCGGTTTCCCATGTTTCTTCCTCAAACCGATTACAGCGCCACAAAACCTTCACCAGAGGTACAACTTTGTTCCTTAAACGCTTCTCGCGGCGATCAGTAATCTTCACCGGCCTTTCTTCATAAGTCAAATCCGGCTCGAGATCCACAATCTCGGGCTCCAACACGTGCTCGGGGTCACTAACATATTTCCTTAACTGAGAAACATGAAATACATCGTGAACCTTACCCATGGATGCAGGCAATTCCAGTTTATAAGCAACTTCGCCCACTCTCTCGATCACAGGGTATGGGCCAACGAACTTAGGGCTGAGCTTGCCCTTGATCCCAAACCGTTTCACCCCTTTCATAGGTGATACCTTCAGGAACACCAGATCACCAACCGAAAACTCCAAAGGTCGGCGACGAACATCAGCATACGACTTCTGTCGATCCTGGGCAGACTTCATCCTAGATCGGACCACATTCACAACGTCAATAGTCTGAGCCAACAAATCCGGGCCCAAAATCTTTACTTCACCGGGAACATCCCAACAGACGGGACTACGGCACTTTCGACCATAAAGTGCTTCAAACGGGGACATCTTAATAGAAGCATGGTAGCTGTTGTTATAGGAAAACTCTACCAATGGAAGATGTCGGATCCAACTCTCTTGGAAATCCAAGGCACAAGCCCGCAACATATCCTCCAAAGTTTGGATTGTTCTCTCGGACTGTCCATCTGTAGCAGCATGGAAAGCGGTACTCATCAATAACTTGCTTCCCAAAGCATCTTGCAAAGCTTTCCAAAATTTAGAGCAGAACCTCGGGTCTCGATCCGAAACAATCTCGAGCGGTACGCCGTGATGACGGACGATCTCGGCAATATACACTTCTGTGAGCTTCTCCAAACTCCAAGTATCGCGAATTGGGACGAATCGTGCACATTTGGTCAAGCGGTCCACAATAACCCAAATACCGTTTCTACCATTCACGGTTCTAGGTAAAGCCATCAGAAAATCCATCGATATGCACTGCCATTTCCACTCTGGAACAGGGAGTGGTTGTATCAAACCTCCAGGCTTCTTGTGCTCGAACTTCACCTGCTGACAAGTCAAGCACCTACTTACAAACTCTGCAATGTCCTCTCTCATATGAGGCCACCAGAAATGGAGCTTCAAATCCCGATACATCTTGTCACCACCAGGATGAATAGAATACCTCGTCTTATGTGCTTCGGTTAGAACTTGCTTTCTCACCTCAGCATCTCCAGGGACAACCCAGCGGTTCTTAAATTTCAGTGCTCCACTGGAATCCACAGAAAAATCCAGAGCCTTACCAAGATTCATCTTTTCTCGAATGCCAGCCACAAAAGGGTCATCCAACTGCTTCTCACGAATCTCACGGAACAGAGTTGGTTCAGCAACAAGGGCACACAGGCGACCATCATAATCTTCATCCACAACATCAATAGTCATCTTGGCAAAATCTCGGGACAACTTCTCAGGTAAGCTAGAGCACGGAGACAAGGAATGAAGGATCTTTCTGCTAAGGGCATCAGCAACCACGTTAGCCTTTCCCTCACAATACACCAATTCAAGGTCATAGTCATTCACTAACTCGATCCAGCGTCTCTGTCTCGCATTCAGATCTTTCTGCGTGAAGAGATATCGCAGACTCTTATGGTCAGTGTGAACCTTGCATCTTACTCCGTACAAATAATGCCTCCAAACCTTCAAGGCATGCACCACCGCCGCTAACTCCAAGTCGTGGGTAGGGTAATTCACCTCATGAACTTTCAACTGTCTAGAGGCATAAGCGATCACCTTACCGTTCTGCATAAGAACACAGCCCAAACCATTCTTAGAAGCGTCACAGTACACATCAAAACCAACGCCTTCTTCAGGTAGGGTCAGGATAGGAGCAGAGGTGAGCTTTCTCTTGAGCTCAGAAAAAGCATCTTCACAAGCTTGACTCCACAGAAACTTATTCTCCTTCTTGAGTAATTGAGTCATAGGTCGTGCGAACTTAGAAAAGTCCTGCACAAATCTACGATAATAGCCGGCAAGACCTAGGAAACTTCGGATCTCGCCAACATCTTTGGGACTTGCCCAGCTCTCGATAGCTGAAATCTTAGCAGGGTCAACCTTAATACCTTCCTTCGTGATAACATGACCCAGAAAAGCTACCTCGGAAAGCCAAAACTCACACTTGGAAAACTTAGCATACCACTTCTGATCTCGTAGGATGCCAAGAATAACCTTGAGATGTTCTGCATGTTCAACTTCTGACTTGGAATAAATCAGGATGTCATCAATAAAGACAACAACACACTGATCCAAATACTCCCTGAAAGTTCTGTTCATCTGATCCATAAAAACAGCAGGAGCATTGGTTAGTCCAAAAGGCATGACTTTGAATTCATAATGTCCATACCTCGAACGGAAAGCCGTCTTAGGAATGTCTGATTCACGGACGGGAATTTGGTGATATCCAGACCTTAGATCGATCTTGGAAAATACGGAAGCACCCTTAAGTTGATCAAAGAGATCATCAATTCTGGGCAGGGGATATTTGTTCTTGATCGTAACCTTGTTGAGATCACGATAATCGATACACAGGCGCATTGAACCATCTTTCTTCTTGACAAAAAGTACAGGAGCGCCCCAAGGGGAAGAACTTGGACGAATGAAATCTTTCTCAATCATTTCATCTAACTGCTTGCGTAACTCTTGCAACTCAGCAGGAGCCATTCTGTAAGGTGCTTTGGCGATTGGGCCTGTACCAGGCACGAGTTCAATAGTGAATTCCACATCTCGTTCGGGTGGAATGCCTGGTAACTCCTCAGGAAATACATCTGCATAATCACACACTATGCGCACCTCTTCGAGCTTGGGGAGTTCAGCAGTTACAGTCACCGTACATAGAAATGCTTGGCAACCTTTTCTCTGCATTCTGATAGCCTTCATGGCAGAAATAATCTTGATACCCTTCTGTCTTCGACCACCACGGTAAGTCACTCGAACACCTTCGGGGGTCTTCAGAGAAATCTTCTGATCTCGACACTGAAATCTTGCATCATACTGAGCTAACCAGTCCATTCCCAAAATAACGTCGAACTCAGCGAGAGGAAACTCAAGGAGAGTAGAAGGAAGAATAGTACCAGCAAAGAGAATGGGTACATTCTGATAAGCTTTAGAACAGTCAACGACTTCACCAGAAGGGAGGGAAATAGCTATAGGCTCAGCTAGACAGGGGGTTAAGGATAGTTTTGGAGCCAGAGTAGAAGATATTACAGACGTGGAAGCGCCGGTATCAAATAATATATAAGCACTAACACCAGAAATCAGAAACATACCCGTAACCACATCAGGATTAGCCTCAGCGTCGGCACGGCTCATCACAAAGATGCGTCCCTTACGAGGAGTAGAAGTAGTGACAGCGCCAGCTGCAGTAGCGGTGTTGGTTGCTGCTTTCTTCGGGCAAAAGGTAGAGCGGTGCCCGGCTTCTCCACATGTGTAGCAAACTACAGGGGTGCCGTCACAATTCAAACCAGGATGATAAGCCTTCTTGCACTTGAAACAGTTAGAATCCTTCTTGTTATTGGGCTTCGAGTTGAAATTGTTTTTCTTGAAACCACTACCTGTAATAGCATACAGTAGAGTCAGAAATTTAAAAGAAAAGAAAGTAGAAGAAGAAGAGAAAGGAAGAATAATCCAGACCTCCAGAGTTGAATTTCTTAGAAGAAGATGAAGAGTTATTCCCAGAATGGGTGAAAGGTCTCTTATAACCAGATGATGGGTTCATAGATTTCACCCGCTCAATCGAAGATTCCGCGTATAGCGCGGCATTATAAAGCTCATTAACAGTTGAGAGACTCCGGGGCATGTTAAGGGTGATATCGGCTCGAAGTCCTCCACGATAAAAGAAAGCTCGGGAATTCTCATTGGGTAACAGATCACCAGCATAATTCGCCAGAAAGTGAAACCGAGTGGTGTAAGCTTCAACTGACATGTTATTCTGACTTAGAGTGTTGAATTCGGTCATCCTCTGACGCCTCAGCTCCTCGGGATAAAATCTCTGCTCTAAGAGAGCCTTGAACTGAGTCCAGTTGAATCCTGGAGTCTGAAGAGCAGTCGGGCCAAGTTGGCTCCACCATCTGTCTGCATCGTCTGACAAGTACAACACAGCTAGGCCCACCTTCTGTTCCTCGGGAGCGGAGTAAATTCCAAACTGTCTTTCCATCACTCGAAACCAACGGTTCATGACTTCAGGGTCCACGGAACCGTTATAATAGTCCAACCTGCTTTTAGCCATTCCTTCAGCAGCGTGAGAGAAGTTGAAGGGCCTCTGCTGGTTCCGGTTGTTCATCTCGTTCATAGCCTGCGCTATATTGCGTAGCGTCTCAGCCAGAGCTTCGATACCTCCTTGATCATTGTTGTTGTCGTTGTTGCGGTTGTTGTGGTTTCGGTTACCTCTTCCGGCCATCTTGAAGTTCACAAATAACAACATAAAATCAATGCTAATCATCGAGTTCAGGAACAGACAATCTTAACAGTTAAGTCCTTATCTGTTTCTACCCATTTCTAATAATATCTTTATTTACTGTTTAAATAATTTACTGGTATTTTTCCCTAATTTCAGGTGTGTAAGCGTCGGGAGCAGTGATGCTCTGATACCAACTGTAATCCCCTAAAAGTTCTAGCGCGATACAGTGGCGGAAACACTGTAGAGTCGGGATTAAAAACACACAGGACTATGTCTTAATAAATTAAATTGGTAAAGTCAAACATGCGCCATACATAAAAATGGCTAAAATGTAAAACAATCCATAAAAAGGTTAACAATCCTCAAGACATGATTATAAAAAAAACAGCAGGATCAAAGACTGCTTGCTAGCCCACACCCACCGGAAAATAAACACGTATACCTGCCATGTTAAAACATAACAGCCACAATCAGTGGGGAGCAACGTCAACGTTCTCCCAGCCGTATAACAGAATTTTAAAACAGTAATTACTAATATAGGAAAATAATAAAAATGGAAAACATTAAAACTGCGTAATAAAATAAGCTTTAGCGTAAAACAAATTAATTAAAAGGGTTGCCGAAGAAACATAAACACATTTGCCAACCTGCAAACCAATTTATATCGATAATAATAAAATAATCAAAACGGCGTTATGGATAGGATTAATGTAGAATCTAGACTTTCACTAGGATAATACTAAAAACTAGTTTCGAGAACTTAGTCAAAACAAATTAGACTTTGGTCTCTAACTAGGCAACTCAACTATAACAGGACTGCGTGCAGCGAGGTCCTGGCTTAGGTAATGTACACCCCTCCTGGACACCAACCGTAATCGAGTTCAACCCGACGGCGACTTACACGATGCGATATCTAAGTTTAAGGTCAAAATATACACACTCCTGAGCACAAACCATGCTCAGTTCAACGACCAATGTGTCTCAACATAGACACACCAGCTTTATAGTTGATGGCAAAACGTACACCCCAGACTATATTACTCTAAACCCACACTTGTCCTTATTCCATAACTCCAAAACAAACCATTATCGATATTTAAAAGATGTATTCATCATAAACAATATGAGGATAAAAGAAGTAAACATTTATATTCTAAAAGAGGAAACTTTCTATTTTAGGAAACTTCTATTTTAGGAAACTTCTATTTTTAGAAACTTTAATAAAATAGCATCATATCAAAGTAGTGAAAATATTAGTTCATACTAATACCACATTTTAGTAAACGATATAGATTTATAAAACTAATACTTTCGGCCTTAACGATATTAATTATTAAAGTAAGAACATTTGATTTTATGAAATTATTAAAATATCGTGTAAGTGGTATAAAATGATTAGAGACATCTAAAAATATTTAATAATACTAATTAGGGTGTTTTTCGAAAGTTATAAAGCTAAAATTCCCTAATTATTATTAGTTTCGACGATAAAATTATAAATAGGATTTTACGACGAATGTCAAATTAAATCTTTTAACGTCTTTTATTTAATTAAACCAACAAATATATTTAGAGTATGTTAAGGGATGATTTAACTCCTAAAGTTTCAGGTTTAAATACTTTCAAAATTGCTGGAAAAATAATTCTTTTAGTTAATACGAAGCATTTAACGATAAATCACAATTTGTCCGAAAAATCAATATTTATTAATTAAAGACTTTAATAAATAGTACAAAAATTACGTAAAATAGTTAAATTATATCTATGGACATTCTGTCCAGAAAAGAAAATTTCCAGAATTCTAAAAACTCGGTTTTTAAAGCGTTTTCTCGTTAATCGTCCAATCTCGACAATAACGATTAATAAAAAATAATAATTACAAAACGATTTAAGTGTTAATATCCAAAAATTATTATTACACTTTAAAATCCTAATTTTACAGAATATAAATTTTTTTCCAGATCTTTCCAAAACCCAGATTCAACAAATTTCAACAAAACCGTCATTTAAACCCGTTTTCGCAATTAACGATTTTATTAACAAACCTATCGTTCCAAACATTTTATTAAGGCACTAAAAATCATAATAATACATTTTAATATGAAATCATCAGAATCATAAATTTTTCCAGATTTAAACCAAAGACCAGAAATCGAGAATTTAAACAACAAACACGGTTTTAACGATAAACGATGATTTAAAGTGATTAATTAATTCATCCACTTAACAATTCCGAAAAATTATGAGAAAATTCATAAAATTCTATTTCACCAGAAAGTTTTACCACGTCAAAAATCAGATTAAAATAAAATGTTTAAGTACTAGAACTAAAAATCGGTTTTTAATCGTTTTTGTCCGAAAACGATAATAATTCAATAATCGATATAAAAATATCAGAAAAATACTAAATTACTAAAAATCATCAAAGACAACATTTTTCCTGAATATAAATATATATTACATGTTTAGGCCGATTATTACGATTTTACAAATTATTATAACAATTTAATCGTTAATCTCGTAAAAACGATAAAAATATCGAAACATGCAAAATTTCAACTTTAAAAATTTTTCCAGAATTCGTGACATACATATATTGCCAAAATAAAATATAAAAATATATACATGCAAATACTCAATTAAAACCTTGAAATACCGAGTAACATCGACGTTACCTCTACTCCAAGTCTGAATCAACGATGTATTCGTCGGCTTCGGGATCGTCCAAGAATCCTACCAACACGAAAATCATGGCAGAAAATACCATGAGAAAACTAAAAAAAACAAGGTAAAAATTGTTCGAAAATGATGTCGATTAATACCTTAACGAAGGAATCGGAAAGAGGATGATTGTGACGATAAGAATGATGTGATTGAGACTAGAAATGGAGCAAAAATTTGCCTAGAAAGGCTAAGGGTCACACGGCCAAAGAGAGGAGAGGAGAGTGATGAATATTTTGATGAATGTAAAAGAATGAATGTAGAGAATAAAGGTGGAGATGGGTGATACACTACTTAAAAGAGTAAGCATGAATTAAGGCTTACAAAAAAAATACGTGAGTGAACCTAGACCTTAGTTTGGCCGGCCAAATGGGATAGAGAGGGAGTAAGATAAGCTTTGACATAAATGCTACAATGAATGAAAATGATTTATCTTATGATTACGTTTTAATGTGATAAAATGAATCGTTTAAATAAAATGAAATAAAACTTGTGACCAAGAGCTTAGTCGGTCCAAAATGTGAGAAAACAGTCTCAAATAATTTATAAGTTGATAAAAAAATATAGTCGTAAAATAGTTAAAGGCATTTCAAAGTAATTCGAGTAAACCTCGCGTAAGAAAATAATTATTCGCGAAGCTTCGTAATAAAATCATAAATGGCTTGTTTTTAGTAACTAAAATATATCTTAGTAAAAAAAATATTCCATAAACATATTCAAACATTTTTAGGAAAACGGAATAACTTAAATCCAAGCTTAAAAATGTCAATTCGGAGAAAAATAGAATTCCTCGCGGAAAATTACTTAGTTTACGAAGAAAATCAAATAAATAGATGTAAAAGAATTAAAATCTTTTAAAATA
Source organism: Agrostemma githago (assembly GCA_958450325.1). NCBI lineage: Eukaryota > Viridiplantae > Streptophyta > Magnoliopsida > Caryophyllales > Caryophyllaceae > Agrostemma > Agrostemma githago. Next base: position 41,427,550 of record OY288247.1, on the reverse strand, counting down.
AAAATAAATATCATTAAACTCAAAATTGAAGATAAGCTTGGAAAAATGATGACACATAAGCCAAAATGTGATAGAGTTATAACGATGTCATAACGGTAAGGAATAAGGATGCTAGAAATATAGCGGGTGTTACATATTATCAACCATTATTCACACAAAAGTGGTTCTCCAAAATAGATACGGTATTTCTAGGGATTCCCAAAAAAATATATTGTATTTAAATCAATCAATCAAATCAGATTCTACAGATCCGACAAAGTATGTTGAACATAAGAATTCCTCAAAATGCATTTTGATGTTTACAATGATAATCCTCAAATAAATTCAATCGATGATCATTCTCCTTAATATTCTCAAGTACTAGCTCCATAAATAGAAGGTATTGATCTCTTGAACATTTGCTCGACCTCCAGGGTATTCTCTCTCTGGTCTAAGTCTTGCGAAAGATTAATGTTATGAAAGGTTAATATGTAAGACACATCTAAAAACATAACTTATGGTTCTAATTTTATAAGTATTTTAAAGTCGACAAAAGGGCAGGTAGGTAAAAACAAATACTAGGTAAGTAGAGTTCTCGGCCAAGATTCATACAACGATTCCGGTTGAAATCCTACTAGTATATAGTCCATGATTATGATTCTGTATTGATGCGCGCGGTCGTCGGCACGCACAATCAAACAATATTTTTAACTCCGACTAACCTAACTAACGTAGTAGTGGTAGGTCGGGATCGATCCGCAGGGAGAGGGGTTAAGCCGTAATGGTCAAGTCTAGGGTCTAATCGTGATTGGAGGATTGAGATGGGGGTTTTGGGTCGAGAGAGAGGTCGAACTATAGCTAGCAAACTATACTACTAAAGTTAGGGGCAATATCTAGGAAAAGTGTTGGGGAGAGTCGGGATTCGGAAATGGGGTCTTAGAGTCTCGGGATCGAGTTTGCCACCTTTCGGTTTCTCACCCAACCTACCTAAACCCGCTTTCGCGACGAAAGGGTAAGTCTCAATCTAAGGTAATTTCTACCCCGAGTTTCCCCATATTGGTAGAAATGAGTCAAGGTCGGCCTAGTCGCGATTCTAAGTCAACAAAGACACAAAAACCATAAAATTGATAATTAACAAGTAAACAACCCACCAACATCCCTTGAATCAAATAATCCAAATCCTCCTCCCTAATTCCCCAACAAAGAAATCTACTCACTAGTCATGATGAGTAATAATAAAACAGTAACATGCATAAAAACTACACTAACAATTATACTAATGGAGAAAAAGGGGAGGAGAGAATTTTACCCACAATGGAGAAGATTTAAAGAGGAAGATGAAGATAAATAAAAGATTGAATCTTGGAGAAATACACAATAATTTGTCACTAATCCATGCATAAATCTTCAATCTTCAATAAGAGAAATAAGAATCTTCAAGAAATAAAGCAAGGGTTTTGTCACATAAACCCTTGTAAAACCCTTGAATCTTCAACAATTAAGCACAATCTTCAATAAAGATGGAGACTTTTCTACTAATTAAGGAGTAATTATACTAATACTAAGTAGATCTATTAATTGTTTGTAGAGATTTTCTAGGAAGCTTACTACAATCTACTACTACTACTAGAGAGTTTTCTACCCTACTCCTACTCCTAAGGGCTAATCCCAAGGCTCACTTAAGGCGCAAGGAGGCACTAAACCCTAAGAGGGGTATATATAGATTTCTTAATGGGTTGCACACACTTCAAGGCCCATAATCCAATCCTTCTCCAATTAAGCTAGACCTTCACCCTTTGCATCTTCATAGGGTGAAACTTCACCCTGCGGCTCGACCTATTAATCCCACCGGGTGAAATTTCACCCGGTGAGATTTTCTTTGGTTTTTGCGTTTTCGGCCTGGTTTCTCCATCAGGCGAAATTTCACCCCGGTGGGCGAAATTTCGCCCGGTCATTTTGCCCAGTGGTAGCTGCCATGAAAATCTTCAGAGAGTGGAAAATGTCGTCGGGCAAAAGTTCGCCCGGTGATGACTCACCGGGCAAAACTTCACCCGGTGGTCAGCCACCTCTCTTCTGGTCTTTTTGTTCGTCGATCAATTGGATTACTTGAACTTTCAGTTGTGTGCTTTGCTCTTGGACCGTATCTCTCTCATGCTCGTAGAAGCTCAAACACGTTTTCGGTCGAAAAGCCTATCAAAATAGACAGAAAACTACCAAAAACACGTAAAATGCAAAAGAGAGACACTAATGCGAGAATTACGCAAAATACGGCGATAATCGCATTCTATTCTCGCAAAACGGAGGAAAAACGGGTTTAAATGGGAGGAAAAACGGTCCAAATTTGGCACATAACAATTCCCCCACACTAAACCGTTGCTCGTCCTCGAGCAAAGACCCAAAAAGAAACTAACTACTACAAACTAAGCTAGACTATGCTAAGCCGATACGGGGCAATTAACGGCCCGCTCCGTCCCTTCAACTCACATCGAGATACCCATGAGGTAGAGTACCTCCATGCAAGGCAAGTTGGGGCTTGCTCAAAACTGCGGTTGCGACTAACATACACACACAAACACACAAAACAACGAAGACACACACAAAGAGATAGTCGCAACCAAAAAAAGAAAATAAATCGCTGAATCCCTCATCAAAACGGCGGCGAAAGCACCGATTCGAGCTTAAGACAAGCGAGAACACTACCAAGTTAGTAACACAAATTGACATGGACAAAATCCTAATAGAATGACAATCAAACAACAAAAATATTGAAAATTTACCAAGGTCCTAATTCCACTAAAGATGCCTACAACGGGACGATAGATGGAGTGGATGAGTGAGAACCATGGAGTTAGTAAGCACTATAGGTAAGTGTTATACCGTCTCCTAAGCTAAGCCTAGAGGTTCGTTCCAAACTCAAGAAAGCCAATTAGACCAAAAAGATGGATAAGTGTTTGCGAAATGGTAAGGATTGACTGATCACCGCTATTTTCCTTCCTCGGGACTCGGTTCTCTAGTAGGCATTTCACGGCAATAAGTCAACCAAGGGATTATTTGGGTTTGGGAATGATTTTTTTGAGATTTTGATTTTCTTTTCGGTTTTCTTTCCCCATTATTTCGATCGAGTTTTTTTTTTTCAATAACGCCCTTCTTCTTCATTTTTCCCTTTTTCATTTTGAATAGCTCATTTTTGGCTAGATAATTCATTTGAGATCAAGGTAAAGCATATTCTTGCAAACTTATTTGTGGAAATGGGTGAATGGTAGAAAATAGGCTAGTCGGGTGTGCATCCCCTCCGAACCCATAAAAGGATGAAAATTTGGACTAAAGAAATGGCTTCTCAAGTAAGGTCACCTACGAGAACGGGGAACGGTAACCAAGGCCTTATCACTCCATGGGTAGTCAAGGTGGTCAAATGCAAATCCCGATGTAGACTCTTAGTAGAAAAGATGGACTTATGGTAAAAATCCAATGCAAAAATTGGTTCAAGGTCATTCTACTAGAAACATGTCCAAAAATAAAAAAGGGTCACTAACAAGGGAGTAATAAACACTCGGCCTAAACTCAAAATCGGGTTTTCGAAAGCTATACCTAGACACGCTATACACACAATGAAAAAGAATACACAAAAACGACAATAACACAAGAAAACAAAACAAAATCATGAATATAGCCAAGCACTCCGAACTCCATCAAGTTAACACAATCACAACCACCAATTCCAAAATGTTCACCAAGTGAACCTCCAAATAGCATATGTGCCCAAACTCCCATGCATAAGAGAAAGGGATAAAACGAAGGAAGAAAATATTACCGCGCGGTCTTCATTTCATTTCCGCTACCTTACGTGTCCATGCTAAATGGTTGGCGGTGTACCTACAAGAAGGAAATGCGAGGCAATACAAGTGGCACAAAAACAAAAATTAAAGGAAAAAGAAAACTAAAATGAATTTTTTTTTTGGATTTTTGGTTTTTAAGGAAAAATGAAAAAGAAAAGGAAGAAAAAGGATAGTAGATCCCTACCCCACACTAAAACCGTGCATTGTCCCTAATGCACAAGTAGAGGAAGAATCGAAAAAGAATAAAAAAGAGAAAAGAACGGAAAATCTTTTTGAATTTTTATGATTTTTCAAATGTTTTTGGGTTTTTGATAATTTTTCAAATGTTTTTGTATTTTTGAAGATTTTTCAAATGTTTTTGTATTTTTGATTTTTCAAAATGAATAAAATAAAAAGAAAAGAGGAAAAAGAAGAGAAAATAAAAGGAAAATGAAAAGAAAAAGGAAAAATCGATAAGATGGGAAAGGGCGTAGGTATAATCACGTCACCTCGCCCGAATTTCGCACGAATCGGGAAAATTAAAAGAAAAAGAAGATTTTGGATTTTTCAAAATGGTCTTGGTGCGATCAAATCACCTAAGACTGGGAGCAATAATCAGGTCCTTCTTTTCTAAGGCACTTGCAAATAAACCCCACGTTTGTAATTACCCAAGTAGGATCACGTGAGGGGCTGACAAGTCTCCAAACCAACCAAAATATTATCACAAATTAATCAACAACCATAATTATCAAATGCTAAAAATTGGCGCTGCAAGGCTGACAAAGATTACTGAGAGTAGAGAACAGATTAACGACGACTAACGACTGACATCTAATACCCCCACACTAACACTGACGACACTCGACCACTCACATCGGACCTGGGGGACGAGGTGGTGGGTAGTAAGACTCTGGCGGAGGTACACCAAAAATTTGATTAAAGAGGTTTTGTTGCTGTTGCAACATCCTCTGGTTCTCCTCTGCCGCCATCCTCGCTACTTGGGCGTCCCTAGCAGCGTCCCTAGCCATCTTAAAGCTACTCCGGGCAAACTCAAAGCCTTCCCTAGAGTACGTGTAAGAACCATGCGCAGTATCGCGCGTATCCCGGGCTACATTATAGGCGTCCTGGGCCAGGTTCAAAGATGTGGTCGAGTTCTCCCAAGTCTGACGTGTAAAGTCATAAACTTCCCCTCGCTGGTTATAAAAGTCCTCAGATCCGAAGAACGAGGAGTGTCGTGGAGGAATCATGTTGACGTCCTCCTGAAAACCGGGGGTAGACTGGGTGAACGTAGAGTGTCAGTGCGGTGTAAAGTCGGGTGTGAAAAACTGGGAGGTCGGGGTTTCGGTCTGACGGGAGGAAGAGGGTCCGTGTGATGATGACGGTAAAGTCCTATGACCCTCATACCGAGAGGTTTCAACCTCCGGTTACTCCTCCGACACGTCTACGACCTCAATATCGTCGTCGCCATAATCTAAAGGTCCATCGGGGTATTAAACTATATAGAACTTACCTCGGGTGTTATCCCGAATGTACTCCCCAGACCTCTTCGGAATGCCAAAGTTCTCTTCAACATCTAGCCTGACCAATTTGTGGTTAGGCATTGCAATAGCTCTCATCTCAGTAATCTTATACAAGAACAAACTGTTATAATCCCCTTTCTGGGGCCACACAAGGAAAGGACAATAGACTTCATCTATAAAAAGTCCCGCTCCGTCAACTGGTGCTAAATCGCTAAAATCAATGTCCAAGGCTCTAGCTATCATCATTACAATACCGCCACAAGAAATTTTCTTGCGGCTGCCCTTCGCAACCTGGGCAAAATGAGTAGCTAAGGCCTCGGACATATCAATAGACGGGCCTCTATTCAAAACCGCATCCTCTAATAACTGTACAGCTGTGGCACTATAGTTATGGTGCGTATCATAGCTTGTCAAGAATGAGTTGGCTATGATACATGCCAAATATCGAAGGGTGGGATTCCGAATGGAGAAAGAACGCATCTTCCCTCCCTTGAAAGTCCTCTGGCGGGCTATTTTTAACCAGAATCGATCTCGGCCGAATTTATCGTCCCGAGTCTGTCCCGCCCTAGGCCTTCCAAGGACCGAAGAAGGTAAACCGAGCAGTGCACCAAAGTCCCTCAAGTTGAGGACGTACGAAGTTTCTCGCAACTGAAACGAGACAGTGGCATTATCGTCACCACTTAGCTCGAAAGTTGCGAAAAACACGCACGTCAACTTTTGAAAAGTTTCCTCCTCGGAGGCATAAAATCTGCTAAGACCAAGGCTTTGGCACATTGTTCGGACCTGCGGTTCTATACCCATACGCTCAAGTACATCTCGAGCCGCCCAACGAGTCGGCTCGAGACGACAGACCCAAAATTTCTTACATTTATCAACATGAGCTTTTTTAGCGAAATATAAACCAGATTCAGGATGACGAAAACTACGGCGAATTTTCGGGTAACGTACCTCAAGCGGAACAGGTTGTTCGCGCGTGTTGGTCTTTGTGTCTGAACCGGCATCGGGACAGATTCATCCCGAGCCTCGGTCGTCCCCTCCGACCTAGAGGACGATGTTGACCCCGAATTCCGACCTAGCATTGAAGAAATCCGTTTCCTCGCCATTTGCTTCACCCTTCTCATTCTTGATGCTTGAAATTTGATGATTATGTGTTGACGGTCTCGGTTTGGGGTTTGTCGGAATCGGAACAATTTCTCGAAACAAACTCCAAGAAGATGTTAGGAATGTGATAAGGATGAGAAATATGTAATTTAATTGGATTTTGGTGAAGGAATGGAGGGATTAGAGGTGGTTTAAGGTGGAGGACTTGGGGTTTGTTTGGGGTTTTTGGGGTTTGGTTGAGGAGAGAGAGAGAGAGGAAATGAATAATGAAGATGGGATGGTGGGTTTGGTTGGGTAAGGCTGCCGCAGGGTAATTTTTCGCCCGGTGGTCACCCACCGGGTGAAATTTCACCCGACGGTGTTCTGTTCGTTTTTCGGCAATTCCGCGCAATTTCACCACCGGGCGAAATTTCGCCCGGTCGGATATCCGTCAATTCCAAGTCGCAAAATTTTTACCGCAGGGCGAAATTTTGCCCAGTGAGATTCCACCGGGTGAAATTTTGCCCGACGGATTTTCCGTCAATTCCTTTAGTTTCGAGCAAAGTCGCCACCGGGTGAAATTTCACCCGGTAAAATAATCACTTCAAAACGGGACTTTGCTACAAAAAATCTCTTTAACTTGGCCCAAACCATCCTTAGCTCTTCAAATAAACCAATCTTCTCAATCCATGATTATTCATAATCGTTTAAAGCGCAACCCTAAAAATTCCGAAAGAAATCTTCACGATTCCTGCAGGTACCAAAACATGCTCCAAAAGAAAAATCCAAAAACTGTTGTCCAAGGAGAATAAAGAGAGAAAAGAATATACAAATATTTACAAGGTGGTTATTATGGACACCACCAAACCGAATTGAATAGTTTGAGTTTAGTCGGGGTTGCTTGAAAAGCAATCCGAAGGGTCTTGATCATTCACTCCAAATTCCACGTTACCGATCTTGAGCTTTTATCTAAACTCCGGCATATTCATAAGTTGCGCTACCTCGGGAAGCATGGCAAATTCTTCGGGAATATCTTCGTCGGAGGTAGAACCAAGTATGAATAGGGCACCGTCGTCTTCATCATCATCGTAGTCAAGATCTTCGGTAGAAGGCTCTTCATTTGATGGGAACTCCACCATTTGGTTCCAAAACTCCGTATTAGGAGGATCTTCGGGAAGGAACGTGGGAAGCACAAATTGGACCATTTCATTAGCGATATTGAAAGATAAACGTCCTCGCTTCACATCGATAATCACCCCACCGGTAGCTAGAAAAGGTCGTCCCAAAAGGATAGGATTTCGCTCCTCAATTGACATGTCCAAAATGACGGAGTCGGTGGGGATATATAAATTCCCCACTTTAACCATGAGATTACGAGCCAATCCGTAGGGCTCCTTAGTGGTTCCATCGGCCATTTGCACATTCACGGGAAAATAATCCAAGTCTTTAATATAAATAGTGAGAGCAATGGCTAAGGGCATCAAACTAATGTCGGCTCCAAGGTCGCACAAAGCACAGTCTATTAAGACATGGTCGATGGAGCATGGAATGGCAAAACTACCCGGATCTCCTAGTTTAATGGGAATTGTAGCTTTAGGGTTGGTCTTTGGAGAAACGGGAGCCTTTTCCTCCTCGGCGGGTTTCAAAATGATGTCTCGGATGTAATCGGATGGGGTAGGCATAGATGTGCTTGTGACAATGTTTTCAATAAGGTCGGTGAAGGTTATCATTCCCAAGGCTTGATCATTGAATAGGGTTGTTGGCTTGTCATTCAAAGGTGGTACCTCAATCCTAGACACTAGATTTGTGTCCTCTATTGGAATTTGTTCGATAACAAATGCAAGGTCTTTCACAAGATACTTCGACGGATCTCTCCTTGATTTTTCGGTTACATCCTTGACCACTTTCTCATCAAGTTGATTGATTGAGGGATGAGATGTAATTTGTGGGTCAAAAGATTTCACCGGTTCCTCTTTACTAATTACCTTAACGGCATTCACGGATGCTTTGTTGAAAGAATCGGTCGGCTCTTGAGGAGATCGAGCTTGCGAGGCCGAACGTGCCTCTAAAGCTTCAAGTCTAGCTCGGTTTGACGCATTTTCTTCCAACAAGAACTTAATAGTTTGTTGAATGTCATAAAAGGGTTGAGAGTTTCCTTGAAAGTTCCTTGGAGGACCTTGATTAGGCGGTGGATAAGCTCCGAAAGGAGGACCTTGATTAAATTGAGGATGAGTTCCAAAAGGTGGACCATAGTTCGGTCTAGGCGGTCCTTGAGGATGGAAATAGCCTTGATTGAATTGATGTGTGTGAGGAGGTCTCGATTGATAATGAGGTCCATACGAATTAGGATAAACCCTTTGATTGGGGGCTCTTGGAAAAGGATGTGATCCTTGAGTAGGCATGGAATAAAATCCGGTCCCCGAATTAGGATTGTTCGTTTGAGGTCTATCATGAGTTCTTTGGGTGTTGGCTTGATAAGCACTCTCCTTTCTCATACATAATTCAGAATCGTGGTCATATCTCCCGCAATGATCACATGGAATTTCAATACGATACAATTTCGGTGGTGAAATGGACGATCGTCTCGGTGAACTTACTCTTCTTGGTGGAGATGTTCTAGTCTTGGGTGGAGAATTGGCTCTAGCAACATAGACTTCAAATTGCTTGACCAACTCCTCAATTCTAGCTTCAAGTTCGGTTCTACTCTCGGTTGACAATGTCGAATCACCACTTAGCTCTTCATGTTGATCATTTTCGGAGTATTCATCATTCTTGGCTATCCTTTCAATGAGTTTTGTAGATTCGATTTCATTTAACAAAAAGAAATCGCCTTTTGCCGCCGCATTGACATTATCTTTGGCGTTGTCCAATAACGAGTGGAAGAATATATGAAGTAGAAGCCAACTAGGGATGCCGTGGTGCGGACATTTCCTTTGCAACGTTTGAAATCAGTCCCTGGCTCTACCTATGCTTTCATTTTCTTGTTGTTGGAATGTTTGAATTTCTCTTCGGAATTTTTTGGTCTTGGATGGTGGGTAGTATTTTTCGAGGAATGCGTTGCTCAAGTGTACCCAAGTGCGAAAAGTATTGTTGGGGAAACTCTTAATCCATCTCCTTTCTCCATCACGCAAGGTGCGAGGAAAATGGATCCGACGTAGTTGGCACTCGGTGACACCTTCAAGCTTGATACCAATAAGACTTTCCTTGAAAAGACAAACATGCTCTATCACATCTTCATCCGGCAAACCTCGGAAAGTTTGTTGTTGAATTAAATGGATGATGGAAGGTTTAAGCTCGAAACTCTCCGGGATGGCTCCAATGAAAACGGGTAAAGAAATCTCTTCAATAGATGGTTGAGAATGGGATCCAAGTGTAGCCATACTTGAGTCCTTGGAATTTGTTTTGAGGATGGAGTGTTGAGAAATGATGAAATTGATGGAGGATTACACTATCGAGTTGTTGCTTCGGTCACAATATTTCCAAGCGACTTGTTCTCCGAATGGGGATCAAGCAACCTAAATCAAGAGTACACCTAGCAAAAACTCAACAAACAATGAGTCCTCCTAGCACCTAATGGCACTAGGGTAGGAGGAAAGAAAAACAATTAACCAATCACAATAGAACAAAGACTTAATCAATTAACTAATCACCGTCTCCCCGGCAACGGTGCCATTTTGATGCGCGCGGTCGTCGGCACGCACAATCAAACAATATTTTTAACTCCGACTAACCTAACTAACGTAGTAGTGGTAGGTCGGGATCGATCCGCAGGGAGAAGGGTTAAGCCGTAATGGTCAAGTCTAGGGTCTAATCGTGATTGGAGGATTGAGATGGGAGTTTTGGGTCGAGAGAGAGGTCGAACTATTGCTAGCAAACTATACTACTAAAGCTAGGGGCAATATCTAGGAAAAGTGTTGGGGAGAGTCGGGATTCGGAAATGGGGTCTTAGAGTCTCGGGATCGAGTTTTTGTTACAACATTAAAAAGGGAGGTTGCCACCTTTCGGTTTCTCACCCAACCTATCTAACCCCGCTTTCGCGACGAAAGGGTAAGTCTCAATCTAAGGTAATTTCTACCCCGAGTTTCCCCATATTGGTAGAAATGAGTCAAGGTCGGCCTAGTCGCGATTCTAAGTCAACAAAGACACAAAAACCATAAAATTGATAATTAACAAGTAAACAACCCACCAACATCCCTTGAATCAAATAATCCAAATCCTCCTCCCTAATTCCCCAACAAAGAAATCTACTAACAATTATAAAACACTAAGATGCATAAAAACTACACTAACAATTATACTAATGGAGAAAAAGGGGAGGAGAGAATTTTACCCACAATGGAGAAGATTTAAAGAGGAAGATGATAAATAAAAGATTGAATCTTGGAGAAATACACAAGAATTTGTCACTAATCCATTCATAAATATTCAATCTTCAATAAGAGAAATAAGAATCTTCAAGAAATAAAGCAAGGGTTTTGTCACATAAACCCTTGTAAAACCCTTGAATCTTCAACAATTAAGCACAATCTTCAATAAAGATGGAGACTTTTCTACTAATTAAGAAGTAATTATACTAATACTAAGTAGATTTATTAATTGTTTGTAGAGAATTTTCTAGGAAGCTTACTACAATCTACTACTACTACTAGAGAGTTTTCTACCCTACTCCTACTCCTAAGGGCTAATCCCAAGGCTCACTTAAGGCACAAGGAGGCACTAAACCCTAGGAGGGGTATATATAGATTTCTTAATGGGTTGCACACACTTCAAGGCCCATAATCCAATCCTTCTCCAATTAACCTAGACCTTCACCCTTTGCATCTTCATAGGGTCAAACTTCACCCTGCGGCTCGACCTAGTAATCCCACCAGGGTGAAATTTCACCCGGTGAGATTTTCTTTGGTTTTTGCGTTTTCGGCCCGGTTTCTCCATCGGGCGAAATTTCACCCGGTGGGCGAAATTTCGCCCTATCATTTTGCCCGGTGGTAGCTGCCATGAAAATCTTCGGGGAGTGGAAAATGTCGTCGGGCGAAACTTCACCCGGTGGTCAGCCACCTCTCTTCCGGTCTCTTTCTTCGTCGATCAATTGGATTACTTGAACTTTCAGTTGTGTGCTTTGCTCTTGGACCGTATCTCTCTCATGCTCGTGGAAGCTCAAACACGTTTTCGGTCGAAAATCCTATCAAAATAGACAGAAAACTACCAAAAACACGTAAAATGCAAAAGAGAGACACTAATGCGAGAATTACGCAAAATACGGCGATAATCGCACTCTATTCTCGCAAAACGGAGGAAAACGGGTTTAAATGGGAGGAAAAAGGTCCAAATTTGGCACACAACATGTATACGAGTTTCTTGGTGACATCCTTTGACAATAACTTGAACAGGTTCATCTTGTTGCGGTTTGTCCTTTCGTCAGGTCTTGTGGAGTTGTTCCCTTGCTTCTTGTGTTCTTGGTTCGACATCTACTCGTGTTAGTATCATATTGTAAAGATAAAGGTTCTAACTAGGAATTATACCATGGTCTATGTAGGTAAGTCTGGTTAATGTTTACTCGACTAGAGATACATGGAGGAAACTTTAAGGCCATGTATGAAGGTAAGGTTAGCTAAAGTATCGAGTTTAGGAAGCAAAGTGAACGACATACAAATTAGAAGTGGTATTAATAATGACTGTTTATGAATTTTTTTTTTAAATAGAATGACACTACAGATCGCTCTATCATAAGACCTCTCCTTGATGACGGTAGAAGATGAAGTTGAAGTTTGTCAAAAAGAAATTTAAATCAAGGTTTGGGTTATGGAGAGCATATGTGAAGTGAGAATCAAAGATACGGGGTTGTAATTATTGAGAATAATTATGAGTGTCGTGTAAAACTTTCAAGATAAAATAAATTCATTTAATATATCCGAGGTAATTTTTAAAGTTTCTGTCTTCTTAAAACAAAATAAAATGTGATTAAAAACAAAATATTTTGTATGTTACCCACTTACACTATTGTTACAAGATATAATAAGTACAAATAATACTTAAAAGAAAAATATGAACAAAAACCATAATACACAAAGAAATTAATTAGCAAGAAATGTAAAACAAAAGTAAAGTGGAATATAGTGCAAATAATAAACAATACATAAATAAAAAAATGAAGAGATACTAAAAACAACAAAAATTGATTTTATTCTTTATAGGTTCATTTAACCATTTTTATCCATTTTCTTTTATATAACAAAAATTAAAGTGATAAGGAATTTAATAGTGGAATTTTTGTCAAGACATTATTTTAGTCATAAACAAAACTACGTAACGAAAATTAAATTGAAGTCCGCTACAAGTAAATTTCGGTCTCATAGTAACTCTACGTCCTCTAAATCAAAATTATTACAAGTCTTATAACCAAAATAAAAAGCATTAAAATTAAACGTCTAACATTTTTATATATATAACTTAGTAATGTTAGTCATAAAATAAGCCTAAATATTAAACTAAGCATATTACTATATTAGTAACATAAATATACTTATATATAAAAAGGATGTTAGAAGAAAAGCTTGGTTACCTTATTAGCTACTATTTAATAATGATATTAAGAACTAAAGATTGTCGGGATCGATAATATCGTCGATGTTCGGAAGGTCTTCTCCTTCTTCAAAGAAGTGTTCCTTAATAAAGGTTGGCTTGTGGGTTTGTTTATGAGGATGGAGTTGTAGTATTAGAATTGAATAAGAAGTAAGAAATGAAATGAATGAGGTTAAGTAGTAAAAGGGAAGGTAGTAATTGAAGTACTAATGGGTATTATAAGCAATAAACAATAGGAGTGGAACAAATATCACAAATTCTTAGCATGCAGCAAGTTTAGGACGGGAGTGTGAGAGGCTCAAATGGGTCAGTTTCCGTTCTCTCAAAATTCGTTCCGTTTTACGTAAACTTGCTACCGAGAATTTTTATTATAATTACCTCGACTGTTTTATAACTAGAAAACTAAAAATGTTTTGAAAATTTCAATAATTGAATTTTAACATGGGTTAAGATAAGCTCGCTTTTTCTCGAAAATTGAAATATAAATTTTACGGAATAAAATAACGGAACCCGTAATTATTACTTTTGAAACAGAAATGGTGTTACGATGTGCAAAACAGACGATGAAGAAATAAGGACAATAATTTAAAAGTAATCATTACTTGTTGAAAACTAGCCTAAGTAGACTACATGTCACATTTACGGGCGTTGTTCCGTCGTTCGTTTACGTCTTCGCGTAACCGGGTCTCGAAATATTATTTTAAAAAATTGATAAATCATTCTTATTTATTGCAAGACGGAAAATTATTTTAAATTGTCGGGACGACATGTTACTATTCATAAAAATGGTTTATCATGTTTTAAACTCGAGTTAACGAAAGTTAAAATGTTAATAATTCGATAAATAAATTCATATGTTTTTATAAAGAAATAATTTTTAAGTTGACGAAAGAAAATATTTTTATTCACGAAAATAATTTTTCAAGTGTTAAAGTTGGTTTAAATAAATGTTTAAAATTTTAACACTGTTCTAAAAATACGGGATGTTACAACCTAAGAGACGGGACTCGAAAACCAAGGCCTTTTCACTCCGTGGGTGGCCAAGGTGGTCAAAATGTAAATCCCGCAGTAAATCCCTAGTAGACTTGGTGGACTCAAGGTAAGAAACCAACGAAACTATTGATTTAAAGTCATTCTACTAGACTAAAGTCCAAAAATCAATTCATATCACTAGAAAGGGAAAGTAAACACTTGTGCACTAGCCTCAAAACCGGGTTTTCGAAAACATTTTCTACACTAGACTCACAAACTATACAAGACAAAACAAAGACGAAAGAAAATGAGACAAACAAAAACAAAACAAAATAAAACAAACACACACACAAAATAAACAATCACCACCCCGAAACTTCCAAGCAAGCAACCACATCAATCCACAAACTCCAAAAAGCTCCACCCGAGCATACACCACCACAAAATCTCCTCCAAACTCCGCAAGAAGCAAAGAGGGAAAGGGATAAAATGATGTTACTGGATGTCTTGAGAGCCCTCCAAAGTTAGCGGTGATTAAGCGACCTACAAGGAAAAAGGGGCAAAAGACACACGCAAAACACAAAAATACGACACAAAGACGCAAAAGAAAATGTTTTTGGTTTTTACGAAATTTTACAAATTTTTAAGATTTTTTTCAAAAAAAACTACGAAATTAAACTAATCTAGACTAAGATATCGCTCCCCCACACTTAAATCGAGCAATGTCCTCATGCTCGATCGGTAGTGTGTGGAAGACACTAAAAAGAAGAGAAAAAGGGAAAATAGAGCTAAAAATCAAAAATGAAAATGAAGAAAGGGTAGAATGTGTCGGGCCTAGGTGTAATCAAGTCACCTAGGTCCGAGAGAGGGGGGAAGAAATAAAAAGAAGAAAATAAAAGGAAATGGGAGGGGAGGGGTAGGTGTAATCAAGTCACCTAGCCCCGATTCCGCCCAATTCTGACTAAATTCTACCAAAAAGGGAATAAAAATAAAGAAAAAGTGAAAAGAACTTGTAAAGTTGGATTTTTCAAATGATTCTCGATGTAATCACGTCATCGAGAATCGGGAGCAATAACCACAAAGGCGAGGAGTTTGTCGTCTATCCTACCGATCAAAATAATATCAACGAACCTAAGCTAGGTAGCTAGGGTAAGTCGAGTCGATCCTCAGGGACGGGAGTTCCAAACTATAGGGTGCTATGGTCTAAGACTAGGTTCAAGACAAAGTAGGGTGATTGACAAAGATTTAATAATGACTAAACTAAAGCCTATAACATGAAAAAAAAATGGCAAAACAAGCAACTAATGATAATGAAAAGCGAAATCAATAAGAAGAAACTAGGGCTAGTTCGGGTTCATGGATGTCAAGTTGAACAAAAGGGGAAACGGGGGTGCTAGCATGGTTTCGTAGCCTAGGTTACATTCGGGCTCTCGCTACTTAAACGGCCTAGGGGTCTCCTCACCACACTCTCGCTCCTAGAAGAGGAACCAAACCTATCACCAAATAAGAACATGCAAGAGAAGAGGCAAGAAGAACAAGGAGTGATCGTCTCAAGTCTCACAAGCATTTCATCGAACATGTTGAGTGCAAGGCAATAGGAAACAACAAAAACAACAACTAGCATCACCAATCTCACCCTAATCATCCCTAATCACACCCAATCCCCCTACTAACCCTAGGGGAAAACTACTCACACATAATTAAACTAAAACTAACATTTACTAGAGAAACCATCAAAAGAACAAAAACATTCATTATGAAGAACAAACAAAGAGAAACAACAAACAATAGATAAAGATGTAAACTTTACTAAGTATGAAAGATTAAAGGAAAAAAAGAGAAGAAGGATTATACCCAACTAGAATGGAAATGGAAAGATGAACACTTGCATATAAAGAAAACCCAAAACATCCACCAATGTTGTCAAGATTGGTAGATTCTTCAAGAATTCCAATAATACAAGAGTAACTAACTAAGATTATGCTAAGATTAAAGGAAGATTAAGAAAAGATTAAGGAGAAACTAAGCTAAGCTACACTAATGTCTATCTAGAGTTTTGTAGGGTTCTCCCCTTAAAATAATACAAGAAGGAGGTATATATAGGGTTCCATAAGTGAGAGGATTGAAAGAAGGCGAAGGAGTGCGAGCTGGGCCCTTCCCGGTCGGGAAGGTGGTGATCCCGGGTGGGAAGGCCCATCAAGGGCTCGTTTCTTCTTGTCTTCTCACCCCGGCCGTGATGGGTCCTTCCCGGCCGTGATGGGTCCTTATTTTCTCTTCCTAGGCTTCTTATCGATGCTCGGTGCTTGGGATATTCTCAAGTGGGCTCCATGGGACTCGGGATCGAGTTTAAGTCACCGAATCATCGTCGCTTCTCTTCATTGGGTCCATATGCGTTTGAAACGAGACGGAATCGTTTCATTTCTCCACGATAGGCCTTAAGAACCTAAACCAAGCTAGAAGAAGCGTAAGTAGCCTCGAAACCGCTTTAAAGAGCGATTCCACAAGAGAAAGCGGGACCAAACACGAGAAATAAACACTACAGAACACACTTATAAACTCCCCCACACTTAACCCTTACTCGCCCTCGAGTAAGCACAAACTAACTACTAACTAATAGAAACTGGACTACTAAACGAGCGGATATTAGTGCACCCTACGCCCTTTCAACTCACGCGAGAATACTTAGAGGAAAAGTGCTCTCCGCAAGGCAAGTGAGGTCTTGCGACAAAACTGTGGATACAACTGAACACGAAAAAACACAAACAAACAAACGGTTGCATCCAAGAAGAAACAAATACCGCTTCCCTCAACAAAGTGGTGAAAGAAACACCAGTTAAGGACTCAAGGCAAGTGACAACGTTCCCAAGCTAATAATACAAACCGAAATAGACACAATCCTAATAGTATGACAACAAAGCAATAAAAACGTCAGTAACTTACCTAGGTCCTCCTAACCTTCTTAGAACGTACTACGGGACGATAGGCGGGATGGAAAAAGGATGAACCACGGAGTTAGTCGACACTATAGGTAAAGTGAAACCCTGCCTCCTTTAGCGATAAGTCAAGAGGGTCGTCCCAAGCTCAAAAATAGCCTAACTAGTCCAAGTAAAAAGGTGGATATGGTTGCAAAGTGAGGAAATGCCGACCATTACCGCTATCATCCTTCCTAAGGACTCGGTTCTTTGGTAGTCTCTTCACGATAACAATCGGTAAAAGGCTTATTTTTTAGGGCTGAGATTTTTTTGTGAAATGATTTTCTTGGCATTTTTCTTTTGTATTTTGCTTTTGATTTGTTATGCCCTTTCTTTTTCTTCTTTTCTATTTTGTTTTTGATTTGTTGTGCCTTTTCATTTTCTTCTTTTTTTCTTTCCTCTTTTTTTTCTTTCTTTTTGCCTTGGTTTGCCCTTTTGGCTAAATTTTTTATTGTAGGCAATCATCACAACCAAGTATAGAAACCTCGATAAAATGCAGCTTATTTGTGAGATATGTGTAGAAGGTAGGGAAATGAGTGAGACAGGCGCGCTTTCCCTTCAAACCCACAAAAAGGTGGAAACTTGGACTAATCAAAACAATTTCGAACATGGTCACCTAAGAGACGGGACTCGAAAACCAAGGCCTTTTCACTCCGTGGGTGGTTAAGGTGGTCAAAATGTAAATCCCGCAGTAAATCCCTAGTAGTCTAGGTGGACTCAAGGTAAGAAACCAACGAAACTATCGATTTAAAGTTATTCTACTAGACTAAAGTCCAAGAATCAATTCATATCACTAGAAAGGGAAAGTAAACACTTGCGCACTAGCCTTTTATAGCTTTTAATGGCACAAATTTGAGGTTGAATTCTGCCAACATTAAAGTTCACCTGGACATCCTGCCATTAAGGATGGGCTTCTCGAATAAGTACTTGATAGGATCCATTATGGATAATACATGTACCTCGTAACTGAGCATATAGTGCTGGAGTTTCTTGGTGGCCCAAACTAGGGCTAGGCACGTTTTCTCGAGCATGGTATATTTGCATTCATACTCCAAGAACTTTTTGCTGATGTAGTAGATGGCTCGTCATCCAAGTCGACTGTTTGTGCCAGCATAACCCCCATGGCTGTCTTGGCCGTTGTTATAATGACAAAGGCAGACCGGGTTGAGGTGGCATTAATACCGACAGAGCAGACAGGATTTCTTTGATTTTATCGAAAGTCATTTGGCATTTATCGTCCCACAGCTTCCGTTCACCTACTTTCAGTTTTTTGAAAATCGGTGCACACACCATGGTTAGTTTGGATATGAACCGGCTGATATATTGAAATTTCCCGAGAAATCCCCTTATTTCTTTTTCGGTTTTAGGGGGCTTCATCTCGGTGATGGCTTTGATTTTAGCTGGATCGACCTCAATACCACGTTGTCTAACAATATGACCCATTCATTTGCCAGATGTTACTCCAAAACTGCACTTTTGAGGGTTTAGCCTCATGTTGTATTTGCTCAGTCGGGTAAAGAATTTCCTTAGGGCAGTGATCTGCCCGTCTCGGCTTTTGGATTTGACGATCATGTCGTCCACATAAACTTCCACTTCCTTACGCATCATGTCGTGTAATAAGGTCGTGGCGGTTCGTTGATAAGTGTCCCCGACATTAATGAGACCGAAAGGCATGACGGTATAGCAATAAGTAGCCCAAGGTGTAGTGAAGGTGGTCTTACTCATATCTTCTTCTGCCATTTTAATCTGATTGTACCCGGCGTATCCATCCATAAAGGATAGAAGAGCGTGATCAGTGGTATTGTCCACCAATATGTCGATGTGTGGCAATGGAAAGTCGTCTTTCGGGCTTGCCTTGTTAAGATCCCGAAAATCTACGCATACGCGCACCTTACCGTCCTTTTTAGGTACTGGCACGAAGTTCGCAACCCAGTCCGGATATTCGGATACTTGTATGAAGCCGGCTTTGAACTGTTTATCGACCTCTTCTTTGACCTTGAGAGACCATTCGGGCCTCATTCTGCGGAGCTTCTATTTTACCGTCTTACACCTGTCTTTGATGGGTATACGGTGTTCAGCTATTTCCCGGTCTATCCCCATCATGTCCTTGTAGGACCATGCGTAGACGTCTTTGAATTCTTGGAGAAGCTAGGTTCGTGAACTGTTGTCTCTCCTCGGGATCTAAAGATAACCCTAACTTAAGCATCTGGGACTCTAAAGTGGTTCCCATATTGATGGACTCGGTTTCTTCGATTACCGGATCCCAGGATTCCCTTTGTTCTAGTTGCTCGATCAGATGCGGAGGTAAGGATACCTGTTCGTCGGGTTTCTCAATGTCATTGCATATAATATTTTTGAAACCGAAAACATTTTGAAAATAAGACAAGTCGTAAGCAGAACGGTTATCATTGTTAATGATAGAAAATTTGGAAAACAGCTCAAAGAGAGCGGCCATCTGATCATTGATCAGAGGCGGGATTGGGAGTACTCTCGGGACAAACCCCGAGTCTCCAGTGGAAGTGACTACAGGGAAAGGGGTTACAGATTGGACTCTAGCACCAGACCCTCTAGACTCGACCTCAGACTCCGACTTTGACTCAGAATCGGCGTCCGACATGTCCCCTTCACCAGTGGTCAGTTTGTAGACTCGGCCCTGGCTGTCGGTTCACTTGATGGTCTTCCTACATGCCCTATTCCCGGTATCAGAGCCGACTTTTGAGATCATCTTTGTGGGATCGAACCTGTTGCTTCGGAGGATCAAGTTCACTAGGTCCTCCTTAGGGGTCGGGACGATCTTATCTTCCCCAAATAGCAGCCCAAGCACGCGCTCACCATAATCAGCGACCTCCTTGGATTCTAACTGGATGAGGGAAAATATGTCATCCGAAATGTAGTTGCATTCCCGAGCCAATTTGGTCTCAGGATATGTAAGGGTTGGTTGATACATACCAACTTGGACAGACCCAAATATCGTCGTAAAAAAGTAGTCGGTCAACCTCGGGCTATACAGGCTTAAGTAGATACCCTTGATGATATTGCAGGCCTTTTCAATGCCTACCTGGAGAACGTTACCCGGGGTCATAGCGTACCCTAGGCCAAAGTGTGAGTCTCCGTTGTTCAAGACTTCAATAATATTTCCAGCTGGAAGATATGGCCTTGAGGTAGCCCCCGGAAAATACCCCAAATTTTGTAGTATCGCCCTTGGGTTCCCTTTATTGGAACTATATTTCTATTTATTTTTGTAACATTGATGCTAGTGGTGAAATAAGGCCTGAAGAGGTATTCCTCCTCGATCATTCCCACAAACTCGAACCCCGAAAGGTCCGTACGGCCCGTGGCGTTGCAGCTAGCCATGGTCATAGGGGTTGCCTCCAAAGTAATCACATTATCCTGAAGGGGCATCTTGATTTTTCGGTGGAGGGTGGAGGGTGGAGGATGCTGCCTTGACAGCGTGGATCCATTGCCTCCCGAGAAGCAGGTTGAAAGAGGAGGTGACATTGATCACCTGGAATTCTAGCTCCTTTTCAACTGAGCCGTTATGATTGTTAGTTTAACGGCCCCTGTCACCGACTTTGGGCTCCCATCAAAAGCCTGGATGGTTTGAGCAGTCGGAATGTAGTCGGTCTCGATAATACCGAGGGCTTTAGCGGTCCTACTTAGAGGAAGGACATTCACAATAGACCCATCATCAATTAGGGTCATCAAGAGATATTTCCCTCAGCAAATCACCGTGATGTACATGGCTAAATTGTGAGAGGCCCCGAACGGTGGTAGGTCAGACTCAGAGAAGGTAATAAGTGGACCTTCTTCCTTGGACTTACCCTTGAGATAGGGCATGATGGTGGCTACCATTTCAGCAGGGGTAACCAGGGAGTCGACCTTAATCTGATCGAGAGCCTTAGTAAGTACCTCTCGATGTTCTTGTGAGCTAACCAAGAGTTGCCATATAGTGAGGCCAACTCGGGTCTTCTTCAGTTGTTTCATAAGAGCCGTGTCAGTGCCTGACTCTTCAGAGACAATTTTCGTCCTGGCAGGTTCAGTAACTGTTGTCGAGACAAGGGTGTCCCTAGAGCTAGTAGCTTGATAGGGACGATCGGCTTTGGCGAGGTGGTTACTGGCTAAGACCTTGGACTTAACCTTTTGGATTTCCTCGGGGATAATGGGGACAGCTTCCCCTTTGAAGAAGTACACATCTTCCTCATCGTCGAACCAGATCTCGTTTATTTATGGGATGAAAGGAGAGATGAGGTGAGAATAGTCGATCACCTCCCCGGTAAAGACAGCATAGGAGCTAAAGGGATTGTCTTTGTTACTCGGTTTGTCCCCGGGTAACTGTATTTTACCACTCTTGATCAAGTCCTGGATTAGATGCTTCAACTTTCAGCATTTTTCGGTATCGTGCCCATCGCCTCGGTGATATTGGCAATAGGCTTGGACATTGTAGCTTTTGGAGCGTCGCTGAACTGGAACTTCAGAAGATTGGTCTATCGGTTGGAGCAGACCCTTGGAGGATAGCCTTTGTAAGGCATATGTGTAGGTAGTACCTACATCGGTGAATACCCGAGGTGGGGTATTCTTCTTGGACCAGGCGTCTAGTAGATTAACCGCGTCGAAAATGCTGCGGGTTGAAGCTGGGGCTTTAGCAGTGGAAGAGGAAGCCCCTTGGTATCCCTTGCTAGAGGCCTTAGTAAGGTCCTCTAGCCTCATATCGTCTTTGATTCTCATACCGATTTCAGTAAGAGTGGTGAAATTGGGCATGACAGCATACTAGAGATGGACCCGGTAGGAGGGGAGGAGGTTCTTGACAAAGGCCTCCACTAAGGTTTTCTCACTGGGCTTATCGACCATCTTCACACTTTCGGCCCTCCAGCGTTGAAGGTATTTGGTAAAACCTTCCTTGGGCTCCTGGGCCATAACCTCTAAAGAGCGCATAGTGGTCTGGATCTCGGTGTTATCAGCATAGTTCCGAGAAAACTCCGTAGCCACATCATCCCAAGTTGGGTATTTTTTCGACTCTAGCCTGTAGTACCAGGCCCATGGGTGTTTCTCGAGGGAAGCAGCAAAGAGATTCTTGAACATGGAAGATTCTCGAGGGGACAAGGATCGAGGATGACTTGAGGTTAGAGAGCCTTACTAAGGCCTCTACCAAGGGATATCAAGGGGCTAGTTCATCCATCAGCAAGCCCACACCTGCAGCTGCAACCCGCAGCATCTTTGACGATGTGAATTTGCTAGACACCTCATCCAAAAAGAATACTCCAACTCGGGTATTCACTGATATAGGGACTCCCTATACATACGCCTTACAAAGGCTATCTTCAAAGGGCCTAATCCAACCGATAGGCCCAACTCCAGAAGTACCGTGGAGAAACAATCCAAGAGCTACAATGTCCAAGTCTACTGCCAATATCACCGAGGTAATGGGCACGACACCGAAAAGTGTTGGAAATTGAAGCATTTGATCCAAGATCTGATCGAGAGCAGGAAAATACCCATGCCCAGAGACAAGTCGAGCAACAAAGAAAACTCGTTCAGTGCTCATGCTATATTCACCGGAGAGGTAACTGACTGTTCTAACCTCATTTCCCCATTTGTCCCACAAATTAACGGGATATGGTTCGATGAAGAAGAAGATGTCTACATAGCCAAAGGGGAAGCTGTCCCCATCACCATTGAAGAGGTTAGAAAAGCTAAGTCTAAAGCCTTAGCCACCAACCTCCTCGCCACCACCGGGCATCCTACCCCCACAACCGTCACTGAACCTGCCAGGACGGAATCTACCCTTGAGGAACCAAGCAACGACACGGCCCTGGTCAAGCAATTGAAGAGGGTTCGAACCGATCTAACCATATGGCAACTTCTGGTTAGATCGCAAGCACATCGGGAAGCACTAACCAAGGCTCTCGATGAAATCAAGGTCGACTCACAGGTTATCCCTACTGAAATGGTAGCCACTATCATGCCCTATCTCAAGGGCAAGCCCAAAGAAGAAGGCTCACTTATCACCTTCTCCGAGTCTGACCTTCCACCGTTCGGGCCCAATCATAACTTGGCCCTATACATCACGGACATTTGCCGAGGGAAATACCTCCCAATGACCCTAATCGATGATGGATCCGCTGTGAATGTCCCGCCTTTGAGGACCGCCAAAGCCCTCGGCATCACCGAGGCCGACTATCTTCCGACCGCAAAGAGTATCCAGGCTTTTGATGGAAGCCCAAAACCGGTTGTTGGGGCCGTTAAACTGACAATTATAACGGGCCCAATCGAAAAAGAGCTGGAGTTCCAGGTGATTGATGTCACCTCCTCCTTCAACCTCCTTCTTGGGAGACCTTAGATCCATGCGGTCAAGGCCATCTCCTCTACCGTTCATAGGAAAGTCAAGATGCCTCTTCAAGATGGTTTCATCACACTGGAGGCAGCCCCCATTACCGTGGCAAGCTGCAACGCTACGGGCCGGACTGACCCACGAGGATTTGATTTCGTGGGAATGATTGAAGAAGAATATCTCTTCAGGCCCTACTTCACTACTAGCATCGATACAATGCTACAAAACTTGGGCTATTTACCGGGGGTTACCTCGAGACCATATCTTCCAGCTCGGAAGATCATCGAGGTCCTAAACGACGGTGGATCACGATTCGGCTTGGGGTATGAAATAACCCCGGGAAACGTGGTACGGGCCGGTATTCAAAAGGCCACCAACATTATCAAGGGTACCTACTTGGGCCCTTATAGCCCAAAACTAACCGACTACTTCGTTACACCGGTATTTGGGGCTATTCAAGTGGGGCTATACCGACCCACTATCACATATCCCGAGGCCAAATCGGCTCGGGAATGCAATTTCATCCCAGATGATGTATTCACCCTCGTTCAGGCTGAATCAAAGGAGGGCGACAACACCGAGCCCGTGTTGGGGCTTCTATTCGGAGAAGACAAGGCCATCCCTACTCCTAAGGAAGAACTGGTCAACCTGATCCTTCGCAGCAATAGGTTCGACCCAACTAAGCTGATCTCCGAAGTTGGTGCAGACACCGGGAAAAGGGCCTGGAGGAAAACCATCAAGTGGACCGACAGCCAGGGACGAGTCTACAAGCTAACCACCGACGAGGGAGACATGTCGGATACTGAGTCCGAGTCCGAGTCTGAGTCAGAGTCAGAGTCGGAGTCTGTGTCCAAGTCTAGAGGGTCCAGTACTAGAATTGAGTCTGTAACCCCGCTTCCTTTAGCCACTTCCACTGGAGTCTCGGGGCCTGTCCCGAGAGCACTCCCTATCCCGCCTCTGACCAACGATCAGATGGCCGCTCTCTTCGAGCTATTTTCCAAATTTACTATTAATAATAACGAAAACCGTTCCGCTTACGACTTGTCTTATTTTCAAAATGCTTTCAAAAATTTTATATGCAATGACATTGAGAAACCCGACGAACAGGTACCTCTACCTCCACATCTGATCGAGCAGCTCGAACAAAGGGAATCCCGAGATCCGGTAATTGAAGAAATTGAGTCCATTAATGTAGGAACCCCTTTAGAGCCCCAGATGCTTAAGTTGGGCTTATCTTTAGATCCTAAGGAGAGAAAACAATTCATGAACATCCTCCAAGTATTCAAGGATGTCTTCGCATGGTCCTACAAGGACATGCTGGGGATAGATCGGGAAATAGCTGAACACCGTATACCCATCAAAGATGGGTGTAAGCCGGTAAAACAAAAGTTCCGAAGAATGAGGCCCGAATGGTCTCTCAAAGTCAAAGAAGAAGTCGACAAGCAATTCAAAGCGGGCTTTATACAAGTGTCTGAATATCCAGACTGGGTTGCAAACATCATGTGTAACACCCGATATTTTTCCTAGCATTTTTATTCTTTCCGTTAGGACTCCGTCTTAACTCTGTCACTTTTCGGACTCAAATTTCATCTTTTTACTAAGCTCTATTTTTATTGTTGAATTTAATGATTTTTATTTTAAATTTTAAAGATTTTAATTCTTTCAAATCTATTTAATTGATTTTCTTCGTACACGAATTAATTTTCCGCAAGGAACTCTATTTCTCTTCGAATTGATGTTGTTAAACTCGGATTTAAGTTATTCATTTTCCTAAAAATGTTTGAATACGTTTATATAATATTTTCAACTAGTAAATATTTTTATTTACAAAGATTTAGTCGTTAATAATTTTATTACGAAGTTTCGCGAATAATTAATTTCTTACGCGAGATTTACTCGAATTACCTTGAAATGCCTTTAACTATTTTACGATTCTTATTTTTAAGCAACCTACAATTAAAAGAAACACTTTTTAATCATTTTTGGACCGTGACACTCTTGGTCACACACTTTCACATTTTTTTTAACACTTGGTTTTATAACTTGATTAAGGCCTTAGATATTTTATTTTCCTACAATTATTTTTGGACTTATTGCAAGACTCTTCACACTTCCTCCTTATTCATTTTGGCTGGTGGTTTTGGATGGATTTAACATATTTTTTATCATTTTTAAAAGTACACATTTATTCTCTCATCTCATCATTTTCTTTCATTCATTTTCATTCAACCATATTAAACAAAAATACTCTTCATTTCCTCCATATTGGCTGTGAGTTTCAGCCATATTTTCCAGCCAAACTTTGTCTCAAATCGAGTCTTGATCGTCTCATTTTCATCTCCGAATTAATCGTCTATCTTTTCCCTTTGTTAAGGTAATAATCGATGTTATTTCCGATCGTTATTTACCTTGATTCTTTTAAGTTTTCTCATGGTATTTTTGTACCATGTATGTCGTGTATTGAAGGATCTTTGGACGACCCCGAAGCCGATGAATTTATCGTAGACTCGGATTTGGGTTTGAGGTAACGTCGATGTTACTCGGTATTGCATGATTTTATTTGTCTAATTGCATGTATATAATTATAATTTTATTTTGATGATATATGTATGTCATAAAATCTGGAAAATTTTTAAAAGTTGAAAATTTGCGTGTTTCAATTTTTTTATCGCTTTTACGAAATTAACGATTAAATCGTCATATTAATTTGTAAAATCATAATCTTCGGCTTAAACTTGTAATATATGTTTATATTCTGTAAAAATGTTGTTTTTGATGATTTTTAATAATTTAGTATTTTTCTGATATTTTAGTTATCGATTATTGAATTATTACCGTTTACGAACAAAAACGATTAAAAGCCAATTTTTAGTTCTAGTACCTAAACACTTTATTTTAATCTGATTTTTGACGTGGTGAAACTTTCTGATGAAATAAAATTTTCTGAATTTGTTCATAATTTTTCGGAATTGTTAAGAGGATGAATTAATTAATCACTTTAAATCATCATTTATCGTTAAAACCGTGTTTGTCGTTTAAATTCTCGATTTCTGGTCCTATGATTAAATTTGGAAAAAATTGTGATTCTGATGATTTCATATTAAAATGTAATTTTATGATTTTTAGTGCCTTAATAAATGTTCGGAACGATAAGTTTTATTAATGGAATCGTTAATTGTGAAAACTGGTTTTAAAGACGGTTTTGACGGGATTTGGTAAATCGGGAACTTTGGAAAATCTGGAAATTTAGTATATTCTGGAAAATGATGACTTTTAAGTTTAATATTAATTTTTAGACATTAATACTTAAATCGTTTTGTAATTACTATTTTTATTCATCATTATTGTCGAGATTAGATGATTAACGAGAAAACGCTTTAAAAACCGAGTTTTAGGATTCTGAAAACTTTTCTTTTCTGGACAGAATGTCCATAAATATATTTTAACCATTTTACGTAATTTTTGTACTATTTATTAAAGTCTTTAATTTATAAGTATTGATTTTCGGACAAGTTGTGATTTATCGTTAAAATGCTTCGTCTTACCTAAAAGAATTATTTTTCCAGCAATTTTGAATGTATTTAAATCTGAAACTTTAAGAGTTAAATCATCTCCTAACATACTCGAAATATATTTGTTGGTTTAATTCAATAAAGACGTTCAAATATTTAATTTGATATTTGCCGTAAGATCCTATTTATAATCGTATTGTCGAAACTAATAATAATTAAGGAATTTTAGTTTTATAAATTTTGGAAACACCCTAATTAGTAGTATTTAAAATGTTTAAAACATTTCTAAATCATTTTATAAACGCTTGTATGACGTTTCAATAATTTCATTAACTCAAATGTTCTCGTTTTAAGAATTAATATCGTTAAGGCCGAAAGTACTAGTTTTATAAATCTACATTGTTTACTAAAAATGTTTATTGGCATAAACTAATATTTTTGCTATTTTGATATGAGGCTATTTTTAGTAAGTTTCTAAAAATAGAAGTTTCTTAAAATAGAAAGTTTCCTCTTTTGGAAAGTGATTCCTTTTCATTTTGTTCTCTTATTGTTTATATTGAATACATCTTTTAAATATCGATAATGGATTGTTTTGGAGTTATGGAATAAGGAAAAGTGTGGGTTTAGAGTAATATATATTCTGGGGTTTACGTTTTTGCCATCAACTATAAGGCTAGTGTATCAGGAATCGGTACATTAGTTGTTGAACCGGGTGACAGGTATCCCGGGAGTTGTGTACATTTTGACTTTAAACTTAGGCCTCGCAGTAAGTTGCCCTCATAAGTTGAACTGGGTGACAGGTAATCCCAGGAGGGGTGTGCATTATCTTAAACTAGGGCCACGCATTTATAAGTCGCCGCTCTATTATGGTTGAGTAGCCTAGTTAGAGACCGAAGTTTGATTTGTTTGAACTAAGTTCTCGAAGCTAGTTTTTAGTATTCTCCTAGTGAAAGTCTAGATTCTACATTAATCCTATCCATAACGCCATTTTGAATATTTTATTGTTATCGATATAAATTTGTTTGCATGTTGGCAAATATTTTTATGTTTCTTCGGAAACCCATTTGATTATTTCATTTTACGCTGAAAGCTTATTTTAATATGATGTTTCGTTGTTTTCCATTTTTACTATTTTCCTATAATAGTAATTACCATTTTAAAATTCTGTTATACGACTGGGAGAACGTTGGCGTTGCTCCCCACTGATTGTGGTTGTTATGTTTTAACATGGCAGGTATACGTGTTCCGGGTGTGGGCTAGCGAGCAGTGTGGATCCTGCTTATTTATTTTAATAATTATGTCCTATGGATTGTTCAAACCCCTTTTGTGGATTGTTTTAAATTTTGGCCATTTTATTTAAGACCTATTGTTTGACTTTACCATTTTAATTTTACTAAGACATAGTTACAGTGTGTTTTAATCCCGACTCTACAGTGTTTCCGTCACTGTATCGCCTTAGATTTTCTAGGGGATTACATCGTGCTGGTACCTAAAAAGGATGGTAAGGTGCGGGTATGTGTAGACTTTCGGGACCTCAATAAGGCCTGCCCAAAAGACGATTTTCTGTTGCCACACATCGATATACTGGTGGACAACACGGCCGACCATGCCCTTCTTTCATTTATGGACGGGTATGCCGGGTACAATCAAATCAAAATGGCGGAAGAAGACATGAGTAAGACCACCTTCATTACAC
Organism: Agrostemma githago; assembly: GCA_958450325.1. NCBI lineage: Eukaryota > Viridiplantae > Streptophyta > Magnoliopsida > Caryophyllales > Caryophyllaceae > Agrostemma > Agrostemma githago. The sequence goes on along the minus strand of OY288247.1, from coordinate 41,399,097 downwards.
CATGGGGTACTTACTGTTACACCGTTATGCCATTTGGCCTTATCAACGCTGGGGCCACTTATCAACGAACCGCCACCACTTTATTACACGACATGATGCATAAGGAGGTGGAGGTTTATGTGGACGACATGATCGTCAAGTCCAAAGACCAAGCGGGCACATCGCGGCCCTAAGAAAATTCTTTACCCAACTGCGCAAATACAACATGAGGCTAAACCCTCAAAAATGCAGTTTCGGGGTAACATCAGGCAAATTACTGGGCCATATCGTTAGCCAACGCGGCATCGAGATCGACCCAGCTAAAATCAAGGCCATTACCGAGATGCAGCCACCCAAAACCGAAAAAGAAATAAGGGGGTTTCTCGGGAAAGTCCAATACATTAGCCGGTTTATTTCAAAGTTAACCATGGTATGTGAACCCATTTTCAAGAAACTGAAGATAGGAGAACGAACACTATGGGACGATAAATGTCAAACGACTTTCGATAAAATCAAGGAGATTCTGTCTACACCGCCGGTATTAGTGTCACCTCAACCCGGTTTGCCTTTGTCATTATACCTAACAACGACCGAGACAGCCATGGGGGCTATGCTGGCCCAGGCAGTCGATTCAGAAGAACGGACTATTTACAACATCAGTAAAAAGTTCCTGGAATACGAGTGCAAGTATACAATGCTCGAGAAAATGTGCCTAGCTTAGGTTTGGGCCACTAAAAAGCTCCGACACTATATGCTCAGTCACGAGGTGCATGTCCTATCCAAAATGGATCCTATAAAGTACTTATTCGAAAAGCCCATCCTCAATGGCAGGATGTCCAGATGGACTTTAATGTTAGCAGAGTTCGACCTCATTTTCGTACTATTAAAAGCCATCAAAGGTCGGGTAGTAGCCGAATTTCTCGCCGATAGTCCCGTATCTGAAGAAGGGCACACCGATACTTGGGCTTTTCCAGATGAAGACATATTCCATACCGACACCGAGACATGGGATTTGTATTTTGATGGGGCGTCCAATTTCCGAGGATTCGGAGTCGGCATTCTATTAATTTCACCAAAAGGAGAGCATACACCGTTTTCCATTAAACTTGATTTTGACGTGACTAACAACGCAGCCAAATATGAAGCATGCATTCACGGGTTGCAAGTCATCGTTGATTTAGGAGTAACAAACCTCCGGGTCCACGGTGACTCATCCCTAGTCATCAATCAAGCTCTCCAAAAATGGAAAACTCGGAACGTCAATCTCGTGGCTTACCAAGCGCGAGTAAGGATTCTCGAAAAACAATTCCAGAAAGTAGAGTACATTTATCTACCCCGGGAAGAAAACCACTTCGCGGATGCACTTTCCAAATTAACATCCTTACTAAACATCCCGGAGCATCTGACCAGTATGCCGATCTGCGTCGAAAGACGGTCCGAGCCGGCCTATATCCACGCCAAGACATCGAAATAACCGATGCAGAACCTTGGTATCAGGCTGTTCTAACCTTCTTGACAACGGGAAAATATCCCCCGGGAACTGAAAATCGGGCGAAGAAAGCCTTGCGAAGACTTACAACCCAATTCGTTCGTATGGACGACGGACAGTTATACAAAAAGACGGCACAAGGGGCTCTCCTCCTATGTATCGACAAAATACAGGCCGAGAGGGTTATGTCCGAAGTGCACGATGGTGAAAATGGTCCGCATATGAACGCCCATATGCTAGCCCGAAAAATCATGAGGCTCGGGTACTATTGGAACAGCATGGAGACTGACTGTCAGCTATATGTCAAACACTGCCATAACTGTCAGATTTTTGCCAATGTACAACATATGTCATCTTCCCTACTATATACCATGACGTCGCCATGGCCATTCTCAACATGGAGAATTGATATAATTGGAAAGGTGAACCCTTCCGGGATAGGAGGTCACTGTTTCATTTTGGTGGCTATCGACTACTTCACCAAATGGGTCGAAGCCGAGTCGTACCGGATCTTGAATGCCAAGCATGTTGCCAAGTTTATCCAGAACAAGATTATATGCCGGTACGGGATCCCGCACGAGTTCATCAGTGATCACGGGACCAATTTCCAAACTGAAACCGCTACTTTGTTAGCGAAGTATAAAATTCAAAGGCATACATCTTCGCCTTACCGTCCCCAAACAAATGGAGCGGTAGAGGCAGCCAATAAAACGATTGTCACCATACTTAAAAAGATGGCTGAGAATTACCGGGACTGGCCCAACAAAATACCTTTTGCCCTATGGGGGTACCGAACGTTAATTCACACCGCAACCGAAGCAACACCCTATTACTTGACATACATAATGGAAGCGGTCCAACCAGTCGAACTGGAAGTACCATCCCTTAGGATTTTACTTGAGAGCCAAGTGCCTGAAGCAGATTGGGTCCTAACCCGATACAACTCGCTAGTTCTTTTAGATGAAAGACAATCTCGGGCCCTCAACAATATCCAAATATATCAAAAAAGGATACGACGGGCTTTCAACAAAGGGGTTAGGCCCAGAAATATCAAAGAAGGGGATCTGGTTCTAAAATCGGTCCGTGCATTACTATCGGTTGACCCAAGAGGAAAATTCAAACCCAATTGGGCTGGGCCGTATTTGGTAAAAAAGGGTCTTATCAGAAGGAGCAGTGATGCTAACGGACTTGGACGGGAATGATTTCGTCAACCCAACCAACTTGGACCAGCTAAAGCATTACTACCCTTAAACCTTATCTCAATGTCATTTGCCAAAGTTTATAAAAATTTGTCTTTTTATAAATTTTCAAAATTATAAGCAAGTCAATGAGCTAGGGTTATTTATCCTACTGTCGCACATCTCGAACTAATAGTCTTGGTGTATTTCGAAAATTGCACAAAATCGATGTTTGAACTACGTTTGGTTTGATTCCGCTAATTGTGGATACTAGGCAACCCCTTTAAAGGGTACAACCACTGCAATAACGAAAAAGACGGAAATGGTATTCACTAATATGTCTTTAAAAACCCGATAAACTCGGGAATTCCAAAATTACATCACTCATCAAAAAAATTGCAAAATACACGAAAAAAAAAGCACACTGCAAAAATAATAATAGTACTTAAATAATAAAATCAAGGAGACTAGCGTTTAGGGCATTTTGCCCTTTCCCTTGTCCTTAAGGTCGCGTGGAGCCCGATGTCAACGAGGCGGGGGCGAACGTTCCCGGATCACCAAGGGAACCTCCTTTGCTCGAACCCGTTTCTTCGACAACGGATCTTCTGCCATTGTCACCGGCCCAAGACGAGCCCATACGTGCTCGGGTAGCCTGTCTCGTGGACCAAGTCGGTCCTGGACTGCCAATTTTGGGCTGAGTCTCCTTTCCAAGTCGGTCTGGGGGCTCACTTTCCCCCGCGCACCTCTAGCACTGGACCCTTCAGCTTGAGTCTTAGGTTTCCCTCTGTGACCTGACATTAGACGGACCAAAGTAGTCGGAGTGTCGCCTTAGTCAAAGAAGCCTCGATTGTCTTTAACTTGCTCCCTCCGTAGCAAATCAAAAGCTTCATCAACCTTCAAAGCAGCTCGGGCTTTCGTAGAATCGGCTTGATACGGGTAAGCTCGAGCCCGACCCAATTGTGCTAGGACCGAATAAAGCCCACAATGAGACCAAGCACTCACTCGGGGTATTCGAACCAAGCCCAATTAAACTCGGTGTGTGTATGCTCACACACGTTATTAATTAGCCCAACACTCACGAGAAAATATCTGCCAATATTTCAAGAATTGTGGGTGATCACAAGAGGATATGCGTGAGATCCTTACCCAAGTAAACCAATGCAATCTTATTCATTTAGCAGCAATATGGAGGGAGATCAACTCGAATTAGATGCTGATTTTGGATCAAGATATGCGTGGATTTACCCCATGGATAGAACATATCCACCTCTCCTATTTAGGTAGGAAAATCAAGGATATTTGGAGGAATCACCATGATATGCGAAAATATTTGGCAGCAATATTTCCAAGATTTTTGAGCTGATTTCGTGTATCCCAATCTTCAATAAAGGGATACAATCTTAGTTTAATTAAAGCAACAAGAATAATAATGATCTCTTCAAGATCATTTCAAGAGATACTTAGGGTAAGATATTATATTATCTAGATTAGTTACTAATTTTAATTGAATTATGTATCTCCTACTAGAGGCAAGTATAATCGAGTGATACACTCGTGTAAGGCTATAAAAGTCACGTTCTATGTAAGCATTATTCATTCGATGATTAAGCAATAAAAATTCCGCAAAGTTTTTGATTTGTCAAACCTTGTGAAAACTCATTTCGAGAAAGTACTTCGAAATCGCGTCGAGGAATTGGTGCGCCAATCTTTATGTTATTAGTTTCGGATTCAAGGTCGAATTTGGGCTAAATATCTTTGGTTACGTTTGTCTTTTATTTCATCACAAAAATCCTTACGTAATTCAAAGTATTTTCTTTCCTAAAATAGACGTGCCACAAAACACAAAGTCCAGGAAGACCTTAACCACGAACCAAGGTTATATTAACCTTAGTTCAATTTCACTCCAAAATCCACGTCATCACTCAAGGTTACATTAACCTTCGACCCAACTTTCATTTCTTATTCTAAACCGCTTCCGCATTCGCATCACGGCTTTAGTCCACTTCACATAAGAATCCGATACCCAAATGGAATGAAGAGATTTGGGAATGGGCCAAGTGGGCCAGGCGTACCATCTTTGTATCTAAGTGTCACACATCACATCAGTCAGTTGGGTAGATTCACTCACAACTGCTTCAACCTCTGGAATTCTTTGGTTCCAACCATACTGCCTTAGTATGCGGTCGGGGTAAAGGTGAATTGTCTGCCTGAAAGACAAGATTACCTGATAACTGTAGACACCCACATTTTGACCGCCAGTTGTCTATAATAGTTCCCGCCAAACACCCAATGATGATCCTAGGCAAACGTGCTTTGATGGACTCGGATATGGACCCGAAATCATGAACATTTGGTTTAGGCTTATTACGGAGTACAAAACTTACAAAACCAACCTCGAATCCAGGCCCAGTAGGTCGTTTTGAGTCAAATAAGACTAATTTGGGTCGAATCCGGCACCAGGGGCAAAACCGTCTTTTAGCGACCGGGTCAAAACCGGTCAAAGATATTTTTTCCCGAGACACACGGACCAGCCGTGACACTACACGTCCGGTTTGGACTCAAATACTACAAAAATCAGCCTCAAAAATACTAAACAAATCCATTTGAGGATAGAATTCGATCTCAAGTGGAATTCTATCCGAAAACTAAATCAATTCACCGACCGAGTGTCAAACACTCGGCCAAAACAGCCAAAACAGCCGAGATACTCGGCTTCCTCACCAAGAAACGAGACTCTCGTTCCCTTTCGAACTCTTACATTTCCTATCTAAATCGGTATTTCTTGTTGTCTAAGCAAGGTACTTCTCCTAAACCACCTCGCCTATAAATAGGACCCTCCGGTCAAACAATTGAGGAGCTCTATCGATTATCACATCTATTCATCACTTCATCCTCAACACCTTCACGACATTCAAGCATCGAATATAGCATCGAAAAACCGATAGTATCATCCCGACACACGACACACCGAGACCACGCCCGACCAACCCCCCCCCCCCCTCTCACGTCACCTTACACGACCAAACTGACACCCAAGTTCATCCCCATCATCTCGACGCTCCGGTGCGTAAGCCACTTCCCGACGAGCTCTATTTCGAGAAAACAAAGCATGTAGGTTGAGGGTGTAAATCAAACTTGATTCTTCCTCTTTCTCTTCTCTTTTCTCGTCGTCTTTTTTCTTTTCTGCGTCGTGTCGTCGGTCCTCGTTTTAATATGGGTCGTTTTACATATTTCTAATATCGATACTATAAAAACTATTTTCATATATAAACGTTCTTAAAATACGATATCGATTCTTTAATCGAATATCGTATCTAACAAGAACTAAATTAAATCTCGTTGATGCTAAAACAATCGTTACATCTTTTTAAACAAAATACGACGATTTTAACGCGGAGAGAATTAACATTTTTTTCTTCTTTTCGTCCAATTTCTTTTCTTTTTTTCAAAACATTTTTTTTCACTTTTTCTAAAATCATTCTAACTATTTGATATCGATTTCGTAATCGAACAGCGAATACGACGAATATCGAAAATATAAATCGAGTATAAATTAATCCATATTTGTACGTGATTTATCAAAATTAGCAATTTTCGAAAAACCGAATCCGAGACAGCCACCCGCGCGAGTCGCGCCCCTCCCGGGCGAGTCGCGCGGGCAGCCGTGAGCCGCGGCCCTTTTTTTTTTCGTTTTTTCCGATTTTTTTTTCAGCATCGTTTTGTCACATAAAACAGCGGTTTTCTCGGTATATTTCAGATTTCGATAAGTTTTTTTTACGCATTATAAAACTTTTTCGAATCATGCATATTATCGTATTTACATCTTTATTTGATTTATCCAATCGATACTAACTCGTTTTCTCGTGTTTGTAGCAGTTTATTTTATTTCTATTGTTTTATTATACTAAAATGAACCTCACATGCTAAAACAACTTTGACGTTATTAGCTTAGATGCATTTAAACGACATAGATCAAACATAATTCACATGTTTAGTCTAAAAATACTCTTTGCATATCATTCAATCGTCGAACTAACGCGCGTACATTAAAATCGAACGATATCTTAGTAAAGGCCGCTAAGTGCGGGCGGGGTTGGGTGTTCTTTGTGAACTTCCCAACACGTACCCTCACCCCTTACTCAGAACCGTGGTTTCCGGATGTCCGAATCCATTGGCAACGAGAGTCATTCAATACACGATATCCGATAATGTCGGTATCGGTATCGTAATGCTAAGGGACGAACCCGATAAACTCTGACATCGGAAATGGGCCGTATTTTGTACACGGCCCACTACGACATAGAGTGGGTTCGAACGGGCCCGAACTCCCACAAAGTTCGGTGGCGACTCCTACTTCGATTTAAAATTCAATTCGACCCACCTCATATGGAGATTCATTCGCCTCCCCAAACCCGCGCGTGGCCGCGTCGGGGTGGACCTATGTCATGTCCACAATTTGGCGACTCCGCTGGGGATTAACTGATGTGTCACTTACCATCGGCATCCTAAAGGTGAGACTCGAAAAGAAATCGTTCGATTAGTAATGTACACGTTTTAGTTCAATGGTTCATGCATAACCCAATTCTTTCCCGGGCCGGTTACTTGTGACCGACGTCCCACTATACCGCGGTGCGTTCCCAAATGGGCGCACTAAATACTTCGATGGCGGAACTCGCATGGGTTTTACGGCAGATTCTAAGACCAACTCGGCTTAGGAGGACCATCCCGATTTGCGAGAAAGTCTTCGTCGTTGGTATAGACCCTATTTTGACCGACCGAGACTTAGATTAGGAGCATACATGGTGTCATTATACTGTTTCCGTGACTACGTGCTACTTGATCTGTTTATCGTCTTTTCAAAAACTGTCATTTTCAAAAACTTTCATCTTTTCAAACCCATCTATTTTTCAAAACTCGGAAAGCTACCAAATTTAGGACTTATGATTTTTACTCAAAATAGCCTATTTTTAGCTGGTATGCTGTCCAAACTTCGGACCATCCTATCCGACTTTGCTCGGTTTTCAAATCCAAATTCCCTTTTCAAAGCCCTCTTCTTCTTAGGACTTCCCGTATTTAGCAGTGTCGGGTCTTGTCATAGGTTGTAAGAGTCTATAGCGTCGAAACTCCGTCGATCATACATCACGGATTTCCTTCCTATCCCATTCCGCCTTATTTGTCAAGGCAGGGCCCACCTTCGTAGGACAAACTCCTGCAAAGGGTAGCCCGTTTACACATTCAAGTCCAAAGTCTGGGGAATTCTCACGTGGACCTTCCTTCTAACAGGACTAGGCCCACTTTGCCAAATCCTAAGGAAGGCCCACCGTCCACGGGTCATCCGTCTAGAAGTCGGTTTTCGGTCTTTTTCTCGTCTAGTCTTTTCCTTGCTCGGGATGTACTCTTTGATTTTAAGATCTGGGTCAGTTATTGATTACGCGGTGCCCTTACAGACAGGCCACCCCACACCCGAGCCATGACGAAAGAAGCCATTGATGAGTTGACAGCTTCATTGACCAAGATCCAAGACCAATTGAGACAAATGAGGGAAGACCAGATTGCCATCATCACTCGGGTAAGTGTCGTGGAACAAGGAACCCCCAATGCTTCGATCGAGGATGACGGACCTTTGGCCGCATTGGCCGACACGGTCCAAAAACTTCAAGAACAGGTCCACTCGACCACCAGGAACACCATCCTCACAGAAAGTGCCCGATCCTATTCACCCTTGACCGATGAACTGCCCGCTAACCTAAACTTAACGGGCTTACCGATGTTTGACGGGACTGAAGACCCGGTACTCCATATCCGGGCCTTCAAGGATTTTATGGCTGTTAAGGGGGTCAAATCGACCATGTTCAAGCACCTTTTTGCCTCCTCTCTAGAAAAGCACCCGAAGGCTTGGTACTACAGGCTTGATCCCAAGAAATACAAAACTTGGGACGATGTTGCAATGGAATTCGCACGAAACTATGCGAATAATGCTGAGATCCAGACCACTATGCGCACCCTGGAAATAATAGCCCAGGAACCTAAGGAAGAATTCACAAAATACCTTCAACGCTGGAGGGCTGAAAGCGTCAAACTGGTCGATAAGCCCAGTGAAAAAGTGTTGGTTGAAACCTTCGTCAAGAACCTCCTTCCTGCTTACCGGATCCATCTCCAGTACGCCATCATACCTAGTTTCGCGGTCCTGACTGAGATGGGGACGAGAATCGAAGATGACCTAAGGTTGGAAAGCCTCACTAAGGCCTCCGCCAAGGGATACCAAGGGGCCAGCTCATCAACCAGAAAGCCCACATCTACCGCTGCCACTCGTAGCATTTTTGACGAGGTCAATCTACTTGATACACCGTCCAAGAAGAATACCACACCCCGGGTATTCACCGACATAGGCACCACCTATGAAAATGCCCTGCAGAGGCTATCGTCAAAAGGCCTGATCACCCCGATAGGCCCAACACCTGAACTCCCGGTCGAGCGTCGCTCCAAGGCCTACGACATCCAGGCCTACTGTCAGTACCATCGTGGCAAGGGACACGATACCGAGAAATGCTGGAAGCTAAAGCACCTAATCCAGGATCTCATCAAAAGTGGTAAGATCCCTTTGCCCGGGGGCAAACCCAACAACAAGGATAACCCCCTGGCCACCCACGCCATTTTCTCCGGGGAAATAGTGGATTGCTCACACCTCATTTCTCCATTTGTCCCGCAAATAAACGGGATCTGGTGCGACGACGAAGACGACGTCTATCTCACCAAGGGGGAAGCTGTCCCCATCACATCCGAGGAGATCCAGAAGGTTAAGTCCAAGGTCTAAGCCAATAGTCAAGCCCTCATCATCGCCGAGCCATCTAGGGTGGAGCCCGCCCCGGAAGAGCCAACTACTGAAAGGGCTCTTGTAAAGCAGCTGAGCAGGACTCGAGTTGACCTCTCTATATGGCAACTCCTAGTCAGCTCACAGGAACATCGAGAGGCACTCACTAAGGCCCTCGACCAGGTCAAAATCGACTCTATGGCTACTCCAGCTGAAATGGTAGCCACGGTTCTGCCCCACCTAAAGGGGAAAGCTAAGGAAGAAGGCCCACTTATTACCTTCTCCAATGCTGATCTACCACCATTTGGGCCTACCCACAACATGGCCCTCTATATCACGGTGATCTGCCGTGGAAAGTACCTCCCCATCACCCTAATCGACGACGGGTCCGCAGTCAATGTCCTCCCCTTGAGGACCGCCAAAGCCCTCGGCATTACCGAGGCCGACTACATTCCCACAGCTCAAACCATTCAGGCTTTCGACGGAAGTCCAAAGTCAGTAGCCGGAGCCACAAAACTTACGATCATAACAGGCCCGATAGAGAAGGAGTTGGAATTTCAAGTGATCGACGTGACTTCTTCCTTTAACCTTCTTTTAGGAAGACCTTGGATCCACGCGACCAGGGCTGTATCCTCCACCCTACATCGGAAGATCAAGCTACCTTTGCACGACACCGTCATCACTCTAGAACCCACGCCTATGACTGTGGCTAACTGCAACACCTCGTGCCGCACTGATCTCTGGGGGTTCGACCATTGAAGAAGAGTATCTTTTCCGACCCTACTTCACGGTTAGCATTGACCGGATGTTGCAAAATCTGGGCTATCTGCTGGGGGCTACATCAAGGCCCAATCTCCCCGCAGGGAAAATCCTCGAAGTCCTAGATAACGGGAGGACTCAAACTGGTCTGGGTTATACCATAACCCCAGAGAATATGGGCCAAACAAGGACTAACACTGTCACTTTTGTTACTCCAGTATTTGGGCCAGTCCAAACGGGCCTATACTGGCCCAGTACCACGCGCCCTGGGACCCACTTGGCCCAGGATTGCAACTACATACCAGATGACATCTTCGCTCTTATCCAGTCCGAAGATGCTAAGAATGCTGAGCTCGCACTAGGGCTGCTTTTTGGAGAGGAACTCACGGCCCCAACACTGAAGGAAGAGCTAGTTAGTCTCATTCTCCGCAGCCGCACCTTTGATCTATCTAAGCTAATCTCAGAGGTCGGATCCGGGACAGGAAATAGAGCCTGGAGGAAGACTGTCAAATGGACTGACAGTCAAGGGAGGACTTACAAGCTGATCACAGGGGAAGGATAAATGCCAGAATCTGAGTCTGAGTCCGAGTCGGAGTCCGAGTCAGAGTCTAAGATTGAGTCTAGTGAGTCCGGTGCTAGGATCAGTCCTGTAACTCCCCCTCTCCCTTTAGCTACTCCTGGTGCCTCAGGGTCTGTCCCGGGCATCCTATCTATCCCGCCACTGACTAGTGATCAGATGGCAGCTCTTTTCGAGCTATTTTCTCAATTCATGATCAATAATAACAACCGTTCTGCTTACGACTTGTTTCATTTTCAAAATTTTCTTAAATCCAAAAATATTATGTGCAATGACATTGAGAAACCCGACGAACAGGTATCCTTGCCTCCACATCTGATCGAGCAACTAGAGCAAAGGGAATCCCGCAATCCGGTAATCGAAGAAACCGAATCCATTAACGTGGGAACAACCTTAGAACCTCAGATGCTTAAGATAGGGTTATCCTTAGATCCCGAGGAGAAACAACAATTCGTAAATCTCCTTCAAGAATTCAAAGACGTCTTCACATGGTCCTACAAGGACATGCCGGGAATTGATCGCGAAATAGCCGAGCACCATATACTGATCAAGGAAGGGTTCAAGCCGGTTAAACAAAAACTCCGACGCATGAGGCCCGAATGGTCCCTCAAAGTAAAGGAGGAAGTCGACAAACAATTCAAGGCTGGGTTCATATGAGTCTCCGAGTATCCAGATTGGGTTGCAAACATCGTACCAGTCCCTAAAAAGGATGGTAAGGTACGTGTCTGTGTAGACTTTCGGGATCTTAACAAGGCAAGCCCGAAAGACGATTTCCCGTTACCACACATCGATATACTAGTGGATAACACAGCTGATCATGACCTTCTATCATTTATGGACGGGTATGCGGGGTATAACCAGATAAAAATGGCAGAAGAACATATGGATAAGACCACCTTCATTACACCTTGGTATACTTATTGCTATACTGTTATGCCATTTGGTCTCATCAATGCCGGGGCCACATATCAACAAACCGCCACAACTTTATTACATGACATGATGCATAAGGAAGTGGAAGTTTACGTGGACGACATGATTGTCAAATCTAAAGACAGGGACGGTCACATCACCGCCCTGAGAAAATTCTTCACCCGATTACGCAAGTACAACATGAGGTTAAACCCTCAGAAGTGCAGTTTCGGGGTAACATCTGGCAAATTACTGGGTCATATCGTTAGTCAACGTGGTATCAAAGTCGATCCAGCCAAAATCAAGGCCATCACCGAGATGCAACCCCCCAAAACCGAAAAGGAGATAAGAGGGTTTCTCGGAAAAGTCCAATACATCAGCAGATTCATTTCAAAACTAACCATGGTGTGTGAACCGATCTTCAAGAAGCTGAAAATAGAGAAACGGTTACTATGGGACGACAAGTGTCAAGCAGCCTTTGATATAATCAAAGAAATTTTGTCTTCACCACCGGTCCTGATGCCACCTCAGCACGGTTTGCCTTTGTCACTATACCTAACCACGATAGAGACAGCCATGGGGGCTATGCTAGCTCAAACGGTCAACTCTGAAGAACGGGCTATATACTACATCAGCAGGAAATTTTTAGAGTACGAGTGTAAATACACCATGCTCGAAAAAACGTGCTTAGCTTTGGTCTGGGCCACCAAGAAGCTCCGACATTACATGCTCAGTTACGAGGTACAAGTATTATCCAGAATGGATCCGATCACGTACCTTTTCGAAAAGCCCATCCTCAATGGCAGGATATCGAGATGGACCCTGATGTTGGCAGAGTTCGATCTGAAGTTCGTACCATTGAAAGCCATCAAAGGACGAATAGTAGCCGAGTTTCTCGCTGACAGTCCCATAACCGAAGAGGGACACACCGACACCTGGTCCTTCCCAGATGAAGACATTTTCCATACCGACACCGAAACATGGGACTTATACTTTGACGGAGCATCCAATTTCCGAGCATTTGGAGTCGGGATTCTCCTAATCTCGCCAAGAGGGGAACATACTCCCGTGTCCATCAAATTAGACTTTGACGTCACTAATAACGCCGCTGAGTATGAAGCATGTATCCACGGGCTACAAGCCGCCGACTTAGGGGTCACAAACCTCCGGGTACACGGTGATTCATCTCTGGTCATTAATCAAGCACTTCAAAAATGGAAGACTCGAAATGCTAATCTCGTGGCCTACCAGGCACGAGTAAGGGATCTCGAGAAGCAATTCCAGAAGGTAGAATATATATACCTACCTCGGGAAGAAAATCAGTTCGCAGATGCACTTTGAAAACTGGGATCCTTACTAAATATTCCCGATCATGTGACCAGTATGCCAATCTGTGTCGACAGATGATCCGAGCTAGCATATATCCACGACATCGAAGATATCGAGATACCTGATCCCGAGCCGTGGTATAAGGCTATTCAGGCATACTTGACAAATGGGGAATATCCACCCGGGTCCGACAATCGAGCCAGAAAGGCCTTACGTAGGCTAGCAGCCCAGTTCGTCCGCGCCGACGACGGACAACTTTACAAAAAGACACCGCAGGGGGCTCTCCTTTTATGTGTTGATAAAGGTAACGCCGAAAAGGTTATAGCTGAGGTGCACGACGGCGAGTGTGGTCCGCACATGAACGCCCAAATGCTAGCCCAGAAGATCATGAGACTCCGATACTACTGGAATAGCATGGAAACCAACTGCCAGTTATATGTTAGACATTGCCATAATTGTCAAATTTTTGCCAATGTGCAGCATATGCCACCATCCCTGCTGTACACCATGACATCACCCTGGCCATTTTCAACATGGAGAATCGATATAATCGGAAAGATAAACCCCTCGGAAACCGGAGGACACTGCTTCATTTGTGTAGCAATCGACTATTTCACCAAATGGGTCGAAGCTGAATCCTACCGTATTCTCAATGCCAAGCATGTCGCCAAGTTTATTCAAAATAAGATAATATGCCGGTATGGGATCCCTCATGAATTCATCCGTGACCACGGGACCCATTTTCAAGCCGAAACAACAGCATTATTAACCAAGTACAAAATTCAAAGGCATACATCTTCACCCTACCGACCCCAAACCAATGGGGCGGTAGAAGCGGCTAATAAAACAATTGCCACCATACTCAAAAAGATGGCTGATAATTACCGGGATTGGCCCGACAAAATACCATTTGCACTTTGGGGATATCGGACCTCGATTCGTACTGCGACCGGGGCAACACCGTATTACCTTACATACGGGATGGAAGCGGTCCAACCTGTTGAATTAGAGGTGTCGTCACTCAGAATCCTACTTGAGAGTCAAGTACCCGAAGCTGATTGGGTTCGAGCACGATATGACTCGCTAGTCCTTTTAGACGAACGACGATCTCGTGCCCTCAATAATATACAAATCTATCAGAAGAGGATCCAACGGGCTTTCAACAAAAGGGTGAGGCCCAGAAACATCAAAGAAGGAGATTTAGTTCTCAAATCTGTTCGAGCTTTATTACCAGTAGACCCAAGGGGAAAGTTCAAACCTAACTGGGCTGGGCCATATTTGGTAAAGAAGATTCTATCAGGCGGAGCAGTAATGCTAACGGATCCGGACGGAAACGAGTTTGTCAACCCAACTAACCTGGACCAGCTGAAGCGTTACTACCCCTAACCCACCTCTCTCAATGTCATTTGCAAAAGTTTATTAAAAAGATCTTTTCAACATAAACTTTTAAAGACAAGTCAAAAGCTAGAATTACTTATTCTACTGTTACAAGCATCTTGAACCAATAGTCTTGATGTATTTCGAAATTGCAAATCAAGTCTGAACTACGTTTGGTTTGATTCCATTTATTGTGGATACGTAGGCAGCCCCTCAAAAGGGAACAACCACTACAATCGAGAAAAGAAAACAGGAACGGTTTTTAATAAATTACTTTTATTAATTTCAAAAAAAAATCTGATAAACTCGGAAAGTTACAAAAAAATCAAAAAAAAAGGCACAGATAAATAATACTAATACTTTTTTTTTGGTAAAAGGTAAGTAGATTAAAAAAGAGGGAAAAACAAAACAAAAAAACAGTGACTACATCAAGTTATGCAGCCACCTAGCATCCTTAGCAGTTACAGGATATTTGATCTTACACAAAATCCTACTCTTTACATCCAACAAGATCAATTTAACTATCTCCTTTGGATGTCTCAGAACTTTCTCAAATCTGCAATTATTCTTCTGCCTCCACATACGATAAATAGTCGCATTGATCAGAGCACGAAGAACATTACACTGAAGCTTCGAGCCTCTCAATTTCGTAGCCCACTCCAACCCCATGTTACCTGGGATTCGTTTCTTCGCCCAGTTACTCAAAAGACCGATAACCCGAGAACTCCAACAGCATCCGAAAAAAAAATGTTCCAAGCTCTCAGCATCCAGTTCGCATAAACAGCACTGGTCCGTATCAGCGACACCGATCCTAAAAAGCTTCTTCCTCGTGTTAAGGGCCCCACGAAACACTAACCACGAAATGAAGCTATGCCTCGGGACACTCCACGCACTCCAAACCAGTCTCGCCCACGGGACCACCGGGTAATGAGGTCTCAAATCATGGTAGGCGCTCGCAACCGAATAACTAGAATCCAGTCCAAACCACTTACCATCCACGAACTTGTTCTTTATTTTCTCTTTCACCTGACATATCTTCCTCCAAGCCCAAGTTACATCAGAATGCGGTAGATAATCATACCATCCCACACCCTTCAGATAATTGCTATTAATCCACCGAACCCACAAACGATCCGGCTGGTCGAACACCCACGAAGCCAACTTGGCCACAGCAGCTTCATTCCAGATATACTGATCCCTAATTCCTAAACCTCTTTCATCTTTAGGCCGACAAATTTTCTCCCAACTAACCAAAGCTCGATTATTTCCTTCTACCCCTCCTTCCCATAAGAAATTACGACATAGTGAAATAATTCGAGCCATGACAAACTTAGGAATGATAAAAACCATAGCCCAATAATTATGCAATTGGGACCGAACAGATTGGACCAGAGTCAGCCTCCCAGCATAAGACAGCTTACGGGCTCCAATACTAGTGATCCTCTAGATGATACGGGCTATCAATTTTTCACAATCAAGCTTACCTAAACGGGTACTTTGGATAGGAAGTCCAAGATACCGAAAAGGAAACGTACCTTCGACGCAACCCGAGAACTGAAGAATCGCGGCCTTCCTGTCCTCATCCACCCCAGCAAAGAAGGCGTGAGACTTACCCACACTCAAGCTCAGACCCGAGGCTCTGCTAAAGGTTGCAAAAGCACTCCACAAGAATTCCATCGATTCCCGGTCCCCCTTACAAAAAAGGAGGAGATCATCCGCAAAGAGCAAATGAGTCAGCTTCAAAGGACCACATTTCGGACGGAATTTAAAATTCCTATCCACTCTACCAAAATTCATAATTCGAGAGAAATATTCCATGCAAATCGTGAATAACAAAGGTGACATGGGATCCCCTTGCCTCAACCCCCTTTTCCCTCGAAAAAACCCAAAATTATCTTCATTACACAAAGAGAATAAGAAACGGTCTCAACACATTCCATAACCAAACGACGAAAGTGGGCAGGAAAGTCCAAAGCTCTCAACATTTGGTCAACAAAACTCCACTCGACACTGTCATACGCCTTATGAATATCAACTTTAAACAGGCATCTTGGCGAAACTCGTCCCCTCTTATACATACGCACCAAGTCCTGACAAATCAGCACATTCTCCACAATACTACGACCTTCAATAAACCCTCCTTGAGTAGGAGAGATTTTCTGGCGCAAAATATTAGCCATCCTCGCACAAATAATTTTAGCAATACACTTGTACAAGACATTACAGCAAGCAATCGGCCTGAATTCTTTCACATTTTGAGGCCTATTCACCTTAGGAATCAGAACGATATTCGCACAATTCAGTTGTTTTAGAAGCTTACCTGAGATAAAGAAATCCTGGATGGCCATCACAATATCCTCACCAATAATGTCCCACGAATCAATAAAGAATTGACTCGAGAAACCATCAGGACCCGGCGATTTATCCCGAGGAATACTAAAAAGAGCCCTCTTGATCTCATCCGGTGTCACATTTGCCTCCAGAATCAGTTTACGCTCCTGTGAACAAATGGGACCCCGTCTAATCAAGTCAACATCAATATCCTCAACAACCCGTGAATCACCGAGTAGCCCACGATAATACCGCGTGAAAGCATCCTCGATCGAGGCCTTATTATCACACTCCAGGCCGTCCGCATCTGAAATCTTAGCTATAGCGTTGTGAGCTTGTTGTCCACGGAAGAGGCCGTGAAAGTACTTAAATAATAATAAACTAAGGCATTTTTCCCTTTCCTTTGTCCTTAGCTTCCTTTTCCGTCCACCGATGTCGACGTGGAGGTGAACGCTCCCGAATCATCAAGGGAACCTCCTTGACCCGGGCACGTTTCTTCAAACTCGATTCCTCGGTCACCTCACTCGATCCTAGGCGGGCCCTCACCCTCTCGGGTAACCGGTCGCACGGACCTAGCCTATCTCGGACCGCTAGTTTCGGCCCGAGCTTTCTCTCCAAGTCACTAGCACCGGTCTCATTAGCTCGAGTCTTAGTTTTTGACTTAGAACCCGACTCCGGCTGGACGAAGGTAGTTGGAATTTCCTCTTTATCAAAGAACCACCTATTGTCTTTTACCGATTCTCGACGGGCCAAGTCAAAAGCCTCGTCAGTCTTCAAAGCTTTACGGGTCTCTTTGGATTCTTCGGAAGTCCATTTTCGGTATGACTCAGAAACCCAAACGGTTTGGCAAGGGAGAGGTATAGTCCATATGACACGGGTAAACCAGCGTTGTAGCCACGTATCACACATAGCGTCCGTCAATTGGAGCGAAACGCTAATGATTGCTTCAGTCTCGGGGATGTGCTGAAACGAACCGAACTGTCTCAGAATACGATCCGGGTAGATATGCACGGTCCAATCCAAAGACAAGATCACCAGATAACGAGCCTTGTCCCTCTTCGCTAAACCCGTCAGTCTTGAAAGGAACCACCAGATGACATTCCATCTAATCAAAGGTCCGCCATAGAATGTTAGCTCTTCATCCCAATATTTCTGATTTATATGATGACTCGAGCTTATTCGTAGGGACCTGGAGCCAATCTGACAGCTGCGATATCTAGATATGTTCACCGGGGGCTATATGATTGACAGACGCTCGGACAACCAGATCTGCAAAAATTTTCGAAAAATCAAAAATTCGAATTTTTCGGAAAAATTCAAAAAAAAAATTCCGAAAAATTCAAAAAAAAACTCGGAAAAATTTTCAAAAAAAATTTCAAAAAAATTTTTTCGGAAAATTTTTTTTCGAGAAAATCAAAATTTCGAAAAAAAAAATCAAAAATTTGGAGAATGTCGAAAACAAAAATCAAAAAAAAATTCGGAAAATTCGGGCAATCTTTCGGAAAAAGAGGAAAAACGGTTAAATACCTGCAAAAGACGGGTGCTTCCTGTCAACTGTCGATCCGAGTCCAGTCTCCAAGCGTCAAGGCCCGTAATAATCTCCCCGGTTATCAGCCAAGCCGGGTTGTGACCTGTCTCCATCTGGTCAACTATGCTAATCAGCTTGATTTCACCCAAACACGATGAGTCAGCATCCATCCGACCTTCAAAGACATATCGATGCAACATACAAAAGGCAAAAGCCCTACGCTTATGGGTAGAAGTAATTCTTGCGCCAACTGAATTCATGAATTTGTCAGTTAGGTCAAATAGGGAAACCAAATCTCCCTTTACCATACGGGTCGTCTCAGCATGCGACAGGCCTAGAAAATCCCTTAATCTCCTCCTTGGGTCAGGATAAAATGGGGGAATAGCAGGACGAGCATTAGAGCACCAACCGCCTATAACTGCAATTTCTTCGGGAAGGGGACATATTTCTCCTCGAGGGAAGGCGAAAACATGGTGGGTAGTATCCCAAAAGGATAAGCAAGCAGCGAGAAAGTGCGAATCTACCCTAAGTCGCTGAAGTGGGAATAAAGCAACAATTCCCATTTGAGTTAGCTGAACTTTATCTTCGTCTCGAAAGTCTTGAGCCCATGCTTGAAGCATCACGGTCAGATGATCAATACCCATTGCAAGAATAGTTTTTTTTGTTTTGTCTTAAAAGTCTAAGGGATTTTAAGATAGAAAGAAAAGATTTGAGTTGGAGTATGAAAAATAAAAGAGCAGGAACCCTCTATTTATAATAGAGAAAATCCCTTTCCTAGTCACCACAGGAATAGGAATTTTTATCATGCTCCCTACTTTATCTAGGCATACAGGCCTAACTAGGGATTTTAGGAATCCGTGTCAGAATCTGATCAGGAATCAAGTCATCCCAAGCATTCCTATTTCCAAAATTTTCAAAAAAAATTCTTCAGCATTTTCTTTCCAAAAATCATTTCTTCCCCAGCGTGAGTCGGTGTTTCGCCTAGATATTACATGCAAATTGTTATCACCTTACAGGTACACCCAAGACTCCCGGAGAATTCTCAAAAATTCCCTAGTGGACAAAACTCAAGCGACCTTTTTTCGGGATGTATCTGTAAACAGATACACCCACAGCTTCCAAGGCAAGCTCCCGCGTAATTCCAAGACGGGATGTATCTGTAAACAGATACACCCATAGCTTCCAAGGCAAGCTGCCGCGAAATTCCAAGATGGGATATATTTGTAAACAGATACACCCATAGCTTCCAAAGCAAGCTCCCGCGACATTATTAACATCAACCTAGGTACGATTTCTAGCTTATGGCTGGCGAGCCCTTCACGCAGGTCTAATGGACTATAAACGACCCGATCGGAAGTCTGCCAGGTTTTAATCCTTGATTGACCTGGTAGCTACATGACTTTTGCCTTGTCCAAGCCTCAGTCAGAGTGGGGGCTCTGTAGACACCCACATTTTGACCGCCAGGTGTCTATAATAGTTCCCGCCAAACACCCAATGATGATCGGACGCAAACGTGCTTTGATGGACTCGGATATGGACTCGAAATCATGGACATTTGGTTTAGGCTTATTACGGAGTACAAAAATTACAAAACCAACCTCAAATCCAGGCCCAGTAGGTCGTTTCGAGTCAAATAAGACTAATTTGGGTCGAATTCGGCACCAAGGGCAAAACCGTCTTTTAGCGACCGGTCAAACCCGGTCAAAGATATTTTTTCCCGAGACACACGGACCAGCCGTGACACTACACGTCCGGTTTGGACTCAAATACTACAAAAATCAGCCTCGAAAATACTAAACAAATCCATTTGAGGATAGAATTCGATCTCAAGTGGAATTCTATCCGAAAACTAAATCAATTCACCGACCGAGTGTCAAACACTCGGCCAAAACAGCCAAAACAGCCGAGATACTCGGCTTCCTCACCAAGAAACGAGACTCTCGTTCCCTTTCGAACTCTTACATTTCCTATCTAAATCGGTTTTCTTGTTGTCTAAGCAAGGTACTTCTCCTAAACCACCTCGCCTCTAAATAGGACCCTCCGGTCAAACAATTGAGGAGATCTATCGATTATCCACATCTATTCATCACTTCATCCTCAACACCTTCACGACATTCAAGCATCGAATATAGCATCGAAAGACCGATAGTATCATCCCGACACACGAGACACCGAGACCACGCCCGACCAAAACCGCCCCCCCCCCCCCCCCCCCCCCCTCTCACGTCACCTTACACGACCAAACTGACACCCAAGTTCATCCCCATCATCTCGACGCTCCGGTGCCTAAGCCACTTCCCGACGAGCTCTATTTCAAGAAAACAAAGCATGTAGGTTGAGGGTGTAATTCAAACCCGATTCTTCCTCTTTCTCTTCTCCTTTCTCGTCGTCTTTTTTCTTTTCTGCATCGTGTCGTCGGTCCTCGTTTTAATATGGGTCGTTTTACATATTTCTAAAATCGATACTATAAAAACTATATTCATATATAAACGTTCTTAAAATACGATATCGATTCTTTAATCGAATATCGTATCTAACAAGAACTAAATTAAATCTCGTTGATGCTAAAAAAATCGTTACATCTTTTTAAACAAAATACGACGATTTTAACGCGGAGAAAATTAACATTTTTTTCTTCTTTTCGTCCAATTTCTTTTCTTTTTTTCAAAACAATTTTCAAAACATTTTTTTTTCACTTTTTCTAAAATCATTCTAACTATTTGATATCGATTTCGTAATCGAACATCAAATACGACGAATATCGAAAATATAAATCGAGTATAAATTAATCCATATTTGTACGCGATTTATCAAAATTAGCAATTTTCGAAAAACCGAATCCGAGACAGCCACCCGCGCGAGTCGCGCCCCTCCCAGGCGAGTCGCGCGGGCAGCCGTGAGCCGCGGCCCTTTTTTTTCGCTTTTTCCGATTTTTATTTTTTTCAGCATCGTTTTCTCACATAAAACAGCGGTTTTCTCGGTATATTTTCAGATTTTGATAAGTTTTTTTTACGCATTATAAAACTTTTTCGAATCATGCATATTATCGTATTTACATCTTTATTCGATTTATCCAATCGTTACTAACTCGTTTTCTCATGTTTGTAGCAGTTTATTTTATTTCTATTGTTTTATTATACTAAAATGAACCTCACATGCTAAAACAACTTTGACGTTATTAGCTTAGATGCATTTAAACGACATAGATCAAACATAATTCACATGTTTAGTCTAAAAATACTCTTTGCATATCATTCAATCGTCGAACTAACGCGTGTACATAAAAATCGAACGATATCTTAGTAAAGGCCGCTAAGTGCGCGCGGGGTTGGGTGTTCTTTGTGAACTTCCCAACATGTACCCTCACCCCTTACTCAGAACCGTGGTTTCCGGATGTCCGAATCCATTGGCAACGAGAGTCATTCAATACACGATATCCGATAATGTCGGTATCGGTATCGTAATGCTAAGGGACGAACCCGATAAACTCTGACATCGGAAATGGGCCGTATTTTGTACACGGCCCACTACGACATAGAGTGGGTTCGAACGGGCCCAAACTCCCACAAAGTTCGGTGGCGACTCCTACTTCGATTTAAAATTCAATTCGACCCATCTCATATGGAGATTCATTCGCCTCCCCAAACCCGCGCGTGGCCGCGTCGGGGTGGACCTATGTCATGTCCACAATAACGAGCCTTATCCCTCGGGGCCAAGCCCGTCCAAACATAAATGGGCCACCATGGCACTACCCATCGGATTAGCGGACCGCCATGGAAAGACAAGACTTCGTCCCAATATTTCTGAGTAATATGGCGAGAAAAATCGATAGCCCGTCTCCTCGTCATCACTTGATTGGGTCGATATCGACTTGGGTCAAGGAGAGGATCTATGACCGCTAGCCTCTCAAATAGCCAAAGTTGAAAAAAGAAACAAAAAATATAAGTTTTCGAGCAAAATCAACGTCCGCCTAGGGGCACTCGATCGAGTGCCTAGGGGTCACTCGATCGAGTGACACCCCTGAAAACGGGCAGGGCCTTTTTATGAAGGCACTCGATCGAGTGCCAGGGTGACTCGATCGAGTGCCCACAGTAGCAGGAAATCGTGAGAAAAAAAAATTTAAAAAAAAATTGAGAAATCGAAAAAACAGAAAAATCCAAAGCGATATACCTGCAATAAACGGGTACTCCCAGTCAGACGAACCGACGAATCCCTCTTACGATTATCCAAGCCTTGGATAAGTTCCCCCGTGATCAGCCAAGCCGGACTGTGCTCCATCTCCATCAGGTCAACCACAGTGAAAAGACGCATATCACCCATGCACGACAACAAATCCATATGACCTTCAAAGGCATAAACATGGAGCAGACAAAAAGAAAACGCCCTGCGGCTATAGGCCGGTCTGACCCGGACATCATGCGGGTTCATAAATTTCTCGGCTAAGTCAATCAAAGAAATTGTATCACCTTCAGCCATTCGAGATACTTCATTATGGGAAAGTCCTAAAAATTCCCGTAGCTTCCTCCGGGGATCATGGACTGAAAACGGGACAGCAGGATGAAGTATAGGGTTCCATCCTCCCACAGCAGCAATCTCCTCGGGTAAAGGACAAATTTCGCCCCGAGGAAAGGCAAAAACATGATATGTGTCGTCCCAATAGGACAAACAAGCATCAAGGAAGTGGCGATCTACCTGCATCTGACGGAACGTATACAGTTGAGTAATACCCGTCTGGTTTAAAGCTACCCTATCGGTGTCCCTAAAGTGTCGGGACCATTCTTGCAACATCGTGGTTAAGCGCTCAATCCCCATGGCTAAACTTCTTGAAAAGAATAAGGAGCTTTCTTTTTGAGGAGAAGAGAATTGTGAAGTGAATTGTGAGGAAAACTAATACAAGGGAGGGGTTTTTATAGCATCAAGCCTTACCAACCCTCTTTCCATATCCCCTTTCCATAAAAGTTTCCTAATTCTAGTGGGTTTATGCATACAGGCCCAGTCTCGGATTCCTTAATTTTAGCCCAGGAATGAGTCGTCCCGAGTATTCCTAATTTTTTTCAAAAGAGTCAAAATTTTCAAAAAAAAAATTCAAATTTTTTTCAAAAAATCCAAAATTCGAAGAATTCAAATTTTTATTCCCCAGCGCGAGTCATATTTTTTACCTACGTGTTGCATGCGAAATTTTATGTGACTAATACAGGTACGACTCGAGGCTTCAGAGGCAAGCCCGCGCAACTCATATATCCCCCAGCGGAAAGCCCTAGGCGGTATATCTTCTGAATCAGTACGGGATGGGCCTACATACAGGCGCACCCGGGACTTACACAACAAATCTGAATCCCCACGGAGTCATCAACATCTACTCAGGTATGATTTCCGTCTTATGGCTGGCGAGCCCTTTACGCAAGTCTAATGGACTATGAACGACCCGACCGGAAGTCTACCAGGTCTTAATCCTCGATTGGCCTGGTAGCTACTCTGACTTTCGCCTTCTCCAAGCCTCAGTCAGAGTGGGGGCTCTGTAGACACCCACATTTGGCTGCTAGGTGTCTATAGCGGTTTCCAAAAAAATACCCGATGATGATCGGACGCAAACGTGATTCTACGCGCTCGGATATGGGCTCAAAACCGTTAGTTTCTGGCTTGGGCTTTTTACGGAGTACAAATCTCACAAAACTGACCTCAAATTCAGGCCCAGCGATTTCCAATCAAATAAGACTAATTTGGGTCAAAACCGACACCGGACATAAAACCGTCTTTTAGCGACCGGGTCAAACCCCAGTCAAAATCGTTTCCAAGACACAAAATAGCCATGCAAACATCAAAAGTCCAACCCAAATACAAGATCCACAAAAATATTCAACCCAAGGTCCAAAACATTCGGACCCCTTCGCTCCAGATGACCCACTCGATCGAGTGGGCCCTCAACAGGCCCGTGTGCGGTAGCTTTGGGCCACTCGACCGAGTTAGCAAGATACTCGGTCGAGTAACCCTAGACAAGGATGGGAGGAGCATTCCTATATATACCTCCCTTTGCATGCACAATTAACACAACTTTTCACAACCCTAATCTACCTTTAAGAACCCTAATTACTATCTTCTTCAACCTAAACCCTAGCATCTAGGAATACCTCCAAACCCTAAACCACCATAACTCCACCTCCATACATCTCGATACTCCCGTGCTCAAGCCACAATTAAACAAGTCCCGTCCGAGAACACGAAAAATGTAGGTTGAGGGTGCAACATACCCGATTTCTTTTCTTTTCTTCTCTTCCTCTCTCGCGTCAATCATCCTCGTCTTTCTCATCTTTTTTTCTTTCTTTTTTATTTTTAATATCGTTAATACTACTAGTAATAAGACATTAAAATACTCGCTAATTCGTGTCAAGCGTAAAGGATGACGGGATAAGGAAATCCGAATATACAAGGGTGTTTCACCCGATGTTGTCGGTCGCTTATCCGGACACCCCGAAAGCTTGATTGTTGAAGCGAGTCAATGTCAACAAGATCGTTTTTTTGTCGCATCATCATCATTATTAACATTGCATACATCGATTTCTAAAACTATTTCGATTGGAACGCGTTTAATGGCGATATTAGCATAAGACCCTTCTAACCCTTTTACGAGTTGTAACAGTGGTGGAGCCCTCTCGAGGAGCCCCGCCCTAAACACTCAAAGGCATGATGGGATCACATTATTCCCCATTAAACGCGCCTGATTCCTTTTTATGAACTGAGACCCGTTGATGCGGATCCGGCATCACAAAATACCGCAAGGATTTATTACGATGTCGAGATGCGGAGGGAATCCTTTTTTTCAATAAAGTTTAAAGCGTCATTCTTTAGATTCAATACCAACTCAATAGTTGGATATCGTACCTAATCGAATTAGTCAATAAATTTAGCTAATACGAATTCGTTGATGCTAAAAATAGTTGTCGCATAATTCGAAAGTATGGCACTACAAACGCGGAGATAATTTATTTCGTTTTACTTTAATTCAAACGACTTACAACTTTTTCTAGATTTCGCTCTAAATATTTGATATTGATTCCATAATCAAATATCGGATACGACGAGTATCAAACCAAATCGAGCACAAATCATACAATATTTTTGCCCGATTTGACAAAATCAGCGATTTTCCAAAATAAAAAAGCAATTTCGAAATCCCTACAAATCGCGAAACGAACCATAGTTCGTACAGGGGTCACTCGACCGAGTGCCATAGGCCACTCGATCGAGTGACATCCCAAAAATCGAGGCAGGATGCATTTTTAGGACCACTTGGTCGAGCCTCCCAATGACTCGATTGAGTGGCGACCTACTCGATCAAGTCTCTTAGTGACTCGGCCGAGTAACACCTCAAATTTTGGGTAGAGCCCTTTTTTGAGGCACACTCGTTCGAGTCCTTCAATGACTCGATCGAGTGCCCTTCTTTCACGTCAAAACGTGGGCCCTAAACATATTCCGAGCCTTGTAAAATATTTTCATGACTTCGGTCAACACGTGTCAAGTCAATCACGTGTCATACTACCTTTTCAAAACTCATGCATCATATCTCGTTACATCATTCTATAGCATTTTTATGTTCTTTGCAAACCGTTATTATCATTGTCACCATTACTAACTTGTTTGTTTATGTCTTTTCATCCTATTTTTATTTCGTTTGTTTTATTGTACTAAAACAAATCTCGCATGCTAAATACAACTTTGATGTTAATTTTAGAAGCATTAAATCGACATAGCAACCTATTCAAATATTCGCATGTTTAGTCAAAACAATGTTTGCATATTAGTAGAGGCCGCTAATGTGCGGGCGGGGTTGGGTGTTCTTTGTGAACTTCCCAACACGTACCCTCACCCCTTACTCAGAACCATGGTTTCCGGATATCCGAATCCATTGGCGCACGAGAGTCATTCAATACACGATATCCGATACTGTCGGTGTCGGTATCAAATGCAAAGGGACGAACCCAATAAACTCTGACATCCGAATGGGCCGTACTTTGTGCGCGGCCCACTAAGATATAGAGTGGGTTCGAACGGGCCCGAACTCCCACAAAGTTCGGTGGCGACTCCACTTCGATTTAAATTTCAATTCGACCCATCTCATATGGAGATTCATTCGCCTCCCCAAACCCGCGCGTGGCCACGTCGGGGTGGACCTATGTCATGTCCACAATAATATATAAACAACTGTTTTTATAAAACTCAGTTATCTATTATCCTATAAAGACATCTGTTTCTCAAACAAAACAGATGTATAAATATTATACATCAGTTGTTAACAACATCTGATGTCGATTAGGAGTTGTCTATTTGATGTTTTGTAGTAGTGAAAGGTACAAACATCTAATCTATATACTTCTATAATATTAACAATAACTGTGAAATGCACATGTTCAAAATTTGTACATTGTTAAAGCAGTGTCTGTTTTGATGTACATAAGTTACTATGTGTTGCACATGTTCAAATTTGTACATAGTTAAAACAGTGTCTGTTTTGATGTACATAAGTTAATAGTTGTTGTACCTGTTAAAAAAATTTAATATTTGAAGTTGTGTCTGTTTTGATGTAGATAAGTTAATATGTGTTGTTTGACATATTGAAATTTGTACATAGTTAAAGCAGTGTCTGTTTTGATGTAGATAAGTTACTATGTGATGCACATGTTGAAAATTTGTGTTACAATAACTGTGAAATGTATACTTTTTAGATCTTTATCCCATTTCATATCAATACACCATCACATTGGATTTTGGTTGTGTGTGATTTTGAAGACCAAAAGAATTACATATTGGATTCAAGTAAAAGAAAGGGTAATAAAGCACGGACGGACACTTGCAACAAAATAGTGACAAATGTCTCATACATTATTGAGAACTACTCCGGCTTTGAACACATCTTCAAAAACATGATGAAAAATCCAATGGAGTATGTCAAAAATGCAGTGCAACAAAGTAATGGATTTGATTGTGGTGTTTTTGTCCTAAAGTGGATATATGCGTTACACAACAAGGAGAAATGGACAGACAAAGATTATTTTAATGACATCAATGAATTTCGGCGTCAAACATGCATAAATCTTATGCGATGGGATAAGAACATTATTGGGGATTTTACGGTTAGCAAAAAATATAAAATTCTATTTTAGTTGTATGTATATTCTATTTATAGTGTTATGGATTATATAAACAGTCAGTTATGTAAACATTACTCCATGAAGAGGATTTATATAAACATCAATGTTGTTTTAATGTCCTTGGATGGATTATATACAGTTAATAAGTAAATATATACATTACGTAGTGACTTATATATACTACAAAACTACGCGAATAAAAACTTTGTACATAAGTGTTAATTACTTATTAAAGCTTTGTAAATGGGTTATGTACAACTAATATAGAATTATATACAATAATGTCCTCAGATGGGTTACGTACAACTAATATGAAAATATGTACATTATATAATGACCTATACACAGTACTTTGTAAATTGTTACAAGCACAACAAAATTAACCTACAACGTTTTTTGGTAAATAGTCAAAAACATAACATGTAAAGAGTGCTCCCTCCGTTTCAATGAATTGTTTGTCTTTCCTTTTGGCACCAAGGTTAAGGAACCAATGAGGGAGTGACATGCAGAGCAAAACTCATGAGAATGATCAAATTGCATATAAAAAACATTCCTAAAATAGAAAGGCAAACAAATCATTGAGACGCCCCAATATGGAATAGGCAAACAATTCATTGGGACGGAGGGAGTAGTACTTTAGATGGGTTATGTACACCTAATATATAATTATGTACAATAATTCCTCAGATGGGTTATGTACATCTGATACAAACAAAAACTGTGTAATGCAATTTAACGTAACCCGTATTTGACCCGAAGACGGTACTTATATGTCAAGGATGAAAAATTGAGTTATATAAATGCAATTTCTTGTTTTCAAGCTAAGGATTCTACTCCCTATAATCAAGAATTGAGTTGTTTTTCTAAATAATTTCATTTTGTTTTTTTTTTCAAAAGGTTCATTTATTAGTTACTCGTAAATTCAAACCGTATAATTATAATGTGCGTTAATAAACTGTTTTGACCCGAAATCCGTTTAAACCCGACTCGTATAAGTAATGTGATTAATATTTGTTAATAACCCATAAATGCGATAATAACGCGTATTTGACTCACACCCCGTCTCATATCCGTATTTACCCGACCCTTATAGTTAATATTTATAACATGCGTTAGTAAACCGTTTTCTCACGAAATCCTTTTAAACCCAACCCGTAACCCGTATTTGACCTGAAAGCAAACCAAAACCGTATGAATGCAATTTCATGTAACTTGTATTTGACCCAAATATGGTACTTATATGTCAAAGATGAAGAATTGGGATAAATGTAATTTCATGTTTTCAAGGGTTCAACTCCCTATAATGAAGAATTGGATTGTTTTTCTACATAATTTCATATTATTATTTTTCAAATGCCTCATTTATTAGTTTTGCGTAAATTCAACCCGTATAATTAATGTTTTTAATGTGCGTTAATAAATCGTGTTAACCCGAAATAATGTGATTAACAACTCGTAAGTAATAACCCGTAATGCGATAATAACCCTTAAATGCGATAATAACACGTATTTGACCCGAACTCCGTTTCAAAATCCATATAAACCCAACCCTTATAGTTAATATTTTTAACATGCGTATCCTAAAATACCTATATGAAATTCCTAAAATTAGGGAAAAAAAATACCTTCCTAAAAAAATTAATTCCTAAAATACCTATATGAAATTCACTGTATCATCTTCGTTCATCGTCACCTGAAAAAAAACACTTCATCAAAAATTAACATCACCATCTATCTCCATCATACCCTGAATTAAACATACAATGTACAAAACGAATATTATTATACAAATTCACTGAATTAGTTTTTGAATTTTTTGAATAAAAATTCACTAAATAATACTCCCTCCATTCATATCCACTTGTCACATATTCCTCTTTTGTCCATTCAAATTCACTTGTCACATTTTTTTTGGTTAATCATACTTTTACCCTTAATTTATTCCTCTTTATCTTTCTTATGGCCCACCTTATATCCATTTTATTGTACTTTAATAATTTTATATTCATCTCCTAAAAACTTGTGCAAAAAATATATGTGACAAGTGGATATGAATGGAGGGAGTAGCAAATTGAAGACTAATTTTTAACACGTATTTGTGGACATGGCGTAGGTCCACCCCGACGCGGCCACGCGCGGGTTTGGGTAGGCGAATGAATCTCGTGGTGAGATTGCTCTCGGGTTCGAAATTTAAGTCAAAATGGAGTCGCCACCGAATTTTGTGGTTATTCGGAACCATACGGGCCCACTCTATGTCGTCATGGGCTATACACAAAGTAAGCCCACTTCGATTTCAGAGTTCATTGGGCTCGTCCCTTTGCATTGCAATACCGATACCGTATAAACCGGCTTTCGTGTATAGAATGACTCTCGTGCGCCAAGGGTTTCGGGCATCCGGAAACCGAAGGTTCTGAGTAAGGGGTGATGGTACGTGTTGGGAAGCCCACTAAGGACACCCAACCCCGCCCGCACATGGCGGCCTCTACTAAGACATCGTTCGTGTTCGTGTGAGCGCGCTAGTAAAACGATTAAATGATATGCAAACAGCGTTTTCGGGCTAAGCATATGAGTTATTGGTTAACTACGTCATTTAATGCATCTTAGTTATAGTCGAAATGATTTAGCATGCGAGGTTCATTTATAAAGCGATAAGCAAGTAAATAAATGAAACTCAAACGTAAATAACGTACAAGCTACACGGGCGGAAATACAACCCGGCCAATACGAAAATTATATAAACGATATGGAAATGGTATAATAAATAAATAAAAGTTAGGGACGGACCCGTATGTAAGCTTGACCGCGAAATGTGTAAGTGGACTAACCTCGCTTAAATATACATTATGTTGTACATCAAACGAAGGACGGAGACATAGGGCCTAGGCGTGATGCTAGCCCGATCCTATGCCTCGATGCCTTGTCCCGACTTATCACGTCGAAAAAATCGATCAAAGTCGTTAGGGTGTCGTGATGTGCATGGTTTTGAAAATAGAATAGTCACGTGATAGTCTTTACACGTGATGACTAATGTCGATAAAAGGACGAGGCTTGAAAGTGTGTGTCAAGGCCGTCGGTTTTCTGGGTTACAGGACCCACTCGGTCGAGTCATGGTCTGACTCGGTCGAGTGCGTCCTCAAAAAAGTTTCTGCCCAGTGTTATGGACGATACTCGATCGAGTGGCCTAAGCACTCGGTCGAGTAGCCCCTCGAAAAAAGGGTCTGCCCAGCCTGATGGACGCTACTCGATCGAGTGGCCTATGCACTCGGTCGAGTAGTTCCTGTACGAGTGTCAACTCGTCTCGTTTTTTTGGGTTGAAAACGACGGTCGGTCGAGTTAACTACAAATATCGCACGATTTGAATTTAACTCGACCTCCGGTACTATAATCGTGTACATATACGATTATAACACCGTTGTCGGGATTTTACGAAAACGTTTACGTTAGAAAACTTGAATTAGTAACGGGATGCTTCCCTCTACGTCACGACATCGAAACTAACCCTTTCGGGTTATGTAATGCCGGTTTTCGTGTCAACGGGTTCCGCACTAATTAAAATGGGATCGAATACGTTCAACTACGATTAGTTGCGATCACGTCACGCCCTTGAGTACATTGGGGCGGGGCTCCTCGAAAGGGCTCCACCTCCGTCGTTGCTCGTAAAGGGATTAGACGGACTTTAGGCGACAATTATAGTCAAACGCATCCGAAACCGAATTTTCGGTATTGATATATATATATATATATACGCGGTATGATAGTAATGTTAGTAACGCGAAATAGAAAAGTTAGTATGCGCAAATGTAAAGGTTAGGATGTTAGAGTTAGTGATACTAGTATAAATATAATATTAACGATACAAAAAAAACGTAAATAAAATCAAAGATCGAAATGGGGTTTAGGACACCCTCAACATACATGCTTAGTAGGGACCTCGGAAATGGACTCGCGAATAGTGACGGGACTATGGAGTATTGAGGATGTATGTAAGTTATGGTGTATGTGTGTGTGTGGATGAATTGTCGGTTTATCGAGGGACAAAGGACTCGGTTTTGTGTGTGCTTGCTTAGGATTGTAGAATAGGGAGTGTGGCTGAAATGTGAGGTAAAATGTAGGTAAAAGATGGGTTGGTAAAAGTTGAAAAAAGTTGTGAAATGAGTGAGGGTCATGGGGTATTTATAGAGTTTACCCCACGACCTAGGGTCACTCGATCGAGTGGCCCTAGTGCACTCGGTCGAGTGCCCTAGAAAATGGGCCTGATCCGGTTTTTGACGCTCCACTCGACCGAGTGGGTCAATCCACTCGATCGAGTGGGTCAGGTAAATCGAGATAAAAGAGGAAAGGGTTGACTTGATTGATTGTGTAATCTTTTTTGAAAATAGAAATGGGCGCCATCTTCTAGAAGGTGTACTTGGACAGATTTTTGTGACGGGTTCGTCTTTGACCGGGTTTTGACCTGGTCGCCAAAAGACGGGATTTATTTTTGGTGTCGGTTTTGGCCCAAATTAGTCTTATTTTGCTCGGAATGACCCACTGGGCCTGAATTTGAGGTCTGTTTTGTGAGATTATTACTCCGCTAAAAGTCCATGTCAGATATTATTGATTTCGGGTCCAAATCCGAGTGTACTAAGTCACGTTTGCGTCCAATCATCATCGGGTGTTTGTCGGGAACTGCTATAGACACTAGCAGGCAAAATGCGGGTGTCTACAGAGCCCCCACTCTGACTGAGGCTTGGACAAGGCGAAAGTCAGAGTAGCTACCAGGCCAATCGCAGATTACGACCTGGCAGCCTTCCGGTCGGGTCATTTATAGTCCAGTAGACTAGCGTGAAGGGCTCGCCAGCCATAAGCAGAGGGTCATACCTGTCCTGCCGGTGGTAGCTCCGTGGGGAGTGAAACTTGCTTTTGAAGGTGTAGGAGTACCCGTATGCTGATACATCATGGCTTTGACTGTAGCGTTCTGGGATAAGTGTCGACTCACGCTGGGGAGTGAGGTGGTTGCGCGGAGACTTGCTCCTGAAGTCTCGGGGTGTACCTGTATGCTGACACATGATAAATTGCATGTAACACATAGGCAAAACACCGACTTGTGCTGGGGAAAAGGTACTGGATTTTGAAAAGAGGCTGAAATTTTCGAAAAAAAGTTTTTTTTTTTTTTTTTTTTGAACTTAAGGAATTTTTTTTTCTTTGAAAGAATTTAGGAACGCTTAGGATAACTAGATTCCTATTCTGGGTTGAAGTCAGGCCTGCGCATGCTGGGGCCCGGTTTACTGAGGAGTCAGGGTTACTGCCAGGTTTCCCTATTATAAATATAGGTCTCCCTGCTTCAGCTTACTGCACCTCAAATCAAAACTCTTCTTCTCTTAAAATCTCTCAGTCTTTCACGAGAAATCAAGTTCCTGCCATGGGTATTGAGCATCTCACTTCAATGCTTTTTGCCTGGTCCCAGCACTTTCGGGACGAGGATAGGATTCAGCTGACCCAAATGGGGATTATCAGCCTATTCCCTCTTAGGCGTCTGGTGCCTGATTCACACTTTTTGGATGCTTGTTTGGCGCTTTGGGATACTACCCACCACGTCTTTGCGTTCCCGCGGGGAGAAATATGCCCTCTTCCCGAGGAGATCGCAGCCATTGGAGGTTGGAGTCCTGTTGCTCGTCCTGCCATCCCTCCGTTCTACCCGGACCCGAGGAGAAGACTGAGGGACTTCCTAGGTTTGTCTCATGCTGAGACAAATCGAATGGTGCGGGGAGATACTGTCTCCCTTTTCGACTTGGCTGACAAGTTTATGAACAGCCAGGATGTAAGGGCTACGCCTTCTCACAGGCGTAGGGCTTTCGCGTTCTGCATGTTGCACCGCTACGTCTTCGAGGGGTTGATGGACGCTGACTCATGCGTGGGTCAAATTAGGCTGATTGGAGTGGTTGACCAGATGGAGACTGGTCATAGCCCTGCTTGGCTAGCCACTGGGGAACTCATCATGGGTCTGGATGCTAGGCGACTTGACCCAACCCGGCAATTGACGGGTAGCACTCTCATTCTGCAGGTATTCATCTTGCGATTTTTCAATCTTTCTTATTTGTTTCGCGGTTTCTTGAGGTCCTTAAGTCACTCGATCGAGTGGACCTATCACTCGATCGAGTGATGTTTGCAAAGTGTTTCTGTCGGTCTGTGAAGGGCTCACTCGATCGAGTCAGATGGTGTACTCGATCGAGTGTCATACCTGACGAGCTGCTGGTTGTCTTAGGGAGCCTTACTCGATCGAGTCAGATGGTGTACTCGATCGAGTGGGCTGTGGCGAACTATTCCGCTGCTCACAAATTATGTGTATACTTTTTGCAGGTTTGGTTGTCGGAGCGCTTATCGATCATAGAGCCTCCTCCGAGCGTTCCCAACTACCGCAGCAGTCAACTCAGTTCTAGGGGGCGCCGGATAAGCTCGAATCACCATATAAACCGAGCTTACTGGGACGAGGAATTGGTGTTCCATGGTGGCCCGTTGATTAGGTGGACGGTTGCTTGGTGGTTCCTTTCTAAGCTGACGGGGTTGGCCAAGAGGGACCAAGCTCGTTACCTTGTGCTCCTGTCCTTAGACTGGACAGTTCACATCTACCCGGACCGCATTCTGAGGCAGTTCGGTTCGTCTCAGCGCATTCCTGAGACTGAAGCCATCATTAGCGTCTCGCTCCAACTGACGGACGCTATGTGCGACACCTGGTTGTAGAGATGGTTTACTCGTCCTACATGGACTATTCCCAACCCTTGCCAATCCGCTTGGGTTTCTCGAGCCTATGAGAAGTGGACTTCTGAGGAGTCTGAGGAGGCTCGCAAAGCTCTGAAGGTCGATGAGGCCTTCGAACTGGTCCGTCGGGAGACGGCAAAGGACAATAGGGGATTCTACGACGAGGGAGAGACCCCTGCTACCTTAGTCCGATTAGAATCGGGTCTTAAGTCACATACTAAGACTCGAGCGAAAGACGCCGGTGCTAGTGGCACGCGGGGGCGGCAAAGCCCCCAGACTGACTTGGAGCAACGACTTGGGCCAAGGTTGGCGGCCCGGGACCGACTGGGTCCGCGTGACCGGCTCCCTGAGCCCGTGAGGGCCCGACTCGGGCCTATCGAGATGGATGAGGACTCGAGTTCCAAGAAACGAGTCCGGGCTAAAGAGGTTCCTGTGGTGATTCGGGAACGCTCTCCTCCGCGTCGCCGTCAGTGGACGGTTAAGGAGGCCAAGGACAAAGGGAAGGGCAAGATGCCCTAGATACCGAGTCCTTAGTTTTTTTTATTATTATTTAAATGTTATTACTATTTTTGTCGTGTGTTTTTTTTTGTAGTTTTTTTGAATTCCTGCACTTTGTAATTTTCCCAAGTTTATTGGGATTTTTTTTGTGATAATTAATAAAAGGAAGTTTATTATTAAACCGTTCCTGTCTTTTCTCGATTGCATTGGTTGTGCCCTTTTGAGGGGCTGCCTACGTATCCGCAATTAGCAGAATCAAACCAACGTAGTTCAGGCTTAGGAAATTTGCAATATTGAATTACACCAAGACTAATGGTTCAAGATGTTTTGCAACAGTAGAATAAATAATTCTAACTCATTGACTTGCTTTTTGTAATATAAATGATTTTGATAAAAAAATTGCTGATGACATTGAGAAATGGCTAAGGGTAGTAACGCTTCAGCTGGTCCAGGTTGGTTGGGTTGACAAACTCATTTCCGTCCAGGTCCGTCAGCATTACTGCTCCC
Source organism: Agrostemma githago (assembly GCA_958450325.1). NCBI lineage: Eukaryota > Viridiplantae > Streptophyta > Magnoliopsida > Caryophyllales > Caryophyllaceae > Agrostemma > Agrostemma githago. The sequence goes on along the minus strand of OY288247.1, from coordinate 41,363,938 downwards.
CCTGATAGGATCCTCTTCACCAGGTATGGCCCAGCCCAGTTGGGTTTGAATTTTCCCCTTGGGTCAACTGGTAGTAGAGCTCGAACAGACTTAAGGACTAGATCCCCTTCTTTAATGTTTCTGGGCCTTACTCGCTTGTTGAAAGCCCGTTGGATCCGTTTCTGGTAAATTTGGATGTTGTTGAGAGCGCGGGACCGTCGTTCGTCTAGTAGAACCAACGAATCGTACCGTGCTCGAACCCAGTCAGCTTCGGGTACTTGGCTTTCTAGCAGAATTCTGAGGGACGGTTCCTCTAGCTCAACTGGTTGGACTGCCTCCATCCCATAGGTTAGGTAATATGGTGTCGCCCCGGTTGCGGTGCGAATTGATGTCCGATACCCCCATAGGGCAAAAGGTATTTTGTCGGGCCAGCCCCGATAATTATCAGCCATCTTTTTGAGTATGGTGACAATTGTTTTATTAGCTGCCTCTACTGCTCCGTTCGTTTGGGGACGGTATGGCGAGGACGTGTGCCTTTGAATTTTATATTTAGCCAGTAAGGTTGTCGTCTCAGCTTGGAAATGAGTTCCATGATCACTGATAAATTCATGCGGGATTCCATACCGACATATTATCTTGTTTTGGATAAATTTGGCGACATGTTTGGCATTGAGGATGCGATATGATTCAGCTTCGACCCATTTGGTGAAATAGTCGATAGCTACCAGAATGAAGCAATGTCCACCGGTACCGGAGGGATTCACCTTCCCGATTATGTCGATACCCCATGTCGAGAACGGCCAAGGTGACGTCATGGTATAAAGCAGAGACGGCGGCATATGTTGCACATTACCAAAGATTTGACAGTTATGGCAATGTTTGACATAAAATCGGCAGTCGGCCTCCATGGTGTTCCAGTAATACCCGAGCCTCATGATTTTTCGGACCAGCATGTGAGCATTCATGTGTGGACCGTTTTCGCCATCATGTACTTCGGCCATTACTTTCTCGGCTTTATATTTGTCAACACAAAGGAGAAGAGCCCTCTGTGCTGTCTTTTTGTACAGCTGCCCGTCATCAGTACGGATGAATTGGGTGGCTAGCCTTCGTAAGGCCTTCTTGGCTCGACCCTCGGTCCCGGGAGGATACTCTCCGCTGGTCAGGTATGTTAACACAGCCTGGTACCAAGGTTCGGGATCAGTGATCTCGATGTCTTCGATGTCATGGATGTACGCCGGCTCAGATCGTCTTTCGACGCAAATTGGCATACTGGTCACGTGGTCGGGGATGTTCAGTAAAGATGCCAATTTTGAAAGTGCATCTGCAAACTGATTTTCTTCCCGAGGCAGGTATATGTACTCTACCTTTTGGAATTGTTTCTCGAGATCCCTTACTCGTGCCTGGTAGGCCACGAGATTAGCATTCCGAGTCTTCCATTTTTGAAGTGCTTGGTTAATGACCAAGGATGAGTCGCCATGTACCCGGAGATTCGTGATCCCCAGGTTGGCGGCGGCTTGTAGCCCATAAATGCATGCTTCGTACTCTGCTGCATTATTGGTAACGTCAAAGTCCAGCTTGATGGAGACGGGAGTATGCTCCCCTCTTTGTGAAATTAGGAGGATCCCGACACCGAACCCTCGAAAATTAGATGCTCCATCGAAGTATAAATCCCATGTCTCGGCATCGGTATGGAAAATATCTTCGTCTGGGAAGGACCAAGTGTCAGTGTGTCCTTCCTCGGTTACCGGGCTATCAGCGAGGAATTCAGCTACCACTCGCCCTTTAATAGCTTTTAACGGTACAAATTTTAGGTCGAACTCTGCCAACATTAGAGTCCATCTTGAAATCCGGCCGTTGAGGATAGGCTTTTCGAAGAGGTACTTGATCGGGTCCATCTTGGATAGGACATGAACCTCATAACTGAGCATATAGTGTCTAAGCTTCTTGGTGGCCCAGACTAGAGCCAAGCACGTCTTTTCGAGCATGGTATATTTGCACTCATACTCTAAAAACTTCTTGCTGATATAATAGATGGCTCGTTCCTCAGAGTCAACTGTCTGAGCCAGCATAGCCCCCATGGCTGTCTCGGTTGTTGTTAGGTATAACGACAGAGGCAAACCGGGTTGAGGTGGCATCAAAACTGGCGGAGCAGACAGAATTTCTTTGATTTTGTCGAAGGCAGCCTGACATTTATCATCCCATAGTATTCGCTCCCCTATTTTCAGTTTCTTGAAAATTGGTTCACACACCATGGTTAGCTTGGAAATGAATCGACTAATGTACTGGACTTTCCCGAGAAACCCCCTTATTTCTTTTTCGGTTTTAGGAGCTTGCATCTCGGTAATGGCTTTGATTTTAGCTGGGTCGACCTCGATTCCTCGTTGGCTAACGATATGACCCAGTAGTTTGCCTGACGTTACCCCGAAACTGCACTTTTGAGGGTTTAGCCTCATGTTGTATTTGCGCAATCGGGTGAAGAATTTCCTTAGGGCGGTGATGTGACCGTCCCGTTCTTTGGATTTGACGATCATGTCGTCTACATAGACCTCTACCTCTTTATGCATCATGTCATGTAGTAAGGTGGTAGCGGTCCTTTGGTATGTGGCCCCGGCATTAATGAGACCAAATGGCATGACGGTGTAACAGTAAGTACCCCAAGGTGTAGTGAAGGTAGTCTTACTCATGTCTTCTTCCGCCATCTTGATTTGATTATATCCGGCATACCCATCCATGAACGACAGAAGGGCATGATCGGCCGTGTTATCCACCAGTATATCGATGTGTGGTAACGGAAAATCATCCTTCGGGCTTGCTTTGTTAAGATCCCGAAAATCTACGCATACCCGCACCTTACCGTCCTTTTTAGGAACCGGCACGATGTTTGCAACCCAGTCCGGATACTCGGACACTTGTATGAAGCCGGCTTTGAACTGTTTGTCGACTTCTTCCTTTACTTTGAGAGACCACTCGGGCCTCATTCGGCGGAGCTTCTGTTTGACCGGTTTGCACCCGTCTTTGATAGGTATACGCTGCTCGGCTATTTCCCGGTCTATCCCCGGCATGTCCTTGTAGGACCATGCGAAGACGTCTTTGAACTCTTGGAGAAGGTTTATAAACTGTTGTTTCTCCTCGGGATCTAAGGATAACCCTATCTTAAGTATCTGAGGCTCTAAGGTTGTTCCCACGTTTATGGACTCGGTCTCTTCAATTACCGGATTCCGGGATTCCCTTTGCTCTAGTTGCTCGATCAGATGTGGAGGTAAGGGTACCTGTTCGTCGGATTTCTCAATGTCATAGCATAAAAATTTTTTGAAAGCAGGATTTAAAAGAGACAAGTCGTAAGCAGAACGGTTGTTATTATTGATTGAAAATTTGGAAAACAGCTCAAAGAGAGCAGCCATCTGATCGTTGGTCAGTGGCGGGATTGGTAAAGCACTCGGGACAGACCCCGAAGTGCTAGCAGCAGGAATGATAGAAGGGAGGGGGGTTACAGGAGTGACTCTAACACCGACTTCTCTAGACTCGACCTCAGACTCTGACTCAGACTCCGACTCAGACTCGGACTCGGACTCAGGCATGTCTCCCTCTCCGGTGACCAGCTTGTAGATCCTTCCTTGACTGTCAGTCCACTTGACAGTCTTCCTCCAAGCCCTTTTTCTCGTCTCGGAATCAACATCCGAGATCAGCTTGGTCGGGTCAAACCTGTTGCTGCGGAGAATCAGGTTGACCAGGTCTTCTTTTGGAGTCGGGGCTATGGTGTCTTCCCCGAAGAGTAGCCCTAGCGCGGGCTCGGCATCATCCGCTCCGTCGGACTGGATGAGGGCGAACACCTCATCCGGGATGTAGTTGCAATCCCGGGCCAAGTGGGTCCCGAGGTGCGTAGTTTTAGGTTGGTATAGCCCAACCTGGATGGCCCCGAATACGGGTGTGACAAAGTAGTCAGACAACCGTGGGCTGTAAGGGCTCAAGTAGATACCCTTCATGATGTTGCAGGCCTTTTCGATTCCTGCTCGGACAACGTTGTCCGGAGTGAGGGCATAGCCAAGGCCGAAGTGAGAGTCTTCGTCCTTGAGAACCTCGATGATCTTCCCAGCTGGAAGGTCGGGTCGAGAGGTAGCCCCCGGAAGGTACCCTAGGTTTTGGAGCATTGTGTCAATGCTCGTGGTGAAGTAAGGCCTAAAGAGGTACTCTTCCTCGATCATCCCCACAAAGTCGAACCCCCAGAGGTCCGTGCGGCCCGTGGCGTTACAGCTAGCCACGGTCATTGGGGTTGCCTCTAAAGTAATAACACTGTCGAGTAGAGGTATCTTGATCTTACGGTGGAGGGTGGAGGACACAGCTTTCACCGAGTGAATCCACGGCCTTCCTAGGAGCAAGTTGAATGATGAGGTGACATCAATCACCTGAAATTCAAGCTCCTTTTCTATCGGGCCCGTGACGATGGTCAGCTTTATGGCCCCAGCTACCGACTTTGGACTCCCATCAAAGGCTTGGATGGTTTGAGCAGTCGGGATATAGTCAGCCTCGGTAATGCCGAGGGCTTTGGCGGTCCTTAGAGGAAGGACATTCACAGCGGACCCGTCATCAACCAGGGTCATAGGAAGATACTTCCCTCGACAAATCACCGTGATGTAAAAGGCCAGGTTGTGGGAGGTCCCAAATGGCGGCAGATCGGCTTCAGAAAAGGTGATCATTGGGCCTCCTTCTTTGGCCTTACCCTTTAGGTGGGGTAGGACCGTGGCTACTATTTCAGCGGGGGTAGCCAAGGAGTCGATCTTGACTTGATCGAGAGCCTTTGTAAGTGCTTCTCGATGTTCTTGAGAGCTAACAAGGAGTTGCCATATAGTGAGGTCAACTCGGGTTCTTCTCAGTTGTTTCACAATAGCCGTTTCAGCGGTCGGCTGTTCAGGGGCGACTTCCATCCCGAGTGGATCGGTGATGGTTGTCGGGATAGGGGTGTCCCTAGTGCTTGTGGCTAAGTAGGGACGACCAAGGTTGTTGCTGGCTAGGACCCGAGTTTTAGCCTCTCGGATCTGTTCAGGGGTGATGGGAACGGTTTCCCCTTTAGCGAGGTAGATATCATCCTCGTCGTCAAACCAGATCCCGTTCACTTGCGGGATAAAAGGAGAGATAAGGTGAGAACAGTCAATCACCTCCCCAGCAAAGATGGCGTGGGAGCTAAAAGGGTTCTCCTTGTTGCTGGGCTTATCTCCGGGCAGCGGGATTTTACCGCTCTCGATTAGGTCCTGGATCAAGTGTTTCAGCTTCCAACACTTTTCGGTATCATGCCCATTGCCCCGGTGGTACTGGCAATAGGCCTGAGCATTGTAGTTCTTGGAGCGTCGCTCGACCGGAACTTCAGGAGTTGGGCCTATCGGTTGGATTAGGCCCTTGGAGGATAGCCTTTGTAAGGCATAGGTATAGGTAGTACCTATATCAGTGAAGACCCGAGGTGGGGTGTTCTTCTTGGACGGGGCATCTAGTAGATTAACCGCATCAAAAATGCTGCGAGTTGCAGCCTGGGGCTTAGTGGTGGAGGAAGAGGCCCCTTGGTACCCTTTGCTAGTGGCCTTAGTGAGGCCTTCTAGTCTTAGGTCGTCTTCGATCCTCATACCCATTTCAGTAAGGGTGGTGAAATTGGGTATGACAGCGTACCGGAGGTGAACCCGGTAGGAGGGGAGGAGGTTCTTGACAAAAGCCTCCACTAGGGTCTTCTCATTGGGCTTATCGACCAATTTCACGCTCTCGGCCCTCCAGCGTTGAAGGTATTTAGTAAAACCTTCCTTTGGCTCTTGGGCCATGACCTCCAGAGATCGCATTGTGGTTTGGATCTCGGTGTTATCAGCATAGTTCCGAGCGAACTCGGTAGCCACATCATCCCATGTAGGGTATTTTTTCGGGTCTAGCCTATAGTACCAGGCCCGTGGGTGCTTCTCAAGGGATGCAGCGAAAAGATTCTTGAACATGGTCGAATCCACTCCCTTGATGGCCATGAATTCCTTGAAGGCCCGCACATGTAGTAACGGGTCTTCAGTTCCCTCGAACATGGGCAAACCTGTGAGATTCAGGTTTGCGGGCAGCTTGTCACTCACCGTGGAGTACTCTCGGCTATTCTCCCGGTGGATATTGTTACTCCCAGTCAAATGGACTTGTTCTTCTAGTCGGCGTACAGCGCTAACCAGTTCAGTTATGGGCCCAACAGTCTCGACATTAGGAGCCCTTTGCTCCACCGTAGCTAGGCGAGCAACAATGGCCACCTGGCCAGCCCTCATTTTGGTCAGTTGGGCTTCGATGTCGGTCTGCTTTGCGACCATGGCGTCCAAAGCGGTTTGCAGGCTGTTCAAAGTAGCCATCCTTCGAGCGTGTCTGGTTGCCGGTGGACTGTCTGTAAGAACACAGCGTAATCAGAAACTGAACCCAGATCTCGGAAAAAAGAGAGGAAAAGTATATCCCGAGCGACACTAGGAAAGAAGACTAAAGACTCGAGAGAGACCTCTAGACGGATGACTCGATGGGTGGTATAACTTCCTTAGGATTTTGGCTTTGTGGGCCTAATCCCGTTCGAAGGAAGGTCCACGTGAGACTTTTTCCCCAGACTTTTGACTCGAGTGTATGGACGGACTTTCCTTTGTAGGGGTATGCCCTACGCGGGTCGGTCGTGCCTTGACGGATAAGGTGGACTCGGGAAAGGGGGGAAACTCGTGATATAGGATCAGCGGAGTTTCGACGCTATAGACCTTCGACAAACTATGCAAAGACCCGACACACGGCTAGACGGTAGGTCCTATAATAAGGAAGGTTTACTAGGAAAGTTGGATGTTTGAAATTTGAATGTAAAATGAGTGGATGAATTTCCGAGAGTTTGGAAATAAAAAAAAGACGGAATTTCGAAAACTAAGATTAGAATTTTGAAAATTCAGAAAATCGAGATGGTGTTGGAAATTCATGAATTAAAACGGGCAGCATGCCGACTAGAGAAAAAGGATGTTTTGAGTCAAATCATTTGATCCTAAATTTCGGCGGCATTCCGAGTTTTGAAAATTGGATATTTTGAAAAGACGGGTCCCGAAACGGACAGCATTTCGGGTTTTTTCAAAATTTGGGTGTTTTTGGAAAGATGCATTTTTTGAAATGACGGTTTTTGAAAAATGACACGGAAACCAAGCAGCACATAGTCAAGCAAGCATTATAACGACGCTTATGTATGCTTTACACTAAGTCTCGGTCGGTCGAATAGGGTCTACACCAACGACGATCGCATTCTCACGAAACGGGACGGACTTCCTAGCCGATTTGGAACTAGGACCTGCCGTAAAACCCCGGTGAGTTCCGCCATCGAAGTCTTTAGTGCACCCATGTAGGAATGCACCGTGGTATAGTGGGACGTTGGTCACAAGTAACCGGCCCGGGCAAAATTTGGGTTATGCATGAACCATTAAACTAATGCGCGCACACTAATATTCGAACGATTTCTCTTCGAGTCTCACCCTAGGAACCCCGATGACATGTAGTACATCAGGTATCCCCAGCGGAGTCGCCAAATTGTGGACATGACGTAGGTCCACCCCGACGCGGCCACGCGCGGGTTTGGGTAGGCGAATGAATCTCGTGGTGAGATTGCTCTCGGGTTCGAAATTTAAGTCAAAATGGAGTCGCCACCGAATTTTGTGGTTATTCGGAACCATACGGGCCCACTCTATGTCGTCATGGGCTATACACAAAGTAAGCCCACTTCGATTTCAGAGTTCATTGGGCTCGTCCCTTTGCATTGCAATACCGATACCGTATAAACTGGCTTTCGTGTATAGAATGACTCTCGTGCGCCAAGGGTTTCGGGCATCCGGAAACCGAAGGTTCTGAGTAAGGGGTGAGGGTACGTTTTGGGAAGCCCACTAAGGACACCCAACCCCGCCCGCACATGGCGGCCTCTACTAAGACATTGTTCGTGTTCGTGTGAGCGCGCTAGTAAAACGATTAAATGATATGCAAACAGCGTTTTCGGGCTAAGCATATGAGTTATTGGTTAACTACGTCATTTAATGCATCTTAGTTATAGTCGAAATGATTTAGCATGCGAGGTTCATTTATAAAGCGATAAGCAAGTAAATAAATGAAACTCAAACGTAAATAACGTACAAGCTACACGGGCGGAAATACAACCCGGCCAATACGAAAATTATATAAACGATATGGAAATGGTATAATAAATAAATAAAAGTTAGGGACGGACCCGTATGTAAGCTTGGCCGCGAAATGTGTAAGTGGACTAACCTCGCTTAAATATACATTATGTTGTACATCAAACGAAGGACGGAGACATAGGGCCTAGGCGTGATGCTAGCCCGATCCTATGCCTCGATGCCTTGTCCCGACTTATCACGTCGAAAAAATCGATCAAAGTCGTTAGGGTGTCGTGATGTGCATGGTTTTGAAAATAGAATAGTCACGTGATAGTCTTTACACGTGATGACTAATGTCGATAAAAGGACGAGGCTTGAAAGTGTGTGTCAAGGCCCTCGGTTTTCTGGGTTACAGGACCCACTCGGTCGAGTCATGGTCTGACTCGGTCGAGTGCGTCCTCAAAAAAGTTTCTGCCCAGTGTTATGGACGCTACTCGATCGAGTGGCCTAAGCACTCGGTCGAGTAGCCCCTCGAAAAAAGGGTCTGCCCAGCCTGATGGACGCTACTCGATCGAGTGGCCTATGCACTCGGTCGAGTAGTTCCTGTACGAGTGTCAACTCGTCTCGTTTTTTTGGGTTGAAAACGACGGTTGGTCGAGTTAAATACAAATATCGCACGATTTGAATTTAACTCGACCTCCGGTACTATAATCGTGTACATATACGATTATAACACCGTTGTCGGGATTTTACGAAAACGTTTACGTTAGAAAACTTGAATTAGTAACGGGATGCTTCCCTCTACGTCACGACATCGAAACTAACCCTTTCGGGTTATGTAATGCCGGTTTTCGTGTCAACGGGTTCCGCACTAATTAAAATGGGATCGAATACGTTCAACTACGATTAGTTGCGATCACGTCACGCCCTTGAGTACATTGGGGCGGGGCTCCTCGAAAGGGCTCCACCTCCGTCGTTGCTCGTAAAGGGATTAGACGGACTTTAGGCGACAATTATAGTCAAACGCATCCGAAACCGAATTTTCGGTATTGATATATATATATATATATACGCGGTATGATAGTAATGTTAGTAACGCGAAATAGAAAAGTTAGTATGCGCAAATGTAAAGGTTAGGATGTTAGAGTTAGTGATACTAGTATAAATATAATATTAACGATACAAAAAAAACGTAAATAAAATCAAAGATCGAAATGGGGTTTAGGACACCCTCAACATACATGCTTAGTAGGGACCTCGGAAATGGACTTGCGAATAGTGACGGGACTATGGAGTATTGAGGATGTATGTAAGTTATGGTGTATGTGTGTGTGTGGATGAATTGTCGGTTTATCGAGGGACAAAGGACTCGGTTTTGTGTGTGCTTGCTTAGGATTGTAGAATAGGGAGTGTGGCTGAAATGTGAGGTAAAATGTAGGTAAAAGATGGGTTGGTAAAAGTTGAAAAAAGTTGTGAAATGAGTGAGGGTCATAGGGTATTTATAGAGTTTACCCCACGACCTAGGGTCACTCGATCGAGTGGCCCTAGTGCACTCGGTCGAGTGCCCTAGAAAATGGGCCTGATCCGGTTTTTGACGCTCCACTCGACCGAGTGGGTCAATCCACTCGATCGAGTGGGTCAGGTAAATCGAGATAAAAGAGGAAAGGGTTGACTTGATTGATTGTGTAATCTTTTTTGAAAATAGAAATGGGCGCCATCTTCTAGAAGGTGTACTTGGGCTGATTTTTGTGACGGGTTCGTCTTTGACCGGGTTTTGACCCGGTTGCCAAAAGACGGGATTTATTTTTGGTGTCGGTTTTGGCCCAAATTAGTCTTATTTTGCTCGGAACGACCCACTGGGCCTGAATTTGAGGTCTGTTTTGTGAGATTATTACTCCGCTAAAAGTCCATGTCAGATATTATTGATTTCGGGTCCAAATCCGAGTGTACTAAGTCACGTTTGCGTCCGATCATCATCGGGTGTTTGTCGGGAACTGCTATAGACACTAGCAGGCAAAATGCGGGTGTCTACAGTATTTGACCCGAACCCCGTCTCAAAATCCATATAAACCCGACCCTTATAGTTAATATTTTTAACATGCGTATCCTAATGTACCTATATGAAATCCCTAAAATTAGGGGAAAAAAATTCCTTCCTAAAATACCTATATGAAATTCACTGTATCATCTTCGTTCATCGTCACCTGGGAAAAAAACGCCTTCATCAAAAATTAACATCACTGTCTATCTTCATCATATCCTGAATTAAACATACAACGTACAAAACAAAGATTATTATACACATTAAAAATGGAAAATAAATTTCCCTGAATAAGTTTTTGAATAAAAATTCACTAAACAATAGCAAATTGAAGACTAATTTTGAATAAAATCTGCAACATTAACAAACATCATCATTAAACTATGATATGTTCAACAATCTTATATAATAAAAAACCTAAATTGTTACCTCATCTTTTAAAAAAGAAAAATAAAATCACAATAAAATAATCAAAATAATACCAATTAGATGATAAAATTCTTTATTTTTCGTTGCCCTCATATTCTTTCTTCTACCTGAAAATCCACGAAATAAATTGAAAAAAAAGTCAAATTTTTTAAAATTTAATTGACCATTATATGAATAAAATCAGAAAATTTAAACTCATATATCTTTGGGTCACCAAACAATAGCAAATTGAAGACTAATTTTGAATAAAATTTGCAAATTTTGACATTTAATAGCATCAATTCATGAAAAACTGAAAATCCCTAAAATCTTCTTTGTACAAATTACCTCAGAAAACATGGAAATATTCTCAGATTCTTTATTGCACAGTTATTTGAAACCAAAATATTTTTTTTGCAAGTACACACATTAACAAATATCATCATTAAACTATGATTTGTTCAACCATCTTATATAATAAAAAACCTGAATTTTTACCCCTAAAAATAAAAATAAAATCACAATAAAATAATCAAAAAATTACCAATTAGATGACGATGCTTTGTTTTTCGTTGTCTCATCTCTTTTCTTGAACCGGAAAATTCACGAAATAAATTGAAAAAAAAGTCAGATTTTTTAAAATTCAATTGACCATTATATGAATAAAATCAGAAAATTTAAACTCATATATCTAAAAAATGATGTTTTGAAACTGGATAATGGTTTGAATAATTGAACGGATGTAAATGGAAGATGATTGAATAGCGGATGCAATATATAGTAGATTGTTCGAACTAATTGATGAAGGTGAAACAGAGACAAAGAGACAACTATAATTGCAATCAACATTTTCGGAGCAAACAAAAGCAATACCTAGATGATGGGAAATCGAGGAGGTGGGATTAAATAAGGGTGACGGAAAATCGAGGAAGAGGATTAATGATGAAGGGGGTTAATTAATGACTCGTATTAAGTTGAGAGGTAGATAGGGATAAGAGTGATTGAATAGTACATACTTTGAGTAGTTAAATTGGTAGAAATCCAATTGAGTAAAAATTGGGACTTATTTTGAAATGGAAGATTGTATTGCTCTTGAGAACTGGGTTTTGATTTCTAATTTAATATATAGAAGATTCTTGTTTGTGACGGAGATATCCGTCACAAATGTAAGACGGGTCAAATAGGTATTAAATAAGTGGGATAAGACAAAAATGAGGTTGGTTGAACCTAATCCTTTTCTCCACAAGTGGTACTTACTTGACCTGTTTTAAACTTGCGATGGATATGTCCGTCACAAGAAAGACCAACCGAAATTGGAATAGCACCAAAAAAACCAGGCCAAATAACCGAATTGGTAAAAAAAGTGGGAGGTGGAAGACAAATTGGTAAAAAAACTATCAAACATGACAAATTGGTAAAATAAATTGAAGTTGGTGACAAATAGACCAAAAAATAGTTATTGAAATTCTTACTCCGTATTTCGCATTAAGATTTTATTTCGAGTCATCGGAAATTTTATTTCGCGTTGTTGGGTTTCTAGGTGAATTACCGAAAATACCTTCCATGTATGTATTATTTTATCCACCGACTCGAAAAACCAAAAAGTGTCGCTAACTAATTAATTGTTGTGCAAACTAATTGAGTCAGGAAAACTAATATCGATTTGACTAAAAAAAATTATCGCTAATGCTACAAAGTAATAATAAACTCGAGAGTTAATGCTAAGATAAGTACCTAAAGTTTCATTTTCTTTACGGTTAAGGGTCTAAACTATATAACTTTACGGTTAAGGGTCTCAAAACTAACACCGTTAATTAGACATGTCAAAACTTTACTCGACCCACAAACCCGACCCGCCCGACCCATTTTAGGGTCATGAACACGTTTTTCAACCCGTAACCAGCTTGACCCATTAATTTACGGTCGAAACCCGATCCGACCCATCCGACCCCGTTGGATGAACGAGAAATTATTAAAATTAATAAATTATTAAAAGTATTTTTTTTAATTATAAATCAAATATATATTATTATATTTGATTTATAATTAAAAAAAATACTTTTTTTTAGGGATAAAAAATACTTTTAATATTTTAAATTACAAAGATAAAGAAATATTCAATTTAAAACAATTTTTTTTATCCTTTACGAGTAATAACATAATTATTAAAATGATTTTAAAAATTAATTTTAATATTTTTTAAAATATAAACATTATAATTATAGAATGTAATAATAATACTATTAAAATAAAAAAAAATTAATATTAAAATAATTTTTTTGACTTCAAAATGGAAAATTAAATAAAGAATCAGTCATTCGAAACTTTTTTTTGACCCATATTCTGACCCTAATTCGATCCGTGACCCGTATAACCCGACCTGTATTCTGACTCAGCCTGAGACCCAACCCGTTTGTCATGCCTCTAGTCAATTCACTTTTTATAAATCCTCAAAATATACAACGGGAGAATTTGTATACTCAATTTTTTTTCATATTTGACTTTAATCCATGTGATCAAGGGTTATGACAATTTTTTTTAAAAAAAAAATTGGGAACAATATGTAATATGCTACCGTTTAAGGTAGTTTTTGTTTTCGGATGAAGTATTTTTTTGGATTAATGAAATATTATTTAAAGTAATTGTTTTTTATGTTTTTGGCATTGTCAAGTACGAGTATCAATAATGATAATATAAGTATGTAGTAAACTACACTTAACATCAAAAAGTTAACGGCGTTAGTTTTGAGACCCTTAACCGTAAAGTTCAATAGTTTAGGAGTTAATAGTAAGATAAGTACCCGAAGTTTCCTCTTTTTTTCAGTTAAGGGTCTAAACTATTGAGTTAATGCTAAGATAAGTACCTAAAGTTGGTTACGGGTTTCGACCGTAAATTAATGGGTCAAGCTGGTTACGGGTTGAAAAACGTGTTCATGACCCTAAAATGGGTCGGGCGGGTCGGGTTTGTGGGTCGAGTAAAGTTTTGACATGTCTAATTAACGGTGTTAGTTTTGAGACCCTTAACCGTAAAGTTATATAGTTTAGACCCTTAACCGTAAAGAAAATGAAACTTTAGGTACTTATCTTAGCATTAACTCATAAACTCGACACCTTATATTAGTGGAATATTGTCGTATCTAGAATTTTTAAGATTCTTTCGTAAGTAGAATTTTTATACAGTATATAATAGCCCCATTCAATTTTTAATGAAATCGATGAAAAAAATTAAAGATGTAAACGGTTTAAAACAATTAATTCATTGTATTTTTTAATGAGATCAAACTTTCTTTTGGAGTGTATCGGTATTATTTTTTGTCGTTAGTTTGAAAACATAATTAGTTCGTGGCATTAGCGATAATTATTTTTAAGTGAAATCGATATTTTTTGGTGTGAACTCGATATTTTTTTTTCCACATTTGATGCATTTACTTTGTACTCCATAATGATTAATTAATGGTACTTCAATTTTTTCGTTAAGGTAAGGACAATAAATATTTTAGGTAGTTCACATTAAATCTCGACAACGCAAAGTAAAAATCCCGTCAATGAATATTTGTACTCGAATGCATGTACCAAGTTTTTTTGATGTATCTGTCACAAAGTTGAAGTTTTTTTTACCAATCTGTCATGTTTGAGAGTTTATTTACCAATTTGTCATTTACCCCTCACTTTTTTCACCAATCTGGTTATTTGGCCAAAAAAAACCACGCACTCGGAAGCTCCACCAATCTCCTCTCCTCCTTTTTAATTTGTTTTTGTGTATGTCCTCATTTGATATAAAAATCCCAGCGGCCTCCATCTTGCATCAGCTGAGTTCCCGTTTTCCCCGGCCAAGATGCAGTCACTATCGACGTCAGCTCTCCTAACCCCCAGCATCGTCCGAGTGAGTAGCCCAGCAAGCCACCTGAGTGTCCGATGCGGCACCTCAGCCTCCATCCGATGCGCCATCACCCCCGAGGAGCCCACAGCTCCGGAGAAGTCAACGAAAGTCAACGGGCTAGATCTAATAATCCCAATCACGAACCTTCCGAAACCCCTGTCGAGCGACCTGTCCCCAAGCCCGATGCACGGGTCGACACTTCGAGTGGCATACCAGGGAGTCCCGGGGGCGTACTCGGAGGCGGCAGCGGGGAAGGCGTACCCGAGGTGCGACGCCATCCCTTGCGACCAGTTCGAGGTGGCCTTCCAGGCGGTGGAGCTGTGGATCGCGGACCGCGCCGTCCTCCCGGTCGAGAACTCCCTGGGGGGCTCCATTCACAGGAACTACGATCTGCTGTTGCGCCACCGCCTACACATCGTGGGTGAGGTACAGCTCCCGGTCCACCATTGCCTCCTGGCCCTGCCCGGGGTCAGGAAGGAGTACCTGACCCGCGTGATCAGCCACCCCCAGGCTCTCTCCCAGTGTGAGCATACCTTGACCGAGATGGGCCTCAACATCACTCGCGAGGCTGTTGATGATACTGCTGGTGCTGCTGAATATGTTGCTTCCAAGGGCTTGAGGGATACTGCTGCTATTGCTTCCTCACGCGCTGCCCACCTTTACGGTCTCCAGGTCATTCTTACCTTCTTTATTATTACAACTACCTATTACTCACAGATTACTACTCTTACTAGTATATACAATCTTCTCGTTTTCTTTCTTTCTTTATTCATTCATTTATATATTATATGCCTTCCTCTTACATTATTGACTATGTCCTATTCTTACTCAATCTAATTAATTGATTCATTACCTAAATTACTACAGTACTATCTTATTCCCCATTCAGTCTGATATGTCCTGGTTCAATCTTGTTATTCATCTGCACCATCTTCATTTGATTAGATTGCCGGAATATAATGAAGGTTAATGCTCTCCGTCTCTCAATAAACTCTCATAACTTAATTTCTGGAGTATTTTGGCTCTCTTCTCATCTCTTCTGTATTTGCGTTTATTATAGTTTCTCATCATCATCGTCGTCGTCATCTCGTCTTTAGTTCTTTCTTACGCCTTGAACAAGTCACGTAGGATGCTTACTGCTCTATCGTAAATGTATAAATGTACTACCGAGTAATTCACATTAATGTACTCCCTCCGATTTATATTTATTGCCCCGTTTCATGAATATATGTGAGAGATATTTTAATGAAATAGGGCAATGAATAATAAAACCGGAGGGAGTAACATTTAAGGTTTTTGGAGTCTAATCAAAGGGTGAAATAATATTCCTTAAGCTGAATGTTCACTTTGTGTTATTCCTAATCATGTATTCATATGGATCTCCTCACTATTACTCTGTGTCACTTAGTTATGGCTCATGAAGATTAGTGATTGTGTAACTGAGTAGCAAATCAAAGATTAATTATGAAGCGGAATAAATATAAAATCTTTGATATTCTTGAAAATAAAAGTAACAATGTTAGCTAAAAGATAGTATTGTAATCTCGCACGGCTATTGTTTTGTGGATTATCAAACTCGGAATGAATGAAGAACACTCGTGTTTGAGAACTATCAACCTCCCAAGGAATCAAGAACCGTTTTGCAATCGGAAGAGAAGATTTTTTCGTTTTCGCAAGAAGTAAGGAACACGGAACTTGCAGGTTATAATCACAAACAATAAAATAGTCTAGTGAACTTTTGGAAAATAATGAAATACAAGCTCATATTTATAGTACCAACTAACTCCACTTAAACTAGGAATAACTAATCCCCACACCTAAAGACCTAGGCTGTCCTAAAGGTTATCCAAATTATATGGCACATACCTCCCGGAATTAGGAAGCATACTTCCTTAATTCAACTAGGAAACACTACATTAAAGAACGAAACTTGACACGTTTTAAAGAGAGACCTCGCACGGATTAGTTTTCTCAAACAAAAGGCTAAGTCACAATGGTTACTGGAAGGAGATAGTAATGCTGCCTTCTTTCATGGTGCTATCAAAGCCAGAAGAGTTAGGAATATGGTGGAGCAGATTAAGGATCTTAATGGGGTTCAGCATCATGATAGTAAGGCTATTCAAGATGCATTTCTAGTATATTACAAGGGGCTGCTGGGAACTAAACAACATACTAAGAAAGTCAGCTCAATGATACTAGATTATGGACTAAGTGCACAACAATTCATCAGAGTGTCGTCATGTCAGAGGTTACTAATGAAGAAATTAAGGATGCGATATTTAGTTTTCCAAATGACAGCTCCTGGGCCAGATGGGTATTCAAGTAAGTTTTTTAAAGACTCTTGGCATATCATTAGGGAGGAGATATGTAAGGCTGTGTAAGATTTCTTCAAAGCAGGGAAAATGCTAAGGCAAGTCAATATAACTGCTATTTCTTTGATTCCTAAGGTTGACGAGAATGTTCTTCAATACAGACCTATAGCATGCTGCAATATTCTCTACAAATGCATATCCAAACTCTTGTGTGCAAGGCTTGCTAGGGTGCTGCCAGACATCATTGCTCCTAATCAAGGAGGTTTCATTAAGGGCAGAAGCATTGTGGAAAATATACTCATCTGTCAGGATTTAATCAGATTGTACTCCAGACATAACATCTCACCCAGATGTATGTTCAAATTAGATCTTCAGAAATCCTATGACTCAGTAGAGTGGGAGTTCTTACATCAAATGCTTATAGGGCTCAACCTCCATGACCATTTTATCTCCCTACTTATGCAGTGTGTGTCCACAGCAGCCTATTCCTTGAACCTCAATGTAGACTCTTTTGGCTTCTTTCCAGGGCAGAGAGGATTGAGACAAGGGGATCCTTTATCCTCCTTTTGTTTACAATTTGAATGGAGTATCTTACAAGAATACTCAATCATACCACCGGTACTATGAATTTTAAATATCACCCTATGTGCAAACCTTTGAAGTTGGCAAGCTTAATGTTTGCAGATGACTTGCTTTTGTTCAACAAGGGTGACATTGATTCTATTATGGTTCTGCTCAGGACATTTGCAACATTCTGTGCTGCATCTGGTCTTAAACTAAGCATGGGTAAATCAAATGTTTACTTTAGTGGAGTGAAAAATGATGTGAAACAGGATGTACTGGCAGTTTCTGGTTGCCTTGAAGCGAACCCTCCTTTCAGGTACCTTGGGGTTCCTATAAAATCTTCAAGACTCACTGCACAAGACTGCATTCCTCCAGTTAACAAAGTCACAGATAGAATAAGGAGGTTGGGACCAAAAAACTCTCTTATGCTGGAAGGTTGGTACTTGTAATCTATACTGAGTACTCTACATAACTATTGTGCCTCTATCTTCTTACTGCCCACATGAGTCATTAGACAGATTGAGAGTATATGTAGGACTTACCTATGGGAAGGAGGAGTAAACTACACTAGAGTCCCTTGATTTCCTGGGATAAGATTTGTAAACCTTATAGGGAAGGAGGTCTGGGGATCACACAAAGCAGTTGGTGGAACAAGGCTGCAATTGGCAAGCTGGCCTGGTGGGTTTCAGCTCAACCAACAAAGCTTTGGGTAAAATGGGTGCATAAGATTTACTTAAAGGGTAGTTGCTGACATGACTACATACCTACTCAAAACTCTAGTTGGGGATGGAGAAAGATTTGTCAGATCAAAGGAACTGATCAAACTTGGGATCATAGCAAACAACTGGGTACCTGGTGGCCTAAATGACTATTCTATAGCCAAGGGTTATAACTGGTTGAGAGACAAGGAAGAACTAGTGGCATGGTTCCCTCTAGTCTGGAATAAATGGACTTTGCCAAAGCATAGAATGGTGGCCTGGATGTCAACATCAGACCATGAATACCAAGCAAAAACTGTACCAACTTAATCTAGTAGCTGATGAAGATTCCTGTATCTGTGCGAGTTATGCCGAAAACATGAGCCACTTGTTCTGCAAATGCAAGTACAGTAGCTGAAGGTCATGGAAAAATGTACTGATTATAAGCTTCCTAATGATATTCCTAGGCAATGGAGGTTGAACATAAGAGGAACGGAGCTGAAAAAGGCTATACTACATGGGATTATCAATGCTGTTATATATCCCACATGGATGCAAAGGAACTGGAGTAGAATGGAGAATCAGATTACAAAACCTGAAATAGTTGAGAAATTAGATAGACAAGAGTTAATCACGTATTTTGCTACTATTAAAAAAGGTAGAATGTCTACTAAAGACTCAAACTATGTTGCTAGAATTCTGAACTGATGTACATGCTCATTCTTTGATTGATTATAATATACTTACCTTATACCCAACAAAAACTTGACTCTAATTAGAAAAGTAAAGTTGCCTCGAAATAGGAAAACAATAAACACTAACCAACCGTATTTCTTTAAAGGAGAACACGTTTTAACGTTCTTGATTCAGTTTCCCTTTCTGAATTATAGTTGTGCTTTCCTAGGATTTCGTGTCTAGAATTGTGCCCTTGAGTATGTTTAGGACTACGATGTCGTCTTTGCATTTGCCTTGAACTGGATCATCAAGATTTTTTCCAATATGATCAATATTATCGAGGTTCTTATCAAGATTTCCAAAATTCTTGTCAAGGTGATCAAACAAGATAATGTTCATCTACATCAATATTTGTAACGGCCCTTAATGCTCCTGCATCAATTAGTATTGTATTTGTGTTCACACAAGAATATTGGTTCTAGAGTTGAACGTTCTTGGCTCACAGTTGGCAACAGTTGTGATCGTGGTCTCTGTTGTGTGGATTTCCATCACTGACTAATGATGTTTCAGCTGCTAATTAGTCAAAATAAACTTAGTCCTGTAATAATACTTATTCTGGGTAGAATATTATATTGTTCAATGTTGAATTATTCAACTCGTCTAATCTAATTTTCTTGCAGTAAGATTTTCTTTTTTGGGGCGTGTATGATTGATTGGGTATATATTATACCCTTGGACGTATACGAAATGATTTTAGTTTACAAAGGCGACCTTTTTTGGATATATATAAAGGGGTAGAAAACTGTCAATATTTGACACAAAGAAGACTAATACTCTGTACTAGAGTAGTAAACTTGTGAAAATTATTTGACAAATAAACGTAAGCTCTCATAATTGTGACTTGAGCTCGCCAACCGTCAGTGTGCCATACTTGGTACAACGATTGCTACCACTTCGACAGTTTAGTTCTATCTTCTAACGGGTAACCTATAAATTCTCTTTGTAAAAAAAATGACGAAGCGATACGTGTGATTTCTTTCTCAAAGAGGTTGATCAAGTTTGGATATTAACATCAGTTTCTAATTATAGTATTCCGCGGAAATTATCAATATTAAGATCAGATGTAGCAATCAGCTTTCCTCCTCTCTCACGGTAACTCAATACTGCATGTAGCAGTTTAACTTGTGTTCTGGTCTTGGCTTTTGACAATATAGGTTTAAATATACAATGTCACATATGATACGGGTTAATTCTGTGTAAGATTAACTGGTGTATAATTAATTTAAGATTGGTATCTGTCCATGCATTTCAATTTAATGCTTGAAAACTCTTTGAACAGATATTAGCAGATGGAATACAAGACGACTCCGCAAATGTGACCCGCTTTGTAATGCTAGCGAGGGAACCTATAATACCAAGAACTGACCGGCCTTTCAAGACAAGCATAGTATTTGCAACTCATGACAATATGGCTGTTAAAGGCACCTCATCACTGTTCAAAGTGCTCTCTGCTTTTGCCTTCAGAAACATAAGCCTTACCAAAATTGAAAGCCGGCCCCATCGCAACCGGCCTATCCGGCTCGTGGACGATGCTAATGTTGGCACTGCCAAGCATTTCGAGTACATGTTTTACGTTGACTTTGAGGCATCATTAGCGGAGGCGAGAGCTCAAAATGCACTTGCTGAAGTCCAAGAGTTCACCTCTTTTTTAAGAGTCTTGGGAAGTTATCCTATGGACATGTCACCTTGGTCTCCCTCTCCTTCTGATGCTCAATTGTGAGGGCCACATGGTTTTGTGAGACCATTACGTATAATTTTTGGGGATACTACTTTCTCACTTTGATCTCTGTAGGCCTGTAGCCATAAAATTTGTTAAGTGTTGGGAATCAAGGATGACATTTATCCAGAAAGAACAAGAAAATATTGGTTTGTTTCCTTCTCACACTCCAGGGACTGAATATTTTATTCATTGATAGATAAATCATTTAGATTTTCCCATTTCTCGCCTAAGAAATTTTTATGAATTTTTTGTAATTTCTTCATTAGTTTGTCTAAGGTTGATTATGATCATGTACCATAAGGGTTTTTCCTTGGAATATTTTTACAAAGCTTTTGCTTGACAATGTAAGATTGTGGATATGCAATTATGCATACGGTTCACCAGCGTTATGTCGTGATTTGTATGTGCAATTTCGGTGTTAATAAGTACCTGAATGTCTTATACGTCCTCCATTCAACTCCACTCATCTCTTTTCTTTTTTCAACATTATTCATAGCCAAAGAGGATACTCAATATTCTCGACAATCTATAAGTGAGAATATAGTCATATGAGATTTTGTTTAATTTGTCTTTCTGAATACATTAATAACATCTAATGTTTATAATCTTTGCTAATGTAAAATGAAAGATATTGATGGTGTAAAATGTGCCGAGAGCATAGGTGGAGGGAGTATGACACATAATCACATATTTCCTCCTAGTTTTATTATTCTTTCCCAATTTTTTTGGGGGAGAAATTAAGGAATGTGTAAAAAGTGGGGTATGAAGTGAAAAGGGGTGGGCGGTTTAGGTGTGAGGAAAAGAATAAAGAATTGAAATTAAGAAATGTGTAAAAAGTGGGGTATGAAGTGTAAAAAATGGAGTATAAAAGGAAAATGTGTTGAGTTTAGGTGTGGAGGAAAATAATAAAGAATTGAAAAAAGAATAAAGAATGATTAAAAGTATATCCAAAAAAGGAAAGTGAGAAGAACATTGTAGACACCCGCATCTTGACCGCCAGGTGTCTATGGCAGTTTCCAAAAATCACCCGATGATGATCGGACGCTAACGTGTTTCTACGCGCTCGGATACGGGCTCAAATCCATTAATCGTTGGCTAACACACTTACGGAGTACAAACCTCACCAAACAGACCTCAAATCCAGGCCCAGTGGATCATTCCGAGTCAAACAAGACTAATTTGGGTCGAAACCGACACCGGAAATAAAACCGACTTTTAGCGACCGGATTAAAATCCGGTCAAAGCCGTTTCCGAGTAGCTCACCCACGATCCACCTCCAAACGGGCCATCAAATCAAGTCCGTCAAGGCACAAAACCCTAGACACCAAAGTGCCCTAGCTTTGCCTATATAAGCAACCCCATGCAACACAATTACACAACTTCTCACAACCCTAAAACCCCTAGTACATCTCTAGAACCCTAATCTACAATCACACAAAAAACCCTAGCATCCTACACACATACTACGTTTTTACCAACCCTAGAAAAAAACCCTAGGAAAACCGACCTTAGCAAACCCTAAACCTAGTTTTAGGAATTCAATCCGAGCCACCACAACTTAGCCTCCATACACCTCGAAGACTCCCGTGTTAAAGCCGCGTTTACGAGTCCGTGCCGAGACTGAAACATGTAGGTTGAGGGTGACAAACCCCTTTTTCTTTCCTTTTCTCTCTTTTCTCGTTTTTTTGCATTATTATTACTATTATTATTACATATTATTATTATGTATTATTATTATGTATTATTATTAATTACTATTACGTACTACTACTATATATTATTATTAGTACTATATATTATTATTACTACTATATTTTATTATTACGTATTATTATTATTATTAATATTACGTATTTTTATTATTATTATTATTATTACGTATTATTATGCATTATTATTATTATTATTATTATTATTATTATTATTATTACTACGTATTATTATTATTATTATTATTAGTGTTACGGTTATTTTATCATTATTATTGCACATTCATCATTCTTCCTCGTTTTTTTTTCGTTTTTTTATTATTTTAGTCATCGCATCATAATATCTATAATATCTTTAGTATTAAAATATTAAAATACTCATTGATTTGTGTCGAGTAAGAAGGATATCGGGATAAGAAAACACGAACATACAAGTGTACTGCACACAGCGTTGACGGTCGCTTATCCCGGTACCCCGATTATTTGATTATTGAGATGAGTCAACTTAAACAAGATTCCGTTATTACTTCTCGTTATCATCATCAATTTTGCATTCATCAATTTTCTAAAGTCAATTTTTAATAAGGGTCGAAACCCGTTGACACGGATCCGACATCACAATCCCTAGGGATTTATTTCGATGTCGGAAAAGTCGAGGGAATCAAGTTTTTTTTTTTACTATTCAAGTAAAGCGTCGATTTTAGATTCGATACCAATTCCATAATTGGATATCGAATCTAACAATCAAGTCATATGAATTAATTAACGTGATTTATTCATATCACGATAATTAATTCAAAGCGACTAAAATTAATCCATCCTTTTTATTTTTCACTCTAAATATCCCATATCGATTCAATAATCGAATATGGGATATGATGAGTATTCAATTCTAGAATCGGGTATAAATTCAACAATATTTATATTCGGTTCAACAAAATTCGCGATTTATAAAAAAACCAAGTCGAACATAAATTGTGCAATATTTATGTCCGATTATCAAAAATCAAAAGCAATTTCAAAGTCAACAATTAAATAGCAAACGAACCAAGTTCGTACAGGTGCCACTCGACCGAGTGCCTTAGTCACTCGATCGAGTGACACCCTAAAATCGAGACAGAATGCTAAATATGACCACCACCCGATCGAGTCTCACAGTGACTCGGTCGAGTGGCCATGTACTCGACCGAGTTAGTCAATAACTCGACCGAGTACGGTCTTTGATGCAAAACAGAATCATTTTTTTTGGTTCCACTCGATCGAGTCCATCGACCACTCGATCGAGTGGCCTCATAACGACTCAAACACGAGTCGTACATTATTCTATTTTTCAAACTCGATAGTATTTTACGACTTAGGTCAGCATGTGCATAATTAATCACGTGTATACTATCTTTTCAAATCATGCATCCTCATATTTGCATCTTTTCAATTCAATTCAATATTTGCAAACCGTTATTATTCGTTATATCGCTATATCGTTACTAACGCGTTTTCTGTTTCTTTTGTCAATTTAATTATTATTCGTTTATTATACTAAATGAACCCGCATGCTAAAATACAACTTTGACGTTAATTTTAGTTGCATTAAATTGACTTAGAAACCCTTTCAATTACATTCGCATGTTTAGGGAAAATAAATCTTTGCATATTATTTTTCCCGTTTTACTAGCACGCGTATTAGAAAGTCATTCGAATTCTTAGTAGAGGCCGCTAATGTGCGGGCGGGGTTGGGTGTCCTTTGTGGGCTTCCCAACACGTACCCTCACCCCTTACTCAGAACCTCGGTTTCCGGATGCCCGAAACCGTTGGCGCACGAGAGTCATTCAATATACGATTAACCGCTCAAGTCGGCATCTATATCGATATGCAAAGGGACGAGCCCAATAAACTCTGACATCGGAAATGGGCCGTATTTTGTATACGGCCCACTACGACATAGAGTGGGCTCGAACGGTTCCGAATAACCATAAAATTCGGTGGCGACTCCACATAGACCTAAATTTCAATTCGATCCTTCTCATATGGAGATTCATTCGCCTACCCAAACCCGCGCGTGGCCGCGTCGGGGTGGACCTATGTCATGTCCACAATTTGGCGACTCCGCTGGGGATTAACTGATGTGTGACTTACCATCGGCATCCTCAGGGTGAGACTCGAATAGAAATCGTTTGACAAATACTATATGCGTGTTAGTTCTACGGTTCATGCATAACCCATATTTTCCCGGGCCGGTACTGGTGACCGACGTCCCACTATACCATTGATGTACTCCAACGTGGATACGTCAAAAGGTGTCCATAGTCGATTCGAGTGGGTTTCGCGGCATGTTCTAAGCTCAACTCGACTTAGAGAGTCCGTCCCGATCAACGTCTAGACTATGTACACTGGTATAGACCCTTTCAGACCGACCGAGACTTAGTGTAGAGCATACATGGCGTCGTTATAATGCTTGTGTGACTACGTGCTACTTGGTTTCCGAGTCATTTTCAAAAATATCAACTTTTCAAAAATTACATCCTCCTTTTCAAGATATTCAATTTTCAAAACCCGGGACATACCGAATTTAGGACTTATGATTTTACTCAAAATAGCCTATTTTCTAGCCGGTATGCTGCCCAAATCGAAACTCGAACTTTCAAAACTCATGGCCCAATGACTTTTCGTCCTCTATTTCGGAAATTTGGGCCATTCACCGAGTCCACTCGGTCCTTTTTCAAAAATCAATCAATTTTCAAAACTTCCCTTCTCTTAGGACTTCCCATATTTAGCAGTGTCGGGTCATGTCTTAAGTTGTCAAGTTTCTCTAGCGTCGAAGCTTTGTCGATCTTACATCGCGAGCTTCTTCCCTATCTCAATCCGCCTTATTAGACTAAGGCAAGGCCCACCTAAGTAAGACATACTCTTACAAAGGAGGGCCCGTCAACACAATCGAGTCAAAAGTCTGGGGATGTCCCGCGTGAACCTTCCTTCGAACAGGACTAGGCCCACTTGCCGAATCCTAAGGAAAGCCCACACTTCACGAGTCACCCGTCTAGGTGTCTTTCTCGAGTCGTTTCCCTTTTTAGTCTCGTTTGGGATGTACTTTCTATTCCGGGATTTCTGGGCTAGTTTCTGATTACGTGGTGTTCTTACAGACAGGCCAACCACAACCCGACATCAACGCAAGATGGAAGATTTGAAAAATGCCCTAACCAAGATCGAGACTCAACTGACCTCCATCCTCGCTAACCAAGCAACTTTGGACACCCGCCTGAGCACTGTGGAGAAGACGGTCCCAGTTGAAGGAGCTGATTCCGCTGGGCCCATAGCCGAATTGGTCAGTGTCGTTCGCAGGCTCGAGGAGCAAGTCCACTTGTCAACAAGCAACTCGATCCACTCCGAAAATGCTCGCATTTATTCACCTTTGAATGACGAGCTACCGGCCAACCTCAACTTGACGGGAATTCCTATGTTTGAGGGTACCGAAGACCCGGTCCATCACATCCGGGCCTTCAAAGACTTCATGGCGGTCAAAGGGGTAAAGTCCACCATGTTCAAGCACCTATTCCCTTCCTCCTTGGAGAAGCACCCCAGGGCCTGGTTCTACAGGCTCGACCCCAAGAAATACAAGACTTGGGATGATGTGGCGACCGAATTCGCTCGGAACTACGCCGATAACACTGAAATCCAGACTACGATGCGTACTCTGGAGGTAATGGCCCAAGAGCCCAAAGAAGGGTTCACAAAATACTTGCAAAGATGGAGGGCCGAGAGTGTGAAGCTGGTCGACAAGCCCGGCGAGAAGGCCCTAGTGGAAGCCTTCGTCAAAAATCTACTTCCATCCTACCGGGTCCATCTCCGGTATGCTATCATCCCAAACTTCGCTGTCCTTAATGAAATGGGCACGAGAATCGAGGATGACTTGAGGCTAGAGAGCCTGACTAAGGCCTCTACCAAAGGCTATCAAGGGGCAAGTTCATCTACGATCAAGCCCACACCTGCAGTTGCAACTCGCAGCATCTTCGACGAGGTAAACCTGCTCGACACCTCATCTAAAAAGAATACACCAAATCGGGTATTCACAGATATAGGGACTACCTATACTTATGCCTTACAGAGGCTATCCTCAAAGGGCCTAATCCAACCGATAGGCCCAACTGCAGAACCTCCAGTGGAAAAGAGGCCCAAAACTTACAATGCCCAGGCCTATTGTCAGTATCACCGGGGTAACGGACATGATACTGAAAAATGTTGGAGGTTAAAACATCTAATCCAAGACCTTATCGAGAGCGGGAAAATCCCGTTGCCCGGAGACAAGCCGAGCAACAAAGAAAACCCGTTCAGCGCTCATGCTATCTTCACCGGTGAGGTAATTGACTGTTCCCACCTCATCTCTCCCTTTATCCCACAAATCAACGGGATATGGTTCGACGACGAGGATGATGTGTACTTAACCAAAGGGGAAGCTGTCCCCATCACCCTTGAAGAGGTACGACAGGCTAAGTCCAAGGCCTTAGCCACCAATCATCTCGCCGCAGCTGGGCATTCCGTTCCTATATCCGTCACTGAACCCGCCAGGACGGAGCTTACCCTCGAAGAACCAAGCCCAGACACGGCTCTGGTCCAACAAATGAAGAGGGTCCGAGCCGATCTAACCATATGGCAACTATTGGTTAGCTCGCAAGCTCATCGGGAAGCACTGACTAAGGCTCTCGATGAAATCAAGGTTGATTCAGAAGCTACCCCTGCCGAAATGGTAGCCGCCATCATGCCCTACCTCAAGGGCAAATCCAAAGAAGAAGGCCCACTCATAACCTTCTCTGAAGCTGATCTGCCACCATTTGGGCCCAATCACAATCTGGCCCTATACATCACGGTCATCTGCAAAGGTAAATATCTCCCGATGACCCTTATCGACGATGGATCAGCCGTGAATGTCCTTCCTCTAAGGACCGCAAAAGCACTCGGCATCACCGATGCCGATTACCTTCCAACGGCACAGACTATCCAGGCTTTCGACGGAAGCCCAAAACCTGTCGCCGGGGCTGTGAAATTAAAGATCATAACGGGCCCAATCGAAAAGGAATTGGAATTTCAGGTGATAGATGTCACCTCATCATTCAATCTCTTACTAGGAAGGCCTTGGATCCACGCAGTCAAGGCCGTGTCATCTACCCTCCATCGAAAAGTCAAGATGCCCCTTAAAGACGGTATCATCACGCTGGAGGCGACCCCAATTACTGTAGCAAGCTGCAACGCTACGGGCCGGGCCGACCCACGAGGATTCGATTTCGTGGGCATGATCGAAGAAGAATATCTCTTTAGGCCCTACTTCACAACTAGCATCGACACGATGCTACAAAATCTGGGTTACCTACCCGGAATAACCTCAAGGCCAAATCTTCCAGCTGGGAAGATTATCGAGGTTCTAAATGATGGCGAGTCACATTTCGGATTGGGGTATGCTATAACCCCGGAAAACGTGGTTCGGGCCGGTATTCACAGGGCCGTCGATATTATCAAGGGTACTTATATAAGCCCTTATAGCCTGAAGTTAACGGATTACTTCGTCACCCCAGTCTTCGGAGCTATCCAAGTGGGCCTTTACCAACCCACCATCACACATCCTGAGACCAAAAAGGCTCAGGAATGCAATTTCATCCCTGATGATATATTTACCATCGTCCAGACCGAAACAAAGGAAGGCAAAAACGACTCCGAGCCCGTGCTGGGGCTCCTATTCGGGGAAGACAAGACCATCCCCGCTCCGAAGGACGATTTGGTCAACCTGATCCTTCGCAGCGATCGGTTCGACCCAACCAAGCTAATCACCGAAGTCGGTGCCAACACCGAGACGAGGGCTTGGAGGAAGACCATAAAGTGGACCGATAGTCAAGGACGGGTCTACAAGCTGACCACCGGCGAGGGAGACATGCCGGATACCGAGTCTGAGTCAGAGTCAGAGTCGGAGTCTGAGTCCGAGTCTAGAGGGTCTGGTGCTAAAGTCGAGTCTGTAACCCCTCTTCCCTTATCCACTGAGGTCTCGGGGCCTGTCCCAAGACCTCTCCCTATCCCGCCTCTGACCAATGATCAGATGGCAGCTCTATTCGAGCTATTTTCAAAATTTACCATCAATAATAATAACGAACACCGTTCTGCTTACGACTTGTCTTATTTCCAAAATTTTCTCAATTTCAAAAATTTTATGTGCAATGACATTGAGAAACCCGACGAACAGGTACCCCTACCTCAACATCTGGTCGAGCAGCTCGAGCAAAGGGAATCCCGAGATCCGGTAATTGAAGAAACCGAGTCCATCAATGTGGGAACCACTTTAGAGCCTCAGATGCTTAAATTGGGCCTATCTTTAGATCCAGAGGAGAGAAAACAATTCGCAGACCTCCTCCAGGAATTCAAAGATGTCTTTGCATGGTCCTACAAGGACATGCCGGGTATAGACCGGGAAATAGCTGAACACCGAATACCCATCAAAGATGGGTGCAAGCCGGTAAAGCAAAAACTCAGAAGAATGAAGCCCGAATGGTCTCTTAAAGTCAAGGAAGAGGTCGATAAACAATTCAAAGCAGGCTTTATACAAGTGTCTGAATATCCAGACTGGGTTGCAAACATCGTGCCGGTACCCAAGAAGGACGGCAAGGTGCGGGTTTGCGTGGACTTCCGGGATCTTAACAAGGCAAGCCCAAAAGACGATTTTCCGTTACCACACATCGACATACTGGTGGATAATACGGCCGATCATGCCCTTCTATCGTTCATGGACGGGTATGCCGGGTACAATCAGATTAAAATGGCAGAAGAGGACATGGGTAAGACCACCTTCATTACACCTTGGGGTACTTACTGTTACACCGTCATGCCATTTGGGCTTATCAACGCCGGGGCCACTTATCAACGGACTGCCACTACTTTGCTCCACGACATGATGCATAAAGAAGTGGAGGTCTACGTGGACGACATGATCGTCAAATCTAAGGACCGAAGCGGGCACATTTCAGCCCTAAGAAAGTTCTTCACCCGGCTACGTAAATACAACATGAGACTAAACCCACAAAAATGCAGTTTTGGGGTGACGTCGGGCAAATTACTGGGCCATATCGTTAGCCAACGCGGCATCGAGGTCGACCCAGCTAAAATCAAAGCCATCACCGAGATGCAACCACCCAAGACCGAAAAGGAAATAAGGGGGTTTCTCGGAAAAGTCCAATACATCAGCCGGTTCATTTCAAAACTAACCATGGTATGCGAACCCATCTTCAAAAAGCTAAAGATCGGAGAGCGGGTGCTATGGGACGGCAAATGTCAAGCGGCTTTCGACAAAATCAAGGAGATTCTGTCTGCTCCACCGGTATTAATGCCACCTCAACACGGTCTGCCATTGTCGTTATACCTAACGACGACGGAGACGACCATGGGGGCTATGCTGGCCCAGACAGTCGATTCAGAAGAACGGGCTATTTACTACATCAGTAAAAAGTTCCTCGAATATGAGTGCAAATATACAATGCTGGAAAAGACGTGCTTAGCATTGGTCTGGGCCACTAAAAAGCTCCGACATTACATGCTCAGTCACGAGGTACATGTGTTATCTAAAATGGATCCCATCAAGTACTTATTTGAGAAGCCCATCCTCAACGGCAGAATGTCAAGATGGACTTTAATGTTATCCGAGTTCGACCTCAAATTTGTACCATTAAAGGCCATCAAAGGCCGGGTAGTTGCCGAATTCCTCGCTGACAGCCCAATACCCGAAGAAGGCCACACCGATACATGGGCCTTTCCTGATGAAGACATATTCCATACCGATACGGAAGTGTGGGATCTATATTTCGATGGGGCATCCAACTTCCGAGGATTTGGGGTCGGAATCCTATTAATTTCACCCCGAGGGGAACACACTCCCCTATCCATCAAGTTGGACTTCGACGTGACCAACAACGCAGCCGAATACGAAGCATGCATTCACGGGTTGCAAGCCGCCGCTGATTTAGGGGTAACAAACCTCCGGGTCCACGGTGATTCATCATTAGTCATCAATCAAGCACTCCAAAAATGGAAAACTCGGAACGCCAATCTCGTGGCTTACCAAGCACGGGTAAGGGTTCTAGAAAAACAATTTCAAAAGGTAGAATACATTTATCTGCCCCGGGAAGAGAATCAGTTCGCAGATGCACTTTCCAAGCTAGCATCTTTACTGAACATCCCGGATCACCTGACCAGCATGCCAATCTGTGTCGAAAGACGGTCCGAGCCAGCCTACATCCACGCCATTCAGGATATCGAGATAACTGACCCGGAACCATGGTATCAAACCGTCCTAACCTACTTGGCAACGGGAGAATACCCCCCGGAAGCTGAAAATCGGGCCAAAAAGGCCCTACGAAGATTAGCAACCCAATTTGTTCGAACTGACGACGGGCAATTGTACAAAAAGACGGCACAGGGGGCTCTACTCCTGTGCATCGACAAAATACAGGCCGAAAAGGTCATGGCCGAGGTCCATGATGGTGAAAACGGCCCGCATATGAACGCCCATATGCTAGCCCGAAAAATCATGAGGCTCGGGTACTATTGGAACACCATGGAAACGGACTGTCAGTTGTATGTCAAACACTGCCATAACTGTCAGATCTTCGCCAATGTACAGCATATGCCATCTTCCCTATTATATACCATGACGTCACCATGGCCATTTTCGACATGGGGTATTGACATAATTGGAAAGGTGCATCCTTCCGGAACGGGAGGTCATTGCTTCATCTTGGTGGCCATCGACTACTTCACCAAATGGGTCGAAGCCGAGTCATACCGTGTCTTGAACGCCAAGCACGTGGCCAAATTTATCCAAAATAAAATAATATGTCGGTATGGGATCCCTCACGAGTTCATCAGCGATCACGGGACCCACTTCCAAGCTGAAACTGCCGCATTGCTGGCAAAATACAAAATTCAAAGGCATACATCTTCGCCTTACCGACCTCAAACAAACGGAGCGGTAGAAGCGGCCAATAAAACAATTGTCACCATACTTAAAAAGATGGCTGAAAATTACCGGGACTGGCCCGACAAAATACCTTTTGCCCTATGGGGATATCGAACCTCAATCCGCACCGCGACCGGGGCAACCCCGTATTACTTGACATACGGAATGGAAGCGGTCCAACCAGTCGAGCTAGAGGTGCCATCCCTTAGGATCCTACTTGAAAGCCAAGTACCTGAGGCAGATTGGGTCCAAGCCCGATACGATTCGCTAGTCCTTTTAGACGAACGGCGATCCCGGGCTCTCAACAACATTCAAATATATCAAAAAAGGATCCAACGGGCTTTCAACAAGCGGGTTAGGCCCAGGAACATCAAGGAAGGGGATTTGGTCTTAAAATCGGTTCGTGCCTTACTACCGGTTGACCCAAGGGGTAAATTCAAACCCAACTGGGCTGGGCCATACTTGGTCAAGAAGGTCCTATCAGGAGGAGCGGTAATGCTGACAGACTTGGACGGGAACGAATTTGTCAACCCAACCAACTTGGACCAGCTGAAGCGCTATTACCCATAAACCCCCATCTCAATGTCATTTGCAAACATTTATAAAAATTTGTCCTTTTTATAAATTTTCAAAATTTTAGACAAGTCAATAAGCTAGAACTAATCATTCTACTGTCGCACATCTTGAATTAATAATCCTGATGTATTTCGAATTGCAAAGAAAGTCAATCAAATCAAATTTCGAACTACGTTTGGTTTGATTCCGTTATTTGCGGATACGTAGGCAACCCTTCAAAAGGGTACAACCACTGCAATGAACGAAAGACGGGAACGGTGTTCAATAATATGTCCTTTATTAATATCTTGATAAACTCGGGATTGCAAAAAAAAAAAAAAAAAAAACGCCAAAACGGCATTCACACAAAAAGATCACACCACAAAAATAATAATAATATTCAAATAATAAAATAAGGAGACTAGTATCCGGGCATCTTCCCCTTCCCCTTGTCCTTCGGGTCGCGTGGAGCCTGGGGTCTTCGGGGTGGTGGCGAGCGTTCCCGAATCACAAGTGGAACCTCCTTAGCCCGAGCCCGTTTCTTTGACGACGGGTCTTCAATCACGGTCTTCGGCCCAAGTCGGGCCCGCACATGCTCAGGCAGTCTATCCCGTGGGCCAAGTCGGTCCTGCACGGGTAGTCTTGGGCCCAGTCTCCTTTCCAAGTCCATCTGGGGGCTCACTTTCCCCCAGGCACCTTTAGCACTAGACCCTTCAGCTTGAGTCTTAGTCTTCTTCTTGTGACCAGACATTAGACGAACTAGGGTAGCTGGAGTGTCACCATCATCGAAGAATCCCCTATTGTCTTTAGCTTGCTCCCTCCTCAACAGGTCAAAAGCTTCGTCAACCTTCAGCGCAGCTCGGGCTTTAGCATCAACGGCTTTGGTCCACTTCATGTAAGAATCTGAAACCCAGATTGAGTGGCGAGATTTGACAATAGGCCAAGTATGCCGTGTGTACCACCTTTGCATCCAGGTATCACACATTACATCAGTCAACTGGGTTGGGTCACTCACAACCGCTTCAACTTCAGGGATTCGCTGGGTCCATCCATACTGCCTTAGTATGCGATCTGGATAGAGATGAACCGTCTGCTTGAAAGAAAGGATCACCTGATAGCGGGCTCTGTCCCTCGGGTCCAGGCCACTCCAAAGGTAGATGGGCCACCATGGAACCACCCATCGAATTAACGGGCCACCATGAAAAGACAAAACCTCGTCCCAATACTTTTGCGTAATCTGACGAGAGAAATCAATGGCCCGCCTCCTCGTCATCACCTGGTTATGACGATAGTTGCCCGCATCAAGGGGAGGATCTATCACTGATAGCCTCTCATAAAGCCAAATCTGCAAAAAGGAAACAAAAACATGAGTAAAAAAAAATCAAAAAATCGAAAATCAAAATTTTTTTTTTTGCAAAGTAACATACTTGCAGCAATCGGGTGCTCCCGGTAAGACGAATTGACGAGTCTCTTTTGCGATCGTCCAATCCTTGAATAATCTCGCCCGTGATCAACCAAGCCGGACTGTGCTCAGTCTCCATCAGATCCACTACGGTCAGAAGACGGGTACTTCCCATACAGGATAACAAGTCCATATGACCCTCGAAAGCATATACATGGAGCATGCAAAAAGAGAAAGCCCTACGGATGTAAGCCGGTCTAACCCGAACATCGAAAGAATTCATGAATTTCTCAGCCAGGTCGATCAGAGAAATTTTATCACCATCCATCATACGGGACACCTCGTTGTGAGAGAGCCCTAGAAATTCTCTCAGCTTCCTCCTCGGGTCATAAATCGAGTACGGAACGGCGGGACGGAGTATCGGGTTCCATCCTCCTATAGCTGCAATCTCCTCAGGTAAAGGGCAAACTTCGCCCCGGGGAAAAGCAAAGACATGATATATGTCATCCCAGTAAGCCAAACATGCATCCAGGAAATAGCGATCAACCACCATCTGACGGAACGGATACAGCTGAGTTATACCCGTCTGGTTGAGCGCCACCCTATCCGTGTCCCTAAAGCGACGGGACCACTCCTGCAGCATAACGGTCAATCTATCGATTCCCATGGCTAATTCCTTAAGAAAATAAGATCTTCTTGTTGCCTTAAGGGAAATAAAGAGACTTTCTTTAAAGAAGGGATTGATTTGTAATGAGAATTGTGGAGAAATCAAGGGCAAGGAGGGGCTATATATAGCATTAGCCTTGCAAACTATTTAGGAAAAATTTCCTAATCCTAATTGGAATCAAGCCGCAAGCCTAGTCTCGATACTAGCACGGAAATATCCATCCCGAACTTTCCTAATCCTTGTTAGGAGTCAAAAGTCTCAAAGTTTCCAAAATTCAAAAATCTCAAGATTTCAAATTTCAAAATTTCAAAAAAATCATTTTCCCCAGCGCGAGTCACTTTACTATCTACGTGTTGCATGCATTTTATGTGACTTATACAGGTACGACTCAAACAGGGACATGCAAACCGCTATACCTCCCCAGCATTTTCACGGGATGGGCCAACATACAGGCGCACCCAGGACTTATGCGACAAGTCCAAATGCCCCATGGAGTATCGACATCAGCTCAGGTATGACTTCTAACTTTTGGCTGGCGAGCCCTTCACGCAAGTCTAATGGACTATAAACGACCCGGCCGGAAGTCCGCCAGGTTTCAATCCTCGATTGGCCTGGTGGATACTCTGACTTTCGCCCTGTCCAAGCCTCAGTCAGAGTGGGGGCTCTGTAGACACCCGCATCTTGACCGCCAGGTGTCTATGGCAGTTTCCAAAAATCACCCGATGATGATCGGACGCTAACGTGTTTCTACGCGCTCGGATACGGGCTCAAATCCATTAATCGTTGGCTAACACACTTACGGAGTACAAACCTCACCAAACAGACCTCAAATCCAGGCCCAGTGGATCATTCCGAGTCAAACAAGACTAATTTGGGTCGAAACCGACACCGGAAATAAAACCGACTTTTAGCGACCGGATTAAAATCCGGTCAAAGCCGTTTCCGAGTAGCTCACCCACGATCCACCTCCAAACGGGCCATCAAATCAAGTCCGTCAAGGCACAAAACCCTAGACACCAAAGTGCCCTAGCTTTGCCTATATAAGCAACCCCATGCAACACAATTACACAACTTCTCACAACCCTAAAACCCCTAGTACATCTCTAGAACCCTAATCTACAATCACACAAAAAACCCTAGCATCCTACACACATACTACGTTTTTACCAACCCTAGAAAAAAACCCTAGGAAAACCGACCTTAGCAAACCCTAAACCTAGTTTTAGGAATTCAATCCGAGCCACCACAACTTAGCCTCCATACACCTCGAAGACTCCCGTGTTAAAGCCGCGTTTACGAGTCCGTGCCGAGACTGAAACATGTAGGTTGAGGGTGACAAACCCCTTTTTCTTTCCTTTTCTCTCTTTTCTCGTTTTTTTGCATTATTATTACTATTATTATTACATATTATTATTATGTATTATTATTAATTACTATTACGTACTACTACTATATATTATTATTAGTACTATATATTATTATTACTACTATATTTTATTATTACGTATTATTATTATTATTATTATTAATATTACGTATTTTTATTATTATTATTATTATTACGTATTATTATGCATTATTATTATTATAATTATTATTACTACGTATTATTATTATTATTATTAGTGTTACGGTTATTTATCATTATTATTGCACATTCATCATTCTTCCTCGTTTTTTTTTCGTTTTTTTATTATTTTAGTCATCGCATCATAATATCTATAATATCTTTAGTATTAAAATATTAAAATACTCATTGATTTGTGTCGAGTAAGAAGGATATCGGGATAAGAAAACACGAACATACAAGTGTACTGCACACAGCGTTGACGGTCGCTTATCCCGGTACCCCGATTATTTGATTATTGAGATGAGTCAACTTAAACAAGATTCCGTTATTACTTCTCGTTATCATCATCAATTTTGCATTCATCAATTTTCTAAAGTCAATTTTTAATAAGGGTCGAAACCCGTTGACACGGATCCGACATCACAATCCCTAGGGATTTATTTCGATGTCGGAAAAGTCGAGGGAATCAAGTTTTTTTTTTAGTATTCAAGTAAAGCGTCGATTTTAGATTCGATACCAATTCCATAATTGGATATCGAATCTAACAATCAAGTCATATGAATTAATTAACGTGATTTATTCATATCACGATAATTAATTCAAAGCGACTAAAATTAATCCATCCTTTTTATTTTTCACTCTAAATATCCCATATCGATTCAATAATCGAATATGGGATATGATGAGTATTCAATTCTAGAATCGGGTATAAATTCAACAATATTTATATTCGGTTCAACAAAATTCGCGATTTATAAAAAAACCAAGTCGAACATAAATTGTGCAATATTTATGTTCGATTATCAAAAATCAAAAGCAATTTCAAAGTCAACAATTAAATAGCAAACGAACCAAGTTCGTACAGGTGCCACTCGACCGAGTGCCTTAGTCACTCGATCGAGTGACACCCTAAAATCGAGACAGAATGCTAAATATGACCACCACCCGATCGAGTCTCACAGTGACTCGGTCGAGTGGCCATGTACTCGACCGAGTTAGTCAATAACTCGACCGAGTACGGTCTTTGACGCAAAACAGAATCATTTTTTTTGGTTCCACTCGATCGAGTCCATCGACCACTCGATCGAGTGGCCTCATAACGACTCAAACACGAGTCGTACATTATTCTATTTTTCAAACTCGATAGTATTTTACGACTTAGGTCAGCATGTGCATAATTAATCACGTGTATACTATCTTTTCAAATCATGCATCCTCATATTTGCATCTTTTCAATTCAATTCAATATTTGCAAACCGTTATTATTCGTTATATCGCTATATCGTTACTAACGCGTTTTCTGTTTCTTTTGTCAATTTAATTATTATTCGTTTATTATACTAAATGAACCCGCATGCTAAAATACAACTTTGACGTTAATTTTAGTTGCATTAAATTGACTTAGAAACCCTTTCAATTACATTCGCATGTTTAGGGAAAATAAATCTTTGCATATTATTTTTCCCGTTTTACTAGCACGCGTATTAGAAAGTCATTCGAATTCTTAGTAGAGGCCGCTAATGTGCGGGCGGGGTTGGGTGTCCTTTGTGGGCTTCCCAACACGTACCCTCACCCCTTACTCAGAACCTCGGTTTCCGGATGCCCGAAACCGTTGGCGCACGAGAGTCATTCTATATACGATTAACCGCTCAAGTCGGCATCTATATCGATATGCAAAGGGACGAGCCCAATAAACTCTGACATTGGAAATGGGCCGTATTTTGTATACGGCCCACTACGACATAGAGTGGGCTCGAATGGTTCCGAATAACCATAAAATTCGGTGGCGACTCCACATAGACCTAAATTTCAATTCGATCCTTCTCATATGGAGATTCATTCGCCTACCCAAACCCGCGCGTGGCCGCGTCGGGGTGGACCTATGTCATGTCCACAAACATTAAACTACGCTCAAAAAGAAAAGTGGAAGGAATACTACACGGCTTATAATATATATATATATATACATAGGAATAGGATCAAGGAAATTAGTATGTTTGTAAGTTATGTTGTTGGCCCTTGATCTTGGGTTGGATGGATGACTTAGATTAGCTTATAAAAAGAAAAAAAGAAAAAGTGGTATGCCCGATTGACAAGCGTACTTGACAGCAGCAGCAACAGCAGCATGCATATGCTTCTTTTGCTCACTCTCTCACTATCAATCACACAATTCCTCTCTCACTACAATTCAAATTTCATCAACTAATTCATACTACTAAACACCTCATTCATACTTCCATACAATTAAATTAAACCCTAATTCCTAATTTGCTCGACTTCTATATGCTCTAATGGTTCTGTTCCTCGAAAATTCATCTGATGATTATATGCTCCAAAATTTGCAGTCAACATGTAAGAGGTAATATGAGTGTGTGTGTATGTGTGTGTATATATATATATATATATAGAATTGGGATCTTTTACCTTTGTCATTTTTTGTACAATTTACCCATCTTTCACAACCATTAGATATAACAAAGCTCAATGGCCAAGATTGAAACTTGAAATCAAAAGTAAGCGTCAAACCCCTACCCAAACAGTATACCTAAATTAAAATCAAAACTCTCACGCTCTTCAAATTCCCTCAGGGAGATTATCTTTCATTCGCAACCCAATTCAAAACCCTAACGAAATCCCGGAATCAAAACCCTCACGAAATCGCGTCAATCTCTCAAGAAATCCTCTCACAAAATTGCATCCAAATTAGGTATTTCAATCTTTAATTTGATCAATTTTGTTGTATTGATTGATATCCTTGATTGATACGTTAAATTTATTAAATTTCGTATCTTTAAATCTGCTCAATAATAAATTTTGTATCTTGATTCAATTTCGTGTGTAGTTTTTGCTATAATAACAGTCTTGATTTCATTATAATAGTCTTGATTTCGCTATAATAACAACAATATTAGAAAAACAGCAATAATAGTCTTGATTAATCGATTTTTTGTTAAATTTTTGTTCAATTTCGTGATTTGGTATCTTCATCAATCTGCTTCAAATTTTGTGATCAAATTCTCGATTCATTAATAGGTTTAATTTCGTGTTATTCATTCTAGGGTTCCGATTTCGTTCTGGGTATTAAATTGAATATTGCTTCTTTCGTGTTTGATTTCGTGTTATCAAATTCTAGTGTTCTTATTGAATTGAATTTTGCTTATTTCGTGTTATGTTTTTTATTCTGCCTTTGATTTTGTGTTCTGTTGTTTGCTGGGTAGCGTGATCTTGCATATTTCAATTTTCTTCCAATTTTGATTATCAAACGTAAGTTTGTACAGGATACATGATTTCTGGGTATTAGGGTTTAGTTATTTTATAGTTTCGTCCCAGTTATTCTAATATCCAAACATGGTCTCTACTAAGAGTAGGAGACGGTATGCTTTTATTTTCTCTGACGTACTTAGTTATTGTATAGTGTTGTTACAATTATTCTAATTCTTACAATTAGTTATTGTATAGTGTTGTTACAGTTATTTCAATTATTCTTACATTATTTGAGTAATTTCTGCATTTTTTTTTAGAAGATTAAAAATTGTAATTGTGAGTATTGCAATACTTGAATATGAAGAATGAAATACTTGAATATAAACATTGAAATAACTACATTTTATTTCAGAGTGCGAAAATTTCTATTTTTGATACATAATTATTTCTATAAAATACCCAGTTATTTTATTATGTTATTTCAACTATTCTATACTATTGATACGGTTATTCTATATTGTTTTTCAAGTTATTTCATTATATTAGTTAATGTGTTTTAAAAAAAAATATTTTATAGTGTTTTTACAGTTATTCTATCGCACATATGTAATTTCAATTTTTGTAATTTCAACTAACCCCTTTTTTGTCTTTCAGCTTGTTTTTTACTGGGGGCGCCTTCAATGATATGGAGATGTTTCAATCTACATAATATTCATTTAGTTATTTTAATGCTTAAAATAAGGCTATTGTATTTCAATTTACATAGTTGTCAATTGAACCTACAGTACTTGTTATTTATATCCAATTATTGTAAGATGTTTATCCAATTATTCGAATCCACAAATATAGTTATTGTAAGGTGTTTATCCAGTTATTGTAATTCTTAAATAGTTATTGTAATTTGTATTTAGCTAGTTATTGTAAGGTGTTTATCCAGTTATTTCATAATGTTGATTTAATTATTTTATACTCCGTATTATTCATTTAATTATTGTTTCAAATGCAATGTTTAATTATTGTATTATGATATGATCCCAGTTATTATAGAAGAAATGACAAATAAATATATTGCAAAATAATGATTATAAAGAAATTGAATATAAAAATATTGAATTACAGAAATTGAAGAACGAAACTGAACGATGAACTAAAATAATTAAATTGAATGAAGAACGAATAATTTGAACGCAGAATTTTGTCATTTTTAATTTGATATCAGTTGAACGTAATTTTTTTTAATTTGAATCTATGAAGAAGTTAGCAATTTTTGGTCAAAAGAATCTTGGAATGTGTTACTGTTAAGGAATTTTGTAGAATAATCATATCTTAGCCATTGATCGCATCTAATGGCTGACATTAAAAGGTAAATTGTACCAATTTCGATAAATTTACCAGATCCTGCCTATATATATATATGTATAGAGAGAGAGAGAGAGAGAGAGAGAGATGAGATTAGGTGAGTTCACTTATATATATTGAGTCCGTGAGTCCCCATCTTAGCCCTTGATTCAATGTTAGATTAATGGACAAGATTTGATCTCATAATTAAGGAAATAATTATAATATCTATCAAAATATATTTTCTTTCTCTCTCTTCCTTAATTATCTCGGTACAAATTCTCTCTTTCCTATCAAATTTTTAACTCTCACACAACAAGTTTATTTAAAATTAAGTTTTTTTTCATCTTCAGCAAAAAATCATCCGTTCCCTACTGCCATTGTACGTATGTTACCCTGTTACTGCCATAATTCGTAAACTATGTTACTGTAACTCATATGTTGTGTTACTCTAATTCATGAACTGTGTTACTTTAACTCATAAAATCTTTTACGTTGCATAGTCTCTTGCAAAAACTGTTACTCTAACTCATACAATGTGTTACTTTAATTCATGAATTGTGTTACTTTAACTCATAAAATCAGTTACGTTGTATAGTAGTCTCTTGCAAAAACAGGAGTTCCAATTAACAAAAAGAACAATGTTTGTTTTTATTAAGATACTCCAAAACAAAAAGTGGTACAATATTTCAACTAAATCAACTCCATTACAATTCCAATGTTTCACACTTGTTACTCATAATGTCCTACTTATAATTCTGCTTCTTCTTCATCCTTCTCGTTTTCTCCGTCTTCTTCTTTTTCATCTTCTTCATCATCATCTCAGAAGCTTTGATTTAATCTCAATGGAGGAAACTCTCACCCACATCCCTACATCATTCATATGGATTAAAGTAACAGATAACAAGAGTTAAAGTAACAGATGAAGTGCATTGAAGTAACAATGAATTAAATTAACAGAGTATGCTTATACACCAGGTATAAAGTAACAGGGGTCATATATTAAAATAACAGATAGTATGAATTAAAGTAACAGATAATGTTCATTAAAATAACACCAGATATAAGTTAGTGTAAAAAATTCATATAATGATAAAAAATGATAGTATGACGCAGTATCTTACTCTTTGATATTGTTTCCTATTTTGAAGTCATCACGTTTCATATTTATAGGAAGTAGTATTTTTTTTTCTTTTTTTTTATATGGCATTACTCTTTGATATTGTTTCCTATTTTGGTGGCAATCACGTCCCATTATTATAGGAAACAATATTTTTTTTTATTATTTTTTTAATATGGCAGTTTCCTAAATTCTTAGGACACTACAATGCACTATAATAACAGATGAAAAACACTAAAGTAACAACTGGAGTGTATTAAAGTAACACGACATATAAAGTAACAGATGGTAGACATTAAAGTAACAGATGCTCTACACTAAAGTAACGCAGTATATGAACAACAATAACTCAATATATTGTAAACGTAAAAACTAATAATTGAGTAGCATCTTAATGACTTCCATG
This sequence comes from Agrostemma githago, assembly GCA_958450325.1. NCBI lineage: Eukaryota > Viridiplantae > Streptophyta > Magnoliopsida > Caryophyllales > Caryophyllaceae > Agrostemma > Agrostemma githago. The sequence goes on along the minus strand of OY288247.1, from coordinate 41,322,528 downwards.
GCGATTCCAGTATAAATTACAAAACATATATACTCACCGTTTGTGTGTTCTACGATTTGCATATGAATCTATGATGAATAACACGACCATGAAAACAATATCAACATGAAAATTGACGCAAAACATGAATGACACGACCATGAAAACAATATCAACATGAAAATTGACGCAAAACATGAACACAAATTGACGCAAATTAATCAAGATAATGAATAAAAATTGACGCAAAACATGAAAGCAATATCGAAACTCACCATTGTTATACTCAATGAATTGCTTATCAACCGTTAATGAAGATGTCACGATCATTGAATTCATAGTAACGGAATTTCGAGCACAGATTTGATTGAATGAATGAACGTGATGATCGATGGGAGCATTTTTTTTAAGGTTTTGATGAACCTGTGAATGAACGTGAATGAATGAATGAATGAATGAGGAATGATTGTGATTATGGGAGTTATTGTTTCCTAAAATCATGGGAGTTATTTTAGGATACTAAATCTTCCTTTTTTTAAAAAAAAAAAAATACAAAATATTAGGATGCATCTTGTCCATCCATCCTCATCTCATCCAACGGATGAGATGAGGACTTAGGGACTCAACATATATAAGGGAACTCATTAGAACCCATCTCTCTCTCTCTCTCTATATATATATATATATATATATATATATATATATATATATATTTGCTTTTGCATTTGGTATCTTGAATTAATTTAAAATGCTCGTTTTTTTAGTTAATTTTTTTTATTTGTTAACTTGAAGAGTCACATAGTTACAACGTGATAATCACACTCTATATGAAGGAAAGTCACGCGTCGCTGAGTACAAATTTTGATACGTGGGTTATAATGATGTCATCAGATATTACTCGATCGTATATTTTTAGGGTTTAATCACATATTACGTCATCATTATCACTGAAATCATTTGCTCGAAAGTCAATCTTTGTGTATGAGTATAAAGTCAATACTTTTTTCCCGATTTTTGTTGTTGATTTTTTCTTGTCTTGGTTATTTCATTCCAAATATTTGTGTAAGAGTATTGCATTTTGATTCCTTGTAGTTGTAATTTGTTTTTGGTTTTTGATGTTGATGTTTCTTGTTATGTCTTCGTTTGGTTTTTTGTTGTTGTTGTTGTTGTTGCTGTTGAGTATTGCATTTTGGTTTCTTGTACTTGTAGTATTTACTTGTATTTTTTGGGTGTTAATGTTTAACAATCACGCAGTTATATGAGCAAAGTCACAGTCGTTGTTTAGCAAAGTCATAGTCGTTGTTGAGCAAAGTCACATTTCATTAAGGTCAGAGTTGAATGTGCGTGTTGCAAGATTCATAGTTTCCAGGGTTTAATCTAGAGTATTTTTTTTCCACTTTTAGATCACAGCTTTGTTGTTATAAAGTTCATTCAAGCCTTTGATCTTTGCATTTTTGATCACGTATATGTCAGCTTGTAGACACCCACATTTTGACTGCCAGGTGTCTATAGCAGTTTCCGAAAAACACCCGATGATGATCGGACGTAAACATGACTAAATACGTTTGATTATGGGCTCGGAATCAATAGTAATTGGCGCGAGCTTTTAACGGGGTAAAAATCTCACCAAACCAACCTCAAATTCAGGCCCAGTGAGTCATTTCCAGTCAAATGAGACTAATTTGGGTCGAAACCGAGACCAAGGGCAAAACCGTCTTTTAGCAACCGAGTCAAACCCCGGTCAAAGCCGATTCCCGAGCCAAAAATATCTAGCACGATGTTCGAGAAGCTGGGTCGAAGTCAGACCCTCACAAAAATCAACTACAAAAAGCATTAAACTATTCCGTAAGAGATAAAATTTTATCTCTTGAAGTGTTTTATCACCCAGCTAGCTCCACTCGATCGAGTGGAGTGCTCACTCGGTCGAGTGAAATCACAAAAACAGCCTGATCCGAGTTTAGACCAGGCACTCGATCGAGTGCCATCAACCACTCGATCAAGTGGTCTCTTTTCAGCCAAAATCCGGGAGCTTTCTTCCTCAAACAATTACAAGCAGAATTATAGTTTCTCCCAACCATTTGCTTTCTTCCTTGGCAATAAACCACTTCTCCTATCCAAACACTAGGAGTCTCTTATCCCAAGCCGGTTTTCATCCTATAAATACCCCCACACCTACAACATACAATACATCTACATCTACATTCAAGACATTCACCCAAGACACACGAATTATCAACTAATCATCCATACACATCGATCCTCTAGCAACCTCTGGGAAAACAACATCGATATACCGTCCGATTCTCCTAGAAATCCTTAGGCAAATACAAAACAACACCTTACCTCTTCCTAAATCCTTGTTACTCCTACGCAAGCGCGATTACTACGAGTTCACAAATCGAGACCGAAATTAGCATGTAGGTTGAGGGTGTTCAATATCCCGTTCTCTCTTCTCCTCTTCTTTTCTCACGTTTTTTTTGTCTTCTTCTTGTGTCATCCGTCGTCCATCGTCTATCATCATCATATTTTTTATTACTATTTTTCAGTCGTCCCTAAGGATTCGATATCGACTCTATAGTCGAATATCGGATCTAAAGGAGTCAATCAAACAAAACGCTTTCAAAAACTTTTCTCGTTGATGCCGAAGTGATTGTCAAACGGTCCTAAATAGACTAATATGACATTACAGACGCGGAGGGATTTATTTGAACTCAAAACAATTTCTAAAAAACATTTTTTTACAATCACTCTAAGTATCGGATATCGTTTTCGTAGTCGAATATAGGATATTTACGAGTTTTGAAGATTTTAAGTCGGATATAAAGTACTCCATGTTTTTTTATGCGACTTAACGAGTTTATAAATTTTCAAAAATCAAAAGCAATTTCGAAAATCACAAATCGAGTCACCCCTCGAACAGGGGGCACTCGATCGAGTGCCATAGCCACTCGATCGAGTGACATCCCCAAAACAGAACCAGGGAGCTTTTTCGAGGACCACTCGACCGAGTCCCGTCATGACTCGATCGAGTGGCGTCTCAAAACCCGAACAAAAGGTTTTTCCAGTGACCACTCGGCCGAGTCCAGCATTGACTCGATCGAGTGGCCTTTGTCACGACAAACCCGTGGACCTTCAACATTACTTCAAGCTTCAATAAAACTTCTTTAACGACTTTGGTCAACACGTGTTAAGTCTATCACGTGTCCAAATCTTTTTAAAGCCTTGCATCATATTATTTATGTCATTCTAATCTCTTTATAACCGTTACTAACCCGTTTGTTCCTATTGTTTTTGCATATCTTTTTTTTTATTGTACTAAAATGAACCTCGCATGCTAAAATACAACTTTGACGTTAATTTTTAGATGCATTAAAATGACTTAGCAAACATAATTCACATGTTTAGTCTAAAAATACTCTTTGCATATCATTCAATCGTCGAACTAACGCGCGTACATAAAAATCGAACGATATCTTAGTAAAGGCCGCTAAGTGCGGGCGGGGTTGGGTGTTCTTTGTGAACTTCCCAACACGTACCCTCACCCCTTACTCAGAACCATGGTTTCCGGATGTCCGAATCCATTGGCAACAAGAGTCATTCAATATTCGATTACCGATAATGTCGGTATCGGTATCAAATGCCAAGGGACGAACCCAATAAACTCTGACATCGAAAATGGGCCATATTTTGTACATGGCCCACTACGACATAGAGTGGGTTCGAACGGGCCCGAACTCCCACAAAGTTCGGTGGCGACTCCTATTTCGATTTAAATTTCAACTTGAGACCCATCTCACACGAGATCCATTCGCCTCCCCAAACCCGCGCGTGGCCGCGTCGGGGTGGATCTATGTCATGTCCACAATTTGGCGACTCCGATGGGGATTCCTGATGTACCACTTGTCATCGGGGTTCCTAGGGTGAGACTCGAAAGAAATCGTTTGATTAGTAATGTACGCGTTTTAGTTCAATGGTTCATGCATAAACCAAATCTTTCCTGGGCCGGTTACTTGTGACCGACGTCCCACTATACCACGGTGCATTCCTAAATGGGTGCACTAAAGACTTCGATGGCGGAACTCGCATGGGTTTTACGACATATTCTAAGTCCAACTCGGCTTAGGAAGTCCGTCCTGATTTGCGAGAAAGCGATCGTTGTTGGTATAGACCCTATTTCGACCAACCGAGACTTAGATTAGGAGTATACATGGTGTCATTATACTATTTCCATGACTACGTGCTACTTGATCACCTCTTTCAAAAACCATTATTTCGAAGATTTGCATCTTTTCAAAACTATCCATTTTTTAAAGCCCGGGACGCTACCGAATTTAGGACTTATGATTTTCGACTCAAAACAAGCCTTTTTTTAGCCGGTATGCCGCCCAAACCTTATCAAAATTTCTAAAATTCCGGCCCGATTAGTACTTTTCGGTTTTAAAAAAAAATCGGGCCATCCAATCCGACTTTTTCGGGTTTTTTCTAAAATTCAAATCTTCCTTTTTTCGAAACCTTCCTCTTAGGACTTCCCGTATTTAGTAGTGTCGGGTCTTGTCATAAGTTGTAAGAGTCTATAGCGTCGAAACTCCGTCGATCCTACATCACGGGTTTCGTCCCTGTCCCAGTCCGCCTTATTTGTCGAGGCACGGCCCACCTACGTAGGACGAACTCCTACAAAAGGGAAGCCCGTTTACACATTCGAGTCCAAAGTCTGGGGAATTCTCACATGGATCTTCCTTCGAACGGGACTAGGCCCACTTTGCCAAATCCTAAGGAAAGCCCACCGTCCACGAGGCACCCGTCTAGGAGTCGGTTTTCAGTCTTTTTTCCGTCTAGTTTTTTCTTTGCTCGGGATGTACTCTTTGATTCTAAGATCTGGGTCAGTTACTGATTACGCGGTGCTCTTACAGACAGGCCACCCCACACCCGAGCCATGACGCAACAAGCCATAGATGAATTGAGGGCCTCATTGACCAAGTTGGAGACTATGATCACGACAATGAGAGGGGACCAGATCGCCATCCTCACCCGAGTGAGTGCTGTGGAGCAGGGAACTCTCAGTGGCAGTGTCGAGACTACTGGGCCTTTAGCTGAATTGGCCAGTGCAGTCCACAAACTGCAGGAACAGGTCCATCTGTCGACCCAAAACTCAATCCACACGGAGAATGCTCGGACCTACACACCCTTGATCGATGAACTGCCCGCCAATCTGAACCTGACGGGCCTGCCAATGTTCGAGGGTACTGAAGACCCGGTCCACCACATCCGGGCTTTCAAGGAGTTCATGGCCCTTAAGGGGGTTAAATCTAACATGTTCAAACATCTGTTTGCTTCTTCCCTCGAGAAGCACCCAAGAGCCTGGTACTACCGGCTCGATTCCAAGAAATACAAAACTTGGGATGATGTGGCAACGGAATTCGCTCGGAACTACGCCGGCAACACGAAAATCCAGACCACTATGCGCACCCTGGAAGTAATGGCCCAGGAACCTAAGGAAGGATTCACAAAATACTTTCAGAGATGGAGCGCTGAGAGCGTTAAGCTGGTCGATAAGCCCAGCGAGAAAGTGTTAGTGGAGGCCTTCGTGAAGAATCTCCTCCCCTCTTACCGGGTCCATCTCCAGTACGCCATCATACCCAACTTCGCTACCCTAACTGAAATGGGCACAAGAATTGAGGATGATCTAAGACTGGAAAGTCTTACTAAGGCTTCCACCAAGGGTTATCAAGGGGCCAGCTCATCCACAAGCAAGCCCGCGACTGCAGCTGCTACTCGCAGCATTTTCGACGAGGTCAATCTACTTGATACCCCGTCAAGGAAGAATACCACACCTCGGGTATTCACCGACATAGGTACTACTTATGGAAACGCCTTACAAAGGTTGTCATCAAAAGGCCTGATCAACCCGATAGGCCCAACACCCGAAGTTCCAGTCGAGCGTCGCTCCAAGGCCTACGACGTTCAGGCCTATTGCCAATACCACCGGGGCAATGGGCACGATACCGAGAAATGTTGGAAGCTGAAGCATCTAATCCACGATCTCATCGAAAGTGGCAAAGTCCCTTTGCCTGGAGGCAAGCCCAGTAACAAGGATAATCTTTTAGGCGCCCACGCCATTTTCTCCGGAGAAATCATCGACTGTTCACACCTCATTTCTCCATTTGTCCCGCAAATAAACGGGATTTGGTGCGACGACAAAGACGACGTCTACCTTACTAAAGGAGAAGCTGTCCCCATCACTCCAGAGGAGATCCAGAAGATTAAGTCCAAAGCCTTAGCCACTAACCACCTTAGGGATGTTCCTATCGTCATCGAACCAGCTAGGGTGGAGGCCACCCCCAAAGAGCCAACCACCGAAAAGGCTCTCGTGAAGCAGCTAAGCAAGACTCGAGTTGACCTCTCTATATGGCAACTCCTAGTTAGCTCACAGGAACATCGAGAGGCACTCACTAAGGCCCTCGATCAAGTCAAGATCAACTCTTTGGCTACTTCAGCTGAAATGGTAGCCATGGTCCTGCCTCACTTGAAAGGCAAAGCTAAAGAAGAAGGCCCACTGATTACCTTCTCCAATGCTGATCTGCCATCATTTGGGCCTACCCACAACATGGCCCTCTACATCACGGTGATCTGCCGTGGGAAGTACTTGCCGATGACCCTAATAGACGACGGGTCCGCAGTCAACGTCCTTCCCTTGAGGACCGCCAAAGCCCTCGGCATCACCGAGGCCGACTACATTCCAACAGCTCAAACCATCCAGGCTTTCGACGGAAGCCCAAAGTCGGTAGCTGGGGCCGTGAAACTTATCATCATAACCGGCCCAGTGGAAAAGGAGTTGGAATTTCAGGTGATCAATGTCACCTCTTCCTTTAACCTGCTCTTAGGAAGACCATGGATCCACGCCGTCAAGGCGGTATCCTCTACTCTGCACCGGAAAATCAAGTTGCCTTTGCACGATAGCATCATCACCTTGGAGGCAACACCTATGACTGTGGCTAACTGTAACACTTTGGGCCACTTCTCTGTGGAGGCAACATCTCTGGGGGTTCGATTTCATAGGCATGATTGAAGATGAGTATCTCTTCCGACCCTACTTCACAGTGAGTATCGACAGGATGCTACAAAATCTGGTGTTCCTACCGGGGGTCACTTCCAGACCAGATCTCCCCGCAAGAAAGGTAATTGAAGTCCTAGACAACGGCAGATCTCAAACAGAGCTAGGATATACCATCACCCCGGAAAATATGGGCCAAATAAGAGCCAACACTGTAACCTTTGTTACTCCAGTATTTGGATCTATCCAAACGGGCCTATATCGGCCTAGTATCACGCACCCTGGGACCCACTTGGCCCAAGACTGCAACTTCATACCCGACGACATCTTCGCCCTTATCCAGTCCGAAGATGCTAAGAATGCTGAGCCCGCGCTAGGGCTGCTTTTTGGAGAAGAGGTCGTGATCCCGCCACCAAAAGAAGAACTGGTCAATCTCATCCTTCGTAGCCATAAGTTCGATCCAACTAAGCTAATCTCGGACGTAGGATCCAATATGGGAAAGAGAGCCTGGAGGAAAACTGTCAAATGGACTGACAGTCAAGGAAGGACATACAAGCTGATCGCTGGAGAAGGAGAAATGCCTGAATCTGAGCCTGAGTCTGAGTCGGAGTCAGAATCAGAGTCTGAGATCGAGTCTAGTAAGTCTGGTGCTAGAATCACTCCTGTAACTCCCCCTCTCCCTTTAGCTACTCCTGGTACTCCGGAGCCTGTCCCGAGTACCTTATTTATCCCGCCACTGACTAACGATCAGATGGCAGCTCTTTTCGAGCATTTCTCTAAATTATGAGCAATAATAACAACTGTTCTGCTTACGACTTGTCTCATTTTCAAAATACTTTCAATTTCAAAAATATTTTATGCAATGACACTGAGAAACCCGACGAACAGGTATCCTTGCCTTCACATCTGGTCGAACAATTAGAGCAAAGGGAATCCCAGAACCCGGTAATCGAAGAAACCGAGTCCATTAATGTGGGAACAACCTTAGAGCCTCAGATACTTAAGATAGGGTTATCTCTAGATCCCGAGGAGAAACAACAATTCACGAGTCTCTTTCAAGAATTCAAAGATGTCTTTGCATGGTCCTACAAGGATATGCCGGGAATAGACCGCGAAATAGCCGAGCACCATATACCAATCAAGGAAGGATTCAAGCCGGTTAAGCAGAAACTCCGACGCATGAGACCCGAATGGTCCCTTAAAGTCAAGGAGGAAGTCGACAAACAGTTCAAAGCTGGTTTTATACAGGTATCCGAATATCCAGATTGGATTGCAAACATCGTGCCGGTTCCTAAAAAGGACGGTAAGGTGCGTGTCTGTGTAGACTTTCGAGATCTTAACAAGGCGAGCCCGAAAGATGATTTCCCGTTACCACATATCGACATACTGGTGGATAACACAGCTGACCATGCCCTTCTATCATTTATGGATGGGTATGCCGGGTACAATCAGATAAAAATGGCAGAAGAAGATATGGATAAGACCACCTTCATTACACCTTGGGGTACTTATTGCTATACTGTTATACCATTTGGTCTTATTAACGCCGGGGCCACGTATCAACGAACTGCTACAACTTTATTACATGACATGATGCATAAAGAAGTAGAAGTGTATGTGGACGATATGATCGTCAAATCAAATGACAGGGACGGTTACATCACCGCCCTAAGAAAATTCTTCACCCGATTGCGCAAGTACAACATGAGATTAAACCTTCAAAAGTGCAGTTTCGGGGTAACTTCTGGCAAATTACTGGGTCATATCGTTAGCCAACGCGGTATCAAAGTCGATCCAGCCAAAATCAAGGCCATCACCGAGATGAAACCCCCTCGAACCAAAAAAGAGATAAGAGGGTTTCTCGGGAAAGTCCAATACATCAGCAGGTTCATTTCAAAGCTGACCTTGGTGTGTGAACCGATTTTCAAAAAACTGAAGATAGGGGAACGATTACTATGGGACGACAAGTGTCAAATGGCCTTCGATAGAATCAAAGAAATCTTGTCTTCACCGCCAGTCCTGATGCCACCTCAATCCGGTTTGCCTCTGTCGTTATACCTTACAACGACCGAGACAGCCATGGGGGCTATGCTAGCTCAGACGGTCAACTCCGAAGAAAGAGCTATCTACTACATCAGCAAACAGTTTTTAGAGTATGAATGCAAATATACCATGCTCGAAAAGACGTGTTTAGCTTTGATTTGGGCCACAAAGAAGCTTCGACATTACATGCTCAGCTATGAGGTACAGGTGCTATCTAGAATGGATCCAATCAAATACCTTTTTGAAAAGCCCATCCTCAATGGCAGGATATCAAGATGGACCCTGATGTTGGCAGAATTCGATCTAAAGTTCATACCGTTGAAAGCAATTAAAGGCCGAATAGTAGCCGAATTTCTCGCCGACAATCCCGTGATTGAAGAAGGACACACCGACACTTGGTCCTTCCCAGATGAAGATATTTTCGATACCGATACCAAAACATGGGACTTATATTTCGACGGGGCATCTAATTTCCGAGGATTCGGAGTAGAGATTCTTCTAATCTCACCAAAAGGAGAACATACTCCTGTTTCCATCAAATTAGACTTTGACGTTACTAATAATGCTGCTGAATATGAAGCATGTATCCACGGGCTACAAGCCGCCACCGACTTAGGGGTCACAAACCTCCGAGTACACGGCAATTCATCTCTGGTCATTAACCAAGCACTCCAAAAATGGAAGACTCGGAATGCTAATCTCGTGCCCTACCAGGCACGAGTAAGGGATCTCGAGAAGCAATTCCAGAAGGTAGAATATATATACCTACCTCGGGAAGAAAATCAGTTCGCAGATGCACTCTCAAAACTAGCATCTTTACTAAATATTCCCGATCATGTGACCAGTATGCCAATCTGTGTTGAAAGACAGTCTGAGCCGGCATACATCCACGACATCGAAGATATCGAGATACCTGATCCCGAGCCATGGTATCAAGCTGTGTTGACATACCTAGCGACCGGGGAATATCCACCCGGAGCCGACAACTGAGCCAGAAAGGCCTTGCGAAGACTGGCAACCCAGTTCATCCGCACCGACGATGGGCAACTTTACAAAAAGACGGCACAGGGGGCTCTCCTTCGATGTGCCGATAAAGCCAACGCTGAAAAGGTTATGGCTGAAGTACATGATGGCGAATCCGGCCCACACATGAACGCCCAGATGTTAGTCCAGAAAATCATGAGGCTCGGTTATTACTGGAACAACATGGAGACCGATTGCCAGTTATACGTCAAACATTGTCATAACTGTCAAATCTTTGCTAATATACAGCATATGCCGCCATCCTTATTATATACCATGACGTCACCCTGGCCATTTTCAACATGGGGAATCGACATAATCGGAAAGATAAATCCTTCGGGAACCGGGGGACATTGCTTCATTTTGGTGGCTATCGACTATTTCACCAAATGGGTCGAAGCTGAGTCTTATCGCATTCTCAGCGCCAAGCATGTCGCTAAATTCATCCAAAATAAGATAATATGCCGGTACGGGATCCCGCATGAATTTATCAGTGATCACGGGACCCATTTTCAGGCCTAGACGATAGCCCTGTTGACTAAGTATAAGATTCAAAGGCATACATCTTCACCCTACCGACCCCAAACCAATGGAGCGGTAGAAGCAGCTAACAAGACAATTGTCACCATACTCAAAAAGATGGATGACAATTACCGGGACTGGCCCGATAAAATACCATTTGCACTCTGGGGTTATCGGACGTCAATCCGTACTGCAACCGGCGCAACACCGTACTACCTGACGTACGGGATGGAAGCAGTCCAACCGGTCGAATTGGAAGTACCGTCTCTCCGGATTCTACTAGAAAGTCAAGTACCTGAAGCTCATTGGGTTCGAGCACGATATGACTCGCTAGTCTTGTTAGATGAACGACGATCTCGTGCCCTCAATAATATACAAATATATCAGAAGAGGATCCAACGGGCCTTCAACAAAAGGGTAAGGCCCAGGAACATTAAAGAAGGGGTCTTGGTTCTCAAGTCTGTTCGAGCCCTATTACCAGTAGACCCAAGGAGAAAATTCAAACCTAATTGGGCCGGGCCATACCTGGTGAAAAAGATTTTATCTGGTGGAGCTGTAATGCTGACGGACCTGGATGGAAACGAGTTTGTCCACCCAACCAACCTGGACCAGCTAAAGCGTTACTACCCTTAAGCCCTTTCTCAATGTCATTTGCAAAAGTTTATTGAAATAATTTTTTCTTAAAAAATAAACTTTCAAAAGCAAGTCAGAAGCTAGAATTATTTATTCTACTGTTATAAACATCTCGAACCATAGTCTTGATGTACTTCGAGATTGCAAAATACTAAAAATTCTGAACTACGTCTGGTTTGATTCCATTTATTGTGGATACGTAGGCAGCCCCTCAATAGGGCACAACCGCAGCAATCAAGAAAAAAACAGGAACGGTTTTTAATAAACTTTCTTTATTTATTTCCAAAAAAAAAATCCGATAAGCTCGGAAAATTACAAATTGCAAAATTTTAAAAAAAAACAAATAAAAAATACACACGACACTAAAATAAATAATAGTAATATTTAAATAATAAAAATCTAGAGGCTCGGCGTTTAGGGCATTTTGCCTTTTTCCTTGTCTTTAGCCTATTTTTCCGTCTATTGACGACGACGTGGGGGTGAGCGCTTCCGAATCACCAAGGAAACCTCCTTATTCCGAGTTCGCTTCCTTGAACTCGAATCCTCAGCCACGACGATCGGTCCTAGTCGGGCCCTCACCTTTTCCGGTAACCGGTCTCTTGGGCCTAATCGGTCTCGGGCCGCTAGTCTCGGTCCAAGTCTGCTCTCCAAGTCACTAGCACCAGTCTCTTTAGCTCGAGTCTTAGTTTTTGACTTAGAACCCGACTCCAGTCGGACAAGGGTAGCAGAAGTTTCTCCTTTATCAAAGAACCCCCTATTATCTTTTACCGTTTCTCGACGGGCCAAGTCGAAAGCCTCGTCAGTCTTCAAAGCTTTACGGGCCTCCTCGGATTCTTCAGAAGCCCATTTTCGGTACGCCTCAGAAACCCAAACGGTTTGAAAAGGATGGGGTACAGTCCATATGACACGGGTAAACCAACGTTGTAGCCACGTGTCACACATGGCGTCCGTCAATTGGAGCAAAACGCTAATGATTGCTTCAGTCTCGGGGATCTGCTGAAACGAACCGAACTGCCTCAGGATGCGGTCCGGGTAGATATGGATGGTCCAATCAAAAGACAAGATCACCAAATAGTGGGCTTTGTCTCTTTTAGCTAACCCCGTCAATTTTGAGAGGAACCACCAGATAACAGTCCATCTAATCAATGGCCCACCGTGGAATCTCAGCTCCTCTTCCCAATAGGTATGGTTTATGTGATGGCTCGAACTTATCCGCCTTTTCCTTGAGCTAATCTGACAGCTACGATATTTGGGTATGCTCACCGGGGGCTCTATGATCAACAAATGCTCAGATAACCAGATCTGACAAAAAGAAATGGGTAAGAGTCTGTCCGCTGGCAGGCACTCGATCGAGTGTCATATATGACTCGATAGAGTGCCTCGTCTGGAAGCAAACAGGAGGTTTTCTATCAAAGTCACTCGATCGAGTGACAGGTCCACTCGATCGAGTGACCCCTGTACGTCAAAAAATCGAGAAATTCGGGCAATTTTTGGAAAAAAGAGAAAAAACGGTTCAATACCTGCAAAAGACGAATATTTCCCGTTAATTGTCGATCTGGGTCAAGTCTTCTAGCATCAAGGCCCATAATGATCTCCCCAGTTGTCAGCCAAGCCGGGCGGTGACCTGTCTCCATCTGGTCGACTATGCCGATCAACCGGATTTCACCTAAGCATGAGTCAGCATCCATTCTTCCTTCAAAGACGTATCGATGCAGCATGTAAAAAGCAAAGGCCCTACGCCTGTGGGTCGAAGTAATTCTTACGCCATCAGGGTTCATAAATTTGTCGGCTAAGTCAAATAGGGAAACAGAATCTCCCTTTACCATACGGGCTGTCTCAGCATGCGACAAGCCCAGAAAATCCCTTAATCTCCTCCTTGGATCAGGATAGAATGGGGGAATGGCAGGACGGGCATTAGGGCACCAACCGCCTATGACTGCAACTTCTTCGGGAAGGGGACATATTTCTCCTCGAGGAAATGCGAAAACATGGTGGGTAGTATCCCAAAAGGATAGGCAAGCATCCAAGAAGTGTGAATCTACCCTAAGTCGTTGAAGCGGGAATAAAGAGACAATTCCCATTTGAGTTAGCTAAACTTTGTCTTCGTCTCGAAAAAATTGGGCCCACTCTTGAAGCATCGCGGTCAGATGTTCGATACCCATAGCAAGAACTTTTTTTGTTTTAAAAGTCTAAAGGATTTTAAGAGAGAAGAAAATATTTGGGTTTTTGAATATGAAGATTAAAGAGCTAGGATCCTCTATTTATAGTGGGAGAATCCTCTCCTAGTCACTTTAGGAATAAGGATATTCTTGTTTCCCCTAACTCACATAGGCATACAGGCCTAACCTAAAGACCTTAGGAATCCATTTCAGAACCTGGTCAGGAGTCAAGTCATCCCGAGTACTCCTATTTTTCAGCAAAATCCAAATTCTTAACATTTTTTCAAAAAAAATCAAATCAAATCATTTTCTTCCAAAAAAGTTCAAAATTTTCAAGTCTTTTACTTCCCCAGCGCGAGTCGGTGTTTCGCTTAAATGTTACATACTATTAGCTATGTGTCAGCATACAGGTACACCAAAGGCTACGGAAGGAAGCTTATACAATTCTCCCCAGCGGGAAACACGGGATGTGTCTGCAAACGGACACACCAAGACCTTTTAGGCGGGTCCCCACGGAATTATCGGCATTTGTCCAGGTATGATTTCTGTCTTATGGCTGGCGAGCCTTCTTACGCGAGTCTAATGGACTATAAACGACCCGATCGGAAGACTGCCAGGTTTAATCCTTGATTGACCTAGTAGCTACTCTGACTTTTGCCTTTTCCAAGCCTCAGTCAGAGTGGGGGCCCTGTAGACACCCACATTTTGACTGCCAGGTGTCTATAGCAGTTTTCGAAAAACACCCGATGATGATCGGACGTAAACATGACTAAATATGCTTGATTATGGGCTCGGAATCCATAGTAATTGGCGCGAGCTTTTAATGGAGTAAAAATCTCACCAAACCAACCTCAAATTCAGGCCCAGTGAGTCATTTCCAGTCAAATGAGACTAATTTGGGTCAAAACCGAGACCAAGGGCAAAACCGTCTTTTAGCAACCGAGTCAAACCCCGGTCAAAGCCGATTCCCGAGCCAAAAATATCTGGCGCGATGTTCGAGAAGATGGGTCGAAGTCAGACTCCTCACAAAAAACAACTACAAAAAGCATTAAACTATTCCGTAAGAGATAAAATTTTATCTCTTGAAGTGTTTTATCACCCGGCTAGCTCCCCTCGATCGAGTGGAGTGCTCACTCGGTCGAGTGAAATCACAAAAATGGCCTGATCCGAGTTTAGACCAGGCACTCGATCGAGTGGCCTCTTTTCAGCCAAAATCCGGGAGTTTTCTTCATCCTCAAACAATTACAAGCGGAATTATACTTCCTCCTAACCATTTGCTTTCTTCCTTGGCAAGAAACCACTTCTCCTATCCAAACACTAGGAATCTCTTATCCCAAGCCGATTTTCATCCTATAAATACCCCCACACCTACAACATACAATACATCTACATCTACATTCAAGACATTCACCCAAGACACACGAATTATCAACTAATCATCCATACACATCGATCCTCTAGCAACCTCTAGGAAAACCACATCGATATATCGTCCGATTCTCCTAGAAATCCTTAGGCAAATACAAAACAACACCTTACCTCTTCCTAAATCCTCGTTACTCCTACGCAAGCGCGATTACTACGAGTCCACAAATCGAGACCGAAATTAGCATGTAGGTTGAGGGTGTTCAATATCCCGTTCTCTCTTCTCCTCTTCTTTTCTCACGTTTTTTTCCTCTTTTTCTCGTGTCATCCGTCGTCCATCGTCTATCATCATCATCATCTTTTTTATTACTATTTTTCAGTTGTCCCTAAGGATTCGATATCGACTCTATAGTCGAATATCGGATCTAAAGGAGTCAATCAAACAAAACGCTTTCAAAAACTTTTCTCGTTGATGCCGAAGTGATTGTCAAACGGTCCTAAATAGACTAATATGACATTACAGACGCGGAGGGATTTATTTGAACTCAATTTTTTTTCTAAAAAACGTTTTTTTACAATCACTCTAAGTATCAGATATTGATTTCGTAGTCGAATATAGGATATTTACGAGTTTTGAAGATTTTAAGTCGGATATAAAGTACTCCATGTTTTTTTATGCGACTTAACGAATTTATCAATTTTCAAAAATCAAAAGCAATTTCGAAAATAACAAATCGAGTCACCCCTCGAACACGGGGCACTCGATCGAGTGCCATAGCCACTCGATCGAGTGACATCCCCAAAACAGAACCAGGGAGCTTTTTCGAGGACCACTCGACCGAGTCCCGCCATGACTCGATCGAGTGGCGTCTCAAAACCCGAACAGAAGGTTTTTCCAGAGACCACTCGGCCGAGTCCAGCATTGACTCGATCGAGTGGTCTTTGTCACGACAAACCCATGGACCTTCAACATTACTTCAAGCTTCGATAAAACTTCTTCAACGACTTTGGTCAACACGTGTTAAGTCTATCACGTGTCCAAATCTTTTTAAAGCCTTGCATCATATTATTTATGTCATTCTAATCTCTCTATAACCATTACTAACCCGTTTGTTCCTATTTTTTTTGCATATCTTTTGTTTTATTGTACTAAAATGAACATTGCATGCTAAAATACAACTTTGACGTTAATTTTTAGATGCATTAAAACGACTTAGCAAACATAATTCACATGTTTAATCTAAAAATACTCTTTGCATATCATTCAATCGTCGAACTAACGCGCGTACATAAAAATCGAACGATATCTTAGTAAAGGCCGCTAAGTGCGGGCAGGGTTGGGTGTTCTTTGTGAACTTCCCAACACGTACCCTCACCCCTTACTCAAAACCATGGTTTCCGGATGTCCGAATCCATTGGCAACGAGAGTCATTCAATATTCGATTACCGATAATGTCGGTATCGGTATCAAATGCCAAGGGACGAACCCAATAAACTCTGACATCGGAAATGGGCCATATTTTGTACATGGCCCACTACGACATAGAGTGGGTTCGAACGGGCCCGAACTCCCACGAAGTTCGGTGGCGACTCCTATTTCGATTTAAACACTACAAAAAACAGGGGAAATTGCGTCGGATGTTTTGCGGCGGACGACTATCCGACACATGATTTTCATTCGCGTCGGACTTGCGTCGGATTAAGCGACGCGACTCTCTTGTGTCGGAATACCCTACGCAAGATGGACGCAGGGTAAGGGCGCCCAAGAAAATGAGTTTCGCGCTCAATTATGCGGCGGATAATCCGCCGCATCGTATACCTTATACCGACGCAGGGGTGCCGTTTAGTTTAAAAAAATTAATCCTACGATGCGGCGGACAATCCGACGCATAAATGACGAGATGCGGCGGATGATGCGTGGGATTGTCCGCCGCATAGAAGGTCGTACATAATAAAAAAAAAGACGCGGACACACACTCACAAAGCAGATTCCCCAAATCGCTTCCCCCAAACCCTAATCTACCCAATTCCCCTCCCCCTTCCCGTCTTCCCCACCGGCGACGGCGTCCTCTGCCGGCGCACCCTTCTACTACCGCGCCTCCCCTTGTGTCACGTTCTTCGGGTTGCCCTCCCCCCTGCCGCGCGCCCTCCTCATCTTCGGTTCATTTTCCGTCTTTTCTCCATCAAAGTATGTTCAAACTGTTAAATTTTTAAAATATTTGTTATTGTTAATGTTATTGTTGATTAGGTTATTGTTGTGGTTTGTTGTTGTTGGTTGTGTTAGTGTTGGGGTTAGTTTGTGTGAGTGGTGGGTTGTATTAATTTAATGGTGGTAGTGTTGGTTTGTATGAAATAATATTGGTTGTGTTAGTGTTGTTATTGTTGTTGTAATGATGGTAGTAGTAGAAGTAAAGGTTAGTTGATCATGCAGGGATTGGCGTTGTTGAGAGCTTCTCTTGAGACAAGTGATGTGCTGACTACGGTTTTCCTTGAAAACAAAACCAAAATTCGAAAGGTAGTCTAGGTTGATTTAGAGGTCAACTTGCTGTGTTTAGTATTGTTGCCCTGTTGCTTTAATTTTGCTGTGTTTAGTACTTGATCATGGATGTTAGTTTTGTTGAACATCATTATTTGTAGTTCATGAGCCTGAGTAAGCTATAATGAGGAGAAAACTGTACGTAATGAGGGAGTAGTACTAAGCAAACATCCTTCATTCTTGACTGGTATAACTGATTAGTATAAACCTCAATGGTACAGTTTTAATTAAAAAAAAAAGTTAGACTAACATGATCTACTTTATTTATTTACGTGTATTACGTCTTTTAAATATATATGACTAATATACTACTACTAATACTACTAATCTACTACTACTAATACTACTTAACTACTAATCTTCTACTACTACTAATCTACTACAACTAATACTACTTAACTACTACTAATAATATTACTAATCTACTAGTACTACTAATTTACTACTACTAATCTACTACTAATACTACTACTACCACCACTACTATTAATCTACTACTACTACTACTACTACTACTACTACTTAACTACTACTAATAATACTACTAATCTTCTACTGCTACTACTAATACTACTAATATACTACCACTACTACTACTACTAATCTACTACTAATACTACTACTACCACCACTAGTACTAATCTACTACTACTAATACTACTTAACTACTACTAATAATATTACTAATCCACTACTACTAATCTACTACTAATACTACTACCACCACTACTATTAATGTACTACTACTACTACTACTTAACTACTACTAATAATACTACTAATCTACTACTACTACTACTACTAATACTACTAATATACTACTACTAATACTACTAATCTACTACTACTAATACTACTTAACTACTACTAATCTTCTACTACTACTACTACTACTACTACTAATATACTACCACTAATCTACTACTACTAATACTACTTAACTACTACTAATAATACTACTAATCTACTAGTACTACTAATTTACTACTACTAATCTACTACTAATACTACTACTACCACCACTACTATTAATCTATCTATCTTCTACTACTACTACTACTACTAATACTAATACTACTTAACTACTACTAATAATACTACTAATCTTCTACTGCTACTACTAATACTACTAATATACTACCACTACAACTACTAATCTACTACTAATACTACTATTACCACCACTAGTACTAATCTACTACTACTAATACTACTTAACTACTACTAATAATACTACTAATCCACTACTACTAATCCACTACTAATACTACTACCACCACTACTATTAATGTACTACTACTACTACTTAACTACTACTAATAATACTACTAATCTACTACTACTACTACTACTACTACTACTAATACTACTAATATACTACTACTAATACTACTAATCTACTACTAATCTTCTACTACTACTACTACTACTACTACTACTACTACTACTAATACTACTAATATACTACTACTAATCTACTACTACTAATACTACTTAACTACTACTAATCTACTACTACTAATCTACTACCACCACTACTACTAATCTACTACTACTACTACTACTACTACTTAACTACTATTAATAATATTACTAATCTTCTACTACTACAACTACTAATTCTACTAATCTTCTACTACTAATACTACTACTAATACTACTAGTAGTAATTTGTTGGGTGTTGATACATGATTGTTGTTGTTTACAGTTTAGGTTACGTATTGTTGGTAAGACATGTTATACATCTACTCAGACCTACCTAGTACCCGTTCAAGAATTACTTGTTAGGAGTAATTCTTGAATAGTCCCCGTTTTGGGACTGTCTTTGTACTTTTCATGTCACTTAGGTGGTAAACACGAAATTTTGTTATGTCGATAAGAAAAAGTCTTGTGGCAATTCCCACATTGTTCTCCGAATGCACATGTGGACTTTTCATATTTCCACATAGTTCATTTGGAGAACTGGGGCGAATTGCTGCCGAATTTTTTTTTTATCGGCATAACAAAATTTTGTGTTTATCAGTGGCATGGAACGTACAAGGATGGGTTTAGGTTGGAGTGATAAGGTCCCAAGGTGGTGAAACTGTTTCGAAATGATGTCTAAATGGGTTTACGGATTTATGAAAGCATGTTCAATTGACTGCACTTGGTTTACCTTGTTCTGTAGATAATGTCCATAATATTAGGCGTCGTTGAATGTTATTCCCCACGCTCAACTAATTTAATAATTTCTACGTACTTTGCATGCACATATATATATATATATATATATATATTGTCCTCACAAAGAATGAAGAGAGTAGAAAGGAAGTGGATGTACGAGAGATTAGATGAGCGAAAGAAGCCTAAACATGAATACAAAGACGGTGTGTTGAAATTTATCGACTATTCCATAAACAATAACGTCCACTACACGAAACAACAACTTAGGTGTCCTTGTAGTAAATGCAAAAACTTTGCCATACTAGATGCCCTTGATGTTAGAGATCATCTCTACAAAAACGGGTTTGTTCCAAACTACTACGTCTGGACGTATCATGGTGAGGATTCTGATCTCGTTAGTGATAGTCACGGAGCGGGTAGTAGTAACCCATATCGGGAGTTCGTGGAGGATGCGTTACGTCCGACCGTTGAGGACATAATGGAGGCGGAGCGTAACCCGGACGAGCTAAGCGATGAGGAAGTTCAGCATGAACCCAACCCAGAAGTTCTATCCTTTTTCGAAATGATGAAAAATGCTGAGTTACCAGTTTGCGACGGATGTGACATGAGTTTGTTGGAAGCCGCTTCAAGGATGTTGACCCTTAAGTGCGAAGGTAACATGTCTTTTAGATTACTCGATGGTTGGATAGCGTTTATAGCTGACCTTCTCCCCAAAAAGGATAATGTCATGTCCCGAAATTTTTACGAGGTCAAGAAAGTGTTAAAGGGTCTTCAACTTCCTCATAAGAAGATCGATTCCTGCCCCCACGGGTGCATGTTGTTCTGGAAAGCAGATTCCGATCACGAGAAGTGCACAAAGTGTGGCGCGGATAGATTTAAGAGTGCGACGAAAAATACGAGGGGAAATAGAGTAGCGAGTAAGGTGTTGACTTATTTCCCGCTAGGTCCTAGATTACAATGCCTGTACGCGACAAAGAACGTAGCCGGGCAAATGCGTTGGCATCACAAAAACTCACGACTAAGGGTAGATGGTACCATGGTGCATCCTAGTGACGGTGAAGCTTGGAAAATGTTTGACCTTAAATATCCCGAGTTTTCAAAAGAGCCGCGCAATGTTCGCTTAGGTTTATGCACTGATGGGTTTTCCCCTTACGGACAATTCGGTAAATCTTACTCGTGCTGGCCAGTTATGGTGACACCCTACAACCTACCTCCTTGGTTGTGTTTAAAGAGACAATTCATGTTCTTGTCTCTCATCGTTCCTGGACCTAAGAACCCGAAGTCAAATATGGACGTGTATCTCCAACCTTTGATTGAGGAATTAAAATGTTTGTGGGAGACAGGGGTTTACACGTACGACGTGTCCACGAAGAAGGGCTTTAATCTCAGGGCAGCAATAATGTGGACCATCAATGACTTCCCTGCTTACGGGATGCTCTCCGGTTGGAGTACAACGGGTTATTGTGCTTGCCTGTACTGTCAAGGTAAGAATAGAAAATCCTTTTATTTGCCAAGAATTTGTAAGGTGTGTTGGTTTGACTCCCACAGACAATTTCTACCAGCCGACCATCCATTTAGAAAGAACTGCAATGGTTTTCTAAAGAAGAGACTCAGTGAAAGTTCAGTCGCCTCTAACAGGTTGTCAGGCGATGAAATATGGGAGGAAGTAAAACATTACCCTACCATTGTTCATGCTTCTTTTGACGAGTTGAAGAAGTTGAAAGATAAAAAAGAAGGATGGTGGAAACAAAGTATATTCTGGGAACTTCCATACTGGAAGACTCTGCTGATTAGGCACAACCTAGATGTCATGCACATTGAAAAGAACTTTTTTGAGCAACTTATGAACACCATTATGGATGTACCCAATAAGACGTCATTCGGACCAAAAGGCAAAGCCGACTTTAAGGAACTGTGTTTCAGTCGACCCAAGTCAATGTCATTCGTATTGGACAGAAGTGAGAAGAAGGCGTTATGTGACTGGGTATCTGGGTTAAAGTTCCCGGACGGTTACGCATCTGACTTGTCTAGGTGTGTAGACCATTCGAAAATGATATTGCATGGCATGAAAAGTCATGACTGCCACGTGTTCATGGAGAGGTTGTTGCCTGTAGCATTGAAGCAGTTAGTCCCTGTAAACACATGGAATGCCATAACTGAGATTAGTCAATTTTTCCGCGATTTGTGTTCATATACCATCTCCGTGGACTCCATTAATCGGTTGGAGAAGAACATTGCCGAGATCATTTGTAAGTTGGAGAAAATATTTCCTCCGTCTTTCTTCAACTCGATGGAATATTTACCAGTTCACCTTCCATTTGAAGCAAAAGTTGGGGGTCCTGTTCAATACCGTTGGATGTATCCATTTGAAAGGTATGATTGCGTTAACAACTGTGCCCAGCTTGTAGCATCTAAAATGAAAGTAATTGTACTTTTGTAGTGAAATTTCAACTCGAGACCCATCTCACACGAGATCCATTCGCCTCCCAAACCCGCGTCGGGGTGGACCTATGTCATGTCCACACAGCTGAAGACACAGTTTGTATTCCTTACGTAGAGCAGAAGTTTGCAAACATCAACGGAGCGTTTGAGTTCTATCAATCTTACGCATGCTCCCGGGGTTTTGAGGCGAAGAGGTACACGACAACCAGATCCTATGATGGTTCGATTAAGAAGAAATTGTTGGCGCCAAACAGCTAACCACAGCATGGTCAAGTTGTCGAGCACGCAAGAGAAAGAAGGTCAGGAGTTTGTGGGATCGTACGAACCCAAAAGGAATACGAAGGCGACGAGGACGCGTTGTGGCGCAAGGATTAGGCTCAGTGCGATGATCGGTGGGTTCTTTATTGAGCAGTTCATCCAGGAACATAACCACAACCTGTGATGGTCAACGACAGAGAGTTTCAGAAGTCATCCCGAAGTCTCTCAAGATATCACAAGGAGATGATCGTTTGTAACTCAAGGGTGTGAAATGTCTGTGAGCAATGTTGTTAGTGTTCGTTTGACAGTTAACCGTGCGTGATTAATACAACTGTAATTTCTGTGTGCAGCTGAAGATTGGGGCGACTCGGACATACAGGATGTGCAAGGAGATGTCGGGTGGATTTCAGAACATCGGAGCATCGTTGGTTGATTTCAAGAACTGGGATAGGGACGTTAAGTGCTTCGTTCACGAGCAGGATGGTCAATTATTTGTAGACCGGTTCAAGAGTTTGAGGGACAACCAGGAAGACTTTTACTTTGACTACGACGTCGATGTAGACAGAAGCCTACGTAGGGCCATTTGGGCGGACGGTACAACGCGAAGGAACTACGCGGCATTTGGTGATGCCGTGTCGTTCGACCCAACCTGCGGAACCAACATGTATTCAATGGTGTTCACACCGTTCATCGGCCTGGACAACCACAAACGATCCATCACGTTCTGCGAGACGTTGCTATTGAAGGAGGACTACGAGTCATTTATTTGGGTCCTTTCCCGCTTCCTGGAAGCCATGGGTGGGAAGGAACCGTGCTATATCATGACAAACCTGGATTCCGGGATCTTAAAAGCTGTCTCAGAAATATTCAAGGCAGCGCACCAACGGTGCTGCACGTGGCACATCATGAACAAGGTCCCATCGAAGCACGACAGATCAAGAGAGGAGGCCTCAAAATTCGTAAAAGACCTCAACGCTATTATTTGGGACGATGACATCGAGGGGTCGGAGTTCGACGATAGGTGGGGGGCAGATTATGATCGACCATGATGCGGTGGGGATCGAATGGTTCGAATATGTGTTTGGCATCAGGAGAAAGTGGGTCGTGGCACATTGCAGGGAGCTGAGGATGTCCGAAATTATGAGGACGACGTAGAGATCAGAGAGTGAGAACAACTTCTTCAAAAAGTTTGAAGACAACAAGGGTGCGTTGGTCCAGTTCTGGATGCGATTCGAGAGTGCGATGGACCAAAAGAGGCACACGTAGAAGAGGCTAGACAACGATAACCGGCAGACATATCCCAAAACTGGAACGACGAATCCAATGGAGACTGACGCGACAAAGGTGTACACGCACGTGGTGTTTGCATTTACACGTGCAACGTTCATGGGTATCAGGAGAAGGATGGGATTTAAGCGACAACAGTCAGGGATACGATCCGGAACCGCAACTATATCGTTGAATATAATCCAGGTATTCTGATTTTGATTCTGATCCAGTCACTGTCCACGTTGTGTTGTATAGTCTGGTGTGACTATACAATCTAAACAGTGGGACTATAAAATGCCATGAGTGTGACTATACAACGTGATGAGTTTGAGTGTACAATGTAATGAGTTTTATTATACAACATAATGAGTGTGACTATGAAAATTAAAAGGTGTGACTCTGAAATGCGGTGAGTGTGATTATATAATGTAATGCATTTGTTTCTGCAACATAAGAATGTGACTATACGTCATAATGGGTGTGACTATACGACAGAGTGAATGTGACTATACACTTTCAGAAAGTCACATTCTCTACGTTGTGTAGTCACGGTCCAGATGGGTTTAGAGTCGCACTCTTTATGTCCATAATGTCCCTGCAGGTACCTGTGAGGTCAGCTGTACTTGCAGGAAGTTCGGTTGGTACGGAATTCTCTGCAGGCACGCTATTTGGATGTATTCTTCCAAAGGGCAGAAGACGATCCTGGAACGGTACGTTGTTGGTAGGTGAACAAAGGATGCTCTATGTAATGCTAATGCATGTTCCCTGACAGAAAGGGGCTTAATCGACGAGAAGGTTGTTACAGTCACGAGACTGTTTTCAGAGTTCTATGAGACCGTTAGTCATGTCAGTAGAATGGGTAATGATCACGTTAGTAGCTTAGCTGACATCATTCGCGATTTCAGATCCGATGTGGCGCCTCATGTTGGTCCTTGTAGCAAGACACAAGAACTGGAGGAGATCCTTCGCTGTACGAGCGCAATTGAAATAACGGTATTACCCCTGAAGAAAGCTAAGAACAAGGGCAGTGGGAAGCGGATGCTGTCTTCCAAGGCAAAGCCTGTTGCAATTGTTGTGAAGCCTAAACGGTTGTGTAACAACTGCAAGAGGATGGGGCATCATGACAAGAGGAACTGCCCCAACCCGTTCGCCGAGAGCCCACCTATTGCCGACGTGTCTGTCGATGTTGAGGAGGAGGAGGAGGACGTGGTAGGGGTTGCGGAGGATTGTTTGTGAATATCCTCTTTGTTGTGGAGAAAGAATTTTTTGAAACATAAAGATTGTCGACGTTTGAAATGGTCAAGGTCCGTGATATTGTTTTCGCCTATCGCAGACCTCAATCATTTTTAATATGGCGTAGTCATAAATCATGGGCAAAATTGTTTTTGGTTAATTGTCTGTAAACAACAAATCAACGTCCTGAGATATCAATAGTTTGAAAAGTAGTCTATCAATTGTTTTTGTAATGATATAATTTTATGTTGATTCAACGTCAAGTGTGTCTTTGAAATGCAATGCTAATACGTCCTTTTTTGGCTACAAATACAGATGTGCAAGAACATTATTCCTTTAATCTCTACAAAGAATGTTAACGTTTGAAATTGTCAAGGTCTGCGACTGTCAGATTTGGTTGACATTATGCACCAAATGAGTGTGATTATACAACGTAATGAGTATGATTCTACAATAGGCGGCGTGTGATTCTACAACAGGGGGAGCATGGCTATACTAATTGTATGACTGTGATTGTACAACATACCGAGTGATTAGACAATATAGTGAGTGTGATTCTACAATATATTGAAGTGTGCGACATTTGAAAGACAGAAATCTAAACTGGTTATACAACACGATGACAGTGACTATACAACATGTTGAGTGTGACTATACAACTTAATGCGATGCTCATAGCATTTTGTATTTGTACATTAGAAAAATAGCGATGAAAATATTTGTACATTAGAAAAAGTCCATCTTTTACATAACACATAGTACTTGAAACATAAAAACATTCTACGACATAATGGGTTGTAACCTATACCAGACAACATATAATATAGTACTAGGAAAACAGTCATCAAACCTTTAAACACATAAAAACATCCATTACATATCATATTTTTTGGCTACATTTTAACCCACACCTACTTAACCCTCGTAATTTTTAAGTATCTTCTTCAAGTTGGCCAAATCACGTTGGAACCCTTTTCTAGTGCGGAAACATTCAAGAGACTTTTTCATCAAGAATTGAACGTAGTCGTCCAGTTCGGCACCTTTCTCTGTATCGCCTATGGATGCCACAAAGTTCCTTGCGTCTATGGTAGTGGCGACTAGTTGCATGGCTGTTAATTCATTGGATCTAGTGGTATCCAACAAACCATTGTACTGCTCGATCAACCTCCTTACTTCTTCTATTTTGCTGGCCATTGTTTTTAGGTTGAAGATGAATTATGGGGTCAAAGAGGTGAAGATGAAGTATGTGGTAAAAATGGGGGTGGTATTTAAAGGGGGAAGGGAGGAGAGATGTGAAAATTTAATTGGGGTAGAAGAGAGGGTTGAAAATTTAAACGACAGATGGTTAGGTGGGGGGAAGGGGGGGGGGGGGTGGGTGGGTTCTACCTGCCCAAATTAATTGGGGTGAGAAGAGTGAGGTGAATTTTTTGTGTTCTCAATTTGCATTGAGACTCACAAACATCACTTCAGTCACGTTCATTGTATCCGATTGGAAGATAACGTACTCGATGTGTATTGTTTATTTGCTGTCGACATTTGGTTGAACGATCGATATTTTTGTGAAATAATCTATTTGTGAAAATAATTTACGTCTATGTGTGTTTTGTTTTGCATAATCACATAGTTTATACTTTAATGTCACCGAGTACAAATCATGGGTTTAATACGTGTGCTACAAAGAGAATAATTTTGTTTTGTGTTTCTGGTGTTTAATATTTTTAGCGAGTATGTTAATGGGTTTGTATATGTTTGGGGTGTTACGTGGCGAATTAAATCTCTCTTTTACAAAATCGTATAAATCGTGTATTACGACATCATATTTTTTTTACGAATCATATAAATTGAACGAAATGTCATATATTTAGAGTTACTTTGTTAAATTAGTCAGTGAATTGTGGTTGTCATTCATGACTCTGCATGACTTTGGCTGTGATTATGAGTAAGAAGTGGCGTGATTGTATCACCTCAAGCATGTGACTCTGCCCAAGTAAAATCACTGGCCAAATCATAAATCCAAAAATATTGAGTTGTCATTCATATGATACTCCAAAGATACTTCAACATGAGATTTTTCGATACTCCAAAAATTGATTATTTCAACATGTACACTAGTTGCTACATATTCACGCGTTACGGTATCTACTTGGTGATCCTTTTTACTATCTTACGCTTAGCGTTGATGTTTTTCCATATGTTCGGTTTGTCCTCTATGAAAGCTTTAATTTTCCGCAACACGTCCCACGAGTCTCATTCATGTCAGCAAGGACGAGAATGCTGCAATCTCGAACGACAAATAACGCCTCCCGACCTTAGACCCAATATCATCATGGCTGAACGGCGCACCATCGTACAAGGACATGTTCATCAAGCAGAAAATGCTAGATTCCGTGTCGTTCTTCTTGGCGCTCTGCCATTCCAATTTTACCTGGCGATGTGTAAACTTCAACATGTGAACGCCCTTCACCAGTCCCTTGTCGTTCACGTAGTCGGCCACTGCGTACGACTGTTGCAATATTAGGTAAAATTAAACGTCAAGACCTACAGAAGCAGCAAAATAATTGACGCGGGGAATTAAATCCTACTCATGCAACTTACTATTCTGCGTGACACCACGAACATATATTAGCCCGGGCTGTGCACGGTGCTTTCTCTAAAGTTGATGCAGATGCACGCGTAGTGCCCCCTAGCATGTACCGGGACAAACGGTAGTTCGGCGTCCATGTCGAATGCTCTGTTGCAGTCTCCTACGAATCTGTCCCACGCTTCGTACACGCCGTCATATTTTTCGTCCGCAGGGGTACTTGATTTGGGCCGCTCTAGTATACGGGTAAGTGAGTCCTAACGGGGGGGGACATGGGGTGAATGTTAGTTTACCAAGTCACATGGTACGTCTTCAGGATTTTCACCCACAACTATATAAAGTGTAGCTGTACACCACAAAGTGTGTAATTGTACAACCTAAGGCGTGTGACTATGCAACCTACAACCTGTAACTTTAGACCTTACAGTGTGTGACTGTACAAAGTTAAGTCTGTGATTATACACCATAAAGTGTGTGACTGTACAACCTAAAGCGTGCAAACATGCAAAGTCAGCATAAAGTGTGTCACTGTAAAAACATGTTTATACAGCCTTATAGTTAATGTGTCTGAAGTCATTTTACCATTGAATGTAGTAGGTGGGGGAGGAGGGCATACCATGTAACGAAGAACGAACTACGCCATCGTCACTCCAGACGGCGAGGGTAGTCCACGTCGTTTGTCGTCCGCTTCCAACCAGTTCAGTAGGTGTGATCAACTCCAGCATCGCCTCGCTCATACTATCTCCGGACAAGAGCGTTTGAATCTCACGCCTCTCCAGCTGCGCTCGAGCGCTGTAGTACCCCAATTATTCCCTGCGTTACATATTTGTTAGAATACTTAATATGCAACATGAACCAGGGGCGTAAACGGTTACATACCTTTCTCCGTACCGATTATCATCAAGGAAGCAGTAGTTGGCGACATGTTTTTGCAGGTGGAGCATCCTACATGTCAGCGGCCGGTTAATGCGAAACAAGTTCGACATGACGATGACGTCGGGGTCCGGGTCCCCTTGGATTAAAGAGAAACCCAACCCATCCTCACGCCCCGTGATCGAGACTTGATTGCTGACCGACATTCTTCTGGGACTGTATGGGGTTTGGCTTCAGGCGTCTTCGGGGTACCAATTGAACGCTTCCGCTTCTGGGAGGTTGTCTTCACCAGAGTCCTTTCGTTCGCTCGGGTCGACAACATCGATTCCTTGTACTTTCCGAAGGTTGCTACGCTCTTTAAAACAACGTCCCTCACCTTGTTCACGTCGCTCAAAATAAGGGTCGCCGTGATCTCCGCCCTGCACAAATTCATGGCCGGAATTGTCCCCAAAGAGCAGTGAAATGGGAACACGGCGTACAACATCATGTGCATCATCAAGTACACTCCACAGTCATTGGCGGAGTAGCCTACCCCTTGCCAAAATAAGGGAATGTTCACCATCTTAAACGAACGAACTTTCTCACCCTTCATCACCCCTCTCTGTACCACGTACTCTCCCATTTCATCAGCCTACAAAACAAATTGAACCAGGATAAGTTGTTGAATACAGCCGCAGTCACAAAATTGGTTTGATAGTCACACATGTCATGTAAAAGATTCTTACCGCAATTTGAGCAATGCCACAGTAAAGCAATGTAGCAAAATCGTCATCGTACAACTTGTTGTTGAGGTACTCTACTTGTTCCGATTTGAAGTTTATGCAGGCGCAACTGTAGTGGTCGTTGTCCCCAGATAAAACCGGGACGAACACCTGCAACCAATGTGTCAGAAAATTGTGTTGATAACCACTACTAACGAACATTATGTGCATAGTAATACCATGTCTGAGTCCAAAGCAAATTCGGAGAAACTGTTTTGCCTCCACTGGTCCCACACGTAGAATATCTGTTTGTCCAGATTCAGGCCCTTGTTTCTTTTGTTCCACAATTCCAGCATGAGCTCCTTCTCACATGCACCGATGTTAATACATGTAGTTAGTGACTATACAACTTAAAATGGCTGACCATACAACTTATAGTGTGTGATTATGCACTTTAATGTCTGCGACTGTACATCACAAACTGTGTGACTATACATCCATTTGTGTGTGACTATACAACTTGGGGTAGATGATTATGCACGTTAAAGAATGTGACTGTACATGTGTTTGTGTGTGACTATACAGCTTATAGTGTGTGATTATGCACCTTTAAATGTGTAACTGTACAACCTAAAGTGTGTCACTTTTTAATTAAAAAACATTTGGAGCTACAGACTTTTGGATGGTGAACATACCGTATGTCCAAGAGAGAAGAAACATCTACTGGTTACTCTTGGTGCAGATTTCTCGTACATCAGCTGGTTCAGTAGCCTACACCAGCAGTCAATGACATTATTTGTGACATGCAGGTCGGGCTCGAGCGACTGCATGTCGTCCCTCAGTATACAGTCATACTTCGTGTACTCGACCAATGATTCGCTGTAGATCAAACACAGTTTCAATGAACAAATGTACATAAAATGACATGTATACCAAAATACACGAACACAACAATTACTACATACCCTGACGGATGGGCTGTTGTTCGGTCGAAGACGAAGTCTATCATATCCTTCCGCACGCTAAGGACATCCGAGAAGATGACTATATTGGAGCACATGAATCAAGATACCACAAACTGCTCCCTTATCGTAGATCCACAATCTAATGAACACCCCAGATTTTCCGGCACGTTACTCATGCACTCGAATGCGACGTCGGATTGGAAAATGTATGGATGATGTACATCTCTAGTATTATGCGCGTCGGCCCCCGCAATATCATCTGCTAGCTGAGTATCCCCTGTGACGGCGTCCGCTGTTGCGGGCATAACGATCACAGCGTCCGCTACATCCCACGCCGCCTTGTGCAGCGCCACCTCAAGGCTAGCACTGACCTCTCTGACCGCACTGGTTGTCGCTGGGTCCACGGTTTTCGTCTCATTGAGCAGACCCAGTACTACCTTATGTCTCCCCTTGTTAGACGTCTCATCGTCGTGAACGGTGGCTGGTAAGACAGATTCCGTAGCCTGCTCGTCCATGGCCGTCCGTGCATCCGCGGTCGCCCACTCCGCTTGCCGTAGAGCTACCACTACGGTCAGGCTCATACCAACCAATGCCTGTACCTCGCAGCTTGCGTTGAGTTCTTCAGTATCGGGCAAAGTATGTTCGATGTGCGGTTACTCCGCAACAGGCTCCGGTGTACCATCGGTAGCCCCCTCGTAATCGTCCTCGGGATTCTTTCCCTCACAGAAACCTGGTGACACGAAGCCACCTTCAAAAGTACCCTCATCCCTCACTGAGACCATCCCCCCTACACCAGCATTCTCTATTTCTTCATCCGAGTAACCAGCATCACGTAAGTCATCCACAATCATGCGTACCTGCTTGAAGAGACTAGTATTGCGTTGTTCCTCGCCCTCAATGACGGGGGGTGTTTTGGGTGGTCTGCCTCAACTTGTCGACCAACGAAACAACTTCGCCGATATACTCGAGGACAGCTGGATCCTCCCAGAATTGTTGAGAGGACGGGTTTTGACTTGGGACTGCCAGGTTCCTCGTCGCTATTTCCTTCATAGTTGAGGCAGCCTCCTCACAGTACTTGCAAAACTCAAGCACACTCCTCCAGAACTTCATGAAAAACTCATGGTCGGCCTATAAGTCAGTCAAAGTCAAATCATTAGTGTAAAGCTAGACAACGACTGTAAAGCTGCGTGATCTTACAACATAATTACTGTGTCTATACAACACACTGAGTGTGACTATATCTTTAATTTTCTGACTATACAGCTCAATAGTTGTACAAGCCGCGTGATTTTACAGGACAATCAGTGTGACTATATATCTTCAAGTGTCTGACTATACAGCTCAATGGTTGTACAAGCCGCGTGATTCTATAACACAATCTGTGTGACGATACAACATACTGAGTGTGACTAAGCATCTTAAAGTGTGTGAAACATACAACATAATGAATGTACTGAATGTGTGTGACTATACAACATAATTAGTGTGATCCTACAACATAATGACCGTGACTATTCAAATTCACCTGTGTCACACTGGTTTATAAACACAGGTACGCAGTCACACTAACAGGTTTATAAACAATTGAAAACAGTCACCATTAATTGATGGTATAAAGAGTGGCTGCAAGATAACTTACATCCACGGCACTGGCCTTTAGTTGATCATCGGTCTCGATCCCAGAAGCTAGAGGGAGCACTTCGTGTGTAATATTACCCGTACACGCGATTCTTTCGGGACTAGAACGCTGTCTGTCAGAGTGCAGAGTTATAGCGTGCATCCCCTCGTCGCCCATCACCTCACATGTACGTGGGTACGATACTTTGGAGCGCAATTGATTCCCTAGTGACCCCGTCTCCAGTTCCCATCCAGACAATTGCTTATCCTCCACGCATCCCAATGCCCGATAAACGGAAGGTTTTATTTGCAAGACTCGCTACAGAAATCATAGCGTTGAAAGTAGGCAATCATCAGAATTGGGATGCACCCCCGGAGGTAATGAGGTTGTCTACTGGAGTCACGCGTCTCCTTACCCGCACGCACCAGCTCTTGCAGTACCAAACTGCACCAGTCTTGTTCTCGAATAAATCCCACATCCTCCACCGCGGCCAGTAGGCTGAGGTCGAGTGAGTTGTTTGTAGTAGAATTGTTGTGTGCTAAATTTAGACCATTTTTCCCCTCATTTCGACCCGTTTTTCCCCTCGTTTTGCGAGTTTAGAGTGCGATTATCGCCATATTTTGTGTACTTCTCGCATTAGCGTCCCTCTTGTGCGTTTTGCGTGTTTTTGGTAGTTTTTTATCGATTTTGATAGGATTTTGCACCGAAATCACGATCGAGCTTCCATAAGTGCAAGAGAAGGGAATACCGTCTTAAGAGTAAAGCACACAACTTAAAGTTTAAAGCCATCAAATCAATTAACGAAGAATGAGACAAGAAAAGAGGCCAGTGAAATGATCGGGCGAAATTTCACCCGGTGAGACACCACCGGGCGAAATTTCACCCGACGGTAAAAATGCCTCCCCGAAGATTTTTCGAGACTCTCCACCCGGTGAGACACCACCGGGTGAAATTTCGCCCGATGGAAAGAAGTGCCAAAAACGCGAAGTTTCAAGACCGCAGGGCAAAGTTTCACCCCATGAAGATGCTAAGGGAGATTGTCTCACTAATAAAGCAAGAGTTGGATTTGGGCTTTAGGTTAAATACCCATTAAGAGGATTACTATATATATGTAACCCTAAATTGTTGCCCAAGGCATCCATGACAATCCTCCATTAGTGTAGTAGCTTCACCCCATTAGTGTAGTATTAGCATCTACCATCCACCATTAGTAGAACAATCTAGTAGTAATCTAGTAGTAATTCTCTAAAAATCTAGTAGTTTACATAGTAATTAGTAGTAGATCTACTTAGTTTACATCATCAATTCTCTAGATTACGAGTTTGTAAGAAGATTATTCAAGTTTTATTGAAGATTTATGGGTTTATTGAAGGATTAGTGACAAGTTCTTCACTATCTCCATCAAAGCTTCAACCTTTATTCATGCAAACTTCTTATTTCTTGTAGATCTTCATAGTTGGTACATTTCTTTCCACTCTCTTATCTCTAGTTTAGATTTAATTTAGTTTTTTCATTATTATCTAGCTTAGATTCTCTTAGTGTAGTTAGTTTCTCTAGATCTTGTTCATGTTGTTCTAGATTATTCTCTAGATTAATTTGTTAGTTTCATAGTTTAGTGGAAATCGTTAGATTGTAGTTTTCTCATCATATTGTTGATAGTTTCCTTAGATCTAGTTAATACGCATGTTGTAGTTAGTTTTTCCATAGTTAATGTTTTATTGTCTTTTATTATGATTAGTGAGTAGATTTCTTGTTGGGGG
Source organism: Agrostemma githago (assembly GCA_958450325.1). NCBI lineage: Eukaryota > Viridiplantae > Streptophyta > Magnoliopsida > Caryophyllales > Caryophyllaceae > Agrostemma > Agrostemma githago. Next base: position 41,289,354 of record OY288247.1, on the reverse strand, counting down.
GTTTAGGGATGAAGACTTGGATTATTTGAATTTAGGGGTATTGGTGGGTTGCTTGCATGTTGGTTTACCTTGTTTATGGTTGTTGTGTCATTGTTGTTTTAGAACGGCCAACTAGACCGACCTTGACTCATTTCTATCAATATGGGAAAACTCGGGGTAGAAATTACCATAACAAGAGACTTACCCTTCTTCGCCGCGAAAGCGGCTTTTTAGGTGGGTTGGGTGAAGAAACCAAAAAGTGGCATTCTCCCATTATCAACGTTGCAACAAAAACTCGATCCCAACCTTCTTACATTCCATGTTCCGAATCCCGACTTCTCCCCAACGCCTTTCCCTAGATTAATTACCCCTAGCCATTCTCGTAGTGATTCCTCTAGCATAGACTCGACCCTTAGAAACCCCCTCCTCTAGATATCAAACACATCGCTTTAAACTCGTCAATACATCCGGTCCCTGTGGACCGACCTCGAGTTACCACAAATACTTGTTTGTTTTTGTGTGTCATCTCGAGTCTTATAAATATCGTTTGATCCCCCGTCCTTCGTTAACGACTGAACCGATTGGGAGGCTATTAAAGTGGCGCCGTTGCCGGGGAACGACGAGTAATTGTTGCGTTTTTAGTTGTTGTGTTTGATTCTTTTCCCTTCTCTCTTTTCCCTAGTGCCGCAAAGTGCTAGGAGTCTTATCGTTTAAATTGAGTTTTATGCCGAGAAACACGTCATCGCCCTTGTGGTTCGATCCGGAGTCGGAAAGGACTTTTAGAGCATTGCGTTTTCGGGGAAATTACTCAACTACTATTATCCCACATCCTTCATTATCACCTCCTAACCTTAATCCCATCCTACCACATACACCTTCTACACCTCCTATATCACATAATTCCACTCCAAATAACCCTTCCATACCTTCCACTTCACAAAATTCACCATCATCACCACCATCATCGAAAACTCCACCACAAAATCAAAATCCATCCCCTCCAAATCATTCAAATTCAAATCCACCATCACCACCAATACATGAAATGGCAACCCTAGGCTCTCATTCCCAACTCACACATGAAGAAACACCTTCTCTCGCCGATTTCGGAGAGATTCCCGAGAATTATGAATTAAAAGTCTCTTTGACAAATGCGGTTCAACAAGATACTTTTCACGGTTTTTCTCAAGAAGATGCTCAAGAGCACATTGCTTCATTTAAAGAAAAATTAGTAGGAGCCCGTCTCAATGGATTAACTTCATGCCAATTGCACCGTTTATTATTTCCAAAGACCTTGAGAGATGGAGCTCGTAGATGGCTTCAAGGCCATCCCGCTAATACTTTTACAACATGGGCTCAATTATCTAATGCCTTCTTGGAGAAATATTTCCCTCCGTCAAAGACTAACCAATATCGCGTGGAGATACAAACATTCAAACAAGATGAATTTGAAAGCCTAAGTGAGGCTTGGGAAAGATTTAGAGATTTGTTGCGCAAATGTCCACATCATGGAATACCCGATTGGCTAACTACCCAAATATTTTACAAAACCCTTTCATCGAGAACCAAAGAAAACCTCAATTCGGCCGCCGGAGGAGACTTTTCTTCTCTCACCGATGAGGCATCTAAAAGTCTTATTGAAAAGATGGCAAGGAGTGACTCTAGAATGGGTCAATTGAGGGATTTTAGAAATAAAGTTGAAGTGAACTCATCTACGAGTTCTAATGAATTGAAGCTTCAAGCGGAACTTGAAGAATTAAAAAGGAGAATGGATGCCATGAGTTTAAGGCCTACTCCTAGAGGTATGTACCAAGTTCAGGGGAGTATTCCAACAAGGCAACCATCTCCTCCAAAGCAATTAACATGGGAAGTTTAATGTGATCATTATGGCAATTATGGCCATGATTCTAGCTCTTGCATTCCTAATGAAGAAGTTTATGTTGAAGAGGCGAATGAAGTCCAAGCTATACAAGTGTATGGGCAAAGATCCCAATTTGATCTCTTTTCCAATACTTACAATGCCGGCACAAAATTTCATCCTAATTTTTCTTATGGCAATCAAAATGTCCAAAATCCGATTCCACATGCCCAAGGGAGTCAATTGAGGCCATTCAATCAAAGTCAACAAAGGCCCTTTAACCAAGGTCCTCCAAGGATGCCCCCATATATGCCTCCTCATCAAAGGAGTAACTTCAATCAACAAAGTAACAACTTCCATGTTCATAACACTTACAACAATTACCAAAATCAACATGGTAATCATTTTAATCATGGATACAATCAAGGGTTCCAAGGTAATTTTCAAGGAAACCAAGGTTACAATCAACCACCATTTAATCAACCATCTCAATCTTATGGCCAACCAAACATTTCTCAAATTGGTCGAGGAGGACTCCCATGGGAAAACTATAATGAATTGCAAAGGACCGTTGGGCAACTATGGAATGAACATCAAGACACCAAGGCAAGGCTAAAGGTTTGGGAATCTCAAGAAGCAACAAAAGCCTTAGTTGCCCCAATTCATCCACCCCATGGTTTGCCCGGACAACCCCAAAACCCAAGAGACCCTTCGCACCAAGAAAATGCCGTCATTTTGAGAGGTGGCCAAGAACTTGAGGACCCATACAAGAATTTGAACTTGAACACCAAAAGCACTCCATCCAAAGTCATTCAACCAAGTGCATCACAAGAATCATCTCCCACTTCCCCCAAACAAAACCGGGGAATACAAGCGGAGTTCGATATCCTTCAAAATGCAGAAAATGAACGAAGAAAGAAGAAAGAGCAAATGGAAGCGGAAGAAGCAAAAAGAAAAGAGGCGGAGCGATTAGCCGAAGAAGAAGTAGAACCCAATGTTCCACCGCCTCCCACTTTTGTCCCTTCATTGCCCTTTCCCGAACGAGCTAAGCCACGCAAGGAGAATGCCCAATTTAACCGTTTCGTGGATATGTTGAAAAAGGTAGAGGTAACTTTACCCTTCGCCGAGGTAATTTCTCAAATGCCCCTCTATTCTAAGTTTTTGAAAGATTTCTTGACTAAAAAGAGAACAATAGAGGATAAAGAATGTATTTCTCTCACGGAACAATGTAGTGCCATTCTTATGAACCAAATACCAAAGAAACTAGGGGATCCCGGTAGTTTTTCTATCCCTTGTCGGGTTGGAAATGTTGTTGTTAATCAAGCTTTATGTGACCTAGGGGCTAGTGTTAGTTTGTTACCATATTCTATTGCCAAGAGACTTAGTGTGGGGGAGATGAGACCCACTAGCATGTCAATTCAACTTGTGGATAAGTCCGTCAAGTACCCACTCGGGATACTTGAGGATGTACCCGTTCAAGTTGGTAGATTCTTCATCCCCTCCGACTTTGTTGTCAAGGATATGCCCGAAGACACTACTACCCCCATTATTTTAGGTCGACCTTTAATGGCTACCGGAGGTGCTATAGTTGATGTCAAGAATGGAAAGTTATCTTTTAACATAGGGAACGAATCGGTAGAATTTTCCCTTTCTCAAGCTCTTAAACAACCAATGATTGAACAAATGAATTCCATTGAAGTTATTAACAGTTTGGTTGAGTATAGCTTGATCGATGATGATAAGCAAGAAGATGAACCATTTGACTCTCCACCCCTTGAAGATGAATGTTTGCATGATGAAAAGGTAGAACCACTACCGGTAGGTAAGAGTATGGTATCTTCTCCTCCTAATCTTGAACTTAAACCACTCCCCTCTTCCCTTAAATATGCTTTTCTTGAAGGAACTAATTATCCCGTTATCGTCAATGCTACCCTTGATGAACCTCAATTTGAAAAACTTTTGATTGTTTTGAGAAAGCACAAAAAGGCCATCGGGTATAGCATTGCCGACCTCCAAGGCATAAGTCCAAACGTTTGTATGAATAGAATCATCCTCGATGATGACCACCGTCCTTCGGTTGAGGGTCAACGTAGGTTGAACCCTACCATGAAAGAGGTTGTCATGAAGGAAGTCCTTAAGTTGTATGAGGCTAACATTATATATCCAATAACCGGAATTAAATGGGTTAGCCCCGTCCAAGTTGTGCCGAAAAAGGGAGGAATGACGGTAGTTAAAGGAGAAAAAGGTGAGTCAATTTCTACTAGGACTATTACCGGTTGGCGCATTTGTATACTATCGAAAATTGAACACGGCTTTCCCCCTTCCCTTTATTGATCAAATGCTTGAAAGATTGGCGCATCATTCTTATTTTTGTTTCCTTGATGGTCATTCCGGATTTCTTCAAATTCTCATTCATCCCGATGACCAAGAGAAAACCACTTTTACATGTCCTTATGGCACCTATGCTTATAGAAGGATGCCATTTGGACTATGCAATGCGCCGGGAACGTTTCAAAGATGTATGATGGCTATTTAGTGTCCATGGTACATCTTTTGATTCTTGTCTTGAAAATATTGATCAGGTGTTAGCTCGATGTGAAGAGTATAGACTTGTTTTAAATTGGGAAAAGTGTCATTTTTTGGTTGAACAAGGTGTTGTCCTAGGTCATATAGAGGAGTCGAAGTCGATAAGGCGAAAGTCTCCGTGATCGAAAACTTGCCACCACCTACAAATGTCAAAGGGGTGAGAAGTTTTCTAGGTCACGCCAGTTTTTATAGACGATTTATTTAAGACTTTTCCAAGATTGCTAAGCCTTTGACCTCTTTGCTTATGAAAGATACACCTTTTGTTTTCGATGACTCGTGTCTTGAGGCCTTTTGCAGGATAAAGACCGCTCTCACTACCACTCCGATTATCAAAGCTCCCGATTGGAATCTTCCATTTGAGATCATGTGCGATGCTTCCGATTTTGCCGTAGGTACCGTTCTAGGTCAACGGGTTGACAAGAAGCTACATGTGATATACTATGCAAGCAAGACATTAGATGAAGTCCAATCGAGGTATACAACAACCGAGAAAGAGATGCTTGCCGTTGTCTATGCCATGGAGAAATTCCGAAATTATGTTACCGGTTCCAAAGTCATAATTCACACCGATCATGCGGCGATTCGTTACATCATGTCCAAAAAGGAGACCAAGTCCCGACTCTTTCGGTGGGTCATTCTTTTACAAGAATTTGATATCAAAGCCGGATCGGAGAACTTGGTAGCGGATCATCTTAGTAGGCTAACGGTTAGTAAAAAGAACAATGAAGAAGATGGTATCCCCATCAATGAAGCTATGAGATATGAGGCCTTGATGGCCATTGATACTATTACACCTTGGTATGCCGATATCGTCAATTTCCTAGTATCTCATTTTATTCCGGATGATTATTCCAAACAAGAGCGGAAGAAACTACATTATGAAGCCCGACGCTATTATTGGGACGAGCCATATTTGTTCCGGCGTTGTGTAGATGGAATTTACCGACGATGTGTCACGGCCGATGAAGGTTATAATATTGTGAAGCACCTTCACTCGACATCTTATGGTGGACACTTGGCCAACCAAAAGACAATTGCCAAGGTTCTCCAAAGCGGGTTTTGGTGGCCTTCCATGTTGAAAGACATTCGAGCTTTCATTCTCGCATGCGATGCTTGTCAAAGAAGTGGGAATATTATGAGAAGAAATGATATGCCTCTTCAACCCATCTTAGAGATTGAATTGTTCGATGTTTGGGGCATTGATTTCATGGGTCCGTTCACATACTCTTTTGGTAACAAGTATATCTTAGTAGCGGTTGATTATGTCTCAAAATGGATCGAGGCCGTAGCTTCCCCCACCAATGACTCCAAGGTTGTAATCAAGCTTTTCAAGAATGTCAAGGTTGTAATCAAGCTTTTCAAGAATGTAATTTTCCCGAGATTTGGTATGCCTAGAGCCATAATTAGTGATGGAGGCTCTCATTTTAGGAAAGATACCATTGAACACCTTCTTAGGAAATATGGTATCACTCACAAGATGTCACTAGCCTACCACCATTAATCCAATGGGCAAGTCGAGATCTCCAACCGTCAAATCAAGGAAATTTTAGATAAAGTTGTAAATACACACCGAAAGGATTGGTCATTAAAGTTAAATGACGCCCTTTGGGCATTAAGGACGGCTTACAAAGCGCCGATTGGAACCACTCCTTATCGTCTTGTGTATGGAAAAGCTTGTCATTTACCGGTGTAATTAGAACATAAAGCCGAATGGGCAATCAAAGAGCTAAATTTCGATGAGAGTGTTGTAGGAGATAACCGCCTTCTCCAACTACAAGAATTGGAAGAACTAAGACTAGAAGCCTACGAAAACTCGAAGATTTACAAGGAACGAACTCGCCAATGGCACGATTCTCGAATACTTCGTAAGGACTTCTCCGTTGGTGATAAGGTATTACTCTTCAACTCTCGCTTTAAGCTCTTCCCCAGTAAGTTGAAATCAAAATGGTCGGGTCCATTCGAGGTGACCAAGGTGCAACCATATGGATCAATAGAGATATCTAGCCCGGAGACCGGGAAGTTTATGGTTAATGGACAACGTTTGAAGATTTATCACCCCGGTCACGTTCGTGAAACCTTCGCGAGACCTTCGCTACCATGAAGTTTGGTGAGCTCCCATTGGGCAGCGATATTTAACCCCCCTCTCGAAATTGAAGTAGGTTTGGTGGTATCCTCAACAACCACCTTGTACATATGTATTATATTTCTTTGTGTTGTTAGTTTTTTAGCTTGAGAAGAATGGTTGAACTTGGATTTCGCCATGGAGCACTTAATTTGGATGAAGACCACGCTTTTTGAAGAAGTTATGGAGCTAAATTGAAGACCACAAGCATGTTTGTGGTAGATTTTGATTATGTAATGTGAGTCGAGTCAATATTTGAATCCTTAGGTGACTATTGGAAGAGCCATGAAATGGCAAGGCGGAAAAACGAAGAAAACAAGACCGCCGGGCAAAATTTCGCCCGGTGAGACCTGACCGGGCAAAATTTCGCCTTACGGAAAGTTGCCAGAATTGCCGAAATTGAAGAAGATACCACCGGGCGAAATTTCGCCCGGTGAGATTTTGACCGGGTGAAATTTCACCCATTGAGAAAAATGGCAGAAATCGATTTTCACGACGAAAAGTCCGTCGGGTGAAATTTCACCCGGCGGCATGGGCTTGGCCAATTCACCTATAACATACTTCCTCACTACAATTTCAATTCCCTCCTTCATATTTACCACCCATAACTTTCCCTCCAAAAATTTTACACCAAATTTTTACCACCAACTTTAAAACTTTCACTTTCCCTCCCAACCACCCTTTTACCTCACAATTCACTTCACATTTTCACCCATCATAAACTCATTAAACCACTTTCCATACCCATTCACATTTAAACCTCCATTCCATTTCTACTTGGTGATTATATTCTTGGGTCTTTGAAGAGGGAAGAAGCTAAAGTTTAGGGATTTGTCTTGCAATTACTATTATGGAGACAAGAGCTCAACAAGTCGCGCGAAAACAAGGTATGGCTTCGACTTCTAAACCTCCTAAATGTTCATCTTCTAGTAAGTCTTCGAAGCCTAGACTCTCACCTTGTCCTAATACACCCTTGGCTCAAACCTTCTCCGAAAAGACCTTTTGGAGAACAAGGTGGCCTTGTCCATTCACAATGGAAATTCTAGGAGTAGAGGACGATATTAGAGAGTTATCGTCTAGGACCGGAACAAGCGGACTTATCAATTTCGTGCCTTGCACAAATAAAGAATTGACTTGTGAATTTTTAGGTACCTTTACAATCGATAACCCGACCACACCAAGAGAGTTTAAATTTAGATTGTTCGGTAGAACTCATTGTTTAACTGTTTGTAAATTCGGCCTAGCCTTAGGTCTACCCTCATCGGGTACCGGAATTAGTGAACCTTTGAGTAATGTACAAGCAAATGCTTCTAGAAGAGACCTTTGGCGGTGCATAGAACGTGGTCAACGAGATTTTGAACCCAATTCTAACTTTACCGCTGAAATCCGTAACCCCGCTATTTGTTACTTTGCCGAAATACTTTCTCATTGCTTGATACCGTCTACCGATAATATTCTTAACCTCAATGTGTGCGTCTTACAATTGATTTTTGACTCTTTGCTTGGTAATCCTAACCCCCTTGACCTACCACTTGTCATAGCGTTGCATTTTCATCAAATTATTATTGCTCAACGCCCCTTCGTAGAGTGTGGAGGTCTTGTGACCTTAATTGCTAAAAACTTGGGTTATGAGACCAACCACCTAATCCCACTAGACAACCATGTCTGGCTTGACGAGGCCTATCTTCCATCTTGGATATTTAATGTACCCGATCATCGCCTCGTCTCCATTTGCCATGACCGTGCTTTAATAGTCCCCAACAGAAACCGAACCAATATTTATAACTGTCACAATTGGGACCTACCCTTAGGTCCCGGTGAATTCCGACTAAACCAATCGGGGGGAATGGAAAATTGGGAGTATGCGAACTATAGGTTACCCGAGGGTCGTACATTATTCGACCTTTCTGAGCTAGAACCCACCGAGGGCGTACAACCCTTACCCGGGTCTCCGACGGTCTCTTTTACGTCAAATGATTACCCAAATTAAACTATCCCCAGAGTCGGTCGGTGTTGTGTGTGTTGTGTGTGTATGTGGATTAGGTCGGTGAGTCTTTAATCAATCTTTGAAATGATATTGTTCCTTATTCCTTGTCCCATCATTATAATCGTTGTGATTGTTTTATATCGAACCAAATTGCAAGCTGTCCCATTGTCCCATTGGTATTTTTGCGGCCCTTGCGGCCTTGGTTTTGCTCCCGGTCTTTAGACGATGTGATTACGCCATTGACCCTTTTGAAAATCCAAATTTTAATCAACTTTTCTCAATTTTCCTTAATCCTGGCTAGGTGACGTGACTACACCTATGCCCATTTTTCACCCCTTCGTTTTTAATTTCTTTTCTTCTCTTTTATTCCTTGTTCGACTTCTTAGCCACTTGGCTAGGGTCTAGGTGATGTGATTGCACCTAGGCTCGCCACTATTTTATCCCTTTCTTCATTTTTCATTTTCTTTTCTTTTCTCAAAATTTTTGAAAAACCCAAAAACATTTGAAAAATCCTAAAAATCCAAAAAGACATTTCTTTTCCATCTTTTTCGTTCTTCCCTTACTTGTCCATTGAGGACAATGTGCAGTTTTAGTGTGGGGGAGGAGTCTACTATCTTTTATTTTGCCAAAAATCTTTTCAAAATCCATAAAAACTTGAAAAATCCTAAAATCAAAAACATTTTTCTCCTTTCTTTTCCTTTCCCTTTCTCGTTCTCGTTATGTTTTCGTGTCCCGTGTACGGTCTTGTTCTCCACTCTTACAGGTAACCACCACCTTGAAGCGCGAATTGAAGAGATTATGAAAGCATCCGCTTGGTAACTTCCTTCCTTCTTTCTTTAATTTTGTAGAGGAGTTAGGTTGTTGCTATTGGAGGCTCTCGAACCTGAGCATTTTGGGTGTTGTGGTTGATTGTGTGTTTGAATGTTGATGGAGTATGGAGTACATGACTTTACTTGTGTTTTCTTTTTTTTTTTGCCTTTTCTTTTTCGTGCGTTCGTTTTGCTTTTGTATAGAGTGTCTAGGATTAAATGTTTTCGAAAACCCGATTACAAACCTTTTACAAGAGTTTACATTCCTTTGTAGATAACCCATTGTAGATTTTGGACCTTAATCTAGTAGAATGACTCTTAATCAATGAATTTGTTGATCCTTTAGCTTGAGTCCACCTTTTCTACTAGAGGTTTACTTCGGGGTTTGCATTTGACCACCTTGACCACCCATGGAGGAGTTAGGCCTTGGTTCCCGCATCCCGTTTTCTAGGTGACCTTGCTCGAATGACCATTGCACCTTTAGTCCAAATTCTTTCCGGCTTTTCGTGGGTTATCCGGGAATGACGCATGTTCTCGTTTACCTAATTTCCTCCACCTATACATCACCACAATAAGTTTACACAAAAATAACCTCCAAGCTTGGTTATGAACCACATCAAAACAAAAAGCCAAAAAAGGGCAAGCCAAAGCAAGAGAAAAGGGCACAAAAATATGAAAAACAAGGAGAGAAAAGGAGCTTCAAATGAAATCATATCATCAAAAACATCTCCTTAAAAAAAAAAACTTTGATCGATTCATCGCCGTGAAGTGCCAACGAGAGGACCGAGTCCCGAGGTAGGAAGATAGCGGTGATTAGTCGATCCACCCCAATAATTGTAAACACTCCACCTTTTTATTTGGGCTAATTTAGGAAATTCGAGTTTGGAACGACCCTCTTGGCTTAGCCAAAGAGAGCGGGACTGCACCTACCTACAGTGTCGAACGAATCCATGGTTCACTTTTTTCCACTCTGTTATACTCCCCGTCGTACCCCTTTAGAAGTGATAAGTGTAGTTTGTAGTGCCCATTTTGTTGTGTTTAGTCCCAGTTTCTCTTGTGAAATCGCTCTTGGGAGCGGTTTCTGGGCTACTCATGCTTCTTCTAGTTCGTTTTAGGTCCCCAAGACCATTCATGAAGAATTGGAACGATTCCGACTCGTTTCATACACTTTTGGAGCCAACGAAGAGACGGAACGATCACTCGATGCCTTGGATTCGATCCCAAGACCTTGGGACCCAATCCCGAGCCCCTAGGACTCGATCCCGAGCCCCAAGAATCGATGAGAAACCCATGAGAAGCAAGGAGGGACCTTAAAGATCATATTGGAGGCCTACAAGACCCATCCCCGTCGGGAAGGACCTCATCCCGTCCGGGATGAGGTGCACAAATACAACTGCGCCTGTTTTGGGTCCGTCCCGGTCGGGACCAATCCGTCCCGGTTGGGACCACTCCGTCCCGGACGGGATGGCCAAGCTGCAGCCCGCTTTTGCTTCTTTTCTTTTCCTTTCCTCTTGTAACCCTATATATACCCCCCCACTACTACAAAACATCAAATAGACAACTCCTAATAGACATCAGATATGCTTAACAACTGATGTATAATATATAGACAACTGTTTTGTTTTACAAACAGTTGTCTTTATCTAATAATAGACAACTAAGTTTTATAAAAACAGTTGTCTATATATTATACAACTGTTTTAATTAATCTCAGTTGTCTATTCTAATTTTTAGGACCACTAAAAATTGGTTGCTAGTACTAGACATGTCAAACGGGTCAGGCGGTCGGGTTTCAGGTTCGGTCATTTCGGGTTCGGGTAAAATACGGGTCGGGTGTATTTCGGGTTTTATACGGGTCGGGTTCGGGTCAAATACGGGTTATTAACGCACTTTAAAAACATTAATTTTCTTTAATTTTTTTAAATCATAAGTAAAATTTTATTCTTAATTTTCTTAATAATCTCATTTAATATATGATATCAGTGGGAATAAACATGCTTTATTTAATATATATTTTAATTTACATTGATATTTTATTTCTATAGGAAGTACGAATATATATGACGAACTTTGACTCGATTTATTGATTTTTTTTTTCTCATTATAATTATCATCTGATAAAAATATGATTTTAAAGATGTCTATATAAATATTATTTCTTAAAATTTTGAGGAAAAAAAAATATTTCTTCGTGTTTTTGAGAAACTTTATTGTATAATAGCAATATTCTTTTAATTTATCTATTATCGGGCGGGTAACGGGTTCGGGCGGGTTTTGACCCAATATATTCGGGTTATTATCGGGTCGGGCCACTTTCGGGTTTCGGTTATTTTCGGACGGATTTTTTCGAGTTTTTTTTCGGGCGGTTTCGGGTCGGGTTTCGAATCGGGTCAGTTTTTGACAGGTCTAGTTGTTACCCAATATAACCCATATCAACATTTTTTGGAATTTAATCTAATATTTAATCTAATAACCCAATAAGGCAATAACCCATAGTATGAGTAACAACACCAGCAGCTTCATCCCTAAAATACCATCTAAACCCTAAAATTTCCTATCCTTCACTATACCAGCACCTTCACCTCGATTTCCTTTCAAATTCGTCAAATCAATCAAAGCAAATGGCTGTGATTTTCAAGGATCTTCACATCGAATCTGGTCTCAAGTCTCTTGAAGACCACCTTTCTGGAAAATCCTACGTTTCTGGGTAGATTTTCTTTTCTCTAATCGCGTTGATTTGTTGAATTTGTGATTGTATTGATTTTTCGAATTGATGTTTGGATTTGCGTAGTATTATTGTTCGATTTTACTGAAGTTTTGATGATTTGTGTCGAATTCGTTTGTTATGATTTTGATAGCATCAGATTTATCGAATTGACTCTTGAATTTGAGTAGTTTTTCCTTTCTGTAATCGCACTGATTTGTTCGAATTTGAAGTTATTGACCTTTGTTTCGTTGAATTTGTTTGTCAATTATAGTGATGTCTGAATCCGTGTTTGATTGATGTTTCATTTTACTGAAGTTTGGATGATTTGTACTGAACTACGAACTATGAACTATAAACTATAATTACATCACAGTAATTTTACCCAAGCTTCGATGATTTGCGTTGAATTTGTGTTTATGATTATAATTGAATTGCATCAGATTGCAGTAGCTGCTATGTTTCAAGATTTATCGAAAATCAATGTTTGAATCTATGTTTGGGATTACTTATTACTACTAAGTTCAAATCGATGTTTATGTACGGAGTACTCCCTCCGAGTTCCCATCTCGATCAACAAATCCAGATGTTCCAGGTTAGGTTATTCATTCATTCATTAAGGGATTACATTAATAATACTCCGAAATATTAGATTAATGATGATTAGTGCTTGATATTTGGTGGTGGTGGTGGTGGTGGTTGTAGGATGAATTAGATGAGCTTGATTCCGTTGATGGCCCCTCTACAGTTTGCAATCAGTACCTTGCTTCTTCTTTACCAATCAATCTCCTCCTCCTCCTCCTCATTTTCTTCGTTTCATTTACCTACCTTGCTTCCTTCCTTAATTCCCCTCTTATCTAATCTAATCTAATCTGATGCTGCAGGTTAATATCAGGAGTTGAATCTACCCCCGACCCTCTTCTCCCCGTGTACCTTCATTATTACTCCTTCTAGTATAATAAATACTCCTATCATTCTCATTAATGATTTTGATTTAGATTAAGACTAATTGGGTAATGTGAAATGTGGAGGACAAAGGGACCAGTGGATGTAAGGTGGGAGAGGTGGTTTGGAGGAAACACCAGCTCCAGAACTCACGGGCGATGGATCTGATCTCACCCCATAACACAAACACACCCCTCTTCTTCTTCTTCTTCATCTTCAACTTCAACTTCTTCAAAACTCTCAACCCGAGTCTTCACTCAATCCGAGTAAGTGATCATTTTGAGAATTCTACGGTTTCTCATTGCCACTTAACAGAAGTGTCAAACTCAAATAATCGAATCTACTTGCCCAATTTAGGTGCCTGCTATTACTGTTTTTACAGTCTGTGCACTTTTCGGCCTTATTGGGTGTTCTTAAGGTCAAGAGATTGGATCAAAGAGAGAAATTAATTACAGGAACTGCTTAAACAAAAGGTTAGCGAATCTCTTGCTGTATATGGTTAATTAAGATATGAATCATTTTCCCACGCCACGGACGATGCTATCTGAATTTTGGTCGTAAGACAAAAAACAAAAAAAAATTGGGATAGCTGAAATTTATTATCCAATGAGTTTACGTAGATTTTTTTTCCAGGTATCATCATTGTGTAGATTGAAAATCATTTGCACTACTAGATCCACTTCCACTTGGCTTTTGCTTGTTTCTTCATACGACTAGTACTTTTCATATATTCTATTTAGCACACAAATCTCTACTTATTACTCTACTACATCACTACTAGTGCTGTTGCTGTTGTACTACACACATACATACATACGACTGCAAATATAATAATGTTAGCATTACATTATTATTCTTCTTCATTATTCCTCACAGCAGCAGCTGCAGTGTTCATCTCATTCTCATGTTTGATATCCACTTGTTTATCCTACAACAACATTGTTGATGCCAACCCTCTCTATCGCCATTGCCCCTCAATTGTTTCTAGGTAAACCAAACCCAAACCCCCCACTCACTTAGCCTTCAGTTTTTTTAATTAATTTGTGTGTCTGTGTGTTTTTCCATGAAATTGATTGAAATGCCAGGTTTTCTAATTTACTGCTAATTTCTTGCTATATACAATACTCATATTGTTTGAATGTTAGCTCATTGTTTTTATTATCATTTTTCTTTTCTTTCAACTTGTTGTCTTTTAATCTCTGGAGTGTTACTTTGTTGTTGATTTTCTACCCATTTCACAGATGGATATGCCTGCTCCTCCACAAGAATTGCTCGATGAAAGCAACAACAACAGTAGTCCCATATTTGATTGTTTCAGACCTCTAGAATGCCGTCTTTGTGGACGATTTACCGCACTGGACAATGACCCCAATCTCAATGTCACTGGGTGATTTAATTTTCAAGTTCACAACTAATCGCTGCAATTTTGGTCTTACTCACAAAACCAACCATCAATATGGTAATTGCTCGTACTATTTTCGTTATTAAATTTTACTCGTACAGTATATCTTCGTACATTCCTGGATGAGATTACTGTAATTACAACCCTAAAAAGTTTAAATTCTGTCATCATCATCTTCTCGAGGTAAGTTTTAATCTTACATTATGGTCAACTTATTATGTTCTTCATTCATTGTTTTAAATTTATCCAAAGTTTGGTGAATGTGCAGATTTAGTGTCTGTCTACTCATACTATTTTTAATCAGATTTCTCATTTTTCACTACACGTTGGTCATCCATCCAATCAAATATAACATCAAATCGTTACTTATTTGAAGTTATTAGGGTTTTGATGAAACATCCACTTTTGTTAGAATGTCATCATCTGTCAAGTGTGTGTCTGGGTTTTGATTCAAATAATGTGAGAAGAAGAGAAAATGCAGTGATGCACTATCTATTTTATTAAACTACATTAATAAAAAAAGTGGGGGAAATTGAAACAGGGGAAAGTCGAGAAAAGGGAAATAAAGTTAAGATGTGATTTAATTTTCAAAGCATTATATGATCAAATCGAGGAACAAAAAGGTAAAAGGGGAAAGATACATGAATGAGATCCACCATTCATTCTTTTGAAAAATGGTACTCCTACTAGTAGTAGATTTTACTTACTACTGTAATGAAATTTTAGTGGAAAGACAGACTGGCTGCTAATTAAATTTTAGTGAAATTTTACTACTGCATTTGGGTTTTGCTTACTCTACATGGTGTATTCAAACTCCCTTCTTTCCGTATGATATTTAATTGTTTTTATTTAGCTCGTTGTTTTGAGAATTATTTTCGATAATTATCAGTCTTATTATCATGTTGTATCTTGCCGATTGTTGTTATTTCATTACATTGCCAGTTTTTTATTTGCACGCTGTTTATGCTCTGGTTGATCTTACATTCTTACCTTGTGAAATCGAGTTTATGAGAAAGTTCATTTCAGTTTTGTTTCGATAAATTTTATGAGAAACTTTTGTTATGCATTATAAGTGTCGTTTGTTTAAGCATTATTTTTTATAATTGTTCAGCTGATTATGTTGTTGTATCTTGTATTTTGTCATTTGTACGACTCTTACACTTTGTTATACTTGTTGCAATGTAGTCGGCTCCTCATGCTCGGAAAACAGAGTGCGGTTATTACGTGATGAGATATGCGATTGAAATTATCACACGTTCTGATTTGAAGAGAACCGTCAATGAGGTAAGACTTTGGTTTTCACACTTTCTCTTGTTTCAATCATTTGTTTTATGCACATAATTGAAACAAAATAATTAGTTCATTTATATTATTGATTTTGTAGCATTTCAGCGATATGATGCCATATTCTCAAGAAGATATTGACGAGGTTCGTGGATTATGGGCGGATTATTTTCTTAATAATTAGTTGGATTATGGTTTTAGGTACTTTTGGACATTGGATAATGATTTTATGTGTATCTTTTGGATTTTGGATAATGATTTTACGTATCTTTTAGATTTTGGATGTTGGATTTTATAAAAATGCAACTTCTTTTGTTCAATTATTCGCTATGGTATTCCTTTTTTACGGTTTGTTAATATGTACGTATTTCAGAATTATTAAAAAACATAAAATATGAATATGTATATAAGCACATATCTATATATATATAGACAACTGTTGTTTTGGAAAAACAGTTGTCTATATACGTAATAGACAACTGTTGTTTTTCAAAAACAGTTGTTTATTAACCAATAGACAACTGTTTTAAAACTTATGTCTATGCTCAGAGTAATAACTGTTGTAAGTCAGTTGTCTATTGCAAAAAAAAAACAGTTGTCTATTCGATGTTTTGTAGTAGTGCCCCCCCTCATGTAATCTTAGCTTAGGTTCTTCATTACCCATAAACCCTAGACTAATTTAGCATAGTTTAGCATAGATTAGTTTAGATTAGTCTTTAGTTTATCGTAAATCTTAGTTTAATCCTTGTATTAATTGAATTCTTGAAGATCTCTACCAAGATTGACAACCTTGGTAGATGTATTTGGGTTTTCTCTTCTATGCAAGTTTTCATTCCTCCTTTCATCTTCTAGTTTGGTATAATCTCTTTTCCCTTCTCTTAATCTTGTTTATTCATTCAAGTTTTAATCTTTGTTCATTGTATTGTTCATTGTTCATAGTTTTCACTAGTTTCATTATGTATGTTTTGTTGTTTGTGTTGATTTCTCTTGTTTATGTTAATGTTTGTTTAGATATGTGTGAGTAGACTTTTTGTGGGGTTAGTAGGGTGATTAAGTGTGGATTATGGATGATTAGGGTTTGATTGAGGGTAAAGGTCAATCCTTTTGTTGCTAGTCACATGTTGGGCACTCCATGTGTTTGTTGAATTGCTTGTTTGAGTAGAATTGGCCATTCCTCTCATGCTAGTCTTTTTCTTCTCATTTTGTGGTCGACTTGTGATTGAATTCTTGTGTTTTCGGGTTTAGTCTTTGACGCGAGAGCGCGGACTGACCTTGCATAAGAATTCGGGTTTTGTCTTTGGCACGAGAGTGCGGACATAGGCCTTGACGCGAGAGCGCGGACCATCCTTAGTAACTAGGTGAACCTTGCACCATCGATCTCCTAACCATCCTACTACACTTATGAACCCGACCTAACCCTATTCTTTCCTTATTCTTTGTCCTTAGCTTAGTCCTAGTCATAGTTTATTCTCTTCCTATCGTCCTAGATTAGCTTAGTCCCGAGACCTAGTCTTGTATTTGGGGTAGACCTTAGTCTAGACACCTCTTTACCGTCCCCGTGGATTTGACCCGACTTGCCCTATCTACGTGTTAGGAATAGTTGGTTTTTTATTGATCGGTGGGGATCCACGACAAATCCCTTCCCATCAATATGGCGCCGTTGCCGGGGACGGTGCTAGTTTAGACTTTGTTTGCCTATTTACTTGACTTTGTCTTTTGTTTTTGTGTTTTTGTTTTTGTTCTTTTGCTCCTTGTGTGTGCGAAGTTTATTTCCTTCTTGTCTAGTGCCCAAAAAGTACTAGACTTCTCAAGTTTGCTCTTAGTCTACAGTTTGTGCCTAGAAGTGGTGACCATCTTTTTCTTTACAACTTAGAGCCGCTTTAACGGACGGTTGCTGGATTGAGAGGTCCTCAACCGGGTACGAGCCACAATTTTCGAGTATAGCATGAGGTTCGATCTAAACTCCCCACCCATAGAAGCCGCAACAAGCTACTCCTCTTCCTCCTTGAATCGAGACTATGCCGTGATGTCTCCAAACTACCACCAAGCTTCATCGGGTAATCAAGAAACCCGTGGGTATGAGCCTCAAGGACATGGAAGCCAATTTCCCCAAAACCCACCATATCACCAATCCCCTCAACCTCACTACCCACAATATGATGCCCCACCACTTGGGCATCATCAAGGTTTACAAGTAGCACTCCAAAACCCCAATGACCACCAAATGCCCAACTTGGAGTTATATCAATCATTTCTTCAATTTCAAAGGAGCCAACAAGAAATGGCCATTCAAATGCAGGAATTCTTGGCCCATTACCGAAGGGAAGCCGAGGCGATGGATGCTCGATTAAATGCGTTATCGGTTAAAACCGTAATGTTTTTATCCCGAACATCGCAACTCGATGAAGGGCGCTCACTTGAGCAAAGGGAGCAACCTAATCACGAAGCCGCCGATGAAAGTCCTTTTGGTAGCGAAATTTCCTTTGCAGAACCTCAATCATCTACCCTAGAAGAGGCGAAAGAGGAGATAATCCTTGATGGAGGAGTTTTTGGTGAAGAATTGGGTGAGGATAGTGGGAATTTGAAGAGTTTCATTGATGAAAACACCGATATAATAGAGGAAAGTCAAGAGTCTACCCCCTCTATACTTGTTGAACCTTCAATCCCCATCGCTTGCCCTCCTCTTGAGCTTCATGCCGCTTCTTGTGAGACTATTGTTGAGGATGTTGAACTTTGGGATGAGTTGAGTGAGGTGATAAGTGTTGTGAAGTCATGGGACATGAATGAAGAAATCAAGTCGCCCATATGTGACAATCCAATGAAACATTATGAAACCCTTGTGTGTAATTTGGATCTTGGTTTAGAGGAGGTTGAAACCGCTTGCTTGAGTTTCAAATCTCTTCTTATTGATGATGTGGGGAAGAACGATGTTTTAGGATTTGAAGATATTAGGCCGGAACTTGTTGATGACTTGGGTTTGCTTGATGATAAGAAGAGGGTTAAACTCCCTTTTGACACTTGTGCTAGAATTTTGAGCTTTGGTTGTGCTAGGAGACGATGCTTAGGGAGAAAGAGATCGGTAAGGCTTGTAGGATGGATAAATCCCGGAGACAACATGCAAGATGACGTTGGGTCGTTGGATTACTACTTCTTGCCTCCACCTTGGAGGCCGTGGAGGATAGCTTGGCTTAGGCACTCTTTGAGCCTTCATTACGATGTCGGTCGTGCGTTTGACTTGCTCCTTTAAGCCCTTGTGGGCTATGGTTGAAGAATGAGAGTCCACCATCCTCGGTTTGACGGAGTCCCTAAAGAACCGTCATGTTGTATATTCTCCTTTCTTCTTCATTAGAGTTCTTGTGTTTGTAATTGTGTATTTATAATTTTGCTTCTAGGATTCGTTTGTTTTGTGGAATCCTTGTAATCTTGGAATTTTTGATGAGCGATGTGAGGGAGGGATTTTGATGAATGTGTTTGAGCTTATTTGATAGGTGAGAAGTGAAGGTGAAGCTTAAAGAGGAGTGGTTATTGATAAAGTTTGGGTTGTGAGCAAGGGAGTCAGTTTTTGAAGCTTTGGACAAGCTTTTGGGGTTATAGAGGGTTAGAGGACTCTTCCCGGCCGAGAAGAGTGCATCCCGACCGGAAAGGATGAACCATCCCGACCGGGAAGGATGTCATCCCGATCGGGATGAGTGTACCAAAAATTGGGTTTTCTGGAGTGTCATCCCGACCGGAACGGGTGTGTCATCCCGACCGGGACCATTCATCCCGACCGCGATGATGCCATGCTCCTTCTTTTCGCCTCTTCTTTGTCATTCGAGCCCACCCAACCATTTTATACCCCCTCCCAACCTCCCTACCTATCCTTGCCCTTATCATATGACCCCTACACTTCATATACACACATTCACTTCTTTTTCTCTTCACTTTACACCGACTTTCACATCAAATCCCACCTCCTTATACCTTTGTACTTAAACCATGCGGCCTTATTGAGAAGGAAGAGGAATAGCAATGGCAAAGACAAGCTACGTGCCATTATCGACCTATGAGACGATGGAGCGAGTGAGTTGCTAACCGCATGGTACGGCAACTATCCTTTCTTTTCCGTCTTTTATTGCTTGTCTTCTTTTGTTAGTTCCCCTTCCCCTTGTCATTTGTGTCATGGTGGCCCTCGGGGCCTTGGTAATGGTTGCTCCCGACTCTCGATGACTTGACTACATCGAGAGTCATTCGAAAAATCCAAAATTTACAAGATTTTCCCCCTTTTGTAGGAATTAGTCGGATTTGGGCGGAATCCGGGCTAGGTGACTTGATTACATCTAGTCCTCCCCTCCCATTTTCCTTTTATTTCTTTCTTTTTATTTCTTCCCCCATCCATATCTTTTCTTGTCTCGGCCCATGGTGACTTGAATACACCCCGGCCGGACACATTCTACCCTTTTCTCCGCTTTATTTTTGATTTTTAGCTTTATTTTCGTAGTTTCTTTTCTTTTTTTAGTGGCTCCATACACTACGGTCAAGCATGAGGACATTGCTCAGTTTAAGTGTGGGGGAGCGATATTCTAGTATAGTTTAACCTTATTTTCGTAGTTTTTTTCGAAAAAAATCTTAAAAAACCCCTAACAATTTGAAAATTTCACAAAAATCAAAAATTTTTCTTTTGTGTCTTTCTCTTTTTTGTGTCATTGTGTTGTATTTTTGTTGTGTTGTGTGTGTTTTGCCTCTCTTTTTCCTTGTAAGTCGCCTAATCACCGTTAACTTTGGAGGGCTTTCAAGACATCCGGTAACATCTTTTATCCCTTTTTCCTCTTTGTCTCTTATGGAGTTTGGAGGAGATTTGTGATGATGTGTGCTCGGGTGGAGCTTTTTGAAAATTTGTGGTGGTTGTGGTGGCTTGTTTGGAAGTTTGGGGTGGTGTTTGTTATCTTTATGTTTTTGTTTTGTTTTGTTTTGTTGCCTTTGCCTCTTTTTCTTTCGTTCTTGTCTCGTCTTTGTTTTGTGATGTGTAGTTGTGTCTAGTGTGTAAAAAGGTTTTCGAAAACCCAGTTTAGAGGCTAGTGTGCAACTGTTTACTTTCCCTCTCTAGTAGTATAAATCGAGTCTTGGACTTTAGTCTAGTAGAATGACCTTAAATCAATGATTTCGTTGGTTTCTTACCTTGAGTCCACCTAGCTTACTAGGGATTTACTACGGGATTTGCATTTTGACCATTATGACCACCCACGTTGTGAAAAGGCCTTGGTAGCCGAGTCCCGTCCCTTCGGTGACCGTGTTCGGAATTGCTTTGATTAGTCCAAGTTTCTCCCCTTTTTGTGGGTTTGAAGGGAAGGACGCTCCCCGACTCGCCCATTTCCCTACCCTCTACACATTTCCACAAAATAAAGTTGCAATATGTTGAAATCTCTCTTTCTTAGTTGCAAAAAGAAATGCATACACTCATATCTAGCCAAAAGGGCAAAGAAAAGAAAATGAAAGAAAGAAAAGATTGAAGAAAAAGAAAAGGCACAAAAAGCCAAAAAGAAAATTCAAAAGATAAAAAAGAAATGGCATAGCAACACAAAAAGCAAAAATGCAAAAGAAAGAAAATGCCAAAGAAAACCGTCTTACAAAAAGAACCCTCACCCTCAAAAATAAGCCTTTTTCCGATCGTTACCGTGAAGAGCCTACCAAAGGACCGAGTCCCTAGGAAGGATGATAGCGGTAATGGTTGGTCTTCCCTCATTTTGCAATCATAACCACCTTTTTACTTGGACTAGTTGGGCGATTTTAGGCATGGGACGACCCTCTTGGCTCATCGCTAAAGGGGGCGGGGTCTCACTTACCTACAGTGTCGACTAACACCGTGGTTCATCCTTTTTCCATCCCGCCGATCGTCCCGTAGTACGTTCTTAGAAGGTTAGGAGGAACCTAGGTAAGTTACCAACGTTTTTATTGCTTTGTTGTCATACTATTAGAGTTTAGTTCATTTCGATTCGTACTATTAGCTTGGGAACGTTGTCACTTGCCTTGAGTCCTAAACTGGTGCTTCTTTCACCGCTTTTTAGAGGGAAGCGGTATTTGTTTCTTCTTGGGTGCAACAGATTGCTTGTTTGTTTGTGTGTTTTAGTGTCCGGTTGCATCCACAGTTTTGTCGCAAGACCCCACTTGCCTTACGGAGAGCACTTGTCCTCTAAGTGTTCTCGCGTGAGTTGAAAGGGCGTAGGGTGCGCTAATACCCGCTCGGCTAGTAGTATAGTTCTTTTAGTTAGTTTGTGCTTACTCGAGGTCGAGTAAGGGTTAAGTGTGGGGGAGTTGATAAGTGTAGTTTTTAGTGCCCATTTTGTTGTGTTTAGTCCCGTTTTCTCTTGTGAAATCGCTCTTGGGAGCGGTTTCTGGGCTACTCATGCTTCTTCTAGTTCGTTTTAGGTCCCCAAGACCATTCATGAAGAATTGGAACGATTCCGACTCGTTTCATACACTTTTGGAGCCAACGAAGAGAAGGAACGATCACTCGATGCCTTGGATTCGATCGCGAGACCTTGGGACCCGATCCCGAGCCCCTAGGACTCTATCCCGAGCCCCGAGAATTGATGAGAAACCCATGAGAAGCAAGGAGGGACCTTAAAGATCATATTGGAGGCCTACAAGACCCATCCCCGTCGGGAAGGACCTCATCCCGTCCGGGATGAGGTGCACAAATACAACTACGCCTGTTTTGGGTTCGTCCCAGTCAGGACCAATCCATCCCGGTCGAGACCACTCCGTCCTGGACGGGACCATCTCGTCCCGGACGGGATGGCCCAGCTGCAGCCCGCTTTTGCTTCTTTTCTTCTCCTTTCCTCTTGTAACTCTATATATACCCCCCCCCCCCCTCTTCTAATCTTAGCTTAGGTTCTTCATTTCCCATAAAACCTAGACTACTTTAGCATAGTTTAGCATAAATTAGTTTAGATTAGTCTTTAGTTTATCGTAAATCTTAGTTTAATCCTTGTATTAATTGAATTCTTGAAGATCTCTACCAAGATTGACAACCTTGGTAGATGTATTTGGGTTTTCTCTTCTATGCAAGTTTTCATTCCTCCTTTCATCTTCTAGTTTGGTATAATCTGTTTTCCCTTCTCTTAATCTTGTTTATTCATTCAAGTTTTAATCTTTGTTCATTGTATTGTTCATTGTTCATAGTTTTCACTAGTTTCATTATGTATGTTTTGTTGTTTGTGTTGATTTCTCTTGTTTATGTTAATGTTTGTTTAGATATGTGTGAGTAGACTTTTTGTGGGGTTAGTAGGGTGATTAAGTGTGGATTATGGATGATTAGGGTTTGATTGAGGGTAAAGGTTGATCCTTTTGTTGCTAGTCACATGTTGGGCACTCCATGTGTTTGTTGAATTGCTTGTTTGAGTAGAATTGGCCATTCCTCTCATGCTAGTCTTTTTCTTCTCATTTTGTGGTCGACTTGTGATTGAATTCTTGTGTTTTCGGGTTTAGTCTTTGACGCAAGAGCGCGGACCGACCTTGCATAAGAATTCGGGTTTTGTCTTTGGCACGAGAGTGCGGTCATAGGCCTTGACGCGAGAGCGCGGACCATCCTTAGTAACTAGGTGAACCTTGCGCTATCGATCTCCTAACCATCCTACTACACTTATGAACCCGACCTAACCCTATTCTTTCCTTATTCTTTGTACTTATCTTAGTCCTAGTCATAGTTTATTCCCTTCATATTGTCCTAGATTAGCTTAGTCCCGAGACCTAGTCTTGTATTTGGGGTAGACCTTAGTTTAGACACCTCTTTACCGTCCCCGTGGATTCGACCCGACTTGCCCTATCTACGTGTTAGGAATAGTTGGTTTTTTATTGATCGGTGGGGATCCACGACAAATCCCTTCCCATCAAGAAGATTAGGAGGACCTAGGCTAAGTTATCAACACTTATATTGCTTAATTGTCATAGTATTTGGCTTTGGTCCTTCTTTACATGGGTCATTTATCTTGGAAGTTTATTGTTGTTCTAAGTAAGTAATCGGTGTCTTCCCCGCCGTCTCGATGAGGGATTCGGTGTTTTAATTTTGCTTTGGATGCGTCTATTCTTTCGTGTTATGTGTTTTTGTGTGTTTAGTCGCATCCACCATTTTGAGCAAGCCCCAACTTGCCTTTCACGGAAGTACCTTACCTCATGGGTATTTCGATGTGAGTTGAAGGGACGGAGCGGGCCCGTTAATTGCCCCGTATCGGCTTAGCGTAGTCGAGCTAGTAGTAGTAGTATGTAATTTCTTTTTGGGTCTTTGCTCGAGGACGAGCAACAATTTAGTGTGGGGGAATTGTTGTGTGCTAAATTTAGACCGTTTTTCCCCACATTTCCACCCGTTTTTCCCTCGTTTTGCGAGTTTAGAGTGCGATTATCGCCATATTTTGTGTACTTCTCGCATTAGCGTCCCTCTTGTGCGTTTTACGTGTTTTGGTAGTTTCTATCGATTTTGATAGGATTTTGCACCGAAATCACGATCGAGCTTCCACGAGCGCAAGAGAAGGGAATACCGTCCTAAGAGTAAAGCACACAACTTAAAGTTTAAAGTCATCCAATCAATTAACGAAGAACAAGACAAGAAAAGAGGCCAGTGAAATGACCGGGCGAAATTTCACCCGGTGAGACACTACCGGGCGAAATTTCACCCGACGGTAAAAATGCCTCCCCGAAAATTTTCCGAGACTCTCCACCGGGCGTAACTGACCGGGCGAAATTTCGCCCACCGGGTGAAATTTCGCCCGATGGGAAGAAGTGCCAAAAACGCGAAAAAAGAAAGAAAATATGACCGGGTGAAATTTCACCCGGTGGGAATTATCGTCAAGACTGTAGGACAAAGTTTCACCCCATGAAGATGCTAAGGGAGATTGTCTCACTAATGAAGCAAGAGGTGGATTTGGGCTTTAGGTTAAATACCCATTAAGAGAATTACTATATATATATGTAACCCTAAATTGTTGCCCAAGGCATCCATGACAATCCTCTATTAGTGTAGTAGCTTCACCCCATTAGTGTAGTATTAGCATCCACCATCCACCATTAGTAGAACAATCTAGTAGTAATATAGTAGTAATTCTCTAAAAATCTAGTAGTTTACATAGTAATTAGTAGTAGATCTACTTAGTTTACATCATCAATTCTCTAGATTATAAGTTTGTAAGAAGATTATTCAAGTTTTATTGAAGATTTATGGGTTTATTGAAGGATTAGTGACAAGTTCTTCACTATCTCCATCAAAGCTTCAACCTTTATTCATGCAAACTTCTTATTTCTTGTAGATCTTCATAGTTGGTACATTTCTTTCTACTCTCTTAGCTCTAGTTTAGATTTAATTTAGTTTTCTCATTATTATCTAGCTTAGATTCTCTTAGTGTAGTTAGTTTCTCTAGATCTTGTTCATGTTGTTCTAAATTATTCTCTAGATTAATTTGTTAGTTTCATAGTTTAGTGGGTAATCGTTAGATTGTAGTTTTCTCATCATATTGTTGATAGTTTCCTTAGATCTAGTTATTATGCATGTTGTAGTTAGTTTTTCCATAGTTAATGTTTTATTGTCTTCATTATGATTAGTGAGTAGATTTCTTGTTGGGGGGTTTAGGGATGAAGACTTGGATTATTTGAATTTAGGGGTATTGGTGGGTTGCTTGCATGTTGGTTTACCTTGTTTATGGTTGTTGTGTCATTGTTGTTTTAGTCCGGCCAACTAGACCGACCTTGACTTATTTCTATCAATATGGGGAAACTCGGGGTGGAAATTACCATAACAAGAGACTTACCCTCCTTCGCTGCGAAAGCGGGTTTTTAGGTGGGTTGAGTGAAGAAACCGAAAGGTGGCATTCTCCCATTATCAACGTTGCAATAAAAACTTGATCCCAACCTTCTTACATTCCATGTTCCGAATCCCGACTTCTCCCCAACGCCTTTCCATATATTAATTACCCTTAGCCATTCTCGTGTAATTCCTCTAGCATAGACTCGACCATTGACTCGACCCTTAGAAATGTACCAACTATGAAGATCTACAAGAAATAAGAAGTTTCCATGAATAAAGGTTGAAGCTTTGATGGAGATAGTGAAGAACTTGTCACTAATCCTTCAATAAACCCATAAATCTTCAATAAAACTTGAATAATCGTCTTACAAACTTATAATCTAGAGAATTGATGATGTAAACTAAGTAGATCTACTACTAATTACTATGTAAACTACTAGATTTTTAGAGAATTACTACTATATTACTACTAGATTTTTCTACTAATGGTGGATGGTGGATGCTAATACTACACTAATGGGGTGAAGCTACTACACTAATAGAGGATTGTCATGGATGCCTTGGGCAACAATTTAGGGTTACATATATATATATAGTAATTCTCTTAATGGGTATTTAAACTAAAGCCCAAATCCAACTCTTGCTTCATTAGTGAGACAATCTCCCTTAGCATCTTCATGGGGTGAAATTTTGCCCTACGGTCTTGCCCAAATCCAACTCTTGCTTCATTAGTGAGACAATCTGTATCAGGAACGACTCCATAGGCATAAAGTTTCTTCTTAGTCTTGAACGCATCATGTTGATACATCCAATTAATAAGCTTGTGTTTAGGAACCGTCCAATCATTCCAGATTAAATGGCTCCAATTCACGGCTGGACTTACACCTCTGATCCAATCATATCCCGAATTAATGCAATACTGCTGACCATAGATGGACCAAACCTGAGACGCATAGGCGGGACGAAAGACATCGCGCACCTTACAGATCTTCTTCCAGGTCCACGGGATGTCCTGTGGCGGGCTGTACTCTAACCACTCAGTCCCCTTAAGATAAACCTGGTTAACCCATTGAACCCATAAAGTGTCAGCTTTAATGTAAACCCACCACGCAAGTTTACCAATTGCTGCCTTGTTCCAAATGGAGTCGTTTTTAATGCCAAGACCGCCTTCTTTGAAAGGCTTACAAATCTTCTCCCACGCAACCGAAGGTGCTCGTCTGTATTCAGTCCCTCCTTCCCAGAGAAAGTTTCTGCAAAGGCCCTCAATATTGTGTATAACAGCAGCAGGAAGGATAAAAATCCATGCCCAGTAGTTATGTAGAGTTTTTAGCACCGACTTGATTAGGACCAGTCTACCTGCATAGGATAATTTCCTAGTCCCCAACACTCTGATTCGTTCCATAATTCTGTTGATCAATGGATTACAGTCTTTAGCATTGAGCTTAGTTGGTTTAATGGGTACACTCAGGTACCTGAAAGGCATACTACCTTCAATACATCCCGAAATATCAGTTATGTCCGCCCGAATATGATCTGGGACGCCATTGAAGTAAACATTAGATTTCCCTGGGCTCATCTTGAGACCCGAAGCATGGGAGAACGTGGAGAAGGACCTAAGAAGGACCATAATAGAGTCAGTATCTCCTCTAGAGAACAGCAAAATATCATCGGCAAACATAAGGCTAGATAGTCTCAAGCTACCGCACAGAGGGTGAAACTTGAACTTAGCTTGTTTAGTAGTAGTGTGGAGTAGCCTCGTAAGATATTCCATACAAATCGTAAATAATAAGGGAGAAAGAGGATCCCCATGTCTTAGTCCCCTCTTGCCCTTAAAAAAACCAAACGTATCTCCGTTCAGGCTCAGAGAAAAGGAAGCTGAAGTAACACACTCCATAATTAGTAGTGAAACCTGTCGGGAAATTGAAAGCTTGCATCATCTGACGAAGAAAGTCCCATTCAATAGTATCATAGGCCTTTTGGAGGTCAATTTTGAAGATACATCGAGGGGACACAGCTTTCCTGTTATACAGCTTAATCAGGTCTTGACAAATAAGAATGTTCTCCATGTTACTTCGACCTTGAACAAATCCTCCTTGCGTCTTAGATATAATATCAGGTAAAACTGACGCTAATCTGCTACATAGGAGTTTAGAAATTACCTTATAGACCATATTGCAGCATGAAATCGGCCTAAATTGCTGAACTGTTTCAGGCTTAGGTATCTTTGTTATAAGAGTAACAGTAGTTGCGTTCACGTGCTTAAGGAGTCTCCCATTTCTGAAGAACTCATGGATAGCCTCGCACATATCCTTTCCAATGGCATCCCAGTTCGATTAAAGAATAAACTCGAGAATCCATCCGGCCCCGGAGCCTTGTCATTAGGAATGCTAAAGAAGGTTTTTTTGATTTCATCATCCGTGACCGGTTTCGCGAGCCAATCAGCATGGGTAGACGTACATGTCGGACCTTCCTGAACAATTCTCATAATGACAGGCTGCGTAGGTTTGCTAGAACCCAGCAATTCCTCATAGAACTCCAAAAAACTTGCTTGAATTCCCTCTTTATCCATGCGTAACATTCCGTCAGAGCCTTTAATCTGTGTGACAGTATTATGCGCCCTCCTTGCACAAATAACACCATGGAAATACGTTGTATTCGCATCCCCATCCTTCATCCAGTGAGCTTTAGCTTTTTGTCTCAAGAAGTTGTATTCCATATTCTCCAGATTCGTGCAATTGATGTTAGCTTCATATTCCTGCTGAATAAGCACCTGATTACCAGTTTGATCAATGAGGTCCTGTTCACATTGCCGTAGTTTCAGTCTAGCAATATCCGTAGCCCTCTCAATGTCTGAGACTTTGGATTTATTTAAGCACTTCAGAGGCTTCTTCAACGATTTCAGTCTTTGACACACAATGTACATTCTTGTACCTTCTATAGGGATCTGCCAATTTTCCTTTACGATATCTCGGAAACTAGGATCGGAGACCCACATGTTTGAGAATTTGAATGGTCGATTCCTATTGCCTTCATCCTTATGTTCCTGAATAATGCAAGGTGTATGGTCAAAGGTTTCCTCAGGAAGAAAAGCAGCCTGCATATTCGGAAATGAATCTGCCCATTCCTGGTTAGATAGGAATCTGTCCAACCTTGAGTACACCCTATCTTCCGGTCTCTGTTTGTTCGACCACGTATAAAACGCACACGTGGACGGACCATCAGCTAAATCACAATGCAGTAAACAATCATGGAAAGGTCTAGCGTCAGCTGCATTAAAGGATCCTCCAAGTCTTTCCTCGGGAGTTAAAATGCAATTAAAATCACCTCCGACAGCCCACGGACCGTTCGTCCCATCAGCAATCCTTCTAAGATTCGACCAAAGAGATTCTCGACCTTGCGCCTCATTAAACGCATATACAAAAGTGATATGAAACTCCCTCTGCGTGTTCTCATGCTTAGCCCAAATATGGATAAATTGTGGATCGTACTCCAGAATGTTAACTTGGAATTCCCTAGGATCCCAACCCACCCATATTCTCCCACCAGCGTGTAAGTGAGAATTAGTAGTAGTACTCCAGGCACTAAAGCTGGGCATCGCTTTCCTTTGATTCACCGGCTTTATTTTAGTCTCTAACAGAGCAAACAAACCTACCTTATTTGCCAATAAAAACTTATTGATATATACCTGTTTTTTGGCTTTATTCATGCCCCTAACATTCCAAATCTCCATAATCATGGAGACTTGGATTGAATAGGTGACCGATAAGGAACTTTCTTACTGCTGGATCCTCCTTGTAAAATATACTTGAAGGATGAAACTCCATCTCCACCAGTCCCAATAACTGCAGCGTTGTCCATCTTGGATTCCACCCTAACATAGGTAGGTGTAATACCTAACTCCTTAATGGAGGGAAAATCCTGATCAATTGCACCCTCATTAGCAGAAGCACGAAGATCAGAATTTAAGTCAGGTTGAGGATTGGCAATGGGATCATCTGCCTGGTGTCTATCACTTGTAATGACAGTATCAGGCCCGATAATTGCATTCTCTCCCACGACAGTCTCTACAATCTTCTTCCTCCATACTTTCTTCTCAGAACTGGCAGGCACTTTGACCCTGCACATCGCACGTTCATGCCCCAGTGCCTTACACTTATTACATCGTATAGGTTTCCACTCAAACTCCACCAGCACAACAACAAGTTTCTGATTTTCATCCAGGAACTTAACCTGTGCAGGAAACTTTTGCCCAACCTGTACCTCGATCAACACTCTTGCGTATCCCAATCTTGTTTTAGTCTCAGTGGCTTCATCCCTCTTAATGAAAGACCCCACAGTCCCAGCTATTTTAGGAAGGCTAGCTCCCCAAAATTTTAAGGGTAGTTTATGTAATCTCATCCAAGTGGGCACACTTTTGACGTCTTCCTTCTCCAGGTCAATATCCGGTCTCCATTTCTTAATAATAATAGGTTTGCTGTCAAACATGTGTATACCTGCCTTAAGTACCATCTCTTGCATCTCTTGTGTCTGGAATCTCACCACAAAAACACCATTTGGAAGGAAGGATATGGAGTCCATTTTGTGATGTCTCCAAATCCGCTTAATATACCCTTCAAAAACTGACCATGGTGGATTGGCACTTAGGACGAAACCATATATTGCATTTTTCTAGTATGCCAATTCATCTTTGACATTGTCCTCAGTCAACTGCAGGACAATATCTTTGTCGTCATCCAAAATTTGTTCTATTTTACGTCCATGACGATCATACCAGTCATCTTCCAAAATATTCAATTCACCAGTTTCCTTGTCCATTTCTCCATCCTCCATGGGACGTTTCAATTGTGTGTCAGTATCCACACCCAGATCATTGTTAGAATATGGAGGTACTCCCACGATCAATCTCATACTCCCATGTTTTGTTGGGAGTTCTACATCTGGGCCATTTTTATTCGTGTTACCACTCGAATTCTGTCTCTGTCTCTCCTTACTACTCATCATTCTACGCTTAGTGATGTTACGCAAATCAGGGGAGGAAGAATCCATAGCCAGAGTGCACAAGAATCCTCTCCAAAGTTACGCAGCCGTCACTATCAAATCGCCATGCTAGAGAGCTTTTTTTAGGGTTAAGAATAATTTTAGCAAATAATAAATTGTAAAAGTGGTTTGAAGAAATCCGGAATGACCATCAAGGAACCAAAAATAAGAATGATGCGCCAATCTTTCAAGCATTTGATCAATAAAGGGAAAAGGGAAATGGTCTTTTATGGTGGCCGTGTTCAATTTTCGATAGTCTATACACATACGCCAACCGGTAATAGTCCTAGTAGAAATTGACTCACCCTTTTCTCCTTTAACTACCGTCATTCCTCCCTTTTTCAGCACAACTTGGACGGGGCTAACCCATTTACTTCCGGTTATTGGGTATATAATGTTATCCTCATACAACTTAAGGACTTCCTTCATGACAACCTCTTTCATGGTAGGGTTCAACCTACATTGACCCTCAACCGAAGGATGGTGGTCATCATCAAGGATCATTCTATTCATACAAACGTTTGGACTTATGCCTTGGAGGACGGCAATGCTATACCCGATGGCCTTTTTGTGCTTTCTCAAAACAATCAAAAGTTTTTCAAATTGAGGTCCATCAAGGGTAGCATTGACGATAACGGGATAATTAGTTCCTTCAAGAAAATCATATTTGAGGGAAGAGGGGAGTGGTTTAAGTTCAAGATTAGGAGGAGAAGATACCATACTCTTACCTACCGGTAGTGGTTCTACCTTTTCATCATGCAAACATTCATCTTCAAGGGGTGGAGAGTCAAATGGTTCATCTTCTTGCTTATCATCATCTATCAAGCTATACTCAACCAAACTGTCAATAACTTCAATGGAATTCATTTGTTCAATCATTGGTTGTTTAAGAGCTTGAGAAAGGGAAAATTCTACCGATTCGTTCCCTATGTTAAAAGATAACTTTCCATTCTTGACATCAACTATAGCACCTCCGGTAGCCATAAAAGGTCGACCTAAAATAATGGGGGTAGTAGTGTCTTCGGGCATATCCATGACAACAAAGTCGGAGGGGATGAAGAATCTACCAACTTGAACGGGTACATCCTCAAGTATCCCGAGTGGGTACTTGACGGACCTATCCGTAAGTTGAATTCACATGCTAGTGGGTCTCATCTCCCCCACACTAAGTCTCTTGGCAATAGAATATGGTAACGAACTAACACTAGCCCCTAGGTAACATAAAGCTTGATTAACAACATTTCCAACCCGACAAGGGATAGAAAAACTACCGGGATCCTCTAGTTTCTTTGGTATTTGGTTCATAAGAATGGCACTACATTGTTCCATGAGAAATACATTCTTTATCCTCTATTGTTCTCTTTTTAGTCAAGACATCTTTCAAAAACTTAGAATAGAGGGGCATTTGAAAAATTACCTCGGCGAAGGGTAAAGTTACCTC
Source organism: Agrostemma githago (assembly GCA_958450325.1). NCBI lineage: Eukaryota > Viridiplantae > Streptophyta > Magnoliopsida > Caryophyllales > Caryophyllaceae > Agrostemma > Agrostemma githago. Next base: position 41,257,428 of record OY288247.1, on the reverse strand, counting down.
CACTATTTTCAACATATCCACGAAACGGCTAAATTGGGCATTCTCCTTGCGTGGCTTAGCTCGTTCGGGAAAGGGCAATGGAGGGACAAAAGTGGGAGGCGATGGAACATTGGATTCTTCTTCTTCTTCGGCTAATCGCTCCGCCTCTTTACTTTTTGCTTCTTCCGCTTCCATTTGCTCATTCTTCTTTCTTTGTTCATTTTCCGCATTTTGAAGGATATCGAACTCCGCTTGTATTCCCCGGTTTTGTTTGGGGGAAGTGGGAGATGATTCTTGTGATGCACTTGGTTGATTGACTTTGGATGGAGTGCTTTTGGTGTTCAAGTTCAAATTCTTGTATGGGTCCTCAAGTTCTTTGCCACCTCTCAAAATGACGGCATTTGCTTGGTGCGAAGGATCTCTTGGGTTTTGAGGTTGTCCGGGCAAACCATGGGGTGGATGAATTGGGGCGGCTAAGGCTTTTGTTGCTTCTTGAGATTCCCAAACCTTTAGCCTTGCCTTGGTGTCTTGATGTTCATTCCATAGTTGCCCAACGGTCCTTTGCAATTCATTATAGTTTTCCCATGGGACTCCTCCTTGACCAATTTGAGAATTGTTTGGTTGGCCATAAGATTGAGAGGGTTGATTAAATGGTGGTTGATTGTAACCTTGGTTTCCTTGAAAATTACCTTGGAACCCTTGATTGTATCCATGATTAAAATGATTACCATGTTGATTTTGGTAATTGTTGTAATTGTTAGGAACATGGAAGTTGTTACTTTGTTGATTGAAGTTACTCCTTTGATGAGGAGGCATATATGGGGGCATCCTTGGAGGACCTTGGTTAAAGGGCCTTTGTTGACTTTATTGAATGGCCTCAATTGACTCCCTTGGGCACGTGGCATCGGATTTTGGACATTTTGATTGCCATAAAAAAAATTAGGATGAAATCTTGTGCCGGCATTGTAAGTATTGGAAAAGGGATCAAATTGGGGTCTTTGCCCATACACTTGTATAGCTTGGACTTCATTCGGCTCTTCAACATAAACGTCTTCATTAGGAATGCAAGAGCTAGAATCATGGCCATAATTGCCACAATGATCACATTGAACTTCCCATGTTAATTGCTTTGGAGGAGATGGTTGCCTTGTTGGAATACTCCCTTGAACTTGGTACATACCTCTAGGAGTAGGCCTTGAACTCATGGCATCCATTCTCTTTTTTAATTCTTCAAGTTCTGCTTGAAGCTTCAATTTATTAGAACTCGTAGATGAGTTCACTTCAACTTTCTTTCTAGAATCCCTCGATTGACCCATTCTAGAGTCACTCCTTGCCATCTTTTCAATAAGACTTTTAGATGCCTCATCGGTGAGAGAAGAAAAGTCTCCTCCGACGGCCGAATTGAGGATTTCTTTGGTTCTCGATGAAAGGGTGTTGTAAAATGTTTTGGTAGTTAGCCAATCGGGTATTCCATGATGTGGACATTTGCGCAACAAATCTCTAAATCTTTCCCAAGCCTCACTTAGGCTTTCAAATTCATCTTGTTTGAATGTTTGTATCTCCATGCGATATTGGTTAGTCTTTGACGGCGGGAAATATTTCTCCAAGAAGGCATTAGATAATTGAGCCCATGTTGTAAAAGTATTAGCGGGATGGCCTTGAAGCCATCTACGAGCTCCATCTCTCAAGGTCTTTGGAAATAATAAACGGTGCAATTGGCATGAAGTTAATCCATTGAGACGGGCTACTACTAATTTTTCTTTAAATGAAGCAATGTGCTCTTGAGCATCCTCTTGAGAAAAACCGTGAAAAGTATCTTGTTGAACCGCATTTGTCAAAGAGGCTTTTAATTCATAATTCTCGGGAATCTCTCCGAAATCGACGGGAGAAGGTGTTTCTTCATGTGTGAGTTGGGAATGAGAGCCTAGGGTTGCCATTTCATGTATTGGTGGTGATGGTGGATTTGAATTTGAATGATTTGGAGGGGATGGATTTTGATTTTGTGGTGGAGTTTTCGATGATGGTGGTGATGATGGTGAATTTTGTGAAGTGGAAGGTATGGAAGGGTTATTTGGAGTGGAATTATGTGATATAGGAGGTGTAGAAGGTGTATGTGGTAGGATGGGATTAAGGTTAGGAGGTGATAATGAAGGATGTGGGATAATAGTAGTTGAGTAATTTCCCCGAAAACGCAATGCTCTAAAAGTCCTTTCCGACTCCGGATCGAACCACAAGGGCGATGACGTGTTTCTCGGCATAAAACTCAATTTAAACGATAAGACTCCTAGCACTTTGCGGCACTACGGAAAAGAGAGAAGGGAAAAGAATCAAACACAACAACTAAAAACGCAACAATTACTCGCCGTTCCCCGGCAACGGCGCCACTTTAATAGCCTCCCAAGCGGTTCAGTCGTTAACGAAGGACGGGGGATCAAACGATATTTATAAGACTCGAGATGACACACAAAAACAAACAAGTATTCGTGGTAAGTCGAGGTCGGTCCGCAGGGAACGGATGTATTGACGAGTTTAAAGTGATGTGTTTGATATCTAGAGGGGGGGTTTCTAAGGGTCGAGTCTATGGTCGAGTCTATGGTCGAGGAATCACTACGAGAATGGCTAGGGGTAACTAATCTAGGGAAAGGCGTTGGGGAGAAGTCGGGATTCGGAACATGGAATGTAAGAAGGTCGGGATCAAGGTTTTGTCGCAACGATGATAAAGGGAGAATGCCACCCTTCGGTTTCTTCACCCAACCCACCTAAAAACCCGCTTTCGCGGCGAAGAAGGGTAAGTCTCTTGTTATGGTAATTTCTACCCCGAGTTTCTCCATATTGATAGAAATGAGTCAAGGTCGGTCTAGTTGGCCGGACTAAAACAACAATGACACAACAACCATAAACAAGGTAAACCAACATGCAAACAACCCACCAATACTTCTAAATTCAAATAATCCAAGTCTTCATCCCTAAACCCCCCCCCCCCCCCCCCCCAACAAGAAATCTACTCACTAATCATAATGAAAGACAATAAAACATTAACTATGGAAAAATTAACTACAACATGCATATTAACTAGATCTAAGGAAACTATCAACAATATGATGAGAAAACTACAATCTAACGATTACCCACTAAACTATGAAACTAACAAATTAATCTAGAGAATAATCTAGAACAACATGAACAAGATCTAGAGAAACTAACTACACTAAGAGAATCTAAGCTAGATAATAATGAGAAAACTAAATTAAATCTAAACTAGAGATAAGAGAGTGGAAAGAAATGTACCAATTATGAAGATCTACAAGAAATAAGAAGTTTGCATGAATAAAGATTGAAGCTTTGATGGAGAGAATGAAGAACTTGTCACTAATCCTTTAATAAACCCATAAATCTTCAATAAAACTTGAATAATCTTCTTACAAACTTGTAATCTAGAGAATTGATGATGTAAACTAAGTAGATCTACTACTAATTACTATGTAAACTACTAGATTTTTAGAGAATTACTACTATATTACTACTAGATTGTTCTACTAATGGTGGATGGTGGATGCTAATACTACACTAATGGGGTGAAGCTACTACACTAATGGAGGATTGTCATGGATGCCTTGGACAACAATTTAGGGTTACATATATATAGTAATCCTCTTAATGGGTATTTAACCTAAAGCCCAAATCCAACTCTTGCTTCATTAGTGAGACAATCTCCCTTAGCATCTTCATGGGGTGAAACTTTGCCCTGCGGTCTTGACGATAATTCCCACCGGGTGAAATTTCACCCGGTCAGATTTTCTTCCTTTTTTCGCGTTTTTGGCACTTCTTTCCATCGGACTAAATTTCATCCGGTGGGCAAAATTTCGCCCGGTGGAGAGTCTCGGAAAATCTTCGGGGAGGCATTTTTACCGTCGGGTGAAATTTCGCCCGATGGTGTCTCACCGGGTGAAATTTCGCCCGGTCATTTCACTGGCCTCTTTTCTTGTCTCGTTCTTCGTTAATTGATTGGATGGCTTTAAACTTTAAGTTGTGTGCTTTACTCTTAGGACGGTATTCCCTTCTCTTGCGCTCGTGGAAGCTCGATCGTGATTTCGGTGCAAAATCCTATCAAAATCGATAGAAAACTACCAAAAACACGTAAAATGCACAAGAGGGACGCTAATGCGAGAAGTACACAAAATATGACGATAATCGCACTCTAAACTCGCAAAACGAGGGAAAAACGGGTCGAAATGAGGGGGAAAATGGTCTAAATTTAGCACACAACGTAGGCGCGAGGAACGACGACAATGCAAAAAGGGCAAACGTACGTACAAAGTCCTCATCAGCGGTATCGGTTCCCAATAACTTTCTGTACCTGCACCCTAAACCACTTGGTCCGCCGACTTTCACCACGCCAAACTGCGTCCGACTATTCTTTAACCTGATCACGTCAGGTGAATCTGCCCCTTTTAGGGTTTTTTTTTGGACTACGCTCAACGGCTAAGGTCCAAAATTTATTTGGAAGCAATCGTCCACGTCGTACTTCGACACCATGAATGCCTTCCGGCGTGACGCACGGAAAATATGGGACCCATCAGAGAATGCACGAAGGACCATAAGTGCGTGGTCTATGGGGAACGAATCGAACCTCAACTTCAACAGCTCACTGAACCCCACATCACATACCCTTTCCTTTTGAGCAGCCGTCAATTTTAAAATAACCTTGTACAACCGTCTGGGCCTACAATGAACATATGGCGGACCTCCCTGTTCTCTTCTCACTACTGGCTGTTCCTGCGGTTGTTCTCCTTTCCTCTTACCCGCAAACTTTTGAGCAGTTGTATCCGGCGCGCGCACAACCATGTGTTCTCCAGTGATGTGGTCGGCCGCTGTATCAAACTTGACTCTCTTCTTCTTCGCACTGCCTTCCTCAACAGATTTTGTCGTCCCCACATCCATCTCGTCAATGATGTGGTCAACCGCTGTACCTTTCACAACCTTCTTCCCACTGCCCTTCTTACCAGATTTTTTTCTCCCCCACCACTTTCTCGCCAATGACATGGTCGTCCGGTGTGTCTTTCACAACCTTCTTCTTCCCACTCCCCTTCTCGCCAACGACGTGGTCGGCCGCTGTCTCTTTCACGACTTTCTTCTTACCGCCCTTCTTGACAACAATTTTGTTCCAACCAGCCATTTTGCTGCAATCACAACATGCGTAATGAGTGTGATTGTACAACTGAGTACGCGATTAAAATGGGTGTACAACATAACGCGTGATTATACAGCTTCAACTGTGTGATTCTACCACAAAATGTTTGTGACTATATATTTTCAACAGTGTGATTCGACAACATAACGACTGTGACTATACAACCTCAACCGTGTGACTCTACAACACAACGACTGCGACTATACAACTTCAATCGTGCGACTATACAACCTACTCTGTCTGACTATTCAACTTCAACCATGCGACTATACAACCTACTCTGTCTGACTATTCAACTTCAATCATGGGACTATACAACTTAATCTGTGCGACTATACAACTTCAATTGTGTGACTATAGAACATAACTGTATGACTATACAACTACAATATCAACTGTGACTACAGCAAGAATGAGTGCGACTCTACAACATAATGACCGTGACTATACAATGTCACTAGTGTAACTATACAACTAAAACTGCATTAGCGAAGTCACATGCATAATTACAAAGATGATTGAAAAAATCAGATGACTGTACAGATTACATGAACTTCAACAGGGAAATATCATTAATTTTAGGGTTAGGAAGAGATTCAGATAAATCTGCTAAAATAAAGACATAAAAAATTAAGAAAATTTTTGACTGTACAGATTACATGACTATACAACTTCAACCATATAGTTAACTTGAACATGAGAAAATCATATGACTGTACACACTTATTGGCACAAAAAAAATTCTAATATGAATTTGAACAGGAAATATCAGGTTATTAATGCATTATATGAATTTCAACAAAAAAAAATACATAATTAATTTTAGGGTTATCAGAACGGAAAATAATTTTAGGGTTTAACCACTAAAAAGACAATGGAAGTTCGACAATGGAAGTTTATCCATGAACATACCTTCGTATGATGATCTGAGTTCAAAACGAAGTATGATCGGAGTTGTTGACGATGAGAGCGAGTGATGGAGCTTAATGACAGTAAGATCGGAGTTCAGAATGGAGTATGATCAAAACGCGTGATGGAGCTTACGATGGGTTTTTTTAGAGAGAGATTTTAGATGGAGTGGGAGTGTGGTTGAGAAATGGGATTATGTTTGATAAATGTGTGTGTGGCTGCTGAAATGAATTCAAAAGGAGGTGTTTGGGAAGTGTAATAGGTAAGAGGTGGGAGAGTAGAGGAGGGAGTTGATGACATTAGAGGGGGAAGTGATTGATTTGGGTGAGGGATGACGCGCGACGTTTGCAGTAATCATGTCAGTTTTTTTTATTAAAAACTTGAAGGCCAAGATCAACACTGAGACTTCAAGGAAGTTAGTAACTTCCTTCATCATCTCTCTCTATATATATTTGAAGCTGTTTTCGAACGATCTCATTGGTCCGTTTCATCAAACCTTAAATTAGGAAAGTATCATAAATAATAAAAAATCAATTAGATAATCTTTTAACTATATAATATATATTTAATTTATTATATTAATGTGATATTTTACAATTCTTAGATAAAAACCTTTAATTTAGAGTTCATTTTTTTAAAAGCATTATCGTAAAATAAATTATAAAAATGAAATAATTAGACTCGTGGTAAAAAAATGTTTTCATTACAGTATAAATCCCCTTTCCACTAAAAGATTAACTCTCTAGCCAAATTTTTCCTCCAAAATTTCATCATTACAAATAAGGAAACACTAATTAAAGGAAAAAATAACAATTAATTTCATATAATTATGAAACTAAAATCAATAAAACTATTTATGATAAATAAAAAATTGAAAAACATAACCAAAAATATTCACAAGTTTTTATACATTTTTTTTATCAACTTTGATTAAAAGAGCCAATTAATTATACTAAATATAAATGTCATTTTTTTTAATTTCAACTTACAAAATGTTATTTTGTTTTTCCTTTTTTTTAAGTACTCACTTATTAATAATAGGGTTATTTCATGGAAATAATACCAACTATGCGTGTGCATCTTAAATTAATACAAACCATACGTAATCTCATTTTAATACGAACTACGCCTTCATTAATCTCGCTTTGTTATGGGTGACCGGCTACCTGTTGAACCTTCATTCCCTTTTCAACTCTTCCTCTAACTTTTCTTCTTCTAATTAACATTTCGTGTTCATTTTCGGCCATTGATAAAAAAAATCCGAAAATTCATCTTTCATTTGTTTTTCAATTAGCCTTATAGAAGATATGAAAAAAAATATTTTTATTGTAATTTTGGCTTTCACGATAACTGCAACGGACTTAATAAAACCCTAGAAAGTTATAACAAGTCACTATGACCGGTAATAGCAAGTCATAATTTCATACATAGCAAAGCGAGATTAATGAATGCGTAGTTCATATTAAAATGAGATTACGTATAGTTTGTACTAATTTAAGAAGCACGCGCATAGTTGGTATTATTCCCATGAAATAATTCTTAATAATATTAATAACATAATCTAAAATTCAACAAAAAAAATTATGATGAGGCGTTGAAATTTTATATTATAAATAAGAGTAATCATTCGATTTTAAATATCGACCAAGAAAAACTTTTAAATTATCCCACATCGAAAAATTATGATGGGGTGATGGAATTCTATAATATTAGTAATCATTCGGTTTTAAATATCGATCAAAAAGCTTTTGAGTCTTAAAAAAACTTTTAATATATAAGACTACAAATTTAAAATCATTCCACATTGAAAAATTATAGTGAGGTGATGAAATTCTATATTATAACCTTAAATAAATTATCCCACACCAAAAACTTATGATAAGTTGATGAATTCTATATTATAAGTAAAACTAATCCTTCGTTCTTAAAAATCAGTCAATAAAAACTTTTAAGTTTTGAAAAATCTCTTAATAAGACTACAAACTTAAGTAAAATAATCTCACATCGAAAAATTATAATAAGGTGATGAAACTTTATATTATAAATAATACTATGTAGTAATCATGTGCTCTTAGATATTAACTAAAAATCTTTTGAGTCTTAAAATATATATTAAGACTATAAACTTAAGTAAACTATCCCACATTTGGAAAATTATAAAGTTTCATCAAACATAAATCTTTTGAGTCTTAAAAATATTGCTAAGACTATACGCTTAAATAAAAAATTATAATAAGGTGATGAAATTCTATATTATAAATAAAACTAATAAAAAAAATTCCTTAGACGTCAACCAACTTAAGCAATTCTCTCACATCGAAAAACTATGATGAGGTTTTGAATTTCTACTAAATAAGAGTAATCATTGTTTTTAAATATCAACCAACAAAAAAACTTTTGTTTTTTTTAAAACTATGATGGAATTCTATATCATTGTTTTTTTAAATGATGATGAGGTCATGAATTTGTAGTCTTTTTCATTTGTTTTTAAAAAACTTTTGAGTTAAAAAAAGGTCTTAATAAGACTACGAACTAAAAATTATCCCACATCGAAACAATTAAAATAAGTTAAGGTGATGATTTTATATTATAAATAAGACTATAATTTTAGTTAAATTATCCCACATCAAAAAATTATAATGAGGTGATGAATTTCTATATTATAAATAAGACTAATAATTTGTTCTTAGATATCAATCAAAATCTTTTGAGTCTTAAAAAAACTCTTAAGACTATAAACTTAAGTAATTATCCCACATCAAAAAGTTATACCCCCTCTCTTTTGAGTCTTAAAACACTCTTAAGGCTATAAACTTATGTAAATTATCCCACATCAAAAAATTATACTCCCTCCGGTCACTATTTTTTGCCTCATTTCATTAATACCCCTCATAAATATTAAGGTAATGGAGAAAAAAATACTCCCTCCGTTCCAACCAATAGTATACATATGTTTTTTGCACAAGATTTTAGGTGGTGTGGGAAAGGGATCATTTGATGTTGAACTTACTATTTTACCCTTTGTCAACTTTTAATAAGGTTTGGGGGTTGGATGAGGTGGGGAGTAAGAAGGGTTATTTAGGTAATTTAACAACTAAATGAGTATACAAATAAGGAAATGTATACAATTGGTTGGAACGGACCTAAAAGGAATATGTATACTATTGGTTGGAATGGAGGGAGTAGTGAACTAAGAGAGTATAATAACACGATGGTATTCTATTATATAAATAAAAGTAGCCATTTCTCCAAATTATGATGAGGCGATGGAATTTTATAATATAAATGTTTCGGTTAGGAAACAATCAACTTCGAATCGGATTCGGATCTAGCTTGAATTGTATTCTTTAGATCTTGCTTGACTTCCACGCCTCACTTTCCCCTTCTCTAGTATCGGACCTTCCCGACGGATCAGGTCTGTCACACCTGCACAGGGAGCGCGCAGGGCCTCGGAGGTGTCCGAAGGAACCCTCTCTGATGCCTAATTCAGTCCGTGAATGCGCTTAAGAAACCTTGTTCGTGAGGAACAAGGTGGCTTTTTCTAGAGTGAGATTCTAGTGAGAGAAATTCATTACCCCTTTATGAGTGAACATAGGGACATATTTATAGGTTTCCACAAGAGAGAGAGAGAAAAAAAATGAGGCATGTACTTCACACATGCCCCTTACCTTAGGATGGATTAGGAGGGTCTGCTGGATCACCCTCGGGGTCGGCAGAAGCGTCCTCTACCTCAAGAACAGGAACACCCTCGGGGTTGGAGTGACCGAGGGTCCTCAATCCCTTGGAGGGAGCGCATGCAGGAGGACTCGACCTGGCCGACCGGTGGTCGGGTCTCAGGTCCGGCTCAAGGGAAAAGGCGCTCGACTATCTTCAGAGGTGTGCCCCTGGGGGTCGGCCGGATGGATGTGGCCGGCGGTTCCGGCACTAGGCCCTCTGACGGTCCGGGCTCCATAAGGTTCGGGTTGAGTCCAGATTTCTGGTTAACGGGCGACACGCGGCAGATGGCTGACCCCATCCATAAATAAGACTAATCATTCGTCCTTAAATATCAACAAAAAAACTTCTTAGTCTTAAAAAAAGTTTTTAATTAGACTATATCTAAACTTAAATAAACTTAAGTAAAATTATCAAAAATTATAATAAGGTGATTTTTTTTATTATATAAATAAGAGTAATCATTCATCCAAAATATATAATAAGATGATCAAATTCGATCATATAAATAAAGAGTAATCGTTTGTCCTTTTAACTTAGATATAAAAACAAACTCTTTTAAGTCTTAAAAATAGCTCTTAAACTATAAACTTAATTAAGTAAATTATAACACATCGAAAAATTATGATGAGGTGAAGAAATTCTATATCATAAATGAGTAATCTTTTGATTTTAAATATCAACCAACAATCTTTTGAGTCTTAAAAGACTTTTAAAAAGACTACAAACCTAAAATTATCCCATATCGAAAAAATTAAAAAAAGGTGATGATTCTATATTATAAATAAGAGTAATCGTGCGTTTTTCTGGATCTTTTTTTTTTTGAGCGAATAGATCATTTCATTAATAAGAAGTCATACGACATCTACAACTTATATCAAAATTGAACGGATACAATACTATAGAATTTGAGTAAAATAAATTCTCATTAAAACAAAGATCTCTCACTAAGATTTTGATCTCCGCTTCTGCACATCCTCTTTCAACATATCGCTGTTTAATGATACAGCTTTTCACAAGAGGGTCTTCGGATCTTCCAAGGTTTTGCCGAGAATCAATTTCATCTAACCCAATAGATTGTAGCCGCCGATCTGACATCAATTGAGATACCACGTGATGAACGATTATAGCACTGATGATCTTTCGCGTCCTCTCCACTATAATAGATTTAACATCTCTCCTCAAAGAGAGAGCGAAACCCATCAATTGATGGGGGCGAAACTCTCCAAAAGAAGAGGACTTATTGTTATAACTAAAATACTAATAGTATTAATATTAAAAAGATATAATTAATTAAAAAATTGGGGGCTTACCACCATTAATGGTGGTAGCCCCAAGGTTTTTTTTTGAGGCTAGGGTTTTTTGTTAGGAGGAGGGAGAAGGGTTTTCTAACTTATCATAATTGCAATTATTATTCCGTTTTTCTGGATCTTAAAAGCATATCTTAAGACTATAAATCTTGAGTAAATTATCCTACATCGAAAAACTATGATGAGGTGATAGAATCTTATATTATAAATAAGACTAATCTTTCGTTCTTAGATATCAATCAAAAAATTCATTTGTTCTTAGATATCAATCAAAAAACTTTTCAATCTTAAAAAATCTCTTAATAAGACTACAAACGTAAAATTATTTCCACATCGAAAAATTATAATAAGGTGATGAAATTTTATATTATAAATTTTAGGGTTATTTAACGACAATAATATCAACTATAGGACGTCTTCTCAAAATAATACCAATTTCAATAAATCTGAGAATAATACGTATTATTGGAGTAGTTAAACAAGAGTAGTATAAGTGAGTTTATAACCTGCTACATCAGGTCACCCAATTAATATTTAATCTGCTACTTATCCTTCCTCCTAACTCCTCCTTAGACCTGGATAACAGGTGAATCGTGTAGGGTCAACTTCGGGTCGGGTCAGATAATTTCGGGTTGAGGTCATTCTCGGGTTTGCTATTTTCTACTTTTTTAGGGATATCGACTCGTTTTCTATAATAATAGTTGGGTTAGCTCAGGTCAATTCAGATTACGGGTCAAATTCTAGTCTTTAATTCAGGTGTCATGTCGGGTTTAGTTTGGCTTATTCGGGTCGGGTCAGTTTTGTCAAGTCTACTCCTCCTTACTTCTCTCTTTCATCCTCTCTCTCCATTACCCTTCATCCTTCTTCATTTTTTTTATACGTTTCGTTTAGATTAACGTGTTGATTTTGGTGTAGGATTGTGTTGTTAGCTGGATTTGGTGAGTTTGAAGGCTTGAAAGAACTAAAAGACAAAGGACATTAATAACGTTTAATGTCCCGTACACTGAGTAAGTGAAAAAGAGTGAAGTAATATGAAATAAATTAAAGATGAAAAAGGAAGGTGAACGAGTTCTACCGCTAACTAGTCATCTGTACTACTATGATTTAACTACTCCAAAAATACGTATTATTCTCTGATTTATTAAAATTGGAATTATTTTTGGAAGACGCTCTATAGTTGATATTATTGCCGTTAAATAAAATTAAAGGTGAAAAACGAAGGTGGAAGGGTTCTACAGGTAACCGGTCACCTATACTACTCTAGTTTAACTACTCCAATAATACGTATTATTCCTAGATTTATTAAAATTTATATTATTTCAGGAAGATGCCCTATAGTTGGTATTATTATTGTTAAATAACTTTTATTATATTAGATATCATGTGTTCTTTTGAGTTTTTTAAAATGAGCTCTTAAGACTATAAATTCAGCTGAAATTAAGTTTGATTACTAATATCATGTAATCATCTTATTCATTGTAATGACATAGTTTGATTAAGTTTCTTATTTAACGAATGTACATCACGTGCAGCGCACGTACTTTAATCTAGTTATTAAGATACTGTATTAGTAATGACAATATATATATATATATAGAGAGAGAGAGAGGCAGGATCCCCTACATTTCCCAAATCTCATACAATTTACCTTTCATTTGTGGCCTTTGATTTTGATGAGATGAATGGCTGAGATTGGATGCTTTCTATATTAAAGGAAAAAAAAGATCCACCTTCACTAACAGTTACACATAACTTGATACACAAATATTTCTCAAATCCTGTATACGCTTATCTCCCCAAAATCACAAAAAAAAATATTAGCCAACCCAACTTTCACAGTACGTGAAATTCCATCCACGTATCGTCAATTTGAGCCAATTGCGACAGTGTCGTCAATTTCTGGTCTTTGAAGTACGTAAGGTATTTCGTTTTTTTCATTCTATTTCGTTTTTTTTTTTTTCGAGTTGACGTTATATAAATATATGTAGTGCGGATGCAATTATCGTTGTTTCAATTCCGTCAAACTTAAGAAGAATTGAACAAAATATTGTTGTTATTGTAGAATTTCCTTTACTGTTTTAATTGAACGGTTGGTTCAATTTCTTTATTGTATTTTTGTTCAATTTCGTTATTATTTAGTTTAGTTCAGAATAATTGTTAATATACTATAGAATAATTGTTATTGTGCAATAGAGTAATTATTGTTGAACTATAGAATAATTGTCAGAGTAGTTGGATGAAGTTTCAATTTTAGTTTCAACGCTCGAAATAATTCCACATTCAATTCGATTTTTTTTAAACTTTCAGTTCAATTTGAAATTATTCCAATTGGAATTTGATTTACTCCAAAATATCAGTTCAATCAGAAATTATTCCGATTCGAAATAGGATAGTTTAAAATAATTGTTATTGTACTATAGAATATTTTGTATTGCACTATAGAGTAATTGATGTTGTACTATAGAATATTTGTCAGAATAGCTGGATGAAATTTCAACTTAAGTTTCAACTCTCGAAATTGAAATTCCAATTTCAATCTAAACGCTTATTTGTTTCTATTTCAAGGCTGGAAATTATTTGACTTCCAATTAGATTTTTTTATCCAAAATTTCAGTTCAATTAGAAATCGATTTTTACAAAAGTTTATGTTCACTTAGAAATTATTACGATTTGAAATAGATTTTTTCCAAAATTTCAGTGCGATTCGGAGTTATTCTCGTTTCAATTTGTGTTTTTCCAAAATTAAATTATGCTAAAACTGTTATTTCGTTCAAATCGTTTCAATTTTTGTACAACGCTCGCATTTTCAAATTTTCAGTTGGACGCTCGAAATTATAGTTAATTCAACGCTCGAAATTGGAATTTATACAACGCTCGAAATTGGAATTTATACAATGCCCGAAATTATAGTTAATTCAACGCTCGAAATTATACAATTTGGTTTATTGTCGTTATTGTATAGTTTAATCAATTGCATTGTTGTACTATATTCTTGTTCAATTACGTTATTGTACATAACTTCAATTTCGTTTAATGTATAGTTTAGCTTAGAATAATTGTTAGTGTACATTAGAATAATTGTTACTGTACAGTGTAGTAATTGTCATTGTAATATAGAATAATTGTTAGAGTAACTAATAGTTGGGCGAAATTTAATTGTCATAATTTAAAATTCAATTTCAGTTGTTTAAATTTTACTATTTAAAAACCAATTTCAATCCACAAATTAAAACCCAATTTCAAACAAAATTTAAAATCACTATTTCATTAATTTATTATTTAAAATCCGATTTCAATTAATCCAATTTCAATTCGATTGTTTGCCGCAATTTGTCGAACCAACTTTCATCAAAATAGTGAATTAACGAAATAGTGAATTCTGAAACATTCTAATGGGATAAGTACTGTTTCGATGGTGTAGATAATGATAACGTATCAATAACAGTAGTTTTACTTGTCCCTACTGTTTTGACAGATAAATTCTTAAACCTGTATCAACTGCACTGCATTATTGTTAGAATAATTGTCACTGTACTATAGAATAATTGTTATTTTACAGTAGAATAATTGCGTAACTATAGAATAACCATGAAATATACTTGTACACAAACTGCGTAACTATAATCAATGTTACAATTTAGAATAATTGTTGTCATACCATAGAATAACTACTCGACTACTATAATATGAAACAATAACTTGTTAGTTAACATAATTATTTCCGAAATACTAGTTTACTGTATTTGTATTATATAACTTCTGCAGTTATAGTTACTACTAGGTTACTATGTAATAACGAAAATTTATGTTATCTAGACAAATAGACTTATTTTTATGTTGTCGATTTTTGAATGACAGACAAATATATAATGTCATCTGCACAAGAGCACATTAACTACAGTGGAACGCTTTCATTGAGTTACACTACAGATGGCAATGAGGAATGGGTTAGAGAAGTTCCAGCTGAATTCAAGCCTAGAATTGGGCAAGTATTTGGAAGTTTACCCCATGCCTTCGAGTTTTACGATGTTTACGCGAAAGCTTGTGGTTTTACTCCTAGGAAACACAACCAGGATACGTTCCATGATGGGGTCATACAAAACAAATATGTTGTTTGCAACAAACAAGGATTCAATGCTAAAAGTAACAAGTTGATAATGATTGACGACGACGATGATAGTGAAAAAAAGAAGAAAAAAGGGCAACAAAAAATAGAAGGGAAGAAGACGAAGTTAACCAGGACAGGCTGCCAAGCAAGCATAAAGTTTTCTTATGTGCTAGGAGGGTATAAGGTGGATCAATTCAACGAAGTCCATAATCACCCACTTTGTGCTATCCAGAATCAAGAGTTTGAGAAGGTTTATAGACACCTTACCCTTTATCACAAGCAGACCATTGTGAATAATTGTAGGCTGAATATTGGTGCTACAAAGACATTTAGGATACTGAAAGAGCAGTCCAATGGTTATGCTAATATTGGTGCCACCCTCACAGATTTGAAGAATTTCAAAAGAGATATTAAGTGTTTTATAGGTCTCCAAGACGCTCAGTTATTCATAAATTACCTTAAAAATCTTTCGGAGACACAAGATGGGTTTTACTTTGCATATCAACTTGATCGTCAGAATTGCTTGTGTAGAGTATTTTGGGCAGATGCACAAGCGAGGAACAACTATTCCATATTCGGGGACACCATCTCCTTTGACCCGACTTACGGTACTAACAAGTACTTTATGGTTTTCACTCCCTTTACCGGCGTGGACAACCATAAAAAGTCTGTTACTTTTGGTGCTGCTTTGTTGTCTCATGAGGATGACCTCGCGTTCGATTGGGTATTCGAGAAATTCTTGGATTGTATGGGGGGGAAAGAACCTCAGTGCATTATTACTGACCAAGATGCTGCCATTAAAAATTCTGTGGAGAATAAATTCAAGGAAGCAACACATCGGAATTGTATGTGGCATATCATGCTTAAGCTAACTGATAAGGTCGGTTCCACAATTTGTAGGGATACGGACTTCGTTGATCGTCTTGCAAATATTGTATGGGATATTGACTTAGAGCCGTCAGATTTTGAAGAGAAAAGGTGTCGAGTGATTGAGGACTTCGAATTAGAGAGCAACACCTGGTTAACAGACATCTATAGTATTAGGAAGAAATGGATACTTGCCTACTCGAGGGATCTGAAATTGGGTTGTATTTTAAGAACGACACAACGGTCCGAGAGCGAGAACAGTTTTTTTAAGCGGTTCGAGAGTGTGAATGGTACGCTATTTGAGTTTTGGATGCGTTTTCAATCTGCAATGGACCAGCAACGTCACAATCAGAAATCACTTGATAACGCAAGTGACAACTCATTACCGCAAACCGTCACACCAATAGGGCTTGAAAAACACGCTTCTAAGATCTACACACATGCCCTATTTTATGAGTTCCAAGAGGAGGCTAAAGAGTCTATTTGTTCATGTTGTGTGGGTGGTTTCAGGTTAGCCGAGAGTATAGAGTATGTCGAGGTCAAAGATTCAATGAAACAGACGACATTCCAGGTGAACTATATATGGTGTCCTGGCAGTTATTTTATAGCGTAACTTTGATTATTTCAACGCTTTTTAATGGTTATTATTTGATTTCATTTCCAAATACGACTAAATTGGTCCTTATACATGTAGAGAATATTTAAATGAACTGCTATTCAATACAGGTTACCCATAATGCCGACACATATGAGACGACGTGTACCTGCAAGCTCTTTGAGATGAAAGGAATTCTTTGCAAGCACATTATTTGGCATCTATCAGGTAAGCGGGTGCAACAAATTCCTGAACCGTACATCCTAGAGCGGTGGACAAAGAAATCATATCGAAGACCAAGACATCATTTGGATGGGTCACTTGTGCAGGATTTCGATGTTACTGATGTTAGGAAGTTGGGTTTGTCGAAGCTATGGTCTGAATTCTATGCAACAATTAGTGTCCTCACAACGATGCCCGAAATTCATACCTATGAGCTCACAGACATACTGCAACAGTACAGGAAAAAAATTGCACCAAAGGAAGTTGTATTATCCAAGGAGAAGGAGATAGAGATGTTGTTGGGCTGTTCTACATCAACAGAGATTGAGGTTCGTCCACCTAATCTTTCAAGAAACAAAGGCAGTGGAAAAAGACTTATATCCAAGAAGAACCAATCAATTGAGAAGGCTAAGAAACCAAAGAGACTTTGCAACAATTGCAAACAAATGGCAAATCACGACAAGAGAAACTGCCCCAACCCGTATGTCGATGACTCTTTAGTTGATGAAAATGAGAAAGACGTTTTGGAGGATGTGTAAGATTGTTTTTGAGATGCGAATAAAATTTAGTAGGTCATTTTTTCATTGATTGCATTCATGTTTTGACGTGCATTAAGTTGATTAATGACAATATTGTTTTTGTCTGTTAGAGGTAATCAATGAAAAAATGGCTGGCGCTTACGTACGGAGTTAAATATAATAATCAGTGTACGGGGTTAGAATAACCGTTTTTCTACTATAAAATAACTACCGTCGTATAATACAGTAACTACTGATGTAGAATATAATAACTACAATTGTATAACACAATAATTGGTCGTACTTTCAAAAGTATTTTCCATGGAAACTACACAACAGCTGTATTACATAATTAAATCCAAATCTTACGAAAAATGCAACGATACGACTGTATTCGGGATGGACACATTGCTACATGTAATGTATAATTCCAATTGTTGCTTGCATCATTCATAAGTATATTTAGTAACTTGTCGTTTTTGTATATATTTGAGACGAAACAATAAAAAGATAATTGGTGCTTGACGTAAATGAGTAAAATATAATAATCAATGTACGAGTTTAGAATAACTATTTTCCTAATATAAAATTACGGCAATATTGCACTACAATAATTGTGCAGTGAACATGGAATAAAAATAATTAGTTAACACACGGTAAATCATGGAACAAGATATAATAACTACTAATGTAGTATATAATAACTACTATCAAATAAAAAAATAGTTGATCATCGCACTTAAACAAATATTTAGCAAAAGACAGATATGTAAGGCAGAATGACGAAATCTAAATCTTCTTGAAGGTTCAGTCGGTAAGAAAATATCCTCCCCCGTCACTTTCGAATCACTTTAGCCGTTTTTCCTTTATCTTTAGGTGCTTAACCTTCATTCCTTTGTCCTGTGGTGCCTCCTCCTGACCTCTTGCGAATTTCCTCTTGCGATTTTTCAAGACCGCTTCTTTTATAGCACCTATATTATCTATGAACAAGTTGACAGATTGCACAAGTGAAGTCCTCGACTCGTTTACATCTGACATAAGCATGATACTCGCCATCTCAATCCATAGAGCAATCCGGTTAACTTTCTTGTCAATAAGAGAAGGGAAATTCTTTCCCTCGTACATCAACATGTGATACATCACGAAAAAACCAGATTCTGGGTTGTTGAGCTCGGGTTTTCTCCAACTAAATTCAACTTGCTTTATCGAGAATGCAGAAAAATTACATGCAATCTCCTCCAACTTCCTTGAATCGAAGAAATCAACCAAAAAGCTCACCTACAACAAACATATCCACTTATTATTACTATATGCATGGTTGGAATTCTTAAACTTGAGGCTTACAATTTTAATTATATAATAATTAAACAGATTAGAATACAATAATCTAATTTAAGTGTTAGAATAACCAACCGACTACTACAGAATAACTAAATTTGAAAATATAAAACAGGGGATAAGTACATAAGAAATTGTAGAGAACTTAGCATACAAAATTGTTAAAGGCAACAATACTACTTTAATAAGTTGTTTAGAATAACCAACAGATTACTATCAAGTAATTAAATAAATACTATAAAATAAATTGGTAGATAACTTCATTTTGTCATACAATAACTACATTTGTTAATTGCAATAACTGCGTAGACGCTTCAAAATAACTGACAATTAACTAGTATCATTATTACTTCTAAGTATTTGGGATGATTAAACAGGTTTGAATACAATAACCTAATTTAAGCGTTAGAATAACCAACCGGCTACTACAGAATAACTAAATTATAAATATGAAGCAGAGGATAAGTATATAAGCTTACAATTTTAGTAACGGGAATTGGAAAGACTTACCGCACTTTCCACCAGTTTGTAGCACTTTGTGACTGTCCAGTCCTTCTTGTAGATCTTATTATCCAACACCTCGATTGCTTTACTTAAGGTGTTTACGCATATACAGAAGTAGTGCGATTCTATGCATAATGGCACGAAGATCAACTCCACATCCAGTTCACTGTTGGTGAGATTTGATAGGTACAAGTCCCAACCCTGGATTAACTTGGTCGTCTCTCGAGTCTGGGAACCCCCATCGTCATTCTCCAACATATCTTCAAGAATAGCCTATTATAAAAGGATGCGCAGTAAAACATCATTCTGACAATTCAAGAGCTTATATGAGTATGATCATCGCACTTAAACAAATATTTAGCAAAAGACAGATATGTAAGGCAGAATGACGAAATCTAAATCTTCTTGAAGGTTCAGTCGGTAAGAAAATATCCTCCCCCGTCACTTTCGAATCACTTTAGCCGTTTTTCCTTTATCTTTAGGTGCTTAACCTTCATTCCTTTGTCCTGTGGTGCCTTCTCCTGACCTCTTGCGAATTTCCTCTTGCGATTTTTCAAGACCGCTTCTTTTATAGCACCTATATTATCTATGAACAAGTTGACAGATTGCACAAGTGAAGTCCTCGACTCGTTTACATCTGACATAAGCATGATACTCGCCATCTCAATCCATAGAGCAATCCGGTTAACTTTCTTGTCAATAAGAGAAGGGAAATTCTTTCCCTCGTACATCAACATGTGATACATCACGAAAAAACCAGATTCTGGGTTGTTGAGCTCGGGTTTTCTCCAACTAAATTCAACTTGCTTTATCGAGAATGCAGAAAAATTACATGCAATCTCCTCTAACTTCCTTGAATCGAAGAAATCAACCAAAAAGCTCACCTACAACAAACATATCCACTTATTATTACTATATGCATGGTTGGAATTCTTAAACTTGAGGCTTACAATTTTAATTATATAATAATTAAACAGATTAGAATACAATAATCTAATTTAAGTGTTAGAATAACCAACCGACTACTACAGAATAACTAAATTTGAAAATATAAAACAGGGGATAAGTACATAAGAAATTGTAGAGAACTTAGCATACAAAATTGTTAAAGGCAACAATACTACTTTAATAAGTTGTTTAGAATAACCAACAGATTACTATCAAGTAATTAAATAAATACTATAAAATAAATTGGTAGATAACTTCATTTTGTCATACAATAACTACATTTGTTAATTGCAATAACTGCGTAGACGCTTCAAAATAACTGACAATTAACTAGTATCATTATTACTTCTAAGTATTTGGGATGATTAAACAGGTTTGAATACAATAACCTAATTTAAGCGTTAGAATAACCAACCGGCTACTACAGAATAACTAAATTATAAATATGAAGCAGAGGATAAGTATATAAGCTTACAATTTTAGTAACGGGAATTGGAAAGACTTACCGCACTTTCCACCAGTTTGTAGCACTTTGTGACTGTCCAGTCCTTCTTGTAGATCTTATTATCCAACACCTCGATTGCTTTACTTAAGGTGTTTACGCATATACAGAAGTAGTGCGATTCTATGCATAATGGCACGAAGATCAACTCCACATCCAGTTCACTGTTGGTGAGATTTGATAGGTACAAGTCCCAACCCTGGATTAACTTGGTCGTCTCTCGAGTCTGGGAACCCCCATCGTCATTCTCCAACATATCTTCAAGAATAGCCTATTATAAAAGGATGCGCAGTAAAACATCATTCTGACAATTCAAGAGCTTATATGAGTATGATAACCATAATTAAAACTACCATGTGAGACGTCCCAAAGAACACCATTGATGGTGTTTCACCGTCCACCTCTTCAACCAAGACCATGTGATTCAGTACCATCGTCCAACATTCGATAACATTAATACTAGTGGGCACTTCTGGTCTCATCGAAAGGACATCATTCTTATCCATGAATGTTGTTCCAACACGGAACACCGTCTCACTGAAAAACAATTACATGGAAATAAATTCGGGAGATAATTACATAAAAATGGACTTTATGGAAAATGATTACATCAGAATAACTGAATGTACACAATGGATTAACTGGAAGTGGTGAATAATTTGAATGATAAGAGTGACATTATAAATAAGAGTGTAAGAAATATAATAACAAAAAAAGTGCATTAAAATAAATGAAGATTCAGAATGCAATAACTGTGAGTACTTAGAAAGAAGTTAAATGATACTAAGAAATGCAATAACCATAACATTGCGTTAGAATAACCATGTATACACTATGCAATAACTGCGATGATGATTAATATATAACAAAAGAAGGATGAACGTACGAATTGTCAAAGTTGTAGTCGTCTAAGAGGCAATAATCAAGAACCTGTTTCTTCAACCTGGGCATATGGGTAGTAAACCTTTTATTTGCCATCATAATCTTTGATGCTACAACTAAAGATGGGCCAGGCTCCCCACAATCAAGTGAGCATCCTAGACCATCCGATCCTGTGCGTTTAATCCCTCGTGAAGAACTAATAATTCCACCACTACAATCCCCGCCAGAACGGTCCACCAGTTTTTTTGATGATCTTGGACTGTACTTGGCATCCAACAATGACTGCCTACGTTTTTCAACCAAAACAGGCAACAACGATGCTTTTGTTTTAGTCCATTCTCCCACGTTTGTAAGCAGTTGTTCCCTAAGTTTGTTGATGTCTACTAGGAGTAGAATGGCGGCTATTTCAGCTCGGTACAATATCCTCTTCAGTGGATCGCCAAGTTCGCAAGAAAATACATCACCCACATAAAACATCATGTGGAGCATCACAAAAACACCACAGTCCATATTCTGCGGGGCATCGGACTTCCACGGAAAAGAGACATTGACAAAACGAAATTGAGTAACATCCCGTCCTTTCTCAAATCCATTCTTTACTAGATACTTGCCAAAAAGGTCAACCTACAATAAATTACTAAGACATCTATATCAAAGACATCAACATCATGCAAAATCGATAAAGAGACTTATAACACGATAAAAGATAAAGGTAATAAGGAGAAATACGTACAACGACTTCTGCACACAACCTAAACGTACTGGTGTCAAAATCATCGTATATACGATTGTCGAGATAGTCGACCGTTTTCTTCAAGAAGTTGATAACGACGCAGAAAAAATGATCCCCGAGATGCAGAGGGAAAAAAACCTGACATTAAAAAAATGTCGGTGTAAAGTAACAAAGTAGTCATAGGAATGCCACATATAATAGTAATAACAAAGAATAATTACCATATCAGCATTCAGGTTAACTGAATGGGGTGTGCATTTTATAAAGTTATCCCATGCACACGAAATAGGCTCGGTAAAGGACGCTTGCTGAACACGTGGTGCATTAATTAGATTCTTCAAAGGGTCCTGTAAAACAAAAATGGGAACAAATTAAGCGATCGAAAAATCCACCACTTTATTCTATACAATTATACATATTAAAAAAAGGTAGGTACATTAATTAAGGACTAAAAGGCTTGTACCGAATGAGTAGTCCACAAAAAGAGTCTTGAAGTGGTAAAATCTTTGCCAGCCCTATACACCATGTTGTTTAATAAGCAGGCCCAACAGTCAATAACTGAAGTGACAATCATTGTCATAGGAGACAGTGAAATTATGCAATTCCGAGTGAGCATGTTAAAATCTGAGTAGGCACACAGATCCTCCCTACCACAAGATAATGAGTAAGGAAACACAATAATGGTCAGTACGTGTTGCCATAATCAAATATGGTGTTCAACAAATTTGCATATTTAATTCTTACCCGTCTCGGAGCTCTTCAGTGTCATTAACAAAGCAATAATCAAGGACATCCTTTCTAAGCTTTACAATTGGGGATAACAAGTCCTTGTAGTCATAGAAGAACTTAGACACACCAAGCTGAAAAACATCAACTGGCCCGCAGTCTATACTACACCCTAGATCATCGCGAATGATACCCTCATACTTAGGTATAATGGTCGAATGCAAAAGATACAAATCTAGCCTACACTTGCTACGAATTGATTCACCCGAGAATGCATTCGTCAAGGTGCGAGATATGACATCGTTTAATGTAACGAAGTTTCCACTATTCTCCACCATCTGTAGTACAGAAGCACCAGCATTGTCACTTCCCCCCTCCCCACGCACATCCTCTCTAACCTCCCACATCTCCATCTCCTTATGAAATGTATCAAATGATGGGAGACTGTCTCCAGCCTGTCTGAGTTCTTCTGCTTTCTCGCTAACATAATCAAAATAGCGGAGGAAAGCAGAATTCTTCTCGTCCATGAACTCGGGGGTCTGGGATAGTATAGAAGACAATTGAGAAGCATCATTGCTACCATCTTGCCCTATCTCAGCTATCATTGCATCCTTCCGTTGTTTGTATCTATGATAAAAAAGATCAATGTCGCTCTTCATGATCAAGCAATGTGCTTGAAAAGACTGCAAAACGGCGAAAATAAATAACATATAGTTAGAGATAAGAATATTCTAACCACATTTTGGCATTAGTATAACTGTGGGAAGAAAGACCTTAGTTGGTGTTAGAATAACCAACTGATTACTTTAAAATGTCCTAATCAATCCTATAAAATAACTTAAGAAACCTCACAGTTATAATTATATTTTTTAAGTACTTGGGTTAATTAAACAGGTGTGAATACAATAACCTAATTTAAGCATTAGAATAACCAATCGACTACTATAGAATAACAAACAGATTACTATCAAATAATTAAATTAAATAAATACAATAAAATAATTTGGTTAGTGTAATTATAATTTGGTTACTGTAACTACATTTATTAATTACAATAACTGCGTAGACACTTCACAATAACTAATAATTAATTGATTAGTGTAATTATATTTTTAAAGTACTTGGGATAATTAAACAAGTGTGAATAGAGTAACCAAATTTAAGCGTTAGGATAACCAAATGACTACTACAAAATAACTACATTAAAAATATAAAACAGATGACAAGTATATAAAAAAACATGGTAGAGAAACTAGCATATATACAATATTGTTAGAGAAAATAATACTACTTTAATAAGTGGATTAGAATAACCAACAGATTACTATCAAATAATTAAATCAGTACTATAAGATAACTTGGTAGAGAACTTCGTTTGGCTATACAATAACCACATTGTTAATTACAATAGCTGTGTAGTCACTTCACAATAACTGGCAATTAATTAGTATAATTATGGAGGTTGAAATACACTAAAATAGTTTCAGGCGTTAGAATAACCAAATGACACCTACAAAATAACTAGATCAAGACTATAAAATAACTGAAGGTGACAAGTGGGTAAGATGGTCATAAACAAAGTAATAACAAATTCTAGGCCAGTGACCAGCTTACAGTAGCTTAAGACATCCAGTAGAATGATAACTATGCAAATAGAAATACAATAAAAGAGTATAACATATTAAAGAGACTAGAAATCATTACATTAACTGCCCTGGCTCGTATTGCATCATCGGTTTCAAATCCATCCGGGAGTTCCATGTAATTTTTTTGGCCTTTCTTAGTACTTACTCCTGGCTCTGGAGATCCCTCACCGTGTCGGAAACCTAACAAATTACACGGTATCAATCTGAATCCTTAGTTGACTATATAATTACATATTCACCAAAGAAAAGTATACGTTAGGGTAGAACATACTCTGTATTCCTTTCGATGGTTGATTCTGGCAGATAGGGTATACATCCGCAATGTATTTCCCATTCCCCAACGAACCGGCCCTCATCTCCCCATTCGCCCTCTCCCGTATCAAAATGTCAGTCCAATGCTTTATGAGAGGGACATCGGACGGAAACGATTTCCCTTGGAAAGACATTCTATGGAAGTATGCCATGATTAACACAATAATACAGCCACGAAGTGTACGGTTGCCTTTCCTGCACGCATCTACGGCTGACGTTAGTCGAGAAAAAACATACTCGCACCAGTCATGTTGTCGGATAGTTGACGTGTTTTGTACAGCTTTTAGGAGTGCAAAGTCAACTGTATGGTTTGATGTTGGCGCAAGAAATACCGACATCGCATAGAGCACAAACAGCCGCTTGAACGATTCTATCTTGTCGTCATCCATGTGGTCGTCATCCATGCCAACTAATTCACTGTTTAACCGATGCACCGACACTGATTTGTTCCCTTCCACCCCAAACTCTTTTCGGAAATCACCTTTCATCGTATCCTGGGAGGACAAAGTATTATGTCCAGTTGGTACAATTTCAACCCTGCGATTCCCCATTGGCAATCCAAATATATCATGGACATCTTGCTTCGACAACACAAACTTCACCTCCTGTGCCTTGAACATGTGGGCGGCCGCATTAAAGTGCCTGATAAATAAAGGGATGATGTCCAATGGTAGTTTTGTCAATCTCAACTCGAGCAAACCACCAAAACCAATATCAATTACTGCCTTTCTCTTATTCGGCCCAAGTTCTGATATCAGTCCAACCAAGCTCTTCGGTCGACATCGCACATCTATGTCATCGGCCCTACGAATCGAACAATGCACAAGTGAAGATAAAAAATATACGATGAGGATAAAATATACGATGAAGATAAAATATACGATGAGGATAAGAAAAGCAGCAAAAATAGTAACATACAATGTTATGGATTGAACTTGGTTAGCCTTCTTTGGCTCAATCTTTATATTATCTATCTTAGAGCGTTTTTGTTTTGTTGCACCATCTTCACCTGACTTACGTTTCCGGGCGTTTTCTGCTTTATTTTTTGCCATGTCTGTAGAAAAGATTATGTGTTAGAATAATTGAAAAAAAATGCAATTGATTTAGTTAGTTTTAATTTGCCGAATTAAAGTCATGTGCATGCATATTGAAATACAATAACTTGATTTTAAGCATTACAATAACTGAATTTTATAGTGTACAAAGAGAACTAAGCAATGGAAATTTGGTTTAACTTCAGACATGCATATTGAAATACAATACCATGATTAGAGCCTTAGAATAAGTAATTGAATACTATAAAATAACTAAATAAGCAAAGAAAAGAAAAGAAGTTTACTAAAGAACTTACAATAACTGAATATGCACCTTACAGTAATTGAAATTGGGGATTAGAATAACTGGATGAACGCAATAGAGTAATTTCAATTTTGTTCAATTTTGTTATTATTTAGTTTAGTTTAGAATAATTGTTAATATACTATAGAGTAATTGATATAGTGCAATAGAGTAATGTTGAACTATGAAACATCTCCATATCATTGAGAGTAGCAAAAGACACTTCACTGAAAGGCAAAAATAAAGAGGAGGATAGTTACAGTACAAAAAAGTTGAAATACAATAATCACATGTGTGCTATAGAATAATTATAAAAACACTATAAAATAACACTGGTTATAAAACATAGTAACTAATATAATGAAATAACTTCAAAAATAATATAGAATAACCGCTATAATAGTATTAAATAACTGGAATAACATAATAAAATAATTGGGTATTTTGTAGTAATAATAACGTCCCAAAACCAGAAATTCATGTTATGAAATAATACGTAGTTATTTCAATGTGCATATTCAAGTATTTCATTGTTCATATTCAAATATTGCAATAATTATAATATTAATTTTTAATCTTGTAATAAAAAATCATGAAATTGACGGAAATCCAGTTCACTGTTGGTGAGATTTTTCTACAATTATTTAGTACAAAAAACGTACTAAATAATTGTACGAGATGTGAATTCCAACAAAACCTATCATCAAACATTGTATTGAAATTGATAAAAAAAAAATCCAAATCACTCAATCCCTAAATTCACCTCATTCGACGACGAAATCGAAGAACTGAAACAAGAATTATACGGTTTTTTGACATTATCGGCTTATCGCTATTGTTTTGTCACTCATGATCAGGAATATGAGCAATTTCCGAAACGAACTTTTGATCGAAATTGGTAAAAAATTGAAAAACAAGAATATGATAAACCGAAATTGAGCGAGATGACCGATTGTACAGTACTGAGAAACAATAATCTAATCGAAATTGATAAACCAGATGCGAGATGATGCGAAATTGTACAGTACAATAAACAGATGCGAGATGATACAGTAATAAATGATACAGTACAATAAACAGATGCGAGATGATACAGATGCGAGATGATACAGTAAAAAGATGATACAGTACAGTAATCGAATTGAAACAGTAATACAGTAATAAATCGATTACGAATTGATACGAGATGATGTAAATTGAAACCAGATGCGAATCTTTTGATGCGAATCGATTTAACACAGTAATCGAATTGATGCGAGATGCGTGGCAAAACAAACTGAAACAGTAATCGAATTGAATCGATTTAATACAGTAATTTGAAAGAACGAATTGAACCCAGATGCGAGATGCAAATTGAAATAGTAATCGAATGGAAAAAACAAATTGAAACAGTAATCGAAATCGTACCTGATGCGAGATGATGTAATTTGAAAGAACAAATTGAAACCAGATGCGATTTCAGATGTGTAGATTACTGTTTCATGAGGATGAAGTACTTGATATGTCGCCTTCGTGATGATTTCGTGATTGACGCAGATTCGAGAGGATTTGGTGATCGTTCAGTTGGTGATCGTTCAATGTTTTGTTTTCTGATTCAGCTTTAGGGTTTGACAAGGATTGTGTTTCAGTTTAAGAAATAATATTCAATCTTGGCCCTTGATTAAGCTATATCCAGTGGCTGTAATTCGAAGGTAAATTGTACACAAAGCTAAGGTGGGTAAAAGATCCAACTTCTATATATATATATGTATATAGATCTAGGATCGGCAGCTCAACTCGCCGCACCCATTGAGACCAAATCTAAACCATTAGATTAAAATCAAATTAAAGGCTAAGATTAAAACAAAAATTCATACATAAAAAAAATTTCCCCAAATTTTTTTCCCGGGGAAAAAAAATCAATATTTTTCAGAAAAAAAAAATCGGAATTTTTTTTTTCCAAAAAACAAATCCGAAAAAAAAAATTTGGAATTTTTTTTTTTCCGAAAAAAAAAACAATTTTTCCCAAAAAAAACACTTTTTTTTCCGAAAAAATAAACACATTTTTTCCCAAAAATAACATTTTTTGGCGGACATTTTTTTTCCCAAAAGAAAACAAATCCAAACAAACAAATCCCGAAAAGAAATCATTTTTTTAATATTAAAATAAAATTGGTGTATATAAAAACAATTTCAGTGTACATAATAACTGTTTTAGGGTATATAACAATTCTACTATATCAAATAATTAAGTACATATGACAATTATTTCAGTGTATATATATGTTGATTAATTGGTGTACATAGTAACTATTTGAGTGTATATATAATAATAACTATTTTACTATATATATTGAATTCTTAAGTGTATATATATATATGTAGTGAGATTAATAGCGTATATGATGAGTTTTTTAGTGTATATAACAGTTATTTTGATGTATGTTTCATTGTTGATTAACTGATGTACATATTAATTATTTGGGTGTATATAACAATTATTACTGTATGTATTTAGTTCTTAAGTATATATATGCAGTTAGTTTAATAGCGTATATAATGAGTTTTTTAGTGTATATAACAGTTATTTTGATGTATGTTCTATTGTTGATTAATTGGTGTACATAAAAACTATTTGAGTGCATATAACAATTATTTTACTGTATATATTGAGTTCTTAAGTGTGTATATATATATAGTGAGTTTAATAACGTATATAATGAGTTTTTTATTGTATATAACAATTATTTAGATGTATGTTCAATCTTAATCTAATGGTCTAGATTGTGCCTCAATGGGTGTAAGGAGTTATCCTGCCTCACCGGAACCCGCCTATATATATATATATATATATATATATATATATATATATATATATATATATATATATATATATATATATATATATATATATATATATATATATATATATATATATTTGAAGCTTTTTTCGAGCGATCTCATTGGTCAATTTCATCAAACCTCAAATTAGGAAAATATCATAAAAAAAATGAATTAGAGAATCTTTTAATTATTATAATATATATTTAATTTAATATATTAATGTGATGTTTACAATTCTGAGGTAAAACCTTTAGAGTTAATTTTTTAAAAAAATTATCGTAAAATAAATTATAAAAATGAAATAATTAGGTTCGTGGTAAAAAATGCTTTCATTAGAGTATAAATTCATATCATTTGTTTCACATTATGTGATTAATTTATTACATATAACAGTTGTAAAATTATCCCAAATCGACAAATTGTAATATGATGATGAAATTCTATATTATAAATAAGAGTAATCATTCGTTCTTCGATATCTACCAAAAGTCTTTTGAATCTCTAAAAGAGTTTTTAAGACTATAAACCTCAATTAATTATCCTATATTAAAAAAATATAATGAGGTGATAAAATTTTATATTATATTAAAAAATTATGTTGAGTTGATGAAATTATTTTGTATTATAAATAAGAGTAATCATTCGGTTTTAAATATCGACCAAGAAAAACTTTTAAATTATTTCACGTCGAAAAATTATGATGGGGTGATAGAATTCTATATTATAAATATTAGTAATCCTTCGTTCTTAAATATCAATCAAAAAAAACTTTTAAGTCTTAAAAAGTCTCTTAATAAGACTACAAACTTAAGTAAAAATAATCTCACATCGAAAAATTATAATAAGGTGATGAAATTTTATATTATAAATAATACTCCGTAATAATCATGTGCTCTTAGATATTAACCAAAAATCTTTTGAGTCTTAAAATATATTAAGACTATAAACTTACGTAAAACTGTCCCACATTCCAAAAATTATAAAGTTTCATCAAACATAAATATTTTGAGTTTTAAAAAAGTTGTTAAAGAATATACACTTAAATAAAAATCATAATAAGGTGATGGAATTCTATATTATAAATAAAACTAATAAAAAAAATTCCTTAGACATCCACCAACCTTAAGTAATTCTCACACATCGAAAAATTATGATGAGGTTATGAATTTCTACTAAATAAGAATAATCATTGTTTTTAAATATCAACCAACAAAAAAACTTTTGTTTTTTTTATAACTATGAGGAATTCTATATCATTGTTTTCTTAAATTATGATGAGGTCATGAATTTGAAGTCTTATTTTTTGATTTGTTTCTAAAAAAACTTTTGAGTTTAAAAAAGGTTTTGATAAGACTAGAAACTTAAAATCATCCCACATCGAAACAATTAAAATAAGTTACGGTGATGGTTCTATTTTACAAATAAGACTATAAATTTTAGTTAAATTATCTCACATCGACAAATGATAATAAGGTGATGGATTTCTATATTATAAATAAGACTAATTATTTGTTCTTAGATATCAATCAAAATCTTTTGAGTCATAAAAAACTTTTAAGACTATAAACTTAAGTAAATTATCCCGCATCGAAAAATTATACTCTCTCGAGTATAATAAGACGATGGAATTTTAATATATAAATAAAAGTAACCATTTCTCCAAATTATGATGAGGTTATGGAATTTTATATTATAAATATAATCATTCGTCCTTAGATATCAACAAAAAAAACTTTTAGTCTTAAAAAATTTCTTAATAAGATTACAAATAAAGTTAAATTAGATTATCACATATCGAAAAATTATAATGAGGTGATAGAATTCTATGTAATCTTTCGTTCTTAGATATTAACCAACAATCTTTCAACAATCTTTTGAGACTTAAAAAACGTTCCTAAGACTAAGACTATATAATTATCCCGCATCGAAAAATTAAGATGGGTTGATGGAATTTTAAATATTGTAAATAAGTGTAATCATTCGTTTATAAATAAAAGTTCTTAATTAGTCTATATCTAAACTTAAATAAACTTAAGTAAAATTATCCCACATCGAAAATTTTTAATAAGGTGCATTTTTTTAATTATATAATAAGATTAATCATTCATCCAAAATATATAATATGATGATCAAATTCGATTATATAAATAAAGAGTAATCGTTTGTCCTTTTAACTTATATAAAAAAACAAAATCTTTTAAGTCTATGTAAAAAAACTCTTTTAAGTCTTAAAAATAACTCTTAAAACAATAAACTTAATTAAGAAAATTATACTACATAGAAAAATTATGATGAGGTGATGAAATTTTATATCATAAATGAGTAATCTTTGGGTTTTAAATATCAACCAACAGTCTTTTGAGTCTTAAAGAGCTTTTAAAAAGACTACAAACCTAAAATTATACCACATTGAAAAAATCAAAATAAGATGATGATTCTATATTATAAATAAGAGTAATCGTGCATTTTCTAGGTCTTAAAAGCATATATTAAGACTATAAACCTTGAGTAAATTATCCTACATCAAAAAATTATGATGAGGCGATAGAATCTTTAATTATAAATAAGACTAATCTTTCATTCTTAGATATCAATAAAAAAATTCATTCGTTCTTAGATATCAATCAAAAAAACTTTTGAGTCTTAAAAAATCTCTTAATAAGACTAAAAATGTAAAATTATTTCTACATCGAAAAATTATAATAAGGTGATGAAATTTTATATTATAAATAAGAGCAATCATGTATTCTTTTGAGTTTTAAAATGAGCTCTTAAGACTATAAACTTAGTTGAAATTAAGTTTGATTACTAATATCATGTGATCATCTTATTTATTGTAATGACATAGTTTGATTAGGTTTCTTATTTAATGAATGTACATCATCAATGTAATTAAGCCAACTAACCCGTGCAATGCACGAACTTTAATCTAGTACATTTAAAAATATGTTGTACTCTCTCCGAGTTCCTATTTTTGTCCCAAAAGATTTTGGGGTGAAAGGTAAGGTGGCAGTATATTATATTAATAAAAGTGATGGTAGATTGAAAAAAGTAGGAGAGATGAATATTATATTAATTAAATGAGAAATGGTGGATTGCAAAAATATGAGAGATAAATATTATATTAATTAATGAGTAATTGGTGTAATATAAGAAAAGTAGTGAGGGTAAGATGGTAAAGTTATGTCAAAAAGTTTTTCCATAAATGGAAAATGGACAAATATCAAACTCAGCTCAAAAAGAAAAGTGAGACAAAAATAGGAACTCGGAGGGAGTATATGTTAAAATGTAATTTTAGTTTATGTTGGAGTGATAATTTGGCTAATTCTTTATTATTTCATAAAATATACTCCAATTCGTTTTTTTTTATTGCTACTGTACATTTTAATAAATTATTCCCCACTTGTATTCATGAAATCCGGTAATAAAAAAATCCAAAGGGAGTTTTATGTATATGTGGCATATTTATTGCGCGAGTTTGATCCATGATTTTCTTACGTTTTGAAATGATTTTGTTTATTAGTAGTTATTGATTGATTTGATAAGTCTCTTTAGAAAGGCCAATATGATCATCCCATTAATATACTTCACTTTAAGCAGGAAAATTTTCTTTGAGAGTGCGACAATTAGTTTCTCATTTAGTATATAAGAGATGTTCATCTTAGAAAGAAGACATACTCTTAATGTAATGTATAGTACAAAGTACTACATATTTTTTTTGCAAGAGATATTTTTATACTTATTATGGGTTTTATTTATCTTCCCGTTTGCTTTTGGCAAAAGATTTTTTGTAATGAATATAAAATGATAAATTTAAAAAATATTGAGGGATAAAATGGTAAATGAGTGTAATAAGAAAGAATAAAGGTGTAAAATATTGTAAATATTAATGGTAGTATGGTAAAAAGTATGACAAAAAATGTAAAGACATCAAACCGAAAAATAAAAAAGAACCAAAAAGGAACACGGGAAGATAAAAGAAAATTGGAGAAAGTATAATTTTTTCTTAAGTATCTCCCCAACTTTTTACTAAATATAGCCCCCTTTTTTGTTTTTATTTTTAAGTTTTTTTTTCCAACTTTGCCTTCACCTTGTTTTAGTTATGTTTTCTTATTTTATTTAGTTTGTAATGATGTTTAAAATCGTGTTATTTTTGGAAAAAAAACATTATTTGCAATATATTACGGATTTGCGTACCCGTGAATAAAAAAAATACTCCATCCAAGTCTAAGATATGTTCACCTAGGGTTTTGGGGAAAAAATAAGGGTGTGAGAATGTGTGACTAAAAAATAAATGAGAAAGAGAGAGAAATAAATGAGTGAATATGACCTACATATTTATGACTTAAAAAGGAAAGAGGGAAAAAAGAATGACTAACCCCAAAAGAGAAAGAGGGAACATAAGTCAGATTTGGAGGAAGTATAAAATTTTTAAAAAAACAAAAAATGAAATCAGTTTTGTAACACCCCGTATTTTTCAAATAGAGTTTAAATTTTGAACATATTTTTAAACCAAGTTTAACGCTTAAAAAATTATTTTCGTAAATAAAATATTTTATTTTCGTTAAATAAAAAAATTATCTGTATTTAAAAAGATAAAAATTTATTTATTGAATTATTAAAAAAAAATCGTTAAATAAAATTTAAAACTCGGAAACATTTTTAATATTGAACCGTTGTTTTGGCATTTTGTCGTCTCGTAAAAAATTTAGAAATTATTTATCGAATTCTGAAAATAATGATTTCTTATAATTTTTGTCCCATAATACTATTTATCGTCTATTTTACTTACCGTCTCACAAATTATTTTTTTAAAAAATAAATTTTACGGTTTTCATTATTTTAATTTCGTAATCTTATATTTCAACTTTTTAAGAAAGAAAAAAACCATTTGTACGAAAAATAGACCGAAACTCGAGCTCCTAATTACCTTCCACGTATCATTCTATTAATAATACTACTCACCCTATACCTCTATTACTCCCTACACCTTCACATCCTACTCTTCCTATATTATTACACCTCTCACACCTCCCATGCACACATGCATACTCACTAACCCACTAATACTAACTACTATAAATACTAGTACTACTTACTAATACTATTACATACTAGTACGTACTAACTACTACTACTTCCTACGTAGTAATAATACTACTACTCTTCTATATACTCCTGCATACTAATACTCCTACATACTACACATGTTATTATTACGTACTACTACTTCTACTTACTATACAATATACTCCGTACTATATATTATATTTACTCCCTTGTCTTGTTCCATAATTGGAGCATCGGGAATGAGTAGTTGCCCAGTATTTGACGGAGTTACTTTTCTAGTACCGTATTTGGATCAAATCATTTCGACCAGAAAATTTCTTTAAAGGAGGAAAAAGACGACTTTTCTAACGTAGACGATATTATTGACTCCGTCGACCTTAATTCTTAATAACGATAATAAATATCCATAATAGCTATTAAGGTAACCAAACTTTTCTTCTAACAACATTTCTTATATATAAGTATATTATGTTAGTAATTTAATAAATTGCTTACTTAAATATTTAGGCTTATTTGTATGACTAAATTACTTATGTATATAAAAATGTTACGTGATATTTTATTTGTGTTATATATTTATTTACGACTAAATTCAACTTGACTAAATTATCACTTGTTTAATTTATTTATTTATCACTTATATATTTCTGTTTGTATGAGAAACTGAGAATGTAATTCCCTAGAAATTCTAACGCGATACAGTGGCGGAAACACTGTAGAGTCGGGATTAAAACACGCTGTAACTATGTCTTAGAAAATTGAAAATGGTAAAGTCAAACAATAGGCCTTACATAAAATGGCCAAAATTTAAAACAATCCACAAAAGAGGTTTTCTCGTTAATCGTTTAACATCGACAATAACGTATAATAAAAATAGTAATTACAAAACGATTTAAGTATTAATATCCAAAAATTATTATTAAACTTAAAAATCATGATTTTCCAGAATCTACCATTTTTCCAGATTTCCAAAAATTCCAGATTTAATAAATCCCGTCAAAACCGTCTTTAAAACTCGTTTTCACAATTTACGATTCCATTAACAAAACTTATCGTTCCAAACATTTTATTAAAGCACTAAAAATCATAAAATTACATTTTATTATGAAATCATCAGAATCATAATTTTTTCCAGATTTAAACCAAAGACCAGAAATCGAGAATTTAAACGACAAACACGGTTTTAACGATAAACGATGATTTAAAGTGATTAATTAATTCATCCACTTAATAATTCCAAAGAATTATGAAAAAATTCAGAAACTTTTATTTCATCAGAAAGTTTCACCACGTCAAAAATTAAATTAAAATAAAATGTTTAAGTACTAGAACTAAAAAACGGCTTTTAATCATTTTTGTTCGTAAACGGTAATAATTCAATAATCGATAAATAAAATATCAGAAAAATACTAAATTATTAATAATCATCAAAAACATCATTTTTACAGAATATAAACATATATTACATGTTTAGGCCGAATATTACGATTTTACAAATTAATATGATGATTTAATCGTTAATCTCGTAAAAGCGATAAAAATACCGAAACACGCAAATTTTCAACTTTTAAATTTTTTTCAGATTTTATGACATACATATATTGTCCAAAATAAAACATAAAAATATATACATGCAAATACACAATTAAAATCATGAAATACCGAGTAACATCGACGTTACCTCTAATCAATTTCCGAATCTACGATATATCCGTTTTCTGCGGGATCACTTCGGAAGCCTAAAAAGAACATGAATTTCATGGTATGAAAATACCATAATATCGCTGAAAAATCAAGGTGAAAACGATTGGAAATGAATTCGATTAATACCTTAACGAAGGAGACAAAAAGACGATTAATTTGGAGATGATAATGAGACTATCAATACTCGATTTTGAGAGAAATATTGGCTGAAATTACTGCTGAAAACCATGTCCAAAGGAGAGGAAATGAAGAGTATTTGCCTTGAATAAATTGGTGAATGAATGAATAAAAGAGTATGAAAGCTTTATGCATAAATGAGACTTTAAAATTGATGAAAACAAGGCCACACTAACTTGATAAAAACCAGCCAAATGAAGTGTGTATGGAGTATGAAAAGTTTATTCTTAATGCACCCAAAATAAATGAGAAGAAAGAAAATATCTAAAAGCTTAATCCATGTTATAAAATAAAATGTAGTAAAAATGTAATGTAGTGTGTGACATGGGAGTCATGATCCACACAAGAAAAATATGAGTCCAAATTAGTTGTAGATTGATAAAAATAAGGATCGTAAAATTATTAAAAGCATTTCAAAGCAATTCGAGTAAACCTCACGTTGAAAAATAATTATTTACGAAACTTCGTAATAAAATCGTTAAAGGCTAAATTTTCGTAAATAAAAATATATTTTAGTTGAAAATATTATATAAATGTGTTTAGATATTTTTAGGAAGGGGAAAATCTTAAGTCCAAGCTTAAAAACGTCAAATCGAAGAAAAATAGAATTTCTCGCGGAAAATAAATTAGTTTACGAAGAAAATCAAATAAATAGATTTGAAAGAATTAAATCTTTAAAAATTAAAAATTAAAAATCATTAAACTTAAAAAAAATAAAAATAGAGCTTAGTAAAATGATGAAATATGAGGTCGAAAAGCGATAGAGCGAGTTAGGACGGAGTCCTAACGGAAAGAATAAAAATGCTTAGAAAAATAGCGGGTGTTACAATCCTTCCCACTAAAAGAAAGTTTCGTCCTCGAAACTAAGAATAAGCAGAAAGGAATCAAGATTATCCCACTCGAAAACATGAGGATACAAATTTCTCATAAAAATTTTGCTGTAAAAGAAAATTTTACAACTTTCAAAGTGATATGAAATCAAATGCAAATATTTATTTCGAAAGGAATTTGGGCTAAGCTACCCGGAGTTTAAAATCTTTTAATTAGTGAAATCGTAAAGTAAAGTTATTCGATAAAACAATGACGTCAAATAACATTTGTAAACAAACTCGAAGGAAATAGGATAACCAAAATATTTTCATAATGAAAGTAAAATATTTTGATTAAGAAATTCGATAATATTCCTTTTTGATGAAACAACATTTAGTTATGAGAAATCAAAAGTAGTCAGTAAAAATCGAACCAGTCGTCAAAAATTTTCAATAACAGATTCAAAAGTCCATCAACAATAAAACGGAAACTAATTCAAAAAGTTAAAATTTCGGAAGGGTTATCAAAGTAATTGTGAAAGTTTTCAAAAAAAGTAATCAAATTTGAACATACAAAATAATTTCGACAATGTTAAAACGTTTTATGTCATAATCATATAGAAATTGAAGTTTTTGGGAATATGAAAGTCTTCATAAAATTCCGATCGCTTGAAAAAAAATTGAAATAATTTCGTAATAATTTAAAATAAATCATTAAGGCATTTTGAAACAGATCTAAATATAAATATCAACCAAAGATAAAACAAAAGTGAAATATAAAGTTCTTAAATTATAATTCAAAAATATTTTTCACGATATCCGAAAAGTTTAAGTTTGTCAAACTTTTTACAAAACGGGGATTTTCACAACTTGTAATTATAACTCAAAATGTTAAAATTTTACGATAATCCATTTTCTTTTAAACTACTCAAACTTTTTATAAAATAGGAAGTTCGAAAAATGGTTAACGGATAAATAGAACAAGGATAAACAATAAATTAAAATAAGAGTCTTCAAAATCGATAAAGGTCAAAGGGATTGGCAGCAGTTACGGTAACAGAGTTCGAGAGAAGCAGAAGGAAGGACGAAGTTGAGAGTCAAACAGACATTTCGAGGATTATAGAAGAAATTAACCATCTCGAGATTCCTAGCACGACTCTGACAAACACGGGTTCCTAATTGACCCATCAAATAACGTTAAGTCCAATATCGGTACAGGGTGGTCCAATATTTACAGCCTCCAAAATTATCAACTGCCATAGCCTCCAAAATTAAGTCTTACATACTTATATAATATTTCAATTAGTACGGTAAAAATCCACAAATGATTTAGACAAATCTATTAATTAAGATTCCAACGGTTGTCAAAATATACCCAAACTTGTAATCACTAAGGCTCATAAATTCAAAGCTCATAAGGTCTAAACTCGAGGTATACTCCAAATTTTTCGAGTAAGGAACACTAAATAAAATCCACCAATTCACAATGTCCGGACACAAAAACTTCAAAATGATCATCAACATATTTTTTAACATCATCAATAGACAAAGGTTAGTAAAGTACGCCAAACCTTAAACACACTCAGCCTGACATCTAACGACAGATACTCACATCTTCAAACACGTCATTCGACTAAGGTTTCAAAGAATTCCATCAAATTTCATATCGTAAAAGCCAAACCACTAAAATATTTGTTAACTCAACGAAGCCACAATCTCGTTGGTCTAAGGGTTTTGAACTGTAAATCCATCAAGGTGATTGACCTTAAAGTATTCCTCAAAACAACGCGATAGATTCAACCTCTAATTGTGCAAGATGTTTATCTTCTTCAAGGTTAACAACAATTTATCCAAGTTAGATCACTCAACTCCAAAGTTCATAAGTTACAACCTTAAACCATGAGCAACGACCTAATCCTTAATAAACACGGGAAATCTATGTCCACAAAAATATCTAACGACATTAATGAAAACCTTAAATGGTACCATAACACTCAGGCTAACATTTTAAACGATACTCTATGATCCCAAATATTCACGATGCATCCGTCAAATAAGCATTAGGTAAGAATCCCAAAGTAATATTATCAGTTACACTTAGTTCGGTTCTTAGTTAGGTACTAGGTAACCATTAAAATATGATATACTCTTACTACTTCAATAGATTATTCAACTTTAAGTTCTCCCAATAATCAAGTAACCTATAACCCAAGGTTCAAAATCTTAAGTACCAACCTAATTCCATTAATCGACAAATTATCATTCAGATCGGTCCTCAAAAGCTTACTAAGATAGATAACAAGGTATAACTCACAATCCCCAAACCACGTAACAAGGGTTGACCAAACCTCAAACATCTATAACTTTTCACGGGGTCACTAACACAAAATTCGGTCTAACCAAAGAATCTCAAGAGAAAGATGGTAGAGTTGAAGAATATAACAAGGATTCACCAAGCGGATGAAGAAGAGAATATAAAAGAGAAGAATTAGAAGAAATAGAGGAAGGAAGAAAAGAGTCGATGACCCTATATTACTAAATTCTTGAACCAGAGGAGAATCTTCGGGCCTCCAAAGTTCACGAGGGGATCCGAATGGATTACTTCATCTTCTTGTAGAGGAATGAGCACGCAAGTCAAGGGTCGCTCCATCTGGATCTACTGCGACATCATGGAACAAGAATCTACTCTTGATCATCTTGGCTGTAGCTTAATTAAACTGAACCGGAGCTAAAAGTCATCATCGACATCTTTCTTGGAGCACCAAGTTGTCCATTCGAGTCAGCATGCGTTGACAGTTCTAAGAAGGTCTTGTCTCGATCTGGAGTAGCATCCTATCAACATCTTGTTCATTTATCTTCTTACAACAAAAGCAACAAATTTTCAATGCTAATCATTGCGTTTCAGGAACAGGAAAAACTTAACAAGTAAGTCCTTATTTGTTTCTACCCATTTCTAGTAATAATTTTTTTATTTACTGTTTAAATAATTTACTGGTATTTTCCCTAATTTCAGGTGTAAGTGTTGGGAGCAGTAATGCTCTGATACCAACTGTAATCCCCTAGAAATTCTAACGCGATACAGTGGCGGAAACACTGTAGAGTCGGGATTAAAACACGCTGTCACTATGTCTTAGAAAATTTAAAATGGTAAAGTCAAACAATAGGTCTTAAATAAAATGGCCAAAATTTAAAACAATCCACAAAAGGGATTTTCTCGTTAATCGTTTAACATCGACAATAACGATTAATAAAAATAGTAATTACAAAACGATTTAAGTATTAATATCCAAAAATTATTATTAAATTGGACATTCAGAAGGCCTATGATACGGTCGAATAGAAATTTGTGGAGGACCTGCTAATTAGGATGAACTTCCCTCGAAAATTTGTTA
Organism: Agrostemma githago; assembly: GCA_958450325.1. NCBI lineage: Eukaryota > Viridiplantae > Streptophyta > Magnoliopsida > Caryophyllales > Caryophyllaceae > Agrostemma > Agrostemma githago. The sequence goes on along the minus strand of OY288247.1, from coordinate 41,217,111 downwards.
ACCTGATCATGCAATGTGTATCTACCACGTCCTATTCTATTGTCCTGAATGGGAGTAGCTTTGGTTATTTCAGGGGAAGAAGAGGACTCAGGCAGGGAGATCCTATATCGCCCCTCATCTTTACGCTATGCATGGAATACCTCTTGAGAACCATTGCCTATGCGACTGATAACTGGCCATTTAAATATCATCCTAAATGTAAGGATCTTCGGCTTAACCACTTGGTTTTTGCAGATGATCTCTTATTATTCTGCAAGGGTGAGGTGCCATCCATCATATTGCTTATGCGAGCGGTTTCGACTTTCTCGCAAACCTCGGGATTGGCCATAAACAAAGACAAATCGGAAGCTTTCTTTTGTGGCGTCAAAAGGCAGGAGACTGAAGATGTGTACCATGTAACTCGTATAAAGGAGGGAGCTCTTCCATTTCGCTATCTTGGTGTACCGATTCAGTTTGGTAAGCTCAGTCGTCATGAATGTGACTTACTTACTGAAAAAATTATTGCCCGAATCAGAAGCCTTGGAGCCCGTAATTATCCTATGTAGGTCGGATTACCTTGATTAATTCTGTTCTTAATTCTCTGTATAACTATTGGGCTCGTATTTTCCTACTCCCTAAGTATACTATTAAACGAATTGAAGCTATTTGTCAAAATTACTTATGGGATGGGAGTGCAGACTATAGACGAGTGCCCCTAGTTGCTTGGGAAACAGTCACTTGGCCGAAATCGGTGGGGGGTCTTGGTATTAAGAGACCTTTCGACTGCAACGTTGCTTCGGTTGGGAAGCTTGTTAATTGGGTCTATGAGAAACATGATTGTCTTTGGATAAAATGGATATCCACGGTTTACCTTAAACAGAATGACTGGCACGATTATATTCCCCCGAAGGATGCTCCTTGGGCTTGGAAATCGGTTTGTAAGACAAAGGAGAAGCTGAAGAACGGCTTCGTTGACAACAAATGGGTTCATGGGGTTAAGGGATACACTGTCCGAGATGCATATGACTGGCTTAACCCTTTACCTGCTAGACCTTATTGGTGTTCTTTCATTTGGAAGTCAATACATAAGCCATAAAATAAAAATGGCTACAAAATAAATAAATAAATAAATAAATAAAATCCATAAAAAGGGTTTTAACAATCCATAATACAGTGATCTGATTAAAACAAGCAGGATCCATAACTGCTCGCTAGCCCACCCGAAGGAAAACACATATACCTGCCATGTTAAAAACATAACAGCCACAATCAGGGGGGAGCAACGTCACGTTCTCCCAGCCGTATAACAGGATTTTAAAACTGTAATTACTATTATAGAAAAATAGTAAAAATGGAAAGCAGTAAAACACATTATAATAAAAATAAAATTTCAGTGAAAAACTTCACGTATCAAAACAATATAATAAAAATGAGTTTTCCGAAGAAAACATAAAACATTTGCCAACCTGCAACCAAATTATATCGATAATAATAAAATATTCAAAATGGCGTTGTGGATAGAATTAGTGTCAACGGCTAGACTTTCAGTAGGAGAATACTAAAAACTAGTTTCGAGAACTTAGTTCAAACAAATCAAACTTCGGTCTCTAACTAGGCTACTCAACCATAATAAGACGGCGACTTATAAAAGCGTGGCCCTAGTTTAAGATGATATGTACACCCCTCCCGAGCACCATAAATACTCAGTTCAACCCGACAGCGTCTTACACTGCGAGGCACGAGTCTAAGAAAATATACACACACTCCCGAACACCATATATGCTCGGTTCAACAACCAGTGTGCCCCATAAAGACACACCAGCCTTATAGTTGATGGCAAAAACGTAAACCCCAGAATATATTACTCTAACCTCACACTTGTCCTTATTCCATAACTCCAAAACAAAGCCATTATCAATATTAAAAAAAAAATCATTATAAATAGTAAGAGAACAAAAAGAAAATGATCACTTTCCAAAAGAGGAAACTTTTCTATTTTAGGAAACCTCTATTTTTAGAAACTTTACCCAAAATATCATCATATCAAAATAGCAAAAATATTAGTTCATACTAATAACACATTTTTAGTAAACGATATAGATTTATAAATAATACTTTCGGCCTTAAAGATATTAATTATTAAAATAAGAACATGTGAGTTTATGAAGTTATTGAAATATCGTACAAGTGTTTATAAAATGATTAAAAATGTCTTAAATTTTTTAATAATACTAATCAGAGTGTTTTCAAAATTTACAAAGCTAAAATTCCCTAATTATTATTAGTTACGACAATACGATTACAAATAGGATTTTACGGCAAATGTCAAATTAAATCTTTTAACGTCTTTTATTTAATTAAACCATTGAATATATTTAGAATATGTTAAGGGATGATTTAACTCTTAATGTTTCAGATTTAAATATTTTCAAAATAACTGGAAAAATAAATCTTTTAGGTAAGACGAAGCATTTTAACGATAAATCGTAATTTGTCCAAAAATCAATACTTATTAATTAAAGACTTTAATAAATAGTACAAAAATTATGTAAAATAATTAAAATATATTTATGGACATTCTGTCCAGAAAAGAAAATTTTCCAGAATCCTAAAACTCGGTTTTTAAAGCGTTTTCTCGTTAATCGTCTAATCACGACAATAACGATTAATAAAAATAGTAATTACAAAACGATTTAAGTATTAATATCCAAAAATTATTATTAAGCTTAAAAATCATGATTTTCCAGAAAATACTATTTTTCCAGATTTCCAAAAATTCCAGCTTTAATAAATCTCATCAAAACCGTCTTTAAAACCCGTTTTCACAAATAACGATTCCATTAATAAAACTTATCGTTCCTATCATTTTATTAAAGCACTAAAAATCATAAAAATACATTTTATTAAGAAACCATCAGAATCATAATTTTTTTCCAGATTAAATCAAAAGACCAAAAGTCGAGAATTTATAAGCGGTATTGACGATAAACGATGATTTAAAGTGATTAATTAATTCATCCACTTAGCAATTCCAAAGAAATTACGAAAAAATTCAGAAAATTCTATTTCATCAGAAAGTTTCACCACGTCAAAAATAAGATTAAAATAAATGTTTAAGTACTAGAACTAAAAATCGGCTTTTAATCGTTTTTGTCGGTAAACGAAAATAATTCAATAATCGATAACTAAAATATCAGAAAAATACTAAATTATTAAAAATCATCAAAAACATCATTTTTACATAATATAAATATATATTACATGTTTAGGCCGAATATTACGATTTTACAAATTAATATGACGATTTAATCGTTAATCTCGTAAAAGCGATAAAAATATCAAAACATGCAAATTTTCAATTTTTTAAAAAAATTTCCAGATTATATGACATACATATGTTGTCAAAAATGAAATATAAAAATTATACATGCAAATACACAATTAAAATCATGAAATACCGAGTAACATCGACATTACCTCTAACCCAAACTCGAGTCGATTATAAATTCGTCGGCTTCACGATCATTCAAAAATCTTTCAACACAAGAAAAGCATGGTGGAAAAATACCATTAGAAAACTAAGAAAATTAAGGAAAATAACGATCGAAAACAACATCGATTATTACCTTAACGAAGGGATCGGAATGACGATTATTTAGGAGATGAAAACGAGACGATCGAGACTCAATTTGAGACAAAATTTGGGTAGAAACGCTGCTGGAAAATCTCAGCCAAGAGAGAAAAAGGGAGGAAATGTTGTTTAATTTTTTGTAAAATGAATGATAAGAAAGTGGATGGTTTTCTAAAGCATAAATGATAAGTAAATTTTGATGAAAACTATGTCATAATACATGCACAAATCAGCCAAAATGAGAGAGGAAGGGAGTGTGAAGAGTTTGTGTTTAAGTCCAAAAATAAATGGGTGAGAAAAAGAAAATATCTAAGGCTTAAACATCATAAAATGAAATGTATACAAAGTTGTAGTGTAAAAATGTGACATGGGTGTGTCACGGTCCAAAACATGGGGAAAATGTCCCAAATAATTTCTAAGTTGATAAAAAGATGAATCGTAAAATTGTTAAAGGTATTTTAAATCAGTTCGAGTAAACTGCGCGTTGGAAAATAGTTATTTACGAAACTTCGTAATAAAATCATTAAAGGTCAAATATTCTTAAATAAAAATATTTCTTTGTTGGAAATATCATATAAACGTGTTTTGATATTTAGGAAAAATAAACAATTGAATTCCAAGCTTAAAACGTTAGTTCGTAGAAAAATAGAACTTCACGCGCAAAAATAAATAGTTTACAATGAAAATCAAATAAATAGGTTTACAAGAATTAAAATCTCTTAAAATAAAAATAAATATTATTTGAGTCAAAAAAAATAATAAGAATTCAGAAAGATGAAGGAAATAGAAGACGAAATTGACATAGAGTCATGACGGAGTCACAACAGAATAATTAACGGCACTACAAAAATAGTGGGTGTTACAGGAATCAATACTAAAGTCAAGCTTTGCAATTTTGGTTATTTGATGGATGATAAATGTTGTATTTGCCAGAATGATGAAGAGACCTGTGCGCATCTGTTCTTTGAATGCCCTTACAGCTCCAAGCTGATCAGCTTTATTTTTCAGATGACTGGTTATAGGCCAACGCTCCAGAGTATTCTCGATAATGAGGATGATTCGGTTAGATGGAATATTCAGGCTAGTTTGTTAGCTGCTTGCTATTACCATGTCTGGACCCAAAGAAATAAAGGGAGAATAGAAGAAGCCGTGACGCGACCTGATTTAATAGCGAAGCAAATTATATCTGAAGTAAGAGGTCGAGTGAAGCTCAAGGCACACGATGATCTTACGACTGACGATTTTAATTGGCTTCGTAAGATAGGATACAGTTGTTAGTTTTGCTTTGATTCCTTTGATGTATTTATATCGGATGGTTTGTATATGGCGTTAAACTGTATATTTTTTTTGATGAATGTAATACTTACATTTCACCAAAAAAAAAAAGAATTACAGGAAACTATCTGTTACATGATATCCTTTAATACTTTTGTAAGCATATTATTTGTTATTCACGTGATTGTCTTATGTGTTTGAGGTGATGTTAGATGAACGGCTTGGTTGCTGTCCCGCTCAGCATCCACTGTATTTTTTTTTCAGGTCTCTGACGTTTGGGGAATCGAGCGAGAGAGATTTAATAATATGTTTGTATAAAATACAATTTATATTCTGTACTAAGTGAATCAAGACTATGTAATTAATAGTCATTTGTTGTAAGGATCCGTAAAGATCCGGATTTATTTATACTCTGATAAAATTTTAATTAAATGCTTAGATAACTTTCCGCATTATCTATTAATTTAAGTCATCGAAAATCCGGGTTGTTACAGTTGTTATCAGAGCGACCTTGTGACCGTAAGTGAGGATTGAGCTTCATTTACCTAACGAGGAGCGCGCCTGGGTAGACTTACTAAAATACTAATACAATATTAGATCACTAAAATGAGAGATTCACTTAGAAACAATTAGGATCCTATCAAATAATTTATCGGGGTAGAATTGTCATTAAGGGGAAACGCGATGTCTTTAAATTTCTACCTGTATAATTGTTGGCATACTATCTGCATAATTGTTTGTAAATTGACTGCCTAACCTTTAGCCTATTGGCTAGTTTAAATTTATTTTTGATCCATACGATGACTAAGAAGGAAGACGTTGACATTTAGAGACATCAACCGCTCGAGAGGTGGACATCAGTATTGCGGAGCACAAGTGAAGACTTATCCAAATCAACTATAGGAGCTAACTTAAACTGATTCACGTTGAAGAATCGAGTCAAAATTTTGGACGTGTCTTATAAGGTGTTAACCTTATAGACCAGTAACCTATCGCGAGACTTAGACCATGGTATTATAACCTAGATCTTAACCACCATATTATGAGAAGAGAGAGTATATTTTTGAAGTCGAGTGATATAGATCAATACATTTTTAGGGAGCTAAGTATTTAAGAATGTTAAGAGAACGATCCTAGATCAAAATTATTTTGAGGTTTACCATTATATACTTCGAATGTTATTTTGAGGAATTATATGTTGAACATACCTTGTCGGATTTGTAGAATCCAATTGATTGATTGAATTATTTGTGAACAATATTTTGGAGAATCCCTAGGAAATACCGTATATACTTTTGGGAGACAATTTTATTGAATAATGGTTGATAATATTGCAAACCCTAAGTGTCATAATTGTAAAGGACACTTGTGAACCAAGGAATTTTGATCTGAAGTTAAGATTAAACCGTTGTTTGAAGAATAAAGCAACAGAGAAACAATTTTGAAATTTTGAGAAATTTAGAAAGCCAACATGAGAATTCAAGATTAACTCTGTCATGACCGACAAAAATACTTGAGAATCAACCTTAGGAGATCAACTTGGTTGACGAGAAATGCTAACGTTATCATGAGAACTTCGGACTTTTGTATAACCTATGTATTTGAACCTATGAGAAAAGTGTCCTACTAAATTCAATAATATCATAGTTTATGAACGATCTACAGATATTTTTTTTTTGGTAAAGGTAAGAATATATTAAAAAAAATAATTACAGCCTCATTTTACATCGGTTGCCCTAGAAGGCTCGTAATGAAATTTCTATCCTTGCTACTAAACCTTTGATTACATTTGGCTTTGCAATAATCAAATAAGTCCTTAATAATTCTAGTAGCCAACTTCTCAGGATGTAGGAGAACACCTTCAACTCTAGCAATATTCCTTTGCAACCAAATGTGATAAGTGATCGAGTTAATTAGGCCATTCTTTATAGCTCGCTGCAGTTTGGTCTCTTTCATTTTTTTTCCTCCCTTCATTCGACATATCAAGCCTAGGTAAGACTGAAACCTTCTCGCAAACAGCCTTTATAACCCGCTTAGTGTAGACACAATCTTGAAACAGGTGCTGACTCGTTTCAGGCAGATCATCGCAGCAAATGCACCTGTCATTATCAGTAATTCCAAATTTATGAAGTTTGTCTTTTAGGTTCAGACCCTTCTGCTGAATCAGCCACGCCATTAGTCTATGTTTAGGAACAGACCACCTGGACCACACTAAAGCACACCAGTCAACTGTCTCGTGTTTCTTCCTCAGCCATTCATATGCAATCGCTACTGAAAAACCCTTCACACCCTGTAAACTCAGTACATTGCTGCTGTAAGCCGGCTTCAAAGTGTCTCGAATTTGGCACACTTTCTTCCAATACCAACAAGAATCATGACTTGGGATGTAAACATCCCAACCTTTCCCCTTTAAGTAAACTTGATGGATCCATTGCACCCATAATCTATCTTGTTTACTAGCAATCCACCAAGCCAATTTTCCAATCGCAGCTTTATTCCAAACTGCAGTCTGGTTTAGGTTCAATCCCCCTTCTCTAAAAGGTACACAAATCTTTACCCAAGAGACAAGGAGGACTCTATGATAGTCAGAATGCCCATCCCATAGGAAATTCCTACAAATATTGTCTACCTGTTTCATCACGGCTGAAGGAAGGATGAAAATAGTAGCCCGGTAGTTATGTAGAGTGGATAGAACACTTTTAATCAAAGTTAATCGACCCGCATAGGATAGCTTTTTTGCTCCAAGTCTCCTAATTCTCTCCACAATCTTGTTAACTATCGGTTGACAGTCTAGGATAGAGAGCTTAGTTGTCTTAATGGGGACTCCCAAATAGCGAAATGGAAGAGTACCTTCAATACAACCAGAAACGTTGACAATATCTGCCTTCAAAGCATCATCTACTCCATTAAAATAGACACTCGACTTCCCCTTACTCATCCGTAACCCAAATGAATCTGAAAAGGTAGAGAAAGTCCGCAAGAGAACCATCATAGAATTAGCATCCCCTTTTGAAAAAAGAAGCAAATCATCCGCAAACATAAGGTTGGTTAGCCTTAGATTCTTGCATAATGGGTGAAATCTGAACGGCATAGTGCTAGTTGTGTATTTAAACAGTCTAGTCAAGTAATCCATACAAATGGTGAAAAGGAGCAGTGAAAGCGGATCACCTTGTCTGAGCCCTCTCTTTCCTGAAAAGAATCCAAAACTGTTCCATTCAGGTTCAATGTGTAGGTGGCCGAAGTAACACATTGCATAACCAACTCTCTGAATCGCTGGGGAAAATTAAGTTGTATCATCATCTAATTCAGGAAGCTCCACTCCACCGTATCGTAAGCTTTTTGAATATCAATCTTTAATAGACATCGAGACGATACACTTTTCCTGCTATACAATCGTATTATATCCTGACAAATCAGAATATTTTCAATAATGCTTCTCCCCTTGATGAATCCCCACTGTGCCGGAGAAATAATGTCGGGAAGGACATCCGATAATCTCGAGTAAAGGATCTTAGAGATATCTTGATAGATCACGTTGCAACAAGCTATCGGTCTAAACTGCATCACATTCTTAGGTCTTTCAACCTTGGGGATGAGGGTGACAGTAGTAGAGTTAAGTTGTTTAAGCAAATACCCCGAGTTAAAAAAATCCTCAATCGCTCCTGTGACATCTTCACCCACAATATGCCACATGTCCTTAAAGAACTTGCTTGAGTATCCATCAGAACCCGGGGACTTATCATCAGGTATGCTAAAAATGGCTTGCGTAATTTCATCTTTCGAGACTAGCTGATTTAGAATAACATGATGTTTCGGATTGCATACCATCCCCTGCTCAATTATTTTCTTCTTAACAGCAGTGGTATCAGCATTGGATCCTAATAATCGTTGATAGAAATCCAGGAAGGCTCGCTGAATCCCGTCTTGACTATCATGGTTAACCCCTCGCTCATCTTGGATCTGATGCACGTCATTTTTTGCTCTCCTAGATTTCAGAGTCCCATGAAAATAAGCAGTATTTTGGTCACCTTGCTTAATCCAAAGGCATTTAGCCTTTTGCTGCAAGTATTCTGATTGAGCATTGTTTAGGAACTGATACTCTTCGTGGGCATCTCTTTCCCGCTCCCTTAACAACATATCAGTTGGATTGAGGACTAAATCTTTCTGCAATTGGGTGAGTTTCACCTGGGCAATGCTCGCTCTATTCTCGATATCAGAAAAATGAGCTTTGTTAAGGTTCTTGAGTGGCTGCTTAAGTCTCTGCAATTTTTTCACAAGGCAATATTGCTTGGTGCCGTAAATGCTAGTCTTCCAGTCATCAGACACCAATTTATCAAATCCATCGGCCTTACTCCACATGTTGAAGTATTTCAAGGATCTTTTGTTAGTACTATGCTCCATATTCCTCCTGATAAGACATGGACAGTGGTCGAAGAGACCCTCATGCATGAAATATGCCTTATAGTCTTCCTTCAGATCCAACCATTCTTGATTAACAAGACATCGATCCAACCTACTATAAACTCTATCCGCCGGTTTTTGTTTGTTGTTCCAAGTATAAAAAGCACCAATAGCCGGACTATCTATCAAAGAACAATCTGATATGCAGTCTTGAAAAGGGTCAGCTTCAGCTAAAGAAAAATTCCCACCTAGTCTCTCATCTGGATTCAGGACGCAATTAAAATCGCCCCGCACCAGCCACGGTTCATTGACGTTAGCAGCCAATCTCCTAAGATCAGTCCAAAGAGACTCACGCTCACTAACCCCATTGAAACCATATACCATTGTAACCCAAAACACATTACCTGAGACTATATCTTTCACTTTGCAGTGTATGAGCTGAGCAGTACATATTGACGGCTGCACCTCACATTTTTGATGATCCCGAAGAATCCATATTCTGCCTCTCTCATGAACATGATTATTTGTAACGATACTCCAATTAGTAAAAATAGAATTCCTAACTCTGCGTTGATTCACAGCCTTTATTTTGGTCTCTAATAAAGCAAAATATCCAACTTTCCAACTAAGAAGAAGTTTATTTACTTCCAATTGCTTCTTCACTTTATTCAAACCTCTAACATTCCAAAATCCTAAATTCATTGAGAGTTAAGATTAACAACTACCTCCCCTTCCTTTTCAACACTACTACATCCAGGAATGACATCTCCTTCCTTGTCCCTCAGTCGCCCATTTGTCATGACCAGGTCTATGTCAGACCCCTTACTACTCAAGGAAGGAAATTCCTCTTGATTATCCAACCTCAGATTATCAGAATAATTAATTATTCTAGCAGGAGGTTCGATCCCCGTAGCCGTAATCAGATTATTTGCAACAGGTACAGTCCTGCTACCAGAATTAGAACTCACACTAATGCTGTCAGTAACAGGTCTAGTACCAGATTTTGGCCTCCAAATCATAGTCTTCGTCGCTTCCTTAGACTTAGGCAATCCTTTACAAACTTTTTTCTCATGTCCCATCTTCCTACAGTTCGAACAATTCACTGGTTTCCAATCATATTCGACCTGAATAGTAACCAATGTCCTCTTCTCATCTAAAAATTGAACAGTAGGAGGCAACTTCTGACCTATCTTGACCTCAACAAGAACTCTCGCAAAACCCAGTCTAGATCTCGATGTCGTGGCCTCATCTCTCTTAAGAAAGGACCAATTAACCCTGCTATCTTCGGCAAGCTATCCCCCCAGCATTTCAACGGTAGCTGGTGTAATCTGACCCAAGTAGGTAGGGTTTGCACGTCTTCCTTTTTAAGTTCTATGTCCGATTGCCATGGTTTAATGATCATTGGTTTGTTATCAAACATATAAAACTCAGTGTTTAGCGATATATTCTTCATTGCCTCCGTTTGAAACCTAATCAAAAAAACCCCATTGGGCATGAAAGATACCTTGTAAATTGAATGATGTTTCCATATTCTTCGAAAATAACCTTCTAACACTGCCCAAGGCGGGTTGGCTCCAACAATGAAACCATAAACAGCAGTCTTCCAGTAGTCAAGTTCAGAGATCACATCCTCCTCTTCCAGTTTAAGGATGGCCTGTTCCTTGGTAACCGGAATCACTTTCTTGCCTTGTTTCGTAAACCATTCTCCATCGTCCTGCCCTCCTTCATTTTCCAGTCCGACTCGCTTTATGCCGATATCATCTTCCTCATCTTTATTCAATCAAGCAGCCCCATCATCGTCCTCATCCTCAATTACGTAGGGAGGAATGCCCATAATGTTTTGCATGGATTTTTCTTTTAAAGGAACGATCATGGAAGGTTTGTCTCGACCACTCAAAACACCTCCCTTAGGATCCTCCTCCCTGCGTTTGTTCTTTCTCCTAGTGATGTTGGTTAACGCCGGCGAAGAACTGGCCGGAGACTTGGCCATGATGCCGCAGCCTCCTATCTCCCAAGCCGTCGCTTACTTCTCTCTCTAGGGTTTCTCTCTCTTGTTAGAATAAAATTATATATATGGGAATTAGGATAACCTTCTTTTGGACTTTTATCCTACGGGAAACTTGTATTACCCATAAAACAACACCTTTGGATTTTAAGGAATATAAACATCATGATGTTTTGGAGATAAGACAAACCATAAACCTAATCTCGAGAATGACACGAGATTGGATGATGCCACTATATGGGAGTTTAGAATCTACAGTTGATCAATAATACCTACCATACTAATTTGGGATGTACCACCTTTGTAAAACCTTTGCAGAGAGGTCAGATATACAAACAAGTCACTTGCGAGTTGAGGCATTTTTGCGAGAGAAACTCTAACGTTTCATTTTATTCATGTAGTGTCTTAAACTTTGTTAATTGCTCAAGTTATATCAGAATTTCGAGGACGAAATTGTTTTAAGGGGGGTAGATTGTAACACCCCGTATTTTTCAAATAGAGTTTAAATTTTAAACATTTTAAAACCAAGTTTAACGCTTAAAAAAATATTTTCGTAAATAAAATATTTTATTTTCGTTAAATAAAAAAATTATTCTGTATTTAAAAAGATAAAAATTTATTTATTGAATTATTAAAAAAAATTGTCTTTCGTTAAATAAAATTTAAAACTCGGAAACATTTTTAACATTGAACCGTCGTTTTGACATTTTGTCGTCTCGTAAAAATTTAGAAATTATTTATCGAATTCTGAAAATAATGATTTCTTATAACTTTTGTCCCATAATACTATTTATCGTCTATTTTACTTACCGTCTCACAAATTATTTTTAAAAAAAATAAATTTTACGATTTTCATTATTTAATTTCGTAATCTTATATTTCAACTTTTTAATAAAGAAAAAAAAATATTTGTACGAGAAATAGACCGAAACTCGAGCTCCTAATTACCTTCCACGTATCATTCTATTAATAATACTACTCACCCTATACCTCTATTACTCCCTGCACCTCCCCATCCTACTCTTCCTATATTATTACACCTCTCACACCTCCCATGCACACATGCATACTCACTAACCCTATATACTACACCTACTAATACTAACTACTATAAATACTAGTACTACTTACTAATACTGTTACATACTAGTACGTACTAACTACTACTACTTCCTACGTAGTAATAATAATACTACTACTCTTCTATATACTCCTGCATACTAATACTCCTACATACTACACATGTTATTATTACGTACTACTACCTCTACTTACTATACAATATACTCCGTACTATATATTATATTTACTCCCTTGTCCTGTTCCATAATTGGAGCATCGGGAATGAGAAGCTGCCCAGTATTTGACGGAGTTACTTTTCTAGTACCGTATTTGGATCAAATCATTTCGACCAGAAAATTTCTTTAAAGGAGGAAAAAGACGACTTTTCTAACGTAGAAGATATTATTGACTCCGTCGACCTTAATTCTTAATAACGATAATAAATATCCGTAATAGCTATTAAGGTAACCAAACTTTTCTTCTAACAACATTTCTTATATATAAGTATATTATGATAGTAATTTAATAAATTGCCTACTTAAAATTTAGGCTTATTTGTATGACTAAATTACTTATGTATATAAAAATGTTACGTGATATTTTATTTGTGTTATATATTATTTACGACTAAATTCAACTTAACTAAATTATCACTTGTTTAATTTATTTATTTATCACTTATATATTTCTGTTTGTATGAGAAATTGAGAATATGAATAAAAGAATTTAAAATGTTAAAATTTACTTATATCATTTTCAGTGTATTTTATTTATTCAATTTTATTTACTACGTGTATTTATTCGATGTACTTCATATTTTGTATGTATTTTATAAAATTATAATTTCGGTCATATTTAATTTTCTTTAGTACTTTTACACTTGTTTATATATTATAAAAATGGAGTAGATTAGTAACCTACAAAATATTATTTTAATAAAATTTCACTTATTATTTTATATAGGTACAAATTTATATATTTCATTTTTCTAAAATAAATGAATTTATTTTATTCCGAAATTTTTACACGACATTTATAAATATTTAAAAACATGATTTTACGTCAAATTTTGTAAATCGATTAATACGACTTGATTTATATTTTCAGAAACTTGTATATTTTTCAGAAATTATAAATTTTAAAATAATAGTTTATTATACCTTAAATTTTATTTTTATATAAAATTTCATTTAAAAGAATTTACTATTTTAAAATAAAAGTTATACTTTATTTGGGATATGATGTTTCGGGTGACACTTGAGGATAAAAGTAACATGTTGTCACACTGAAGTAAGAATTTAAGTATTTGACTCTTTCAATGAGTCCGACCAATTGTTGAAGGTCACCAAAAAAAGTACTACTTGTTCACGGGCGACTTTTATATAAAGTTTACGATGCGAGTCTGGGACGAATAGCTTGTGTTGGATCCTACCATGCGTGGTGTTTCGACTGCACTTGTAATGAAAAACAGACTCGGAGACTGCAGTGCGGGAGTCGACCTAGTGTTTAAGGTAGTCGTCCTACGGCAGTGAGAGCTGCGGTTCAAGAGTCTGTGTAGGGTATGTGGGGCACATATAGACAAGTACTTGATCAGTATTACCACCTAGGTAGCGGGGGCAGAACAGGATTCTGAAAACTGTTGGTTCCCTCTTGGTGATGTAGAGAATGTAATCATTTGCTTTCATTTCAGCCCAGAGCCCCGTTTGAATAAACGTATATATAATATAATAGAAGTTCGGGCCCAATTGAGCCTTATGGGTGAGATGTAAACCTTATAAGATCGGTTCGGTCTACGAGTCGGTACTACGATTACTTCTATTGGTGAGATGCAAGTCAATAGGATGTAGCGGTGATACTAGGAGCCACGACTCGTGTGTTTATTATCTGTTTACGTGAAAAATGATTTTAAAATCAAATGGCTGCAAATATCCCATCTTTTAAACTTTATCGTTTTCATCACCTCACATGTTGATAATTGAATTATAGGAAACTATCTGTTACATAATATCCTTTAATATTTTTGTAAGCATATTATTTGTTATTCACGTGATTGTCTTTTGTGTTTGAGGTGATGTTAGATGAACGGCTTGGTTGCTGTCCCGCTCAGCGTCCACTGTATTTTTTTTGCAGCTCTCTGACGTTTGGGGAATCGAGCGAGAGAGATTTAATAATATGTTTGTATAAAATACAATTTATATTATGTACTAAGTGAATCAAGACTATGTAATTAATAGTCGTTTGTTGTAAGGATCCGTAGCGATCCGGATTTATTTATACTCTGATAAAATTTTAATTAAATGACTTAGATAACTTTCCGCATTATCTATTAATTTAAGTCATCGAAAATCCGGGTTGTTACAGTTGGTATCAGAGCGACCTTGTGACCGTAAGTGAGGATTGAGCTTCATTTACCTAACGACGAGCGCGCCTGGGTAGACTTACTAAAATACTAATACAATATTAGATCACTAAAATGAGAGATTCACTTAGAAACAATTAGGATCCTATCAAATAATTTATCGGGGTAGAATTGTCATTAAGGGGAAACGCGATGTCTTTAAATTTCTACCTGTATAATTGTTGGCATACTATCTGCATAATTGTTTGTAAATTGACTGCCGAACCTTTCGCCTATTGGCTAGTTTAAATTTATTTTTGATCCATACGATGACTAAGAAGGAAGACGTTGACATTTAGAGACATCAACCGCTCGAGACGTGGACATCAGTAGTGCGGAGCACAAATGAAGACTTATCCAAATCAACTATAGGAGCTAACTTAAACTGATTCACGTTGAAGAATCGAGTCAAAATTTTGGACGTGTCTTATAAGGTGTTAACCTTATAGACCAGTAACCTATCGCGAGACTTAGACCATGGTATTATAACCTAGATCTTAACCACCATATTATGAGAAGAGAGAGTATATTTTTGAAGTCGAGTGATATAGATCAATACATTTTTAGGGAGCTAAGTATTTAAGAATGTTAAGAGAACGATCCTAGATCAAAATTATTCTGAGGTTTACCATTATATACTTCGAATGTTATTTTGAGGAATTATATGTTGAACATACCTTGTCGGATTTGTAGAATCCAATTGATTGATTGAATTATTTGTGAACAATATTTTGGAGAATCCCTAGGAAATACGGTATATACTTTTGGGAGACAATTTTATTGAATAATGGTTGACAATATTGCAAACCCTAAGTGTCATAATTGTAAAGGACACTTGTGAACCAAGGAATTTTGATCTGAAGTTAAGATTAAACCGTTGTTTGAAGAATAAAGCAACAGAGAAACAATTTTGAAATTTTGAGAAATTTACTGACAACAACAAAAACACACAAATCGAGCTCTCCTCTCCTCTCCAATCTCTCTGTTTTTTTGGGTTAAGATCGTGCTTTTCCAAAGCTCTCCGCCTCGAGTGGTCGAGTCGGGTGGCTGCTGTGTTTACCTTGGGAAACTACCGGCACAATTCGGTAACCACCTCGGTCGAGTCGTAATAGTTTTCAAGTCAGTGGCGGGTACCACGACACAGCATACGAGTTTCCTGTCCGTGTTCGGTCACCTGTTTCGTTGCATCGTTTAAGTTGGTTGCTGCCTACTGCCTCTGTTTGGTGTTGCGTTGCCTGTTGCTTGTTGCCTGTTGGTATTGTTAATATAAATCAAGATTGTTTGCTGCCCTCACCTTTTGACAGCAAAGTCCAACTTGTTAGTGGTGCCTTTGGTTTAATTTCACGTGTCGGTTTGATTTATTCTCTTCTCGACGGACGTGGGATGGGGATGGAGACGGATATGCAAGATTAAAGAAAAATTCAAAAGTGGCTTCGAGGGAGGAGAATGGAATTAAAACAAGCGATATACGATAGCCAAGGGTTATAATTGGATCAGAAATAGGGAGATTGAAGTGGATTGGTACAGGCTAGTGTGGAATAAGTGGACTATACCGAAACATCGCCTTATTGCGTGGATGTTTCAGCATGACGCTATGAATGTGAAAGTCAAGTTGTTCGGTCTTAACTTGACCTCTGACGATCTGTGTTGTATTTGCCGCGAGAAACCGGAAGATAAGAGCCATCTGTTTTGGGATTGCGAGTATAGCAGGATTGTATTGAAGAACGTTGGGGATTGGCTGAAGCATGATTTCAGCAAGTCCCTCACCAATGTGCAGCGAGATGCGATGAAGGGAACCCGACTACAACGAGCTGTGACTAACAGTGTGATGAATGCTTCCATCTATTATATTTGGGAGCAAAGAAACAAATGTAGGATCGATGAATGTTTACTTAGACCAATGGTTGTTAGTATGAGCATTATTAAAGAACTGAAAATGTTTTTTAGTAATGTTCAAAAGGGACTCTCACCATTAGAGATGATAACTTCATCTCTAGATTGACGAACTCATAATGTATATTAAATTGATTCTTTGATTAATATACTACTTACACTTTCCCAAAAAAAAACATGAGAATTCAGGATTAACTCTGTCATGACCGACAAAAATACTTGAGGATCAACCTTAGGAGATCAACTTGGTTGACGAGAAATGCTAACGTCATCATGAGAACTTCGGACTTTTGTATAACCTATGTATTTGAACCTATGAGAAAAGTGTCCTACTAAATTCAATAATATCATAGTTTATGAACGATCTACAGATTATATATATGGGAATTAGGATAACCTTCTTTTGGACTTTTATCCTACGAGAAACTTGTATTACCCATAAAACAACACCTTCGGATTTTAAGGAATATAAACATCATGATGTTTTGGAGATAAGACAAACCATAAACCTAATCTCGAGAATGACACGAGATTGGATGATGCCACTATATGGGAGTTTAGAATCTACAGTTGATCAATAATACCTACCATACTAATTTGGGATGTACCACCTTTGTAAAACCTTTGCAGAGAGGTCAGATATACGAACAAGTCACTTGCGAGTTGAGGCATTTTTGCGAGAGAAACTCTAACGTTTCATTTTATTCATGTAGTGTCTTAAACTTCATTAATTGTTCAAGTTATTTCGAGGATGAAATTGTTTTAAGGGGGGTAGATTGTAACACTCCGTATTTTTCAAATAGAGTTTAAATTTTAAACATTTTAAAACCGAGTTTAACGCTTAAAAAATTATTTTCGTAAATAAAATATTTTATTTTCGTTAAATAAAACAATTATTCTGTATTTAAAAAGATAAAAATTTATTTATTGAATTATTAAAAAAAATTATCTTTCGTTAAATAAAATTTATTACTCGGAAACATTTTTAATATTGTACCGTCGTTTTGACATTTTGTCGTCTCGTAAAAATTTAGAAATTATTTATCGAATTCTCAAAAATAATGATTTCTTATAACTTTTGTCCCATAATACTATTTATCGCCTATTTTACTTACCGTCTCACAAATTATTTTTAAAAAAATAAATTTTACGTTTTTCATTATTTAAATTTCGTAATCTTATATTTCAACTTTTTAAGAAAAAAAAATGTTTATACGAAAAATCGACCAAAATTCGAGCTCCTAATGATCTTCCACGTATTCTATTAATAATACTACTCGCCCTATCCCTCTATTACTCCCTACACCTCCTCATCCTACTCTCCCTATATTAGTACACCTCTCACACCTCCCACTCACTAACCCTATATACTACACCTACTAATACTAACTACTATAAATACTAGTACTACTAACTAATACTATTACATACTGGTACGTACTAACTACTACTACTGTTTCCTACGTGGTAATAATACTACTACTCTTCTATATACTCCTATGTACTAATACTCCTGCATAGGGATGGCAACGGATCCGGGATCCGATCCGGATCCGCAAGATCCGGTCCGCACGGATGAGATATGGATCCTAAATTTAGAGATCCGTTGGATAAGGATCCAGTTCCGGATCCGCTATTTTTAAACGGATCCGGATCTGGATCTTAATAAATAAATCCGGATCCGGATCCGCAAATCCATTTTATTAAAAAATTAACAATAATAAAAAACTTAGAACTTTAATTTATATTTTTTTGGTTATTTCTAAGACTCTTTTTTTTAGTTTATTAATCTTTGATTATGAATCTTTATATTCAATTTTATTCGTAAAATTATGAAAATTAATATGGTCAAAAATACGTATTAATTAAAATTTTTGTAGAATTTAAGTAAGAAATTGGATCCGCGGATCCAATCCGGATCCGGTCCAAATCCGGCGGATCCGGATCTGGATCTACATTTTTTAGATCCGTCGGATCCGGACCGTATCCGGATCCGCTACTAGGAGTGCGGATCTGGATCTGGATCCATGCGGATCCGATCCGAATCCGGTCTGTTGCCATCCTTACTCCTACATACTACACATGTTATTATTACGTACTACTACTACTTACGATACTATATACTTCGTACTATATATTATATTTACTCCCTCGTTCTTTTCCATAATTGGAGCATCGGGAATGAGGAGCTGCCCAGTATTTGACGGAGTTACTTTTCTAGTACTGTATTTGGGTCAAATCATTTCGACCTGAAAATTTCTTTAAAAGAGGAAAAAGACGACTTTTCTAACGTAGACGATATTATTGACTTCGTCGACCTTAATTCTTAATAACGATAATAAATATCCGTAATAGCTATTAAGGTAACCAAACTTTTATTCTAACAACATTTCTTATATATAAGTATATTATGTTACTCCCTCCGCTCCACAATGATTTACCCATTTTTATTCAAAATGGGTGAGATTAAAATAATAAGTGGGTAAATCATAGTGGGTTGGAGGGAGTAGTAATTTAATAAATTGCTTACTTAAATATTTAGGCTTATTTTTATGAATAAATTACTTATGTATATAAAAATGTTACGTGATATTTTATTTCTGTTATATATTTATTTACGACTAAATTCAACTTGACTAAATTATCACTTGTTTAATTTATTTATTTATTACTTATATATTTCTGTTTGTATGAGAAATTGAGAAAATGAATAAAAGAATTTAAAATGTTAAAATTTACTTATATCATTTTCATTGTATTTTATTTATTCAGTTTTATTTACTACGTGTATTTATTCGGTACTTTATATTTTGTATGTATTTTATATAATTACAATTTTGGTCATATTTAATTTTCTTTAGTAATTTTACACTTGTTTATATATTATAAAAATGGAGTAGATAAGTAACCTACAAAATCTTATTTTAATAAAATTTCACTTATTATTTTATATAGGTACAAATTTATAAATTTCATTTTTCTAAAATAAATGAATTTATTTTATTCCGAAATTTTTACACGACATTTATAAATATTTAAAAACATGATTTTATGTCAAATTTTGTAAATCGATTAATACGACTTGATTTATATTTTCAGAAACTTTTATATTTTTCAGAAATTATAAATTTTAAAAGTTTATTATACCTTAAATTTTATTTTTATATAAAATTTCATTTAAAAGAATTTACTATTTTAAAATAAAAGTTATACGATATTTGGGATATGATGTTTCGGGTGACACTTGAGGATTAAAGTAACATGTTGTCACACTTAAGTAAGAATGTGAGGATTTGACTGTTTCAATGAGTTCGACCAATTGTTGAAGGTCACCAAATAAAGTACTATTTGTTCACGGGCGACTTTTATATAAAGTTTACGATGCGAGTCTGGGACGAATAGCTTGTGCTGGATCCTACCATGCGTGGTGTTTCGATTGCACTTGTAATGAAAAGCAGACTCGGAGACTGCAGTCCGGGAGTCGACCTAGTGTTTAAGGTAGTCGTCCTACGGCAGTGAGAGCTGCTGTTCAAGAGTCTGCGTAGGGTATGTGGCGCACATATAGACAAGTACTTGATCAGTATTACCACCTAGGTAGCGGGGGTAAAACAGGATTCTGAAAACTGCGGGTTCCCTCTTGGTGATGCAGAGAATGTAATTATCAGCTTTCATTTCAGCTCAGAGTCCCGTTTGAATAAACGTATAATATAATAGAAGTTCGGGCCCAATTGAGCCTTATGGGTGAGATGTAAACCTTATAAGATCGGTTCGGTCTACGAGTCGGTACTACGGTTACTTCTATTGGTGAGATGCAAGCCAATAGGATGTAGCGGTGATACTAGGAGCCACGACTCGTGTGTTTATTCTCTGTTTACGTGAAAAATGATTTTAAAATCAAATGGCTGCAAATGTCCCATCTTTTAAACTTTATCGTTTTCATCACCTCACATGTTGATAATTGAATTATAGGAAACTATCTGTTACATAATATCCTTTAATAATTTTGTAAGCATATTATTTGTTATTCACGTGATTGTCTTATGTGTTTGAGGTGATGTTAGATGAACGGCTTGGTTGCTGTCCCGCTCAGCGTCCACTGTATTTTTTTTTGCAGGTCTAAGACATTTGGGGAATCTAGCGAGAGAGATTTAATAATATGTTTGTATAAAATACAACTTATATTCTGTATTAAATGAATCAAGACTATGTAATTAATAGTCGTTTGTTGTAAGGATCCGTAGCGATCCGAATTTATTTATACTCTGATAAAATTTTAATTAAATGACTTAGATAACTTTCCGCATTATCTATTAATTTAAGTCATCGAAAATCCGAGTTTTTACAAGTTTTTTTTTTTAAAAAATGTAATCATATTTTTTTTTAAAATTAAAAATAAAGCGAAATCTTGAATTAAAAAAAAAAACAAAAATGGTATATTTAGTGTGAACCAAATTAAATACCCAGGTGTGTTTAGTGTGTTTCCGGTATTTAGCCAATTTCACACTAAATAAAAATATTTTTTATTTATTAAGTTTTCGTTCTATAAGTTATCTTTCCGATCTTTTCTTGAATTTAAAATTATAATTTTGCTGTATTAATTTCAATATTTTCAGGTGTTCGTTTTTTGGCTTTAGATGATTGTTTCACGCGTCATACCGTAATAAGAAATTCCGAGTTGTATTTAGTTCCCGTGGAGGGAGTGGAGACACTATCATGCCCTCACAGGGTAGTGAAGCGTCGTGTGTACAACGTAGTGGTTGGGAGACAAGTCCTTTTGAGTTTGAATTATACAAACATGAACTTAAATAAAAAATGTTGATGGGGCTAATGTAGAAAGTAAAGGATGTCATGGTAAAGGATGACGTCAATATGGAAGATGACGTTGAGGGCGAGACGAGGCTTAAGGGGTGAGTGAGGCACGTATTGTACGGGGGAAAGCTGACAAGTTTCATGCTGTAAACACTCGCATATTGCCTGCTCGTGTCTGTAGCAGTCTCCAACAAAACACCCGATGATGACCAGACGTTAATATGCATCAATACGCTCGAATATGGGCTCAGAATCAATAATATCTGACGTGGGCACTTAGCGGAGTACAAATCTGTCAAAACCTACCTCAAATCCAGGCTCAGTGGGTCATTTCCAATAAAATAAAGCTACTTTGACCCGGTTTGCCTCTGTCGTTATATCTAACAACTATCAAGACAACCATTGGGGCTATGCTGGCACAGACCATTGACTCGAAAAAACGAGCCATCTACTACATCAACAAGAAGTTCCTAGAGTATGAATGCAAATATACCATGTTCGAGAAAACATGCCTGTCACTAGTCTGGGCAACCAAAAAACTTCGACATTATATGCTCAGTTACGAAGTACATGTATTATCCAAGATGGATCACATCAAATATCTACTTGGAAACCCCATCCTCAACGACAGGATATCTAGGTGGATCCTAATGCTAACAGAATTCGATTGAAAGTTTGTACCCCCAAAAGCCATCAAGGGTCGGGTAGTAGCTGAGTTTCTTGACGATATCCCCGTAACGGATGATGGACACACCGATACTTGGTCCTTCCCCGACGAAGACATATTCCATATACCGACGCAGAAACATGAGATTTATATTTCGACGACACATCCAATTTTTGGGGATTTGGAGTCGGGATTCTTTTGATCTCACCAAGAGGCGAGCATACTCCCGTATCCATCAAGCTAGACTTCGACGTGACTAATAACGCCGCGGAATACTAGCCATGCATCAATGGGTTTCAAGCCGCCGCCGATTTAGGAGTCAAAAATCTTCGGGTACACAGCGACTCATTCTTGGTCATCAATCAGGCTCGCTAGAAGTGGAAAAATCGGAACACCTACCTCGTGGCCTACCAGGCGCGAGTAAGGGTTTTCGAGAAGCAATTCCAAAGGGCAGAATATATATACTTTACCCGGGAAGAAAATCAGTTCGCAGATGCACTTTCCAAATTGGTATCTCTGCTGAACATCCCCGATCACATGACCAAAAGACGATTTGAACCAGCATATATCCATGCCATTGAAGATATTGAAATAGCTGATCCCGAACCTTGGTATCGGGCTATTTTAACATACATATCGATGGGAGAGTATCCTCTTGAAGCCGAAGGCCGGGCTAGGAAAGCTCTGCGAAGATTAGCCACCCAATTTATCCGCACAAATGACGGGCAACTATATAAAAAGAAAGCACAAGTGGCTCTTCTCCTATGCATTGACTGGATAAGAGCCGAGAAAGTTATGGCCGAGGTACACGACGACGATTGTGGTCTCCATATGAGGCTCAGATACTATTGGAATAGTAAGGAAACTGACTATCGACATTAAGTCAAACACTGTCGTAATTGCCAGATCTTTGTTAATGTGCAACATATACCATCATCCTTGTTGTACGCCATGACGTCCCCTCGACCATTTTCAACATGAGGAATCAACAAAAGTCAACCCCTCTAGGTTGTGAGGCCACTGTTTCATCTTGGTGGTCATTGACTATTTTACCAAATAGGTCAAAGCCGAGTCATATCGTATTTTGAACGCTAAGCACGTCGCCAAGTTCATTCAAAACAAGATCATATGTCGGTACAGGATCCCATATGAATTCATCAGTGATCACGGGACCCATTTTCAAGCTGAGACAATAACTCTAATAAGAAAATACAAAATCCAGAGGCATACATCCTCGCCTTACCACCCCCAAACAAATGGAACGGTAGAAGCAGCCAACAAAACAATTATCACCATACTTAAAAAGATGACTGATAATTACCAAGAATGGCTTGACATAATACCCTTCGCTCTATGGGGATACCGAACGTCAATCCGCACCGCAATCGGTGCAATACCCTACTGTGGACATGACGTAGGTCCACCCCGACGCGGCCACGCGCGGGTTTGGGTAGGCGAATGAATCTCGTGGTAAGATTGTTCTCGGGTTCGAAATTTAAGTCAAAGTTGGAGTCGCCACCGAATTTTATGGGAATTCGGAACCGTTCGAGCCCACTCTATATCGTCATGGGCCATACACAAAGTACGGCCCATTTCAATTTCAGAGTTTATGGGGCTGGTCCCTTTGCATTACGATACCGATACCGTTTACACCGGCTTTCGTGAATAGAATGACTCTCGTGCGCCAACGGTTTCGGGCATCCGGAAACCGAGGTTCTGAGTAAGGGGTGAGGGTATGTGTTGGGAAGCCCACTAAGGACACCCAACCCCGCCCGCACTTAGCGGCGTCTACTAAGACATCGTTCGTGTTCGTGTACGCGCGCTAGTAAAATGATTAAATGATATGCAAACAACGTTTTTAGCTAAACATGCGAATTATTAGTTAACTACGTCATTTTAATGCATCTTGATTCACGTCAAAGTGATTTAGCATGTGATGTTCATTTAAATAAATAAATGGCAAACATCGAAAATAGAAAACTCGTAAATAAATTACAAATTACACGAGCGGAATACAACCCGGAATTCACAATACAACGAGCGATAAAATAATAATCAGAATAGAAAACGGTAAACATTAACTATAAATGGACCCGTAAATAGAAAATGTAAGCTAAACCGCAATTGAATAAATGGACGAACTTCGATTAAATACACATTATATTGTGCATTAAACGAAGGATGGAGATATGGGACCTAGACGTGATGCTAGCCCGATCCCGAATCTCGATGCCTTATCCCGACTTATCACATCGAAAAATTGGCGTCTAAATTAGTCATGTATCGGATACGACTAAAGAGTCATCGACACAAAAGTAATTTTGAAAGACATCAATCAAAGTCGTAGAAGTGAATTAAAATGCATGAGTTTGGAAAATAGGATCACGTGATTGTCCTTGCACACGACGACTAAGTCGTAAAAAAGACGAGGCTTGGATGATGCTTGAAGCTCTCGGTTTATTTTGAACAAAGGGACCCACTCGATCGAGTCATGGCAAGGACCCGATCGAGTGAACCCTTAGAGGAGCTACTGCCCGATTTTTGTAGTGCTACTCGATCGAGTGGCCTTGTGCACTCGATCGAGTGCCCTCTGTACGGGTGTTTAATTTGTGTTTTAAAACGACCCATTCTATAGCTTTTATGTTTTTGAATCGAGATGCAATTACGCTAAATATAAATATTGTCCAATTTATATTAGTTTAAATCTCGATGGCTCGTCATACTCGACATTCGGTTATAGAACCGACATCTAGTATTTAGAGCGAATTTGCAAAATCGAGTTTGATCGGGCTAGAAAAAATATCGATTCCCTCCGCGTCATAATGTCGTAATCAATCCTTTCGGATCGTGTGACAATTAATTCGGCGTCAATGGGTTTCGTCCTTATCCGATTTGTCGATGATTCTTTAGAATAATATTTTGAAAGAAATGTGGTCGGACATATTTAACGACGAATCTCCACGATCTATTACGCCCTTAAGTGTTAAGGGCGGCGCACCTCGAAGGGCGCCACCTCCAATACGACTTGTAAAGGGATTAAATAGACTTTAGGCGGAATTCGTAATTAAACATATTCGACCCAAAAATTCGACCGTCGTTGCAAACTTAAGTCCTCGGCATTTTAATATCGTAATTTGGCTTTAAGGCCTACGATCATTAATTTAGCCTCAACGGACGTTGCTCGGATCGTTTTGAAAATAGTTTTGTTAAATAATTATACGCGGTAATAATATTATAATAAAATGTAAATGACGATAATTAAATGTTAGAGGTTAGAATACGATAAGTAAATGTTAGATGTTAGTTGACATAAAATAAAATGTTAGATTGCGATCAATAAAATGTTAGTAGCAAAATTAAAATGTTAGCTAGTAACGAAATTAAAAATGTTAGTATTAGTGTTAATATAATTAATAATAATAATAATAAAAATAATAATAGTAATAATAAAAATAATAAAAATAATAATATATAGTATGTACATATATAATCGAAAAAGAGAAAGAAGAAAAAGAAACGGGGTTTGATGACACCCTCAACCTACATGCTTAAATGGCCTCGGAAACGGACTCGTAGTAGCGGTGTGTGCGCGGGAGTGTCGAGATATGTAGGTAGAGTTATGGTGTATGTCTTTGACGAGTTTTGATCTCGGGATTTTGAATGTATTTGTGTGTGTATGTGTATGAGTGCCTAGAACTCAAGGGTGATGAAGGTTTGAAGGTTGAAGATATGTAGGGTTGAATGAGTTAGAAAAAGATGTTGTGTGATTAGGGTTGCAAAAACTTGTGAAATGAATTGATGTGATGGGGTATTTATAAGAAGGACCCCGGTTTAGGGTCACTCGATCGAGTG
This sequence comes from Agrostemma githago, assembly GCA_958450325.1. Lineage (NCBI taxonomy): Eukaryota > Viridiplantae > Streptophyta > Magnoliopsida > Caryophyllales > Caryophyllaceae > Agrostemma > Agrostemma githago. The sequence continues at coordinate 41,191,139 of OY288247.1, read as the reverse complement.
GTGCGAGTGCACTCGATCGAGTGCCGGGTTCAAGACCGGTTTGGCCGGTTCGTTGGTTTACTCGACCGAGTGGGTCTGAACCACTCGATCGAGTGGATCAAATCGCATGGAGGCTTTTTAGGAAAGATTTGTTGACTATTTTTGAATGAGATTTGGTTGATTTGGTTGTTGAGTCTTGATTCATTTTGTGCATTTGGACATAATGTGAGGCTGGTTCGTCTCGGGATTCGACTTTGACCGGGTTTTGACTCCGTCGCTAAAAGACGGTTTTATTTCCGGTGACGGTTTTGACCCAAATTAGTCTCATTTTATTGAAAACGACCCACTGGGCCTGGATTTGAGGTCGGTTTTGAGAGATTTGCACTCCGCAAAATGCCCACGTCGGATACTATTGATTCCGAGTCCGTATTCGAGCGTATTAAGTCACGTTAGCGTCCGATCATCATCGGGTGTTTTGTCGGAAGCTGCTATAGACATTAGCAGGCAAAATGCGGGTGTCTACAGAGCCCCCACTCTGACTGAGGCTTGGACAAGGCGAAAGTCAGAGTAGCTACCAGGCCAATCGCGGATTACGTCCTGGCAGCCTTCCGGTCGGGTCGTTTATAATCCAGTAGACTTGCGTGAAGGGCTCGCCAGCCATAAGCAGAGGGTCATACCTGTCTTGATGATGATGGCTCCGTGGGGAATCGAACTTGCCTTTTAAGTCCTGGGTGTACCTGTATTTGCACATACTATTTAGGTGAAACACCGACTCATGTTGGGGAGTAAAGTAGTTGCACGGGGACTTGCTTCTGAAGTCTTGGGTGTACCCGTATGCTGACACATCACATTATGGATGTAGCATTCCAGGAGAAACACCGCTTTTGATGTTCTGTTAGGAAGCACTAGCTGGCACCTGAAATGGCAGAAATAGCAGGCATAGTATATAGCAAGATAGCACATAGGGAACGCAGTTAGCATCTATAGACTGGCTTGCGCTGGGAAAATGATTTTTGCTTAGTTTTGAAATCGAAGTCCTGGAAGCAACTCACGTGCTAGAAGATAGGTTTTCAAAATTGAAAAGGGTAGAAAAGAGATTTGCAGTTTAAATAGACTGAAATTTGACCTTGTCGAAAAGGATTTTATCAAATGGCTAAGTTTTACAAATTTTGAAGTGAAAATTTGAGGAGGGAGGTACCGACAGACTCGACTCTGGACGTGACAGGACGACGAGTTGACAGACACGACTTGGACTCTCGAGGGGTTGGATTGTGACTCGGTAGGGAGGTGGGCCACCTAAGATGACAAGACTCTTAAGTTGCGCTATTCCGTAGCCTAGGCGAGTGGCAACACAGTCGAACATCGAAATGGGAAGGATGTGCTATAGGGTGGCTGCAGTAGTCTGTAACGAGACTGTAACGACAGGACTTAGTAATAGCAATGTTATAGTCTAGTGTTCTTTGAATGTTTGGTTTTGGGGTACATTCCCAAATTGGTTGTCGCTTCGAGTCCCTGACGGATTCTCGTCTTCGACTGAGCTGAGTACTAGGACACTCTATAGAAAGGAGGCTAGTTTTTGAAATTATTTGGATTATGTGAATGGATGGAGAACTTCTGTCTAAGAGAAGCCTTCAGGACGACAAAGTTAGCTGTTGAGAACATGACAGTGTCGTGACAGGAATGATGGTGCTTTTTTGAACTTGTGTCAATGTGGGTGGTTGTGCCTTTGTTGAAAGGCTGCCTACGTATTCACGTGTAGTGAAATCAAACCAAGCCGTAGTTCAGTGGATTGGAAGATATATTATGGTGCCTAGTTTATTAGGGCTTTGTGTGTAACTAGCCATAGCGATGGTGTAGGCTACGTGAATTCCCAATGATGTCTTGATCAAAGGGCTAGAACAGTTAGGATGTTGATCCCGTGACTGTGAGCGTTCTCCGGGGTAGCCCCCAGAGGTGGTGTGAACTATTTGGGCATGTTCTATGCCAACCGCAGGTTCAGTTCCCGTGTTTGGGGTTGATAACAGGTTTGGATGTTTTTGGAAATGTGGTGCCAGGTAGAAAGTGGCTTTGATGTTTTTGAAATCTGGAGCTCGATTTTGTGGAGCTAAAGCTTCGAGGGTAAGGTATTGTAATGTGGTAGGAAAGGGGGAAGTCGAGTAAAAATGACTCGAACTTCAATTGCGGTAGGTTGATAATGCGGGATCTGATTTCCATGTCTGGCCCTAATGGTTAGGGGTATCCTATGGAGCTTGAATCCTCAAAATTTCGAGCTGTCTCTTAGCCTAGGTCTCGGGAAGGTCTTGAGGGTTATAATGTGGGAAGGCTAGACGTGGTGTTAGCTGACCAGCTTAATTGTCTCTCCCCTATTCGATGGTATGGGTTTTGATGATTTTTGAATTGACCGTACCCCGGTCAAGGGACTTTCACTTGAGCTGACCGTTGACCACGGTCATGAGTATTTGAATTTTTTGTGTTTTTTTGGGTTGACCTCTTAGCCCCGGTCGTGAGATTCTTCATTTGAGTTGACCGTGCCCCGGTCAAGGGATTGACCGTATCTGGTCGAGGGATGTTGATCATGGCCAGCTCTTTTGTTTTGGCCTTTTGCTTTTTTTTTCTTCTTTGGACTTCTGTTTTTTGTCCAGTTTTTTTTTTCACGGCTATCCCTCCCTTTGATGTTGTGGGTGGATATGGGGGTGGGCCCATCGGTTGGATTTGGCTTGTGGAGCTAAACCTTCGTAAGGTGTAAGCCTAGTTAGTGTTTATGTGAGTGCAACTCGCGATGGAGTACTCTACGGTAAGCATGGTGATTTGGATCTCGGTATTGTCATCATAATTCCGAGCAGGCTTAGTGGGAGCATCGTCCTTAGTTGGGTATTTTTGGCATCAAGCCTATACAGTCACGATGCTTTTTTTTTGCTTCTGGTCAGACTAAAGCCTAAGGTAGGGATTGGTCAGTTTTATTGGAGGAGTGTTTATTGTGGGAAATGGGCTTGCCTCCTGTCTTGAACCCAAACTAGAAGCCTACCTAGATTTATCATAGGATTCGATACCGCTCCTGCTAAGGGTAGTTATGTGGCTTTCTATACCAGAGATGGAACAGGTAAAGGAAAACACGGGCCTCAATTCCTGCAGACATTATAGATGTGCCTATAATAGTCACGTGCATCTGCTCACAGTGTATGATAGTGTTCATTATGTTCTCGGAAACACATAAGGGAAGCTTATATGAGAAATTGAAAAGGTTGATTTCATTGGATTGAAAAAAGAGGAGAGAATACAGTTGACTCTAACTCTGACTTTGAAATGAGGATGTAGAAAATCCTAGACTCGGACTCAGACTTAGACTCGAATCGAATCCGGACTTTCGGATACTTGGTTGGTCGTTTCTTTTTGGTAAGGTCCTTGATTGGAGGAAACGATAGGTGCCACAACTCGCCTATACTCGACTTTGCGCGAATGCAAGAGAGGGAGTCAAACTAGACATGGCCCGGGGTGACGGGTCGACAAAGACTCTTGGACCGGGATACTCGAACGTTGACCTAGACGAGGTAACAACCCTGGCTTGGACTCGACGATGAGACTCAAGCTGCACGAGGGTAAGTCCGAAAATGGGGCGACCGTGTTTGACAGCGTCACGTGTTCGGACCAACCGTGGCGACCTAAACCTAGGTGACTCAAGTGTTCGTAGCATAGTTACGACTCGAAGAAAAGCATCATAAGGACGCTGGTGTATGATGAACGTTAGGTACCCCTTAGGGTGACCGTGGTCGACTGCTCGGTTAGAGGATAGCCCCCGACTAAGACTAAAGACCCTGATTGGACTCAGATGGTGTGACATCTAAGTGACTCAAATTAAAAGCGGGTTACGTGAGACAACATGTGTAGGACCTGACCCTTAGAGAGACTGTGATTGATCGCTCTGCTAAAGGGTAGCCCCCGAGTGGGATCAAAGATTTTGCTAAGACTCGAGTGTCGGACGAGTGACCCTTAGGTGTAAGGATCACGAAATTTTAGCTACAGGGCTATGCCTTGTAAAAGGTTGACTCGGCCTCAAGGAAAGGCGGACGGGGTAAGGGAAGAAACTTGCGATGTAAGATCGGCATATATAGTTTCGACGCTAGAGACCCTTGACTTGACTCGAATAAGGGTGGCCCTGTGACTAGGTTAGACCCTTAAGTTAAAGGACTTGAATTGGGATGACTCGACTAACGGATTGAAAGACGGGCAAAATTCCCCTAGGAAAGGTCGTGGGGACCGTCCTGTCGAAGGGAAAGATCGCGTGTGACTTTCTAGTTAGGACTCGAGTGTATGGACGAACCTTCCATTTACGAGTGTATGACTCGTGTTGGTCGGTTATGCCTTTAAGAAAAGGCGGACTAGGATGGGGAAGAAACCCGTGATGTAGGATTGACGGAGTTTCGACGCTATAGACCTTCGACAAATTACAAAAAGACCCGAAACACGGATTACGGTAGGTCCTATAATAAGGAAGGTTTTTGAAAAATGACTGAATTTTGAAAATTGAGAGGACGGTCCTGAAATTGGTAGTGGACCAATAGGATCGGGCATTTTGAAATGTTAGAATTGTTGCGAGTAATTTTGCGTTTTGAAAATTGAGGAGGCGATCCGGTCTTTTGAAATTGGCACCATGCCGACAGGGCCATGTTTTTTTTTGATAAGTTGAATATTAGGAATTTTAAAAGTTTGAATATCGAAAATAAATTTCTGAAAATTTGAAAATTGAAAATAAGATCCCGAAGATTTGAAAATCGAAAACGGCATCTCGGAGATTTGAAAATCGAAAATGGAATCACGAAGACATGAAAATCGAGGTGGAATTTTGAAGATTTGAAAATTAAAGTTGAATTTTGAAAATTCGAAAGTCGAAAGGGAATCGAAAATTCGAAATTTGAAATGGGAAGCATGCCGGCTAAAAATAGGCTATTTTGAGTCAAATCGTAAGTCTAAATTTCGGCAGCATTCCGAGTTTTTGAAATTGGATATTTTGAAAAGACGGGTCCCGAAACGGACAGTATTTCGGGTTTTTCAAAATTTGGTATTTTTGAGAAGATGCATTTTTTGAAGTGACGGTTTTTGAAAAATGACACGGAAACCAAGTAGCACGTAGTCAAACAAGCATTATAACGACGCTTATGTATGCTTTACGCTAAGTCTCGGTCGGTAAAAATAGGGTCTTTACCAACGACGATGGCATTCTCGTAAATCAGGACGGACTCCCTAAGCCGAGTTGGTCTTAGGACATGCGCAAAACCCATACGAGTTCCGCCATCGAAGTCTTTAGCGCACCCATGTAGGAATGCACCGCCGTATAGTGGGACGTCGGTCACAAGTAACCGGCCCGGGCAAAAATTTGGGTTATGCATGAATCATTAAACTAATGCGCACACACTAATATACGAACGATTTCTCTTCGAGTCTCACCCTAGGAACCCCGATGACATGTGTTACATCAGGTATCCCCAGCGGAGTCGCCAAATTGTGGACATGACGTAGGTCCACCCCGACGCGGCCACGCGCGGGTTTGGGTAGGCGAATGAATCTCGTGGTAAGATTGTTCTCGGGTTCGAAATTTAAGTCAAAGTTGGAGTCGCCACCGAATTTTATGGGAATTCGGAACCGTTCGAGCCCACTCTATATCGTCATGGGCCATACACAAAGTACGGCCCATTTCAATTTCAGAGTTTATGGGGCTCGTCCCTTTGCATAACGATACCGATACCGTTTACACCGGCTTTCGTGTATAGAATGACTCTCGTGCGCCAACGGTTTCGGGCATCCGGAAACCGAGGTTCTGAGTAAGGGGTGAGGGTATGTGTTGGGAAGCCCACTAAGGACATCCAACCCCGCCCGCAATTAGCGGCCTCTACTAAGACATCGTTCGTGTTCGTGTACGTGCGCTAGTAAAATGATTAAATGATATGCAAACAACGTTTTTAGCTAAACATGCGAATTATTAGTTAACTACGTCATTTTAATGCATCTTGATTCACGTCAAAGTGATTTAGCATGTGATGTTCATTTAAATAAATAAATGACAAACATCGAAAATAGAAAACTTGTAAATAAATTACAAATTACACGAGCGGAATACAACCCGGAATTCACAGTACAACGAGCGATAAAATAATAATCGGAATAGAAAACGGTAAACATTAACTATAAACGGACCCGTAAATAGAAAATGTAAGCTAAACCGCAATTGAATAAATGGACGAACTTCGACTAAATACACATTATATTGTGCATTAAACGAAGGACGGAGATATGGGACCTAGACGTGACGCTAGCCCGATCCCGAATCTCGATGCCTTGTCCCGACTTATCACATCGAAAAATTGGCGTCTAAATTAGTCATGTATCGGATACGAGTAAAGAGTCGTCGACACAAAAGTAATTTTGAAAGACATCGATCAAAGTCGTAGAAGTGAATTAAAATGCATGAGTTTTGGAAAATAGGATCACGTGATTATCCTTGCACGCGACGACTAAGTCGTAAAAAAGACGAGGCTCGGATGATGCTTGAAGCTCTCGGTTTATTTTGAACAAAGGGACCCACTCGATCGAGTCATGGCAAGGACCCGATCGAGTGAACCCTTAGAGGAGCTACTGCCCGATTTTTGTAGTGCTACTCGATCGAGTGGCCTTGTGCACTCGATCGAGTGCCCTCTGTACGGGTGTTTAATTTGTGTTTTAAAACGACCCATTCTATAGCTTTTATGTTTTTGAATCGAGATGCAATTACGCTAAATATAAATATTGTCCAATTTATATTAGTTTAAATCTTGATGGCTCGTCATACTCGACATTCGGTTATAGAACCGACATCTAGTATTTAGAGCGAATTTGAAAAATCGAGTTTGATCGGGCTAGAAAAAATATCGATTCCCTCCGCGTCATAATGTCGTAATCAATCCTTTCGGATCGTGTGACAATTAATTCGGCGTCAATGGGTTTCGTCCTTATCCGATTTGTCGATGATTCTTTAGAATAATATTTTGAAAGAAATGTGGTTGGACATATTTAACGACGAATCTCCACGATCTATTACGCCCTTAAGTGTTAAGGGCGGCGCACCTCGAAGGGCGCCACCTCCAATACGACTTGTAAAGGGATTAAATAGACTTTAGGCGGAATTCGTAATTAAACATATTCGACCCAAAAATTCGACCGTCAATGCAAACTTAAGTCCTCGGCATTTTAATATCGTAATTTGGCCTTAAGGCCTACGATCATTAATTTAGCCTCAACGGACGTTGCTCGGATCGTTTTGAAAATAGTTTTGTTAAATAATTATACGCGGTATTAATATTATAACAAAATGTAAATGACGATAATTAAATGTTAGAGGTTAGAATATGATAAGTAAATGTAAGATGTTAGTTGACATAAAATAAAATGTTAGATTGCGATAAATAAAATGTTAGTAGCAAAATAAAAATGTTAGCTAGTAACGAAATTAAAAATGTTAGTATTAGTGTTAGTATAATTAATAATAATAATTATAATAATAATATTAATATTAATATTAATATTAATAATAATAATAATAATAATAATAATAATATATAGTATGTACATATATAATCGAAAAAGAGAAAGAAGAAAAAGAAACGGGGTTTGATGACACCCTCAACCTACATGCTTAAATGGCCTCGGAAACGGACTCGTAGTAGCGGCGTGTGCGCGGGAGTGTCGAGATATGTAGGTAGAGTTATGGTGTATGTCTTTGACGAGTTTTGATCTCGGGATTTTGAATGTATTTGTGTGTGTATGTGTATGAGTGCCTAGAACTCAAGGGTGGTGAAGGTTTGAAGGTTGAAGATGTGTAGGCTTGAATGGGTTAGAAAAAGATGTTGTATGATTAGGGTTGCAAAAACTTGTGAAATGAATTGATGTGATCGGGTATTTATAAGGAGGACCCCGGTTTAGGGTCACTCGATCGAGTGGTGCGAGTGCACTCGATCGAGTGCCGGGTTCAAGACCGGTTTGGCCGGTTCGTTGGTTTACTCGACCGAGTGGGTCTGAACCACTCGATCGAGTGGATCAAACCGCATGGAGGCTTTTTAGGAAAGATTTGTTGGCTTTTTTTGAATGAGATTTGGTTGATTTGGTTGTTGAGTCTTGATTCATTTTGTGTATTTGGACATAATGTGAGGCTGGTTCGTCTCGGGATTCGACTTTGACCGGGTTTTGACTCGGTCGCTAAAAGACGGTTTTATTTTCGGTGACGGTTTTGACCCAAATTAGTCTCATTTTATTGAAAACGACCCACTGGGCCTGGATTTGAGGTCGGTTTTGAGAGATTTGCACTCCGCAAAATGCCCACGTCGGATACTATTGATTCCGAGTCCGTATTCGAGCGTATTAAGTCACGTTAGCGTCCGATCATCATCGGGTGTTTTGTCGGAAGCTGCTATAGACACTAGGAGGCAAAATGCGGGTGTCTACACCTACTATCTGACATACGAGATGGAGTCAGTTCAGCCAGTCGAGTTGGAAATACCGTCCCTCAGATTTCTGTTAGAAAGCTAAGTACCTGAAGCTGATTGGGTCCAAGCGCGATATGACTCGTTGGTTCTATTGGACAAACGACGAATCCGCGGCCTCATTCATGTATACCAAAAAAGGATACTCCCTCCCCACGACTAAGATTTTCCCACTTTCCTTAAAAGAAAACTCCACTAAGATTTTCCCACTTTAAAACTTTCCTTATTCATCCATTTTACTCTCTTTCTATTGGTTACTTTTTGTGATTTGACATCTTGAACCCCACCTAACAATTTACCACCTTTCATTACCCATTTCTTAATCCATGTGCCATTTATAAATGGGAACATCATTGTGGTGGGGAGGGAGTACAACAGACCTTTAATAAGAGAGTTAGACCAAGGCATATCAAGGAAGGAGATTTAGTCCTCAAATCTGTCCGAACTCTATTACCAGTTGACCCGCGGGTAAAGTTCAAACCCAATTGGGTCGGGCCATATCTGACGAAAAAGGTTTTATCAGGAGGCACTGTGAAGTTGATAGACTTGGACGTGAATGATTTTACCAATCCTACCAACCTAGACCAACTGAAACGTTATTATCCCTGATCCTTTCTCAATGCCACCTGCTAAAATTTATCAAGGTTATCTTTTTAAAACTCAAACAAGTCAATAAGCTATGATTGTTTATCCTACTGTCATACAAATCTCGGACCATTAGTCTTAATGTATTTCGAGATTTCAAAATCTAAAAGCTTGAGCTACGTCTGGTTTGATTCCACTGACTGTGGATACATAAGCAGCCTCCACAAGGGTACAACCACCGCAATCGCGAAGAGAACAAAAATGGCTTAAGTAATAAAAACTGCTTTTATTATTAAGATCTTGATAAATTTGGGAATTTCAAAAAAAAAAAAAAACACACACTACAAAATTATTATTATTATTTAAATAAATAAGCAAATCTAAGGAGCCGGGTAATCAGGGGATCGTGCCCTTACCCTTATCCTTTGCTTCTTTCAGGGTCACTGACGTCGAGGCGGGGGCGGGCGTTCTCAAATCACCACATGAGTCTTTTTAGCCCGAACCCTTTTCTTCAAAAGGGGATCTTCCATCACGGTAGTCGGTCCGAGCCGAGCCCTCACGTGCTCCGGTAGCCTGTAACAATAACCAAGTCTGTCCTTAGCCGCCAATCTCGGCCCGAGCCTCTTCTCCAAATCCATATGGGGGCTCAACCTGTCCGACACACCCTTAGCACTGGTCTCTCTAACTTAAGTCTTAGTCTTCATCTTCGGACCCGATATCAGCCAGGTAGCAGGAGTATCGCCATCATCAAAGAAACCCTTGTTATCATTGGCCTGCTCCCTGCGAATCAGGTCAAAAGCTTCGTTCATCTTGAGAGTGGCACGAGCCTCCGCAGAGCCCTCCTTCGTCCACTTCTCGTACGAGTCAAATACCCATATCGAGGGAAGGGACTCAGGAATGGACTAAATGACCCGGGTGTGCCAACGCCGCAGCCAAGTATCGCACATCACGTCAGTCAGCTGAGTAGAGTTACTAACAAATGCCTCATCCACCGGGATCCTTTGCGACCAACCAAACTGCCTAAGGATGTGGTCAGGATAAAGGTGAATTGTCTGATCAAAAGATAGAATCACATGATAGCGAGCCTTATCTCTTTTTGCTAAGTCGGTCCAGGAAGGAATGAACCACCAAAAGACCACCAACCGAATCAATGGGCCGCGGTGAAACGACAACTCTCATCCCAATACTTCCTATTGATCAGGCATGAGGAATCTATATCCCACCTGCTCGCAGTCACCTGCCTGAACCAATACTTATTGGGGTAAAGGGGAGAGTCCATGATATATAACCTCTCATACAACCAAACCTGCACAGACGGGCGTGCTTCAAATACAGATTGACACACGGATAAAAAAAACGTGATACCTGCAGCAGTCGGGAGCGCCCGGTCATAGAATCAGTTGAATCTCTCTTGTGGCCATCTAAACCCTAGATAAACTTCTGCGTGATCAGCCAAGCCGGACTGTGATCTGTCTTCATTTGATCAACAATCGTGAGGACCCAACTGTGACCCATACACGACAGCAATCCATATGACCCTCAAAGGCATAAACATGGAGCATACAAAAAGCAAAAGCCCTATGACGATGGGACGCCATGACCCAGACATCCTTATGGTACATAAACTTGTCAGCCAAGTCTAACAAAGAAACGGTTTCCCCAACCATCATTCGGGTCACCTCCGAGTTGGACAAGCCTAAGAACTCCCGCAATTTCCTCCTCTGGTCGAGTAACGAAAATGAGACAGGAGGTCGAGACCTAGGGTTCCAACCCCCCACAACAGCATTCTTCTCGGGCAAAGGACAAATTTTGCTCCGAGGAAATGCAAAAACATGAAAAATATCATCCCAGTACGATAAACAAGCATCAAGGAAATATAAGTGTACTTGTAACTGACGGACAATAAGTAGTTGAGAAATACCCATCTGATTCAGAGCAACCTTTTCCACATCCTTGAAGTTTCGAGACCAAACTTGCAACTTCGCAGACATCAATTCGATACCTATGACTGAAATTTCGTGAGAATGCAATGAGGAATTTTTGTTCTTTGAATGTGTCGCGGGAATGCAGAATCGAGGCAGAAAGATCATGTATATAAACACGAAAATCCTACGACACCTCGGGATTCGCACCGCAGTGCAAAAAAGAAGAAAACAAAAGACGGGGCACCTGAAAATAGGGGCGCTTAAATACGGTCTATAACAGTCTCCAACAAAGCACCCGATGATGATCGAATGTTAACATGTATCAATACGCTTGAATACAGGATCATAATCAATAATATCCGACGTGGGCACTTAGCAGAGTACAAATCTCTCAAAATAGACCTCAAACCTAGACTCAGTGGGTCATTTTCAATAAAATAAAGCTAGTTTGAGCCAAAACCGTCACCGGGGGCAAAACCGTCTTTCTCGATCGAGTCAAACTCAGTCAAAGTATAAACCGGAAAACAAAATAAGCCACAGCGTCCAAATACGCAATCAATCAAAGTCAAAACAAAATCATTTTTTACCTCGAATAACCTGGATATCAATTCGTATTTTGAGCAACTTCCGATACGCGCGAATTCAGTCGCCTGAGACCAGGTGCCTCAGAATTGAGTCGCCCCAGGTGAGGCGCCTCAATATCAGGGAGTTGGACTTGTCGCGCCTGAATTTCGAAACCAGAAACATTTTGCAAAACTCTATAAATACACCCTTATGTGCATCATTTCAAGTGTCGGATTCCATTTTTCTGAATTCTGAATCAAAAGTGCGAGAGCCTCTACCTCCTCCACACATACTCAAAACCGAAATAAACACACCTTAACCCCTATACACCTCGAATCGCTCCCATCTCTACAATGATACTCTGCGAGCCCGTATTTCGAAGCATTTGACATATAGGTTGAGGGTGCCCAAATCCCATTTTTTATCTCAAAACTTTTTTTTATTATCGTAACTAATTATACTAACATTTTCTTTATTCGCATCTAACATTTATTTTCTCGTTCCTAACTCCTAACAACTAAATTTTCGACGATAAAATACTCGCTCTTTTACGTATCAAGTGTAACACCCCTGATTTTTATAAACTAAAACCTTATTCCTATTTTATTCTGTTTACGATTTAACTCGTAAATCTTATATATTTTTTACGCTTAGATATATTTTTATTTTTATTTCAATCTACATATTCATTTAATTCCTAATCAAATCTCACTTTCTGTATTTTAAGTCATAAATTTATATGATCGCGAATATTTATTTACGACTCTAGCTCACTACGAACCTTTCTAATGATTTGTCGCAAACTATTTTAAATTCAAAATTTACTTTAATTCAAGTTTCATCAAAATATTTACTATTATTTTCTTGAAACAAATTTAATTCATCTTCGTCGAAAATTATTTATATTTTCTTTGAGAGACACTATTTTAAACGTAAACGCTTATTTTACTCTCGAGATAAAATTTATTTATCCTCTCGAACTAATTAAATATTCCTTCTAAAAACTTCTTTTTCATCTCAAAAAATTTATTTACTCATTTTGTTTGACGGACCAATTATTTATTAATTTTATTGACTCGATTTTAATTCGATTTATTGGGTCAGTCAACTTGTGTTCCTCGAACCCGTGTCCTAGTTACACCTATTCGATGTTTTCCTAACATCTTTTTATTTGTTGCACACTAATTGATTCATCCCCCTTGCCATCTCTTTTTCCACCGTTTCCCATTCAGCTCCCCCACCTCTTTCATCATACCCCTTTGACTCCGTACCCTCGTTTTATTTCCTTGCTTTCATCACCATCTTCACCAGTTCACCTCCCCTTTCCCCCTCTCTTTTTCTTCGTTCTCCATTATCAAGCGCCACCAAAGGTGTATAAGCTCCGTCATCGACGTCCTAGCACGTTTGTTATGATTTTATTAAACTAGCATATCCTCCTCTCCTCTATTTTGTTTCCGTTGCCGTCGTCGATCTGTCTGCGGCCTGTTTCTGTCGTGTTGCCTATTGTTGATGAAAGGTAATTCCGTTCTTCTCTCTTGTCTCGTTCTAATCTATCATCGTCCGTTGTCTGCTGCTGTCGAGTTTCGTTACTGCATCGAGTATACTACTGTTGTCTCGTTTCTTTTGTTGTTGTTGCTGCGCTGCTGTTATTTTGCCTGCTGTTATGGTCTTGTTAACTGATCTTTTTCCCTTTCTCCTTCTTAATCTTCCTCTTTTCTTCTTTGTTGCTGCTGCTGTTTCGTCTCTCTGTGCCACGTCTGATTAGTGCTGTCTGTAGTAGTTGTTGTTGTTCGATGCTACTGTGCGTAGTTTGTGCTGCTACTGCGATTTCGTTAGAATCTGATGCGTTTGCAGCTGCTGTATGTGTCGTTACTACTGATGTCTGCTGCTGCTTTGGTTCTTCTTGTTGTCACTGCTGTTTGTTGTTGTTCTCGGCTGTTCCTGCTTGATGATAATGATGTCGGCGTACTGCTATTGACGTGCCATTGTTGCTACTGCTGGTGCTTGGTCTATTCCTGTCTTCTTCTGCTTTGGTTCTTCTTGTTGTCACTGCTGTTTGTTGTTGTTCTCGGCTGTTCCTGCTTGATGATAATGATGTCGGCGTACTGCTATTGACGTGCCATTGTTGCTACTGCTGGTGCGTACTGCTATTGACGTGCCATTGTTGCTACTGCTGGTGCTTGGTCTATTCCTGTCTTCTTCTTCTTCTTCTTCTTCTTCTTCTTCTTCTTCTTCTTCTTCTTCTTCTTCTTCTTCTTCTTCTTCTTCTTCTTCTTCTTCTTCTTCTTCTTCTTCTTCTTCTTCTTCTTCTTCTTCTTCTTCTTCTTCTTCTTCTTCTTCTTCTTCTTCTTCTTCTTCTTCTTCTTCTTCTTCTTCTTCTTCTTCTTCTTCTTCTTCTTCTTCTTCTTCTTCTTCTTCTTCTTCTTCTTCTTCTTCTTCTTCTTCTTCTTCTTCTTCTTCTTCTTCTTCTTCTTCTTCTTCTTCTTCTTCTTCTTCTTCTTCTTCTTCTTCTTCTTCTTCTTCTTCTTCTTCTTCTTCTTCTTCTTCTTCTTCTTCTTCTTCTTCTTCTTCTTCTTCTTCTTCTTCTTCTTCTTCTTCTTCTTCTTCTTCTTCTTCTTCTTCTTCTTCTTCTTCTTCTTCTTCTTCTTCTTCTTCTTCTTCTTCTTCTTATGTTTGTTGCTGGTTGTTGTTGCTCTTTCGATGCAACTCATGACCGTTGTTATGTTTGTTGCTGGTTGTTGTTGCTCTTTCGATGCAACTCATGACCGTTGCTGCAACTATGGTTGTTGTTGTACGTTTCCATGTCACATCTATTCCTTTCCAGCATTATTCCTTATTCCGATTTCTTTGTTTATGTTTCTATTTGTCTCGATTTCCGTTGGAGCCTCGAAGTCCTTTTTGTAGGACAAGTATCATAACGGTTGGAGCTTGGAGTCATCAAGAAGGGCAAGTACATAACATTCGGATATCGACTCAAGGTAAATTTAGGACGTTACTCGGTATTATATTAATTGTTGAGTAGTAGTACGTAGTAGATATTTCTTCGATATTTCTAATTTTTTTATCTACGTACTATTTTCTAAAGTTTAGTTTTAAATCGCATGCTTTATAAATATTTTACAAATGTCGATATCGTTTTATAAACCGTTACTAGTTTTATTATTAATGATCAATATAATATTTTGTTGGTTATCGTGACTCTAATAACTAAATAATATCGATTTCATAATTTTATCATATTTTGTTGTTAAGTTACTATTTAGCTCAAATAGTACTTTAAATATAATAATCGGGATTTATATACTCATTTAATAAATTAATTTCGTTTTACGACTTATATTAATAAATGAGAAAGTATTCAATTTTGTTTTAAATATATTTTTAGTCGAGACTATTTTTCCCTAATAATTTCTCATTTGTCTACGATTGATTATTTTTATTGAAATCCGTATTATTATTTAATAAAATCTATTTGCTAAAAAAATTATTTGAAAGCTTTGTAAAATCTCGTTTCATTTATAAAATCTGTCGACTCAATTAATTTTGATATCATTATTTTAAAACATCTCTTTTTTAAAATTTATAGTTTTAACTCGATTTCTTAATTACTTATTAAATACTATATACTGACTCATTATATTTTATTTATATTTTGAGTAACGAATTTAGAAATATATTAAGTTACGATAACAATGATATAAATAAAATGTTTGTCTGCTAGAAATGCTATTTTGGTACATTTAACTTATTTTTAACAATTTACGTATTTTCTATAAAAACATTTCTACTTTAAGTAAGTTTCCTAAAATAGAAAGTTTCCTCTTTTAGAATATAATGATTATTCCCTTTATCTCCATATTATTTATAATGATTATATCTTTTGAATATCGATAATGATTTTGTTTCGGAGTTATGGAATAAGGACTAGTGTGAGGTTTAGAGTAATATATTCTGGGGTTTACAGTTTTGCCATCAACTATAAGGCTAGTGTATTAGGAATCGGTACATTAGTTGTTGAACCGAGTGACAGGTATCCCGGGAGTTGTGTACATTTTGACCTTAAGCTTAGGCCTTGCAGTAAGTCGTCGCCAAAAGTTGAACTGGGTGACAGGTAATACCAGGAGGGGTGTGCATTGTCTTAAACTAGGGCCACACATTTTTAAGTCGTCGTCCTATTATGGTTGAGTAGCCTAGTTAGAGATTTTGATTTGTTTGAACTAACTTCTCAAAACTAGTTTTTAGTATTCTCCTAGTGAAAAACTAGCCGTCTACACTAATTCTATCCATAACGTCATTTTGAATATTTTATTATTATCGATTGGTTTTCATTTGCAGGCTGACAAATATTTTAAGTTTTCTCTGAAAGCTTATTTTTATTGTATCATTTTAATGTTATCCATTTTAATTATTTTGATATAGTAATACTATTTTTTTTCCATATGCATATGATATAATATGGCTGGGAGAATGTCCATGTTACTCCCCAATGATGTGACTGTTATGTTTATAACATGACAAGTATTTGCTGCTGGGTTTTGGGTGTGAGCTAGCGAGTAGCGTGGATCCTACTGTTTCTTCATTCTTGATTAAAGGATTTGTATAAACCCGTTTGGAGAATTTTCTTTTTAGCCCTTTTGTAAAAAGTGGACTTTGTATTGACTCACTATTTCTTTTAATAAGATATAGTATGTCAGTGTGTTTTAATCCCAACTCTACAGTGCTGAATTGCGTTAGAATTCTAGGGGATTACATCAAGTAATAAGGGTGACGAAATAAGGAAACCCGAACACAAGAGTACCGCACTCGCATCGCCGGCGCTTATCTTGTAACCTCGCGTATTTGTTTGTCTAAGGATGCGGTCAGGATAAAGGTGAATTGTCTGGTCAAAAGATAGAATCACATGATATCGAGCCTTATCCCTTTTTGCCAAGCCGGTCCAGGCAGGAATGAACTACCACGGGACCACCCACCAGATCAATGGGCTTCGGTGAAACGACAACTCTTCATCCCAATACTTCCTATTGATCAGGCATGAGGAATTTATAGCCTACCTGCTCGCAGTCACTTGGCTGAACCAATACTTGCTGGGGTCAGGGGGAGAGTCCATGATATACAACCTCTCATACAATCAAACCTGCACAGACAGGCGCGCCTCAAATATAGATTGGCGCACGGATAAAAAAAACGTTATACCTGCAGCAGTCGGGTGCGCCCGGTCATATGATCAGATGAGTCTCTCTTGTGGCCATCTAAACCCTGGATAAGCTTATCCGTGATCAGCGAAGCCAGACTGTGATCTGTCTTCATTTGATCAACAATCGTGAGTTCCCAACTGTGATCCATACACGACAGCAATTCATATGACCCTCAAAGGTATAGACATGGAGCATAAAGAAAACAAAAGACCTACGACGATGGGATGCCATGACCTGGACATCCTTATGGTTCATAAACTTGTCAGCCAAGTCTAACAAATAAATGGTTTACCCAGCCATCATTCGGGTCACCTCCGAGTGGGACAAGCCTAAGAACTCCCGCAATTTCCTCCTCGGGTCAGGTAACGAAAATGGGATAGTAGGTCAAGACCTAGAGTTCCATCCCCCCACAGCAGCAATCTTCTCGGGTAAAGGACAAATTTTGCCCCGAGGAAATGCAAAAAAAACACACAAGAAATTGCAACATATGGATTCAATTCGATGGATAACTCCTTTGGGATGGATAAACATAGAAGCCCAGTAATTATACATTATGGGATGGAGATGCTGGATACAGGAGGGTGCCTCTTGTATCTTGGGATAAAATTACCAAACCGAAGAAGGAGGGGGGTTTAAACATACAAAAGTTTGGGAGTTGGAATGTTGCAGCGGTAGGCAAATTAGTCAATTGGCTATATGGGAAGGAGGACAGGATTTGGGTGAAATGGGTGCAGCTGAACTACCTCAGAGGTCAGGATTGGCACTCATACCAGCCTCCTAAAGACACCTCTTGGACCTGGCGCACTATATGCAAAGCTAAGGACAAACTCTTTTTTTTGGTAAAATTGTAAATATATTACTGAATTCAATTCACCAATTACAAAGACAATTTCTATACATCACATTAGTTCAATATCGTAGGTATACTATGTATACGTCTCCTAATACGACTCTCAATAGACTCTTTTATCTCATGCATCAGTCTTTGCGGTAATTTCAGACTCCCTTCCTTCCAGCATCGGTTTCTCTCCATCCCTATCACGTAAATAGTGGCCAAAACAGCTGCAAACATCCATTGCTTTCGACAAGCAGATCTATGCCTCAACCTTGAACAACCAACCAAAATATTCTGCCTATCCAGCCGAACCTATACCCACTCCTGCAGCATCTCAAACACACGCCTAGAGTATAGACATTCAAAGTGTAAATGCTGATGATTTTCTTCTTCCCTTCCACAAAAATAACAAACATTAGTATTAGTAATACTAAATCTCATCAAAAGGTCCTGCGTGAGCAAACGTTCCCAAGCATACAACCAAGAAATGAATGTGTGTTTAGGTAACGCCATACGACACCATACCACATTCCACTATTCCCGCTTCTGTCCAGAATTACATAGCCACTGGTACCCACTACTCACGAAGTACCCTTTCAAACTTGCAATCCAAGCTAAGGACAAACTCAATCTGGGATACCAGAATAATAGCTGGCAGACTGACCCACAAGGATATACGATCAAGGGAGGGTACCACTGTCTTGTGGGGGTTGGTTCTGATAAACCTTGGCACAATTTGGTGTAGAATGGACTGAATATACCAAAAAACTCTATGAACTTCTAGATTCTGATGAATGATGGATTGCGAACTAAAGATAAATTAGAAAGACATGGTTGCTGCAATGATGACTTATGTTGTCTTTGTGGTAGGCAAAAGGAAAATTCAGACCATACAAATCAAGCGGGGATTGGAGTTATGGATGGCACAACCACTGATACACTACAATCGCCATGCTCAGTTACAGTACGATGCTAAAACATAGGTTAACATAATGGTGTTGGCTGCCTACTGTCAGTGGATTTGGAGAGCTCGGAACCAAGCATTTTTTAAAGGCTCTATTCAATGACCTGAGATGATTATGAAAGATATGAAGGACGAAATTGGGAGGCATATACAAGTGAAGCTTGAACACAAAAAGATGAACAAATTTATGATTAAGGAATCGGAAAGGCTGCGTTCTAATACTCCTACTTAGTTTACTCCTTTTTTGATAGTTGGCTGGTATTTGAGAGTTTTATTCCGCTCATGTAAATGCTTTTACATTGACCTCATTTAATTTAATATACTCCTCACATTTCATTAAAAAAAAAAGAAATGCAAAAACGTGAAAAATATCATCCCAGTACGATAAACAAGTATCAAGGAAATATAAGTGTACCTGTAACTGACGGACAATAAGTAGTTGAGAAATACCCATCTGATTCAGAGCAACCTTTTCCACATCCTTGAAGTTTCGAGACCAAGCTTGCAACTTCGCAGACATCAATTCGATACCTATGACAGAAATTTTGCGAGAATGCAATGAGGAATTTTTGTTCTTTGAATGTGTCGCAGGAGTGCAGAATCGAGGCATACAGATCATGTATATAAACACGAAAATCCTACGACACTTCGGGATTCACGTCGCAGTGCAAAAATGGAGAAAACAAAAGACGGGGCACCTGAAAACAGGGGCGCCAGGTTGTAATCCTTGATTGACCCCGTGGCTATTTAACTTTCACCTTGTCCAAGCCTCAGTCAGAGTAAATACTGTGTAGACACCCGCATTTTGCCTGCTCGTGTCTGTAGCAGTCTCCAACAAAACACCCGATGATGATCGGATGTTACCATGTATCAATACGCTTGAATACAAGATCATAATCAATAATATCCGACGTGGGCACTTAGCGGAGTAAAATATCTCAAAACTGACCTCAAAACCCAGGCTCAGTGGATCATTTCCAATAAAATAAAGCTAGTTTGAGCCAAAACCGCCACCGGGAGCAAAACTGTCTTTCTCGACAGAGTCAAACTCTGTCAAAGTTGAAACCCGAAAACAAAATAAGCTACAGCGTCCAAATACGCAATCAATCAAAGTCAAAATATAATCCTTTTTACCTCGAATAACCCAGATATCAATTCGTATTTTGAGCAACTTCCGATACGCGCGATTTCAGTAGCCTGAGACCAGGCGCCCTAGAATTGAGTCGCCCCAGGTGAGGCGCCTCAATATAAGGGCGTTGGACTTTTCGCGCCTGAATTTCGAAACCAGAAACATTTTGCAAAACTCTATAAATACACCCTTATGTGCATTATTTCAAAGGTCGGATTCCATTTTTCTGAATTCTGAATCAAAAGTGCGAGAGCCTCTACCTCCTCCACACATACTCAAAACCGAAATAAAAACACCGTAACTCCTATACAGCTTGAATCGCTCCCGTCTCTAAGATGATACTCTGCGAGCCCGTATTTCGAAGCATTTGACATGTAGGTTGAGGGTGCCCAAATCTCATTTCTAATCTCAAAACTCTTTTTTATTATCGTAACTAACTATACTAACATTTTCTTTATTCGCATCTAACATTTATTTTCTCGTTCCTAACTCCTAACAACTAATTTTTTGACGATAAAATATTCGCTCTTCTACGTATCAAGTACTAAGGGTGCCGAAATAAGGAAACCTGAACACAAGAGTACCACACTCACATCCCCGGCGCTTATCTCTTAACCTCGCATATTTGGTCGTCTAAGACGAGTCAACCTCTAAAATGCTTTTACGCTTTCTTTTATTAATATTGTGTATATATAATAATCAAAACTATTTTAATACGACTAGAGTAGGTGTCCGATGATGGTATCGACATCGTAGATCTCAACGATCGAATAACGATGTCGAGATAGGTAGGACCTAATGCCTACAAGGACAAGTCTTTATCAATTCGAAGTAAAATGTCTCGTGATGCCAATTCGCACATCATGAACCCATCGTCCAATGTTGATATCGAATAGTGCAAAGGGTTTAGTTCGGATTGACCATTTTCAAAACGAATTCGTTCGGCGAAAGTTTCTTCCCAAAGTCTGTATAACAGCCCAAGGGGGCGCTAGGGTGGTGGCACCTCTATATGGATTATGGAGGCACGCCATTGTGGGCGCCCCATGGCGTGCGCCTGACCTCAAGGTTGTGACGCGACCGTAGAACCTTTCATTATGTGTTTTCGATATCGTATGGAATCTTCGATCTTAAATGTCCGATGAAAATTTTATAACCGTATGTCATGTATGAAGAGTCAATCTGAGCGTCATATGGTCCACGAGACCCGACAATGACGCCGCGATACAGAAGGCTCCGATATTCGTGTTAAGTCGATGTATTCGTTTCAAATCATAAATCATGACGATTGAGGACAAGTACCCAATCAAGGCCAAAACGAGGTATCTTAGACTTTCAAAGTAGTCAAACAACGATACAAGTTTCACCTAGGGAGTTATACTTGTGACGTTAGTCGACCCGTGCCAATCTATCATGTGTTTCCTTTCAAAACCCACATCTCGTGTCTATTGTCATTTCCCATTTTACGACTTTGAGTGAATGTCTCGCGATATTAATCCTATATCGACGACTCCCTAGTCGGACTCGATATTCGATAAGGCAACCAAATTTCTCTAGGATAATTCGAGAAGAAACTTCGAGGCCTAGTGATCAACCTAGCATCACGCTTTGGTCTTGAACACTGTCGATCCAGGCGGCCCAATGTACGCGCCTGAATGCTGGGACACCAGGTTCCCTGCGCCTGAATTCCAGGTCGTACGAGCTCACGCGCCCAAGCTTTTGTCCTCGGATCAGTACTCAATATATATAATGCGTAACTGGTCGGAGTCTGTCCAATATTCGATTTACGTTTTTTTTACCTTTCTATTTATGAATCCGTTTATAGTTTACATTTTTTTTTTGATAAAGGGTAAGTATATTAAGAAAAAGACTGTACAGTCATAATTACATCGGGTGCCCCAAAAGGCTCGATATAAAAATCCTATCCTTAGAACTAAACTTTTGGTTACATTTACTCTTTCAAAACTCAATAAAATCCTTAATGATTCGTCTAGCCAATGTTTCAGGACGGATTATTTGCTCTTCCACTCTAACCTTGTTCTATTGAATCCAAATATGGTAGAATATTGCATTAATCAGACCATTCTTGATAGCTCGCTGCATTTTGGATCCTTTCATTCGTTTCCGATGTTCATTCTGCATAACTAGCTTAGGCGACCAATGTAGCTGCTGATTGACTTCACTAAGGACTCTCTTACTATAAACACACTCATGAAATAGATGTTGCATAGTCTCTTCCGCTGTATCACAGATGATGCATCTTCTATCCTCCGTAATGCCCAGGTTGTGCAGTTTTTTCTTCAAATTCAATCCTCCGTGTTGAATCAACCACGCACGGATGTTATGTTTAGGAAAAGACCATCTTGTCCACACTAGTGAGCACCAATTAACATCCTCACGCTTATTCCTCAACCAATTATAGGCTCTCGAAACAGTATAGCAATTAGAACCTTGAATAGCTAATGCATTAGCGCTGTACGCAGGGGTCAACACATCTCGAATTTGGTAAATCTTCCTCGGCCAATACCAGCAGGAATCAGGAGTAGGTTGATACTCTTCCCAGTTCTTTCCTTTTAAATATACTTGATGGATCCATTGTACCCAAAACCTATCTTGCTTACTTGTTATCCACCAAGCCATTTTTCCTATCGCAGCCTTGTTCCATATTGCTGTTTGGTTGAAGTTCAACCCCCCTTCCTTGTACGGAGTACAAATTTTTTCCCACGATACAAGGGGCACTCTGTGGTATTCGGCTTTTCCATCCCAAAGAAAGTTTCTACAGATGCCATCAATCTGTTTCATCACCGAAGAAGGCAAAATAAAGATCGTCGCCCAATAATTGTGAAGAGTAGACATCACACTCTTGATCAGCGTCAAACGACCTGCGTAAGACAATTTTTTTGCTCCCAGACTCCTGATTCTCTCCACTATCTTATTCACTAAGGGTTGGTAATATAGTAAAGACAGCTTGGAAGTTTTAATTGGAACCCTCAAATATCTAAAAGGAAGCGAACCCTCAGTACAACCTGACACTTGAATAATGTCAGACCTCAGAGCATAATTAACCCCATTAAAATAGACATTTGATTTCCCTCTGCTCATTTTTAAGGCGGCTGAATCAGAGAAGGTAGCGAAAGTTCTCAACAGAAGCATCATGGATTTTGCATCCCCTTTCGAGAACAAAAGCAAATCATCCGCAAACATAAGATTAGATAACTTTATGTTTTTGCACAAAGGATGAAAACTGAACGGTTTAGTACTCGTGGTATAGCTCAATAATCTAGTTAGATAATCCATACAGATGGTAAAAAGGAGGGGAGAGAGCGGATCTCCTTGTCTGAGTCCTCTTTTACCTGGGAAGAAACCAAAGCATTCACCATTCAGATTGAGAGTGTAAGTCGCCGTAGTAACACATTGCATGATCATATCATTGAATTGCTTCAGGAAATTGAGATGCTTAAGCAACTGCTGAAGAAAGCTCCATTCAACAGTATCATAAGCTTTTTGAATGTCAATTTTGAATAGGCATCTTGGAGACACGCTTTTCCTGTTATATAGTCTTATGATGTCTTGACAAATCAAGATGTTTTCAATGATACTTCTCCCTTTAATAAAGCCACCCTGAGCAGGTGACACAATATCAGGAAGGACAGCAGCCAATCTAGTGCAAAGAATCTTCGAAATAGCCTTATAAACGACATTACAGCATGCAATAGGTCTGAATTGTAGAACTGTAGTAGGCCTATCAGTTTTGGGGATGAGCGTGACAGCCGTGGTGTTCAATTGTTTGAGCAATTTTCCTGATTGAAAGAAATCCATAATAGCATTCATGACATCCTCACCAACAATGTGCCACGAATCTTTAAAGAACTTACTTGAGTAACCATCCGGGCCCGGTGATTTATCATCAGGAATACTAAAAATAGCCCGTTTGATCTCATCTTGTGAAACTGGTTGCTCTAAGAGAGAGTGGTGGTGATGATTGCATTTTTTTCCTTGCTCAATAATCTTTTTCTTAACAGCAGAAGTAGGAGAGCTAGTACCAAGTAAACCCAGGTAATAGTTCATAAAAGCTCCTTGGATTAAATCCTGCTCACTATGCAGATTCCCATGGGCATCCAATATCTAGACGACTTCATTGATAGTTCTCCTCGCCTTCAAAGTCCCATGAAAATAAGCCGTGTTATGGTCCCCATCTTTTAGCCATAAGCCTTTAGCTTTCTGAAGCAAAAATTCACATTGTGCCTCGTGAAGAAATGCATATTCCTCATGCGCCTGTCTTTCTTAAAAACGCAGCCGCATGTCATCAGGATTCAGGATCAGATTCTTCTGTAGCTTTAAAAGCTTCACTTGAGCCACTCCAGCTCTGTTCTCAATATCTGAAAATTTGGAGCTGTTTAGATTTTTGAGAGTCTTCTTAAGCATTTATAGTTTACGTTTACCGTTTCTAATTCGATATTATTATTGCTTGTCTTATTGTGAGTTCCGGGTTGTATTCCGCCCGTGTAACTTGTAATCTATTTTCAAGTTATTTATTTACGTTGTTTGGCATTTATTGTTTTTTTATAAATGAACATCGCATGCTAAAACAACTCCGACAATACAAACAAAGATGCATTAAACGACGTAGAGAACATACAATTTGCATGTCTAGCATAAATTAATGTTTGTCATACATTTTCATCATCTTACTAACACGCATACACGAACACCAATCGATACCTTAGTAGAGGCCGCTATGTGCGGGCGGGGTTGGGTGTCCACTACTACAACACCCTTGGTTTCTTGATGCTTTTAAGGTGGGTTCTCGACGTTTTAAAGTGTTGCAAATTTAATTCTCGACGCTTCCAAAAAGCGTGGAGATTTTGGGCGTCGGGAATTCTCGACGCATTTTTATGTCGCCATTCTCAACGCATTAAAACGTTGAATATTTTATTCATGATGCTTTTTTGCGTCACCACATGGTACCCTAAAATATGCAACCTCGACGCTTTTCTATGTCGCGATTTTTTTTCCCGACCAATTTTTTTTCTAATTAGCGCGAGACTTTCTACTAGTAAAAGAGTCGAGAAATAATAATATAAAATTCAATTATCGACACTTTGATATCGTAAAAGCGTCGAGAATTTTATAATAAAGAATATAATAATAATTATATATTTCCAACAACTGACTACTGCTTGCAATTACAAATTTATATTATCTAATAAGCGCAACTCTACATTTACTGAATTGATATCAATAATACACAAAGATCGATTACGCACCTAGAATAATCTCCATATATCCAATCATATATTTCACAATCCAAAGTAACATCAAAAAAATTCCTAAACAAGTACAGCATTATTTAAAAAGGTACGTGTCTTCCTCCGAAAAAACATTGTATTTAATGTCCAAGTTCAAAAAAGTGTGCCAATTTTGTCATCCATCAATTCCGTCATCATCTCCCTTTTTCTGTTGTAGAACTTCCTGCCGTGGTAAAAAAAATATAATAATGAATAATGAAACATAAATATGTAGGAAATATTTAGACGTTGATGAAAAGACCTTCAGCTAGGAAAATTAAAACATTAGCTCTGATCTTCTCATCTACTAGAAAAGGCATAAACTTCAATAAGAGACATCCACAGTCAAAGTTGGTAGTGACAGAACTCTCTTAAAATACCTTAATTGTGAAAGGCAATTGGATGTACAGAGCTGAATGAGAATCAATTGAGAGGAGAAATAAGTTTAAAGCAGCAAGTGAACAAAAGCAATTGGGTTTAAAGGAACTTGGGCTAGCTCGAAGTCTTGTACATTTCATCAATAACATTCTACAAAGCCAAACATATATATCAACAGAATACCTTTCGACTTAGAACGTAGAAAGTGATCATGTACCAGAGTAATATCGTATTGTGTTGCTAACAAAATGGAAAGATAAATGCTTTAGTTACAACTCTGACAACATTATAGTGAATGAGTTTGGTACTTTGGTTACATTGTCTATAATTCTATTTCATGTGTTCATTTTCAGAACTAAGGTCATATACCTTAGTGATCAGATGAATTTGCCTCTCATCTTCGAGAATAGAAGTGGTTCATTTTGTTTCTTGTCATTATTTAGACTAACTATCAAGCACAATTTT
The DNA here is from genome assembly GCA_958450325.1 of Agrostemma githago. Taxonomy (NCBI): domain Eukaryota; kingdom Viridiplantae; phylum Streptophyta; class Magnoliopsida; order Caryophyllales; family Caryophyllaceae; genus Agrostemma; species Agrostemma githago. The sequence continues at coordinate 41,165,328 of OY288247.1, read as the reverse complement.
AGTAATACATTGCATCAAACAACGTACCATGTTACACGATATAGTGCACAAATTGCAGCATGCTTTTGTATTTATTCAAAGAATTAGCTTGGTATCACACTTGTCTTCGATTTCACTTGAAACCGCAGCCTATGGATGTCCTGTTGTGAATTAAGAAAGTAAGAGGTAGAAGGCTTTTTAGTGCGACCTCAACAGGTGAAAACGCACCACGCATCAGTACATTTTATCGTTGATAAAATACAGCTTCTAATGTTAACCAGTCGAATGGGAAGTTCCCAACTTTAGAAGACTTTAGAAGGTGGCCATTGAGTTAGCAATTGGAAATTAGAAAGATCAATTAGCTATGAATAAAAAAAAAACATCGTCCACATATCCATATATCTGGACTCAAAGGAACAAAAGTCGAGTTGAGAATGCTCTCATTAGTCCTAATAAGGTGGCTGAAAGTATTGTTAAGGAAATAAGATTGTTTTGTAAGGGAAAGATTAAGAATAATCTTTCTACTAAGGATAGGAACTTCATTCTAGCCTTGTGAGGCAAGTTATGTTTGTGTACTCATGATTGATTTATACCACTTACCTATTACCAAAAAAAAAATTATAGATAGCGTGTACAAATAATACTGGGAAGTTAAAATTAGTTTGATTATCCTTACCATTGATGAATTGAGAGCGTCAAATGTACTGATATAGAAGTAATAAAGCAAGGATAAAACTTGAAAACCATTGAGTGAGAAATATCATAAAGAGACGATAGATTATACTCCGTAGATGATAGAGAATTACGGATGCAAATCATAGGATGATTAGGTATCTAAGTAAGTTTGAACAAACTGGTGAATAGTACAATGGTACGACCCTAAAGAAATTACTTGGATTCAAAAAGAACAAGAGATAAGATCCTTGCTCGTGTTTCTTGCCAGTTCTTGCACTTACAGTGTCAAGTAATCCTATATGGCTGCTATGTACACCGTTGCTGTTCCACCCACTCTTTCGTTTGCTGAAAAACTCGTCTTAAAAAGCGGTAGTGAACACGGCTCACTGGAAACTGGATAGAGGGTAAAATAATCATTTTCCTCAAATACTGTCGTCAAAAAATCGTCCTGTAAACATTAAGTAATAGTTGTACAAAATTGCATTACTAGATACTTCATATCAACTTATGGGAATCTCTGTAACTCTGATTCGGCTCACATTACAAAACCTCAACAATCTGTTTAAACCAGATTATCGAGTAATTGTCAAAGAGATAAAAATTGAGTGAACCTCCACAGGCTGTGCGGCTTTCCGCGCTTTCTCACCCTGAAAGGCTGAAACAGAGATGACAATGACGTCACCGTTTCCTTACCACCTGATTCCATCACCGTTTCCCCTATATATTTGAAATGGGTATTGAATTTAGGAAGGGGACAACAAATACAGCAAGAACGACGATAACAATAACGAAAGAATGGGACAACATTAGTATACAGAAGCTTCAACGACGATGCTAGAGAATGAAAGTAGGAATCAACGAGATTTAGTGGAGAAGACAAGGGGATAGAACTCAATGACAATAACAAGGCAACAAAAAGAAGGAAGGACATGAGTAGAAACACAACACAAACGTAGAAAACGACAGTAGCAACATCGAAATACGAACGGAACAGGTATACAAAAGATGTTACAACAGCAGCGGTAATAACAACAGAAACGCACCATTGTTAGTAACAATAATAACATAAACAATAACAATATCAACAACAACCATACTAAATATGAGTAAGAGTGAAAAATTGAAGAAATTAAAAAACTACCCGTACCTGATAATCTGTACCTGATAAACAAAATAAATTAGTCGATGAAATCAATAATCGGCAGTAGAGATGATGAATAATTGTGAAATCAATACCACAACAGTGACGCGAAATCAAGAGCGATAAATAAGAGCATATGATAATCGCGAGATCAAAACAGCGACGCAAAATATGATGATAATAAGCAAGATAAATAACGAAAGGTGATTGATAAATAACGAAATCACAACGGTGATAAATAATAATCACGAAGGTGATTGATGAAGGAGGAAATAGCGGGATTTCGTTTAATTAGGTTTAATTTGGAGATTTCGTGATTGATGAATAATCAAGAAGGATGAAAAATGATTAGGCTTAATTTGGGAATTCGTTTAATTTGATTAGGGCGGTAATGTGGTTCTAATTTCGTTTTTGGTATAAGCGGGATAAAATATGTTTCATTCACCGCTTAGTTCTATCAGTATGTTTAGAGGTTTTTAATTTATTTATGAATTATTATATTAAATATATAATTCTCGGTACATTTAAGGGTAGACAAAGAAAATTTGATAAAGGGAAGGGTAGACACTTATAAATGCGTCCAGCTTAAAGCGTCAAGAAACTAATGATTTTGTAGTAGTGTCTCCAAATTAATCGTTATTCCGTTGCCTTCGTTAAGGTAATAATCGATGTTATTTCCGATCGTTATTTACCTTAATTCTTTTAGTTTTCTCATGGTATTTTGTACCATGTATGTCTTGTGATGTAGGATTCTTGGAGGACCCCGAAACCGACGAATTTTTCGATTTAGATTTGGATTAGAGGTAGCGTCGATGTTACTCGGTATTACTTGATTTTATTTGTGTAATTGCATGTATATTTTTATATTTCATTTTTGACAATATATGTATGTCATATAATCTGGAAAATTTTTAAAAGTCGAAAATTTGCATGTTTCGGTATTTTTATCGCTTTTACGAGATTAACGATTAAATCGTCATATTAAATTGTAAAATCGTAATATTCAGCCTAAACTTGTAATATATGATTATATTCTGTAAAAAAGAGGTTTTTGATTATTTTTAATAATTTTATATTTTTCTGATATTTTTGATATCGATTATTGAATTATTACCATTTAGGGACAAAAATGATTAAAAGCTGATTTATAGTTTTAGCATTTAAACATTTTATTTTAATCTGAAATTTGACGTGGGTAATATTTATGGTGAAATAGAATTTTATGAGTTTTTTCATAAATTTTCAGGATGGTTAAGTGGGTGAATTAATTAATCACTTTTAAAACATCGTTTATCGTTAAAACTGTGTTTGTCGTTTTAATTTCTGATTTTTGGTTTGTGTTTTAAATCTGGAGAAACTGTGTTCCTGTTGATTCTTGGAAAAAAAAATTGTTTTTTCGATTTTGGTACTTTATTAAATTATTAAGAATGACAAGTTTTATTAAGAAAATCGTTAATTGTGGAATCGGATTTTAAAAGACGGTTTTAACGGAATTTGCTAAATCTGAAATTTTGAAAATTTGGAAAAATTAGTAGTTTCTGGAAAATCATGATTTTTAGGTTTAATTACAATTTTTGGATATTAGTACTTAAATCGCTTTGTAATTACTATTTTTATTAATCGTTATTGTCGAGATTAGACGATTAACGAGAAAACCATTTAAAAACCAAGTTTATGGATTCTGGAAAAATTATTTTTCTGGCAAGAAGATCCAAAAATGTGTTTTAGCTATTTTACGTAATTTTTGTACTACTTATCAAAGTTTTAAATTAATAAATATTGATTTTTGGACAAAATTACGATTTATCGTTAAAATGCTCCGTTTCACCTAAATGAATTGTTTTTCCAGCAATTTTGAAAATATTTAAATCTGAAAATTTAAGAGTTAAATCACCCTTATCATATTCTAAATTTATTTAATGGTTTAATTAAATAAACGATGTTAAAAGATTTTTTTTTACGTTTGCCGTAAAATCCTACTTATGTTGTTTTGTCGAAACTAATAATAATTAGGGAATTTTAGTTTTATAAATTTTGAAAACACCCCGATTAGTAGTATTAAAATGTTTAAGACAATTTTAATCATTTTATAAACACTCGTGCGGTATTTCTATAATTTCATAAACCCAAATGTTCTCACTTTAACAATTAATATCATTAAGGCCGAAAATTTTAGTTTTATAAATCTATATCGTTCTAAAAATGTTGTATTAGTGAACTAATATTTTTGATATTTTGATATGATGCTATTTTTTAGTAAAGTTTCTAAAAGTAGAATTTTCCTAAAATAGAAAGTTTCCTATTTTAGAATATAATGATTACTTCTTTTGTGTTGTTATTATTATAATGATTATATCTTTTGAATATCGATAATGGCTTTGTTTTGGAGTTATGGAATAAGAACAAGTGTGAGGTTAGAGTAATATATTCCGGGGTTTACGTTTTAGCCATCAACTATAAGGCTAGTGTATCAGGAATCGGTACATTAGTTGTTGAACCGGGTGACAGGTATCCCGGGAGTTGTCTACATTTTGACCTTAAGCTTAGGCCTCGCAGTAAGTCGCCGTCATAAGTTGAACTGGGTGACAGGTAATCCCAGGAGGGATGTGCATTATCTTAAACTAGGGCCATGCATTTATAAGTCGCCGCCCTATTATGGTTGAGTAGCATAGTTAGAGATCGAAGTCTGATTTGTTTGAACTAAGTTCTCGAAGCTAGTGTTTAGTATTCTCCTAATGAAAGTCTAGCCGTCTACACTAATCCTATCCATAACGTCATTTTGAATATTTTTATTATTATCGATACAATTTGGTTTGCAGGTTGGCAAATGTTTTATGTTTTCTTCGGAAAACTCATTTTTATTATATTGTTTCGACATGTGAAGATTTTCCATGAAGGTTTATTTTATTATAATGTTTTTCTGTTTTCCGTTTTTACTACTTTCATATAATAGTAATTACAGTTTTAAAATCCTGTTATACGGCTGGGAGAACATTGACGTTGCTCCCCACTGATTGTGGCTATTATGTTTTTAACATGGCAGGTATATGTGTTTCCCTTCGGGTGGGCTAGCGAGCAGTTATGGATCCTGCTTGTTTTAATAAGATCACTGTATTATGGATTGTTAAAACCCTATTTATGGATTCTAATTTTTTTTTATTTTGTAACCATTTTTATTTTATGGCTTATGTATTGACTTACCATTTTTATTTAATCAAGACATAGCTACATTGTGTTATAATCTCACTTCTACAGTGTTTCCGACACTGTACTGCGTTAGAATGTCTAGGGGATTACAGTTGGTATCAGGGCATCCCTGCTCCCAACGCTTACACTTGAAATTAGGGAAAGTACTAGTAAATTATTTAAACAGTAAATAAAATAATATTAGAGATGGGTAGAAACGAGTAATTATGGACTTATTTGTTTATCTTTCATGTTCCTGAAACTCAATGATTAACATTGAATATTTGTTTTATATGTCCAAGAAGAAGATAAGTGGACAAGATGCTGACATGATGCTGCTCCATATCGGGACAAGACCTACTTAGCACTCTCAACGCCTGCTGACTCGAGCGTACAACTAGGTGCTCCAAGAAAGATGCCGATTGTGACTTTTCAGTTCCGGTTCAGTTTACTTAAGCTGCAGGCCAGATGATCAAGAGTAGATTCAAGTTCCATGATCGTGCTGTAGACTTAGATGCGACTTCACTTCACTTTGAATCTAGACGAAGCAACACAAGACTAGTGTGCTCGTGTCCCTACGAGATGAAGAAGGTAACCCGCGAATTCCTTTGTGGAACCGTAGAGGCCCGAAGATTCCCCTCTCGTTTTAGATCTTAATCATCTAGAACCATTGATTCTTTTTTCCTTGCTTCTACTTCTTCCAACCCTTCTTATAAATTCTCGTCTTCATTCTTGAGATAAATCTTTGATTAATTCTCCTACTTTACCATCTTTCCTCTTGAGATTCTTTGATTTGACCGAATTCCGTCTCAGTGAACCTCGTGAAAAGTTATAGAGGTTGAGGTTTAGTAAACCCTTGTTACCTGGTTTGAGGATTGTGAATCTACCCTATCTTCTAAGAAAGTAAGAAATTCTTGAGGATTGATTTGAATTGTATTAGTTAATTAATGGAATTAGGATTTTACCTTAAGTGTGGACCTTGGGTTATAGGTTACCATATTATGTGGAGTACTTAGATCTGAATATGCTTTTGGATAGTAAGAATAGAGTTTATTCTATCTGATGGATACCTAATACCCAACATAGAGCCTAGTCGAGTGTAAATAATAATATTACTTGGGAGTCCTACCTAATGTTGACTTAATGGACTAATCGTGAAATTTTGGGATCATAAATCATTATTTAAGTTTTTAGCCTGAGTGTTGTGGTACCATTTCAGGTCCTTGTTAATGTTATAGAAAATTTTGGCTGACATAGATAAACCCTTGTTTCTTATGGATTAGATCAAGGAACGTTGATGCAAGGTTGTAACTTACAAACTTTGGAGTTGAATGACCTAAATTTTGGATAGATCATTGTTAACCTTGAAGAAGAGAAACATATTGCAATTAAAGATTGGATTTATTGCGTTGTTTTGAGGAATACTTAATGCCAATCATCTTGATGGATTTATAGTTCAGAACCCTTAGACCAACGAGATTGTGGCTTCGTTGAGTTAATAAATATTTTGGTGGTTTCGCTGTTACGATATGAAATTTGATGGAATTCTCAGAAACCTTAGTCGAATGACGTATTTGAAAATGTGAGTATCTATCGTTACATGTCAGGCTAAGTGTGTTTAAGGTTTGGTGTACTTTCCTAACCTCTGTCAATTGATGATGTTAAGAATATGTTGATGATCATTTTTGAAATTTTCGTGTCCAAACATTGTTAATTGGTGGATTTTATTTAGTGTTCCTTACTCAATAAATTTGAAGTATACCTCGAGTTCAGACCTTACGAGCTTTGAATTTATGAGTCTTAAGTGATTACGAGTTTGGGTATGTTTTGATGACCGTTGGGATCTTAATTAATGGATTAGTCTAAATCATTTGTGGATTCTTACCATACTAATTGAAAGATGATATAAGTATGTAAGACTTAATTTTGGAGGTTGTAGATTGATTAGAACCACCTAGTACCGATATTGGACTTAGCATTATTTGATGGGCCACTTAGGAACCCGTATTTGCGAGAGTCGTGCTAGGAATCTCGAGATGGTTAATTTCTTCTATAGTCCTTGAGAGCTCTTTTTGATTCTCAACTTTGTTTTCCTTTCTCCTTCTCTTGAATACTATTACCGCATCTGCTGCCAATCCTTTGAACCTTTATCGATTTTGAAAGCTCTTATTTTAATTTATTTGTCCTTGTTCTATTTACCCTTTAACCAATTTTTTTCGAACTCCCTATTTTATAGAAAGTTTGATTAGTTTAAAAAAAATGGATTATCGTAAAATTTTAGCATTTTAGGTTATAATTTCTAATTGTGAAATTGTCGTTTTGTAAAAAGTTTAACTAGCTTAAACTTTTCGGATATCGTGAAATTTAACAGTTTTGAATTATAGTTTAAGAATTTTACACTCACTTCACTTTTATTTTATCTTTGGTTGATATTTATATTTACTTCTGTTGCAAAATGCCTTAATAATTTATTTTACATTATTTTGATATTGTTTCAAATTTTGATTTTCAAGCGATCGTAATTTTATGAAGACTTTCATGTTTCCAAATATTTCAATTACTATAGGATTAGTATGTAAAACGTTTTAACATTGTCAAAATTATTTTATGTTCAGGTTTGATAACATATTTGAAAACTTTCATAATTACTTTGATAACATTTTTGAAATTTTAACACTTTGAAATCAGTTTTTGTTTTATGGTTGGTGGACTTTTGAACCTGTCATTGAAAAATGTCTAACGACGGATTTGATTTTACTAACTACAAAATTTGCTTTCTCAAAAATAAATTTTGTTTTGTCTTAAAACAAAATATTGTCGAGTTTCTTAATCAAAACGTTTTGTTTGGAACATGTTTTCGGTATTCTCCTCCGAGTTCGTTTACGAATGTTATTTTATCAAATAACTTTCCTTTACGATTTCATTAATTTAGAAGATTTTAAACTTCGGGTAGCTTAGCCCAATTCCTTTTGGAATAAATATTTGCAATCGATTTTATATCACTTTGAAAGTTGTAAAATTTTCTTTTAAACAAATTTTTTTTATACAAAATAAGTATTCTATTCTCATCTTTTCGACTGAGGTAATCTTGATTCTTTTCTGCTTATTTTTAGTTTCGAGGACGAAACTTTCTTTTAGTGGGGAGGATTGTAACACCCGCTATTTTCCTAGCGGTTTATCCTTTTTGTTATGACATCGTCATAACTCTGTCACATTTCAGCTTTGTGTTTCATCATTTTTCCAAGCTTTATTTTCTTTTTTGAGTCTAATGATATTTATTTTTATTTTTAAAAGATTTTAATTCTTTTAAACCTATTTATTTGATTTTCATCGTAAACTACTTATTTTTTCGCGAGAAATTTTATTTCTCTACGAATTAACGTTTTAAGCTCAGATTTATGTTATTTCTTTTCCTAAAAATGTCTAAACACATTTATATAATATTTCCAACTAAGAAATATTTTTATTCACGAAAATTTAGCCTTTACTGATTTTATTACGAAGTTTCGTAAATAATTATTTTCCAACGCGAGGTTTACTCGAATTGCTTTGAAATACCTTTAATAATTTTACGATTCTACTTTTCATCAACATCTAATTATTTTGGAACATTTCCCCACATTTTGGACCGTGACAACCCTTATCACACTCCTTACTACACTTTTTTTTACACGTTTCATTTTATGATGTTTAAGCTTTAGATATTTTATTTTTCTCACCCATTTATTTTGGCCTTAAACAAAACTCTTCACACTCCCTCTCCTCACCTTTTTGGCTGGTTGATTTAAGTGTTTAGCATAGTTTTTATATATTTTAACAGTCCATATTCATTCTCTCTTTTCATTATTTCTTCCATTCATTCTCATTCAACACCACATCAAACAAAGAAAAAACTCTTCAATTCTTCCATATTGGCCATGAGTTTCAACCATATTTTCCAGCCAAATTTTGTCTCTAATCGAGTCTTGATCGTCACATTTTCATCTCCAAATTAATCGTTATTCCGTTGCCTTCGTTATTAAGGTAATAATCGATGTTATTTCCGATCGTTATTTACCTTAATTCTTTTAGTTTTCTCATGGTATTTTGTACCATGTATGTCTTGTGACGTAGGATTCTTGGAGGACCCCGAAACCGATGAATTTATCGATTCCGATTTGGATTAGAGGTACCGTCCATGTTACTCGGTATTACTTGATTTTATTTGTGTAATTGCATGTATATTTTTATATTTCATTTTTGACAATATATTTATGTCATATAATCTGGAAAATTTTTAAAAGTCGAAAATTTGCATGTTTCGGTATTTTTATCGCTTTTACGAGATTAACGATTAAATCATCATATTAAATTGTAAAATCGTAATATTCGGCCTAAACTTGTAATATATGATTATATTCTGTAAAAATAAGGTTTTTTTTTATTACTTTTAATAATTTGATATTTTTCTGATATTTTTGATATCGATTATTGAATTATTACCGTTTACGGACAAAAATGATTAAAAGCTGATTTTTAGTTTTAGTACTTAAAACATTTTATTTTAATCTGAAATTTGACGTGAATAATATTTCTGGTGAAATAGAATTTTATGATTTCTTTTATAATTTTTCAGGATTGTTAAGTGGGTGAATTAATTAATCACTTTAAATCATCGTTTACCGTTAAAACCATGTTTGTCGTTTTAATTTCCGATTTCTGGTTTGTGTTTTAAATATGGAGAAAATGTGTTCCTGATGATTCTTGGGAAAAAAATGTGTTTTTTATGATTTTGGTACTTTAATAAATTATTAAGAATGACAAGTTTTATTAAGGAAATCGTTAATTGTGGAATCGGATTTTAAAAGACGATTTTAACGGAATTTGCTAAATCTGGAATTTTGGAAATCTGGAAAAAATAGTAGTTTCTGGAAAATCATGATTTTTAGGTTTAATTAATTTTTTTTGGATATTAGTACTTAAATCGTTTTGTAATTACTATTTTTATTAATCGTTATTGTCGAGATTAGACGATTAACGAGGAAACTCTTTAAAAACCAAGTTTATGGATTCTGGAAAAATTATTTTTCTGGCCAGAATGTCCAAAAATGTTTTTTAGCTATTTTACGTAATTTTTGTACTATTTATCAAAGTCTTAAATTAATAAATATTGATTTTTGGACAAAATTACGATTTATCGTTAAAATGCTCCGTTTCACCTAAATGAATTTTTTTTCCAGCAATTTTGAAAATATTTAAATCTGAAACTTTATGATTTAAATCACCCCTTATCATATTCTAAATCTCTTTAATGGTTTAATTAAATAAATGACGTTAAAAGATTTTTTTTTTACGTTTGCCGTAAAATCCTACTTATGTTGTTTTGTCGAAACTATAAGAATTACGGAATTTTAGTTTTATAAATTTTGAAAACACCCCGATTAGTAGTATTAAAATGTTTAAGACATTTTTAATCATTTTATAAACACTCGTGCGGTATTTCTATAATTTCATAAACCCAAATGTTTTCACTTTAACAATTAATATCATTAAGGCTGAAAGTATTAGTTTTATAAATCTATATCGTTCTAAAAATGTTGTATTAGTATGAACTAATATTTTTGATATTTTGATATGATGCTATTTTTAGTAAAGTTTCTAAAAGTAGAATTTTCCTAAAATAGAAAGTTTCCTATTTTAGAATATAATGATTACTTCTTTTGTGCTGTTATTATTATAATGATTATATCTTTTGAATATCGATAATGGATTTGTTTTGGAGTTATGGAATAAGGACAAGTGTGAGGTTAGAGTAATATATTCCGGGGTTTACGTTTTTACCATCAACTATAAGGCTAGTGTATCAAGAATTGGTACATTAGTTGTTGAACCGGGTGACAGGTATCCCGGGAGTTGTCTACATTTTGACGTTAAGCTTAGGCCTCGCAGTAAGTCGCCGTCATATATTGAACTGGATGACAGGTAATCCCAGGAGGGGTGTGCATTATCTTAAACTAGGGCCATGCATTTATAAGTCGCCGCCCTATTATGGTTGAGTAGCCTAGTTAGAGATCGAAGTCTGATTTGTTTGAACTAAGTTCTCAAAGCTAGTGTTTAGTATTCTCCTAATGAAAGTCTAGCCGTCTACACTAATCCTATCCATAATGTCATTTTGAATATTTTTATTATTATCGATACAATTTGGTTTGCAGGTTGGCAAATGTTTTATGTTTTCTTCGGAAAACTCATTTTTTTATTGTATTGTTTCGACATGTGAAGATTTTCAATGAAGGTTCATTTTATTATAATGTTTTTCTGTTTTCCGTTTTTACTATTTTCATATAATTGTAATTACGGTTTTAAAATCATGTTATACGGCTGGGAGAACATTGACGTTGCTCCCCACTGATTGTGGCTATTATGTTTTAACATGACAGGTATATTTGTTTTCCTTCGGGTGGGCTAGCGAGCAGTTATGGATCCTGCTTGTTTTAATAAGATCACTGTATTATGGATTGTTAAAACCCTATTTATGGATTCTAATTTTTTTTATTTTGTAACCATTTTTATTTTATGGCTTATGTATTGACTTACCATTTTTATTTAATCAAGACATAGCTACAGTGTGTTATAATCTCACTTCTACAGTGTTTCCGCCACTGTACTGCGTTAGAATTTCTAGGGGATTACAGTTGGTATCAGGGCATCCCTGCTCCCAACGCTTACACCTGAAATTAGGGAAAGTACTAGTAAATTATTTAAACAGTAAATAAAATAATATTAGAGATGGGTAGAAACAAGTAATTAAGGACTTATTTGCTTAGCTTTCATGTTCCCGAAATTCAATGATTAACATTGAATATTTGTTTTATATGTCCAAGAAGAAGATAAGTGGACAAGATGCTGACATGATGCTGCTCCATATCGGGACAAGACCTACTTAGCACCCTCAACGCCTGCTAACTCGAGGGGACAACTAGGTGCTCCAAGAAAGATGCCGATGGTGACTTTTCAGCTCCGGTTCAGTTTACTTAAGCTGCAGGCCAGATGATCAAGAGTAGATTCAAGTTCCATGATCGTGCAGTAGACTTAGATGCGACTCCACTTCACTTTGAATCTAGACGAAGCAACAGAAGACTAGTGTGCTCGTGTCCCTACGAGATGAAGAAGGTATCCCGCGAATTCCTTTGTGGAACCGTAGAGGTCCGAAGATTCCCCTCTCGTTTTAGATCTTAATCATCTAGAACCATTGATTCTTTTTTCCTTGCCTCTACTTCTTCCAACCCTTCTTATAAATTCTCGTCTTCATTCTTGATATAAATCTTTGATTAATTCTCCTACTTTACCATCTTTCCTCTTGGGATTCTTTGATTTGACCGAATTTCGTCTCAGTGAACCTCGTGAAAAGTTATAGAGGTTGAGGTTTAGTAAACCCTTGTAACCTGGTTTGAGGATTGTGAGTCTACCCTATCTTCTAAGCAAGCAAGAAATTCTTGAGTATTGATTTGAATTGTATTAGTTAATGAATGGAATTAGGATTGTACCTTAAGTGTGGACCTTGGGTTATAGGTTACCATATTATTTGGAGTACTTAGATCTGAATATGCTTTTGGATAGTAAGAATAGAGTTTATTCTATCTAATGGATACCTAATACCCAACATAGAGCCTAGTCGAGTGTAAATAATAATATTACTTGGGATTCCTACCTAATGTTGACTTAATGGACTAATCGTGAAATTTTGGGATCATAAATCATTATTTAAGTTTTTAGCCTGAGTGTTGTTGTACCATTTCAGGTCCTTGTTAATGTTATAGAAAATTTTGGCTGACTTAGATAAACCCTTGTTTCTTATGGATTAGATCGTGGAACGTTGATGCAAGGTTGTAACTTACGAACTTTGGAGTTGAATGCATGACCTAAATTTTGGATAGATCATTGTTAACCTTGAAGAAGAGAAACATATTGCAATTAAAGGTTGGATTTATCGCGTTGTTTTGAGGAATACTTAATGCCAATCATCTTGATGGATTTATAGTTCAGAACCCTTAGACCAACGAGATTGTGGCTTCGTTGAGTTAATAAATATTTTGGTGGTTTCGCTGTTACGATATGAAATTTGATGGAATTCTCAGAAACCTTAGTCGAATGACGTATTTGAAAATGTGAGTATCTATCGTTACATGTCAGGCTAAGTGTGTTTAAGGTTTGGTGTACTTTCCTAACCTCTGTCAATTGATGATGTTAAGAATATGTTGATGATCATTTTTGAAATTTTCGTGTCCAAACATTGTTAATTGGTGGATTTTATTTAGTGTTCCTTACTCGATAAATTTGAAGTATACCTCGAGTTCAGACCTTACGAGCTTTGAATTTATGAGTCTTAAGTGATTACGAGTTTGGGTATGTTTTGATGACCGTTGGGATCTTAATTAATGGATTAGTCTAAATCATTTGTGGATTCTTACCATACTAATTGAAAGATTATATAAGTATGTAAGACTTAATTTTGGAGGTTGTAGATTGATTAGAACCACCTAGTACCGATATTGGACTTAGCATTATTTGATGGGCCACTTAGGAACCCGTATTTGCGAGAGTCGTGCTAGGAATCTCGAGATGGTTAATTTCTTCTATAGTCCTTGAGAGCTCTTTTTGATTCTCAACTTTGTTTTCCTTTCTCCTTCTCTTGAATACTATTACCGCATCTGCTGCTAATCCTTTGAACCTTTATCGATTTTGAAAGCTCTTATTTTAATTTATTTGTCCTTGTTCTATTACCCTTTAACCATTTTTTTTTCGAACTCCCTATTTTATAAAAAGTTTGATTAGTTTAATAAAATGGATTATCGTAAAATTTTAGCATTTTAGGTTATAATTTCTAATTGTGAAATTGTCGTTTTGTAAAAAGTTTAACTAGCTTAAACTTTTCGGATATCGTGAAGTTTAACAGTTTTGAATTATAGTTTAAGAATTTTACACTCACTTCACTTTTATTTTATCTTTGGTTGATATTTATATTTACTTCTGTTGCGAAATGCCTTAATAATTTATTTTAAATTATTTTGAAATTGTTTCAATTTTTGATTTTCAAGCGATCGTAATTTTATGAAGACTTTCATGTTTCCAAATATTTCAATTACTATAGGTGGTGTTACTTCAAATTCTTCATGATTTGTTGGATGCATGCTTTGATGCATTGATTCTTGGTGGTACATTTGCTTAGAAAATGGCCTAGGTTGGCCCTTGTTGTATGCTTGCTCATGGAAAGAGGTATACCCTTGAGGTTGGAGCCTTGGGTCACCAAGATTACATGCTTCTACCTCATGATCATACCACCAACTAAACCTTGGATTATATCTTGTACCTGGATTGTAAAAATTTGAAAATGAGTAGAAATTTCTTCGGGGCCGATGAGATGAACTAATTACATTGCATGTCTTACGATTATTATGGGTACCCCCATAATTTTCACAAAGAGCCGTCGTCCCCAAACCAGAACCCATGATCGTAGAGAAAACCATATGTGCGAGGTCTTGCATATTTGCCCCAAACTTCTCAAATGACTCTCTTGGACTACCTTCTCCTCTTTTAGGGCTAGATTTGGATCGCTCGTCGAATATTCTAGTGCTTGCTACTATGTTATTGATTACTTCATTGGTCTTTGCAAGGGTTAAGAGCTGAGTCCCACCAACAGTAGCAACATTCATCATATGAGCATGTTGTAGCAATATTCCGAGAATATTGCGATATCGCATATAATTAGCATATAGGAATATTGTGAATATTGTTAGCATAATTTTAGCATGTATTTTAGGATAGCAATTATCTTCTTAAGTTGTATATATTGACAACCAATTGAGTGATATACACACATAAAAATTTACGTACAATACATTCTTTGTTAAATTCTATATGGTATCAGTTGGGTTTCGCATTCTCGAACCCTAAACTATGACAGGCGAATTAGTGTCGAATTCCACGCCGCATATCACCAAACCCGTCTACGCTCTTTCCAATTCCGATGGGGTCTCAGCCAAAATCACTCATGTCGTGATGAAAGGCTCTAATTACGCAGAATGGGCTAAGGGATTTCGTAATAGTTTGGGGGCTAAACGGAAGCTCGGCTTTGCTGATGGTTCTCTCTAGAAGCCGGCGGATAACTCGGAGGATCTTGATGATTGGACGAATGCTAATTGCACGGTAATTGCATGGATTTTTAACACTATTGATCCCACAATTCGATCGTCAATTTCATATCGCGATACGGCGGTAGAAGTATGGGATGATATTCGTATCCGTTTCTCTCGTGGGAATGGTATTAAGGTTTATTAGTTGGAATCGGAACTCTCCGATTGCAAACAAAAGGATGAAGAATCCGTGATGGACTTTTATGGTAGGCTGAAGAAACTCTGGGATGACGTCAATGACTATGACGCCCTCCCGACTTGTGATTGCTCCGGTTGCCGGTGTAATATTTCTGTCAAATTACGCCAGGGTCGTGAAACACGGCAGACTCGACAGTTCTTAATGGGATTAATTCCATTTTATTCTACTGCTCGGTCCAATATATTAGGTATCACTCCGTTACCCTCTTTGGATTCCGTGTATTCCCGTATCATGCAGGAGGAGGAGGTGCGTAATCTCACTCAAGAGCGCACCACCACCATGGCCTTTGCTGTCCAAGGCGGAGGGTCAGGGGCGAAACAAGGGAAGCCGCGCCTAAAGTGTTCCCATTGTAAGAAACCTGGCCACAGTGAGCCAAACTGCTGGGATAAGTATGGATACCCGGAGGGACGCGAGCCTCGGTCAGGTACTGGTTCCAGTTCAGGGGGTGTTTCGTCATCAGTTCATACCAATGCGGTGTTCGGTGAGCCTGCAATTGATGCGAATCATGTCCGTCTCAATGGTAAGCACACTGTCTCTTGGATCGTCAATACAAGTGCTTCTACACATGTGTGTGGTGATTTTACTTTACTGTTTGAGTGTGTCTCGATCACGCCTCTTGCAGTTGGGCTTCCTAATGGTGCCCGTTTGAAGGCCACACATCGTGGCAAGGCAAGGATTAACGATAATTTCGTGTTGCTCGACGTGCTCTACGTTCCGGATTTCACTTGCAATTTGTTATCCGTCTCACAAATGCTTAATTCACAAAGTTTGTGCATTCAATTCACTAATTCAACTTGTGTTATTCAGGACCCTATCTTGAAGACGAGGATTGGTGAGGGTGCACTCGTAGATGGACTCTACTATTTGCCCATGGATACCCCACGACGTGTTAATGCGATCGAAGATGCTGGGAATGTCGTTCTATGGCACAAACGGTTAGGTCATCCATGTTTTAAGGCAATGGAGTGTCTTTTTTCTATTAGGAATTTTAAGCATTATTTGGACAATAATAAACATTGCGATATTTGTTTCCGGGCTAAACAAACACTACTACAAAACATGACATAGACATGGGTCGTTTTAACTAATAGACATGGGTTTCGCGACCCATGTTAAGTTGAGTGACATCTATTGTCCAATGCTAAGACATGTGTTGTATGTCCTATGTCTATCTAAAACATAGACATAGGTTTTTCAATTAACCCATGTTTATAAAAACTATAGACATGGGTTTTTTGGTCGCCCTATGTCTATTATAAATATAGACATGGGTTTTTTGTTCGCCCCATGTTTATTGTCATAGTACAAACATGGGTTTTTGGTTTGCCCCATGTTTATTGTCATAGTAATCAGTCCGAAAATGATATCAATTATTAATGCTTTCCGTATTTTTTATAAGAAACTGCAATCCAACTGAAACCAAAATAAATCTCATAAGTTATACAACACCCAATTGGACGATCAAACGTTCCATATTTCATAAAAGTAGTCATCATCCCAAACAAATAAGTACCTAAGATAAAAAAACTACACAATTACGCGATGTACCAATAATAAAATCTCTTCCTACTACAACCAATCTTTTTAGCTAATACATTGAAAACTACATGCATGTCTCATACTTCTAATTTTGAAGATGATAGTTAGCCCACAAATCGCGAACCTCATCGATGTCTTCTTGTGAATACATGGCAAGTACTTTGAAGTACTGCAACAATTTCAATATAATTGAAAGCGAATACTTCAAGAACATAAATACTTTGATTATAACATAGAGAAAATGTGCATGTGCTCGAAGTCTTATTACCTTATCAATAGTTCCCTTCAAATTAGAAGAAGTGATTACGTCGGTCATGTACTTCATTATGTAGTAGCCAAATTCTGTGTTACCCGGCTGACAAGCACACTATAGCAACATATATACCAACATCAGCAATTCAATCACAAACAAGAACCAACAAGGCAACATGCATCAAATCTGATCAATAATTAGCCAAAGTAATTGCGGGTTTTGAAGGAATGTGGATGATCAGACTGACTACAAACCCCCAACCCAACCCAATCAATGTCTGTGTCTATATATCTCAGATCAGTTCATATTTCAGAAGGAGTAGACTGTGTGCACTGAAGACAAAAGAAATGTAATCTCTCAACAATGCAGCTTCTGTGTCCAACCATGGAAAACAAAATAACCTACACACTATGAGTCTACGACCCGTGTATATCTGAATCTGATAGATAGCGCCCGCGACATACAACACTTACCATGTACAGTAGTTCATAAAAACTAAGTAGTGAGCCATACATGTTGATGTAGTTAAAACAAAAAGAAAGACATGTAGGTAGGATGAGATGAGGAAGCTAGACTTGAGAGGAGTCATTCATTCCAACAAGCCTACTTGACTTGCTGCCAAATAAATGCAGTAGCCTGTAGATACTTTATAAATATGGAAAGAAGCCAGCCCAAATAGACAGGATGACGAGGTGAAAAGCTAATTGAGAGAGAGAGAGAGAGAGAGAATCAACTCCCCAACTAGAAGTGACACGATACGTCTAATAAGTGACACAGTGCCTAAGTGATGTGTCGAACACGATACATGTCTAATAAGCGACATGGTACCTAAGTGAAGTCTCGGAGTAACATAGATTACATGACTACATTCACGACAACTTCCTTACAACCTTCTAAACAATAGAATAAAGAGTAGATTTTTACCTGCACATCTTGACTGCTGTAATGGCCTTGCTCCATCATTCTAAAAGGTTTTATATCACCTGGAATACCCTGCATTTCAATATCTTCATTTTGATCAAAGAATTCATCTGTAATACTGAAGCTGAACTAAAAAAACCACTCAAAGTAAAGACCCAATGTCTTGGAGAAGTAATGCAACAACTAAAGACAGTCAAACTCGTAAATCTATTTATTTATTTATTTGGGTACTCGGGTAGATAAACATTAGGACACAATAATGCACTACACACATCATACAAAAAGTATGAAAGAATCATAGGAGCTATAATGTACACATGTACACTGGAATATACTCCTACAATATATCACTCAGAGGCGTATCAAATATAGCAGCCAGACTGCCAGGCTATAAAAAGCATGCCATCTGAATTAATCCACTACAAACCCCACTCACAATGAGAATAGCATAAAAGAAATGTGGGAGCTCTAAATGCACATACCGGGGTAGACTGAGAGGGTATAATCCTCATGGGCTTCGTGAGATCCCTTAAAGTTCCCTGAAAAACAAACACATATGTCTACTGCTCCTATCTCCAAAAGCAAAAAATAGGAAACAGAAAAATTTAATGGATACTTATCATAAATAGCAGTAACAGAATCTACCTTGTTAGCCCACATGAGTCCACAAGCATTGCACAAAGTTCTTGGGCCAGCATGTCCGCGACGCATTGCTGGTGTACATTTCTCACTGATTCTGCAATGTTGATAATTACGCGGTCTATTTGGAAACAAGATTCTTCTCAACATCAGATTTACCATTACAAAACACAATACATTTAGCCAAGAGCAAACCTGTCACCTATTAGGGTTCTCACTTGGAATGGGGTAATTATTAGCGAGTAATAGAGCTTGAAATGAGAATAAAATTGAGGGGATTAGTGGCTAGTGGTGGTAGTTTCAGGTGTAAAGAGGAGGTGAGTGAGGAACTATCACCCCATATGGGGGTTAAATACATTACTTGGGGGAGGTATGTAATTATTCCCCTTAAAGAGGCCACATTACTCTATTTTTCTTCATCCTCATCAACCACCATCACTACTCTCTATTTTCTAGTTCATTTTAGCTCCTTTACTCCCCTAATGATTACCTCCATTCCAAGCAAGCCCTTAAGGATGACCTTTTCTTGTTTTTGAAGAAACCTTCTAAATATCAGACAAAAGTGTAAATGAATGCAAGAATAGGTCACAAACTTAGGCCCTGTTCTTTTCGGCTGAAATAGGGCTGAGCTGAGCTGAGCTGGTCTGATAGGAGCTGAGCTGGACTGATAGAAGCTGAGCTGAGCTAAACTGAACTAAAAGAAGCTGAAACTAATAACTACTTGTATAAATTATCTAATAATATTTTTAAAAATGAAAATAAATAAATATAACACCAATTAATAATAACAATAATAATAACAATAATAATAATAATAATAATAATAATAACAGGGCCTTACACACTTTCTTGAGGTGGCGCTTGAGTTGGCGTTCCGTTCCTAGGCTCCCAATTTGCAGGTACGACTTTGTAGCGATCGCTAGCTGATACAAATTGCCCATTTCTGCGATGCATCCTAATGAGAGAATACATACAGAGTTCAACAACAAAAGATGCAAGTTAAGGCTCGCTCTGTTTGATGCGACAATAAGTAGCTTATTTGACCAAAATTTCACCTAGCTTATTTATTTGTGTAGGTGTTTGGAAAGTAGCTTATTTTGCAAATAAGCTAGCTGAAGTAAAAATTTACTTGGAGTAGCTTACTGAAATAATCTAGATTATAAGCTTTTCAATTTCCAATTTTGCTTTGAGTGCTTGTTTTGGCAAACAAAGGCCAAATCATAAATATGTTGATTTCAAAATCAGTTAACAGCGCAACCACATTGAGCAACCACATATTTTTTCTCAACATATTTTTTTGACATCTCATCGAGTATATGGTAACAAAAATGATCACAGAGGACTCGAGGAGCACCCACCCACACGGACAGATTTTCATTAGCAATTCCCTTACCCCGATATCCCATGAATCACGTCAAAACTCAAGCAAGATTTTTGTTTACCATCGACTATGAGTTATGTACAGTTAGAAAAAATTACTTCTGAGCAACTTCTTTGCGGCAGGTATAACGAATTTTCTTATCAAAACATCTCTCCTTCCTCTTTTCCCAGAATCTAACCAAAGATGCATTTCTGTGGGATAGTTTCCCATCGTTTGTAGCATTATCCGAGGCCTGCACCCATTTGCAGGTATCTTAAATCAGGTAAATTGAAGGAAAATCAAATACTCCGTAGCATATTTCTATCACCAACATGTGGGGTTTCAACTATACCTATTTATGCCACTGGACCAGGAAATCTGATGTAGGCAAGTGAACCACTCGAGCTAGAGCTAGAGCCAATGATATAACAACTCTACAGTTCAAACTAAAAACTCAAGCTACATCAAACGATATAGTAAAAACATATGAAAGTAGTAAATAACAGCCCTACAGTTTCACTAATGAGACACTCGACCTAGAGCAAAACGAATGTATTAGTAGACACTCGACAAAGACATGTGAACGTAAATAACAGCCCTACAATTTTCACACTAATGAAACGCGAGCTAGAGCAAACGATATAACAAGAACATATGAAGGTAAATAACAGCCCCACAGTTTTCAAATTGTGAAACACTCGAGCTAGATCAACATACAGGCTACAGTATTCAAATTAATGAACCACCCGTTATCGTCTTGTTACCATTGTATCCACCCTAACAACAACAAACAAAATTCAATGCTAAGCTCTCATTTTCTAATGCAATCAAACTAGCATCCATATCCTAAACTTCACGGTTCAATTGAGCTGCAAGGTTCGCAAATTCACCAAATGAAGGATCATATGCAAGGGGAAATTCAGCAAATCAATCTTGGCACAAATTGAATTGGTGGATAGATTAGTGAAATTAACGTCAAAAATGTAGGACAATCACCTGATCCGAAGAAAAATTATTCTTCGCACAAATTGATTACGAGTCAAATAGACTTGAGTTAATGTCGCGTCTCAGGAGCTACAACTTTGAATCGTAAGTAATCCTGCTCGATTTTCTAGGGTTTCAAGAAGATTTTCCCCCGATTTCTAGACAGAATGGAATTGTTGATTTTGCGGAAAAACTGAAAATCTGAAGAAGTGAAGTGATGATGACGACGATGATGAAGTTAGGAGGGATGGGCGATGGCCACCTAAACCCTTCTTAAACCAACCTCACCGTCCGTGTGACGGAGTAACGGAGAATGCCAGATTAAGTATGCCGGATTGAAAGAAGCGATTGAGTGACGGAGTGATTGAGTATGCCGGATTAAAGAAGCGATTGAAGATTATTGAGGATTAGGTATTGAGTATGCCGGAGCTTCATTTTCGTTTCGTGGGTGCTCTTCGTTTTCAATGTAAGAAGGGAGAGAGATGACTGAGAGGATTAGGTGAAATGAAAAAAAAAATGAAAGAAAGCTGCGTAGGATTTAGGTTTACTAGTTTATATTAGGAGTAATAGAATATTATTAGTTTATTAGGACTGATAGAATAGACATGGGTCACTATTTTATTAGTATTATATCAATATACATGGATTTCATGGGTGCCCTACATCTATTCATATATTGTAGACATAGGTTTTACTTTGACCTATGTCTATAATTTATAGACACGGGTTTTAATTTTGACCTATGTATATTCTCTTTTATATACATAGGTTTTTTAAATAACCTATGTCTATTAAAAATAGATGTGGGTTTTTCTTTTAACCTATGTCTATTAGGTCATGTCTATGACTAATTTTGTAGTAGTGAAACTCGGTCCGTTTTTCCTATTAGTACCAGTAAAGCAACGAATTTGTTTGACCTTTTGCATTGTGATGTTTGGGGCCCTTATGATTCAAATCAGTCGTGTGGGTCACGATATTTCCTTTCTCTCGTTGATGATTTTTCTCGTAGTGTGTGGGTGTTTTTGTTTAAAACGAAAGATGAGGTCACTCGGATTATGCGAGAATTTTTTGCTCTGATTTTGCGTCAATTTAATTCTACTGTCAAACGCGTGAGGAACGATAATGGGACGGAGTTCAAACCTTTGATTCCTTATTTTCGAGAGCAAGGCATAATTTTTGAGACTTCTATGGTCAAAACTCCACAACAAAATGCTAGAGTTGAACGAAAACATCGACACATACTCAATGTTGCTCGTGCTTTACGATTTCAGAGTTCGTTACCAATAGATTTTTGGGGTGAGTGCGTTTTGACAGCAGCACATTTGATCAATAGAACACCAACTCGTATTTTACAAGGCAAAACACCTTTTGAACTTCTTTTTGGTAAAACGGCAGACCTCAATTTACTTCGGGTTTTCGGGTGCTTGGCCTATGCTAAAAATTTAAATCCGGTGGATAAATTTGATAGTCGTAGTCGGCGGTGTGTTTTCCTTGGTTATCCATTTGGTAAAAAGGGTTGGAATTTATTTGATCTTGAGACAGGTACATATTTTCAGTCCCGCGATGTAAGTTTCGTTGAGAATAAATTTCCTTTTTCACAAGCACCAGAGGTGGGCTCGAATATTTCGAATAGTGTTGATGACGAACACATTGTTCCCGACGACGAACCTGCTATTGTCGGGCCTCTGTCTGCCACTGACTCTGCTACTGCTAGTTCTCACGTGGAGGACAAAGAACACATTGCTAGTTCTAATTTAGACTCTACAGATACAGGGGTCGACGGACATCAGGACAGTGGTAATGTTCCTGTTACTACCGAGCTCGAGAATGTTGCGTATGATGATGGGTCTGCCGCACGAGATGAGAATAGGGAGGATATACCGACAGAGGGTGCTCTTGGGCGTGGAAAGCGAGAAAAAATTCCTAATAAAAATCACAGAGATTATGTCAAATGGGATTGCATTAACACGTCCGTGGATGAGTCACCCACCACCGCCAATTCCGTCTCAGGTAGTTGTTATCCTTTAACTCATTTTGTGAATTATGATCACTTTTCGCAACCATATCGTCATTTCCTTGCAGCAATTACTCGGGATATTGAGCCTAAGTCTTTTAAAGAGGCCATGAGTAATGCTTGGTGGCGACGGGCTATGGCCGAGGAGATAGCTGCCCTTGAATCCAATAAGACTTGGACAGTGAGCGATTTGCCTCCCGGAAAAGTTGCCATTGGTTGTATGTGGGTGTTTAAAATTAAACACAAATCTGATGGTACCATTGAACGATTTAAAGCACGGCTTGTGGTACTCGGTAATCATCAAGAAGCGGGTGTTGATTTTACAGAAACATTTGCTCCAACAGTTAAAATGGTCACTGTCCGTACTCTTTTAGCAGTTTCTACTATCAAAAGGTGGGAATTACATCAAATGGATGTGCATAATGCCTTTCTTCACGGCGAATTGGCGGAAGAAGTATATATGCGCATGCCGCCTGGCTTTAGTAAAGGGTTCGAAGGTAAAGTTTGTCGTCTTCGCAAGACTTTATATGGCCTCCGTCAAGCTCCGAGGTGTTGGTATGCTAAACTTGCTACAGCTTTATCTTCTTATGGTTTTATTGTGAGCGCTTCTGATAACTCTTTGTTTACTTTTCGCAAAAATAAAGTTGAAATGCACATACTTATTTATGTCGACGACTTGGTAATTGCTGGAAATAACTCACATGCTATTTCTGCCTTTAAATCTTATTTAAGAATGTGCTTTTATATGAAAGATTTAGGGAAGTTAAAGTATTTTTTGGGTCTCCAAGTTGCCCACAGTTCGAAGGGGTTATTTCTTTGTCAACGAAGACGGGTCTTCTTGGTTGTAAACCTGCTAGTGTTCCCATGGACGAGAAACATCAACTCGCTCTTGCTAAAGATGCTCCTCTTGAAGACGGCGCACGATATCGACGATTGGTGGGTAAATTAATTTACTTATGCCTTACTCGTCCTGATATTAGTTATTCGGTCCATATTTTGTCACAATTCATGCAAAAACCGACAGCTACTCAGTGGGAAGCTGCATTACGGGTTGTTCGTTACTTGAAAAATAATCCGGGTCAAGGGATTGTTTTTCGTCCTACTTCGGATCTCGAGCTTGAGGCTTATTGCGACGCGTCTCATGGTAGTTGTCCGATTACGCGACGATCCATTACTGCTTATTTTGTTTGTTTAGGCGGTTCTCCTATTTCTTGGAAAACGAAAAAGCAAGCTACAGTTGCCTTATCTTCCACTGAAGCAGAGTATAGAGCTATGACCGCCGCTACTTGTGAAATATTGTGGTTGAAAGGGTTGCTCGAAGGGATAGGTATTTGTATTCATGAACCTGTTCGGCTACACTGTGATAATCAGAGTGCTATGCATATTGCCAACAATCCGGTCTATCATGAACGAACCAAACATATAGAGATTGATTGTCATTTCATTCGTACCCATATTAGTAATGGCGTTGTGTTACCATGTTATACTCACACACGAGCGCAATTGGCCGATATACTCACTAAGGCTTTGGGCCGACCGCAGTTCAAGGCTTTGCTCGACAAGTTGGGCATTTCCGACTCCCATGCTCCAACTTGAGGGGGGGGGGGGTGTTGTAGCAATATTCCGAGAATATTGCGATATCGCATATAATTAGCATATAGGAATATTGTGAATATTGTTAGCATAATTTTAGCATGTATTTTAGGATAGCAATTATCTTCTTAAGTTGTATATATTGACAACCAATTGAGTGATATACACACACAAAAATTTACGTAAAATACATTCTTTGTCAAATTCTATAGAGCATCTTTCTAATTCAATCCCGAACATAATCCCAAGATAAAGTCACATTCGCTAATGCCATGGTATGTGCATCTAGCTAACATTTACTTTTATCATTCCCAATATCCATATAAGGATTCCCCATGCTCTTGGTATACGTTGCTAATTTCTTTTTTCAACTTGGCGGGCTAAGTCATAACTAATCATGCTGATAGAAAAACCCTAATGCGAGACTAGGCGATTTGCGGCGACTATTAGGCGATTTCTGAGGCGTCACCATGGCAAGAAACTCCACCTCAAAAACGAAGAACAAGAACTCAGGGAGTCAATCTAATGGCTCCATGGGACGAACAACTACACAGAAGAACTTAAAGAAGGAGGGTACTAAGGAAAATAGAGGTCCTGATGTTGAAGTTGTGAGACGTTGTAGACACCCAGATTTGGACCTGGTGACTGCAGATAAGGGTGAGCAAAAAAAACCGAACCGGTTTTAAAAACCGAAACCGAACCAAAATCCGGTTTAAAAAACCCAAAAAATCCGGGTTTTGATGGAGGGAAATCCGGGTCGGGGCCCGAACCGGTTTTAAAGACAGAAAACCGGTTCGGGTTCAGTTCATGGACTTAGAAATCCGGTTTACATTAAAAAAAAACCTTAACTAAACAACTAATGATCTAAATTACTAAACCAGTAAACACTAAACATTACGCTCTCCTCCTCAACTCAAAGTCTAAAACCCTAAAATCTAAAATCAGTCCTCCGCCACAGCTTTCATCTCCCTCTTTTACTCTCTCCAGATCTCGTCCTTCATCACGGCTCAACTTCATTCATCTCTAATTTCATCGTTAATACTTCTCAAATTCTCATCTATTTCTGTTTATTTTTTCATTTTCCAGTTTTGTCTTTTTTTGTTAATGTTTTTCGTTTGATAGTTTTCTGTTAATGTTTTTTTTGTTAATGTTAATTTTCCTATATTTCCTTGTTTTTTTTGTTGATGTTTTTATTCTGTTAATGTTTTCTGGTTTTTCATTTAGTTTCCTATATTTCTGTTGTTCTTTTCTCTTTTCATTTTCTGATTTTCTGTTTTCGTTTTTTTTGTTAATTTTTTTCGTATTTAGATTTTTTTTGTTAATTTGTTTTTGGTTAATGATTTAGTTTACTGTTGTTCTTTTCTCTTTATTTCGTTTACTGTATTTCATTTTTTTCATTGTTTGATTTTTTCCAGTTTAGTTTTTCGTTCACTGTTGTTAACTTACTGCATTAAGTTTTTTTTTTTTTTTCATTTTTAATATTTTGTGGCTGATTTCTTCTGTTTTCTGGGTTTTTTCTTTTGTAGATGTCTTCCAGATGTAGTAACGAAGGGGCCGAAGGATTTATCAACTTGGAGGATGATGACAATGAGAATGGAGCAAGCACTTCTAATCGTTAAGGTTCGAGGATTAAAAGTAGTACTAAACCGCCAAAGCCTCCCAAAACTCAAACTGCACGTGAGGGTGCCCCTATCGTCCGTAAAAGAAAGAACGGCTCTCAGGCTTGGAATCACTATGTTCAAAGTAGCGATCCCGAATATCCTAAGTGCATTTATTGTGATGGTTTGATTAAATGTCCTCCTTCAAATGGAACAAGTAGTTTAGCTAATCATACTAATAGATGTTCTAAACTTCCGGCTAATTTGGATAAGAAACAAAAGCTGATTAATTTTGATACTGTCACCACGGTTAAGGAGGATGGTACCATCGAAACTGTTAGTATTCCTAATTTGTGGAAATTTGATCAAGAAACTTGTAGGAAATCACTTGCAAAAATGATAATTGTGGATGAATTACCCTTTATATTTGTGGAAAAAGAGGGGTTTCAACAATTTTGTGGAAACATGAATCCCCAATTTGCTATTCCTTCACGATTCACCGTTGCTAGAGACTGCTATGGGTTGTTTATTGAGGGAAGGAAAACCTTGCAGGATTTCTTTGGTAGACTATCTTCTAGGGTTTGTCTTACCACTGATGCTTGGACTTCGGGTCAAAACTTAGGCTACATGTGTCTCACAGCTCACTTCATTGATGATAATTGGACTTTGCATAAAAGAATCATCAATTTTTGTCAGGTATCGGGTCATACTGGGAAAATAATTGGTAAAACTGTTGAGAAATGTTTGTCTGAGTGGAACTTGAAAAACATATTGACTATAACCGTGGATAATGCTAGCTCTAATGATGTTGCGGTTGACTATTTGAGAAGGAAGTTTAACAATTATGAATGTGATGTTATGGAAGGGAAATATTTACACATGAGATGTGCAGCCCATATCTTGAATTTGGTTGTTAGAGATGGTTTGAATGATCTCTCAAAAGGGATTTTGAAAATTTGCACCCTTTTTAAGTTTGTTAGATCTTCGCCCGCTAGGAAAGAAAAATTCAATGCTTGTATTTTAGAAGAGAGGATAGAGTGTAGCAAACTTGTGTGTTTGGATGTTGAGACTAGATGGAATTCTACTTATTTGACGCTTGAGATTGTGGTGAAATATAAGAAGGCATTTGGTTGTTTTCTTATGAAAGATTCTAATCTTCAAAAAGAAATGAAAAAGGTTGGTGACGATCTTACAAATGATGAGTGGAAACAAGTGTCTTACTTCTTGCCTTTCTTGAAAGTTTTCTATGATGCTACATTGAAATTGTCCGCTACTCTTTATGTCACTAGTAATTCCTATGTTGAGGTCATATTTGGAGTTGGTGAAGTGCTTTCCCAACATCTTGTTCATGAAGATGAAGGTGTTAAGCAAATGGCTCGTCAAATGAAGTTGAAGTATGACAAGTATTGGGGTAAGATTGAGAACCTAAATTTTCTCTTATTTGTCTCCGTTATGCTTGATCCAAGATGTAAGTTTGTTTATGTGGAGTTGATGGTTAACTCCGCATATGGTGGTGAGAAAGGAGCTCTTTTGGCCGCGAATATTAAGCATTTATTCAAGACCTTCTTTGAATTTTATGCTTTATCTATGCCTCTACCTTCATCTAGTGCTTCTAGTTCCTCTGCCTCCACTAATAACTTACCACGAGCTCAAAACCAAGAAGGTACATTTAACTTTGGTGATCTTATGGGGAATAAATTTGAAATGGAAACGGGTGGTGGACAAAGTGAGACTAAGGTAGAATGGGAGAAGTATTTGGAAGATGCTAAGGAAAGTAGACAATCATCTCTTAACATTTTACAATAGTGGAAAGATAATCGAAAGCGATATCCTATACTTGCTAAGATGGCTCGAGACGTACTAGCTATTCCGGTTTCTAACGTGGCTTCAGAGTCCGCTTTTAGTACGGGAGGTCGAGTTCTTGATTCATTCCGCACTTGTTTAAATCCTAGAATGGTTGAAGCTCTTATATGTGCTCAAGATTGGCTTCGAACTTCTCGCACTCCAATTATTATTGAAGAAATCTTAAATGAAATTGATGACTTGATGAAAGGCAAGATTTACTACTCCGTATATTATTATTCATTGGCTTTGAACTTCTCGTACTCCAATTATTATTGTTATTATCATTTTATTTTGAACATTGTAGGTATGGAAGATTTGGTGTTGCATCAACCTCTCATAGTCATTGATGAAACGGATGGTTGAAGACTTGGAAGAATGGTGGAATTAGATTATTTGGAAAGTCGGAACTATTTGGATTTGGATATGTAAATTTTAAACTTTTTATGTCTTGTAATCTTGTTTGGACTTTTTATTTTATGCTCTTGTTACTTGTTAGTAAATTAGAGACTAGATTATTAAAGACAATGAAGTTAAGAAAGAACTAAGAATGTCATTTTAAATTTTTAATGGCATCATGAAATCCGGGTTATTGAAACCGGGTTGGTTATAAAAACCGGTTTATAGAGCGGTTATTTTAAATTCTCAGAAACCGGGTCGGACAAACCGGATCGGTTCCGGTTCACATAATGTAAAAAAAACTGGGTACCCGGTTAAAAGCGGATCGGTTCCGAATCGACAATTTTGGATTTTTAAAACCAGGTACCCGAACCGGTTTTCAAAACCGGTTCGGGTACCCGGTTTTGCTCAGCCCTAACTGCAGAAGTGCCCAACAAACACCCGATGACGATAGGACTGCAACCCGATGCGAGTTCGCGATGTTGTAGGTAGTTTTCCTATAGAACGGATCAAATAATTACTCGGAAAAACTAAAACGAACATGATGGCAGCCTTAGTCGTGTCGTTACGGTCACATAGACACTAATTAGAGTTAATTCCGACACCGGGACCCTGAGTCGGTCCCGAAACTCGAACCGCGTCAACACCGTGTCAAGCGAACCTTGGGATGAACACCCGAGGCCCACTAAACCCACGGCGCTAGGTCAATCCACGGGAAACCTTAACATCCAAGAAATGTATTATACACCCGTCTCACGGTTTTGGAAAGTATCAAAACCGTATCCTCAAAATCCCAACCGCCACGCCCTACGCGCCTTGGTTTCACCACGCGTTAGCCCAGGCGCCTGAGTCCTGGTGCGCCCCATCTCAGACGTCCATATGGGCGACGAGGGCCGAAAACACCTATAAATACCCCCCTTCACGCCCTCATTTCGACAATTCTCATTCTTCTCATCCCCCTCTAAACTCTCGCTAGGGCTCGCACTCCGACACCCAAGGCAAATGATCCACTCGATCGTAGTTCCGATAAAAAGCAACATTGACGCTACTCCTCACCTTCGAGCACCCCACTCAATACCGAGGTGCCTGTGATCGACTAGCTCAAAACTAGTAACAAAGTTCTGCCGGATTAGCCGCAGAACTAGTCCTTAGCAACGAAGCTCTACCGGAGTAGCCGCGGGAAGGTCAAACGGTAACAGAGTTCTGCCGTAATCACTGGTCAAGCTAGGAGGATCCGCATGTTGATCGAGTCGTCACTAGGTTGCCATCTAAAAAAAACATTCCATATTTGTACTTTCTATTATTATGCACTACGACAACACTAGATGTGGGCGCTAGGCCCACAAGCATCTACTAAAATACGTAACGTCCCAGCTTCAACCACAAATACTAAAACACACTAAGTAGACCCGAGTAATTCCGAGATCCGTTCTCAAAATTATCTATGCATCGAGTCCCATTTAGTGTATACTCCGAGGGTGCAACTCCTCACAATGTGATTTACTTACATTAGCATTTACAGTTTTTCGTATGATTTATTGCTTTTATGACCTTATAATCGCATGCTAAATCTC
Source organism: Agrostemma githago (assembly GCA_958450325.1). Taxonomy (NCBI): domain Eukaryota; kingdom Viridiplantae; phylum Streptophyta; class Magnoliopsida; order Caryophyllales; family Caryophyllaceae; genus Agrostemma; species Agrostemma githago. The sequence goes on along the minus strand of OY288247.1, from coordinate 41,135,263 downwards.
CTAACACGGAATTCAAAACGTAAAATAACTAAAACCGAACAAAGTGATGGTCGGGTTTCGTATTAGTCCGGGTGCTCACCTTATTGGGTTCGACGCATCTCTATTAATACCGAACCGACGCATCTTAAGCAGAATACCAGGTAAGGTATACCACGAGAACGACTAATATCCGTATTATCACGTTAAAACTGATTTTCTAATACTTATAACATTAGTACTCTCTACTCTCCAACATGCATCTTTTAATGGTCTGCTTGTCACGTGAAATCGCATGCAAAGAATGTAAACACAACTACTTCGACGACAATACTTACTTTTCCTTAAGCAACCGACGTAGCTAAATATAGGGTTAAAATAACGGATGTAACAGTACTTCCACCACAACAAAAGAACTAGGATATCAGCCCACCGATTGATTAGTAGAGGCCGCTATAGTGCGGGCGGGATTGGGTGTTGACATCTATCGGATGTTGGCTTCCCAATACGTACCCTCACCCCTTACTCAGAATCGACGGTTTCTGGATGTTCGAAACCAATGGCAATGAGAGTCATTCCAGGCATTGAGTGCTTAAGGGTACAAGTCTTTATCTTTAGGTCCCGTGCCACTCAACTTTGAGCCGACAAGGGATCAAAGTTCGCTTGAACGGTTTCGGAGTCTCCTTAATTGACTCAGTGGCGACTCCACAAACCGGCAACGAATTCAGTTCACTAAAAAGGTCGCCTTACCAAATGAATCGGCCTTTAAACATTTATAACCACGACTCGATCGATTCCCAAACGGGAACATGGGTACCCGCACCCGTCTAGTATAAGTCCAGATCGTCATCCAAATCGAGGTCCGACATTTCGCCCCGTATGCGAGATCGGACCGGCCCCCGGCAGGAAGGTGGCCGCGTGGGTGGCCGCCGCCACACGATGAAAACCGGGTCAGTCCCGCGCGGGTACGCGCAGGGCGCCGGGCGGTGCGGACGGACGTCTACAGTTTGGCGACTCCACTGGGGATTTGGAAACAAGTTTCCAGTGGTGGTGTAACTTGAACGAGGTCGGTGAAGCTCATTTCTTTGTTCCTAGTTGTGGTCACTACAGGTTTTGGCCCTAAAAAGCCCACCCTAACCGATATCTGGACCAATCGACCTCTTCGCGGTAAGATCTTTAGGGACACACGGAGAGATCCTCGGTTGACGCTCCGGCCGCCTAACGCGTAACCCGCGGGATTAATAAGCGGATAGTTCCGAACGGACGGTATGGCACTCATCTCCCCAGACCAATGTCAATACCTAAGTAAAGACTATTCGTGGGCGGTAGCCTACCCTAACCTACCCGTGTCAGCATCCTGCATGAGTGTACGCATTTCTAGTTACGTGTAGCGTGTTTGAACAATACAACCCAAATAAAGCACTAAAAATCTGGATTCAACCACGCCAATGTATTCAACCGCACCCAATTCTTTTTTCGAAAATACTTCATCTTTCCAAAACGACCTTTTAAACATCAATACTCCGATCAAATCGTGATTTCTAAAAAGGGAAAATATTTTTAGATGTCGTTACCATGGCAAAATTTACACTCACTGCTTTAAAAAAAATGTTTTCGATGCCATCACCTTGGCCAAATTAAAACCCGTCAACAACGATTACTGTTAATGCAACCGAAACTCCCAATTAATGGGGTTAAGGCCACACGCGGTTACATTTTATTTTAAAAAAACGTTTTTTTTAACATACCGTTAGCACAGCCGAAGCTTCAATTAATGAATTCAAGGAATCCAAAAACGGTTACATCCTCGAAACATTTTTTACAATAAACCGTCAAATGCAAGTTATCCTAACTGACAAACTAGGTCAATATTTTTAAAAGTTTTTTTTTCTAAAAATACTATTCATCACTTAAGTTCTTTAATAATGATTTAGTCGCATCGTTAAAACACTTTCGTCAAACTTCACGCTCTACCACGAGCACCACACACACCACGAGTATCGAACTAGCTAATTGATAGTAGTTTCGTTAAAGGCATCACATCGTCATTTTCAAAAATGGTTCCCCTGAGAACCATGTTCCTTCCAAAAAAAAACATTTACACTTTCGCTATCGTCGGATTCCCGACGCACACGTATAGCAACACGTTTTCACATCACGAACGATGTCACCACACCATCGTCACCCTGATTTTACAAAATCATCCTTTTCCAAAAACTTTCCTCTGCAAATATTGGTCGTTTTCGAAAAAAAAAACTAAAAGTTCTTTGATCCTGAGCCGGGATCGCGATCAACTTCTTACGTCGTACAATCGTGTGAGTAATTGTCTGTGTTAGTTACTAGGATCATCTCTACTCGAGTTCTTACATTTTGGGTTGTCTCATTCCGAGAAGTCCTCTTTAATCCTTGCCTCCGAGGTTTATGTCAAATCATCTCGTTACAGAGACCTAAGATCCATAAGGCGTTCCGCCGAATACACCAAGAGTCTAAAGCACCCGAGTCCCTAACCCAGTGACCGCGCACACACGCGAGTCAAGGATCTCATTTCCGCGTTGCTCAGTCACAAGCATTCCTCGAGTCCCTAAGTCGTCCGGTGGATCCGTTCTGACCTTTTAATCCTTTCCCATTAGAATCACTCCCCGACATGTCGATAGATTCAAGCGCCATCAAAAGCATCCGCAATGATGTCAGTGCCCTAGCCAAATTGGTTCGCAACATCCTTACTTCAGTAACCTGTTTAACTTTATCCGTCCGTTACATCGATAGCCGCCTCAATTTCCTTGAGAGTAGAGACACCGAAAGCGATACAAACGCTAACCTGAGTGATTACCATGCCCAAAAGCCTACCCAGGATAGATTATCCCAATGCTCTGCTCGATCAAAGGTTCCTAAAATCGATGCGGAAGGGACACCAAGACCTTACGAGACCACATCCAACAAAGTAGGAAGGTCACCGAGAAAATTTACCCCAATAAAACCATCTTACGCCGAAACTCTTAAGTGCCTAGTCGATCAAGGGTTACTCTCACCTTTGGGTCCCACTCCGGACCCACCAGTTGGCAGACGAAGCAAAAGTTGGACCTCTAATGCTTATTGCCTATATCACCAAGGTAACGGGCATGATACCGAATCTTGCTTTCGGCTCAAACATGCCATACAAGATATGATCGAAAACGGGACCATTAATCTCCCTCCACCCGAGAAACCAAACAATACCACAAACCCTTTTAGCGTTCATGCTGTCCCTGGCGACACCATCGGTTGTTCCCACCGCAACCCTATAGAGGAGAATGCCCTGACTATCGAGGAAGATGCCGGCAACTCACAGGCATCCACCGAGACGAGTAAATCTGTATCTGAGTCAGAGTCTAGTTCGTCTTAGGGCGTAGACCTAGTAATATAACAAATGTCTTTTCGTTTCTCGCATCGAGTCAGGAGGTGTGAGGGGATCTGTCCCCCACCTCCCCAAAAACAATATCACGGGCACATAGCCCGCTTATTACTATCAATAAAAAGAAATAAACTTTTCTTCCTTTATGATACGCCTCGACAATCGTTTGATTTAATAATGTACTTTCTTGCTTACAACTCGATACTATGCCATCTATCGATTACAATCAAACATACCTCGAAACAACGAGGAATTACAAGAACTGAGATCCCGTGTTCTTTGCTTTTACCTATTCCATGTCTGGTATAGAAAGCCACAAACTATCCCTTAGGACGAGCATTCCCGAATCCTATGACAAATCTAGATAATCTCTTAGCTTGTGATCAAAGACGGAAGGCAAACCCATTTCCCACAATATATATCCCTCAAATAAAGACCGACCGTTTCCTACCATAGGTGCCAGTCTGAAAAAAAGAAAAAGAAGTCTGAAACGGCCAAAAGGAGCCAAAGAAAAAATTGAAACCAAGGCCAAACTAAACCGGCCCAATTCAATAATGATCAAGACCAAACTCGATGGTCAAAATGAAACCCCCAACCATTCAACTCAACTTCAAATGCAAAGTCCGAACAAAAAGAAAAAAAAAAGAGAGAAAAATAAACAAACTAGTCAACTAGCACCCAAATATTAGCCTCCCTACATTACAACCCCTAAGACCTTCCCGAGACACATGTTAGGAGATAGTTCGGAATTTTGAGGATTCAAGCTCAATAGGATAAACCCAACCGTTAGGACCAGGCATGGAAATCAGATCCTACGTAATTTACAACCCACCCGGTTGAAGTCTGAGTCGTTTTTACTCAGTTTCCCCTTTCCTACCACATTATGAAACTGCAACCCCATAGCCTTAACTCCACAAAAAATCAAGCTCCAGATCTTAGTTCATCAGAGCCACTCACTACCTAGCTCCACATTCCAAAATCGTCCAAGCCAGTCACCCTAACCCAAATACGATATCTCGGTAATTGTCACTTTCAAGGGGTCACACCCGACCATTTCGCATTAGTTTTTATCTAGGGTGAAAACCCATGTGAATACACTCTAAACATCTCACATCGATAATTGGCATAACAAGTCTAAAGCAAAATCACTCACAACTAAAAAAGAACTACGAGCATGGTTTGATTCCATCCAAACACGGATACGAAGGCAATCCGTCCCCGGGTACAACCAATCGACCGAACAAACAAAATCGATTAATTGATTCATGTACAAACCGGGACTCTCCTCACGACCCGGTCAATGAGTGATTTTAAAATAACGAAGCACAAACGACGAGCCGAGGACGGGGTGAAAACCCGGAAGGGCACCCCGGGCAAAATGAAGAAACGAGTTGCGAGCCGTTGTTAAAAAAACAAAAAAAAAGACAAAATAAAGGTGAGCCGAGGACGGAGTGAAAACCCGAAAGGGCACTCCGGGCTAAATGTAGAATCGAGTTGCGAGCCACCACGAAAAAAAAAAAATAAATAAATAAATAAATGTGCTTCTCATTAATGCAAAATCAATTAAATCAAGCCTTTGTCGAGACCCTTTACATCAAACATCCAAAATCCGGCTACCCCGAGAAACGACAACGCGTCAAGTAAGACCCCACCAAAAACTAATGCTAATACACCACATAATGTCAATTAATACAACATAATACTAAACGGTTGGGCTCTACCGGTCCAACTTTTCCTTTCCCTTGCCATTCGGGTATGCTTGCTCAGGTCTTTCACCATCGACCTCTCCTATTACGAGCTTCCACCGCCCTAGCCAAAATCGAGCCCAACCAATCCCACTTCCCCTTCTCACTCACATTTTCAATATGAGTCTTGTCGGTCTCGGCCCGTTTAGATGAACTGACGAATACTAGGATCGGTAACGCCGTCCTTGGTCGGGCACTTCGCAACTTTAGCCCACATAGCTTCCTTATTCTGTAGTACAATCATCTCCACAATCTTTAACCTTTCTCTCACATCCGACAACCCCAAACGTCGGGGAAAACCTCCTGAAGTCGCGAAACCCCTTTCCAAAAGCCAAAATGCCCGCGCAAGAGTAACAGGTCCACGCGGATATCACATTTCACCTGTCGGACCCACCAGACTTAGACGTCTTTTCATTTTTTAGGGGGATAAGCTACCCCACCTAGGCGTGTTGTAGCCTTTTAACTGTTATCGTCAGGTCGCGTCTGTAGCCTAACAATGCAATATTAAGAGTATGCAAAAAGTGGTCTAACTTTTTTTTTTTTTCAAAAGTCGCCCGAGTTTTAAACTTCGGTCTCGTTCTGAATGCCCACACTCATCTCCTAATATACTCGATCAAAACACACCAATGTTTACGTTAGCATTTTACATCTCGTCTGTCTTGAGTCAAAACATTTTAATCGACGTACTATCTGATCCGATTTCCGGCTTAAACTAATGCATTTAAAAAAATCCGAAAAAGCATTTTCGTACTCTCATGCAATATCAACGCATTCTAAAACGTCCTGAACTACAACAAAGTCGCAAACAAACCGAGTCACATCGCAAAACGAATGAACGCAAAAGTGATTACTTGTCAATCTAGGTAAACAATTCGCCAAACGAAAACGCAAGACTAATCCAACCAATTCAAATACTAAGAATCTAAAACAAATATACAAAATATACAAATCCTTATACAAATCGAGGCTAGGAAGGACCCCTAGAAGTCGCGCCGACGGCACTTACAATCTCGCAAAGCTGGTCATCTAACCCTAGGTCCTCCAAGTCTATAAGAGGAGACTCACTACCATCCATCCCCGACAGCATATCTAGGGTAGCTGTCTCGGGAATCCCTCCAACCTCTTCCATAGCACCCGTAGCCTCAGCCTCAGCCTCCCTTTCGATCTGATGCCTAGCCTCACCCTGTGCTGAGGTCTCGCCCCGGGACCGAGCCAACTGCTCCTTTAGGAAGGCGATCTCGTCAGCCTGAGATTGCAGGAGCCGTTGTGCCTCAACCTCTCTCGCCTCGAGCTCGGTCACCCGAGTCTCCAACGGCCCCACCATATCCGGAGCATCCTGCAAATACACTTAAACATTAGAAAAGTACACCAACAGCCTAGAAAACCACCCTGGTCATGCAAACTCACCGTTCGAGACCCCGAAGTGTCACGGGGAACGCTCGAGGCATAGGCCCGGAAGCAGTTGGCAGCCTGCCACAACCGCTGATGGCAAGCCGAGGAAACCTGAGAGTGCAACCATAGAAGTTAGGCAAACCAACCCTAATTCTTAGAGCCCAAATGAAGAACAAAAAAAAACTCACCTAGTACACCCGGTCACGCCACTCTATCCCGGCATCCATCTCCTCAGCGGAACACAGGGGGAAGGGCTCAGTAAAGGGTATCCCAGCCGCATCCACCCTGAGCAGCGTCAGGGGAAAATCTGGGGGCTTGATTTCATCAGCCGGATTGGCCAGCTGAGAGGACAATAGATTGGTCGGTCAGAGAGCAAATAAACAATAAACCGCAAAGCAAATCTTAGAACCAAAATAAGAACCTTACCACGAGGCGATACCAAGCTAACCGCCGGGTGACGTGAGGCAGATAAGAGGCGCCAGACACCAAGAGTGTATCGCCTCCCTCTCCATCCCTATCCTTTAGGACTTCTGCGGCGGTCGGTGGTCTGAACGTGGTCCGGGGAGGATCCATCGGCACTCTGAAATCGTCATATATGCACTGACGCACCAACCGCTCGCCCAGATACCAGACTGGGCGAAACAACGCAAGAAGAAGCATCCTCCTATAACTCCAAGGCCTCAGCTCCGCGGCCACAGGCTCGGCACGACCTCATAATCGGTCCAAGGGCGGGCCACAAACTACACAAATGAAACTGACATCTCAATAAATCCCGAACCTTGGGGGCTACTGAACAAAATAGACCATAAAAGGAAAACTTACATCTTCAACGCGTTGCTTGTTCACTAACGCAATCTCCGACAGGTAATGGCTTATTGTGCTCTTGGGCTGAGCAAGCCTCTACTCAATCCCCGCCGGAAATCTCTTTGGGTGCACCCGCACCGTCTTAGGTGGCAAACACGGGAAGTAGGAGTTGATCCAAACCCGAAAAATCCCAAAATAACCTTAGCAAAACTAAGATGAAACTAAGTAGAACTTCAAATACAAGAGTGAGAACAATAACTAACCTCCAGTATAAGTCCCGGACCCACAATGGGCACAGCCGAGGCCGACTCTATCACCAGCGGCCTCACCATGACTTGCAGGCAGCGAGTCATCTCCGCGAAAGCCGCGGTCACCCAATCGTAACGACTCAGCTGAGCCAGGTCCTCTAGGAAAGGCATGATCCTAGTGCTGAACCTCTCGCCCTTGTCCGAGAAGGTTGACCCTAGGAAGTACCACAACCACAACTGGGCATCCTGCTCCGGCGTGTTGGGTTCCCGACCCTCCAACACCGCCACTCGCTCAAAGTGGTCGGTGATATAAGAACTCACTATAGCGTGAGGCGCACTATATGCCTCACGCGGTAAGCAATCCTCGATAAGGTCCCGAACCCTATCACTATCTAGACTAGGGCCCTCGGTAGCCCACCTAATCCTATCCGGCCCGTAGGGCAGGCCGCTAATCATCCCAAAATCCTCTAGGTTCATCCCGACCTCCCCAAAAGCCATGTGGAAGGTCGAGGTAGTATCATGAAAGCGATCTATCATCGCCCTAATCACCATAAGGTTGCATTTAGTTTTGCAACCCACCAACCTAGTCCACTGTCCGACCACGGGACCTAGAGCGGTTCTCTCGATAATCCTCTTTACCGTAGGGGCCAACTTCTGAAAATAGATATCAAGACACATAGTAAAGCCCGAGAAAGTCCTCATCGGACCTGGGGGATGCAAACCAAAACAACTGAAGGATAAACAAAAACAAACCTAGCTTAACCCGAGCTAAAAAAAAAGGAAAGTCTACGACACAAACCAATAAACACAAATAAAACACTCACCAGGCCCCGCACGATGCGGTTAGAAATGTGAAGGTCAAGGTGAAACATCAGCTGATGACCATCCCAATCCCGAGCCCACCCAGGATCCTCGTAGACAACCTCCTCGTTCTCCGGTACAGGAACCGGAACGTGAACCCTCCTAGCCACGGTCTCTGGAAGCTTACGCTTCTTCACTCTATCAAAGTCAGCCTCGTTAATAGTTTCGGGATCGCGACGCTGGGACGAGATACTCCTATGTCTCCTGCGAATCCCTCGGGGAGTCTGCGAACTAGCCCCGGCAACCTCCACACTAGTACTAGCCCTAGTACTAACACCAACCGAGGAAGTTCCCTCGGGACGCTCGGTATCATCTCTAGCTGTAAACAAAACCAAAAACAGAAAAACATAACCCTAGTCAGGCTAAATCAGCTTAAACAGGTCAAAATAAGGTTAAAATTTTGGATAAAGATATCAAAATTCCGTAAAAGTTGTTAGCATCCATTTTCGATCCCGGTCACAATGGAAGTGGTTTTGGGAAAATCCGGCATCGTTACGACACCTTTTGGTTCTTCTTAAGACACACAAAACCTTACGGAGAGCCCTAGGAGCCGTCCTAGCCCATAAGAACCGACAAGGAAGCAACCCACATTCTCACAAACACTATTTGAACGAGATTATGCAAAGCAAATACGGGAATAATCGAGAAACGATCCTTAACCATAGCATTACAAACACATTCCCTTAAGGAGCGATCATCGGACCTCGAGAACCTGTGTCAAGGTTATAACTAACTTAACAAACTCTAATCAACCCTAATTCAACAATGGAACCAAGCACAAGCATCAAAAGTTAACAAATCAAAAAACCCGCCAAATCAATTTTCTAGGGTTTAAAACAAATAAATAATCAATCAAATCAAGCTAAATCGACATTAAACAAGTCAAGAACACTAACCCGGAGTCAAAATTGTCGTAAGTAGTGGAAATCAAAACAAAACATGGCAAGAAAAGTCGAGAAGTCGGGGTTGGGGCGAGGGGGACGACGCGTTTGAATGTTGTGAAATAAAACAATTGCCCCAATTTTCGTTTACTTAAACAGACCCGGACCGCAAAAACCCGACCGCAACAGCTAACGCGGCTGAGTCTTAGCACGCTGAGGGATAGGCGCCTGAAGACCAGGGCGCAGACAAATGCGCGTCTGAGCTGCCCAGTACAAACTAAAATAAAGCAAACTCTAAATTCGATACACATAAAACATGCACCTACTAAGACAAGTAAAACAACAATAAAAGGGACAACTACTAATCAACATCGATAATACACTCTCGACTATAAAACAAGCGCTTAACCTAAACACTACATCCGAACGCGTAACAAAACAGTCTGAACCGAACTAGCCTAAATAAACTCTAAACAAATATCAAATGCATAAACAAACCAATACAAAAGCAAGAACAAACCAAAACAAAATAAGACAAACTCAAAAAACAAAAACAAAAACCCTTAACTAAAAAAAATAAGCAAACAGTGTATCTTGCCCAAGGGACGTTAGTATCCTGAAGGCACAGCAACAACAATCGTGCCCGAGGGACGTTAGTATCCCGGAGGCACAACAATTTTGCCCTAGGGACTTTAGTATCCCGAAAGGCAGCTGCTCGAGCGAAGACTGACGCCCTCGAGTAGTATTCAACAGCAATTTTCATCCGATTGGAGATTGACGCCATCGTATGATTCATTTTGCCTTAGGGACGTTAGTATCCCGAAGGCACGACAACAACAATTTTCGAGTGGATACTAACGCCCTCGAAGGAGTCTGATACCTCTACAGCAACTTGTCGGGTGGATACCAACACCCTCGACAACAATTTTCGAGTGGATACTAACGCCCTCGAAGGAGTCTGATACCTCCACAGCAACTTGTCGGGTGGATACCAACACCCCCGACAGCAATTTTCGAGTGGATACTAACGCCCTCGAAGGAGTCTGATACCTCCACAGCAACTTGTCGGGTGGATACCAACACCCGCGACAGCAATTTTCGAGTGGATACTAACGCCCTCGAAGGAGTTTGATACCTCCACAACAACTTGTCGGGTGGATACAAACACCCCCGACAGCAATTTTTGAGTGGATACCAACGCCCTCGATGGAGTCTGATACCACCACAACATTTTTTCGTTCAAGAGGAGACCGATGCCCTCGAATGGTTTATCTTGTCCTAGGGGTCAGAGGCATCCCGAAAGACAGCTACTCGAGTGGAGACTAACGTCCTCGAGTAGTTTATCTCATTTCTTTTTGTCCTAGGGGTCAGAGGCATCCCGAAGGACAGCTACTCGAGTGGATACTAACGCCCTCGAGTAGTTTATCTCATTTCATTTTGTCCTAGGGGTCAGAGGCATCCCGAAAGACAGTTACTTGAGTGAAGACTGACGCCCTCGAACATTTTATCAAGGGTTCACAAGCATCCCGTAAGAAACATTTGTTTAAATAAAGGCAAACACATAAGAGCGCTCTTTGCACGTATGCTTAACGCGTCACCTACACACTAAAAACATTTAAAAACTAAAATAAACCGTTTAAAACAAAACAAAGAAGACAAAGCGTGCGCCCAAAGAATCAAGCAACGGCCCGGGCCCAAGCAAGCAACCGTAAGCGAAGATGTCAAGTATGATTTCTAAGCTATGGTTGGCGGGCCTAAACACGTAGCCCACTGGACTTAAAGCGACCCGACCGGACAGCCACCAGGTCGTAATCTTCGAAAGACCTGGGCAGCTATACTTTGACTTTCGCCTTGTCCAAGCCTCGGTCAAAGTGAGGGCTTCTGTAGACACCCAGATTTGGACCTGGTGGCTGCAGAAGTGCCCAACAAACACCCGATGACGATAGGAATGCAATGCGACGCGGGTTCGCAATGTTGTAGGTAGTTTTCCTATAGAACAGATCAAATAATTACTCGGAAAAATTGAAACTAACATGATGGCAGCCTTAGTTGTGACGTTAGGGTCACATAGACACTAATTAGAGTTAATTTCGACACCAGGACCCCGAGTCGGTCCCGAAACTCGAACCGAGTCAACACCGTGTCAAGCGAACCTCGGGATGAACACCCGAGGCCCACTAAACCCACGACGCTAGGTCAAGCCGCGGGAAACCTTAACATCCAAGAAATGTATTATACACCCGTCTCAGGGTTTTGGAAAGTATCAAAACCGTATCCTCAAAATCCCAACCGCCCTGCCCTACGTGCTTTGGTTTCACCACTCCTTAGCCCGGGCGCCTGAGTCCTGGTGCGCACCAGCTCAGGCGTCCATATGGGCGACGAGGGCCGAAAACACCTATAAATACCCCCCTTCACGCCCTCATTTCGACAATTCTCATTCTTCTCTTCCTCCTCTAAACTCTCGCTAAGGGCTCGCACTCCGACACCCGAGGCAAACGATCCACTCGATCGTAGTTCCGATGCAACATCGACGCTACTCCTCACCTTCGAGCACCCCACTCAATACCGAGGTGCCTGTGATCGACTAGCTCAAAACTAGTAACGAAGTTCTGCCGGATTAGCCGCAAAACTAGTCCTTTGCAACGAAGCTCTGCGGAGTAGCCGCGGGAAGGTCAAACGGTAACGGAGTTCTGCCGGAGGCACTGGTCAAGCTAGGAGGATCCGCCTGTTGATCGAGTCGTCACTAGGTTGCCATCTAAACAAAACTTTCCATATTTGTACTTTCTATTATTATGCACTACGACAACACTAGATGTGGGCGCTAGGCCCACAAGCATCTACTAAAATACGTCGTCCCAACTTCAGCCACAAATACTAAAACACACTAAATAGACCCGAGTAATTCCGAGATCCGTTCTCAAAATAATCTATGCATCGAGTCTCGTTTAGTGTATACTCCGAGGGTGCAACTCCTCACAATGTGTTTTACTTACATTCGCATTTACAGTTTTTGGTATGATTTATTGCTTTTATGACCTTATAATCGTATGCTAAATCATCTAACACGGAATTCAAAACGTAAAATAAATAAAACCGAACAAAGTGATGGTCGGGTTCCGTATTAGTCCGGATGCTCACCTTATTGGGTTCGACGCATCTCTATTAATACCGAACCGACGCATCTTAAGCAGAATACCAGGTAACGTATACCACGAGAACGACTAATATCCGTATTATCACGTTAAAACTGATTTGCTAATACTTATAATATTAGTACTCTCTACTCTCCAACATGCATCTTTTTATGGCCTGCTTGTCACGTGAAATCGCATGCAAAGAATGTAAACACAACTACTTCGACGACAATACTTACTTGTCCTTAAGCAACTGACGTAGCTAAGTATAGGGTTAAAATAACGGATGTTATAGTACTTCCACCACAACAAAAGAACTAGGATATAAGCCCACCGATTGATTAGTAGAGGCCGCTATAGTGCGGGCGGGATTGAGTGCTGACATCTATCAGATGTTGGCTTCCCAATACGTACCCTCACCCCTTACTCAGAATCGACGGTTTCCGGATGTCCGAAACCATTGGCAATGAGAGTCATTCCAGGCATGGAATGCTTAAGGGTACAAGTCTTTATCTTTAGGTCCTGTGCCACTCAACTTTGAGCCAGCAAGAGATCAAAGTTGACTTGAACGGTTTCCAAGTCCCCATAATTGACTCGGTGGCGACTCCACAAATCGGCAACGAATTCAGTTCACTAAAAAGGTCGCCTTACCAAAAAAATCGGCCTTTAAACATTTACAACCACGAATCGATCGATTCCCAAACGGAAACACGGGTGCCCGCACCCGTCTAGTACAAGTCCGGATCGTCATCCAAATCGAGGTCCAACACTTCGCCCCGTATGCATGATTGGACCGGCCCCCGGCAGGGAGGGGGCCACGAGGGTGGCCGCCGCCACACGATGGAAACCGGGTCGGTCCCGAGCAGGCACGCGCGGGGCGCCGGGCGGTGCGGACGGACGTCCACAGACGTATGCGACCAATGCATGAACTTCAGGATATACCTGGATTGAACATTAATGAGGATAAGACGAATGAGAATGAGACGGCCAATGGTCTCTGGATCACCCAACGTGGTCATAAGAAGAATAGTGCTCATGTGGACAAGGAAAAAGTGGATGACAGTTCCAGTGCAGTGCCCATGTTGCATATCACTGAGGATGAGACTAAAGATGAGGAATTGTATTGGGCTAACCCTGTCTATTGCTACATACTTAGGACTAATCCCCCTTGGGAGGTTGTTAAGGGTTATGTGCAGCGAGTATGGGGTAAGCATGGAATAGACAAGATCTCGTTTATCCCTAATGGCATATTCTTCGTACGATTTAAACAGAAAGAGGCAAAAAATCTTGTATTACAGACTGGGTTTCACATGTTCCACAACAAGCCTGTGAATGTTAAACCATGGCAACCTGATGTCGATCTGCAGAAAGAAGATGTAAAATTCGTGCTAACTTGTGTTTGGTTACGTGACCTACCACTGAAATACTAGGGGAGTTGCCTACCTAAGCTTGCAGGATTAGTAGGAGAATTTATACAGCTAGACCCTGCTACGACTGACAAGACTCAACTAGGCTATGCAAGGACACTGGTGGAAGTCTCTGTGGGGCAGAATTTTGATGAAAACATAAAATTCTGGAATGCTAAAGGTGATGTTGAGGTTATTAAGATCGAATATGAGTGGAAACCCATTCATTGTTCGAAATGTAAGAACCTGGGGAATGAGGCACTAAACTATTGTAAGAGCAAACCAGAACCTATGCCTGGTCAGGTTAAAATATGGAGAAGGAAGACAGAGGGGATTTAGAATCCACCAGTGAAGCAGAAGGTATGTAATTCCGTTCCTAACCTTGCTAATGGGAGTAGATATGGAAGTAAGTCTTATGTTGATGCTATTGAGAATGTAGCTGAGACCCCTACTGAAGTAGGACAGTTTGATACGGACAGTTCCCAAATACAAGTTGGTTTAAATTTAGGCACCCCTAATATGCATTTATCCAATGAATGTCGGATTCTGGAATGTTAGGGGTCTTAATAGTGTAAATAAGGAAAGAGAGGTGAAATGTTTCATTCACAATAAAGGGGTGGGTCTTTTTGGCCTACTTAAAACAAAAATAAAGGTTAATTATATCTCTAAACTTATGAATAAGATGCTAGATGGATGGTGTGTCTTCACTAATACGCACACTCACCCTGGAGGTAGGGTGTGGATGTTATGGCAACCGTCGCTTTATGATGTTATGCCTCTGGAGTACAACCCTCAGTTTATCCATGGTAGAGTGAAACACATTATTTCTGGACAGCCTTTTCACTATACATTAGTCTATGCCTTTAATGAGGTAGTGGACAAAAGGGAGCTATGGACTAGACTGGAGAACATAGCAGCCAATATGCAAGGGCCTCGGGCAGTTGGTGGTGATTTCAATACTGTAATCTCGCCTGATGAGAGATTGAGAGGCCAAACTAAACAGGTGGATATGGATGAGTTTGTGAATTGTTTGAGTCATTGTAGTCTCAACGAAATCAAGGCCTCTGGTGCTTGGTTTACTTGGACAATTAAAAAGGATGTTGATATGAGGAAATACAATAGGTTGGATAGATTCCTTGTTAATGAGGCCTGGATGGATACCTTTCCTGATTCTGAAGCGCACTTTCACTCGAAGGGACTATTTGATCATACACCTTGTATTGTTTGCCAATGGGAGCTAGAGGAGAGGAGGAAAGCGAGCTTTAAATATTTCCAAATGTGGAGCCTTGTGCCTGAGTTTCAGAATGTAATATCTGCTGGTTGGGAGGTTCCAGTGTACGGAACGCCTATGTATCGTATTGTCAAAAGGTTGAAGGGACTAAAGAAGGAGTTAAAATGTTTCAATAGAGCTCATTTTTCAGATGTTGAGGCGAAGGTACATTCCCTGGCTGGTGCATTAGCTAATGTACATCAAGAAATTGTTGATATGTTCCCTATAGATGCTCTAATTAGAGAAGAGAGAAGAATTAATCTGGACATGCAGATGTAGGTAAAGGCTAGAGACAACTATCTAGCTCAAAAAGCTAAGGTAAAATAGCTTGAGGAAGGGGATTCAAATACCATATTCTTCAACCAAGCTATTCAACAGAAGGTGATTAGGAACAAAGTCACCCAAGTTAAGAATATTAGGGGGGTTTTATGCACAGACAACAACAATATTCAGGAGGCGTTCCTTGAATACCACCAGGGGTTGCTTGGAACAAAAATTGTTGTGACTCCTGCTCGCTCCTCCATTATATCTCAGGGTCAGGTGTGTAACCATTCACATCAGCTCACCCTTCCTACTCCAGTGACTAAGGATGAAATTGAAAAGGCGTTCATGTCTGTTCCTGGTGACAAGGCTCCGGGGCCTGATGGCTATTCAAGCTCATTTTATAAAGATGCTTGGAAGACGGTGGGTAATGACATCAGTGAGGCTATAATTGATTTTTTCTGTACTGGCAAGCTGCTGAAGCAGATTAATGCAACCAACATTACTCTGGTTCCTAAATATGAGTGTCCAGAATCAGTAACTCAATTCAGACCCATCGCCTGCTACAACATGTTGTATAAGGTAATATCCAAATTGCTTTGCAATAGGCTTTCTATTGTTCTACCTCAGATAGTCCAGGAAAATCAAGGGGGCGTTCATTAAAGGGAGATCAATTATTGAGAATGTGTTAATATGCCAAGACCTTGTTAAAATGTACTCTAGGTCGAATGCCTCTCCTAGATGTGTGTTCAAGTTGGATTTACAGAAGACATACGACACTATTGAATGAGAGTTTGTGGAGGACCTGATAACTTGATAATTATTCATATTTTCACCCCGTTTTTGTGTGTCGTTAACCTCGTTTATAATCATATTTGAACAATATGATACAGTTTTGTGAGATTTGACATTTAAGGGCATATATTATTATTTATCATGCTAAATAGACTGATTTCGATGTTAATTATATTTATTAGGTACTGGATTTATAAGTCAGGATTAAATGACCTGGCTAACACATGGATTTGACCCAAAAGGAAATGGCGTATAAAATAGAAGAAGATTTGCCCAAATATGTAGCAAACCTAAACTATATAGGAAGTGCACAAACTAATCGAGGGAAGAATACAAATACATCACACAAACAAAAGGAAAAAAAGGAAAAACCAATATATTCCAATATTTCAAGAAGGGTCTGTAACACTCAGAAATAAAGTAAAGAAGAAAGGGAAAATCAGAAAATCTGTATTATGGCAATTGACGAAGCACCAAGGATGGAAACACAATATCTCCATGTCGTCTCTCAATCTCATTGATTTCCGTATTTCTACCAAGAAATTATACCTCAAATCTTTCCTAAATTTGACCCAAGGCAATTATAAATACCCAATTCCCAATCATGAAGAACCCAAGCAAGCAAGTATAAAAATACCAAACTCTATTAGTAATTGAAATTGATGGTTTTTGGGAGCTCGGAGCAGTCCGTTGGGTGAAGCGGCTTCAAATCGAGGGAAGACAGAAGTACTACTTGTGGAGGTGTCGAAACCGAATCAAGGAGGAGTCTTTTTGTCCTAGATATTAAATTTTCTACTCCTTACAAGTTAATTTCAGTTAATTATTTTGTCTTGTATCTTATATGACGTTAATCTTTCAGTTACGGAATCAATTAGTTTTACCAATTGTAGACACCCACATTTGACCGACAAGTGTCTATAGCAGTTCCCGACAAACACCCGATGATGATCGGACGCAACATGCTTTAACGTACTCGGAAATGGGCTCAAAATCATTGGCATTTGGCTTGGGCTTTTTAAGGAGTACAAATCTCACGAAACCAACCTCAAATTCAGGCCCAGTGGGTCGTTTCGAGTTAAATAAGACTAATTTGGGTCGAATCCGACACCGGGGGTAAAACCGTCTTTTAGCGATCGAGTCAAACCCGGTCAAAGATATTTTCTCGAGACTTACGAGTCAGCCGTGTCACCTCACGTGACCGACTCGAGCTCAAACTCCACAAAAATCAGCTACATCAATGTTAAACAATTCCGTTAAAGGTAGAATTCGATCTCAAGTAGGAATTCTATCCGAAAACCGAATCGAGTATTCAACCTAGCGTAGGACACTCGGCCGAGTGGCCTGATTTCGGCCGAGCTCCCCTTCCCAAACCGAGATTCCCTTTCTTCTTTGCCAAGTAACGGAATTCTCGTTCCTCACAACTTCTTACATTTCTATCCCGATTGGTATTTCTTGTCGTACAAGCAAGGCTACCTCTACCCCTATAAATAGGACCCTTTGCACACAACACAAAACAACTTTTCCTAACACAATATACACATACATTACACACACCCGTTTCATACCTCGACACATACAATTCCCGATATTTTACGTCCAAAACCGAAGGAACCGGCCCTTATACCCGTCACCCATCACGTCCGACCGAAACCACCACCAACTCACCGGCATTAACTCGACGCTCTTGTGCCCAAGCCACGTCCCGACGAACCCCGATCCGAGTAAAACGAAGCATGTAGGTTGAGGGTGTACCAAACCCGATTTCTCCTTCTTCTTCTCTTCTCCTTTTCTCGTCGTCCGTCCTTTTTACGGGTCCTTCGTCCTTTTTTTATTATTATTTCTAATATCGATAATACTAAAAAACTATTTTCATATATCGAACATTCTTAAAAAATATGATATCAACTCTGTAGTTGAATATCGTATTAAAAAAGAATTAAATCAAATCTCGTCGATGCTAAAAATCGTTACTTTTTTACAAATATAACGATTCTGACACGGAGAGAACTAACATTATTTTTTTTCTTTTCGTTCAAATTTCATTCAAACTATTTTACAAAACCTTTTTAAAAGTCATTCCGAATATTCGATATCGATTTCATAATCGAATATCGGGTACGACGAATATCGAAAACATAAATCGAGTATAAATTAGTTCGTATTTATACGCGATTTATCAAATTAGCAATTTTCGAACAATAGACGAGACCGGGACAGACCCACACGCGAGTCGCGCCCATCCCAGGCGACTCGCGCACGGGCCTGAAACTCGAGTCCTTTTTTTTTAGCTTTTCGTTCGTTTTTTTATTATTTATTCTACAAAACGATTTCTCAAAATTTGTATCTCTTCTAAAACTCTTCCGAGTATTTGATATCGATTTCATAATCGACTATCGAATATAACGAATATCGAAAATATTAAGTCGAGCACGAATTATGCAATATTCGTACGTGATTTAATAAAAGCATCGAATTTTCAAAAATCGGTCTCGAAAACAGGCCGAGACGCAAGTCGCATGCGTCCCGGGCGAGCCGCGCGGCCGGCTGAAACGCGGCTCGTCTTTAATTTTTTTTATATTCTTCGAATTCCGTTTTTTAAACAAAACAGCGTCTTCTTAACAATATTTTTCAGATTTCGACTAATATTTTCTCGATCTTGCATATTCATCATATTTGCTATATTATTTTTTCACAAATCGATACTAACTCGTTTGTTCATCTTGTAGCAAATTCATTCTTTTTTATCGTTTGTTTTATTATACTAAAACAAACCTCACATGCTAAATTCAACTTCGACGTTAAATTTTTCATGCAGTAAACGACTTAGCAACCCATTCAATTATTCACATGCTTAGGAAAACAATGTTTGCATATCATTCATCGTTCAACTAACGCGCGTATTAAAACATCAAACGATATCCTAGTAGAGGCCGCTAATGTGCGGGCGGGGTTGGGTGTTCTTTGTGAACTTCCCAACACGTACCCTCACCCCTTACTCAGAACCTCGGTTTTCGGATGTCCGAAACCATTGGCAACGAGAGTCATTCAATACATGATATCCGATCAAGTCGGTATCGGTATCAAATGCTAAGGGACGAACCCAATAAACTCTGACATCGGAAACGGGCCGTATTTTGTACACGGCCCACTACGACATAGAGTGGGTTCGAACGGGCCCGAACTCCCACAAAGTTCGGTGGCGACTCCAACTTCGATTTAAATTTCAATTCGATCCATTCTCATATGGAGATTCATTCGCCTCCCCAAACCCGCGCGTGGCTGCGTCGGGGTGGACCTATGTCATGTCCACAATTTGGCGACTCCGCTGGGGATTAACTGATGTGTGACTTACCATCGGCATCCTCAGGGTGAGACTCGAATAGAAACCGTTTGACTAGTACAATACGCGTTTTAGTTTTACGGTTCATGCATAACCCCATCTTTCCTGGGCCGGTACTGGTGACCGACGTCCCACTATACCATTGATGTAGTCTAAATTGGATATGTCAAAAGGTGTGCATAGCAGATTCGTATGGGTTTTACGGCATGTTCTAAGTTCAATTCGACTTAGGAAGTTCGCCCCGATTCTCGAATAGGCTATGTACACTGGTATAGACCCTTATAAACTGACCGAGACTTAGCTTAAGAGCATACATGGCGTCATTATACTTGATCCACATCTTTTTCAAAAACCGACATATTCAAAATTTTGCATCCTTTTCAAAATAACCAATTTCAAAACCCCGGACATATACCGAATTTAGGACTTATGATTTTACTCAAAATAGCCTTTTTATAGCCGGTATTATGCCCAATTTAAAACTCGAAATTATTTTCAAAACTTTCAAACCGTCACCCGGCCCACCTTTTCTGTTTTTTTCTCGAAAAAAGGGCCGGATCTCCCCGAACTTTTCGGGCTTTTCAAAAAAATCATATTTCAAAACTTCCTCTTCTTAGACTTCCCGTATTTAGCAGTGTCGGGTCGTGTCATAAGTCGTTGAAGTCTCTAGCGTCGAAACTCTGTCGATCTTACATCGCGGGTTTCCCCCCTATCCCAGTCCGCCTTATTTTACTAAGGCAAGGCCCACCTACGTAGGACATACTCCTACAATGGTTGGCCCAGTTTACACAATCGAGTCTAAAGTCTGGGAATGTCTCATGTGAACCTTCCTTCGAATAGGGCCCAACCCACATAGTTGGATCCTGAGGAAGGCCCACCTTTTCACAAGTCACCCGTCTAGGTGTCTTTTCCGAGTCATTACCATCTTAGTCTTCTTCCTTTCCCTTGCTCGGGATGTACTTTTCTTAGGATTCGGGTTAAGTTGCTGATTACGAGGTGTTCTTACAGACAGGCCACCCTTCACTCGAACCATGACGAAAGAAGCCATCGATGAGTTGACAGCTTTGTTGACCAAAATCCAAGATCAATTGCGACAAATGAGGGTGGACCAGATTGCCATCGTCACTCGGGTTAGTGTCGTGGAACAAGGAACCCCCAATGCTTCGATCGAAGATGACGGACCGTTGGCCGCATTGGCCGGCGCGGTCCAAAAGCTGCAAGAACAGGTCCACTCGACCACCAGAAACACTATTCTCACGGAAAATGCTCGTATCTATTCGCCCTTGACCGATGAACTGCCCGCTAACCTCAACTTAACGGGCTTGCCAATGTTCGACGGAACTGAAGACCCGGTACTCCATATTCGGGCTTTCAAGGAATTTATGGCTGTTAAGGGGGTCAAATCGACCATGTTCAAGCATCTCTTTGCTTCCTCTCTGGAAAAGCACCCGAAAGTTTGGTACTACAGGCTTGATCCCAAGAAATACAAAACCTGGGACGATGTTGCAATGGAATTCGTGCGAAACTACGCGGATAATGTTGAAATCCAGACTACCATGCGTACTCTGGAAGTTATGGCCCAAGAGCCTAAGGAGGGTTTCACCAAATACCTTCAAAGGTGGAGGATCGAAAGTGTTAAGCTGGTGGACAAGCCCAGCGAAAAAGTACTAGTGGAGGCCTTCGTCAAAAACCTCCTCCCCGCTTACCGAGTCCATCTCCGGTACGCCATCATACCTGACTTCGCCACTGACCGAAATGGGTACTAGAATCGAAGACGATTTAAGGCTAGAGAACCTTACTAAGGCCTCTACCAAGGGGTATCAAGGAGCCAGTTCATCCTCCAGCAAGCCCGCAACCACAACAGCGGCCCGAAGTATCTTCGACGAGGTTAACTCATTGGACACCTCGACCAAAAAGAATACTCCAAATCGGGTATTCACCGACATAGGGACAACCTATGCTAATTCCTTACAAAGGTTGTCTTCAAAAGGCCTAATCCAACCGATAGGCCCAATTTCGGAAGTTCCCGTGGAAAAGCGATCTAAGAGTTACAATATTCAAGCCTATTGCCATTATCACCAAGGCAACGGGCATGACACGGAGAAGTGCTGGAAGTTGAAGCATCTTATTCAAGATCTGATCGAATGTGGAAAGATACCACTACCCAGCGATAAGCCGAGTAACAAAAATAATCCTCTTGCTACTCGCGCCATTTTTACTGGAGAGGTAGTCGACTGCTCTCATCCCATTTCCCCTTTCACTCCCCAAATCAATGGGATATGGAACGACGATGAAGATGATGTTTATCTGGCCAAGGGGGAAGCTGTCCCCGTCACCATTGAAGAGATCCGGAAAGCTAAGGCCAGAGCTCTGGCCGGCACACACACCATCACGGCCGGTGTCGCCACTCCGGAAACCGTCACTGAACCTTCCAGGACGGAACTCACTTCCGAAGAGCCAAACGCTGACACGGCCCTAGTCAGACAACTAAAGAGGGTCCGAACAGATATTACTATATGGCAGCTTTGGTTAGTTCTCAGGAGCATCGGGCAGCACTTACTAGGGCTCTCGATGAAATCAAGGTTGACTCGTCGGTTACCCCCACCGAAATGGTAGCCACTATTTTACCATACCTCAAGGGCAAGTCCAAAGGAGAAGGCCCACTTATCACTTTCTCCGAGTCCGACCTTCCACTGTTCGGGGCCACCCATAACTTGGCCCTATACATCACGGTGATCTGCCGCAACAAGTATCTCCCGATGACCCTGATTGATGACGGGTCCGCGGTAAACGTCCTTCCCTTAAGGACAGCCAAGGCCCTCGGCATTACCGAGGCTGACTACCTTCCGACTGCACAAACTATCCAGGCCTTTGATGGGAGCCCAAAATCAGTTGCTGGGGCCGTTAAGCTAACAATCATAACAGGCCCTATCGAGAAGGAGTTAGAATTCCAGGTGATCGATGTCACTTCATCTTTCAATCTATTACTCGGGAGACCATGGATTCAAGCGGTCAAAGCCGTGTCTTCCACTCTTCACAGGAAGATCAAGCTACCTTTACAAGATGGGATCGTCACTCTCGAAGCTACTCCCATAAGCGTGTCAAGCTGCAACACGGCAGGCTCAACTGACCCGCGAGGTTTCAACTTCGTGGGAATGATCGAGGAAGAATATCTTTTCCGACCATACTTCACTACTAGCATCGATACGATGCTACAGAATCTGGGTTACGTACCAGAAGTTACATCAAGGCCCTATCTTCCAGCTGGGAAGATTATCGAGGCCCTGAACAACGAGCAATCTCGCCTCGGTCTAGGTTACACTATGACGCCAGGATGCATGGACCAAACCAAGGCAGTCACGTTCGTCACTCCAGTATTTGGAACTGTTCAAGTGGGCCTCTATCAACCCACCATTTTATATCCCGGGACCAAATCGGCCCGGGAATGCAATTTCATCCCGGATGATATCTTTGCCCTTATCCAGGCCGAATCAAAGGAGGTCCCAAATAATACCGAGCCCATCCTAGGTCTACTATTCGGGAAAGACAAGGTCGTCCCGACCCCTAAGTAGGAGTTAGTCAGCCTGATTCTCCGCAGCAGCAGGTTCGATCCAACCAAGCTGATCTCCGACGTGGGTGCCGACACTGGGAAGAGAGTGATGGTGGGATTTGTCGTGAATCCCACCGATCAAATAAATAACCGACTAAACCTAACTGGGTAGATAGGGCAAGTCGGGTCGAATCCACGGGGACGGTAAGAGGCGTTTAGACTAAGGTCACCTAAAAACGAGACTAAGTCAACGAGCTAAGCTAAACTAAAGAATGATAGAAGGGGAGAAGGCTAAGGCTATGGCTAAGGAGACGGAGAAAACAAACAAGGAAAACGGGCTAGGATTAGGTCGGGGTCAAAGGGGTAACGGACTGGTCGAGGAAGAGCTAGAGTAAAGGAGGTAGTAGGGTAATCTAGGTATAGTCCGGGCTCTCGCAACTTAGACCAACCTAGAGGTTCCACCTAAAACCCATTTTGGCGACACACATGACAAACGGGGTTACTAGCGTGTTATTGTGGCCTAGATCGTATTCGGGCTCTCGCAACTTAGACCGACCAAGGGGTCGTCCTCACCGGGCTCTCGCTACTTAGTGAGGGAACCGAACCCACAAGAAAACTATTACCCACAAGAGAAAAGCAAGAAAAACAAGCATATGCACATACTAGTCATTCAAGCATTTCAACAAACATGTGATATGCATCAAACCAAGAGGAAACCCAAATCTTCCACCAACATCTCCAACAAACCCTTAATCATCCGATTAACACCCTAATCACCTTACTAACCCTAGCAAGATACTACTCAAACATAATCAAACTACAACTAACAAGAACAAGAGGAATCATCATAAGAAACAAAACATACCTAAACAAACTCAATCAAACTAACAAGAACAAGAACAAACAGTAATAAAGATTCAAACTTGATAAACAATAAAGGATTAAGAGTAAAAGGAGAATAAGATTGTACCAAACTAATGAAGAGGAAAGATTGAAACTTGCATTAATGAAGAAAACCCAAAACAAACCACCAAGGTTGTCAATCTTGGATGGATCTTGAAGAATTCCCTTAATGCAAGTACTAAACTAAGATTAAAGACTAATTACCGACTAATCTACTCTAATCTAAACTAATCTAACCTAAAATAGTCTAGGGTTTAGTGGGAAGTGAAGAACATAAGCTTTACAAAACAAGGGAAGAGTATATATAGGGTTACAAGTGGAAGGGAGAAGAGAGGAAGCAAAGCGCGGCAGCAGCACACCCTTCCCAGCCGGGAGGAGGTGGTCCCGGTCGGGAAGGTGTCGGTCCCGGCCGGGAGGAACTGGTCCCGGTCAGGATGGACCCAAAACAGCAGCTCCTTGTTTTGCTCCTTCATCCCGGACGGGATGAGGCCATACCCGTCGGGGATGAGTTTTGTAGGCCTCCAATATGATGTTTTTGGTTCCTCCTTACTTCACATGGACTTCTCATCGATTCTCGGGACTCGGGATCGGGTCTCGGAGGCTCGGGATTGGGTCCCAAGGTCTCGGGGTTGAATCCAAGGCATCGAGTGATCGTTCCTCCACTTCGTTGGCTCCGAAAAGCGTATGTATTGAGTCGGAATCGCTCCAACTCTTCATGAAGGGTCTTGGGAACCTGAAACGAACTAGAGGAAGCATAAGTAGCCCATAAATCGCTCCCAAGGAGCGATTCCACAAGGAAAATGGGACCAAAACACTACGAAATAGGCACTACAAACTACACTTATCAACTCCCCCACACTTAACCCTTACTCGCCTTCGAGTAAGCACAAACTAACTACTAAACTAGCCGAGTGGGTATTAGCGCACCCTACTCCCTTTCAACTCACGCGAGTGCACTTAGAGGAAAAGTGCACTCCGCAAGGTAAGTGGGGTCTTGCGACAAAACCGTGGATGCAACCGGACACAAAACACATAAACAAACAAACACACAAACAAACACACTAAAGGTTGCACCCAAAAGAAAAGAAATACCGCTTCCCTCTAAAAAGCGGTGAAAGAAGCACCGGTTTAGGACTCAAGGCAAGTGACAACGTTCCCGAGCTAGCAATACAAACCAAAATGGACCAAACCCTAATAGTGTGACGACAAAGCAACAAAAACGTTGATAACTTACCTAGATCCTCCTAACCTTCTAAGAACGTACCACGGGACGATCGGCGGGATGGAAAAGGGTGAACCACGGTGTTAGTCGACACTGTAGGTAAGTGAGACCCCGCCCTCTTTAGCAAAGAGCCAAGAGGGTCGTCCCATGTCCGAAACCGCCTAACTAGTCCAAGTAAAAAGTGGAAATGATTGCAAAATGAGGGAAGACCGACCACTACCGCTAACATCCTTCCTAGGGACTCGGTCCTTTGGTAGGCTCTTCACGGTAATAGTCGGTAAAAGGCTTATTTTGAGAGGTAGGGGTTATTTTTGTGAATCGGGTTTTCTTTTGGCATTTTCTCTTTTCTTTTGCATTTTTGCCTTGTTTTGCAATGCCATTCTTTTTCTTCTTTTCTATTTTCTTTTTGGCTTTTATGCCTTTTCTTTTTCTTCATTCTTTTCTTTCTTTCATTTTCTTTCTTTTTCTTTTCTTTGCCCTTTTGGCTTGATTTGGCTTTTTGGCATTTCTTTGTATGACAAGAAAGGGAGAATTCAACAAATTGCAATTTATTGTGTGGATATGTGTAGGAGGTAGGTAAATGGGAGAGTCGGGGGGCGTCCTTCCCTTCAAACCCACAAAAAGTGGAGAACTTGGACTAATCAAACAATCCTAAACATGGTCACCTAAGCGACGAGACTCGGTAACCAAGGCCTTTTCACACTGTGGGTGGTCAAAATGGTCAAAATGCAAATCCCGTAGTAAATCCCTAGTAAGCTAGGTGAACTCAAGGTAAGAAACCAACGAAATCATTGATTTAGGGTCATTCCACTAGACTAAAGTCCAATACTCGATTTATACTACTAGGAAGGGAAAGTAAACACTCGCACACTAGCCTCTAAACCGGGTTTTCGAAAACCATTTACACACAAGACACACAACAAAACACAAAACAAAGACTCAATGAAAACGAAACAAAAAGAAACAAAAGCAACAAAACAAAACAAACACATAGAAGACACAAACACCACCCCTAGCTTCCAAATGAGCAACCAACCAACATCAAACTTTACAAAGCTCCTCCCGAGCACACCACATCACATTCTCCTCCAAATTCCGCAAGAGACAAAGAAGGAAAAAGGGATAGAAGATGTTACCGGACATCTTGAAAGCTTTCCAAAGCCATCGGTGGTTTAAGCAACCTATAAGGAAAAGGGGGGCAAACACACACAACAAAACAAATATACGAGACAATGACACAAAAGAAAAACACACAAAAAGAAAATCTTTTTGATTTTTGTGAAAAAATTTCAAATTTTTAGGGTTTTTAAAGATTTTTCGAAAAACTACAAAAATAAGGCTAACTATGCTAGAATATCACTCCCCCACACTTAAGCTGAGCAATGTCCTCATGCTCGACCGTAGTGCATGGGAGCACAAAAGAAAAGAAACTACGAAAATAAAGCTAAAAATCGAAAAGTGGAGAAAATGGTAGAATGTGTCCGGCCGGGGTGTAGTCAAGTCACTATGGGCCGAGACAAGAAAAGATATGGATGGGGGAAGAAATAAAAAGAAAGAAATAAAAGGAAATGGGAGGGGAGGACTAGGTGTAATCAAGTCACCTAGCCCGGATTCCGCCTAAATCCGACTAAATCCTCAAAAAGAAAGAGTGAAAAACTTGTAAAATTTGGATTTTGAAAATGACTCTCGATGTAGTCACATCATCGAGAGTCGGGAGCAACCACTACCAAGGCCTCGAAGGCCACTAAGATACCATGACTCAAGGGGAAGGGAATAAACAAAGGAAAACAAGCAACAACAAAAACGGAAAAGAAAGGATAGTTGCCGTACCATAGGTTAGCAACTCACTCTCTCCATCGTCTCATAGATCAATATAGGCATTTGCTTGTCTTCATCATTGCTATCCCGCTTCAAGCTTGATAGAACCGCATGGTAGAGGTAGTAATGGTGCGAGGGGGTGGGATTTGATGTGAATATCGGTTTAAAGTGAGGAGGAAATGAGGTTAAGGTATGTAAATGAGGTACATGGGTGGTATGATATGAGAAAGGAAGGTAGGGAGGTTAGGTGGGGGTATACAATGGTTGGGTGGGCTTAAATGTCGAAGAAGAAGCACCAAAAAGGAGTAGGGGATCATCCCGGTCAGGATGGATGATCCCGGTCGGGTAGATAAACCCTTCCCAGTCGGGAAGCCTCCTTCCTGATCGGGATGACACTCCAGTGGACTCGATTTTTGGCACCCTCATCCCGATCGGGACGGCCCCATCCCGGTCGGGACGACACACCCTTCCCGCTCGGGAAGGGTCTTCATGACTCCCATGACCCCAAAAACCGACTCCCTTACTCACGATCCAAGCTCTATCACTAACCACTCCTTTCTAGGAGTCACCTTCACTTCACCTATTACAATAAGCTCAAAGTACACATTAAATTCACTCCCTCACATCGCTCATCAAAATACCAAATCAATTACAAGAGCTTCACAAAACAACAAAAATCAAGAGAAAAATCACACAAATACAAACACAAGTACTCTAAAGAGGAGAGGAGAATATACAACATGACGGTTCTTTAGGAACTCCGTCAAACCTAAGATGGTGGACTCTCCTTCAACCGTAGCCCTCAAGGGCATGGATTAGCAAGTCGAACGCGCTACCGACATCATAATGAAGGCCCAAGAAGCGCTCGAGCCTAGCCAACCTCCACGGCCTTCAAGGTGGAGGCGAGAAGTAGGAATCCCAAGACCCAACGTCATCATTCATGTCGTCTCCGGGGTCTATCCATCCCACGAGCTTCACCGACCTCTTCCTCCCTAGGCATCGCCTCCAATCACAAGCAAGCTTCATTTCCAAGAAACGAGGCACAAAAAGCGGTTTTGGCCCCATTTCCTTGTTGCACACCCCCACACTTTCCTCAAGTTGTGGTTCCCCATCTTCATCATTCGTCCCCACATCATCTTGGAGAAGAGGATCGAAACTTCTACCGGCGGTTTCAATCTCTTCCAAGTCATTGCTTGGTTCACTAGCTAGGGGCTCTTGATGCTTATCCACATTCTCGCACAAGGACAACTCGAGGCTATCAATTTCACCCAACATCCTCACAAATTCCACCAAACCATCCAACTCACTATCCTCCTCCAATTTTTCACCAACGATGCCTTCACCAAGAGTCATATCCTCATTCGTCTCTTTTTGGGTAGACGATTGAGGCTCTTCAAAGCAAGAATCGCTCCTTATAGGGAATTCATTAACGGCCTCGTCATTGGGTTGTTCCCCTTCCCCAAATGAACATCCCTCATCAAGTTGTGAGGATCGACTTAAGAGCATTAGGGTTTGAGCCGTTAAAGCATGCAATCTAGCTTTAGTTTCCTCCCTTTCCCTAAGGATTTCGGCCAAGAGTTCATTATTCTTTTGCGATTGGATGGCCATTTCTTGTTGCATTTGAAGCATCGATTGAAACACCTCCATGTCGGGCAATTGGTGATCATTGGGGTCTTGTAAAGCTCCTTGAAAATCTTGATGATGCCCAAGGGGTGGGGCATCATATTGTTGGTAGCAAGGTGGGGGTGATTGGTAGTATTGTGGGTCATGGGGTTCATATTGTGGTTGGGGTGGAGGGTAATATGGTGGGTTTTGGGGGTATTGGCTTCCATAGGGTGAATCTTGATTAAACATGGTGGGTTCACAACCATAACTCGAGTAGTAGTCACCATGATCGTAGGATTGATAGTCATTCACTTGTTGGTAGCCATTTCCATAACCTTGAAGATCATACCCGTCTTGATTACCCCAAGAAGCTTGATTATGGTAGGAGGACGTCATGTCATAGCTTTGGTTCAAAGAAGAAGAGGAGTAGCTCATATCGGCTTCCATGTGTGGGGAGTTTAGATCAAACCCCATGCTCGCTCGAAAATCGTGGTCCATACCCGGTTGGAAACCTCTCACTCTAGCAACCGTCCGTTAAAGCGGCTCTAAGTTGCAAGAAGAAGATAGTCACCACCTCTAAGCACAAACTGGAGACTAGGAACAAACGTGAGAAGTCTAGCGCTTTTTGGGCACTAGACAAGAGAGAAATAAACCTCACACACACAAGAAGCAAGGTAACAAAAAGAAAAAAGAAAAAACACAAACACAAAGACAAAGTCAAGTAACTAGGAAAACAAAGTCTAAACTAGCACCGTCCCCGGCAACGGCGCCAAATTGATGGTGGGATTTGTCGTGAATCCCACCGATCAAATAAATAACCGGCTAAACCTAACTGGGTAGATAGGGCAAGTCGGGTCGAATCCATGGGGACGGTAAGAGGCGTTTAGACTATGGTCACCTAAAAACGAGACTAAGTCAACGAGCTAAGCTAAACTAAAGAATGATAGAAGGGGAGAAGGCTAAGGCTATGGCTAAGGAGACGGAGAAAACAAACAAGGAAAACGGGCTAGGATTAGGTCGGGGTCAAAGGGGTAACGGAATGGTCGAGGAAGAGCTAGAGTGAAGGAGGTAGTAGGGTAATCTAGGTATAGCCGGGCTCTCGCAACTTAGACCAACCTAGAGGTTCCACCTAAAACCCATTTTGGCGACACACATGACAAACGGGGTTACTAGCGTGTTATTGTGGCCTAGATCGCATCCGGGCTCTCGCAACTTAGACTGACCTAGAGGTCGTCCTCACCGGGCTCTCGCTACTTAGTGAGGGAACCGAACCCACAAGCAAACTATTACCCACAAGAGAAAAGCAAGAAAAACAAGCATATGCACATACTAGTCATTCAAGCATTTCAACAAACATGTGATATGCATCAAACCAAGAGGAAACCCAAATCTTCCACCAACATCTCCAACAAACCCTTAATCATCCAATTAACACCCTAATCACCTTACTAACCCTAGCAAGATACTACTCAAACATAATCAAACTACAACTAACAAGAACAAGAGGAATCATCATAAGAAACAAAACATACCTAAACAAACTCAATCAAACTAACAAGAACAAGAACAAACAGTAATAAAGATTCAAACTTGATAAACAATAAAGGATTAAGAGTAAAAGGAGAAGAAGATTGTACCAAACTAATGAAGAGGAAAGATTGAAACTTGCATTAATGAATAAAACCCAAAACAAACCACCAAGGTTGTCAATCTTGGATGGATCTTGAAGAATTCCCTTAATACAAGTACTAAACTAAGATTAAGGACTAATTACCGACTAATCTACTCTAATCTATACTAATCTAACCTAAACTAGTCTAGGGTTTAGTGGGAAGTGAAGAACATAAGCTTTACAAAACAAGGGAAGAGTATATATAGGGTTACAAGTGGAAGGGAGAAGAGAGGAAGCAAAGCGCGGCAGCAGCACACCCTTCCCGGCCGGGAGGAGGTGGTCCCGGTCGGGAAGGTGTCGGTCCCGGCTGGGAGGAACTGGTCCCGGTCGGGATGGACCCAAAACAGCAGCTCCTTGTTTTGCTCCTTCATCCCGGACGGGATGAGGCCATACCCGTCGGGGATGAGTCTTGTAGGCCTCCAATATGATCTTTTTGGTTCCTCCTTGCTTCACATGGACTTCTCATCGATTCTCGGGACTCGGGCTCGGGTCTCGGAGGCTCGGGGTTGGGTCCCAAGGTCTCGGGGTCGAATCCAAGGCATCGAGTGATCGTTCCTCCACTTCGTTGACTCCGAAAAGTGTATGTATTGAGTCGAAATCGCTCCAACTCTTCACGAAGGGTCTTGGGAACCTGAAACGAACTAGAGGAAGCATAAGTAGCAAATCGCTCCCAAGGAGCGATTCCACAAGGAAAATGGGACCAAAAAACTACGAAATAGGCACTACAAACTACACTTATCAGAGAGCTTGGAGGAAGACAACTAAGTGGACCGATAGTCAGGGTCGAGTCTACAAGCTAACTACTGGTGAAGAAGATATGCATGGCGCCGAATCCGAGTCCGAGTCCGAGTCAGAGTCAGAGTCGGAGTCTGAGTCGAAGTCTAGAGGGTCCAGTACTAGGATCGAGTCTGTAACTCTTCTCCCTTCTTTAGTCACACCATCGGGAGCCCCGGAGTCTGTCCCGAGGGCTCTCCCTATCCCGCCTCTGATCAACGATCAGATGGCAGCTCTCTTTGAGCTATTTTCAAAATTCACTATCAATAATAACGATAACCGTTCTGCTTACGACTTGTCTTATTTTCAAAACATTTTTAAAAATCTTACTTGCAATGACATTGAGAAACCCAACGAACAGGTGCCATTGCCTCCACATCTAATCGAGCAACTCGAGCAAAGGGAGTCCCGAAATCCGGTAATCGAAGAAACCGATTCCATCAACGTAGGAACCCCTTTAGAACCTCAGATGCTTAAGTTGGGCCTATCTTTAGATCCCCAGGAGAAACAACAATTCACAGATCTCCTCCAGGAATTCAAAGACGTCTTTGCATGGTCCTACAAGGACATGACGGGAATAGACCGGGAGATCGCTGAACACCGAATACCCATCAAAGATGGGTATAAGCCGGTAAAACAGAAACTTCGAAGAATGAGGCCCGAATGGTCTCTCAAAGTCAAGGAAGAAGTCGATAAACAATTCAAAGCGGGCTTTATCCAAGTGTCTGAAAATCCAGACTGGGTTGCAAACATAGTACCAGTACCCAAAAAAAATGGCAAAGTCCGAGTATGTGTAGACTTTCGGGACCTTAACAAGGCTAGCCCAAAAGACGATTTTCCGTTGCCACACATCGATATACTGGTGGATAACACGGCCGACCATGCCCTTCTATCATTTATGGACGGGTATGTCGGATACAATCAGATCAAAATGGCGGAAGAAGACATGAGTAAGACCACCTTCATCACACCTTGGGGGACTTACTGCTATACCGTGATGCCATTTGGGCTTATCAACGCTGGTGCCACTTATCAACGGACCGCCACCACTTTATTGCATGACATGATGCATAAGGAAGTGGAGGTCTACGTGGACGACATGATCGTCAAATCCAAGGACCGAAACGGGCACATTGCGGCCCTAAGAAAGTTCTTCACCCGACTACGCAAGTACAACATGAGGTTAAACCCTCAAAAATGCAGTTTCGGGGTAACATCGGGCAAGCTACTGGGCCACATCGTCAGCCAACGTGGCATCGAAGTTGACCCAGCAAAAATCAAGGCCATTACCGAGATGCAACCGCCTAAGACCGAAAAGAAGATAAGGGGGTTTCTCGGGAAAGTCCAATATATCAGCCGGTTTATTTCAAAGCTAACCATGGTATGTGAGCCCATTTTCAAGAAACTGAAGATAGGAGAACGAACACTATGGGACGACAAATGTCAAATGGCTTTAGATAAGATCAAGGAGATTCTATCCTCTCCACCGGTGTTAATGCCGCCTCAGCATGGTTTGTCTTTGTCGCTATACTTAACAACGACCGAGACGGCCATGGGCGCTATGCTAGCCCAGACGGTCGATTCCGAAGAACGGGCTATTTACTACATCAGTAAAAAGTTCTTGGAATACGAATGCAAGTACACAATGCTCGAGAAGACGTGCCTAGCTCTGGTTTGGGCCACTAAAAAGCTCCGACACTACATGCTTAGTCACGAGGTACATGTGCTATCCAAAATGGATCCAATCAAGTATCTATTCAAGAAGCCCATCCTCAACGGCCACATATCCAGATGGACTTTAATGTTAGCTGAGTTCGACCTCAAGTTCGTACCTTTAAAAGCCATCAAAGGCCGGGTAGTCGCGGAATTCCTCGCCGATAGTCCGGTATCCGAGGAAGAACACACCGATACGTGGGCCTTCCCAGATGAAGATATATTCCATACTGACATCGAAACATGGGATTTATATTTTGATGGGGCGTCCAACTTTCGAGGGTTTGGTGTCGAGATTTTTCTAATCTCACCACAAGGGGAACACACCCCGCTATCCATCAAGCTAGATTTCGACGTGACTAATAACGCAGCCGTGTATGAAGCATGCATTCACGGGATACAAGTTGCCGCTGATTTAGGAGTAACAAACCTCCGGGTCCACGGTGACTCCTCTTTAGTCATAAATCAAGCCCTACAAAAATGGAAGACTCGGAACGCAAATCTCGTGGCTTATCAAGCACGAGTAAGGGTTCTCGAAAAACAATTCCAAAAAGTGGAGTACATCTATCTGCCTCGGGAAGAAAACCAGTTTGCAGATGCTCTCTCAAAATTAGCATCTTTACTGAACATCCCAGCACATCTAACCAGCATGCCCATTTGCGTCGAAAGGCGGTCCGAGCCAGCGTACATCCACGCTATCCAAGATATTGAGATAACTGATCCAGAACCTTGGTATCAGGCTATTCTAACCTACTTAACGTCAGGGGAATATCCTCCGGAAGCTGAAAACCGGGCCAAGAAAGCTCTACGAAGATGGGCAACCCAATTCATCCGCACAGACGATGGACAGTTATATAAGAAGACAGCACAGGGGGCTCTACTCCTATGCATTGACAAAGCGCGAGCCGAAAGAGTCATGGTAGAAGTACATGACGGTGAAAATGGTCCACATATGAACGCCCATATGTTGGCCCGAAAAATCACAAGACTCGGCTATTATTAGAATAGCATGGAAACTGATTGTCAGTTATATGTCAAACACTGCCATAACTGTCAGATTTTTGCCAATGTACAGCATATGCCTTCATCCCTATTATATACAATGACATCACCATGGCCATTCTCAACATGGGGAATTGATATAATTGGGAAAGTGAACCCTTCCGGGACGGGAGGTCACTGCTTCATCCTAGTGGCTGTCGACTATTTCACTAAATGGGTCGAAGCCGAATCATACCAGATCTTGAATGCCAAACATGTGGCTAAGTTCATCCAAAACAAAATTATATGTCGATACGGGATTCCGCACGAGTTCATCTGTGATCATGGGACCCATTTTCGAGCTGAAACTGCCACTTTGCTGGAAAAGTACAAGATTCAAAGCCATAGATCGTCACCTTACCGTCCCCAAACAAATGGAGCGGTAGAGGTAGCCAACAAGACAATTGTCGCCATACTTAAAAAGATGGCTGAGAATTATCGGGACTGGCCCGACAAGATACCCTTCGCCTTATGGGGATATCAGACGTCAATTCGAACTGCAACCGGAGCAACTCCATACTATCTGACATATGGAATGGAAGCAGTCCAACCAGTCGAGCTAGAAGTACCATCCCTCAGAATTCTACTCGAGAGTCAGGTACCTGAAGAAGTTTGGGTCCAAGCCCGATATGACTCACTAGTCTTCTTAAACGAACGGCGATCTCGGGCTCTGAATGACATTCAGATATATCAGAAAAGGATCCAACGGGCTTTTAACAAAAGGGTTAGGCCCAGGAATATCAAAGAGGGCGATCTAGTCCTAAAATCTGTTCGAGCTTTGCTACCAGTTGACCCAAGGGGAAAATTCAAACCCAATTGGGCTGGGCCATATCTAGTGAAGAAAATCCTTTCAGGAGGAGCAGTAATGCTAACGGACTTGGACGGAAACGAGTTCGTCAACCCAACAAACTTGGACCAACTGAAGCGTTACTACCCATAAGCCCTATCTCAATGTCATTTGCAAAAATTTATAAAAATTTGTCTTTTTATAAGTTTTCAAAATTTTAAGCAAGTCATAAGTTAGGATTACTTATCCTACCGTTGCACATCTCGAATTAATAATCTTGATGTATTTCGAAAAATTGCAAAAAAACTTCTGAACTACGGAAGGTTTGATTCCATTAATTTTGGATACGTAGGCAACCCCTCAAAAGGGTACAACCACTGCAATAACGAAAAGACGGGAACGGTATTCACTAATATGTCTTTTTATTATATAAAAAAAACCGATAAACTCGGGAATTTCAAAATACATCACAAAAAAAAAGAACAAAAATAACAAAATCACACCACAAAAATAGTAGTAATACTTAAATAATAAATTTAGGAGACTACTCGTACATTTTTCATTTCCCCTTATCTTTCGAGTCACGTGGAGCCCGAGGCCGACGGGGCGGGGGCGAACGTTCCCTAATCACAAGCGGAACTTCTTTTTCTCGAACCCGCTTCTTCGATTTTGGGTCTTCTACCGCTTGTACCGGTCCAAGCCGAGCCCTGAACGGGCTCGGGAAGTCTGTCTCGAGGACCAAGTCGGTCCTTGACTGCCAGCTTGGGCCCTAGTCTTCTTTCTAAATCCGTCTGGGGGCTCACCTTCCCCCGTGCACCCTTAGTACTGGACCCTTCAGTCTGAGTCCTAGATTTCCCTTTCTGACCTGCCGGAGTAGTGTCTTCGTCAAAGAAGCTTCTATTATCTTTAGCATGTTCCCGGCGTAACAGGTCGAAGGCCTCGTCAGTCTTCAAGGCAGCTCGGGTTTTAGCTGAATCAGCTCTTGTCCATCTCACATAAGAGTTAGATACCCAGATCGAATGAGGATTTTTAGGAACGGGCCAAGTAGCTCGTGTATACCACCTTTGCATCCAGGTGTCACACATTACATCCGTCAACTGAGTAGACTCACTCACGACTGCCTCGATTTCTGGGATTCTTTGGGCCCGACCATATTGCCTAAGTATGCGATCGGGAAAGAGGTGAATTGTCTGTCTAAAAGATAGGATTACTTGATATCGAGCCCTATCTCGAGACTCTAAGCCGGTCCGGACAAAAATGGGCCACCATGGGACGGTCCAGCGGATCAATGGGCCTTCATGGAAGGATAACACTTCATCCCAGTATTTTTGAGTATTGAAGCGAGAAAAGGCAATGGTCCGTCTTCTCATCATCACTTGCTTGGGTTGATCCGGCTCACGCCTAGGGGAGGATCCAAGATCGATAGCCTCTCAAACAGCCACAGCTGAAAAAACCCGCAAAAAATCAAAATCGCGAAAAAGTGTCAAAATCACGTCAAAAAAAAAGAAAAAAAAAACGTGAAAAACGCGAAAACCGAGAAAACCGAGAAACCGGGAAAAAACCGCAGAAGCCGAAAAATTGAAAAATTCAGAAAAAGCCGAAAAAATCAAAAAAACCGGCCTACCTGTAAAAGACAGGTGCTCCCAGTCAACCGGACTGACGGATCCCTTTTGCGATTATCCAAACCATGGATAATCTCTCCTGTAATCAACCAAGCTGGGTTGTGCTCCGTTTCCATCAGGTCAGCCACAGTAAGAAGTCTAACATGGTCCATGCTAGATAATAAATCCATATGGCTTTCGAAGGCATAGACATGGAGCATACAAAAGGTAAAGACCCTACGGCTGTGGACCGGCCTGACTCGGACGTCATCTGGGTTCATAAATTTTTCAGCTAGATCGATCAAAGAAACGGTATCTCCTTCCAGCATACGGGATACCTCCATGTGAGAAGGTCCAAAAAATTCCCGTAACTTCCTCCTTGGGTCAGGAACCGAAAAAGAGATAGCAGGGCGAAGTATGGGATTCCATCCTCCTACAGCAGCAATTTCCTCAGGGATAGGACAGATTTCGCCTCGAGGAAAACCAAATACATGATAAGTATCGTCCCAGTAGGACAGGCAAGCATCCAAGAAGTGACAATCTACTTGCATCTGACAGATCACGAACAATTGAAAACATTTTTGACAATCTATATGATTATTACATAAAACGTTTTAACATTGTCGAAATTATTTTATGTTCAAGTTTGGTAACATTTTTGAAAACTTTCACAATTACTTTGATAACATTTTCAAAATTTTAATATTTTGAAATTAGTTTTCGTTTTATTGTTGGTGGACTTTTGAATCTGTTATTGAAAATGTTTGACGACTAGTTCGATTTTTACTAACCACAAAATTTGATTTTTCCAAACTAAATTTGGTTTTGTCATAAAACGAAATATTATCGGATTATTTTTAATCAAATTGTTTTACTTTGTTTTGAAAGTGTTTTGGTTACCCTATTTTCTACGACTTTGTTTACAAATGTTATTTAACGTTGTTATTTTATCAAATAACTTTACTTTACGATTTCATTAATCAAAAGATTTTAAACTTCGGGTTGGTTAGCCCAATTCTTCTTGGAATAGATATTTGGCTTCGATTTCGTATCACCTTGAAGGTTGTAAAATTTTCTTTTAAAGCAAATTTTTATGCAAATTGTATCCTCACCTTTTCGAGGGGGGTAATCTTGCTTTCTTTCTACTTATTCTTAGTTTCGAGGACGAAACTTTCTTTTAGTGGGGAGGATTGTAACACCCGCTATTTTTCCTAGCATATTTATTCTTTCCGTTAGGACTCCGTCTTAACTCTGTCACTTTTCGGCCTCATATTTCATCATTTTACTAAGCACTATTTTAATTTTTGAGTTTAATAATTTTTATTTTTAATTTTAAAGATTTAAAATTCTTTTAAATCCATTTATTTGGTTTCTTCGTAAACT
Source organism: Agrostemma githago (assembly GCA_958450325.1). Classification (NCBI taxonomy): domain Eukaryota; kingdom Viridiplantae; phylum Streptophyta; class Magnoliopsida; order Caryophyllales; family Caryophyllaceae; genus Agrostemma; species Agrostemma githago. The sequence continues at coordinate 41,097,690 of OY288247.1, read as the reverse complement.
AATTAATTTTTCCGCAAGGAATTCTATTTCTCTTCGAATTGACATTTTTAAGCTTGGATTTAAGTTATTCCTTTTCCTAAAAATGTTTGAATACGTTTCTATAATATTTTAAACTAGTAAATATTTTTATTTACAAAAAAATTAGTTGTTAATGTTTTTTATTACGAAGCTTCGCGAATAATTATTTTCTTACGCGAGGTTTACTCGAATTACTTTGAAATGCCTTTAACTATTTTACGATTATACTTTTTATCAACTTATAAATTACTTGAGACCATTTTCTCACATTTTGGACCGACTAAGCTCTTGGTCACAAGTTTTATTACGTTTTATTTAAACGTTTCATTTTATCACGTTAAAACGTAAACATAAGATAATTTTTATTTCATTCATTGTAGCATTTGTATCAAAACTTTTCATACTCCCTTATCTCCTCATTTTTGGCCGGCCATTTCCTTCATTGTGCACATAGTTTTCATCAATCATTTAACCTCATTTATATTTTTGAAGACCTTCCATCCTCCTTATTCATTCTTGTCATAAAAAAAATATATTCAACCCTTCTTCACTCTCTTTTGGCCATGTGACCCTCATCCATCTTAGGCAAATTTTTGCTCCATTTCGAGTCCCAATCGCATCATTTTTATCGCCATAATAATCCTCTCTCCGTTCTCTTCGTTAAGGTATTAATCGGCGTCATTTTCGATCAATTTTTACCTTGATTTTTATTAGTTTTCTCATGGTATTTTTCTGCCATGTATTCCGTGTTTGGTAGGATTTTTGGACGATCCCGAAGCCGACGAATATATTATCGACTCAGACTTGGAGTAGAGGTAACGTCGATGTTACTCGGTATTTCACGATTTTAATTGAGTATTTGCATGTATATATTTTTATATTTTATTTTGGCAATATATGTATGTCACGGATTCTGGAAAAATTTTAAAAGTTGAAAATTTGCATGTTTCGATATTTTTATCGCTTTTACGAGATTAACGATTAAATTGTTATATTATTTTGTAAAATCGTAATAATCGGCCTAAACATGTAATATATGTTTATATTCTGGAAAAATGTTGTTTTTGATGATTTTTAATAATTTAGTATTTTTCTGATATTTTTGATATCGATTATTGAATTATTACCGTTTTCGGACAAAAACGATTAAAAGCCGATTTTTAGTTCTAGTACTTAAACATTTTATTTTAATCTGATTTTTGACGTGGTGAAACTTGCTGGTGAAATAGAGTTTTCTGAATTTTTTCATAATCTTTCGGAATTGTTAAGTGGATGAATTAATTAATCACTTTAAATCATAGTTTATCGTTAAAACCGTGTTTGTTGTTTAAATTCTCGATTTCTGGTCTTTGGTTTAAATCTGGAAAAAATTATGATTCTGATGATTTCATATTAAAATGTATTTTTATGATTTTTAGTGCCTTAATAAAATGTTAGGAACGATAGATTTATTAATGAAATCGTTAATTGCGAAAAACGGGTTTAAATGACGGTTTTGTTGAAATTTGTTGAATCTGGAGTTTTGGGAAAATCTGGAAAAATTTATATTCTGTAAAATCAGGATTTTAAAGTGTAATAATAATTTTGGATATTAATACTTAAATCGTTTTGTAATTACTATTTTTATTAATCGTTATTGTCGAGATTGGACGATTAACGAGAAAACGCTTTAAAAACCGAGTTTTTAGAATTATGGAAATTTTCTTTTCTGGACAGAATGTCCATAAATATATTTTAACTATTTATCTGGAAAACGTACTCTAAATTTATTTGTTGGTTTAATTAAATAAAGACGTTCAAGTATTTAATTTAGTGTTTGCCGTAAAATCTTATTTATAATTTTATCGTCGAAACTAATAATAATTAGGGAATTTTAGCTTTATAACTTTTGAAAACACCCTAATTAGTAATATTAAAATGTTTAAGATGTTTCTAATCATTTTATAACACTTATACGATATTTTAATAATTTCATAAAATCAAATGTTCTTACTTTAGTAATTAATATCGTTTAGGCCGAAAATATTAGTTTTATAAATCTATATCGTTTACTAAAGATGTGGTACTAATATGAACTAATATTTTCACTATTTTGATATAATGCTATTTTTAGTAAAGTTTCTAAAAATAGAAAGTTTCCTCTTTTAGAATAAATGTTCACTTCTTTTATCCTCATATTGTTTATAATGATTATATCTTTTGAATATCGATAATGGCTTTGTTTTGGAGTTATGGAATAAGGACAAGTGTGAGGTTAGAGTAATATATTCTGGGGTTTACGGTTTTGCCATCAACTATAAGGCTAGTGTATCAGGAATCGGTACATTGGTTGTTGAACCGGGTGACAGGTATCCCGGGAGTTGTGTACATTTTGACCTTAAGCTTAGGCCTCGCAGTAAGTCGCCGTCATAAGTTGAACTGGGTGACAGGTAATCCCAGGAGGGGTGTGCATTATCTTAAACTAGGGCCATGCATTTATAAGTCGCCGCTCTATTATGGTTGTGTAGCCTAGTTAGAGACCGAAGTTTAATTTGTTTGAACTAAGTTCTCGAAGCTAGTTTTTAGTATTCTCTTAGTGAAAGTCTATCCGTCTACACTACTCCTATCCATAACGCCATTTTGAATATTTTTATTATTATCGATATAATTTGGTTGCAGGTTGGCAAATGTTTTATGTTTTCTTCGGGAAACTCATTTTTATTATATTGGTTTGATACGTGAAGTTTTTCACTGAAATTTTATTTTTATTATAATGTGTTTTGCTGTTTTCCATTTTAACTATTTTTCTATAATAGTAATTACAGTTTTAAAATCCTGTTATACGGCTGGGAGAACGTTGACGTTGCTCCCCACTGATTGTGGCTGTTATGTTTTTAACATGGCAGGTATATGTTTTCCTTCGGGTGGGCTAGCGAGCAGTTATGGATCCTGCTTGTTTTAATCATATCACTGTATTATGGATTGTTAAAACCCTTTTTATGGATTTTATTTATTTATTTATTTTGTAGTCATTTTTATTTTATGGCTTATGTATTGACTTACCATTTTTATTTAATCAAGACATAGCTACAGTGTGTTATAATCCCACTTCTACAGTGTTTCCGCCACTGTATTGCGTTAGAATTTCTAGGGGATTACAACCTTTCTCAAAAATTTTATTTCCCAGTGCGGGTCATTTTTCCTACAAATGTTACATGCAAAACTTTGCAACTTTGCATAAATATGTACAGGACGACTCAAACAGGACCATGCAATTCGCAAAACTCCCCAACGGCATTTAACAAGATGAGCCCATATATAGGCACACCTAAAGTCTTATACGACGAGTTCAATCACCCACGGAGTTATCATCAGCTCAGGTACATTTCTAGTCTATGGCCGGCAGGCCCTTTACGCAGGTCTAATGGACTTTAAACGACCCGATCGGAAGTCTGCCAGGTTTTAATCTTTGATTGACCTGGTAGCTACTCTGACTTTCGCCCTGTCCAAGTCTCAGTCAGAGTGGGGGCTCTGTAGACACCCACATTTGACCGCCAGGTGTCTATAGCAGTTCCCGACAAACACCCGATGATGATCGGACGCAAACATGCTTTAACGTACTCGGAAATGGGCTCAAAATCATTGGTATTTGGCTTGGGCTTTTTAAGGAGTACAAATCTCACGAAACCAACCTCAAATTCAGGCCCAGTGGGTCGTTTCGAGTCAAATAAGACTAATTTGGGTCGAATCCGACACCGGGGGTAAAACCGTCTTTTAGCGACCGAGTCAAACCCGGTCAAAGATATTTTCTCGAGACTTACGAGTCAGCCGTGTCACCTCACGTGACCGACTCGAGCTCAAACTCCACAAAAATCAGCTACATCAATGTTAAACAATTCCGTTAAAGGTAGAATTCGATCTCAAGTAAGAATTCTATCCGAAAACCGAATCGAGTATTCAACCGAGCGTAGGACACTCGGCCGAGTGGCCTGATTTCGGCCGAGCTCCCCTTCCCAAACCGGGATGCCTTTTCTTCTTTGCCAAGTAACGGAATTCTCGTTCCTCACAACTTCTTACATTTCCTATCCCGATTGGTATTTCTTGTCGTACAAGCAAAGCTACCTCTACCCCTATAAATAGGACCCTTTGCACACAACACAAAACAACTTTTCCTAACACAATATACACATACATTACACACACCCGTTTCATACCTCGACACATACAATTCCCGATAGTTTACGTCCAAAACCAAAGGAACCGGCCCTTATACTCGTCACCCTTCACGTCCGACCGAAACCACCACCAACTCACCGACATTAACTCGACACTCTTGTGCCCAAGCCACGTCCCGACGAGCCCCGATCCGAGTAAACCGAAGCATGTAGGTTGAGGGTGTACCAAACCCGATTTCTCCTTCTTCTTCTTTTCTCCTTATCGTCGTCCGTCCTTTTTACGGGTCCTTCGTCCTTTTTTATTATTATTTCTAATATCGATAATACTAAAAAACTATTTTCATATATCGAACATTCTTAAAAAATATGATATCAACTCTTTAGTTGAATATCGTATTAAAAAAGAATTAAATCAAATCTCGTCGATGCTAAAAATCGTTACTTTTTTACAAATACAACGATTCTGACACGGAGAGAACTAACATTCTTTTTTTTCTTTTCCTTTAAAATATCTTTCAAACTATTTTACAAAACCTTTTTAAAAGTCATTCCGAATATTCGATATCGATTTCATAATCGAATATCGGGTACGACGAATATCGAAAACATAAATCGAGTATAAATTAGTTCGTATTTATACGCGATTTATCAAATTAGCAATTTTCGAACAACAGACGAGACCGGGACAGACCCGCACGCGAGTCGCGCCCATCCCAGGCGACTCGCGCACGGGCCTGAAACTCGACTCCTTTTTTTTTTAGCTTTTCGTTCATTTTTTTATTATTTATTCTACAAAACGATTTCTCAAAATTTGTATCTCTTCTAAAACTATTCCGAGTATTTGATATCGATTTCATAATCGACTATCGAATATAACGAATATCGAAAATATTAAGTCGAGCACGAATTATGCAATATTCGTACGCGATTTAATAAAAGCATCGAATTTTCAAAAATCGGTCTCGAAAACAGGCCGGGACGCGAGTCGCATGCGTCCCGGGCGAGCCGCGCGGCCGGCTGAATCGCGACTCGTCTTTCTTTTTTTTTTATATTCTTCGAATTCCGTTTTTTTATACAAAACAGCGTCTTCTTAACAATATTTTTCAGATTTCGACTAATATTTTCTTGATCTTGCATATTCATCGTATTTGCTATATTATTTTTTCACAAATCGATACTAACTCGTTTGTTCATCTTGTAGCAAATTCATTCTTTTTTATCGTTTGTTTTATTATACTAAAACGAACCTCACATGCTAAATTCAACATCGACGTTAAATTTTTCATGCATTAAACGACTTAGCAACCCATTCAATTATTCACATGCTTAGGAAAACAATGTTTGCATATCATTCATCGTTCAACTAACGCGCTTATTAAAACATCAAACGATATCCTAGTAGAGGCCGCTAATGTGCGGGCGGGGTTGGGTGTTCTTTGTGAACTTCCCAACACGTACCCTCACCCCTTACTCAGAACCTCGGTTTCCGGATGTCCGAAACCATTGGCAACGAGAGTCATTCAATACATGATATCCGATCAAGTCGGTATCGGTAGGGCTGTGCAACCGGGCCGACCCGGTCCGACCCGGACCGGACCCGGTTGGACCCGGATCCGGAATCGTCAATTTTTTTGACCCTGGACCCGGACCGGAAACCAAAATATTGGCCCTGGTCCGGCCCGGAAAAATACCGGGTCCGACCCGGACCGGACCGGTTGGCCCGGTTGGCCCGGAATTTTCAATTTTTTTTGGAATTCCGGTCCAAAATTCCGGCCCGGTTGGACCGGTTTGCCCGGTTTGGACCGGTTAGACCGGAATTTTTAAGAAATAAGCATAATTCCGGGTTTTCCGGTCCAAACCGGTCCGGACCGGAAAAAACCGGGTCAGGACCGGACCGGACCGGAACCCGGAATCGCCCAAAATGATGGCCCGGAGACCGGACCGGAATTTTTTATTCCGGATCCGGTCCAGTAGATTCCGGTCCGGTCCGGTCCATTTTTCCGGTCCGACCCGGATTTTGCACACCCCTAGGTATCGGTATCAAATGCTAAGGGACGAACCCAATAAACTCTGACATCGGAAATGGACCGTATTTTGTACACGGCCCACTACGACATAGAGTGGGTTCGAACGGGCCCGAACTCCCACAAAGTTCGGTGGCGACTCCAACTTCGATTTAAATTTCAATTCGATCCATTCTCATATGGAGATTTATTCGCCTCCCCAAACCCGCGCGTGGCCGCGTCGGGGTGGACCGATGTCATGTCCACACCAATATTATTTTGTTAGTATTCAATTTTACACTCGTCCTTATTGTTTACGGTTCACTCATTTGGCTGCATTTATATGCTTAATTCGCTAATTGATTGAGACAATAGCTAGTTGTATTATTTGGCGCGGCGTTAAATTATACAAACCAAGTAGCTACTATATTAATTTAGGAGTGCGAATTGTCACTAGATTAATCTGGGAGTGTAATTTGATCTAGTTAATTTTAATTGACTAGGATTAATGATGTCTTTCTTGTTCTTAATGCGAATAGTTAACTTACGGAGCGTCGAAACTTACGTAATAATTAATTTGTTACAATTGGTTGTCGAGCGGCTCGACACCGGTTAAAAGAAAGGAAGGATAGGGAGATTTAGTGGCTAAATTCTCTACAATTAATCTATTGATAGAATAATATGGTTACTACGGGTTGATTTAGTAACTGAATGGGTAACCGAGTCTAAGAAATATACGAACCTAATTGTTATGCTTGTTTCACTTGTATATATTAGGATATTAGCTATAGTTTATTGCGGAGTAGTTCATTAGTTTGATTATTCGTGACAATTAATTAAACACTCTTATCACGTTTCTTCATTAGTAATCACTAAGGTTATATATATGTATCAAATTAGTAATCGTTGCCTGTAAACACTCTTATCATGTTTCATGTTTCGTTGCCATTGCCGTTACGTATCAAATAATAGCACCAAATACCCCAAGTAGTGCGTTTAATTTATCAAAAATTTTGCCCGTGGGTGATACGGATAAGTGGATGGGGAGTAATAAATTATAACTTCCACTTATCCGTATCAAATTTTGTGTGACATACTATTTCTATTGGTATCCGTAACGTTGATTTGTAGCAACCCAGTCTCTATGTATGCATTGATTTGTATCTTTACTAATTATCCATTATTTTCCTCTGCTTATAGGTGTACGCATCCGCATAACACTCGTCGATCCAGGGAAGCTATAATTTACAGTCCCGAAATTGAGAGAACCGCAAGGAGGATAAGGAAACAATTTCTAAGGAAAAAGGAAGAGGAATCGTTAGAGCTCGACAAGTTTTTTATTGAGGAAGAAGAAGTAGAGATGGCTGAGAAAACATTAAAGCTATTGGCTACACCGGATGTGATGACCACCCCCCATTGAGTATCGTATTTCCTACTCTTGAAAAACCTTTAAATTTAAATTCCGGTATTCTTAGTTTACTCCCTATGTTTTACGGTAAATCAGATGAATTGCCTAATATGCATCTAGTTGCTTTTGATTTAACTTTCTCTTCTATGGAATGTGAGGGGGTTAAACTGGAGGACATTAAATTACGGGCTTTTCCATTCTCGTTAGAGGGAGCTGCTAAATAGTGGTTATTTTATTTACCACAGAGTTCTATTACTAGCTGGGATACATTAAAAATTATTTTCCTAGAAAAATTCCAACCCGCTAGTAGAGTCGCTTCTATTAGGAAGGAAATAAGTGGTATTAAACAGGGCTATGTTGAGTCTTTATGTGAATATTGGGAAAGATTTAATAGGCTATGTGCATCGTGTCCTCAACACCAAATAACTGAGCAACTATTATTGTTTTATTTTTATGAGGGTCTTTTAAGTAAGGACAGACAATACATTGATGCCGTGAGTGGGGGAATGTTGGCTGATAAAACACCAACCGAGGCTAGGAAAATACTAAATAACATGACCTTAAATACCCAACAATTTAGTTCTCGGAAGGATTTAGGGGAAGTGAATGGGATAAGTAGTGCTGCTATTAATGGTTTAAGGGATCAAATGCAAGAAAATGCCCAACAAATAGGTACTTTGACCACTCTCGTTTCTAAACTTGTTTCGGATTAGTCAAAACAGGCTGTGTTTACTGTAAACTCTGAGAACATGTTAGTTACTAGTGTTGGGCAGCCTTGTATGTAGGAATCGGTCAATGCTTTGGGAGATTTTAATGGTAACCAGAATAGGAAATATGACCATTACTCAAACACTTATAATGAGGGATGGAAGGATCACCATAATTTCAGATATGAGTCAGGACCGAGACCTAATCAGAATAAGACCTAATTTCAGATATAAGACCGGCTGCCCCCCACCTTATTCCTCGTCGCTTGAGGAGATGATTAAGCAACTGACTAATACAGTTAGTAAGGTTCACAATCAGGGTGTCTCTTATCAACAAAAGACCGATTCTCATTTGCAACAGCTAGACTCTTAAATGGGACAAATCTGCAATACCCTAAGTAGTATTCAAACCACTTTAGGAGGAGCATTACCAGCCTAACCCACTACAAAAATTAAGTCGGATTTGCGTTGGACAAATCCGACGCAAATGGTCAAAGTTCGACGCAAAGTAGTGATTTCGTCGGATTAGCTAACGCAAACGTCCGCCATTATTTTTTGACCCAAAAAAATTTCTTTGCGTGGACAAATCTGACGCAAACGTATTGCGTAGACTTTGTGTCGGATAATCCAACGCAACACTTGGCCGGCCAACACGCCTAGTCAACACGAATTGCGTCGGATTAGCCGACGCAACGCTTAATTTCCCGTCGACTTTATAATTTATCACTTGTTCTAAAGAGATGTCGTGAGACAAACCTTGTTTTAAATTTTGAGAAGTGTCATTTTATGGTAGAACAAGGGGTGGTTTTAGGTCATGTGGTGAGTTCTCGGGGACTTGAAGTAGACAAGGCGAAAATAGATGTAATAAGCTCTTTGCCTTACCCTACGTGTGTGCATGAGATCAGATCCTTTTTGGGTCATGTTGGTTATTATAGACGCTTCGTAAAGGGGTAGAGAATATTGTAGCTGACCACTTATGTAGAATAGTCCCTAGAGAGGATTGGCCTCATATGACCGACTTCTTCCCCGATGAACACTTGTATTCTATGTATCTTGAACCGACCCCTTGGTATGCTGACATGGTTAACTACTTAGTAAGCACTTCCCTTTCCTCTACATTATCGAGGGGGCAATGAGATAAGATTAGAAGTGAGGCAAAACATTATATTTGGGATGACCCATATCTTTGGAAGTGTTGTAGTAATAATATTATTAGGACTTAGGAGATGTGTCGATGAGTCTGAGGCGCAATCTATTCTACATTTCTGCCATAGTTTAGAAACAGGAGGACACTTTGGTCCTAAACGAACAACACATAAGGTTCTAGAATACGGGTTTTATTGGCCCACATTACACCGAGATGCTTATTCTTTTTTCAAATCTTGTGTCCTATATCAGAAAACTGGTAATTTAACTAATAAAGCTAAAATGCCTCAACATGGAATACTTGCATGTGAAATATTTGATATATGGGGTATCGACTTCATGGGTCTTTTTCCCGGGTCACCTGGTTATCTGTATATTTTGTTGGCTGTAAATTACGTATCCAAGTAGATCGAAGTTAAGGCTACTAAATGTGATGATGCTAAGACCGTAGTGAGGTTTGTTAAAAGTCATATTTTTAATGGGTTCGGAATTCCTAAGGCACTCATTAGCGACCGCGGGACTCACTTTTGTAACCGTGTGTTGGCTGCATTGCTTAGTAAGTACCAAGTTATTCACAAAATTGACACTGCCTACCACCCTCAGACTAATGGTCAGGTTGAAGTTTCCAGTAGGGAAATTAAGTCATTGAGAAGATGGTAAACTCGACTAGGAAAAATTGGAGTCTTCGGGTTAATGATGCAGCTTGGGCATATAGGACAACTTATAAAACACCCATTGGAATGTCACCGTATAGATTCATTTTTGAAAAAGCATGTCATCTACCGGTTGAACAGCATAAATCTGAACGGGTTGTGAAACAGTGTAACTTGGACTATAAGTTAGCTGGGATAGAGAGAGAATTACAATTGTAGGAATTAGAGGAATTAAGGTTGGAGTCTTATGATAATGCTAGAAGTTATAAGGAACGAACTGACAGGCTAAAGTCGTATGCCTCAAATTACTAATTTATAATCACTTATAACCAACTAACTAAAATAATAGTATAATGGAAATAAGGGTCGAACCCACAGAGAATTGGACTAATTATAACTGTGTACTAATGTAGAACAATAATAAACTAATTAATTAAACAATAAATATGGGGGGTTTTGATTGATTTTCTAACAACTAAAACTGATAAAGATAAAAACTTTAACTAAATCAAATGATTAAAACGGTCTCGGGTCAAGTACAAATCCACAACTTAATCACAATTGATCATCGAAATCCGGTTCAAATTATTATTCTTGACTACTTTATCGTGAATCGAAGATTCTAATTCTCCTTACGAATAACTAATTAAAACGTATCCCGTTCTTAATTAGATCTAACTGTTAAACAACCTAAACAATCCAGTTCTAGATTTAATTCAACAGCAGCATTAATAAATAGAGAATTCGATAAAGAGATAAATAAACACATACAATCCAGTTGTGTCATGGATCTATGATAATTGTTCCTAAGTCTTAATATCAACGAATCCCGTTCAATAATTAAGTCTTAGATGTTACTCAGGTCAAGTTAATCAACAAATCTTGTTCAATTAACAAAACTAACAATAGAACGATGAAATAGAAAACTAGTTGATCACTCTAGAAATCAATAACAACATTCATATAATTAAACTGAGCAATTAATCAATAATCAAGAATAAAGATTAGAACTTTCAAACTCACAATCGATAATTAAGCGCTTCAATGTCTTGAACCGAGATAAGAAATTAGTTACACATAGTCTTGGAGAAAATTAGGGTTGAACGTTCCCTTGTCATCTAACGTAAAACCACCATATGAATAATAATAATACCGCTTCTAATAATCCATACTAATAGTAGTCTAATACTAGTAAATAATTAAGGTAAGTCTATTACTTACCAAATTCTAATAATAAAATAAAATAAAATAATAATACTAATAAATAAAAAGCTGTCACGGAACCTAAAGCGATTAAATTCCGTCTTCAATTTCCGAGTAGCGCGAGTCTGTCGAGACTGTCGGTTCTGTTGCTTCTTCTGGGCTTTCATGCTTCAATTGGGCAACCCGATGATCAATTAAATCACATAAATATTCTCAATTACAATTAATATCGTAAAATGAGAATTCTACTCAATTAAGCCCAAAATCATTATCACGTCACCAAATATACTCCTAAATCGACGCTTCTGACCCGTACTAAATACGGTATATCAAATATCCCCACGCTTGAACCTTTACTCGTCCTCGAGTAAAACTCGAAGAACACAATAAACAACCATCACTAGTCTAAACGCACGGGACAAATATTACACTCACGGCCCTCACTCGCCTTCCTTCAAACTCCCTCTTGTGACAACATATGTCACCGACAAAATATCATCAACTCTAGAACTATCATCGCGACAACAGGACATCATAAATCAATAGAAGCTAATACCAAACTCTAACTCCCCTTATCGCTCCAATCATAACACAGATTCACACGGTTTCAAATAATCACAAAAATACATCAATAATGATCACAACCAATACAACACCAAACCATGTGAATTACCTAATCGCCTCTAATCGCCAAATCAAAACAATTACACCCAATCGCATAAATAAGGTGCAATCACCTCACTCCGCACCGCGATTCTTCTCACCTTTGCCAATTATCCTACCCGCCCGACCTTCTGTGTCACCCTTCTTATGACGCCAACACCAAAAATGAAGAAAGTAGTAGTGATTTTTTTTCCTAATTCCCTCATTTTGCCTAAAGCGTCCGCCCTTGCGGATTTTCACTCTAGCTTTTCATTTTTTTCCTCACACTACTCTCGTGGCACGCAACTCGATTTTTCTTTTTACCCGGAGCGCCTTTTCGGGTTTTCACTCCGTCCTCGGCCACATTTCCCATTTTTGCCTAGGCACCCTTTCGGGTTTTCACCTAGCCGGGATTATTTATTTCTTTTTGTGTTTTTTTTTCAATTTTTCCTTTGAATTTTTTTTTCTTTTTCTTTCATCATTCTTTTTTTTTTCAAATTACAACATGAATGACGGTTACAACAACGAGACAAATAGATTTTCCTTCCCAATGCTTATTCCGAGCATTGTCCTCAATGTGAGACAAAGGACATAAGTAAAACCAATAAACAGGGACAAGAACTTGAAATTGGATAAACAACCCGTCACAAGTATCATAACGTTATAGGATATGTGACATTCCAAAGCATATCCCGAAAGTAGCCCTCTGTCTCACGAATACTAACAAGCTCATTTCACCTTGCCTCAGCTCTCAAGATAGTACCCAATCAAATTACTCCATAAAATCGATAATTAGACCCCACACCACCACCCACCGGTAAGCAATATTAGAATCAAGCCTTCAGCCAACGCAACTCTGAATCGTAATCAACGGAACTCCTACCAACTTTAAAACGAACTGACTCAACTAGTAGCAGAACTCTGTAGGACGGACTGACTACTGACTCTACTATGAACACAGCTGTCCGCTATGATTTGACAGACCCGGAACAGGAACACGACTCCGTGAACTGACCGGCAGGCTGACACAGACTGAGACGAACCAGACTGACAGACACACACCACGCGCACGAACTGAAGTAACTGGAGGGTGGAGGGAAATGAAGATGAAAGAATGGAGATGATGAAGATGATGTACGGAAGATTTAGAGAGTTGGAATAAGAAATTAATTAATTGGATTCGGAATTAGGCAGAGGAATGAATCTGGGAGATTGAATAATCAAAAAGGGGTGAAGAAGATGGGTTTAATAGGAAGAGAAAGGGTATACAAGTTTATGGGGTGAGATTGAGATGTAGATTAAGTGGAATTGAAGATGGGGATTGAAGAGGAAGAATGAAGGTGGAAGAAGAAGACTGCGTTTGTGTTCTGTATTTTTTTATTTTTTTTTTAATTTTAAAATTCAAAAAATTAGACCTGACAATGGATTGAGGCGTGCGACTCGCGTATGAGTCAAGTGACTCGCGCGGAAGTCTGGAATTTCGTCTCCCAAAAGACGATTTTCTTCAATTTTTCTTCGATTTTTGGTACTCCGTCATGCTAATCGCCCCACCCTAACACTAGTCGCACGGATTCCTGAAAAAAAAATCCACCTTCCTCGTTCCTACAAGTACTAAAAATTAGAAAAAAAAATACTTTAAAACTAAAATTAAAAATATAAATATAAACGACTCATTCTACGGAAAATAAGATAAATTATTATTACTAATCTAACACTATGAAAAATGACCCTTAAAAAAAATATGAAAAATAAAAAATAAAAAAATAAAATAAAAACATACCAGATACGGGTTGCCTCCCGGAAGCGCTTTTGTTTAATGTCGTTCGCTCGACTTCTTGCGGAACTGACCCGAATTAAAATAGTACTAAATTACTTACCTCAACCGACAATGGAGTAATCGAGTGAAGTGAATGTTACATTAGGCGCGGAACAACTCAACGCCCTTAACAATTGATCAAAAACACTCGCACACAGATTAGAATAGTGACAATAAGAGATATAAATCAATTGACACCGTCTATAAATAAGCACATCATAATAATCATGCAAAGAATATCTTTCCGACCCTATATGCTCAAAAAATGAATTCATATCAATGTACTCCTCTTTATAAGATGGATTTTTCATGGGTATAGTCAAATAGGCTCGAGGGTCGACATAAAACATTCCTGGAATTAACACCAATGAAGACTCGAAAGGTATCGGTGGTGGTTTTTCCTTGTGAATATAAGATTCAGTATTCATGCCATCTATTTCTTCCACCTTTTCATCACCGTTCATGCTCATTAATTCATTTCTCTTAGGGAAATCGTCTTTCGGCTCATCAAAAACAACTATCTCCTCTTCTCTTACTCCGACTTCCATAGTCTCCTCAATGGTCACACTTATTTCCTCTTGCTCATTCTCAACAATCATAACTAGAGAATCCTCCAAAACTGAAACATCACTCGTATCATTGTGACTTAAGGAATCTTCCATAATGCGTGTTTCGTCAGTGCAAGAGTAATCAATATGGGTAGAAACTGTGGAAGAGGGTGGGGAGTATATCGAATCATCATAGTCATCTTCCTCGTCATCCCAAAAACCATCATCACTATCAACATCACACTCTTTATAAGAGTGACCTACCAAATCGGGTTCAAGGGGGAGAGTGTCATCAAACTCTATGTTCTCAATAACTCCGGACTCCTTAACATTAAGAGAAAACTCATCATGTGTCTCAAGTCTATCATTAGATGCCGTTAATTGCACTACATGACTCCCAAGGTTCTAGATACTAGCATTGTTCACTTGCTCGTATTGAGTCATACTAGCTTGAAGGGTCATCTGAGCAGTAATCAGGTCTCTAATCATGTCTTCCGTGGATATACGAGATTCATGTTGGGTGTTCAAATTTTTACTGAGACTCATTGAAGGTGTTCTAGAACGTGAGTTTTCCAACTCTCATTCTTCAGTGTCGTGAGCCAAGTATATGAAAAGTTCCCACTTCTCCTCATAACTAAGTCCGTCAACGAATCTCCCCTCACTTAAATAATCAACATGCATCAAAGTTTCATCATTTAATCCATTGTATACCACATGACAAAGTTCCCAAATTTGATATCGGTGACGACATCTAGAGACATACTCACTCAATCTATCGAAATATTTGTAAAACAGTTCATGTTCATATTGAGGGAAATATTTAGTCGCCATCTATCGAATGAACTAAGACTCTCTAAAAAAAATTAACCACAAACTAACTAACTAAAACTATCTACAATAACACACAAAAACAATCAACGCCAATTCCCCGGCAACGGCGCCAAAATTTGACAGGCTAAAGTCGTATGCCTCAAATTACTAATTTATAATCACTTATAACCAACTAACTAAAATAATAGTATAATGGAAATAAGGGTCGAACCCACAGAGAATTGGACTAATTATAACTGCGTACTAATGTAGAACAATAATAAACTAATTAATTAAACAATAAATATGGGGGGTTTTGATTGATTTTCTAACAACTAAAACTGATAAAGATAAAAACTTTAACTAAATCAAATGATTAAAACGGTCTCGGGTCAAGTACAAATCCACAACTTAATCACAATTGATCATCGAAATCTGGTTCAAATTATTATTCTTGACTACTTTATCGTGAATCGAAGATTCTAATTCTCCTTACGAATAACTAATTAAAACGTATCCCGTTCTTAATTAGATCTAACTGTTAAACAACCTAAACAATCCAGTTCTAGATTTAATTCAACAGCAGCATTAATAAATAGAGAATTCGATAAAGAGATAAATAAACACATACAATCCAGTTGTGTCATGGATCTATGATAATTGCTCCTAAGTCTTAATATCAACGAATCTCGTTCAATAATTAAGTCTTAGATGTTACTCAGGTCAAGTTAATCAACAAATCTTGTTCAATTAACAAAACTAACAATAGAACGATGAAATAGAAAACTAGTTAATCACTCTAGAAATCAATAACAACATTCATATAATTAAACTGAGCAATTAATCAATAATCAAGAATAAAGATTAGAACTTTCAAACTCACAATCGATAATTAAGCGCTTCAATGTCTTGAACCGAGATAAGAAATTAGTTACACATAGTCTTGGAGAAAATTAGGGTTGAACGTTCCCTTGTCATCTAACGTAAAACTACCATATGAATAATAATAATACCGCTTCTAATAATCCATACTAATAGTAGTCTAATACTAGTAAATAATTAAGGTAAGTCGGTAAGCTTAGATCGCGATGGCTTGGTTCGTATTGTCATGAATGTTTTTTCGCATGGAGCCGTTGAAATAAAGAGTATTCATACTAACCAAGTGTTCAAGGTAAATGGTTACAGGTTGAAACCTTCCTACGAACGGTGCAAGGTAAAGGTGATAGAAGACGTGGTACTTGAGGAACTATAATCTACTCTCTGAACTCGGTCGAGCCAAAGACGTTAAATTAGGTGCTTCTTGGGAGGCAACCCAAGGTTAATTGTATTGTATTATTTAAATTTTTTTATTTAGTCGAGTCAGCTTAAGTGCCTCCCTGAGTTTCGCAACTTTTGTACGGGGATGTTAATAGTGTCGATTGCAAAAATAAAATAAAATAGTATTAGATAAAATAAACTTCATAAAACGTCTAATTGCTGGGAACTTTTTGGGCATTTCGTGTTACACTTGTCTTTGTCTAGTGATTCTCTTTTGCAGGTTGCCGTTATTATGGATTTTGAGTTGCAGCCGGGTAAATTAATTCCTTTGGAGCGTGGCAAAGCAATCAGACGACGAGATTTTGGACAAGTTCTATAGGAGTTGCCAACACCGAATATCATGACTCATACAATGAATCCGCTAAGTGTCTTTTCTCACTTTACACTGAAATTTTCATCTCGATGTCCATTTTCTTTACATTGAGGACAATGTCGATCTTAAGTGCAGGAAGAGTTAATTAAAATCTTAATAAAATGAGTTTATTTTAAAATTTTCAATAAGTGTGCTTTAAAGTTACAACCTAGGCGTTTTTAGACTAACTAAAATAAGAGAGTCGACGACTAGCTCTAATCTAACAATTTTTCAAACAAAAACTAACTTTTATAATTTCTATTAATAATATTATAAAAAATTGTTTTGAAGTTATATGTGCAGTTATTTTTCCTCCCGATCGAACTTGGATTAATTAATTTGATAGTAGATGATATTTTAAGTCTCTTTTACATTTGAGTTATAATTGAATTATAAAGAATAGCACTTATTTGGGCTACCTTCACTATTTATTTTTTGATTGACTCTAGAGGTACGAAAAGTAAGCCGGTCTTGTTCAATTAATTTATTTTCCTAGGTGACTCGTAATTAGGGCTAAGGAAGATTAGACACCTCAAGAGTGAGTGAGTCGTTCTTGTGACTCGAGTTAGTAAATCCGAGGGGAACCTTGTCTTAAGGGGATTGGAAGAATGCCTAACGCCTTGGCCGGAAGGGCGGGAGTCATTGGTTGAAAGCTCGCTACATGGGTCACTTGATCGGAAAAAAAAAAGAAAAAAAAAAGAAAAAAAACAGAAAAATAGAGGAAAAGGAGTGAAAAGGAAAAAATAATTATGGAAAAGTGAGATGAGGTGTTTAGTTTGCCTTATGTGCTCGGGAGAACTATCCTCGTACTGAACTGGTAATAGGAATGTACGGAAAGTAAATTCCCTTCCCCCAAGATCTTAAATTGCCAAAACTTGTCTTTTTGAGTCAATTTGTATACAATTTTTTTGGGTAGTTCAATAGGGTGTGAAAAATAACGAGTTCATTTATAATTTATATTTAGAAGCAGTCTAAAATTTTATATATTGTGAAATTAATTAGTTGGATAGCTCAACGCGGAGGAAAAGTTTAGTATATGTCGCTTCCTAATCTAACTTCAAATATTGTTTGACTTTTCTAACTTAGTGAACTGATTTATCTAACAGGAAGTATTTTAGTTTGTCTTCAGTAATCTTTTTTTGGTTTTTCCGAAATTGTTGAGGTTGTTTATCTAATTGTACTTAAGGTTTTGTCATTGTCGAGGACGACAACAAGCTAAGTGTGGGGGAATTTGATAACTCGCTAATTATTCATATTTTTACCCCATTTTTTGTGTGTCGTTAACCTCGTTTATAATCATATTTGAACTATATGATACAGTTTTGTGAGATTCGACATTTAAGGGCATATATTATTATTTATCGTGCTAAATAGACTGATTTCGATGTTAATTATATTTATTAGGTACTGGATTGATAAGTCAGGATTTAATGACCCGACTAACACGTGGATTTCACCCAAAAGGAAACAGCGTATAAAAGAGAAGAAGATTTTCCCATATATGTAGCAAACCTAAACTATATAGGAAGTGCCAAAGTAATCGAGGGAAGAATACAAATACATCACACAAACAAAAGAAAAAAAAGGAAAAGCCAATATATTGCAAGATTTTGAGAAGGGTCTGTGACACTAAGAAATAAAGTAAAGAAGAAATGGAAAAATTAGAGAAACTGTATTATGGCAATTGACGAAGCACCAAGGATGGAAACACAATATCTCCATGTCGTCTCTCAATCTCATCGGTTTCCATATTTCTATCCAAAAATTATACCCCAAATCTTTCCTAAATTTGACCCAAGACAACTATAAATACCCAATTCCCTCCAATCATGAAGAACCCAAGCAAGCAAGTACAAAAATACCAAACTCTATTAGTCATTGAAATTGACTGTTTTTGGGAGCTCGGAGCAGTCCGTCGGGTGAAGTGGCTTCAACTCGAGGGAAGACGGAAGTACTACCTGTGGAGGTGTCGAAACCAAATCAAGGAAGAGTCTTTTTGTCTTAGATATTAAGTTCTCTACTTCTTACTACTTGTTAATTTCAGTTATTAATTTTGTCCTGAATCTTATATGACGTTAATCGTTCAGTTACGGAATCAATTAGTTTTACCAATATTATTTTGTTAGTATTCAATTTCATACTCGTCCTTATTGTTTACGGTTCACTCGTTTGGCTGCATTTATATGCTTAATTCGCTAATTGATTGAGTCAATAGCTAGTTATATTATTTGGCACGACGTTAAATTATACAAACCAAGTAGCAACTATATTATTTTTGTAATCCCCTATAAATTCTAACGCAATACAGTGGCGGAAACACTGTAGATTTGGGATTAATACACACTGATGTTCTATATATATTACAAAAAGAACGGTCAGTCAATAGAAAGGCCACTTTTTACAAAAGGGTTAAAAATAAAGATCCTTCAAATGGGTTTAACATTCCATAAACAAACATAATTAAAGCAGAGTAGGATCCATGCCACTCGCTAGCGTACACCAAACCCCGGAACAAAGAATATCTGTCATGTTATAAACATAACAGCCACAATTCAGTGGGGAGTAACTCAGGCAGTTCTCCCAGCCATATTACATAATATATAGGCAATAGAAGCATAATATAAGAAAATAGGTTAAACCCAAAACATTATATATATCAAAATAGATTCAAAACCAGAAAAACAATTCAGCAGTCTGACGACATCAAAACGAAAAATGGAATATAAAACCGATGATCAGTACAGCTTTTACTACTAGAGATATGTCAAACAACACAACTTAGTGCCCACGAAGCGACCCCTAAGCCTCACTGGTTAAGGAACTCAGTGCCCACGAAGCGACTCCTAAGCCCTCTCACCAGACAACTCAAACTATAATAGGACTGCGTTCAGCGAGGTCCTAGCCTAAGTACATGCGCATGACTCCTGAGCATAAACGATACCCAGGTCGACAATCAATGTAACCCTGACGCAGATACACTGACCATATAGCTGATGGTAACAAACAACATATCCTAGACTTATATACTGTACATTCTCATTTCCAACATTATTCCATATTCAACCAATAAATATTTTATCCGAAGATATCTTAAATATTCTCAAAATAGTAACTTTCCAAAGATAGAAACTTTCTTCAAATATTAACTTTCCAAAATAGGTATTATTATAATTAGAAATCGTTTAACATATGAGTTATATAAAATATTTAATATTAGGCCTTGAGACATAAACATTATATTTATTAGATAAACATATAATTAATGATTAAAAGTCAAAGAAAGTAAAAAATCATAATTATTTCTCAAAAGGTTGGAGTTTAAGTAATTAAAAGTAATAAATTACAAATTTAAAGATTTAAAGATTTGCACTGTCTTACTATAAAATTCATAAATAAATCATTCAAATTCAAAACGACGTAAGATCCGTGAGGTTGAAAACTTTAGAAGCTTAGCTACAACTTTTGTTTCTGGAGAAAATCCAAATTATTAAATTAAGATGGGTTTGTTATTCGTAGTTTTGTAAACTAACAGAATCCGACACCCGATAGTATTTCCTTAATAAAACACGTTTAAAATTTTATTTTAAAACAAATCTAATTAGAAACATTAACTAGAGTCTTTAAAGTTAATTTACATAAGTTACCAAAATTAAATTCAAAGTTTATCATAGGTTTTAAATTAGGTTTTTGAATAACTGACAGATTCTCAAACTAATCCGCCATAGTTTCATAAATGATTTATTGTGACGAAACTACGTGGAGTTAATTTACAAACTTTAACAGACATATAATAGACTTAAAATAAATATTAGTCTCTTTTCAAAATATTTGAAAATAAGATTTGTAAACAGGAGTAAAAATCGTACAAAAGTAGTAACCGATTCCAAAACATGCTGTAACTTTACTAAAAACAATAAACTTTCAATTTGATAATTCATATTAAAAATCAGGAAAATTAAGAAATTAATTCTTATTTATGCGTTTTAGTCTCGACCTTATAATAATTTTAGAAGATTGAAACATATTATCATAATAATATAGTAAACATATTTATAAAATTCGATTTAAAACGATACTACAAGCAACTACAACATATATATCATGCAATACCGAGTCATGCCATCATGTGTTACCTTCATCGAGATCCGAGTTAATAAAATAACCGTCTTCATCGGATCTAGCACGATAGCCTACAAAAAATTAAAACATATGGTATTAGAACCACATAAGGGAATAGAAAGAGGGAAACGAGATGGAGAATAAGAGTAATTAAATTACCCTCGGATTAGAATGAACGAAAGAGAAGAGATACAAAACAGGCTGAGCAGCAATAACGTAATTAAACGAAATTGGAGGAGGATGAGTTTTACGTAATGATAGAACTAATAGAATTGGAGAGGGAGTATAAAAAGAAAGAGTTGGAGAAGTAACGTAAAACAACCAAAATTGGAGTTGTAGAATAGAATTAGGATGAATGAATGAATAAATAAATAAATAAAAGATGTGATCATAATAAATAAAATATCTTAGGGACTCATCTAGTTAGTGACGAGGTAACATACTTGATTTGGGTCAGGAAATAATTCACGGTTTGATCGAAAATCATTAGTAAAAATAAATAATTTGTTTACGAATTAATCGGGTTAAAAACATGTTCGGAAAGAATTAGGCCCAAATTGTGAAATGAGTTGTAAAATACTATTTTCGGTATGAAAATAAATATTTGGGTCAAGTCCGAAATCAAATGAGTATATCTCAAGTTTAAATAATTGTTTGTAAAGAAATTGAGTTTCTTGACGAATAAATTGTTTTCAACGAAAATGAATTAAATTGATTTCTTGAAAACAAAATGATACTTTTCAATGAAAGTTTAATAAAATGATTTCTCGAGAAGATAATAAATTTTTTTTACGAGTTTCGAGTTGAAAATAGGAATTCGAACTAAAATAAAGATTTTAGGAATTCAAGATGAAATAAAAGTAATTCTGAGAAGAATTAAAATGGATTACGAGTTAAATCGCAAACGAAATAAAAATATGAATACAAATTTAAATTATAAAAATTAGGGTGTTACAAATTTAGGACTGCGAATTGTCACTAGATTAATCTAGGAGTGTAATTTGATCTAGTTAATTTTAATCGACTAGGATTAATGATGTCTTTCTTGTCCTTAATGCGACTAGTTAACTTACGGAGCGTCGAAACTTATGTAATATTTAATTAGTTAGAATGGGTGGTCGAGTGGCTCGACACCAGTTAAAAGTAAGGAAGGATAGGGAGATTTAGCGGCTAAATTCTCTACAATTGATCTATTGATTGAATAATATGGTTATGACGAGTTGATTTAGTAACTAAATGAGTAACCGAGTCTAAGAAATATACGAACCTAATTGTTATGCTTGTTTCACTTGTATATATTAGGATATTAGTTATAGTTTGTTATGGAGGAGCTCATTAGTTTAGATTATTCGAGACAATTAATTATACTCCCCATTCCGTATATATTGTTGTTAATATTGTTAATATGTTATTCATCATCATAAAAATGAAGTGGACTAGTTAATGAATAAATCGTCTCTCCGTGGGATCGACCCTTACTTTTACTATACTACGTAATTTTAATATTGTTTGTGTGATAAGAGTAAGGTTATAAATTATTAATTTGAGTGCGGACGACACGTATCAGGACCTACTAAATAAGATGAATTTCCCTCCCAAATTTGTGCATGTGGTATTGCAATGCATCTCTACTACCTCCTATTCTATTGTCTTGAATGGTATTTACTTTGGATATTTTAAGGAAAAGAGAGGGCTCAGATGGGGTGATCCCATATCTCCCCTCATCTTTACCTTATGTATGGAATACCTTACGAGAACAATTGCTTATGCTACATCAAATTGGTCGTTTAAATATCATCCTCAATGCAAGAAGCTAAAGCTTACCCATCTGGTATTTTCAGATGACCTACTTTTGTTTTTTAAGGGGGAGGTGCCATCTATTATCCTTCTAATGCGTGAATTCTCCACGTTCTCGCAAACCTCTGGCCTCACCATGAATAAAGGAAAGTCTGAAGGTTACTATTGTGGCGTTAAGGAGCAGGACAAGAGTGACGTTTTTCAGGTCACCCGTATTAAGGAAGGATCACTTCCTTTCCGCTACTTGGGAGTTCCAGTTCAGTCTGGTAAGATCAGTTGCCAAGAATGTGATATACTCACTGAGAAAATCATAGCTCGTATCAGGGGCATTGGAACTCGCAAACTGTCTTATGCAGGTCGTGTCACGTTGATTAACTCTGTCCTCAACACTTTGTATAACTACTGGGCTAGCATATTCCTGTTGCCTAAGTATTCTATAAAAAGAATTGAAGCAATATGCAGGAATTACTTATGGGATGGAAGTATGGAATATAGACGAGTCCCTCTTGTGGCATGGGAGACTATTACTTGGCCTAAGAATGCAGGTGGACTTGGGATAAAAAGGCCTAGTGACTGCAATATAGCTTCAGTTGGGAAGTTAGTTAATTGGATATATGAGAAGCGGGACAGCTTGTGGATCAAGTGGGTGTCTACTCTAAACCTTAAACGGACCAACTGGCATGACCACACGCCTCCCAAGTACGCTCCTTGGGCGTCGAAGTCTATGTGCAAAATAAAAGAGAGATTGAAGACTAGCTTTGTTGGTAATAAATGGGTTCATGACCCTAAAGGATATACAGTTCGTGGGGCGTATGGTTGACTGAATCCCCAGCCAGTTAGTCTGCCTTGGTGCTCTTTTGTTTGGAACCCCTGGAACGTACAGAAGCATGCTCTGGTTACGTGGATGATTATGCAGGAAGGGATCAATACTAAGGGCAAACTGTGCAAAATTGGATGTATGGTGGATGATTGCTGTTGTCTCTGCCAGGATGATGAGGAAATAAGTACCCATCTCTTCTTTGCGTGTGAGTATAGTTTAAGGGTGATACACTGTATCCACCAGCTTACAAGCTACACACCCACTCTAAGTAATGTCATTAATAATGAAGATGGCTTGATCCGTTGGAAGATGCAAGATAACTTACTAGCTGTGAGTTATTACCACGTTTGGAATCAAAGGAATACAGCGGGAATCGAGGATACTGTGCTGCGACCTGAAGTAATAGCGAAACAAATCACTGCTGAAGTTAGAAGTTGAATAAAGATTAATTTGAAGGATAACCTTACTAGCGAGGATATTATGTATCTTCGTAGTATAGGTTACAGCTGCTAATGTTTTTTGGCTAGT
Organism: Agrostemma githago; assembly: GCA_958450325.1. Taxonomy (NCBI): domain Eukaryota; kingdom Viridiplantae; phylum Streptophyta; class Magnoliopsida; order Caryophyllales; family Caryophyllaceae; genus Agrostemma; species Agrostemma githago. Next base: position 41,073,649 of record OY288247.1, on the reverse strand, counting down.
AATCTTGTACTTATATCTTATGTACAGAATATGAAACTCTTTGTAATTGTTTGATGAATGCAATACTTACATTTCACCAAAAAAAAAACTCTACGGGTTTTGAAACCGGGAAGTATCTCTCAAGGAATGATGTTTTCCATTACTTCCATAAAGTTATAGATCCTGCTGCTAAATAGTAAAACCAATCTCTCACATTGCCTTGAAGAGAATTAGGAAAGGCCCTCAGATAAAATTCATTGACTGAAGTATTTGGTGGTCTTGCACTAGCGCAACTCATATTGAAATTGCTTAGATGTCTGTGAGTGTCCTCATTTCCTAACCCATGAGTTGGGCATCCATATCCGGTGCTTTGATCTCCTTGATTGTTTGTGCCATTTTTTATTGCGAATTAATACTAACAAAACTCTCACAAGGTCAGTTAGAACTACCGATTACTTCACAAGAAACCAACAATAAAAACTAGAAACAAAACCAACAGAAATACTACACTAGAAAGTTTACTAAAAACACAAATCCTAGTAAGTTGTCATGCCCGGCAACGATGCCATTTGATAAGAGGAAGGTTGCCTATGTCGTTCTAAGACAATTCCAATTATGAAACAAAATCTATACTACCAAATACCAACTAATTCACTATGCAAAGAACGTAGCTAGTAAAGAAGTAATTAAAGGGTGTCGAACTACAAAGATGGCGATTAACAAGAATAAATAAATTAAAGAGACTAAACTATAGTAATGAAAAAATATTATCTAAAGAGAAACTAGGATGAACAAAGAAGAAGCTTCAACTAAACTAAACATATATGAGGGTGGTTTTGATGAGGTTTATTGCTTAACATAAACTCATATATCTAAATTAGTGTAATCAATGATAAAGCAAACATTTTGGTGTAAATCCAACCCATAATCATGTAGCCCTAACAAAAATGCAAGACAATCAAATATTTTACTCAATAATCTTCTCAATTCTCAACCTTATGCTCAATAACATTACACATAAGATATTCATTCATCCACACATATTAAGCAAACTGTCAATATTCATATAGTATTTAGAGAACTTTAAGAGAGCAATAACATATGAATCAATTACCACAACATGGATATTCCTTAACCTAAGCATTCAAGAGGAAATAACAAACCAAATTCATGCAAAGATTGCTACTTGGGGTCTAGATAGGTAAACAACTTCTCATACACACAAGCAAATTGATAGATGATAGCAAGAAGAGGAATATGGTCCTATTCAATACATATCAAATATCTTTAAACATTAAGCATAGGAATTCCATAAGATTAAAAGAGTAAAGGGAAGAGAAAGTCTTAAAATGTGAAAGAATTACATAAAAGGGAAGAATTTACACCAAGACTGAGGAAATTAGCTCCTCATGTAAGAAATCATACCCAAACACAATAAGAAATGATCTAAACTTGGTCTTCAAGCTAACAATGAAAGCTAGGGTAAAAAGTGGCAGAAAGATCTCTACAAATTGTGTGAAAACAACCTTTTATTTGATTATCCAAAAACCCTAAGTCAATAAATGAAAAGCCCAAGGAAAGCCCGAGCTTCGCGCAAAATAGAAAACCGAATATGCATTTAAGTGGATTTGTGCAGACTGCGCAGGTCATGATGCAGACAACGCCAATAGTGATGCACAGACTGTGCTGGAGTAGTGCAGACCGCGCCTACAGTGCAACGCAAACTATGCCAAAACATAGCGGTTTGTGCCTGGAAGTTTGAGTTCGTTTTCAGCTCTTATATTTCACTTCATTCGATGCTTGATTTTTCTTGCTCGCTTTGCTTATTTATTATTCTTACTCCAGCATCTCGATACATAGTTATGAGGCATTTTAAACTCCTTGATCACTAATTGTCTGGTTAGAGGGGCAAATCGCCCTTAGCGCACCTCTAGCTGGATATACGAGATTGATACGTGAGCAAGATGTCATACAAGCAAAGCTAAGCATCCAAAATAACTATAATAACAAAAGAACATACCAAATGAGGTTAAAATCATACAACACTCTAAACGAGCAAAATAAGCCATAAAAAACACCCCCAAATGACAATAAAACGAGCCTAAAAAGAAAGGTATAACTCGTGCTTATCTGGTGTGGGAGTTGGGGTGCCTTAGTACAAGGATGCACAACCTCGTGCGATTGAATTCGCATTGTTAGGAAGTTGCCAAAAGTACGAGATTAATCTCCGTGTTATGTGAGGTAAGTTAAGATTTGTTTTTACTCGGTTTGTATTTTGTATTTGGACGTGATTTGGTTTTTTGCGGGTTTTCGGCTTTGACCGGGTTTGACTTGGTCAATAAAAGATGGTTTGTCCCTAGTGGTGGTTTTGACTTAGAATAGCTTTGTTTTATTGGAGTTTGCTCACTGTCTTTCATTTTGAGGTCAGTTTTGAGATGTTTTTACTCTGCTACGTGCCTGAGTCAGATACTATTGATTACGAGCCCTTATTCGAGCGTTTTGAAGCATGTCGTCGTCCAATCATCATCAGGTGCTTTGTTCGAAGCTGTTACGGACACGAGCAGGCAAAATGGGGTGTCTATAGAGCCCCTACTCTGGCCGAGGTTTAGACAAAGCGATAGTTAGAGTAGCCCCTAGGTCAATAGAAGATTATAACCTGGTGGTTGTCCGAGCGAGTTGTCTATAGTCCATTAGACTCTGCGTGAGAGAGCTCACCAGCCATATGTAAGAGGTCATACTTGTTTCCGAAGATGCTTTTATATGGCAAGGACAACTTTGTTGGGACTTTTCTTAGCGGTAACTTCGTTTTAGGTCCGCCTTGGAATGTGTACCTGCATCTTGTAATGGTTGCACTAAAAATTTCTCAAAGAAAATTTGAAAAGAAAGACTATAGTGGCTCGTCGGGGAGCGTTAGACAAATACTCATTTTTTAAAGAAAAATCTGAATGAATTTTTGAAAGATAAATAAGCGGGCTTGGGTTGAATGGGTTTTAGATGGGCTTCAGTCTGCCTTGGCTTACAGGAATAGGCAATTCAGGTGGCGTGCCCTGGATTTCAGACGCGATGGCCTAGGCGCCTTACAAATAAGACGCGAGGCCCCGGGCGCCTCAGGTCTTGCTCTTTTGATTATTAGAGCGGCACAAATTTTTAAGTACTGTAGGGTTTCGGTGTTTAAATACACGACCTTCTGCTCATATTCACGTGACTCGCGTTTCTTAGTAACTAAAAAAACCCTTTTTGAAATCCTTAAGTAGAAAATTAGTGCAACCGTTATGGGCACCGAAAATTTGTCTGCGAGGCTAAATGCTTTGTCTCGAAGCTTTAGGGACGAGGAGAAGATAAATTTGAATCAAATGGGCATATCGTAGCTTTTCACAGTTCGCCAATTGCAGGTAGACTCGTATTTTCTCGATGCTTGTCTATCGTATTGGGATACCCGTTTTCATCTCTTTGCCTTCCCTTGGGGAGAAATTTGTCCTCTTCCTAAGGATATAACTGCTTTAGAGGGAGTGGAATCCTAGGTCCCGTCCTGCTGCACAGTTTTTTCTTATTTGATCCAACGAGAAGTCTGCATGAATTTTTGGATCTGCCACATTCCAAGGTAAACTGTATGATGGATGGGGATAATATTTCCCTTCTGGACATAGCTGATGAATGGTAGGGATGTCAGGGTAACGGCGTCTCACCGTCGTAGGGATTTTGCCTTTTATATGTTGCATGTTTATGCCTTTGAGGGGCATATGGACTTGTTGTCGTGTACGGGTCATACACGAGTTTTGGCTGTTGTTGACCAGATGGAGACAGACCATAGTACAGCTCGATTGATTACTGAGAAACTTATTCAGGGCTTAGATGATCGTAATATGGATCTGGTTGTCCCGTTAACTGGTAGTTCCGGTTCGCTGCAAGTATATTTTGTTTTTTTTTAAATATAGCTTATTTGCACAAGTCTGGTTATACGGGAGGCTATCAATAATGGAGCCTCCTCTTGATTCACAAAAACACCAGTTTAGCTACATGATGACACGAAAGCGGGCTAGCGATCTGACTTGCTTAATAAACCAGAAGTACTAGGACGAGGAACTATCTTTTCACCGGGGTCTGTTGATCCGTTGGACGGTTCCATGGTGGTTTGCCTCCGCCTGGACTGGTTTGGCCAAGAAGGACAGTCCATATTTATTGTAATTGCATTTTGAGGTAGTTTGGTTTGTCGAAGAGGATTCCAAAGGTCGTTACGGTTATTTGTTCCCTTATCCAGCTAAGAAACAAGATGTGTGACACCTGACTGTAGTGGTGGCACACTCGGGTTATCTTGAATATTCACGGGTCGCGTCATTCAACCTGGGTGTCAGATTTGTATGAGAAGTGGATCAAGGAGGAATCCGAGAAGGCACGTGCTTCTCTCAAGATTAATAAGGCTTTTGATCTGGTCCGGAGGGAGCATGCGAAGGATAATAGGTGTTTCTTTGTTGATGGGGATACTCCCGCCACTTTGGTACGCTTAATGTCTTGTCCTAAGGTTAAGACTGGGACTCGAGTTAAAGACACTAGTGATAAAGCTGTGTGGGATAGGATGAGCCCCCAGACGGACTTGAAGAGGAGGCTCGGGCCGAAGCTAGAAGCTAAAGATTGGCTTGGTCCTCGCGACAGGCTACCTAGTCAAGTGAGGGCTCGACTAGAGCCTACCGATGTGGCAGACGATCACTTGCCTCTGAAACGGGTGAGGGCTAGGGAGGTCCCAGTGGTGATTCGGGACCGCTTGCCTCTACCCTTGCGCCAGTGGAATGCGAGGGACTCAAAGGGAAAGGGTAAAGGCAAGATGCCTTGAAGATACCGTCTCTCGGTTATTATTATCTACGTACTACTATTATTTTTGATAGTGTGGCGTGTTTATTTGTTTTTTTTGGGAATTTTGTATTTTGTATTTTTGGGATTTTGAATTCTCTGAGTTTATCAGGTCTCTTATTGTAGTAATAAAGCTCTTATTATAAAGCTAGTTCTGTCTTTTCATAATTGTAGTGGTTGTACCCTTAAAGGGTTGCCTCTACATATCCACAAATAGTGGAATCAAATTAGACGTAGTTTGCGCTTAAAATTTTTCGCAACTTATCGAAATTTGCCAAGAGTAGTAGTTTAAGGCATTCGCGACAGTAGGAAGAAAAGCCCCAGAATACTGACTTATCTTTTAGATAACATTTTTTAAACATGAATTAACAAATTTTTAGCAAATGACATTGAGAAGGGTGTTAAGGATAGAAACGCTTCAGCTGATCTAGGTTGGTAGAAATTAGTAAAATCGTTCCCGTCTAAGTTTGTCAGTCTCACGACACCTCCTATAAGACTTTCTTTACCAGGTATGGTCCGACCCAATTGGGTTTGAACTTTCCTCTCGGGTTGACCGATAGCAGGGCTCAGATTGATTTAAGGATTAAGTCCCCTTCTTTGATATGCCTCGGCCTAACCCATTTGTTGAAGGCGCGTTGAATTCTGATCTAGTATACTTGAATTTTATTAAGGGCATTTACCCAGTCAGCTTCGGGTACTTGACATTCCAGTAGGATTTGGAGGGAAGGCACTTCTACTTCAACTGGCTGGACCGCTTTCATCCCATAGGTTAGGTAATAGGGCGTAGTTCCGGCGGTGGTACAAATAGACGTTCTATACCCCTAATGGTCGAACAACATTTTATCTAGCCATTCCCGATAATTATCAGCCATATTTTTAAATATGGTAATAGTTGTCTTATTTGCAGCCTCTACCGCTCCATTAGTTTGGGGACCGTAAGGCGGGGAGGTATGACTTTGAATTTTGTATTTGGCTAATAGAGCCACAGTCTCGGCTTGAAAATAAGTCCCATGATCGCTTATGACCTCATGAGGAATACCGTATCAGCATATGATCTTGTTTGGCGTTTATGATACGGTATGACACGGCTTCCACCCATTTGGTGAAATAGTCAATGGCTACCAAGATGAAACAGTGACCTCCCGATCCCGAGGGGTTAACTTTTCCGAGTATGTGATTCACCATGTCGAGAACGGCCATGGTGACGTCATGGTATATATTAAGGACGATGACATATGTTGTATGTTGTGAAAATATGGCAGTTATGATAGTGTTCGACGTACTCTCTACAGTCGTCTTCCATACTATTCCAGTAGTATACGAACCTTATGGTATTTCTAACCAGCATTTGGGCATTCATATGTGGCCCACATCGCCGTCATGTACCTCAGCCATGACTTTTGCGGCCTTTGTTTTGTTTATGCATAGAAGGAGAACCCATGCGCCGTTGTTTTGTATAATTGCTCATCGTCGGTATGGATAAATTAGGTGGCTAACCTTCGGAGGGCTTTCTTGGCCCGGTCTTCAGTGTTGGGAGGGTATTCCCCGTTTATCTTGTATTTTAGAATAGCTTGATACTAAGGATGAGGATCAACTATTTCAATTTTGTCGATAGTACACACATATGCAGGTTCGGAACATCGTTCAACACAGATTGGCATGCTGCATAAGTGATCGAGAATGTTTAGTAAGGATGCGATTTTGGAGACTGCGTCGGCGAACTGGTTTTCTTCCCTTGGTAGGTATCCATATTCTACTTTTTGGAAAAAAAATTCGAGAACCCTTACCCGTGCCTGGTGGGCCACGAGGTTGGCGTTCCGAGTTTTCCATTTTTAAAGAGCCTGATTAATGACCAGGGATGAGTCGTCATGCACCCAGAGATTCCTGTATCCTAGATCAGCAGCGGTTTGCAACCCATGGATGTAGGGTTTATATTCGGCGACATTGTTGGTTACATCAAAGTCCAATTTGATGGACATGGGGGTGTGGTACCCTTTTGGTGAGATTAGGAGGATCCCCACCCTGTACCCTCAAAAATTGGATGCATTGTCAAAGTACAGGTCCCACTTTTTGGTATTTGTGTGGAAAAATATCATCTTTGAGGAAAGACGAAGAGTCGGTGAGTTTGGTTTCTGTGACGGGACTATCGGCGAGGAATTCAACGACTACCGGACCCTTGATGGTTTTCAAAGGCATAAATTTTAGATCAAACTCGGACAACATCAACGTCCATATGGATATTCTGTCTTTGAGAATAGTTTTTTTGAATAGATACTGGATAGGATCCATTTTTGATATAATACTTGCACAGGGTAGTTTAGCAGATAATGTCGTAGCTTTTTGGTTGCCCAGACTAAGGCAAGGCATCTCTTCTCGAGCATGGTATAGTTATTTTCATATTCTAGGAATTTCTTACTTGTGTAGTAAATGGCTCGTTCCTCCGCTGCGATTATTTGTGCTAACATAGCCCCCCTTGCAGTCTCGGTGACTGTTAAGTACAATAAGAGAGGTGTGCCAGGATGAGGTGGCAATAATATGGGCGGTGATGATAGGATTTTCTTGATTTTGTCAAAAGGCATCTTGACATTTATAGTCCCAAAGTTTATGTTCCCCAACTTTGTGTTTTTTGAAGATTGGCTCACATAGCATGGTTAGTTTCGATATGAATCGGCTAATGTATTGGACTTTCCCCAAGAAACCTCGTATTTCTTTTTTGGTCTTGAGTGGACTCATTTCAGTGATGGCTTTGATTTTTACTAGATCGACTTCGATGCCACGTTGGCTAACGACATGACTCACTAATTTGCCTGATGTTACTCCGAAGCTGCATTTTTGAGGGTCTAGCCTCATATTGTATTGGAGCAGCCGGTAGAAGAATTTTCTTAAGGCAATTAGGTGCCCTTCTCGGCTTTTGGATTTGACGATCATGTCATCGACGTATACCTCCACTTCCTTATGCCTCATATCGTGCAATAAAGTCATAGCGGTTCGTTGATTGGTAGCCCCAACATTGATGAGGCCGAATGGCATGACCGTATAAGAGTAAGTACCCCGAGGTGTAGTGAAGGTGGTCTTCCTCATGTCTTCTTCAGCCATTTTAATTTTATTGTACCCAGCATACCCGTCCATGAATGATAGAAAGGCATGGTTGGCTGTGTTATCTACCAATATGTCGATATGTAGTAGCAGAAAATCGTCTTTCAGCCTTACTTTATTAAGGTTATCGGAAATCTACACATACGCGCACCTTACCGTCCATTTTAGTTACCGGCACGATATTCACAACCCAATCTGGATATTCGGATACTTGTATGAAGCCAACTTTGAACTGTTTGTCGACCTCTTCTTTGACTTTGAGGGACCATTCGGGCCTCATTCTGCGGAGCTTTTGCTTAATCAGCTTACACCCATCCTTGATCGGTATGCGGTGTTCTGCAATTTTCCGGTCTATCCTAGACATGTCCTTGTAGGACCATGCAAAGACGTCCTTGAATTCTCGAAGGAGGTTTATAAATTCTTGCTTTTCCTTTGGATCTAGGGATAGTCCTATCTTTAGAGATTGAGGTTCTAAGGTTGTTCCCACGTTGATGGACTCAATTTTTTTCGACACTGTAATAAATGAGGCTTCGAGCGTCCATAGATGGCCTGTGTCTATGGACACCTTTTGAAGACGGGCGTCCCTCGTCAGACGCCTGGCAGAGGAAGCCTGGGGTAATAGCCAGTTTTTAAAGCGGGCGTCCAAAGTTGGAAGCCGCACGCGGGCATCCAGAATGGCGTCCAAGTATAGTCGCCCATTTGGGAAGGCGAGCGTCCAAGTTTGGACGCCATTTTGATGTTGTTGGCTTCTATAGGTAGACGCCACCTTAGTCATAGGACGTCCACACCTGAGGACGCCATATGCACAAAAATGGCGTCCACTTGCAGACACCACCTCGCTGCGTGGTTGCTGTGCTGGAGCCAGGGAGGCGTTCAGTTTGGCGTCTGGAAGAGGACGTCACCACTGGTCCTAGAAGGCCGTAAATATTCGTTTACGCCCTATCCAAAATCTGCCAAAAAACAAATTTATTCGAAACACAATACGCAACATTCACAACACAATATGCAACATCCAAACACAATACCACAACACATTCAATCGGACATCGCCGTCCACACCACCACACCCACTTCACAGCATGCCATTAAAGACGAAATGACGATAATATAAATAAATAATTACAAATCAGTCGTCATAAAATGCAAGTAGATAAAAACTAAAGAGTTAAAGTACATAGAAGAAGTTAGTTTGAACTAAATCCAAGTAATCGTAAGTAGTTAAGCTTACAAGCGACATCGATAGTACATCAGAAAACTGGGAAGCTAGCGGAGGCACCTGAATTCCCACCACCCCATTGAAGGGGTCTTTGTCATCTGAACGACGAGGAGTGGGTCCTTGATTGCAGTTGGCGAACAAAGTGCTCCACCGTTGCATCTCCTCACGCATCCTCCTAATCTCATCGTCCTGCCACGCCATGTGCTCTTTCATTTCTCGCTCTTTTCGGGCGCTTTCCTGTTTGTCAGCCTAGCTCGTACTTGGACTGCAACTGGGTACTTGGACTGCAACTGGCTAAGAGCGGCGGGGGTGTACTCCACCTGTGACGAGGACCCGTCAACACGCTCGGGGGAGGCGTGAAAAACATAGGCACAACATTCTCTACGCCATACACACTTCCCTTCTTGTAACCATCCACGACCTCAAAGAATGCAGCATTCGGGTCTTGGGTCGGGTTAGTACAGTTGGCGGTCTTCTCGACGTAGGCATTCTACATACACAAAAAACAAGTGTTACTTCAGTTTTAGATATTATATGCACAAAATGTTAAATTTATTGCTTAACCAATTAGAATAAGACAAAGTGCATTATTTGAAGTAGGAAGTGCTCACCCAAATTGCATGGTCCTTCCTCATGACGAAGCTTGCCCCCCCATCGTAGTCTTCCTTCGCATGCATGTCCAAGAAAAGCTCGGTTGCGGTGGGCAGTTTCCCTGTTTCTTTCTAGATAAGATAAATGCAGTTGAATGTTAGGCAGCTACTATGTAAACATAATTTATGAGAACTTAAAAAATAATATAATATAATATAATAACAGAAATCATACCCTCAAAGCCCTACGGTAAGATGACTGAGAATCACGGTGGTGGGTGGGGTTTGCCTTCCCCTCTTTCTCTGCGTTCTTCATCTTATTCTTGCTTGCACGTTCCGATCGTTTCTTGAAATCCGGGCTCTCATGGTTGGCTACCCACCTTTCCAACGCTTCACCTGAAATTTGAAGTGTCAAAGATATTAAGTAAGAGCGTAGTGAAGTTTGATTCTTTGTTAACAACCGAGTACAATATGTTGAAAACTACACCTTCCAGGTCATTCAGCGTCGTTCCTCTTTCGTGGCGTTTGTACATGACGTCCATGAAATGCTTCTTACATATTTTGTTGTACCGCTCCCACGCCTGCGGTTCCAGCTCCGGTTTCCAAGTGTACTTTAACTAAAAAAAGGCGGACTGTTAGTAACGAGAAGACGTACAAAGCCTGTAAATCTCAAAACAAACATAACATAATGACAAAGTGAATAAGAAATTAAAACACATGCACCTTGAAGTTGTTGTAATAATGTCGATGATGATGCGGTGGCACTTGAACCTAGTAAGTGTACCCCGCGCCCTTGTCATACGCCATGTAGCTCTGCGTGCACCCCGACAATACATCCTGCTTTCAAAACCTGCACCGTCTCGAGAAATGTCATCAGAGGCAAAAAATCTTAGAAAATTATTCTAACAACTATATTAGAAATGTGCGTTAGATTATATTACCAGTAGCGGTCGATGTCGAGTATCACCCTACCGTCATCGGCAATCTGGGGTTCATTCCCCTGTGGCTGCTGCTGCTACTCCTCTTCCTCCTCCTCCTCCTCCTACTCCTCCTCTACCCTCTCTAGTGTCTCGGGGACCCTTTCCTCCTCCAAATCGCGCTACCGGGAGGTCTGCGCCCTACTACTTCTTTAATCCCCTAAAAATTCTAATGCAAAACAGTGGCGGAATCACTGTTGATGGGATTGAAACACATTGATGTTTAATAGATTATTGTATGATCAAAAGGTAAGTCTGAAACAAATGCCACTTTTCCTAAAAAGGGCGAAAATGAAACTTTCAAAATCTGGTAAAACAATCCATAAAACGAAACATTAATATTAATATAAATGAGTAGGATCATGACTACTCGCTAGCTTGAACCAGATCCGGCAAAACAGATAACTTGCCATGCTAAACATAACAGCCACAATTCAGTGGGGAGCAACTCAAGCAGTTCTCCCAACCATATTACATAATATATAAGCAATAGAAGCATAATATATGAAAATATATTAAAACTGAAAACATTATATATTAAAATAGATTAAAAATCATAAAAACAATTCAGCAGCATAACGACATCAAAACGAATAACGGAATTTAATACCGATGATCAGTACAGCTTTTACGACTAAAGATATGTCAAAACAACACCGAAGTGTCACTAGTTAAGGAACTCAGTGCCCACGAAGCGACTCTTAAGCCTCACTAGTTAAGGAACTCAGCGCCCACGAAGCGAATCCTAAGCCCTCTTACCAGACAACTCAAACTATAATAGGACTGCGTTCAGCTAGGTACATGCGCATGACTCCTGAGCATAAACGATACCCAGTTCGACAATCAATGTATCCCTGATCCAGATACACTGACCATATAGCTGATGGCAACAAACAACATATCCTAGACTTATATACTGTACATTCTCATTTTTTACATTATTCCACATTCAAACCATTATAAGTATTTTATCCGAAGATATCTTAAACATTCCCAAAATAGTAACCTTCCAAATATAGAAACTTTCTTCAAATATTAACTTTCCAAAATAGGTGTTATTATAATTAGAAATCGTTTAACATATGAGTTATAACAAATATTTAATATCAGGCATTAAGATATAAACATTATATTTATTAGATAAATGTATAATTAATGACTAAAAGTGAAGGAAAGTAAAAATCATAATTATTTTTCAAAAGGTTGGAGTTTAAGTAATTAAAAGTAATAAATTACAAATTTACAGATTTTTCACATTTGCACTGTCTTACTATAAAATTCATAAATAAATCATTAAAATTGAAAATGATGTAAGAACAGTGAGGCTGAAAACTTTAGAAGCTTAAATACAACTTTTGATACTGGAAGAAATCCAAATTATTAACTTAAGAGGGGTTTTTATTCGTATTTTTGTAAATTGACAGAATCCGACATCCGATCGTATTTATTTAATAAAATACGTTTAAAAATTTATTTTGAAGCAAAAAAAAATTGTGAAAATTAAATAGATATTTCAAAGTTTAGGTAGGTAAATTATCTAAATTAAATTCAAAGCTTATCATAAGTTTTAAATTAGGTTTTACAACAATGACAGATTCGCGAACTAATCCGCCACAGTTTCATAAACGATTTATTGTGAGGAAACTACTTGGAATTAATTTAAGAAATTTAATAGACGTATAATAGACTTAAAATAAACAGTAGTAAAATAAAATTTTAAAAAGGAGTCATAAATCGTACAAAAACACTAATCGATTCAAAAACATGTTGTAATTATGTTAAAAACAATAAAACTTCCAATTTGGTAATTTATGCTAAAATTTCACGAAATATAATAAATAAGTTATTATTAGTATGTTTTAATCTCGGCCTTATAATAATTTAGTAGAATCAATGCACGACAAATTATAGCATGCGATTTGTAACATTAAAACGACAGAAACAACATGTGAGAAATCGATTACAACTATTATCATAATAATATACTTCGTAGTAAAACAGGTCTAATAGTAAAAATACGATTTTTAACATTACTACAACCAACATCGACATATATATCACGCAATACCGAGTCATGACATCATTGTTACCTTGTTTAGTCTTCGAGATCTGAATCGACAATGTACTCGTCCGCCTCAGGATCCTCCAAATAGCTTACAAAATGGTATATATATATATATATATATATAGAGAGAGAGAGAGAGAATAAGGCTCTTATGAGTCCTTCTCTATATATGAGTCCATGAGTCCTCATCTCATCCATTGGATGAGATGAGGATGGATGGACAAGATGCGTTGCATTTAAAAAAAAAAAAGATTTACGTTCCTAAAATAACTCACAAGAATTTAGGAAACAAATAACTTCCTATCATTCACGTTCATTTTCATTCACGTTCATTTCCATTCCACGTTCATTCACACCTAAAAACCAGAAAAACCCTTTCTTCATTCACGCTAATTCATCGTTTTTGATCTCAAAAATCTGCTACAATGGATTCAATGACCGCATCATCGTCTTCAACGGTTGATAAGCAACTAATCGATTATAACAATGGTGAGTTTCTGTGATTCATTCACGTTTTTATTCGTATTTTCTTCACGGATTTCAATAGTAATATTGCTTTCAATCTCCGTTTTCATATCAATGTTTTATCTCGTCAAATTGCGTTTTTTTTTTACGTCGATCTTCATGTTTATAGTGCTTTCAATGACATTTCGTATCAATTTGCGTCTTTTTGATGTCATTGCGTTTTGATTCATAGTTTCGTATCAATGGTATTTTGATATCTCGATCTCCATAGATTACAGGTCTCTATGGTTTCTTTCAAGATTTTCCCTGATATCCATTGACACACATTTTTTTGATATCAATTAACGCAGATTCGTCGTTGAAGTAACATGCCTTCTGAATTAAAGTAACACTTAATTGTAATTACAGTAACACAAATGAACGTTAAGGAAAAGGGTTTTGATGATATGCTGGAGTAACCTACTGTACACGTTAGGGTAACACCACTTATCAATTATAGTAACACAGTATTTGCATTGATGTAACGCTGTTTGAATATGTGCAGGTACCTGCGCCACAGATGCGAACGCACAAGACAACACTGGAAAAGGTGGAATTTAATTCGTTTGATTAATCATGGATTAATATTATGGTTCATTGATATTATTGTTTTGCTTTATGTTGAAGCACACATGGCATTGAAGTAACACAAGTAATGAATTAAAGTAATACCTAATTGTAATTAAAGTAACACAAAAATGTAACACTAAAAAAGGATTTTTAGCGCTGTCGTTGGAGTAACATCCTCTTATATTTAAAGTAACGCAACTTATGAGTTACAGTAACACTTATTCCCATTGGCGTTACTTTTCTTACTTTTTGGCAGGAAGCTTTGGTAAAGAGCCGAATGCACAGGAATGGTGCAGAGATGTGGGTGAGGTTTTCACTCCATACATGGAGCAGGTATTCGGGACAATTGATGAGGCAGTGGAATTTTACAAAATCTACGCGTTGGCTTGCGGGTTTGATGTGAGGAAGTACACCACGAAGCGATGGCACGGTGGTGAGATAAAGTCGAAGCTCCTAGTCTGCAACAGACAGGGTTATACGAACTCTGTTAAGGCTGTTAACAATACACCTGCAGCTGTGAAAGTTGTTAACGATGTAGATGGGGAAGTAGTTGTTGTGGACGCGATTAAAAAGAAGACGAAAGTCCGTCGTTGCGGGTGCAAGGCATGGATTAGGCTGTTCAATAAAGGAGGCATTCTCAAGATTGATAGGTTCCACATCGGCCACAACCACGCACTAATCTCACCGAAAGACAGAGAATTCCAAAAGCTCTCGAGGAACCTGACAAAGTACCACAAGCAAATGATCTTGAATAATTCGCGGGTATGGAGTAACACAATTTTTTTTATAGAATGACATGTGAGTAGGTCGTAACAGCTTTATTAGACCAATGTGTGCATAATCCAGTTACTTTTGCTAAAGTAACACCAGCTATTCTATACAGTAACAGTACGTAAGCATAAGAGTAACACATGGATTAGACCATTATGTGCATAAGCTAGTGTAAATTTTGATAGAGTAACACCAGTCAGTCTATAGAGTAACACTGCTTAAGTACAAGAGTAACACAACTGGTGTATTAATGTCATATTGCTGCAACGCTTGATTCTTATTTACAGCTGAAGATCGGCGCAACGCGGACATACAACATGTGCAAGGAGCAGGTAGAGGGATTCGCAAATGTGGGTGCGAGCTTGGTTGACTTCAAAAACTGGGGGAGAGATATAAAGTGCTTCCTACATGAGAGGGACGGTCAGCTATTCATCGATCGATTCAAAGACATGGCTAAGAATAGGAAGGGTTTCTATTTTGACTACGACCTAGATGAAGATGGGAGTGTGAGCAAGGTTTTCTGGGCTGACGCTGAGGCGCGGCGTAACTACCAGTTATTTGGGGATGCAGTTTCGTTCGACCCAACGTACGGGACGAACAAATATAAGATGATATTCACGCCGTTCACAGGCGTTGATCATCACAAACGATCGGTAACCTTTGCTGGCGCTTTGATAGCGCACGAGGAATATGAATCGTTCGTCTGGGTGTTTGAGAGATTTCTGACTACAATGGGAGGTAAGGAGCCGGAGTATATAATTACCGACCAAGATCCGGGCATTATACCAGCGGTGAAGAAAATGTTTAAGACGGCGCTACACCATTTCTGTATGTGGCATATCTTGAACAAGGTTCCTGCCAAATACGGTGCAGCCCGGAGTGACTACCAGGATTTTTTGAAGAGACTAAATGCTATAGTATGGGATGTGGAGATTGATGGAGACGAGTTCGACGCGGAATGGTGTGACATAATGGAGGAGTTCCATGGGGGCGATGACGAGTGGTTTTCAACTACATACTCCATCAGGGGACAGTGGGTGATGGCACATTGCAGGGATTTGAAGATGGGCGGCTTAATGCGAACCACGCAAAGGTCGGAGAGTGAGAACAGTTTCTTCAAAAGATTCGAACAAAAATCGGGGACGTTGGTCGAATGCTGGATGCGATTCGAGAGCGCCATGGACCAGCAACGGTATACACAGAAAAGACTCGACAATGACAATGCACAAGCTTCTCCAAAAACAGCAACCCACCTTGCAATTGAACATCACGCTTCGAAAATTTACACCCACGCCGCATTTGAAGAATTCCAGGTGGAGGTGAAATTTTCTGTGGGTACTTGCAGCGTGAGGGGCTTCCTTGAGAAGGACGGGATTGAGGAGACATTGGTTAGGGATGCTACGAGGGATAAGGAGTTTACGGTCAAGTATATATCAGGTACTCCTTAAAATCACTCGTTAATCCTTAAAGTAACACCAGTCGTTCATTACTGTAACACATATAATGCTTTGGAGTAACTATGGATGGCAATTGGACATCTGTGTTGTAAACGCATAAAAGTAACACAGACCATGAATTACAATAACATTTCACATTCCAAAAAGTAACACTTTCTGCACTCCATTACATTTTGCAAACCATTATATCCAATGTATTTGTTGTCTCTGCTGATTGAAAGATTGGATGTGAATCTGTCCAGGTACGTCTGGATCAAGCTGCACTTGTCGGTTGTTTGATTTGCGAGGGATATTGTGTAGACACGTAATCTGGATATATTCATCGAAAGGGCTGACCACTATACCCGAAGACATGGTAACCAAAAGGTGGACAAAGGAGGTTGTTCGCACTGCTCGTATCAGTGATGAAGGATTAGACGGCGAAAACACAGACATCATCGACAGAAAACAGATAGAGATGTCGAGATTGTGGTCGGAAATCCATGAGACAATGGGACTTCTAAGGGCAGGAGACAAGGCAGATGTGGAAAGCTTGTGCGGATTAATTCGGGAGTTCAGGTTGCAGAGGCAGCCAGTTTCTGGTGAGGGGAATATTGGCAAGACACAGGAACTGGAAAATATGCTTGGTTGTACGACCTCTGAAAATATCACGATACTACCTCCTAAGATTTCTAAGACAAAGGGAAGCGGAAAGCGGATGTTGTCAAGCAAGGAAAAGAATGTCGCACTTTCTAGAAAGCCGAAACGCATGTGCAATAACTGCAAGCAGATGGCGCACCACGACAAACGAAACTGTCCAAATCCTTACGCAGAACGACCCCCTAAACAGCCTACCAAGCAAACCAATGATGCGGATGACGAGGATGAAGTAGATGAAGACATCGATGGAGAGGAAACTGAAGAAGACACCGAGGATGAACAATTGTTTTGATAATACTCAAGTGTCTTTGACATTATAAGAATTTTTTCTTTTTCCCTGGTTTACAAAAAAAACTAATCCTGTACACATTTTTGCAATTAACACTATATTTACTTAATACGTGTGTTTTTGGTTAGAGTAACATCTCATGTGGGTTGAAGTAACACTATTCACTTGTTAGAGTAACAGAAAAAATGCATCGAGGTAACTGAGGACAGCAGTGTTGTTCATTCATTGACAGAGTACCAAAAATTGGTGATTGCAATATCATTGTACATTAAAGTAACATACTTAAAGTAACATAATTTGTTCATAAAGTACCAAAACCGGCATTAATCACTTAAAGTAACATAATTTGTTCATTAAAGTAACACACACAGTGCTTCGGTATAACACACAGATTGTGAGACCAAGAAAAATAGTTAATTTCAATAATTCCCATAGTAACACCAAGGGTGAATTAGAGTAACAGGTGCAGCTGGTCATTGTAACAGAGTTTCACAGCTTCAATGTATTGGTGATAGTGAAAAGACCAATGTAATTAGACAGGTTAATAAAGAATAGAAACCATTAAATCGTAGTTACAAAAGAGATGACATGGTTCAGTAGACACGCTATTTTTTTCGGCCCTTTGTGGGCTTGCTCTTCGGACCATCGATAATTTTTTGTCTAGTGATCTCATACTTCGCTACGTTGTCCAACAATTGCGATCGCACATTGTTATTGTCTGCCAATAGAAGTGTGGCTGCAAGTTGGACCACCAGATATCGTCTATTGACCTTCCTCTCAAGGTCTATGTGGTGGAATGTACGGCCCTCGTACATCAACATGTGCATCATGGTGAAAATTCCCGACTCGTCAGATGTTACGCCAGGTTTCTGCCACTTAAACTGGACCTCCTTAAACTCGAAAGTAACAATATCAGCTGCATTAGGGACTTTGTGCTTATCGAGGAAATCGCTGATTGTTGACACTTGTGTGTACCCACAACAACGTTACTAGGTGAAAAACAGATGGCCGTATGCAATAATAAATATTAGAATATATATACTAACCATTATCGTTGCGGCCTTGTACAACATTGTTTCTTCCATGTTCGGGTAAAGTTGGTGGTCAAGGAGATCTATTGTCCTACTCTTACGGTTGATGCATACGCATGAGTAGTAATAATCGATGTTGATCGGGACAAATATGAGATCAGCTTCCAAATTAAGAGAACGACCACACTTCCTTTTAAAAAGATTGAGATGGGACATCAAGATGTCCACCGCCCGCGTGGATGGGCCGTCTTCATCCTCATCAAGCATCCCATAGAGACAGTCCTACAAACATATTCAAAGTGTCTCAGATTGGGTTCAACTGTGAGGAAGCAACACATTCACTACGCATCAGACTACTACCATTCATGTACAGCAAAGACACAGATTAAGGTAACATGTCTCCTACATTACAGTAACGCAAGTTCATATTTAAAATAACACCATCCAGATGTTGAGGGACGTGTATTCTCCTGGAACCATGGTCATAAATAGAAATATATGTACACAAATGCAGCAGTAATGCGTACCGTATGTCGTAAACCAAAGTATGTTGTCGTAGGTGTCTCACCCGAACCAGTGGTGGGAGGTGGAAGCCTGTTCAACAGCATCGACCAGCATTCGATGATGCACGACTGCATATTCTGACCCGGTAACATAGAACGTATGTCACTCCGCTCAATTGTAGCCAGAAATGAATAATTTGCAACCTCGTCGCTGAAGGAAAACAAAAAATACCTCGTCAAAAAAACTGTTTTAATATTCACCCATTAATGTTACACTAAATGCGTACCAATTTTGAAGAGTTGTAAGCTCCACAAGGCAGTAGTCCACGACGTCTTTGCGACGGACGGGGATCTTGCTTAACAACGTCCTGTTGTTCAATAGAAACGGTGACAGCATGGGAGAGTTTGCATCTTCAACGCCACAATCAATTGAGCAGCCAAGTCCGTCACCCTCACCACGGTTTCGGCTCTTCAGAGCGGATCTTGTCCGCGTTGAGAAGTCAGAGTCAAGCACTGTCTCAGCGACAGGGGTTTTAGGAGTTTTAGGGGTTTTAGGGTCAGATGTCGACGGTCGTTTCTTCTTCGACGGTCGTTCAACATTTTCTGTCCCGCCTGCCCTCTTGGCGGTACCCCCGGTAGACCCCGCAACACTCGATATAGTTTTCTCGATGGCGATATTCGCTTTATCGTGTAGGAACTCTCTCACCCTCGCTATAACCTCATCTCTATCCTTATTGTTGTCACACAGGATCAAAGTCGCCGCAATCTCCGCTCTATAGAGGTTATTCGCCTCCATTGTGCCAAGGCAACATTCGAACACTTCCCCCCTGTAGAGCATCATGTGTATCATGAGGTAGACACCACAGTCGTTCGCCGAGAAACCTCCGCCCTACCATGCGAATGGGACGTTGACAACAGGGAAGCCCGCGACATCCGATCCCCTCACGATACCTTTTCTGACCATGTACTTTCCCATTTCCACAGCTTAAATCATACAAAATACAACAAAAAAAATGAGACGGAAGGTAGAATAATGTCCGATTATATATCAACACAAGTTCACTTACGGCGATTTTTGCCATCCCGACATATGGCAAGCTTTCGAATTCCTGTTCTTCATAACTCCTGTTGTCTAGGTACTCAATCTGCTTTGACAGGAAGTTGATACATGCACAGCTGTAGTGGTCGTTGTTGTCCGAAAGCACCGGGACAAATACCTGTTATTTGGTAATTAAGATTATGGCGATTATTGTTAAAGAGCTGTAATGAAGGGTAGTAAAGAGTTTCATATAGACGTACCAAGTCAGAGTCTAGGTTTATGGTGTCTTTATTCACTTTGGTCCAAATGTCCCAGAAGTTGAACAATTCATCGCCAACGTCGACCTTTGCACCACTCTTTGTGCCCTTCCACAGCTTCATTACAGTCTTCTGCATGACACATGTTGAAGTAACAGTTCATGATCGTGGTAATAAGAAAGAGTAACACTCATTATTAATTAAAGTAACAGTATGAAACCCTTACAGTAACGCCTGTTATTGTGATAGAGTAACAGTATTAATGTGTAAGAGTAACACTAGTTATGGATATAAGAACAATGAGTAACAGTATACACATCATACTCATTGTGAATGTTCATTCCTAATGTGAAACAAAACCCATGATAATGGTTATTATGAATAATCATTCCAGATATGTTAGTGACGCTATTTGTTGATTGTGTCGGTGTGATAAAAATAACACAGACAAGCTTACGCTGTGGCTAACGCCAAAGAAGCAGCGTGATGTAGGACGTGGCGCAGTCTGACTCGCGTCCAGGCTGTTAAGAAGTATACACCAGGTATCGATAACAGCGTTCGACAGCTGCTGCCCCGGCTGGAGTGTCGAGAGCTCATCACGAGGGACGTTGAAAAAGTCATCAACCCTCCCCAGGATCTCACTAAAAGAATTTGAATGAATTATAAGACAATCGATAAAAAAATAACATAGATAAATAAAATCAGGTAAAGAAATTAGATCACTATTGAAAACATACTTCGCACTGTACTTGTCATTGTTATAAAAGACGTAATCCATTACGTCTTTCCGAACACTCTAAACCGACCTGAACAATGTACTGTTTCTGACCAGAAAATCAGATACTATTATCTGGTCTGGTTCAGGGGTTCCACAGTCATAAGAGCATCCAAGCTTCTCATCGACAACTTGCATGCAATCTAAATATTTTTCAGAATGGAGAAAGTAAGGATGGAAGACCTTCCGTCCATCGACTTCCACCCACAAATCCTCAATAACATTCGCTTCATCAATTTGGTGATCCCTGTCCTCCGAACCACCGTTAACAGCCTCAACCATCTCCGCCGTTGTGTACAGTTCAAAGTCGGGACAGCCTCGACTCTCATCAGCAGTGACAACATCCTCATCAGCAGTGACAACATCCTCAACCCCCGCCACATTTGTACGCATGCTCGCACCTGCTGTTTGTGTGGGCTGGCCTGTGAATGCAGGGCCTTGGGTCGCTGCGTTCTTCGCACGGGCGTACGCCTCGCACACTTCATCGACCGTCCGGTGGAGCTCTTCTCCACTCCAGAAGTCTTGCGAGGCCTGTGACGGAACGGGGTCATCGTTCAGTGGTTTGCCGGATGTTATTCTTCTGAGTTTGGAAGCGGCTGATATCCACCAATCATGGAATGCAACTGCATTCCTTGCCATCATGAGGTACAATTCATGTACCTCCTGCATCAAGAATAAACAAATGGTTTTAGTTTGACGAGGTGACTGTAACTTATTATTTGTATTAAAGTAACACCACTGGTTCACTAGAGTAACATGTGATCAACATTAAAGTAACACATATGGTAGTTATAGTAACATACTTAGGCAACTACAGCAACAACAAATGAGTGTACCAGATTAAAATGATTCAGAGTTTCACGAAGTTGATAGTTAGAGTAACACCTCTTCTGCATTACAGTAACACATTGTTGTCTTCGAAATAACACCATACATATGACACATACAGATTACACGAAACAAATGAAAACCAAGATAATAACGCACAAACACAACAAGGTTAATCAATCAATAATGAATTCAATTATACGAAACAGATGGTTCATTAGAGTAATATAATGTTATTTGTGATCAACATGTGATCAACATTAAAGTAACACATATGGTAGTTATAGTAATATACTTAGGCAACTACAGCAACAACAAAATTGTTTACTGAGTTCCATTAGATCAGGGGAACAAATGGACAAATACCACCATTCTTGCGAACAACACGTATTCAATGAACACAGGAACATAAACACATTGAATTTATTGATGAAAATTCTTATTACTTACATCAACCGCCTTAGCTCTTAGATCAGCGTCATCCTCAACGCCATCTGCTAGCTCGATGTTTATGGACTTCACAGATTTGTGCGCGGATGGTGTTGGGGCATTCGTTATCCTCAGCGGCACCCCGTCATCCACCACCTCCTCGTCCACCACCTCCTCAAGTAGACAACGGGGGTATTTCACCTTTGACTTGGTAAGACGACCAAGCCCACCACCAACAAATTCACCATACAGCCTATCTATCATCCGCTCGCGATCCCAATGCTTAATAAGCGGCAGATCGTGCGGACAACGATGATCACGGTACTGGAAAAGGTGAAAGTATGTGATCATCAAAAATGGCAGACAACCGAGCAGGTATGTCAGTTTATGAAGAACATAGTCTTGACAGGCTGCAGCAAGCCCATCCAATACAAGAGTGCACCAATCATAGTTCTTGATCTGCTCTACGTTCTCCACACACCTCAGCAGACTTAGATCAACGGTGTAATTCGATGTTGGATTAAGAAAAATAGACATGCTGTACAGAACAAACAATCTACAAAAGTCATCCCCCCCGTGAACGTCCTTCTGTAGTTCCTCCAACAACAGAGACAAAGGGATCGTGTCGCTTGCAGTAGGAATATTGAACCGATCCCTAAATGCTTGTTTCAGACTGACGACATCCTCCGCCAGTGCTTCCTTCGACCGACCCATTGGGAGCAAGTCAGCGGGGTTCGGACCGTATGGAATGAGGAAGCAATCGTGGACATCGTGCTTCGTTACCAAGAATTGATCGCTTTTCCTTGGTAGCCTGAAAATCAGCGTGTCATCCGCGAAAAGCGTCATGAACTCGACTGCATACTTACCGGGGAAACTTTTGAGTCGCATTGAAAGTAGGCCCCCAAAACCTATTCTGATGACAGAATCTCGCTGCCGATCATTGAAATTTGAGATTAACTCGATGAGGCTCTGTGGCCTACACCTGAACTGGATCTTCTTAGCTACAACAACTTCTTGTTCCTCCGCTTCTTCCTTCTGAAAAGGGACAAACATAAAGATACTTAGTTTGTTCAACTATTGTTAGACCTAAATATGCACCACTTAATAGGTGAACATCAACAATACTAATGCCTGCAACTGACCTTCATCTTGGTTTGCCTCCTGCTTTTGCCATCTGTGGCACGAGTTTTTCTGGACTTGTCACCTCCTTTTGCCATCTGATCAAAACATACAGCTGATACGCGTCAAAGTAAGCTAAATATAGACCAGAGAGTAACAAACTGCAAGCACAACTGTTAGATTAACTAAAGTAACACGTCTCCTAGATCACAGTAACACAATTAGTTCTTCAATGTAATACCATAAGTGTTGCATTAACACCATAAACTGCAAGCACAACTGGTAAGCATTAAGGTAACACAAAGAAAGTGTTAGAGTAACATAAGAATTAGAATAACAAATCTACATAATTGAGTGTACCAAATTAAAATGATTCAGAGTTTCACGAAGTTGATAGTTAGAGTAACACCTCTTCTGCATTACAGTAACACAATAAGTTCTTCAATGTAATACCATAAGTGTTGCATTAACAGCATACAAAGTAACATAAATATAGACCAGAGAGTAACAAACTGCAAGCACAACTGTTAGATTAACTAAAGTAACACGTCTCCTCGATCATAGTAACACAATTAGTTCTTCAATGTAATACCATAAGTGTCACATTAACACCATAAACTGCAAGCACAACTGGTAAGCATTAAGGTAACACAAAGAAAGCGTTAGAGTAACATAAGAATTAGAATAACAAATCTACATAATTGAGTGTACCAGATTAAAATGATTCAGAGTTTCACGAAGTTGATAGTTAGAGTAACACCTCTTCTGCATTACAGTAACACATTGTTGTCTTCGAAATAACATCATACATATGACACATACAGATTACACAAAACAAATGAAAACCCAGATAATAATGCACAAACACAACAAGGTTAATCAATCAATAATGAATTCAATTATACGAAACAGATGAAAACCCAGATAATGATGATAACAAAAAAATTAATTATAGGGCACAAAGCACAGCAAGGTTAATCAATCAATAATTAGCGAAAAAATTGATGAAATCAAACAATGATGATAGTGTTAGCTGAAGTTAGAAAGTAACCTTGCTCGAGTTGTAAGTGAGCGACTGAGTTGAGTTGAACGATAGGGTTGAGTCGGATGATTGAGTGCTCGAGTATGCTTAGAAGCTTCAGTTGGCGCTAAGTTGAGAGATTGAGTTGAGTTCGATTGAGTGTAAGGGTTTGCTTGAGTTGAGCGAAGAGTTTGAATGAGGTGAAGTTGAAGGGTTTCTTAGACGAGCGTTTGAATGAGGTGAGATGAGAGAGAGAGCAGTTGGCGCTAATCTAGGGAGGAGGAAGATTTTTTTATTTTTTTTCCAAAATTTGGTAGTTACTACCTTAATTACAATATACAATCTCCACCATCCATCTTGTTTAGATCAAAGGCTAAGATTAGGACTCATGGACTCAAAAAAAATAAAAGGACTCACTTGATCTTTACTCTATATATATATATATATATATATATATATATATATATATATATATATATATATATATATATATATATATATATATATATATATATATATATATAATGGTGTTACGACCATATAAAATCTATTCTACAAATTAAGAACTACGCGGAATAAGTGTAATTGAATTACCCTGTGTTTAGAACGAATTAGGGTCGAAACGGAGACCGAAATATTGGAACTCGGTACGGAGATAGTCCGCCAAAAAGGATCGCACGAACAAAGCTTTGGAAAAGAAAATATTCGTACAGGTCGTAGGAACAGAGGATGATGAAAGCTACTGTATTAAATTTTTTTTTGTGAAGATGAAGGAGGTTATGGTTACGTAAAAAAATTATAATGAGTGTTAAACTAAGAGCTTGATACTAAATAGATGAATCAAGAGAGGTGGATTAGGATTAGGAGTAGGAGAGTAGGAGTAGGATACTAGGAGTAGGAAATCGAGTAGGATATTTAATTGATTAAGAATGATTGATTAAATTATAAAGAGTAAACAGAAGTCGCCAAATATCGACTAGCTCCAAAAGATTTAATATTCGACTGGATTCGGGTCAAAATTAATTTAGGGTCGACGAAGGAGATAGGAATGGATATCGAAATTGACGGAATAGAGTATAGAGTTACGATATAATCGTAACTAAAGTCGTTTTTATATTAATAAAATAGCGTTTGTTACAACCTTCCCCACTAAAAAAAAGTTTCGTCCTCGAAACTTGTAGAAACGAAATGAGAGCAGAAAGGAAATGAGTATACCTTACTCAATCAAATGGGAATGTTTGGTTAACATTGAAGTTTCGGTCTCGTGAGTCTCCTCCTCAAAGCGATTACACCTCCATAGAACTTTCAGCCAGGGAACAACCATATTTCTTAGTCGTTTCTCCTTTCTATCGGTGATACGAATAGGTCTCTCCTCATAAGTCAAATCTGGTTCTAACTCGAGGACCTCAGGTTTCAGCACATGTTCGGGATCACTAACATTTCTACGCAACTGAGAGACATGGAACACATCATGCACCTTACCCATAGAAGCAGGCAATTCCAGCTTATATGCCACCACATCGATTTTCTCTACTATGGGATATGGTCCAACAAACTTAGGGCTAAGCTTACCCTTTATCCCAAATCTCTTCACACCCTTCATCGGCGAGACTTTCAAAAATACGAGGTCACCAACTTCAAACTCAAGGGGTCTTTGAAGCACATCAACATAAGACTTCCGAAGATCTTGGGCAGCCTTCATCCTGGAACGAATCAACTACACCGCATCCACAGTCTCGCCTAAGAAATCAGGTCCTAAAGTCTTCACTTCTCGAGGTTCATCCCAACACACAGGACTACGACACTTTCGTTCATAAAGTGCTTCGAACGGAGCCATCTTGATAGAAGCATGATAACTGTTGTTGTTGGAGAACTCAACCAACGGTAAATGTCGGGCCCAACTACCTTGAAAATCTAGGGCACAAGCACGGAGCATATCCTCCAAAGTCTGAATAGTTCTCTCAGATTGGCCATCAGTCGCAGCATGAAAAGCAGTACTCATCAACAACTGACTTCCCAAAGCACTCTGTAAAGCCTTCCAGAAGTGTCGGTGTGGTCCTCTTCAGATATCGGGCTATCGGCGAGGAACTCGGCTAATACTCGGCCTTTGATGGCTTTTAATGGTACAAACTTGAGGTCAAACTCAGATAACATTAAAGTCCATCTGGACATCCTGCCGTTGAGGATGGGCTTCTCGAACAGGTACTTGATAGGATCCATTTTGGATAATACGTGTACCTCGTGACTAAGCATGTAATGTCGGAGCTTTTTAGTGGCCCAAACCAACGCTAGGCACGTCTTTTCGAGCATTGTGTATTTGCATTCATATTCGAGGAACCTTTTACTGATGTAGTAAATAGCCCATTCTTCTGAATCGACTGTCTGGGCCAGCATAGCCCCCATGGCTGTCTCGGTCGTTGTTAGGTATAACGACAAAGGCAAGCCGCGTTGAGGTGGCATTAATACTGGCGGTGCAGACAGAATCTCCTTGATTTTATCAAAAGCCGTTTGACATTTGTCGTCCCACAGTACCCGTTCCCCTATCTTCAGTTTCTTGAAAATGGGCTCAAATACCATGGTTAATTTTGAAATGAACCGGCTAATGTATTGGACTTTCCCGAGAAACCCCCGTATTTCTTTTTCGGTCTTGGGTGGTTGCATCTCGGTGATGGCTTTGATTTTAGCTGGGTCGACTTCGATGCCGCGTTGGCTAACGATATGGCCCAGTAATTTGCCCGATGTTACCCCGAAGCTGCATTTTTGAGGGTTTAGCCTCATGTTGTATTTGCGCAGTCGGGTAAAGAATTTTCTTAGGGCCGCAATGTGCCCACTCAGGTCCTTGGACATAACGATCATATCGTCCACGTAGACCTCCACTTCTTTGTGCATAATGTCATGTAGTAAAGTAGTGGCGGTCCATTGATAAGTGGCCCCGGCATTGATGAGCCCAAATGGCATAACAGTGTAATAGTAAGTACCCCAAGGTGTAATGAAGGTGGTCTTACTCATATCCTCTTTTGCCATTTTAATTTGATTGTATCCTGCATACCCGTCCATGATCGGCCGTGTTATCCACCAGTATGTCGATGTGTGGTAACGGGAAATCGTCTTTTGGGCTTGCCTTGTTAAGGTCTCGGAAATCCACACATACCCGCACCTTGCCGTCCTTCTTGGGTACCGGCACGATGTTTGCGACCCAGTCTGGATATTCAGACACTTGTATAAAGCCTGCTTTGAATTGCTTGTCTACCTCTTCTTTGACTTTGAGAGACCATTTGGGCTTCATCCTTCGGATTTTTTGCTTTACCGGTTTGCACCCATCTTTGATGGGTATTCGGTGCTCCGCTATTTCCCGGTCTATACCCGGCATGTCCTTGTAGGACCATGCGAAAACGTCTTTGAATTCCCGGAGGAGGTCTGTGAATTGTTTTCTCTCCTCTGGATCTAAGGATAGGCCCAACTTAAGCATCTGGGGCTCTAAAGTGGTTCCCACATTAATGGACTCGGTTTCTTCGATTACCGGATCTCGGGACTCCCTTTGTTCGAGCTGCTCGATCAGATGTGGAGGTAGAGGTACCTGTTCGTCGGGTTTCTCAATGTCATTGCTTATAAATTTTTTGAAATTGAGAAAATTTTGGAAATAAGACAAGTCGTAAGCAGAACGGTTTTTGTTATTATTATTAATGGTAAATTTTGTGAAAAGCTCGAAAAGAGCGGCCATCTGATCGTTGGTCAGTGGCGGGATAGGGAGAGGTCTTGGGACAGGCCCCGAGACCTCAGTGGATAAGGGAAGAGGGGTTACAGACTCGACTCTAGCACCAGACCCTCTAGACTCAGACTCAGACTCCGACTCTGACTCAGACTCAGACTCGGTATCCGGCATGTCTCCCTCGCCGGTGGTCAGCTTGTAGGTCCGTCTTTGGCCATCGGTCCACTTGATGGTCTTTCTCCAGGCCCTTTTTCCTGTATCTGCACCAACTTCGGTGATTAGCTTAGTTGGGTCAAACCAATCGCTGCGGAGGATCAGATTGACCAAGTCATCTTTTGGAGCAGGGACGGCTTTGTCTTCTCCAAATAAGAGTCCCAGCACGGGCTCGGCGTTGTTTTCCCCTTCCTTGACTCGGTTTGAACGAGGGCAAATATATCATCGGGGATGAAATTGCATTCCCTAGCCGTTTTGGTCTCGGGATATGTGATGGTGGGTTGGTAGAGGCCCACTTGGATAGCTCCGAAAACTGGAGTGACGAAGTAATCAGTTAACTTCGGGCTATAAGGGCCTATGTAAGTACCCTTGAGAATGTCGATGGCCTTGTGAATACCGGCCCGAACCACATTTTCCGGGGTTATAGCATACCCCAATCTGAAATGTGATTCGCCATCGTTTAGGACCTCGATAATCTTCC
This sequence comes from Agrostemma githago, assembly GCA_958450325.1. Classification (NCBI taxonomy): domain Eukaryota; kingdom Viridiplantae; phylum Streptophyta; class Magnoliopsida; order Caryophyllales; family Caryophyllaceae; genus Agrostemma; species Agrostemma githago. Next base: position 41,045,246 of record OY288247.1, on the reverse strand, counting down.
CAGCTGGAAGATATGGCCTTGAGGTAGCCCCCGGTAAGTATCCCAATTTTTGTAGCATCGTGTCGATGCTAGTGGTGAAGTAAGGCCTAAAGAGGTACTCTTCTTCAATCATGCCCACGAAATCAAATCCTCGTGGGTCGGTCCGGCCCGTAGCATTGCAGCTTGCCACGGTAATTGGAGTAGCCTCTAGTGTGATGATGTCGTCCCGAAGTGGCATCTTGACTTTTCGGTGAAGAGTGGAGGATACGACCTTGACTGCGTGGATCCAAGGCCTTCCCAATAGTAAGTTAAAGGACGAGGTGACATCAATCACCTGGAACTCCAACTCTTTCTCGATTGGGCCCGTTATTATTGTTAACTTAACGGCCCCGGCCACCGGTTTTGGGCTTCCGTCGAAAGCTTGGATAGTCTGTGCTGTCGGGAGGTAGTCGGCATCGGTGATGCCGAGAGCTTTAGCGGTCCTTAGAGGTAGGACGTTCACAGCGGACCCATCGTCAATAAGGGTCATTGGGAGGTACTTCCCTCGGCAAATGATCGTAATGTATAGGGCCAGGTTATGATTGGGCCCGAACGCTGGCAGATCTGACTCGGAGAAGGTGATGAGTGGGCCTTCTTCCTTGGACTTGCCTTTGAGATAAGGATAATAGTGGCTACCATTTCAGTAGGGGTAACCTGTGAGTCGATCTTGATTTCATCGAGAGCCTTAGTCAGTGCTTCCCGATGAGCTTGTGAGCTAACTAGTAATTGCCATATGGTTAAGTCAGCTCGAACCCTCTTCATTTGTTGAACATGAGCCGTGTCATTGCTCGGTTCTTCAAGGGTAGATTTTGTCCTGGCAAGTTCAGTGACGGAAGTAGGAATAAAACGGCCAGCTGTGGCGAGGTGGTTGGTGGCTAAAGCTTTGGACTTAGCCTTTCGGACCTCTTCGAGGGTGATGGGGACAGCTTCCCCTTTGGTTAAGTATACGTCATCCTCGTCAGCGAACCATATCCCGTTAATTTGTGGGATATAGGGGGAAATGAGGTGAGAACAGTCAATTACCTCACCAGTGAATATAGCATGGGCACTGAACGGGTTTTCTTTGTTGCTCGGCTTGTCTCCGGGCAACGGGATTGTCCCGCTCTCGATCAGGTCCTGGATTAGATGCTTCAGTTTCCAGCACTTTTCAGTATCATGCCCATTACCACGATGATACTGGCAGTAGGCTTGGGCGTTATAACTTTTGGGCCTCTTTTCTACTGGAAGCTCGGGCATCGGGCCTATCAGTTGGATCAGACCCTTTGAAGATAGCCTTTGTAAGGCATAAGTATAGGTAGTCCCTATATCTGTGAATACCCGATTTGGTGTATTCTTTTTGGATGAGGTGTCGAGCAGGTTTACCTCATTAAAGATGCTGCGAGTTGCAGCTGCGGGTGTAGGCTTGCTCGTAGATGAACTTGCCCCTTGATAGCCTTTGGTAGAGGCCTTAGTCAGGCTCTCTAACCTTAGGTCGTCCTCGATCCTGGTACCCATTTCAGTTAGGGTAGCAAAATTAGGAATAACAGCATACCGGAGGTGGACCCAGTAGGAAGGGAGGAGGTTCTTGACAAAAGCTTCCACCAGGACCTTCTCACTGGGCTTGTCGGCCAGTTTTACGCTCTCGGCCCGCCATCTTTGTAGATATTTAGTGAACCCTTATTTCGGCTCTTGGGCCATCATTTCCAGAGTACGCATTGTAGTCTGGATTTCAGTATTTTCGGCGTAATTCCGAGCGAATTCGGTTGCCACATCGTCCCAAGTTTTGTATTTCTTGGAATCAAACCTGTAATACCAGGCCTTAGGATGCTTCTCCAGAGAGGAAGGGAATAGGTGGGTAAACATGGTGGACTTTACCCCCTTGACCGCCATAAAGTCTTTGAAAGCCCGGATGTGGTGGATCGGATCTTCGGTACCCTCAAACATAGGAATTCCCGTAAGGTTGAGGTTAGCAGGTAGCTCGCCATTCAAAGGCGAATAGGAACGAGCAATTTCGGAGTGGATCGAGTTGCTCGTTGACAGATGAACTTGTTCTTCGAGTCTGCGAACAACGCTAATGAGTTCAGCTATGCGCCCAGTGGTCCCGGACCCGTCAACATGGCCGTCTTTTCTACGGCGCTCAAATGGGTGTCTAACGTTGCTTGGCTAGCCTGGATGGAGGTCAGTTGAGTCTCGATCTTCTCTAGGGCCTCCTTCAATGCGTCCATTTTGCGTTGATGTCGGGTTTCGGGTGGCCTGTCTGTAAGAACTCCGTGTAATCAGAAAGTAGCCCGAATCCCGGAATAGCAGGTACATCCCGAACAAGACTAAAAAGGGAAATGACTCGAGAAAAGACACCTAGACGGGTGACTTGCGAAGTGTGGGCCTTCCTTAGGATTCGGCGAGTGGGCCTAGTCCTGTTCGAAGGAAGGTTCACGTGAGACATCCCCAGACTTTTGACTCGACTGTGTTGACGGGCCCTCCTTTGTAGGGGTTTGTCCTACGTAGGTGGGCCTTGCCTTAGTCTAATAAGGCGGACTGGTATGGGGAAGAAACCCGTGATGTAAGATCGACAGAGTTTCGACGCTAAAGACCTTGACAACTTAGGACATGACCCGACACTGCTAAATACGGGAAGTCCTAAGAAGAGGAAAGTTTTGAAAATGGATGGTTTTTGGAAAGTCCGAGAGAACTCGGGGAAAGGCCCGATTTTTCGAGAAAAATCGGAAAGTGTATCGGGCCTCGGTTTTTGAAAATTCGAAAATGTTTTCGAGTTTTGAATTGGGCAGCATACCGTCTAGAAAATAGGCTATTTTGAGTAAAATCATAAGTCCTAAACTCGGCATGGGACCCGGGTTTTGAAATTGAATATCTTGAAAAAGATGTATTTTTGAAAGGTTGACGGTTTTTGAAAATGACACGGAAACCAAATAGCACGTAGTCATACAAGCATTATAACGACGTCATGTATGCTTTACACAAAGTCTCGGTCGGTCTAGAGGGTCTATACCAGTGTACATAGTCTAGACGTTGATCGGGACGGACTCTCTAAGTCGAGTTGAGCTTAGAACATGCCGCGAAACCCACTTGAATCGACTATGGACACCTTTTGACATATCTATATTGGAGTACATCAACGGTATAGTGGAACGTTGGTCACCAGTACCAGCCTGGGAAAATATGGGTTATGCATGAACCGTAAAACTAAAACGCATATTGTACTAGTCAAACGATTTCTATTCGAGTCTCACCCTGAGGATGCCGATGGTAAGTCAAGCATCAGTTAATCCCCAGCGAAGTCGCCAAATTGTGGACATGACATAGGTCCACCCCGACGCGGCCACGCGCGGGTTTGGGGAGGCGAATGAATCTCCATATGAAACGGGTCGAATGGAAATTTAAATCGAAGTGGAGTCGCCACCGAACTTTGTGGGAGTTCGGGCCCGTTCGAACCCACTCTATGTCGTAGTTGGCCGTATACAAAAATACGGCCCCTTTCCGATGTCAGAGTTTATTGGGTTCGTCCCTTAGCATTTGATACCGATACCGTCACTACCGGTTCTCGTGTATTGAATGACTCTCATGCGCCAACGGTTTCGGGCATCCGGAAACCGAGGTTCTGAGTAAGGGGTGAGGGTACGTGTTGGGAAGCCCACGAAGGACACCCAACCCCGCCCGCACTAGCGGCCTCTACTAGGATATCGATTGACTTTCAAATACGCGCGTTAGTTAAACGGGAAAATGATATGCAAAGATTATTTTCCCTAAGCATGTGAATGTAATTGAAAAGGGTTTCTAAGTCAATTTAATGCAATTAATTCTAACGTCAAAGCTGAATTTTAGCATGTGGGTTCATCTTAGTACAATAAAATAAACAACCAAAATTGACAAGGGAAAAAATAAACGCGTTAGTAATGATATAACGGTTTACGAAATATTGAATGATATTGAATAATGCAAATGAGTGAACGCATGGTTTTGAAAAAGGTGTTTCACGTGATAGATTAGGCACGTGTCGACTTAAGTCACGAAAAAACGATTAACGAGACTCGAATGGTATTGTAGGACTCACGGTTTGACGTGATTAAGGGCCACTCGACCGAGTCATTGTGTGAATCGACCGAGTGGACCTCCGAAAAAGTTTCTGTCCGGATTTTACGCCCCTACTCGACCGAGTTATTGAGCAACTCGACCGAGTACGTGGCCACTCGACCAAGTCACTGTGAGACTCGACCGAGTGGAGGTCGTAGAGACATTATGTATCGTATTTTGTGATGTCACTCGATCGAGTGGCGTAGGCACTCGGTCGAGTGGCACCTGTTCGAATCGTGTCGTTTACAATTTTGTCATTGATTTCGAAATTGCTTTTGATTTTTGATGATTTGATGAATTGGGCATAAATATTGTGGAATTTATACTCAATTCTGAACTTGAATACTCGTTGTATCCCATATTCGATTATGGAATCGATATGGAATACAAGAGCGAAAATAAAAGAAAATTGTTTTTAAGTCGCCTTAAATTAACTACCGCGATATGGTAGATTTCCTCCGCGTTTAATAATGTCGTAATTCTAGTGAATTGTATTGACAATTACTTTAGCATCAACGGAAAATCGCATTAGTTAACTTATGTGACTAGATCGCTAGATTCGACGTCTAATTATGGAATTAGCATCGAATCTACGAGATTGACATTATGCTAGAATTGAAAGAATTGATTCCCTCGGCTTTTCCGACATCGAAATAAATCCCTAGGGATTGTGATGCCGGATCCGCGTCAACGGATTTTGACCCTTAAAAATATGTGGTTTGAAGAAGGTTTTTAGAAAATCGATGCAATATGCGATGCAAACGAAAATAAACGAATTATTGTTGAAATTGACCCGTTTCAATAATCAAATGCTAGGGTGTCAGGATAAGCGACCGGCAACGCTGTGTGCAGTACACTTGTATATTCGGGTTTCCTTATCCTGACATCCTTCGCACTCGACACAAATCGACGAGTATTTTAATGTCTTTTGATACTAACTATATTAGCGATATTATGATGCAATAAAGAACTAAAAAAACAAAAAAAACGAGGAAAAGAAAGAAGATGACGAGAGGAAGAGAAGAAAGGAAGAAAGGGTTTTGCACCCTCAACCTACATGTTCTTGTGCTCGGTATGGACTCGTAGTCGCGGCTTTAACACGGGAGTTTCGAGGCTTATGGAGGCTGAGTTGTGGTGGTTAGGGTGTTTGATTCCTAAAGCTAGGTTTAGGGTTTCGATTCCTAGGCTAGGGCTAGGGTTTGCTTAGTGTAGAGTAGGGTTTGATTAGGGTTGTAAAGTGGGTAAAGTTTAGGGTTGCAAAAGGTTGAAAAAGAGTTGTTGAATGATGTTGCATGGGGTTGCTTATATAGGCAAAAGCAAGGCACCCGGCTAGGGTTACTCGACCGAGTAGGTGGCTGACTCGGTCGAGTGGCCCGGTGCGTCAGCCGTCGGGCTTGAAACAGGCCCACTGGATCGAGTGGGTGGGGCACTCGATCGAGTGGCCCAGTTGGGTCGCGCGGGTCCATTGTTTTGGACCGTGACCTAGGTTTTTGATGGGTTTGTGTTTGACTTGGACTTTTGATGTTGTGAATGGCTGTTTTGTATGTCTCGGAAACGACTTTGACCAGGGTTGACCCAATCGTAAAAAAGTCGGTTTTATTTCCGGTGTCGGTTTTGGCCCAAATTAGTCTTGTTTGACTCGGAATGATCCACTGGGCTTGGATTCGAGGTTGATTTTGTGAGATTTGTACTCCATAAGTGCTTAAGCCAACAACTAATGGATTTGAGCCCATATCCGAGCGCGTAGAAACACGTTAGCGTCCGATCATCATCGGGTGTTTTTTGGGAAACTACCATGGACACCTGGCAGTCAAAATGCGGGTGTCTACACCTTCTCTTTCTCTGTTTCGCCTAATTCGCCATTGTTGGTCATTTGCCTTGATTTCAAGATTGGTTTTTTGCTATAATCGACAATGTCGACCCCAGGTAAGTGTTCTTTACTCACCTATGTCAATTTCTTGCATTTATTTGGCTTGATTTAGGTCAAAATTTTGATAAACCCCAAAATTGATTTGGGGTTTTCGCATATATAAACCTCGTTTTGATGCTCGCTTTTGAACCTAATTCGTTTAGAGCTTTTAGATATGATCAGGAGCTTGGACTTCTTTTAAAGGCTACCCATGGCAAAAAAACGAATTATGAGGGTTTACGATCGATTTTTTGATCGTACCCGTCTTTGATTCCCAAAATTTTTCAAATTCCATGCTTATGCTGTTGTGGGTAGCTTGTATGTTGATTTTCATGACCCCGAATGACCTCTGGGTTGTGTTGTGTGAGATCATGAGTATAAAAGTAGACCGTATAGGGCCGTAATGATGTTCCATTTTCTCGAAACTGCGTTTATTGCGATCGTGACCCGAAACGTGACTTAGGGTACCTTTTGTGGATTATGTAGCTTAGTTTTGGCCTTTAGTCCCATTTTTGACCTGTTTCAGCTAGCTAGATTGACCTGAAATAATTTGTATTTCTTCTATTCATTCTTAGTTGGAGATGACGTCGAGAACAAAACGGACGATAACGGGTGGTATCGAGCCAAAAATTTGGCTTGCGAGACGAGTACTCTTAAGCATTCCATGTCTAGTGATGACATTGTCATCACCTCGACGTTGCTTCCATAGACGTCGGCCCTTTAATGGTGATTGGTTATGGCAGAGAAGTTTGCGTTCTTAATTCTCAAATTCTTCAACATTCTCCTTGCCTAAACCTTAACGTTTTGATTAGCAATTAAGAAGTCCGCCTTTGATCGATGCGACATATCAATGTTAAGAAATAAGCAAGCTAGTTTGAAACACCGAGAGGGGGCGGTGATTCACGAAATGACTCGTAGTTTCTAGGTAGCTCCCAAGTTAGAAGTTTTTAAATATCATGTTTTTCATCGTTTGGAGATTGTGCCCCGTCTTGAGGCTAAGTACTCGGAGATTCCCAAGTACGTGGAAGCCGAACCGAGGCCTAGGAGTTATAGGAGGATGCTTCTTTATGCTTTGTCGAGCCCGTTGTGGCATCTGGATAAGTGATTGGTTCGTCAGTGCCTCTATGATCAGTTCCGATTTCCCATCGATCCTTCTAGAACAGGGCCTGTCTGTAAGAACACCACGTAATCAGCAACTTAACCCGAATCCTAAAAAAAGTACATCCTGAGCAAGGGAAAAAAAAGAAGACTAAGACGGTAATGACTCGGGAAAGACACCTAGACGGGTGACTTGTGAAACGGTGCGCCTTCCTCAGGATCCAGCTATGTGGACTGGGCTCTGTTCGAAGAAAGGTTCACGTGAGACATTCCCAGACTTTAGACTCGATTGTGTAAGTGGGCCAACCTTTGTAGGAGTATGTCCTACGCAGGTGGGCCTTGCCTTAGTAAAATAAGGCGGACTAGGATAGGGGGGAAACTCGTGATATAAGATCGACGGAGTTTTGACGCTAGAGACTTCGACGACTTATGACACGACCCGACACTGCTAAATATGGGAAGTCCTACGAAGAGGAAGTTTTGCAATAAGATGATTTTTAAAAAGCCCGAAAAATTCGGGGAGAAACGGCCCTTTTTCGAGAAAAAAACAGAAAAGGTGGGTCGGGTGACGGTCTGAAAGTTTCGAAAATAATTTTGAGTTTCAAAATTGGGCATAATACCGGCTAGAAAAAGGGCTATTTTGAGTAAAATCATAAGTCCTAAATTCGGTATATGTCCGGGGTTTCGAAATTGGATATTTTGAAAAAAGATGCAAATTTTGAAAATGACGTTTTTTTGAAAAAGATGTGGATCAAGTAGCACGTAGTCACGGAGACAGTATAATGACACCATGTATGCTCTTAAGCTAAGTCTCGGTTAGTCTATAAGGGTCTATACCAGTGTACATAGCCTATTCGAGAATCGGGGCGAACTTCCTAAGTCGAATTGAGCTTAGAACATGCCGTAAAACCCATACGAATCTGCTATGCACACCTTTTGACATATCCAATTTGGACTACATCAATGGTATAGTGGGACGTCGGTCACCAGTACCGGCCCGGGAAAAATGGAGTTATGCATGAACCGTAAAACTAAAATGCGTATTGTACTAGTCAAACGATTTCTATTCGAGTCTCACCTTGAGGATGCCGATGGTAAGTCACGCATCAGTTAATCCCCAGCGGAGTCGCCAAATTGTGGACATGACATAGGTCCACCCCGACGCGGCCACGCGCGGGTTTGGGGAGGCGAATGAATCTCCATATGAGAATGAATCGAATTGAAATTTAAATCGAAGTTGGAGTCGCCACCGAACTTTGTGGGAGTTCGGGCTATGTCGTACTGGGTCGTGTACAAAATACGGCCCATTTCCGATGTCAGAGTTTATTGGGTTCGTCCCTTTGCATTTGACACCGATACCGACTTGATCGGATATCGTGTATTGAATGACTCTCGTTGCCAATGGTTTCGGACATCCGGAAACCGAGGTTCTGAGTAAGGGGTGAGGGTACGTGTTGGGAAGCCCACGAAGGACACCCAACCCCACCCGCATATTAGCGGCCTCTACTACGATATCGTTTGATGTTGTAATACGAGCGCTAGTTGAACGGGAAAATGATATGCAAAGATTATTTTCCCTATGCATGTGAATAATTGAATGGGTTGCTAAGTCGATTTAATGCGTGAAAATTAACGTCAAAGTTATATTTTAGCATGCGAGGTTCGTTTTAGTCTAATAAAACAAAAGATAAAAAGAAGAAGTTGCTAAAAAGACGAACAAACGTGTTAGTAACGATTGAATAAATCGAATGAAAATATGAATGCGATGAATATTGTAAAAAAATATGTCGAGATCTGAAATATCGCTCAAAAGACGCTATTTTGTCCAAAAAACGATGTTCGAAAAATAATAAAAAAAGAAGAAAGGGTCACGCGTTCCAGCCTGCTGGGCGACTCGCCCGAGTAGGCGACCCGCCCAGGACGCGCGCGACTCGCGTCCCGGTCTGTTTTCGAAATTGATTTTTTGAAAAAGCGATGATTTTATTAAATCGCGTACAAATATTGCACAATTTGCACCCAACTTAATATTCTCGACATTCGTCGTATTCGATATTCGATTATGAAATCGATATCGAATACTCGGAATAATTTTGAAAAAGGCGAAAAAGGTTTTAAGAAACCGTTTTGTAGAAAAAATGATGTTTAAGAAAAATTGAGAAAAGAGAAGAAAAAGAGCCGCGGGTTTCGGGCTTCTGCGCGAGTCGCCTGGGAGGGGGCGCGACTCGCGTGGACTGCAGTCCCGGTTCGGGTTTTTCGAGAAATCATTAATTTCGCTAGGTCGCGTATAAATATGAATTAATTTACACTCGATCTATGATCTCGATATTCTTTGTATTCGATATTCGATTATGAAATCGATATCGAATATCCGGAATGATTTTTAGAAAAGGTTTTATAAAGTTGTTTTGAGGAGACTTTGAACGAAACGGAAAAAAATGTTAGTTCTCTCCGCGTTAGAATCGTTGTATTTTGTAATAAAGTAACGATTTTTAGCATCAACGAGATTAATGTAATTCTTTTAATATGATATTCGATTAGAGAATCGGTATTATATTTTTAAGAATATTCGTTATATGAAAATAGTTTTTGTAGTATCAATATTAGATAAAAAAAGAACGACGACGACCCTAAAAAATTGGACGACCGACGACGACAAAACGAAGAAAGGACGAGAGAAAGGAAGAGGAAAAAGGAGAAAAATTTGGGTTTGATTACACCCTCAACCTACATGCTCTTGTTAACTCGGATCGGGGCTCGTCGGAATGTGGCTAAGGCACGGGAGCGTCGGGTTAATGTCGGTGAGTTTGGATGGTTGATTGGGGCGTGTAAGGGTGACGGGTATAGGCCGGTTTTTAGTAGTCTCGAGTTACACTATCGGTTTCTCGATGCTAAGTGTGAGAGTCTCGAGGTGTATGAATATTATTCGATGTAATTGTGTGTTGTAGTTGTTTCTCTTTGTTAGGAAAAATCGTGTGTGAATGTTGTTTGATATGTGTTTGCAAAAGGGTCCTATTTATAGGAGAAGAAGGTTGAGAGAGGTATCTTGCTTCTACAACAAGAAATACCAATCGGGATAGGAAATGTAAGAAGTTGTGAGGAACGAGAACTCCGTTACTTGGCAAAGAAGAAAAGGGAACCGGCTGAAAACAGCCTGCTCGGCCGGGTATCCCATGCTCGGTCGAATCCGGTATTCGGATAGGATTTCTACTTGAGATCGAATTCTACCTTTAACGGAATTTTTTAATATTTGTGTAGCTGATTTTTTGTGGAGTTTGAGCTCGAGTCGGTCACGTGAGGTGACACGGCTGACCCATAAGTCTCGAGAAAATATCTTTGACCGGGTTTGACTCGGTCGCAAAAAGACGGTTTTGCCCCTGGTGTCGGATTCAACCTAAATTAGTCTTATTTGACTCGAAACGACCCACTGGGCCTGAATTTGAGGTTGATTTTGTGAGATTTGTACTCCGTAAAAAGCCCAAGCTAAATATCCATGATTTCGAGCCCATTTCCGAGTACGTTAGAGCATGTTTGCGTCCGATCATCATCGGGTGTTTGTCGGAAACTGCTATAGACACCTGGCAGTAAAATGTGGGTGTCTACAGAGCCCCCACTCTGACTGAGGCTTGGACAGGGCGAAAGTCAGAGTAGCTACCAGGTCAAATGAAGACCTAGCAGACTTCCGATCGGGTCGTTTAAAGTCCATTAGACTTTGCGCGAAGGGCCCGCCGGCCATAGACTAGAAATGTACCTGAGCTGATGATAACTCCGTGGGGATTTGGACTCGTCGTATAAGACTTAGGTGGGCCTATATATGGGCTCATCTTGTTAAATGCCGCTGGGGAGTTATGTGAACGGTCCTGCTTGAGTGTCCTGTTCATGATTTATGCAAATTTGCAAAGTTTTGCATGTAACATTTGTAGGAAAATGACTCGCGCTGGGGAATAAAAATTTGAGAAAGGTTTTGAATTTTTGGGTTTGAAAAAGTCTGAAAATTGGAGAATTTTTTTGACTCTGAAAAGGAATAGGAATGCTCGGGATGACTTAGCTAGATCCTAGGATAAGGATTGTACGCTAAATCCTCTAGGATTGGGAATCCTAAAGTGAGGAGGAGATTTTGGTTTTATGCTATAAATACCCTCTCCTTGCTCATAATTTTTTCATAATTCTCACAACTCTCTTCCTTCTTAAAGAGAAACAAGTCTTGAGAAACTTATTCTTTCTTTTAGAAATCTAGTTATGGGAATCGACCGATTAATTTGAATGCTGCAAGAGTGGTCCCGATTTTTCAGAGACGCAGATAAAGTCATTCTGAATCAGAATGGTTTCACCCAGTTATTCACGATCCGCCAGATGCAAGTAGACCGTCACTTTTTGGATGCTTGCTTGTCCTATTGGGACGATACTTATCATGTTTTTGGTTTTCCTCGAGGCGAAATCTGTCCTATCCCTGAGGAAATTGCTGCTGTAGGAGGATGGAATCCCATACTTCGCCCTGCTATCCCGTTTTCAGTTCACGACCCGAGGAGAAAGCTACGGGAATTTTTAGGACTTTCTCACATGGAGGTATTCCGTATGCTGGAAGAAGATACCGTTTCCTTAAGTGATTTGGCTGAAAAAATTTTGAACCCAGATGACGTCCGGGTCAGGCCGGTCCACAGCCGTAGGGCCTTTACCTTTTGTATGCTCCACGTTTATGCCTTCGAAGGCCATATGGATTTATTATCTTGCATGGGCCATGTTAGACTTTTCACCGTGGCCGACTTAATGGAAACGGAGCACAGCCCGGCTTGGCTGATTACAGGAGAGATTATCCAAGGTTTGGATAATCGCAAAAGGGATCCGTCAATCCGGCTGACTGGGAGTACCCGTCTTTTACAGGTATGCTGATTTTTTATTTTTTTTCGATTTTTCGCAATTTTTCGGTTTTTCTGGTTTTTTCTCGATTTTCGCGATTTTCTCGGTTTTCGCGTTTTTTTTGTTGACGCGATTTTGACAATTTTTCGCGATTTTGATTTTTCGCGGGTTTTTCAGCTGTGGCTATTCGAGAGGCTATCGATTTTGGACCCTCCCCTAGACGTGAGCCGGTATCAACCCAAACAAGTGATGACGAGGAGACGGACCACTGCCTTTTCTCGCCTCAACACTCAAAAATACTGGGATGAAGTGATGTCCTTCCATGAAGGCCCATTGATCCGTTGGACCGTCCCATGGTGGCCCATTTATGTCCGGACCGGCTTAGAGTCTCGAGATAGGGCTCGATATCAGGTAATCCTATCTTTTAGACAAACAATTCACCTCTTTCCCGATCGCATACTTAGGCAATATGGTCGGGCCCAAAGAATCCCAGAAATCGAGGCAATCGTGAGTGAATTTACTCAGTTGACGGACATAATGTGTGACACCTGGATGCAAAGGTGGTATACACGAGCTACTTGGTCCGTTCCTAAAAATCCTCATTCGATCTGGGTATCCGATTCTTATGTTAAATGGACAAGGGCTGGTTCAGCTAAAGACCGAGCTGCTTTGAAGACTGACGAGGCTTTCGACCTGTTGCGTCGGGAGCATGCTAAAGATAATAGAAGCTTCTTTGACGAAGATGCTATTCCGGCAAGTCAGAAAGGGAAATCTAGGACTCAGGCTGAAGGGTCCAGTACTAAGGGTGCACGCGGAAAAGTGAGCCCCCAGACGGATTTAGAAAGGAGACTAGGCCCAAGACTGGCGGTCAAGGACCGACTTGGTCCTCGAGACAGACTTCCCGAGCCCGTCCGGGCTCGGCTTGGACCGATGCAACTGGCAGAAGACCCAAAATCGAAGAAACGGGTTCGAGCAAAAGAAATTCCCCTTGTGATTAGGGAACGTTCTCCCCCGCCCCGTTGGCCTCGGGCTCCGCGTGACCCGAAAGACAAGGGGAAAGGAAAAATGTACGAGTAGTCTCCTAAATTTATTATTTAAGTATTACTACTATTTTTGTGGTGTGATTTTGTTATTTTTGTTTGTTTTTTGTGATGTATTTTTTGAAATTCCCGAGTTTATCGGTTTTTCTTATATAATAAAAAGACATATTAGTGAATATTGTTCCCGTCTTTTCGTTATTGCAGTGGTTGTACCCTTTTGAGGGGTTGCCTACGTATCCATAATTAATGGAATCAAACCTTCCGTAGTTCAGAAGTTTTTTGCAATTTTTCGAAATACATCAAGATTATTGATTCGAGATGTGCGACGGTAGGATAAGTAATCCTAACTTATTGACTTGCTTAAAATTTGGAGAAAGACAAATTTTATAAACTTTTTGCAAATGACATTGAGGTAAGGGTTCAAGGGTAGTAACGCTTCAACTGGTCCAAGTTGGTTGGGTTGACGAACTCGTTCCCGTCCAAGTCTGTCAACATTACTGCTCCTCCCGAAAGGATTTTCTTCACTAGATACGGCCCAGCCCAATTGGGTTTGAATTTTCCCCTTGGGTCAACTGGTAGTAAAGCTCGAACAGATTTTAGGACTAGATCGCCCTCTTTGATATTTCTAGGCCTAACCCTTTTGTTAAAAGCCCATTGGATCCTCTTTTGATAAATCTGAATATTATTCAGGGCCCGAGATCGTCGTTCGTCCAAGAGGACTAGCGAGTCATATCGGGCTTGGACCCAATCTGCTTCAGGTACCTGGCTCTCGAGTAGAATCCTAAGGGATGGTACTTCTAGCTCGACTGGTTAGACCGCTTCCATTCCATATGTCAAATAGTATGGAGTTGTTCTGGTTGCGGTGCGAATTGATGTCCGATACCCCCATAAGGCGAAGGGTATCTTGTCGGGCCAGTCCCGATAATTCTCAGCCATCTTTTTAAGTATGGTGACAATTGTTTTATTAGCTGCCTCTACCGCTCCATTCGTTTGGGGACGGTAAGGTGAAGATGTATGTCTTTGGATTTTATACTTTTCCAGCAAAGTGGCAGTTTCAGCCTGAAAGTGGGTCCCGTGATCACTGATGAACTCGTGCGGAATCCCGTATCTACATATAATCTTGTTTTGGATGAACCTAGCCACATGTTTGGCATTCAAGATCCGGTATGACTCGGCTTCGACCCATTTGGTGAAATAGTCGATAGCCACCAAAATGAAACAGTGACTCCCTGTCCCGGAAGGGTTCACTTTCCCGATTATATCAATTCCCCATGTTGAGAATGGCCATGGTGATGTCATTGTATATAATAGGGATGAAGACATATGTTGTACATTGGCGAAAATCTGACAGTTATGGCAGTGTTTGACATATAATTGACAGTCAGTTTCCATGTTATTCCAATAATAGCCGAGTCTTGTGATTTTTCGGGCTAGCATATGGGCATTCATATGCGGGCCATTTTCACCATCATGTACCTCAGCCATGACTCTTTCGGCTCGCGTTTTGTCAATTCATAGGAGTAAAGCCCCCTGTGTTGTTTTCTTATATAACTGTCCATCGTCTATGCAGATGAACTGGGCGGCCCACCTTCGCAGGGCTTTCTTGGCCCGGTTTTCAGCTCCCAGAGGATATTCTCCTGATGTTAAGTAGGTTAGAATAGCCTGATACCAAGGTTCTGGATCTGTTATTTCAATATCTTGAATAGCGTGGATATATGCTGGCTCAGATCGCCTTTCGACGCAGATAGGCATGCTAGTCAGATGTGCTGGGATATTCAGTAAAGATGCTAATTTTGAGAGAGCATCTGCAAACTGGTTTTCTTCCCGAGGTAGATAGATGTATTCCACCTTTTGGAACTGTTTTTTTAGAACCCTTACTCGTGCTTGGTAAGCCACGAGATTTGCGTTCCGAGTTTTCCATTTTTGTAGGGCTTGATTTATGACTAAAGATGAGTCACCGTGGACCCGGAGATTTGTTACTCCTAAATCAGCGGCGGCTTGTAGTCCGTGAATGCACGCTTCATACTCGGCTGTGTTGTTAGTCACGTCAAAATCTAGCTTGATGGATAACGGGGTGTGTTCCCCTTGTGGTAAGATCAATAAAATCCCGACACCAAATCCTCAAAAGTTGGACGCCCCATCAAAATATAAATCCCATGTTTCGGTGTCAATATGGAATATATCTTCATCTGGGAAGGCCCAAGTATCGGTGTGTCCTTCCTCGGATATCGGGCTATCAGTGAGGAATTCGGCTACTACCCGGCCTTTGATGGCTTTCAATGGTACGAATTTGAGGTCGAACTCAGCTAGCATTAAAGTCCATCTGGATATACGGCCGTTGAGGATGGGCTTCTCGAATAGGTACTTGGTTGGATCCATTTTGGATAGCACATGTACCTCGTGACTGAGCATATAGTGTCGGAGCTTTTTAGTGGCCCATACTAAAGCTAGACACATTTTCTCGAGCATTGTATACTTGCATTCATACTCTAGAAATTTTTTGCTGATATAGTAAATAGCCCGTTCTTCTGAATCGACCGTTTGGGCTAGCATAGCGCCCATGGCCGTCTCGGTCGTTGTCAGGTATAACGACAGAGGCAGGCCCGGTTGAGGTGGCATTAGCACCGGTGGAGAGGATAGAATCTCCTTGATTTTATCGAAAGCCATTTGACATTTGTCGTCCCATAGTGTCTGTTCTCCTATCTTTAGTTTCTTGAAAATGGGCTCACATACCATGGTTAGCTTTGAAATGAAGCGGCTGATATATTGGACTTTCCCGAGAAACCCCCTTATCTCCTTTTCAGTTTTAGGTGGCTGCATCTCGGTAATGGCTTTGATCTTAGCTGGGTCAACTTCGATGCAACATTGGCTGACGATATGACCCAACAGCTTGCCCGATGTTACCCCGAAACTGCTTTTTTGAGGGTTTAACCTCATATTGTATTTGCGTAGTCGGGTGAAGAACTTTCTTAGGGCCGTGATGTGCCTGTTTCGGTCTTTAGATTTGACGATCATGTCGTCCACGTAGTCCTCCACTTCCTTATGCATCATGTCATGCAATAAAGTGGTGGCGGTCCATTGATAAGTGGCACCGGCATTGATAAGCCCAAATGGCATCACGGTATAGCAGTAAGTACCCCAAGGTGTAATGAAGGTGGTCTTACCCATGTCTTCCTCCGCCATTTTGATCTGATTGTATCCGGCATACCCGTCCATGAATGATAGAAGGGCATGGTCAGCCGTGTTATCCAATAGTATATCGATATGTGGTAACGGAAAATCATCTTTTGGCTGGCCTTGTTAAGGTCCCGGAAATCTACACATACCCGAACTTTGCCGTCTTTTTTGGGTACTGGCACGATGTTTGCAACCCAGTCTGGATATTCAGACACTTGAATAAAGCCCGCTTTGAATTGTTTATCGACTTCCTCCTTGACTTTAAGAGACCATTCGGGCCTCATTCTTCGAAGTTTCTGTTTTACCGGCTTATACCCGTCTTTGATGGGTATACGGTGTTCAGCTATCTCCCGGTCTATTCCCGGCATGTCCTTGTAGGACCATGCGAAGACGTCCTTAAATTCCTGGAGAAGATCTGTGAATTGTTGTTTCTCCTCAGGATCTAAAGATAGGCCCAACTTAAGCATCTGTGGTTCTAAAGGGGTTCCTATGTTGATGGAATCGGTTTCTTCAATTACCGGATTTCGGGACTCCCTTTGTTCAAGTTGCTCGATTAGATGCGGAGGCAATGGTACCTGTTCGTCGGGTTTCTCAATGTCATTGCAAGTAAGATTTTTGAAAACGTTTTGAAAATAAGACAAGTCGTAAGCAGAACGGTTATCGTTATTATTGATAGTGAATTTTGAAAATAGCTCGAAGAGAGCGGCCATCTGATCGTTGGTCAGAGGCGGGATAGGGAGAGCCCTCGGGACAGACTCCGGGGCTCCCGATGGTGTGACTAAAGAAGGGAGAGGGGTTACAGACTCGATCCTAGTACTGGACCCTCTAGACTTCGACTCAGACTCCGACTCTGACTCGGACTCTGACTCGGACTCGGATTCGGCGCCATGCATATCTCCTTCACCAGTAGTTAGCTTGTAGACTCGACCCTGACTATCGGTCCACTTAGTTGTCTTCCTCCAAGCTCTCTTCCCGGTGTCAGCACCCACTTCGGAGATCAGCTTGGTTGGATCGAACCTGCTGCTGCGGAGAATCAAGTTGACCAGCTCCTGTTTAGGGGTCGGGATGACCTTGTCTTCCCCGAATAGGAGTCCCAAGATGGGCCCAGTATTATTTGCGCCCTCCTTTGATTCAGCCTGGATAAGGGCAAAGATGTCATTTGGGATGAAATTGCATTCCCGAGCCAATTTGGTCTCGGGATATGAGATGGTGGGCTGATAGAGGCCCACTTGCACAGCTCCGAACACTGGAGTGACGAAGTAATCAGCCAGTCTTGGACTGTAAGCGCCCAAGTAGGTACCCTTAAAGATGTCGATGGCCTTCTGAATACCGGCCTGAACAACGTTTTCCGGGGTTATAGCATACCCTAAGCCGAATCTTGATTCTTCATTAGTTAAGACCTCAATGATTCTGCCAACCGGGAGGTCGGTTCTCGAGGTAGCTCCCGGTAGGTAACCCAGATTTTGTAGCATCGTATCGATGCTAGTGGTGAAATATGGCCGGAAAAGATATTCTTCCTCGATCATTCCCACGAAGTTGAAACCTCGCGGGTCGGTTGAGCCTGCCGTGTTACAGCTCGACACGGTTATGGGGGTAGCTTCGAGAGTAACGATCCCATCTTGTAAAGGTAGTTTGACCTTCCTGTGAAGGGTACAAGACACGGATTTGACCGCGTGTATCCATGGTCTTCCAAGTAGCAGATTGAAAGATGAAGTGCCATCAATCACTTGAAATTATAACTCCTTCTCGATCGGGCCCGTAATGATCGTTAGCTTAACGGCCCCAGCAACTGATTTTGGGCTCCCATCAAAAGCCTGGATAGTTTGTGCAGTTGGAAGGTAGTCAGCCTCGGTAATGCCGAGGGCCTTAGCTGTCCTCAAGGGAAGGACGTTTACTGCGGACCCGTCATCAATTAGGGTCATTGGGAGATATTTGTTCCGGCAGATCACCGTGATATATAGGGCCAAGTTATGGGTGGCCCCGAACGGTGGAAGGTCGGACTCGGAGAAAGTGATAAGTGGGCCTTCTCCTTTAGACTTGCCTTTAAGGTGAGGCAAAATAGTGGCTACCATTTCGGTGGGGGTAACCGATGAGTCAACCTTGATTTCATCAAGAGCCCTAGTAAGTGCTGCCCGATGCTCCTGAGAACTAACCAAAAGCTACCCTCTTTAGTTCTCTGACTAGGGCCGTGTCGGCGTTTGGTTCTTCGGGAGTAAGTTCCGTCTTGGAAGGTTCAGTGACGGTTCCTGGAGTGGAGAGACCGGCCGTGATGGTGTGTGTGCCGGACAGGGCTCGGGCTTTAGCCTTCCGGATTTCTTCGATAGTGACGGGGACAACTTCCCCCTTAGCCAAGTAAACATCATCTTCATCGTCATTCCATATCCCGTTGATTTGGGAAATGAAAGGGGAAATGAGATGAGAGCAGTCAACTACTTCTCCAGTAAAAATGGCGTGAGTAGCAAGGGGATTATTTTTGTTACTCGGCTTATCACTGGGTAGTGGTATCTTCCCACTTTCGATCAGATCCTGAATGAGATGCTTCAACTTCCAGCATTTCTCAGTGTCGTGCCCGTTGCCTTGGTGATAGTGGCAATAGGCTTGAATATTGTAGCTCTTGGATCGCTTTTCCACGGGAACTTCCGGGATTGGGCCTATCGGTTGGATTAGGCCTTTTGAAGACATCCTTTGTAAGGCATTAGCATAGGTTGTCTCTATGTCAGTGAATACCCAATTTGGAGTATTCTTTTTGGTGGAGGTGTCTAATGAGTTAACCTCGTCGAAGATGCTTCGGGCCGCAGTTGTAGTTGCGGGCTTGCTGGAGGATGAACTGGCTCCTTGATACCCCTTGGTAGAGGCCTTAGTAAGGCTCTCTAACCTTAGATCATCTTCAATTCTCGTACCCATCTCGGTCAAAGTGGCGAAATCGGGTATGATGGCGTACCGAAGATGGATCCGGTAAGCGGGGAGGAGGTTTTTGACAAAGGCCTCCACTAGCACCTTTTCGCTGGGCTTGTCTACCAGCTTCACACTTTCAGCCCTCCACCTTTGAAGGTATTTGGTGAAACCCTCCTTAGGCTCTTGGGCCATAACCTCCAGAGTACGCATGGTAGTCTGGATCTCAGCATTATCCGCGTAGTTTCGTGCGAATTCCATTGCAACATCATCCCAGGTTTTGTATTTCTTGAGATCAAGCCTGTAGTACCAGGCTTTCGGATGGTTTTCCAGAGAGGAAGAAAAGATATGCTGGAACATGGTCGATTTGACCCCTTTAACAGCCATAAAGTCCTTGAAAGCCCGAATATGGAGTACCGGGTCATCAGTCCCGTCAAACATTGGTAAGCCCGTTAAGTTGAGGTTAGCGAGCAGTTCATCGGTCAAGGGCGAATAGGTACGGGCATATTCCGTGAGCATGGTGTTTCTGGTGGTCGAGTGGACCTGCTCTTGTAGCTTTTGGACCGCGCCGGCCAATGCGGCCAAAGGTCTGTCATCCTCGATCGAAGCATTGGGGGTTCCTTGTTCCATGGCACTTACCCGAGTGACGATGGCAATCTGGTCTTCCCTCATTTGTCTCAATTGGTCTTGGATTTTGGTCAATGAAGCTGTCAACTCATCAAAGGCTTCTTTCGTCATGGTTCGAGTGAAGGGCGGCCTGTCTGTAAGAACACCCCGTAATCAGCAACTTAACCCGAATCCTAAAAAAAGTACATCCCGAGCAAGGGAAAAAGAAGAAGACTAAGACGGTAATGACTCGGAAAAGACACCTAGACGGGTGACTTGTGAAACGGTGGGCCTTCCTCAGGATCCAGCTATGTGGACTGGGCCCTGTTCGAAGGAAGGTTCACGTGAGACATTCCCAGACATTAGACTCGATTGTGTAAGTGGGCCAACCTTTGTAGGAGTATGTACTACGCAGGTGGGCCTTGCCTTAGTAAAATAAGGCGGACTAGGATAGGGGGGAAACTCGTGATATAAGATCGACGGAGTTTCGACGCTAGAGACTTCGACGACTTATGACACGACCCGACACTGCTAAATATGGGAAGTCCTAAGAAGAGGAAGTTTTGCAATAAGATGATTTTTAAAAAGCCCAAAAAATTCGGGGAGAAACGGCCCTTTTTCGAGAAAAAACGGAAAAGGTGGGCCGGGTGACGGTTTGAAAGTTTCGAAAATAATTTCGAGTTTTAAATTGGGCATAATACCGGCTAGAAAAAGGGCTATTTTGAGTAAAATCATAAGTCCTAAATTCGGTATATGTCCGGGGTTTTGAAATTGGATATTTTGAAAAAAGATGCAAATTTTGAAAATGACGTTTTTTTGAAAAAGATATGGATCAAGTAGCACGTAGTCATGGAAACAGTATAATGACACCATATATGCTCTTAAGCTAAGTCTCGGTTAGTCTATAAGGGTCTATACCAGTGTACATAGCCTATTCGAGAATCGGGGCGAACTTTCTAAGTCGAATTGAGCTTAGAACATGCCGTAAAACCCATACGAATCTGCTATGCACACCTTTTGATATATCCAATTTGGACTACATCAATTGTATAGTGGGACGTCGGTCACCAGTACCGGCCCGGGAAAAATGGGGTTATGCATGAACCGTAAAACTAAAACGCGTATTGTACTAGTCAAACGATTTCTATTCGAGTCTCACCTTGAGGATGCCGATGGTAAGTCACGCATCAGTTAATCCCCAGCGGAGTCGCCAAATTGTGGACATGACATAGGTCCACCCCGACGCGGCCACGCGCGGGTTTGGGGAGGCGAATGAATCTCCATATGAGAATGGATCGAATTGAAATTTAAATCGAAGTTGGAGTCGCCACCGAACTTTGTGGGAGTTCGGGCCCGTTCAAACCCACTCTATGTCGTAGTGGGCCGTGTACAAAATACGACCCATTTTCGATGTCAGAGTTTATTGGGTTCGTCCCTTTGCATTTGACACCGATACCGACTTGATCGGATATCGTGTATTGAATGACTCTCGTTGCCAATGGTTTCGGACATCCGGAAACCGAGGTTCTGAGTAAGGGGTGAGGGTACGTGTTGGGAAGCCCACGAAGGACACCCAACCCCGCCCGCACATTAGCGGCCTCTACTACGATATCGTTTGATGTTCTAATACGCGCGCTAGTTGAACGGGAAAATGATATGCAAAGATTATTTTCCCTATATATGCATGTGAATAATTGAATGGGTTGCTAAGTCGATTTAATGCATGAAAATTAACGTCAAAGTTGTATTTTAGCATGCGAGGTTCGTTTTAGTCTAATAAAACAAAAGATAAAAAGAAGAAGTTGCTAAAAAGACGAACAAACATGTTAGTAAAGATTAAATAAATCGAATGAAAATATGAATGCGATAAATAATGTAAAAAAATATGTCGAGATCTGAAATATCGCTCAAAAGACGCTATTTTGTCCAAAAAATGATGTCCGAAAAATAATAAAAAAAAGAAGAAAGGGTCACGCGTTCAAGCCTGCTGGGCGACTCGCCCGAGTCAGGCGCGACTCGCCCGAGTAGGCGACCCGCACGGGACGCGCGCGACTCGCGTCCCGGTCTGTTTTCGAAATTGATTTTTTGAAAAAGCGATGATTTTATTAAATCACGTACAAATATTGCACAATTTGCACCCGACTTAATATTCTCGACATTCGTCGTATTCGATATTCGATTATGAAATCGATATCGAATACTCGGAATAATTTTGAAAAAGGCGAAGAAGGTTTTAAGAAACCGTTTTGTAGAAAAAACGATGTTTAAGAAAAATTGAGAAAAGCGAAGAAAAAGAGCCGCGGGTTTCAGGCTTCTGCGCGAGTCGCCTGGGAGGGGGCGCGACTCGCGTGGACTGCTGTCCCGGTTCGGGTTTTTCGAGAAATCGTTAATTTCGCTAGGTCGCGTATAAATATGAATTAATTTACACTCGATCTATGATCTCGATATTCGTCGTATTCGATATTCGATTATGAAATCGATATCGAATATTCGGAATGATTTTTAGAAAAGGTTTTATAAAGTTGTTTTGAGGAGAATTTGAACGAAACGAAAAAAATGTTAGTTCTCTCCGCGTTAGAATCGTTGTATTTTGTAATAAAGTAACGATTTTTAGCATCAACGAGATTAATGTAATTCTTTTAATATGATATTCGATTAGAGAATCGGTATTATATTTTTAAGAATATTCGTTATATGAAAATAGTTTTTGTAGTATCGATATTAGATAAAAAAAGAACGACGACGACCCTAAAAAATTGGACGACCGACGACGACAAAACGAAGAAAGGACGAGAGAAAGGAAGAGGAAAAAGGAGAAAAATTTGGGTTTGATTACACCCTCAACCTACATGCTCTTGTTAACTCGGATCGGGGCTCGTCGGAATGTGGCTAAGGCACGGGAGCGTCGGGTTAATGTCGGTGAGTTTGGATGGTTGATTGGGGCGTGTAAGGGTGACGGGTATAGGCCGGTTTTTAGTAGTCTCGGGTTACACTATCGGTTTCTCGATGCTAAGTGTGAGAGTCTCGAGGTGTATGAATATTATTCGATGTAATTGTGTGTTGTAGTTGTTTCTCTTTGTTAGGAAAAATCGTGTGTGAATGTTGTGTGATATGTGTTTGCAAAAGGGTCCTATTTATAGGAGACGAAGGATGAGAGAGGTATCTTGCTTGTACAACAAGAAATAACAATCGGGATAGGAAATGTAAGAAGTTGTGAAGAACGAGAACTCCGTTACTTGGCAAAGAAGAAAAGGGAACCGGCTGAAAACAGCCTGCTCGGCCGGGTATCCCATGCTCGGTCGAATGCTCGATTCGGTATTCGGATAGGATTTCTACTTGAGATCGAATTCTACCTTTAACGGAATTGTTTAATATTTGTGTAGCTGATTTTTTGTGGAGTTTGAGCTCGAGTCGGTCACGTGACCCATAAGTCTCGAGAAAATATCTTTGACCGGGTTTGACTCGGTCGCTAAAAGACGGTTTTGCCCTTGGTGTCGGATTCAACCCAAATTAGTCTTATTTGACTCGAAACGACCCACTGGGCCTGAATTTGAGGTTGATTTTGTGAGATTTGTACTCCGTAAAAAGCCCAAGCTAAATATCCATGATTTCGAGCCCATTTCCGAGTACGTTAGAGCACGTTTGCGTCCGATCATCATCGGGTGTTTGTCGGAAACTGCTATAGACACCTGGTAGTAAAATGTAGGTGTCTACACTTATGTTGGGGTTTCTCTTGTAGGATGTTCCCGATATGGTGCTACAACTAAAGACTCGTACCCTTAAGATAAAGACTTGTACCCTTAAGCATTCCATGTCTAGAATGACTCTCATTTCACAGATTTGACCATCCACTATCCAGATATTTGAGTAAGGGGTGAGGGTACATATTGGAAAGCCAACGTTAGGAACATCGACAACCAATCCCGCCCGCACATAGGGGCCTTTACTAATCAATCAATGTTGGATGTTTCTCGTTCTTAAGTGGTGAAAAGGAAAATAACACTCAACGTTTTAACCCTAGTGATGCACCTTTGCTATGTTGGTTGGTTTATGAGCATGTTAATTAATTGTTGAAGTTGATGTTTACGTTCTTTGCATGTGATTAATGCGATAACACATAACAAGCATTACACATTAAGTTGCACGAAAGAGAGAATATGGATTACTATTTACTAGTCATATTAGCGATCTGGAAAATAGGTAAAACGCGATAATACGAATAATAGTCGATTATGTGATATAACCCACCTAATATTCTGCTTAAAGTGCGTTCGTACTAGATTAATAAGAATGCATCATGTCATGCAATCCAGAACTCAAGTGCAAGCCGCCGTGTGACTTGGTTATGAAGCGCTTGACC